>CM046880.1:242128172-244528172 GCA_025667525.1 Glebionis coronaria | reverse complement strand
CTAATGATCAAATCAATCAAAACCCACTTGATTAAAAACCATAAAAACTCAAGAACATACCATAATCAAAAGTAAAGATTAAGCAAGAAAGGTAGAAGAAGATGAATTAAAAGCTTGATTAAAAGGTAAAGATTCAATAACAAAAACTTAAAGATTTAAGTTCTAAACATTAATCTAGAGAGAGAAAGCAATCAATCTAGAGAGAGAAACTACTCCTAATCTATCCTAATCTACTCCTAAAACTAACCAACGCTTTCCTAACAAATGAGGGTGGTATATATAGGAAAGGGGAGTGGTTGGTGTCTTCCTCCTTTCTTTCTTTTCTTCCGTCTCGTCTTTAAAGTCTCGACTTTTGGCTCGGGATTTGTCGATAAAATCTTGAACTCGTCTTATAATTTCTTCATTTGGGTTCTTCGATTTGTAAATTTTCCATCTTTGGTCCTTTTCTTCAATAAATCTTCAAAATAGGCCCAATGACTTCTGATCTTTTGCACACTTGATCTTTTGACTTCTTCTTTTGTCTTTTTCTTCGATAAAAGCCCGTGAAAGCCCGTGTTTTCTTCCCTTTTTACATTTTGAACCTAAAATCACAAGAAAAACACAAACAACACATAATTCCGATATTTACGACATAAAATACATGTTATGGTCTTGTTTTCATTATAATTGGGTGGTAAAAGGGTAGGTGTTTTCACACCTATCAGTTATCTTACTTTTCGAATGTACATATTTAATATTGTGTACGTAATGTTATTACGTAATTATATATGTAAGCATTTAGTGGTATAAGTTGTAGTAGTTTAAGAGTTTTAAGCTATGGATTTTTAAAAGAAGAAATTTGTTTAGAAATGGAAATTTATGTAGTTTTAGTGTAGTAGTTTAATTTACTAGTTAAAAGGTTTAGGTGTAACTATTAATTAAAGGATTAATTAAAAAAATATAATTAAGAAAAGAATTGTTAAAAACGAATTTAATAATAAAATTAAAATATATATTATTTTTGGTTAAAATTTTTATAAAGGACTGTTAGAGCATAGTTTGGCTTGGCCAGTTCGACGACTCTCTTGGGCCGTTAATCGTCTTCCCCGGTCCTGAATAATGCTACAAACAAAGGTAAACCGGTTAGAAGTGGACCCGAGGCCGGAGCCCCGGGGTCTACCTCCGACGGTCAAGTTAGTATTTGATCGATATGTTGTATATGAAGTGTGGTTAAGAGAGAGAACCTGATGTAGAATGAGACCCCTAGCCCTATTTATATAGTGCTAGGGTTTCTTGAAGGGTAAGTTAGGTGTGTGTGGGTCGCGGGCCTGTTGGGCCGGGCCAAATACCGACTGTACGTCGACATGTCCCCCAGTCTAGTATGATATGGTCCATGATCATGTTATGCTAGACTCATTCGTGTATCATGCTCACTAAACAACCGCGTGCGGCTTGCTGCTAGGACATCCTCGTGGGTTGTCCGTAACATATGGCTCCACTCGTAATGGGCTACTTTTAGCGAAAAGATGATGATTTGGGGATACGAATAGTGAGCATAGCCACTATACGTCATCATGTCCCCCAGTCTAGTATGCGAGGTTGTCACCAAGGTTACTAGAATTTACACCATATCTGCTATCTGTAAGCATATCCACGTCGAAAGAAATGGGAAAACACGTATACGTAAGACGGGCTGTTGTGCTCGAATGCTTGGTTTCCCGTGATTAGACGGTAAGGACCTCGTAAGAAGAAAGCGTGTACTATAGCCGGGGTAACACTGGCATTTGGCAAGGTTTAATTCTTATTCATCTCTAACGTGGGGATGGCAAGAAGGTTTTGTGAAGGTGGAGGTAGAACCCATATGCTACATCATGATCATTTTGAAGGCATACTTCTTATACCCACTAATGATGCAACATAATGCGAATGTGCCATTCGACTTAAGGCCAACAAAATACATACCTCTGTGGAAAGGTGATGCGGATATTACATCTGTCTTACGGCCACGACATCCGATAATGACTTCCAAAATTTGTCACAGTTTTTCCTAGATTAAACATAGTTAATCAGGCTCCATCTAATTAAGTATAAACGATGTAAATTTTGGAAATTCACTCTTAGATGGGCCAAGTAATGCATCACGGAAGACGTACTTCCGTAACAAAGATATGTACCAACAGAAGACGTACTTCTGTGGAAGAATGAGCCAGTGGAAGGCATACTTCTACGACAAAAGATAACGATGTACCGTGGAAGAATACTTCCACGGCGAAAATAATGAGCACGTGGAAGAGATACTTACACGATGAAAATAAGAAGCACGTGGAAGAGATACTTCCACGGCGAAGATAATAAGCACGTGGAAGAGATACTTCCACGACGAAAATAAGGAGCACGTGGAAGAGATACTTCCACGGAGAAAATAACAAGCACGTGGAAGAGATACTTCCATGGCGAAAATAATGAGCACATGGAAGAGATACTTCCACGACGAAGATAAGAAGCACGCGGAAGAGATACTTCCACGGCGAAAATAAGGAGCACGTGGAAGAGATACTTCCACGGAGAAAATAACAAGCACGTGGACGAGATACTTCCACGACGAAAATAATGAGCACGTGGAAGAGATACTTCCACGGCGAAGATAAGAAGCACGTGGAAGATATACTTCCACGACGAAGACAACGATGCGCCGTGGAAGAATACTTCCACTACGAAAATAATGAGCACGTGGAAGAGATACTTCCACGGCGAAAATAAGAAGCACATGGAAGAGATACTTCCACGGCGAAGATAATAAGCACGTGGAAGAGATACTTCCACGGAGAAAATAAGGAGCATGTGGAAGAGATACTTCCACGGCGAAAATAACAAGCACGTGGAAGAGATACTTCCACAACGAAAATAATAAGCACGTGGAAGAGATACTTCCACGGCGAAGATAATAAGTACGTGGAAGAGATACTTCCACGGGGAAAATAATGAGCACGTGGAAGAGATACTTCCACGGCGAAAATAAGGAGCACGTGGAAGAGATACTTCCACGGCGAAAATAACAAGCACGTGGAAGAGATACTTCCACGGCGAAAATAATAAGCACGTGGAAGAGATACTTCCACGGAGAAAATAATGAGCACGTGGAAGATATACTTCCACGGAGAAGATAAGAAGCACGTGGAAGAGATACTTCCACGACGAGGACAACGATGCGCCGTGGAAGAATAATTCCACTACGAAAATAATGAGCACGTGGAAGAGATACTTCCACGACGAAAATAAGAAGCACGTGGAAGAGATACTTCCACGGCGAAGATAATAAGCATGTGGAAGAGATACTTCCATGGGGAAAATAAGGAGCACGTGGAGGAGATACTTCCACGGCGAAAATAACAAGAACGTGTAACAGATACTTCCACGGCGAAAATAATAAGCACGTGGAAGAGATACTTCCACGGCGAAGATAATAAGCACGTGGAAGAGATACTTCCACGGGGAAAATAATGAGCATGTGGAAGAGATACTTCCACGGCGAAAATAAGGAGCACGTGGAAGAGATACTTCCACGGCGAAAATAACAAGCACGTGGAAGAGATACTTCCACGGCGAAAATAACAAGCACGTAGAAGAGATACTTCCACGGCGAAAATAATGAGCACGTGGAAGAGATACTTACACGACGAATATAAGAAGCACGTGGAAGAGATACTTCCACGGCGAAGACAACGATGCGCCGTGGAAGAAGCACGTGGAAGAGATACTTCCACGGCGAAAATAATGAGCACATGGAAGAGATACTTCCACGGCGAAAATAAGAAGCACGTGGAAGAGATACTTCCACGGTGAAGATAATAAGCACGTGGAAGAGATACTTCCACGGTGAAAATAAGGAGCACGTGGAAGAGATACTTCCACAACGAAAATAACAAGCACGTGGAAGAGATACTTCCACGGCGAAAATAATAAGCACGTGGAAGACATACTTCCACGGCGAAGATAAGAAGCACGTGGAAGAGATAATTGCACGGCGAAGATAATAAGCACGTGGAAGAGATACTTCCACGGCGAAAATAATGAGCACGTGGAAGAGATACTTCCATGGCGAAAATAATGAGCACGTGGAAGAGATACTTCCACGGTGAGAATAAGAAGCACGTGGAAGAGATACTTCCACGGCGAAGATAATAAGCACGTGGAAGAGATACTTCCACGGCAAAAATAAGGAGCACGTGGAAGAGATACTTACAAGGCGAAAATAACAAGCACATGGAAGAGATTCTTCCACGGTGAAAATAATGAGCACGCGGAAGAGATACTTCCACGACGAAGATAAGAAGCACGTGGAAGATATACTTCCACGACGAAGATAAGAAGCCCGTGGAAGAGATACTTCCACGGAGAAGATAACGGGCACGTGGAAGAATACTTCCACGGCAAAGATAATAAGCACGTGGAAGAGATAATTACACGACGAAGATAATAAGCACGTGGAAGAGATACTTCCACGACGAAAATAATGAGCACGTGGAAGAGATACTTCCATGGCGAAAATAATGAGCACGTGGAAGAGATACTTCCACGGCGAAAATAAGAAGCACGTGGAAGAGATACTTGCACGGCGAAGATAATAAGCACGTGGAAGAGATACTTCCACGGAAAAAATAAGGAGCACGTGGAAGAGATACTTCCAAGGCGAAAATAACAAGCACATGGAAGAGATTCTTCCACGGTGAAAATAATGAGCACGCGGAAGAGATACTTCCACGACGAAGATAAGAAGCACGTGGAAGAGATACTTCCACGACGAATATAATAAGCACGTGGAAGAGATACTTCCACAGAGAAGATAACGGGCACGTGGAAGAATACTTCCACGGCAAAGATAATAAGCACGTGGAAGAGATACTTCCACGACAAAAATAAGGAGCACGTGGAAGAGATACTTCCACGGCGAAAATAACAAGCACGTAGAAGAGATACTTCCACGGCGAAAATAATGAGCACGTGGAAGAGATACTTCCATGGCGCATGATAATAATCACGTGGAAGAGATATTTCCACGGCGAAGATAATAAGCACGTGGAAGAGATACTTCCACGGCGCATGAATAAGCCAGCGGAAGAGATACTTCCGTGGCAAAGGCATAAGCCAATGGAAGAAATACTTCCATGGCGCAGAAACAAGCGCGCGGAAGGAGTACTTTCGCGCTGAAGGAATAAGCTAATGGAAGAGATACTTCCATTTACGTAGAAATAAGCGCGCGAAAGGAGTACTTCCGCGGTGATGGAATAAGCCAATGGAAGAAATACTTCCATGGCAAAGGAAGAAGCGCGCGAAAGAAGTAATTCCGCGGCGACGGAATAAGCCATTGGAAGAGATACTTCCATGGTAAAGAAAGAAGCGCGTGGAAGGAGTACTTCTGCGGCGAAGGAATAAGCCAATAGAAGAGATACTTTAATGGCAAAGGAATAACCCGGCAGAAGGCGGACTTCTGTGGCAAAGAAATATATCCAAAGATATTTGTGTGACGTGCACATAAGCAGTGGTATTATTATACCCTAGTAGCCCCCAAGTTTAATGGTGCTACACTCGATTAGTAGTATTAAACTTAATCAAGTATTCAACAAATTACGGTCGCGTAGACCAGCGCGAATGGACGTACCATAACTGCGTGTAAAAGATACAAATTGGGTTCGAACGTGCGAACCAACGCGGATGAATCTTGCCATAACCGCGAATTGTCATATAGTATAAGACGTATCTTAACTAACTTATGGGATGAGCTATGCCACTACGTGCGGTGTATCGCATTTACCATAAGGACGATCAAAGTTTTGACAGAATGTTGTTGTACGTGCACAGTGTGTCTTTTGCAAGTCCATCATGAGTCATGTGGTTTGCGTAACTTACTACAACGTCTTGATAGCAAGGTGTCTAACAAGGATACATGATCCGTGGCCGTTGGGTTTGCAACCCTCTTACACGACAAGTTGAATTATTAGGTTCACTCAATACTCTTATTCCGCCTGGGAACGATGTGTACATGTACGCCCGTAGGCTAAAGATGTTTGAGCGTGTAGACTAGCGCGGATGGACGCACCATAACCGCGAATGATAAATAAAATATATTATCCAAAAAAAATACGTAATATATCGTACCAATTTAAAAGATATATAATATCTTTTATAAATTAATAACATTGGAATGTATCCTAACCAAAATTTAAAAGCTGAATAATATCTTGTGGTAATTAAATGATATGTATAATATCCTTTATTAATATAAACAATATACCCAAACATACGGATTAATTACGGTAGACGCGGTTCATGACCGTAATAATAAAAAAATACCACGTTGGGTCGCGACATATGCGAAAAATTAAATTAAAGAAATATATAATATCTTCTTGCCAGTTTTAAAAGATATAATAATATCTCTTATTAATATGAAAAATATTGATAATATTTTTTTTATTTACAAGATATGGGTAACATCTTGTTACCTATTGAAAAATAAGATATTTAAAAAATATTTTATTTTTTTATTAATTTAATATATACGCGTAATATCTTTACTAATACAAACAATTTACGCGGGTTAATGCGAAAGGACGCGACTCATGATCACACCACTATATCTAAAAAAAATTTGAACTAAAAGATACGCCTAGCATCTTTTTAAATATTTAGATATATGTACCGTAAGAAAATAAAAGATATTCTCCAAAATATGCTATATAGTCGGATGCATATCTTTGTTGTATATAGAAAAAACTATACGCAACATTCATAGCGCCTAATATACGGAAACAATTGAAAAGGTTTTAGATCATGCGCATAGCCGAATTTGGTAGATCATGCGTATAGCATAATGTAATCTTTAACATTTTTTATAATATTGGTAATATTTTTCCTTTTTTATCATGATTTGTTACGTACACGGTGGAGAGTGCTATAACTTAATTACCACATTGTAGAAAACACATGCTGGTCACATGACATACTATTTTTTACACCCATGGATGTTACCACATAATTGGTTTAAATAATGTTAAAGTTATTCATGTGAACTAAAGTGATAGATTAACCCAAGACCATATAAAGTAAACAAGATGGAATGTGTATACGTGTATATGTTAAAAGCATATAATATAAGGCATTGTAAGTATGGTTTACGTTATTTCGCATCCTACGCATCTAAGCATCATGTACGAATAAAAAGGTTATAGAATTACCGACTTTTCGTACTAATGAGAACACGGGACATAGTTTAGTCAAGGTCCCATGGATGGCGCCAACTTGTTGGAGCATAGTTTGGCTTTGCCAGTTCGACGACTCTCCTGGGACGTTAATCGTCTTCCTCGGTCCTGAATAATGCTGTAAAAAAAGGTAAACCGGTTAGACGTGGACCCGAGGCCAGAGCCCCGGGGTCCACCTTCGATGGTCAAGTTAGTATTTGATTGATATGTTGTATATGAAGTGTGGTTAAGAGAGAGAACCTGATGTAGAATGAGACCCATAGCCCTGTTTATATAGTGCTAGGGTTTCTTGAAGGGTAAGTTAGGTGTGTGTGGGCCGCGGGCCTGTTGGGCCGGGCCGAATACCGACTGTACGTCGAAAAGGACGGTCGAATAAAGAAAAAAAGGAAAAATATAAATAAGGTAATTATTATTGGGCTAGGATTTGTTATGTTTAACTATATAAGGCTTTATGATAAAAACAAATCACATATAATTCCTGGAGACTAAAAATACACGATCATCTTAAGAGTTTTTAGGGTTTCATCAACTTTTGTTGATTCAAGGTAAGTGATCAATTAAACCTTAATAAAATTCATGTTTTTATTTATTAATCATAATTGTAATATTAATTAACCATCATTGAGATGATTAGGGTTTTATTAATTTTATGGAAAAATATATTAATTAAGATCCATTAATGATTTTAGGGTTTGTGTTAAGAATTTTGGGATAATCAATGATGTTTAGAGGGTTGGTGTACAAAGGCGTAAAACAGTCTGATTTTTAGGGTTGTTCTTGTGTTGACTGTTACCGGTAGTAGGTAGCACCTTTGTCGAGTTTCTTTTTATTAAATTAAGTTCAGAGAGCCTACTTTGCAAAACTGTATGGTTGGTCAAAAAATGGATTTCGGTAAGGGCGTCAAACAGTTTTTACAAAAACAGTGCGTTGTTCAAGAATAAATTTGGATATCGGGAAATTGAGTCAAAAACTAACCAAACGACTGAGATAGCCAAAGATTTTTTTATTTGGAAACTTTTTATAATATATATGAAAGTACTGGAGGTTTTCAATAAAATCATGGTGTTTAGGTCGGGCTTTTGGTGTCAAAGATTTAGTATTTAGAGAAAATCAGCTTTATGAAAACGACTCTTGGCGTATAGACTAAACGAAAGGGTTAAGTGTGTAAGTAGAAAGTAAAATTGGTTTTTGGAGTTTTTAGATCATAATACAAAATAACTCCAGTAGGGGAGGAGTCAAGGGTGATGATAAATTCATTTCATGTGATCGTTTAGTGACTAGTAAACCGTACCAGGGAAAAACTGGATTTTTACGTATAGAATAGCTTGTAGTGGGAGAACTAGATAATGGGGATTGGGGGATTAGATTTATCTCCTTGATTGTTACTTAACTTGGGTGTTAAGAGCTGAACTAAGGGTGTCGTGTATGATTTTATAGGTTTGTAGGATTTCTAGGTTGTTGTGCTATTAGGTGAGTTTATAGTCCCATTTTAACTAAGTTTTAAAATGTTTTTCTAAGTATGGGATGGAGATGACACTTTTCTTAAAAGGTTTTGGTACTATATTTTTATTAATGTTTGGATATAGATGTGTTATTGTGTGACACGCGTGCTTATGTGTTCTATTATGTGTTCTAATATGTGTTTTGATATGTGAATCTTGATTGGGTTATATTTTGGTATGGTAAATAGATGTATGGGCGTCTATGGGACCAGCGTTGAGCGTGGGGCACGATCCGTCCTGTGTTCTTGAGTTCTTTTACATCGTCTCCTCAGAGGCAAGATATCTCGACGGGGATATGGTTCATCTTCCACTAGTGGTGTGGGAAAGATCCGGATAGTGTGGTGCATTGTTCTTATTGTGTCTTCTTGACTGATATAATTGTGCTTTGTTTGTAGTTGTATGTAACATGATTATCACATTATGGTCCATTACTTTAACTTGTTTCTTCAACTTATTTACAGCGGTTGACAAGGTTTCTTAAGATGTTTGATAACTTAAACCTATTTTCTCACCAACTTTATGTTGACAGATTTTAGTGTCATTTTCAGGTGGGGTAGTTGAGAAGGATGATGTTATATGTGGCTAGGGTCTAGAGGCTAACAAGATTGCATTAGGAGGAATCCCTTTCCTCCTAGTCTTTATTTAATGTTTAAATAAGTGGTACATTTTAGACACCTATATGTTTTGGTAAGATCCTGTTACCTACTTACCGAGACGTCTGTATTGTTTGAGATATTGTCATGACATTGTGTCACCTTTTTTATGACATTTTTATTTCATATAGTTCTCTCTATAGACACGCTATTGTTGTGATGATATCCATACGTCGTGCCCCATATTCCGCCATAGTGAGGTGTGAAAGAATGGTATCAGAGACAATGGTTATAGAGAATTAGGTTGCCTAGTCGGGTAGCCTAGTCTATTGCTTAAGGGTCCCTGCATATAGGCGTCATAGGAGTATGTGTGCAATTTATAATAATTGATGTGTTTGGATGTTACTTTTGTGATATTTGTTTAGTTATGAACTACTATGGTTCATAATTAGCTACATGTTATTTTCTTTTCAAGTTTTAACTAGTGCGGGTTGAACCATAGTCGTATACACTAGTCATTGTCAAATTTCGTTTGATTATGTTTTCAGGTTCTTTATACATTTTGAATTTTATCTACGCTGGTTCAGCTGGATTACGAGTTTATGTTTTTCATGCATTGGCTACGTTATTTTGATACATAGAATTTTAGACCTTATGTTATGTTGTGGATTATGTGCTTATATGAGTTGTAGGATCTATGTGCTTATTTGAGTTGGTAGACTGATGTGCTATATGTAGTATTAATTCTTATAAGTGTCATCATAGGAGGGAGTACATTAGTGAAAGGGGACTGGTATAAGTATGGTGGCCAACATAGTTATACAAGTACAAACACTAATGGATTCCTAAGTATGATTACATAAAAGTGGGTTAATACATGCTTGTATAGTATATGTTGGATGGGTTTAAGTGTATGTACGCCTATGCCTATATATGTTTATTTCCCTTCTATTTATCGATTGTATTCTTGGGATGGTTTGTTAGCTCGTTTCTCTTTAAGATGTTCAACTTTCGTAATAGCGCATTTATCGAGACCTCATTTCATGTGTTCATTTGTACGGTACTTTTAGCGTAAAGGCTATTGAGATAATTTAAGAATTCCTTTGTCTTTTTTTATTTAGGGTAACGACATCTTTTGTTTTGAGTCTTACGTGGTAAAAGAAATGGAATTTGCAAATAGTTAAAATAGTTGTTGGTAGTTGGTGGAATAAGGGTAAAGTGTCATAAACGTATTTGAAATAAGATGGAATATAAATTTTCTTAACATATAAGCATGACTTGTTTATAAAAAAAATTCTGGTTTTGATCACATAAAGCTAATGATCTTTAACTAATTTTTTGTTCTTATTTAATTATATATGTTAAAATCATATAATTAATCATAGGGTGGGTGAGAGTTTTTAATTTTCTGGTGTTAAAATAAATTAGGGTTCGAATTTGGTAATTAATAAGGGGTTTTAGGGTTTAAAATCGTTTTGGTCATAACTTTTTCGTTTTTAAAATTTTTTGGGTGATTCAAAAGCCTAAAATTATGTAATCGGAACGTACTTTTAAAATATTCAGAATGTTTAGTAAATGGAGGTCAGTAGCTAGGTAGAATGAATTGTACAAGTGTCGAGTTCAAGGTTAATTTTTGGACAACATGGTTTAAACTTGTGGTTTGTGTGTTTTGGGATAATGAACACTTAGAGGGTTAACATAGGGCTGAGTTGGGATAGAATTTGAGAGTTCTTTCGAACTTAGAATACGTGGTTATGTTTTAATGAGTTTTGATTTATGGTATTTATTAGTAAGACTAGAAACTAGGGTGACAGTTTCAAACCCGTCGACTTATGTGACGGCTCCTAACTTTAGTGTAGTAGTTTAATTTACTAGTTAAAAGGTTTAGGTGTAACTAATTAATTAAGGGATCAATTAAACCGTAATATTACTCATGTTTTTACTTATTAATCATAATTGTAATATTAATTAACCATCATTGAGATGATTAGGGTTTTATTAATTTTCTGAAAAAATATAGTAATTAAGATCCGTTAATGATTTTAGGGTTTGTGTTAAGAATTTAGGGATAATCAATTATGTTTAGAGTGTTGGTGTATAAAGGCGAAAAACCGTCTGATTTTTAGGGATGTATTGTGTTGACTGTTACGGGCAGTAGGTAGCACCTTTGTCGAGTTTCGTTTTTTAAATTAAGTTCAAAGAGTCTACTTTTCAAAAATGTAAGGTTGGTCGAAAATGGATTTCGGAAAGGTCGTCAAACAATTTTTACAAAAACAATGCGTTGTTCAGGAATAAATTTGGATTTTGGGAAATTGAGTCAAAACCTAACCAAACGAATGAGATAGCCAAAGATTTTTGATTTGGGAACTCTTTATAATATATATGAAAGTACTAGAGGTTTTCAATAAAATAGTGGTGTTTAGGTCGGGCTTTTAGTGTCAAACATTTAGCATGTAAATAAAATCAGCTTTATGGAAATGACTCTTGGCGTAGAGACTAACCGAAAGGGTTAAATATGTAAGTAGAAAGTAAATTTGGTTTTTGGAGTTTTTAGATCATAGAATAACATAACTCGGTAGGGGAGGAGTAAAGGGTGGTGATAAGTTCACTTCATGTGATTGTTTAGTGACTAATAAACTGTACCAGGGAAAAACTGGATTTTTCACGTATAGAATAGCTTGTAGTGGGAGAGCTAGATAGTCTGGATTGGGGGATTATATTCATCTCCTTGATTGTTACTTAACTTGGGTGTTAAGAGCTGAGCTATGGGTGTCTTGTATGATTTTATAGGTTTGCAGGAGTGCTATCTTGTTGTGCTATCATGTGAGTTCATAAAATGTTTTTCCAGTATGGGATGGAGATGACACCTGTGGTGTTCTTAAAATGTTTTGGTAATATATTTTTATAAATGTTTGGACATAGAAGTGTTATTGTGTAACATGCGTGCTTATGTGTTCTGTTATGTGTTCTGATATGTGTTTTGATATGTGAATCTTTATTGGGTTATATTTTGGTATGGTACATAGATGTATGGGCGTCTATGGGACCACTTGTGATGTGTGAAGACCGTGGGGTACGATCCGTCCTGAGTTCTTGAGTTCTTGTATATCGTCTCCTCAGAGGCAAGATATCTCGACGGGGATATAGTTCATCTTCCACTAGTGGCGTGGGAAAGATCCGAATAGTGTGGTGCATTTTTCTTATTGTGTGTTCTTGACTGATATAATTGTGCTTTGTTTGTAATTGTATGTAACATGATTATCACATTATGGTCCATTACTTTAACTTGTTTCTTCAACTTATTTATAACGTTTGACAAGGTTTCTTAAGATGTTTGATAACTTAAACCTATGTTCTCACCAACTTTATGTTGACAGATTTTCGTGTCATTTTCACGTGGGGATAGTTGAGAAGGATGATGGTAGATGTGGCTAGTGTCTAGAGGTTGTTAGGATTTCATTAGGAGGAATCCCTTTCCTCCTAGTCTTTATTTAATGTTTGAATAAGTGGTACATTTTAGACACCTATATGTTTGATGTGTGTTATTTGAATGTCTTTGGTAAGAGGTTAGGCATGTTACCTACTTACCTAGACGGCTATATTGTTTTAGATATTGTCATGACATTGTGTCACCTTTTTTATGAAATTTTTGTTTCATATAGTTCTATCTATAGACATGCTATTGTTGTGATGATATCCATACGTCGTGCCTCATATTCCGCCATGGTGAGGTGGGACGGAATGGTATTAGAGACAATGGTTATAGAGAATTAGGTTGCCTAATCGGGTAGCCTAGTCTATAGCTTAAGGGTCCTTTCATATAGGCGTCATAGGAGTATGTGTGCTTTTTATAATAATTGATGTATTTGGATGTTATTTTTGTGATGTTTGTTAAGTTATGAACTACTATGGTCGTATACACTAGTCATTGTCGGATTTCGTTTGATTATGATTTCATGTTCTTTATACATTCTGAATTTTGGCTACGTTGGTTCAGCTAGATTACGAGATTATGTGTTTCATGCATTGGCTACATTATTTTGATACATGGAATTTTGGACCTTATGTTATGTTTTGGATTATGTGCTTATATGAGTTGTAGGATCTATGTGCTTATTTGAGTTGGTATACTGATGTGTTATGTGTAGTATTAATTCTTATAAGTGTCACCATAGGAGGGAGTACATTAGTGAAAGGGGACTGGTATAAGTATGGTGGCGAACATAGTTATACAAGTACCATAACACGAATGGATTCCTAAGTATGATTGCCTGAAAGAGGGTTAATACATGCTTCTATAGTATATGTTGGATGGATTTAAGTGTATGTACGCCTATGCCTATATATGTATATTTCCCTTCTATTTATCGATTTTATTCTTGGGGTGGTTTGTTAGCTCGTTTCTCTTTAAGATGTTCAACTTTCGTAATAGCGCATTTATCGAGTCCTCATTTCATGTGTTTGTTTGTACGGTACTGATACTTGCATTTTCGTATGGGTTCTAAGTTCTCTCGATATCCTCTCGAATTGATCTTGGTTCTAAGTGGAATTATTGTTCTTGGTTACTAAAAAGGGGGTTTAGTTTTCTAATCTACTAAAAAGTTTAAATGTATTAAAATGGAAACTTAAATTTAAAAGCAATTAAATTAATAACAGTTAATAAAAACTAGAATTAAAATATGAAATAAAAATGAAGAAACAGTAACCCTAAAGAAACAGTAACAATTAAAGATGCTCAAAAGAAGATTGATTCGGAAGTTTGACCTTGATTCGGAACTTTTCACTCGGAACTTGGTTCGGAACCCTTGATCCGGAACTTCGTTCGGAACTTTAATCGGAACCTTCACTCGAAAGTTGATCCGGAACTTTCTTCGGAAGTTGGTTCGAAAGTTGTTGATCCGGAAGTTCACTCGGAACTTTTGATCCGGAAGTTGGTTCGGAACTTTTGGCTCGGAAGTTTATTCGGAAGATTTGGAAAGAACGTTCATTCGGAACTTTTTGAAAGGAAAACTCATTCGGAACTTTTGGAAATAACATTCATCCGGAACTTTTGTTCATTCGGAAGATTTAGTTCATCCGGAACATTTGGTTCATCCGGAACCGTGGAAACTCAAGAACAGTAACTTAAACCGAAAAACAGGGGAAATACGTTTTAAGCCAAAAATCACCAAGTTTTTAACCAAAAACTTAAATAAACTAATCACTAAGCATCTACTAACCATAAACTACAAATCCCATCAATAAAAACATATATCCCGACAACTTTTGAAGATCAAATCAACCAAATAAGAACTTAAGAACTTGAAATAAAAGATGATGATGAACAAGATGAAATGGAAAGATTAAACAAGAACTTGTATTGATGATTAATGTTGAACAAAATAAAAGACAAGATTAAACCACAAGATTTGGAAGAACAATAATCAAAATCACCAAACACCCTAGTGGTGTTGGTGATGACTATGAACAAGAAAAGAGAAAAAGAAGGGAATGAAAAACTTGATGAAAAGTGTGAGGGGAACCCTTTATATAGGTGTTCCCTTTGGTTGGTGAGTGGGCTTTCTCCCGTTCTTCTTGTCTTCTCGTCTTTTCAGAAAAGTTGACGTTTTCGATTCTGATTCGGGATTTGTCGTCGATTAAATTCAACTCGTCTTTTAATTTCTTCGTTTAATAGACTTGAGTTTCTTCGACTTATGTAAATCTTCCATCTTTGGTCCTTTTCTTCAATAAATATTCGAATAGGCCCAGTGACTTCAAATCGTTTGCATCTCTTGGACAATAAACTCTGTCTTGAGTCTTTTTCTTCGATAAATCCCGTGCAATCCCATGTTTTCTCCAATATTCATCCGGTTGGCTCTGAAAACACAATAAACACAAAAACCACGCTTAATTCCAAACAAATGATATTAAATACGCGTTTTCGTCTCGTTTTAGCCAGAATTAAGTGGAAAAAGGGTGTTTACACACCTATCAAATCCCTTACACTTAACCATTGCCATGCCCTCATGCAATGCTTAGTGATAAAGCAATTTTACACTTTTCTCATAATTAATCAACCTTGGCCTTATTCAAATACTACTAAACAAAAATTAAAGTACTAAAAGAAATTAAAACTTAAAAGGAAACAAAAGGATAGAAAACCATTTTCACTTGAAAATAGCTACATGGAAATAACTTGCAAAGAGATCAAGGACTTACATTAGGGCTTTGGTGCTGCGAAGATTTATCACCCTCAAGTTTTACGTTCCCCTAACTAAGCTTAAAAACGAGATCATTGTTATCATAAGTTAGTAAATCAAACACTTACACACATGGCTTAATTATATGCTTAAGCTCCCTTATTCCTAGGTGTATCTCTTATATTTTATTTTGGTCTTAGAATGATCATGAAGATGCATTTTTGGACTTATTTCGATAGTTTATTTAGGCTGAAAGCAAAGTAGGACGATTTGATCAATAGTTAGCTAAAGGATAAAATCTCTTAAAACTGCTTCTCGGGATATCAAAAAGTTCATATCTTGGCATAACTTGGTTCACGATTTGAGACCTTTCTCGGGCCGATATTTGGCATGTACTTCATACTTCATATCTTGAGAGACGTGCTTGAGATAATGGTCTTCTCATCGTTCATAGAGTTTCTTCACTTGGAGACTTTTGAGGGGTTCTCCAACTTTGTTGACCACGACTTCATGATTATTTCTTCAATCTCTATTTGGGATTTTGAGATACAACGATCCGGCTCCTTTTCGGACTTGGATCTATTTATCCTCATACCTTGTTAGGGTCTTTTCGGATAGACTTCTCCATCATCTTTATGGGAGTTGATTGCTTTTCGTCGTGAGTCTTGATCCTTAATATTGACTTTGGGAATAATGCTTTTCACATCACCTTGGATCTTTAGCAATAAAATGTAATCCTCATGCCTTGTTAGGGCCTTTTCGGACTCGCCAATCTTCGCGCCCCGCTTCATAAGTTATGCCTTGGCTATGAACTCTTATCATTACCGAGCAACTTTTAAACGATCTTGGGCTAGAAGCTAAGTAACTTTTCAAATAGTACGACCTTCCTTATTGCAGATAAATTATTAGCAAGTGATGGGAGAATAGGCAAATAATTACACCAAGTGAGCTTGTGCAAGAATACCGACTTATAATTGACTCTATCATTTCTCGTCCTCCACAATTTAAAATCTCAAGTAATGAGACTCGTGGATACTTAGCCTAATAAACCAATTAAGGTCTACATGGTTAAGGATACTAGCTAGAATAAACTTGGATAAGTCTATTCGGGTTGAGTCAAAATAAACGCAACGGGCCTAATATGTCAAATATTTCTAAACTAGCTACACCACTTTATTAATATTTTTTACTTTATTGCGGGATATATACATATGAAAGCAAAGATAAAAATTTAAAAATTACGACTAAATGGCCAAAGTTAATAAAAAATTTGAAAAATGTTGAAAAATATGATTTTCCGGTTAAATGAAGGCATTTTCATGGAAAAGTCCACATAAAACTTCGATAGAAGTCCCCCTACACTTAAGATAAACATTGTCCTCAATGTTTAAGCATGTGGGAAAAGTCTCCCCTACACTTATGACATTGTGCACGTTGGTTAACTCAAGTTAAGGAAGAGACGACTAAAGTGATCAATTTCAAATGTGAGTATGAAGAAAATTGAATCACGATAGTTGAGAGATAGAACCGGATTTCGGATAACACGGGAGCACGGTTCTTCAGAGATTCCAAGAGTGCACTTATCCCTGTAATCACATCACCACACAAAAACAAATAACCTATAGAGGCCCCCCTACACTTAGGAGGTTAAAACAAAAAAGGATAGATACTCGGGCTGCCTCCCGAGGAGCGCTTGTTTTTGATAACCGAGTCACGAGCCTGACTCGACCCAAAACTAGTTCATGGGGAACGTGGTGAGGGATGGAATCATCTCCTGAGAGGTGTCCTCACCAAAGTACAACTTCACTCGTTGGCCATTCACCTTAAAATTTGGTCCATTAGGTTGAGCGAGCTCGAGAGTACCATATGGAAAATTTTTGGCAATGGTGAATGGGCCGGACCAACGAGATTTCAGCTTGCCCGAAAAGAGTTTAAACCGAGAGTTAAAGAGTAAAACTTTGTCACCAACTTGGAACTCTCGGTTTTTGATCTTGGAGTCGTGAATGAGCTTAGTTCTTTCCTTATAGATCAAAGAATTTTCATAAGCCTCATTACGGAGTTCGTTCAGCTCATTGAGTTGGATCTTGCGTAGGTCACCGGCTTTGTTGATATCAAAATTAGCCCACTTCAAGGCCCAGTAAGCCTTGTGCTCCAACTCAATGGGGAGGTGGCATGCTTTCCCGTACACGAGACGATATGGTGTACAACCAATCGGAGTCTTGTATGCGGTACGGAAAGCCCACAAAGCATCATCAAGTTTATCAGCCCATGAGGCACGATGCTCTCCCACGGTTCTTTACAGAATTCGCTTTAGTCCTCGGTTGGATATTTCAGCCTGGCCATTAGTTTGTGGGTGGTAGGCTGTGGAAAGACGATGATTTACACCATACTTAGCCATGACTCTTGCGAATTGGTCATTGCAAAAATGAGTCCCACGATCACTAATAATGGCACGAGGCACACCGAATCTAGCGAATAGAGATTTCCAAAAGTTACAAACCACCCTTGCGTCATTAGTGGGTAAAGCTTTGGCTTCAACCCATTTGGAGACGTAGTCAACGGCAACAAGGATGTATTTGTTTCCTTTAGAAGAAGGGAATGGCCCCATAAAGTCGATACCCCAAACATCAAAGATTTCACACTCTTGAATGAAATTCTGAGGCATCTCGTCTTTATGTGTGATTGTGCCTTGTTTTTGGCAAACATCACATCGTTTAACCATATTGTGAGCGTCACGATATATGGAGGGCCAATAAAATCCCGAATCAAACACTTTTTTGGCAGTGTAGTTGGGACCAAAGTGACCACCGGTGGGTCCTTTGTGGCAAGCATTAAGGATTTCCAAAGCTGCCGGTCCATCAACACATCAGCGAATAATCAAGTCGGCACATTGTTTGAATAGGTAAGGGTCATCCCAAAAGTAAGTCTTAATGTCGGTGAAGAACTTTTTCTTTTGTTGGGACGTCAACCCTTCCTTGAGAATTCCACCCGCCAAGTAGTTTGCAAAGTCCGCAAACCACGGGGTTTCATCAGAATTCGAATTTATAGACATTAAGGTCTCCAAGGGAAAAGAATCATTGATTTCTTTGTTCGGATGATCCCCTTGGTAAGGATCCTCAAGTCTGCTGAGATGATCCGCGGCTAGGTTTTCCGCTCCTTTTTTATCGCGAATTTCGATTTTAAATTCTTGGAGGAGCAAAACCCAGCGAAGAAGTCTTGGTTTGGAATCTTGCTTTGTCAACAAGTACTTCAACGCGGAATGATCGGTATAAACGATTGTGGTGGAAAGGACAAGATAGGGGCGAAATTTTTCAAAGGCATAGACAACAGCTAAAAGCTCTTTTTCGGTTGTCGTATAATGCAATTGTGCCCCCGTCATTGTCTTGCTAGCGTAATGGATTGGTTGGAAGTGTTTGTTCACTCTTTGTCCCAGAACCAATCCAATAGCAAAATCACTAGCATCGCACATCAACTCAAAGGGAAGCTCCCAATTAGGGGTAACCAAGACGGGTGCCTTAGTTAGCTTATCCTTAAGCGAGTTGAAGGCTTCAAGACACTCTTTGGAAAAGATAAAAGGAGTATCTTTTTCCAAGAGGTGGGTCATCGGGCGAGCGATTTGAGAAAAATCTTTGATGAATCGACGGTAGAAGCCCGCATGACCCAGAAAACTTCTCACACCCTTCACGGTTGAAGGTGGAGGCAACTTAGCGATAACATCGACTTTAGCACGGTCTACTTCAAGACCGGCTTTCGAGATCTTGTGTCCTAGCACGATGCCTTCTTTTACCATAAAATGGCATTTTTCCCAATTCAGAACAAGGCGAGTGTCTTCGCACCGCTTAAGCATACGTTCCAAATTGGCAAGGCAAAAAGAGAAGGAATCCCCAAAGACCGAGAAATCATCCATGAAGACTTCCATGGTTTGTTCAACCATGTCATGGAAGATATCTAACATGCACCTTTGGAAAGTCCCGGGCGCATTACATAAGCCAAAAGGCATTCTTTTGTAAGCAAATGTGCCATAAGGACAAGTGAATGTTGTCTTCTCTTGATCTTGGGGATCAATGGGTATTTGGAAATAACCCGAGAAACCATCAAGAAAGCAGTAATATTCATTACCTGCTAAACGTTCAAGCATTTGGTCCATAAAAGGTAGAGGGAAATGATCCTTTCTCGTGGCATCACTGAGTTTGCGGTAGTCTATACAAACTCTCCACCCAGTAACGAGACGGGTAGAAATCAACTCGTTGTTTGCATTGGGCACAACGGTGATTCCGCCTTTCTTAGGCACACAATGGACTGGACTAACCCATGGTGAATCCGAAATAGGGTAAATCATACCCGCATCAAGAAGTTTGATAACCTCTATTTTGATGACTTCATGGATTTTTGGATTCACCCTTTGTTGGCTTTGAATTGTGGGCTTAAAGTCGTCCTCCATGAGAATTTTGTGTGTGCAGAAGTGAGGATCAATTCCACGAATATCAGAAATTTTCCAAGCAATAGCCTTCTTATGATCTTTAAGCACGGCGATGAGGCGAGTTTTCTCTTCATCTTTCAGATCCTTCGCAATGATGACATGCGACTTCTTTTCTTCTTCAAGGAACACATACTCGAGATGGGGCGGCAACTCCTTAAGTTCTAAATCCGGAGGATTTTCGACGGGAGGCGTATTCAAAGTCGGAGTATCGATAGCAATGACCGTGGGAGATGGAGGAGAAGGATTGTCTTCGTTGAGAAGGTTATCAAAGAAATGCATGTCTTCATCCCCATTGGTGGGAGAATCATCATTAGCTAAGTTCACATCTCCCATGGTGGCTTCAAGATTTTTCCAAAAACAAATCACTTTCTCCAAATAGAGACAGTGATGAATCAATAGAGGAAACGGTTTCAACATTGGGAAGAGAGGTAGGAATACTTTTACAAGCATCTTTGAAGTGTTCTTCACAAGCCTCATCCAGAACGTCAATACAATTAACACTCTCGTATGAATAAGGTTGTTTAGACAACTTCCCATGTTGAAGACGATTTTATCGTCACCCACTCTCATGATAAGCTCACCGGCTTCAACATCGATGAGAGTGCGACGGTCCTCAGGAATGGACGACCCACGATCAAGGGAACACGAGGGTCCATCTCGTAGTCGACGACGACGAAATCGGCAGGAAAAGTGAAATTGTCGACTCCTACAAAGACGTCTTCGGCTATCCCCACTGGATAAGCAACCGTACGGTTGGCTAATTCCAAAGTCATTTTGGTGGGGACTAGCTCAGGGAGAGATAATTGCTTCCAAACGCTTAGAGGCATTAGATTAATACTGGCACCTAGATCGGCTAGGGCCATGCAATTCTCTACTTCCGGGAAATTGCAAGGGATTAAGAAACGACCCGGATCACCAAGCTTGGTTGGCAATTTCCTTAAGAGCACTGCAGAGCAATTCTCATTAAGTTGGGTGTTGGCAATATCAAGAAGCTTTTCCTTGTCACTCAGAAGATCTTTAAACATTTTCGCGTACTTTGGCATGTGAGCGAGAGCCTCAGCGAAGGAGATGTTAAAATTCAATTGTTTGAACATCTTAAGAAAGTTCGAAACCTGAATATCATCCTTGCTTTTCAGCTTCTCTTTCCTCAACCTAGATGGATAAGGTATATTGGAAGAAGAGGAAGGCTTTGGGAGAATAGGATCACTCACCTCCTTGGGTGGAGGAGGGGTAGAAGTAGGAGGTGGAGAAATTGGGGAAGGAAAAGGATGAGGAATAGGAGCAGGTGACTCGTTCTCCTTAGTCACAACCACCGGTGGAGGTATAGGAAGCTCGGGTTCCTTGGTACCTTTACCACTGCGAGTGGTGATTTCTTTCATCTCCCCTCTTGGATTTGCAACGGTGTTACTCGGAAGAGTACCCGAAGAAGAGGGTTGATTACCTTGGAAGAAACTAGCCATCATGTTCTTCAAGTCATTAGTTTGGTTATCCAACGTATTTCTCATGTCGGCTCTCAGATCGTTCCCTTGTTTGACCAGGTCTGCTTTTAAGTTGAGCACTTCCCGCTGAAGGTTTCCCACGATCACATCGTTAGTCCTCATGTAAGTTTCCACTTCTTGGTGTAGAGCGGTGGGTTGGTTGGGACGAGCATTGTATGCGGGTGGTTGATAAGCAGGTTGCTGGTAAACTTGGTTGTTTCGTTGAGGTGGAGGTGGTTGTTTATGAGGTGGTATGTATGGTGTACGAGGTTGTTGTTGTTGTTGTTGAGGAGGGCGATTGAGGTTTTGTTGTTGGTTCGGGTTGCTAGGAGGAAAACCAGGTGGTGAGAGGTAGTTGTTGGAGCGGTAGCTAAGCAAATTACGGTCACCTTGAGGTCTAGCTTGATAAGCAGGTTGAGGATAGGTGCCATATGCTGCATTCACGTTTTCAGAAGGGTAGTCTTGGGTGGCAGTGCAAGTGGTGTAAGAGTGAGGACCCCCGCATATTTCACATGGTTGGTTAACAGCACTGACTTGAGCATTTTTATCATTGTTGCTTTTGGTGTTGTTAATGGTATGGGTAACAAGCGATTCAAGAAGCGTAGTGATTTTGTCAAGTGGCTTGTCGCTGTCACTAGTACTAGCACTAGCCACATTGGTCCGAACAATCTTGGTTTGCACACGAGACTTATTCTCAATGATATCCCAAGCAGCATTGGAAGTCTTAGCCAAAAGATTACCCCCCGAGGCACTATTTAGTGAATCTTGGTCATTCATGCTTAAACCATTGTAAAAAGTATTAATTTGGTGCACTTTGGTAAAACCATGTTGTGGGCATTTTCTTAAAAGATCTTTAAAACGATCCCAAGATTCACTAAACGACTCATCGTACTTTTGTTCAAAATTTATGATTTCATTCCGCAAAGCGGTAGTACGAGAGGGCGAGAAAAAGTAATTGACAAACTTGGTCTCCAAATCCATCCACGAGAGAATACTCTGTGGCGGTTCCTTAGCAAGCCAATGCCGGGCTTGTCCCTCTAAAGAAAAGGGAAAAATTTGTAGACGGATTACCTCTTTTGGAACACCATTGAAATTGACCGTATTAGTGAGTTGTAAGAATCTCTTAATTGTGGTCATGTGGATCATCAATGGTACGCCCCAAGAATGGTTGAGCGGAGACCATCTGGATAAAGCCTGATTTGAGCTCGAAATTGTTGGCTGCAATCGCTGGTATAACAATTGGATCAGTGTTGCCATCTACATGAGCTTGTAGCAGTTCAATCATCGGGCGATTATCCGGTTGAGGCTCATTGTTGTTGTTATTATTCATGTTGTTGAAAGGTGGGTTGTTGTTGTTATTATTGTTGTTTGGAGGTGGTATGTTATTGTTGTTTTGTACACCGGCCATGTCTAAGTGATCGAGAGGCCCGGGCTCTTGATAAGACATGGATCGAGTGCGCATACACCTGCAAAAGAACTAACAAGGCAAAAACAAAGCAAAAATATTTTGGGATTTTTTATGTTTTTTTAATTTTTAGTATTTTTGAAAATTTTATATTTTTTAGGGTTTTTGAAAATTTTTTCGAAAAAGTAACGTTCACGGTGAACGGATCCCAAAATCCAAGTTCTCACAAAAAACTTTTGATCTTATCGTGAAGAGCCGGCAGCGGCGCCATTTGATACTTGCATTTTTGTATGGGTTCTAAGTTCTCTCGATATCCTCTCGAATTGATCTTGGTTCTAAGTGGAATGATTGTTCTTGGTTACTAAAAAGGGGGTTTAGTTTTCTAATCTACTAAAAAGTTTAAATGTATTAAAATGGAAACTTAAATTTAAAAGCAATTAAATTAATAACAGTTAATAAAAACTAGAATTAAAATATGAAATAAAAATGAAGAAACAGTAACCCTAAGGAAACAGTAACAATTAAAGATGCTCAAAAGAAGATTGATTCGGAAGTTTGACCTTGATTCAGAACTTTTCACTCGGAACTTGGTTCGGAACCCTTGATCCGGAACTTCGTTCGGAACTTTACTCGGAACCTTCACTCGGAAGTTGATCGGGAACTTTCTTCGGAAGTTGATTCGGAAGTTGTTGATCCGGAAGTTCACTCGGAACTTTTCATCCGGAAGTTGGTTCGGAACTTTTGGCTCGGAAGTTTATTCAGAAGATTTGGAAAGAACGTTCATTCGGAACTTTTTTAAAGAAAAACTCATTCGGAACTTTTGGAAATAACATTCATCCGGAACTTTTGTTCATTCGGAAGATTTAGTTCATCTGGAACATTTGGTTCATCCGGAACCTGGGAAACTCAAGAACAGTAACTTAAACCGAAAAACAGGGGAAATACGTTTTAAGCCAAAAATCACCAAGTTTTTAACCAAAAACTTAAATAAACTAATCACTAAGCATCTACTAACCATAAACTACAAATCCCATCAATAAAAACATAAATACCAACAACTTTTGAAGATCAAATCAACCAAATAAGAACTTAAGAACTTGAAATAAAAGATGATGATGAACAAGATGAAATGGAAAGATTAAACAAGAACTTGTATTGATGATTAATGTTGAACAAAATAAAAGACAAGATTAAACCACAAGATTTGGAAGAACAATAATCAAAATCACCAAACACCCTAGTGGTGTTGGTGATGACTACGAACAAGAAAAGAGAAAAAGAAAGGAATGAAAAACTGGATGAAAAGTGTGAGGGGAACCCTTTATATAGGTGTTCCCTTTGGTTGGTGAGTGGGCTTTCTCCCGTTCTTCTTGTCTTCTCGTCTTTTTATAAAAGTTGACGTTTTCGATTCTGATTCGGGATTTGTCGTCGATTAAATTCAACTCGTCTTTTAATTTCTTCGTTTAATAGACTTGAATTTCTTTGACTTATGTAAATCTTCCATCTTTGGTCCTTTTCTTCAATAAATCTTCGAATAGGCCCAGTGACTTTAAATCTTTTGCATCTCTTGGACAATAAACTCTGTCTTGAGTCTTTTTCTTCGATAAATCCCGTGCAATCCCATGTTTTCTCCAATATTCATCCGGTTGGCTCTGAAAACACAATAAACACAAAAACCACGCATAATTCCAAACAAATGATATTAAATACGCGTTTTGGTCTCGTTTTAGCCAGAATTAAGTGGAAAAAGGATGGGTGTTTACACACCTATCAGGTACTTTTAGCGTAAAGGCTATTGAGATAGTTTAAGTATTCCCTTGTCTTTGTTTATTTGGGTAACTGTATCTTTTGTTTTGAGTCTTGCGTGGTAAAATAAATGGAATTAGCAAATAGTTGAAATAGTTGTTGGTAGTCGGTGAAATAAGGGTAAAGTTTCATAAACGTGTTTGAAATATGATGGAATATAATTTTTCTTAACATATAAGCATGACTTGTTTAAAAAAAATTTATGGTTTTGATCACATAAATCTAATGATCTTTAACTAAATTTTTGTTCTTATTTAATTATATATGTTAAAATCATATAATTAATCATAGGGTGGGTGAGAGTTTTTAATTTTCTGGTGTTAAAATAAATTAGGGTTCGAATTTGGTAATTAATAAGGGGTTTTAGGGTTTAAAATCGTTTTGGTCATAACTTTTTCGCTTTTAAAATTTTTTGGGTGATTCAAAAGCCTAAAATTATGTAATCGGAACGTACTTTTAAAATATTCAGAATGTTTAGTAAATGGAGGTCAGTAGCTAGGTAGAATGAATTGTACAAGTGTCGAGTTCAAGGTTAATTTTTGGACAACATGGTTTAAACTTGTGGTTTGTGTGTTTTGGGATAATGAACACCTAGAGGGTTAACATAGGGCTGAGTTGGGATAGAATTTGAGAGTCTTTCGAACTTAGAATACGTGGTTATGTTTTAATGAGTTTTGATTTATGGTATTTATTAGTAAGACTAGAAACTAGGGTGACAGTTTCAAACCCGTCGACTTATGTGACGACTCCTAACTTTAGTGTAGTAGTTTAATTTACTAGTTAAAAGGTTTAGGTGTAACTAATTAATTAAGGGATCAATTAAACCGTAATATTACTCACGTTTTTACTTATTAATCATAATTGTAATATTAATTAACCATCATTGAGATGATTAGGGTTTTATTAATTTTCTGAAAAAATATAGTAATTAAGATCCGTTAATGATTTTAGGGTTTGTGTTAAGAATTTAGGGATAATCAATTATGTTTAGAGTGTTGGTGTATAAAGGCGAAAAACCGTCTGATTTTTAGGGATGTATTGTGTTGACTGTTACGGGCAGTAGGTAGCACCTTTGTCGAGTTTCGTTTTTTAAATTAAGTTCAAAGAGTCTACTTTTCAAAAATGTAAGGTTGGTCGAAAATGGATTTCGGAAAGGTCGTCAAACAATTTTTACAAAAACAATGCGTTGTTCAGGAATAAATTTGGATTTCGGGAAATTGAGTCAAAACCTAACCAAACGAATGAGATAGCCAAAGATTTTTGATTTGGGAACTCTTTATAATATATATGAAAGTACTAGAGGTTTTCAATAAAATAGTGGTGTTTAGGTCGGGCTTTTAGTGTCAAACATTTAGCATGTAAATAAAATCAGCTTTATGGAAATGACTCTTGGCGTAGAGACTAACCGAAAGGGTTAAATATGTAAGTAGAAAGTAAAATTGGTTATTGGAGTTTTTAGATCATAGAATAACATAACTCAGTAGGGGAGGAGTAAAGGGTGGTGATAAGTTCACATCATGTGATTGTTTAGTGACTAATAAACTGTACCAGGGAAAAACTAGATTTTTCACGTATAGAATAGCTTGTAGTGGGAGAGCTAGATAGTCTGGATTGGGGGATTAGATTCATCTCCTTGATTGTTACTTAACTTGGGTGTTAAGAGCTGAGCTATGGGTGTCTTGTATGATTTTATAGGTTTGCAGGAGTGCTATCTTGTTGTGCTATCATGTGAGTTCATAAAATGTTTTTCCAGTATGGGATGGTGATGACACCTGTGGTGTTCTTAAAATGTTTTGGTAATATATTTTTATAAATGTTTGGACATAGAAGTGTTATTGTGTAACATGCGTGCTTATGTGTTCTGTTATGTGTTCTGATATGTGTTTTGATATGTGAATCTTTATTGGGTTATATTTTGGTATGGTACATAGATGTATGGGCGTCTATGGGACCACTTGTGATGTGTGAAGACCGTGGGGTACGATCCGTCCTGAGTTCTTGAGTTCTTGTATATCGTCTCCTCAGAGGCAAGATATCTCGACGGGGATATAGTTCATCTTCCACTAGTGGCGTGGGAAAGATCCGGATAGTGTGGTGCATTTTTCTTATTGTGTGTTCTTGACTGATATAATTGTGCTTTGTTTGTAATTGTATGTAACATGATTATCACATTATGGTCCATTACTTTAACTTGTTTCTTCAACTTATTTATAGCGTTTGACAAGGTTTCTTAAGATGTTTGATAACTTAAACCTATGTTCTCACCAACTTTATGTTGACAGATTTTCGTGTCATTTTCACGTGGGGATAGTTGAGAAGGATGATGGTAGATGTGGCTAGTGTCTAGAGGTTGCTAGGATTGCATTAGGAGGAATCCCTTTCCTCCTAGTCTTTATTTAATGTTTGAATAAGTGGTACATTTTAGACACCTAAATGTTTGATGTGTGTTATTTGAATATCTTTGGTAAGAGGTTAGGCATGTTACCTACTTACCTAGACGGCTATATTGTTTTAGATATTGTCATGACATTGTGTCACCTTTTTTATGAAATTTTTGTTTCATATAGTTCTATCTATAGACATGCTATTGTTGTGATGATATCCATACGTCGTGCCTCATATTCCGCCATGGTGAGGTGGGACGGAATGGTATTAGAGACAATGGTTATAGAGAATTAGGTTGCCTAATCGGGTAGCCTATCTATAGCTTAAGGGTCCTTTCATATAGGCGTCATAGGAGTATGTGTGCTTTTTATAATAATTGATGTGTTTGGATGTTATTTTTGTGATGTTTGTTAAGTTATGAACTACTATGGTCGTATACACTAGTCATTGTCGGATTTCGTTTGATTATGATTTCATGTTCTTTATACATTTTGTATTTTGGCTACGTTGGTTCAGCTAGATTACGAGATTATGTGTTTCATGCATTGGCTACATTATTTTGATACATGGAATTTTGGACCTTATGTTATGTTTTGCATTATGTGCTTATATGAGTTGTAGGATCTATGTGCCTATTTGAGTTGGTATACTGATGTGTTATGTGTAGTATTAATTCTTATAAGTGTCACCATAGGAGGGAGTACATTAGTGAAATGGGACTGGTATAAGTATGGTGGCGAACATAGTTATACAAGTACCATAACACGAATGGATTCCTAAGTATGATTGCCTGAAAGAGGGTTAATACATGCTTCTATAGTATATGTTGGATGGATTTAAGTGTATGTACACCTATGCCTATATATGTATATTTCCCTTCTATTTATCGATTTTATTCTTGGGGTGGTTTGTTAGCTCGTTTCTCTTTAAGATGTTCAACTTTCGTAATAGCGCATTTATCGAGTCCTCATTTCATGTGTTTGTTTGTACGGTACTGATACTTGCATTTTTGTATGGGTTCTAAGTTCTCTCGATATCCTCTCGAATTGATCTTGGTTCTAAGTGGAATGATTGTTCTTGGTTACTAAAAAGGGGGTTTAGTTTTCTAATCTACTAAAAAGTTTAAATGTATTAAAATGGAAACTTAAATTTAAAAGCAATTAAATTAATAACAATTAATAAAATTTAGAATTAAAATATGAAATAAAAATGAAGAAACAGTAACCCTAAAGAAACAGTAACAATTAAAGATGCTCAAAAGAAGATTGATTCGGAAGTTTGACCTTGATTCGGAACTTTTCACTCGGAACTTGGTTCGGAACCCTTGATCCGGAACTTCGTTCAGAACTTTACTCGGAACCTTCACTCGAAAGTTGATCCGGAACTTTCTTCGGAAGTTGGTTCGAAAGTTGTTGATCCGGAAGTTCACTCGGAACTTTTGATCCGGAAGTTGGTTCGGAACTTTTGGCTCGGAAGTTTATTCGGAAGATTTGGAAAGAACGTTCATTCGGAACTTTTTGAAAGGAAAACTCATTCGGAACTTTTGGAAATAACATTCATCCGGAACTTTTTTTCATTCGGAAGATTTAGTTCATCCGGAACATTTGGTTCATCCGGAACCTGGGAAACTCAAGAACAGTAACTTAAACCGAAAAACAGGGGAAATACGTTTTAAGCCAAAAATCACCAAGTTTTTAACCAAAAACTTAAATAAACTAATCACTAAGCATCTACTAACCATAAACTACAAATCCCATCAATAAAAACATAAATCCCAACATCTTTTGAAGATCAAATCAACCAAATAAGAACTTAAGAACTTGAAATAAAAGATGATGATGAACAAGATGAAATGGAAAGATTAAACAAGAACTTGTATTGATGATTAATGTTGAACAAAATAAAAGACAAGATTAAACCACAAGATTTAGAAGAACAATAATCAAAATCACCAAACACCCTAGTGGTGTTGGTGATGACTACGAACAAGAAAAGAGAAAAAGAAGGGAATGAAAAACTGGATGAAAAGTGTGAGGGGAACCCTTTATATAGGTGTTCCCTTTGGTTGGTGAGTGGGCTTTCTCCCGTTCTTCTTGTCTTCTCGTCTTTTCAGAAAAGTTGACGTTTTCGATTCTGATTCGGGATTTTTCGTCGATTAAATTCAACTCGTCTTTTAATTTCTTCGTTTAATAGACTTGAGTTTCTTCGACTTATGTAAATCTTCCATCTTTGGTCCTTTTCTTCAATAAATATTCGAATAGGCCCAGTGACTTCAAATCTTTTGCATCTCTTGGACAATAAACTCTGTCTTGAGTCTTTTTCTTCGATAAATCCCGTGCAATCCCATGTTTTCTCCAATATTCATCCGGTTGGCTCTGAAAACACAATAAACACAAAAACCACGCATAATTCCAAACAAATGATATTAATTACGCGTTTTGGTCTCGTTTTAGCCAGAATTAAGTGGAAAAAGGATCGGTGTTTACACACCTATCAAATCCCCTACACTTAACCATTGCCATGCCCTCATGCAATGCTTAGTGATAAAGCAATTTTACACTTTTCTCATAATTAATCAACCTTGGCCTTATTCAAATACTACTAAACAAAAATTAAAGTACTAAAAGAAATTAAAACTTAAAAGGAAACAAAAGGATAGAAAACCATTTTCACTTGAAAATAGCTACATGGAAATAACTTGCAAAGAGATCAAGGACTTACATTAGGGCTTTGGTGCTGCGAAGATTTATCACCCTCAAGTTTTACGTTCCCCTAACTAAGCTTAAAAACGAGATCATTGTTATCATAAGTTAGTAAATCAAACACTTACACACATGGCTTAATTATATGCTTAAACTCCCTTATTCCTAGGTGTATCTCTTATATTTTATTTTGGTCTTAGAATGATCATGAAGATGCATTTTTGGACTTATTTCGATAGTTTATTTAGGCTGAAAGCAAAGTAGGACGATTTGATCAATAGTTAGCTAAAGGATAAAATCTCTTAAAACTGCTTCTCGGGATATCAAAAAGTTCATATCTTGGCATAACTTGGTTCACGATTTGAGACCTTTCTCGGGCCGATATTTGGCATGTACTTCATACTTCATATCTTGAGAGACGTGCTTGAGATAATGGTCTTCTCATCGTTCATAGAGTTTCTTCACTTGGAGACTTTTTAGGGGTTCTCCAACTTTGTTGACCACGACTTCATGATTATTTCTTCAATCTCTATTTGGGATTTTGAGATACAACGATCCGGCTCCTTTTCGGACTTGGATCTATTTATCCTCATACCTTGTTAGGGTCTTTTCGGATAGACTTCTCCATCATCTTTATGGGAGTTGATTGCTTTTCGTCGTGAGTCTTGATCCTTCATATTGACTTTGGGAATAATGCTTTTCACATCACCTTGGATCTTTAGCAATAAAATGTAATCCTCATGCCTTGTTAGGGCCTTTTCGGACTCGCCAATCTTCGCGCCCCGCTTCATAAGTTATGCCTTGGCTATGAACTCTTATCATTAGCGAGCAACTTTTAAACGATCTTGGGCTAGAAGCTAAGTAACTTTTCAAATCGTACGACCTTACTTATTGCAGATAAATTATTAGCAAGTGATGGGAGAATAGGCAAATAATTACACCAAGTGAGCTTGTGCAAGAATACCGACTTATAATTGACTCTATCATTTCTCGTCCTCCACAATTTAAAATCTCAAGTAATGAGACTCGTGGATACTTAGCCTAATAAACCAATTAAGGTCTACATGGTTAAGGATACTAGCTAGAATAAACTTGGATAAGTCTATTCGGGTTGAGTCAAAATAAACGCAACGGGCCTAATATGTCAAAGATTTCTAAACTAGCTACACCACTTTATTAATATTTTTGACTTTATTGCGGGATATATACATATGAAAGCAAAGATAAAAATTTAAAAATTACGACTAAATGGCCAAAGTTAATAAAAAATTTGAAAAATGTTGAAAAATATGATTTTCCGGTTAAATGAAGGCATTTTCAAGGAAAAGTCCACTTAAAACTTCGATAGAAGTCCCCCCTACACTTAAGATAAACATTGTACTCAATGTTTAAGCATGTGGGAAAAGTCTCCCCTACACTTATGACATTGTGCACGTTGGTTAACTCAAGTTAAGGAAGAGACGACTAAAGTGATCAATTTCAAATGTGAGTATGAAGAAAATTGAATCACGATAGTTGAGAGATAGAACCGGATTTCGGATAACACGGGAGCACGGTTCTTCAGAGATTCCAAGAGTGCACTTATACCTGTAATCACATCACCACACAAAAACAAATAACCTATAGAGGCCCCCCTACACTTAGGAGGTTAAAACAAAAAAGGATAGATACTCGAGCTGCCTCCCGAGGAGCGCTTGTTTTTGATAACCGAGTCACGAGCCTGACTCGACCCAAAATTAGTTCATGGGGAACGTGGTGAGGGATGGAATCATCTCCTGAGAGGTGTCCTCACCAAAGTACAACTTCACTCGTTGGCCATTCACCTTAAAATTTGGTCCATTAGGTTGAGCGAGCTCGAGAGTACCTGATGAGATGGCATTTGTACATGATCTCATCGTTCTTTTCGGGCTTTTAATGCACTAATATGTCATAAAATACCATATATATGCTTGCTTTTGTGTTCATGTGTATTTTAGGTATGGATATCGTGAAAAAGACAAAAGATCACAAGATACAAGGAAAAACGAACATGAGAAACGAAGACGCACAATGAACCGGGCCCTAATCATGGAATTCTCATCAAATACCCTTGAAGACTTGAAGACAAAACAAGATTGATCCTCCAAGAATGAAGAAATGACACTTAAAACCCTTGTATATTGATAATTACAAGTTTGGTCCCTTAAGTTTGTCAAAATTGCAAAAAGGTCCTTCAACTTTGAAGAAATGGCAAGACTAGTCCCTCAACAAATCAAAATTGCCAATTATGGTCCCTCATGAAGTGAAAGACACATTGAAGACCTTTGAAGATCAACATTGTCCAAAATCAGCCCTTGAATTATTCAAACATGTCAATTATAACCCTTGAAACACTTTTTTCCAAAGTTTGTGCCAAAAATGTAAAAGGGTGAAAGTTATTTGCAAAGGGATTATGTTTTAAGGGCTAAAAACTTGATTTGCCAAAAAAACACAAAACATAAGGACCAAAGGTGCACACTTTGAAAGATTTAAACAAAAAACGCGCCTAACAAACTTACTTCCCCCAAAATCGGATTGAAAGGAGTTACTGTGCATCTTTTTCACCCCAGGTTCTATCTCACTTAAACTTGGGTAAAATTTCAATTCACTTTGCCCACGTGTGATTCACACACGCAGAAACCCATCCCAGCCCAAAAACCCTCATCCCACGCCTTGTGGACCCCACCCCTAATTCTCCTTTCCACCAATCACAATTCACCTTGGTCCCCAAGTTCTCTTACGTGGCCAAAATCAACAGCTGAGATCTTTGGCTTTGTCCCAACGCAAAATTAAACGCTCAGGATCAAAAAGGACACTTCAACACCAAAAACGTAAAAGGGCAAATTGGAGATTTTCTAGTGATTAGGGTTTTGTTTTTAGCCTTCTAGTATGTTCTTAGATTAGTATAAAAGGAGGTCCAGTATTGTGGTAACCCCTTGTTCTAGTTTTTCTTCTAAAATTTTGTAATCCCTTTTAATTGAAATAAAAGTTTGGTTTTTGTTTTAAGCAATATAATTCCTTTTTATTTATTTAAAGTTGGTGTTTATTTGTGAAGAAAAACTGAGTTCCATCTTTTATATTGGTTAAGCAATATTGATTTTCAAAATTGTTTGAAGGTTTTCTGAAATTTGGATTTTCTTTGGAGAAATTTGTTTCAGGTTTTGGTGATTAAGAGGATAAGTAATTAGTGATTAATAGAGGTTATTAAAACGTGTTAAGAAGCTTTGAAGGTTTTTGGAAAAGTTTAAGTAAGAAAGAAAAAGAAACAGAAAGATAGTTTATGCTTGTATTTTGTGTTTGCTTTGATTTATCTTAAACAGGAACAAGGCTGTTGATTAGTGTTCAGCACAGGCCACCTGCCTTGTGGGAGGTGGATATTCATCCACTAGGGCTTTGGATGTAAAGCCCTAAGGTAATTTCCTTTTCCTTTTGAAAAATCTCAGAAAAAGCAAGTGTATGTGATCTGGTTTGATTTGATGTTATTGTGTGTTTAAGTTGTTGAATTTGTGTTGGTATGCATGTTGGATGATCATAGGATCAGTTAGAATAGGATTTAAGGTACTTTGGTTTGATAAAAATTGAAAACAAGTTTTTAAAGTGGTGTTTGGAAACAGGTTTAAGCAGGGTAGTAATTTTAAATTAGTAATATAAAAACGTGTTAGAGTCACTAAGATAGCTTGCTATAGGTTGTTTACTAGTTAGTAAGAAAGTTTAGAACAGATTGGAAGCTTGTTTAAGTGTTTAAGAAGGATAAGTATACTATAAAATCTGCATAATTACTTTCTGATTGAATTTCATGACAAAATTGTGCTAGGGCTTGAAATCTGTTAAGTGCAAGGGTGATTTAAGATTGGATTTGGTTTGTATGTTGATTGGAGAGTTGGTATGCTAAGTGTTGGCTTGTGACACTCATTTGTATGCAATCTGTATAGCTTAAAAGCCACCAGACCTTGTCCCTTGGTTACAACAACTTGAAAACGTATTAAGTTGTTTTGGTTTGTGAATTCTTGGAGCTAAGTGTTAGTATTTGCTTATATTTTGACTCCTTGTGCTTCAATAAGCACAAGGGTGCCCCCTGTCCAACAATATCCATCAAACAAGCATTTGCCAAGCCCCTCTTGGCTCAAAAAGTGCACAAGTGTGTACTCACACTTGTTCATCAGCAATACAGCCCAACTGGGCACGTTTTTCTTTGCATTGTGTTTAATCCTCATAAAAAAAGAAGTTTGATTTGAGTTTCTAGCTTATTAAGGTCACTGTTTTGATTGGTAAAGATAAAAAAAAAAAAAAATTGTAAAAAGCTTACCCGTAGCAGGACTCGAACACCAGACCTCTCGCTGGAGGGTTAAGTGTCCTACCGCTAATCTAGATAAGCTTTTTACGTTTAGGTTTTTTTTCAAAACCTATTTAACACGTTTTCTTTTTAGCTTATTAATAAAAAGCCGTAGCTTCTTTTTCCCTTTTCTAGCTTATTTATTAAGCTAATCTGGTTCTTCTTATTTTTCTTAGGAAAGTAATAGTAATTAAGATTTTTCCAGCTTAGTTTCATTTTTTTTCCTTCATTTAATTATTTTTTAGCATTTATTTAATAGCCGGTTTTTAGAAAATCATTAAAAAATAGTAAAAAGTAGTTTTTAATTAGGGAAAAATAATTTTTAGTTTTTAAAATAATATTTTGAGGTTTACATCTAGTCTTGGTTTTATAATCTTTAATTTTTAATTTTATATTATTTTAAGGTTTTTTATAAACTTTAAACATTTTTATAAAATTATTAAAAAGGGTTTAGGAACTTTAGTTTGTGTTTTTATCTTAGTTAGAATATTTTAAGATTTTAGAAATTTTTTAGAATTAATTTTATTAACTTTTTATTTTTAGCATTATTTTAATATTATTTTATTATTAAAAAAATCAAAATTTTATTTTTATTTCTTTTTCATTTTTCCTAGATTCTTTAGCAATAATTAGGACCTTTTCTATTTTTAGAATATTTTTATAGCTTTTAGATTTATTTTTATAATTATTTTAAGTTTAATTAGTTTTTAATCATTTTAAATCATTTTTAGAGTTTTAAAAATAGTTTTAATAGCTTTTAATTTTTAGAAAATTACTTTTTAGTCTTCTAATAATATAAGTTAAGTAATTATTCAATAAAATCATATTTTAGACATTTGAATTAGTTATATTTAATTTTAGGGCTTTAATTAGCATTTAAAATTAAATATTTAATTAATAAAAGGTTTTAAAATATCTTTGTTGGATTTTTGTCTTTATTTATATTATTATTGACTTCTTTTTAATCTTTTATTTATTTTGCTTTTGGTCTTAGTATAATTTTTAATTTTGGTAGTTTTTCACGACTTTACGTTTACGTCTTTTACGTCGTAGTGTAATTTTAACGTAACCGTCTTTTCATCTTCTCATCCCCATTCTTCTCAATATTAATCTCAAATAAATACAAGTTAAAACACACACATATACCTCCTTGGGAAACGAACTTTCTCTCATTTTATTTGATTGGGTCATTAACACTTGATTTTTCTTAAAGTCATTTGTTCGATACTTTCCACTATTTTGTGTTGCTTTGTTTTTCCTAAAATAAAGTATACATAAAACTCTACAATCATTTTGGCGCCGCTGCCGGGGAGGTGTGTTTTGCTTTAATTTGGAAGCTTTTGTTTTTGATATTATCCATAATAAGTATTTGTGTTAAGTGGAACTCCCTTAACACGTATTATCGGTTTTCTTGGTTTTTTCTTGTACAAATATTATTAATATATTGTATTAAGTATCACAATCAATATACAATATCTCCAAAAGTGTGAAAACACAACCTTAATTGGGATCTGATCTCCTAATTATTGTATTCGAATCTCAAACAAAAAGAAAAGGCAAAAATAGATAAATACTTTCGTGAAGCTCGATTTTGAAAAATACAAACTATAAGGTGGGTATAAGGCGGGTATTATAAAATATACCCTAAGGAAAAAAGCTCTTAAGTGCTTCGCTCCGCCTCGTTTCCCCGCTTGCTTGTGAGTATTTTGAGATTGAAGGCTAATCGAGGGTTTTGCCGCCCAAAGTATTAATACGTATACTATATTTGCTTGGTTTCTTTGTGATTAAACCCTCGTGAACAATTTGGTTTTCACCAAAGTTCTAAAGTCATTCGAAGGCGTTCACTCCACGTGATCGTTTTCATTCCTTTGAGGCTTCTTTAATCAAGAGTTTGATTCGAGGAGAGATTTTGTAGATTGTTGTCTACAAAGATACACCAAAATCCAAAAAAAATTAAATATCATCAAAAACAAAAAAAAAAATGAAAATCCACAAAACACCCAAAAGAATCTTCTTTGCTCACCTCCCATTCTTCGTGAAGTTTATGATCACTCGTAATCAAGCAAAACGAGCTCGTAAACGTCTTCAAAAGCAAGCAAATCAAGGATCGTTGATTGTTGAAGAACCTCCAATTGTTGAACCTATTGTAGAACAAGAAGTCGTCATGGCTAATCGTACTATGATGGAGTTGCTACAAGCACCCATCGAGGGTTTTGGAGAGGCTATTGTGATTCCCGCCATCCTTGCGGAGAATTTCGAGATTAAGACGGGTTTAATGTCTATGTTGCAAGCAAATAAGTTTAGAGGTCACGAGAAAGACAACCCGCATTACCACATTAGGAATTTCAACCGTCTCACCGCCACTAGCAAATTTAAGGATGTTCCACATGACGCCATTAAGATGATGTTGTTTCCATATTCGTTCGATGGACCCGCAAAAATTTGGCTCGAGAAAGAACCGCCAAATTCGATTTTGACATGGGCCGATCTCGTTTCTAAGTTTGTGAACAAGTTTTTTCCACCATCTAAAACAACACACTTAAAAAATGAGATTTCACGATTTGTGCAACGTAATAATGAAAGTTTTCAATGGCATGGGAACGATTTAAAGAGATGTTACATGAATGTCCACACCATGATTTTTCGGAATTGCATCAAGTAGATACTTTTTATAATGGGCTTAATGATCATGAACGAGATTATTTGAATGCCGCCGCGGGTGGTAATTTTTTGTGCAAGACGACAAATGAGGCTTTACAAATCATTGAGAATCGATCTAAGGTTTATAGCCCTCGTAACACACCGAGTGTTGCCAATATGGGTTCGTCATCTTCGTCACAATCGTCTCGTAGCATTAACGCCTTACATGATGAAGCTAATGAGGAAAATCGGTTTTTTTGATAGATTTGCTAATCTTATGTCCCATTGGAAGGCTCAAGAAGCTTCCAATTCCGCTTCGGTTAAAGCGGTTGCTAAGAGTTGTTTATCTTGTGGGGGAGCTCATGATCTTTCCGAGTGCATTACCGCGGATGGTAACACTTCGAGTGCTTATGTAGCAACGGGAACTTACAACCAAAACGGCCAAGGTTCTCGTCCAAATCAAGCTCCACCAAACCAAAATGTTAATAATTATCGAAACAACAACCAAGGTAATTACCAAGGCAACACACGCAATTACAACAAAGGGAATTATCAAAGTGGAAATGGACAAATCTCTAAGCAAAACCAAAACCGTGATTTTCAAAACACTACACAAGGTTTTCAAAATGCTCACACTAAAAATTTGCAAGGAGAATTTTTAGATTATGCAAAAGCAAATGATGCTAAATTTGATAATATGCAACGTGAGATGATTAGCTTAAGATCCGAGTTGAAAAATGAGCTTAAAAATGAACTTGCTAATGAACTTAAAACTCATGCAAACAAAATGGAAGGAAATGTCCAACGTCTTCAACAAAACCAACAAAAGATGGAATTAGGACAACATGAGATTAAGCAAGAGTTATTAAAAGCGGATGCTAGGCAATTAAAATTTGAGGACCGAATGGCTAAGATGTTTGAAGCAATCATGTGTAAGCCCTCTTCTTCGGGAGGTCTTCCTAGTGATACCATTAACAACCCGAGGGGAGAATTGAAGGTTGTTGCTACACGAAGTGGTAAAACTTTCAAGGAACCAATCTCTCGTCCAAGTACTTCTAAGGAGAAGGAAATCGAGAAAGAACCCGAGGTGATGGTCGAAAAGGAGCACATTAAAATCCCACGAAGTACCGCTCAAACCACACCTACGGTTGAACCAATACCAATTGTGGAACCCGAGTTTCCAAGGCCGTTGCCTAATGACCAACCCACACCACCTTTACCATACCCTTCGAGACGTAACAAAGAGAAGGCACAAGAACGGAACAATTATCAATTTGAGCTATTTATGAAAATGTTTCGTGATCTACATTTTAACATAAGTTTTGCCGATGCTTTAATCATGATGCCTCGATTCGCCGCAAACTTCAAAAGTATGCTTAACAACAAAGAGAAGTTACAACAAACGTCTAGTTGTTCATCGGTTTTTTCTAAGCCGCATACCACAAAAAGTCGGTGATCCCGGTAAATTTTTGATTCCGTGTGCTATACAAGATATGGAGGAATGCTACGCCTTGGCCGATCTTGGTGCTAGTATTAATTTAATTCCTCTCGAGATTTTCAAATCACTTTCGCTTCCGGCTCTTACTCCTTCGAACATGTCTATCGAGATGGCCGATCATTCTACGATCATGGCATGTGGAGTAGCCGAGGACGTTTTCGTTAAAGTCGGAAAGTTTTACTATCCCGTTGACTTTATCGTTGTAGACATTCCTATTGATCGAAAAGTTCCGTTAATTTTGGGTCGTTCATTTTTGGATACATCAAGAGCACTTATCGATGTTCATGCTCGTAAAATCACCCTTCGTTTCAATGAAGAAGAACTTGTCATCAATGCAACACAAAACTCCAATCTTTCTCATGTATATTCTATTGCAACTTTAAACCATGGTGACTCGACCAATGTCATTTGCAAAGAATTTTCACCAAGAGTTTTAAGGAATGTCGCCAAAAACAATTTACCATTTCCTCCGCCGGTGGAGGTTATGAGTGCAAAACCTACAAAGAAGAAACCGTCAATACTTGAATCGAAAAATCCTTCACCTCATCTCGAACATTCATTCTTGAAAAGTGTTGATAAGTTCCCGGTTTCTACGGAAGATCTTTCGGATGATGAATATGTAGACCCCAATGGGGAGGTTTCTTCGTCGATAAACGTTTTGAGAACTTGCCACCACCAAAACCAAAACGGTTTCAAAATGTGAGAATTTTTAGTGTGACTAACATCGTCTTAGAAACACCGAATATTTTCGACATAATCAAAAAGGGTTTTCATAAGGAGAGTTTAAAAGATAAAAAAGGAAAAGATCTTAAATGTGATTTAATTGATTTTTCTACAAATCTAACTCCGTCATCACCACGTGATTTGAGTGCTACAAACTCGTCTACTCCTTTTGACGATGTTTTGTGTGGTTCTAGTATGGGGGAAGCCCCTTATGTTCCCTCATCCTTGTCCACCGAGGACGAGATATTCGATCCCGGAATTTTATATAAAGGGAAATCTCGGTCTTCCACCGATGCAATAAATGGAAAATCTTTCTATTTGCTTGGTGCGAGTCTACCTCGAGTATCTCGAAAGTTTGACTTACCAATTGTCTCACCCTTCTACTTCTCATCTATTTTCTTCAAACTCTTTGAGTTTATGGCACATGTTGAAGTGGCGTTAATTTGTTTTTCCAACAAAAACGAGAACGCCATTTTCGACCCCGGTATTTTGCATCATCTAAGGACTTAGTCCTTTATACCGGTTGCTTTTTGGGCCTTGTTTATCATGTAAGCCCCACCAAAAATTGACCACACCATGATTTTCCCTAAATATTCACATTTTGAGGGGATCAAGTCGAGCTCATGACTCGGTAATAAAAAACGAGGTGCCTCGTGGGGGAGATCCCATGCTTATCTTTTATATTCACTAATAAGGGGACTTGTACCCTTCCAACTCGTTGTCTCGTGGTTGTTTGTGATTGTGTTATCTAGATCATCATCATCATCTACGATTAAAGACTCTCGTGTTCGTTTACGTGATCCTCCATCGTTCATTTGAAGAAGTTTTTCACGAATCCATGACATATCCTTTATTATTCTAACAATTATCTTTTAGCATAATTAATAAACGGCTTTAGATATATTGTTGATCACCCTTTCCATGCTAGATCCTAAGCATTCGATTCTTCGTCTCTACTATGGGGGTGCCCCACCTTTAGACTCGAAACATTGAGGATAATGTTTACTTTTAGTATGGGGGGGTGAATAGGTACTTGCTTTGCTACGCCCTCACGCTTTCCAATTTTCAATGTTTTGTTTTGCTAATAAGGCTAAAAATGGCCAAAATTTAAAATTTTTCTTAGTTTTCATAAGTGTTGTTTAGACACGAATGTATTTTTTCCGATGGGTAGAATAAGAGTTAATTTTTGACTTGAAGGGCATTTGGAGCCATTTACATTCCTTAACCCGCTCAATTCAAGTTTTGCTAGACTTTTATATAGGGAGCTTTAAAACGCGAAAGTCTTAATTCATTTGGGTTAAGAACAAGAACTTTTCGCAAGTTCCTATAATTGATTCTAGAAAGTCACTTATCAAGGGAACTTTAAAACGCATTCTCTAAACTTGAAAAAGTCCAAGAAAGTGCAAGATCCTATAGTGTCTTGAAAACCCAAAACTTTGATTTGATATAGTCTTAATGAAAGCTAATCCAAATTTGGCTTAATTTTGACTTGCATGGCTAAGTATTCACGAGTCTCTTTAATTAGAGGTCTTTATATAGTGAAGAACGAGAAATGATAGAGTTAGACAAGTGATCATGCTAAACGTAGAACATGAAAGTGTTCTTTCAAAAACTCATATGTTTTTAATTGTGGCTTTTTCTTCCCATAAGATCAATGCATTAGGAATAAATCATAATTGCAATAAGTAAGGTCGTACGATTTGAAAGGTTACTTAGCCTCTAGCACAAGATCGTTTAAAAGTTGCTCGGGGTTGAATAGAGTTCATAGCCAAGGCATAACTTATTGAAGCGGGACGCGAAGATTGGTGATCATCCAAAAAGGCCCCAACAAGGCATGAGGAGCTCTATTTTTGCTAAAGATCCAAAGATGATGTGAAGTATCATTATTCCAAAATCAATATGAAGGATCGAGACACACGACGAGAAGCTATTACTCCCCTAAAGAATGGAGAAAGTCTATCCAAAAAGACCCTAACAAGGTATGAGGATAAATATATCCAAGTCCGAAAAGGAGGCGGATCGTTGTATATCAAAATCCAAAGTAAAGATTGAAGAAAAATGATGAAGTCGTGGTCCTATATGAAGAATCTCTCAAAAACGTCAAGTGAAGAAATTCCAAAATATGAAGAGAAGACCATAATTTCAAGAACGTCTTCCCAAGATTTGAAGTATGAAGTACATGCCAAATATCGGTCCGAGAAAGGTCTCAAGTCGTGAAACGAGTTATGCCAAGATATGAACTTAAGGAGATACACGAGAAGCCGTTTTAAAAGATTTTGTCCTTCGGCTAACTATTGATCAAATCGTGCTACTTTGCTTTCGGACTAATAACTACTCAAATAAGTCAATATGAATCACTTGTGATCCATGACAAGTAGATAAAAAATGCTAGTAACCCATTTCCTTTTATAATAACTAGGATTGCGAGGAGAAAAAGTATTACACAATTTGGACGTATGAGTAGTGTTAGCATTGTGACTTGTACCAACAATGATCTTGTTTTTGCACTTACCATGGAATGTATGACAATCAAGGATGACGAAGTTTACTCTAAGGGACATTAACTTGTTTCTATTCTTTGACCCTAAAAGTCACATTTTGGTGATGAAAATCATACATTATGTCTTTACACATTCTCGTAGTATGTTGCAAGTCTTTTACTCTTCAATAAAGGTTAATAAAATTGAACTTTGGTGATGCTTAGATACTTTATTCTAGCATTGCGTGAGGGCACGGCAATGGCTTAGTATGGGGGAGTGATGAGATGGCATTTGTACATGATCTCATCGTTCTTTTCGGGCTTTTAATGCACTAATATGTCATAAAATACCATATATATGCTTGCTTTTGTGTTCATGTGTATTTTAGGTACGGATATCGTGAAAAGACAAAAGATCACAAGATACAAGGAAAAACGAACACGAGAAACGAAGACGCACAATGAACCGGGCCCTAATCATGGAATTCTCATCAAATACCCTTGAAGACTTGAAGACAAAACAAGATTGATCCTCCAAGAATGAAGAAATGACACTTAATACCCTTGTATATTGATAATTACAAGTTTGGTCCCTTAAGTTTGTCAAAATTGCAAAAAGGTCCTTCAACTTTGAAGAAATGGCAAGATTAGTCCCTCAACAAATCAAAATTGCCAATTATGGTCCCTCATGAAGTGAAAGACACATTGAAGACCTTTGAAGATCAACATTGTCCAAAATCAGCCCTTGAATTATTCAAACATGTCAATTATAACCCTTGAAACACTTTTTTCCAAAGTTTGTGCCAAAAATGTAAAAGGGTGAAAGTTATTTGCAAAGGGATTACGTTTTAAGGGCTAAAAACTTGATTTGCCAAAAAAACACAAAACATAAGGACCAAAGGTGCACACTTTGAAAGATTTAAACAAAAAACGCGCCTAACAAACTTACTTCCCCCAAAATCGGATTGAAAGGAGTTACTGTGCATCTTTTTCACCCCAGGTTCTATCTCACTTAAACTTGGGTAAAATTTCAATTCACTTTGCCCACGTGTGATTCACACACGCAGAAACCCATCCCAGCCCAAAAATCCTCACACACGCCTTGTGGACCCCACCCCCAATTCTCCTTTCCACCAATCACAATTCACCTTGGTCCCCAAGTTCTCTTACGTGGCCAAAATCAACAGCTGAGATCTTTGGCTTTGTCCCAACGCAAAATTAAACGCTCAGGATCAAAAAGGACACTTCAACACCAAAAACGTAAAAGGGCAAATTGGAGATTTTCTAGTGATTAGGGTTTTGTTTTTAGCCTTCTAGTATGTTCTTAGATTAGTATAAAAGGAGGTCCAGTATTGTGGTAACCCCTTGTTCCAGTTTTTCTTCTAAAATTTTGTAATCCCTTTTAATTGAAATAAAAGTTTGGTTTTTGTTTTAAGCAATATAATTCCTTTTTATTTATTTAAAGTTGGTGTTTATTTGTGAAGAAAAACCGAGTTCCATCTTTTATATTGGTTAAGCAATATTGATTTTCAAAATTGTTTGAAGGTTTTCTGAAATTTGGATTTTCTTTGGAGAAATTTGTTTCAGGTTTTGGTGATTAAGAGGATAAGTAATTAGTGATTAATAGAGGTTATTAAAACGTGTTAAGAAGCTTTGAAGGTTTTTGGAAAAGTTTAAGTAAGAAAGAAAAAGAAACAGAAAGATAGTTTATGCTTGTATTTTGTGTTTGCTTTGATTTATCTTAAACAGGAAGAAGGCTGTTGATTAGTGTTCAGCACAGGCCACCTGCCTTGTGGGAGGTGGATATTCATCCACTAGGGCTTTGGATGTAAAGCCCTAAGGTAATTTCCTTTTCCTTTTGAAAAATCTCAGAAAAAGCAAGTGTATGTGATCTGGTTTGATTTGATGTTATTGTGTGTTTAAGTTGTTGAATTTGTGTTGGTATGCATGTTGGATGATCATAGGATCAGTTAGAATAGGATTTAAGGTACTTTGGTTTGATAAAAATTGAAAACAAGTTTTTAAAGTGGTGTTTGGAAACAGGTTTAAGCAGGGTAGTAATTTTAAATTAGTAATATAAAAACGTGTTAGAGTCACTAAGATAGCTTGCTATAGGTTGTTTACTAGTTAGTAAGAAAGTTTAGAACAGATTGGAAGCTTGTTTAAGTGTTTAAGAAGGATAAGTATACTATAAAATCTGCATAATCACTTTCTGATTGAATTTCATGACAAAATTGTGCTAGGGCTTGAAATCAGTTAAGTGCAAGGGTGATTTAAGATTGGATTTGGTTTGTATGTTGATTGGAGAGTTGGTATGCTAAGTGTTGGCTTGTGACACTCATTTGTATGCAATCTGTATAGCTTAAAAGCCACCAGACCTTGTCCCTTGGTTACAGCAACTTGAAAACGTATTAAGTTGTTTTGGTTTGTGAATTCTTGGAGCTAAGTGTTAGTATTTGCTTATATTTTGACTCCTTGTGCTTCAATAAGCACAAGGGTGCCCCCTGTCCAACAATATCCATCAAACAAGCATTTGCCAAGCCCCTCTTGGCTCAAAAAGTGCACAAGTGTGTACTCACACTTGTTCATCAGCAATACAACCCAACTGGGCACGTTTTCCTTTGCATTGTGTTTAATCCTCATAAAAAAAGAAGTTTGATTTGAGTTTCTAGCTTATTAAGGTCACTGTTTTGATTGGTAAAGATAAAAAAAAAAAAATTGTAAAAAGCTTACCCGTAGCAGGACTCGAACACCAGACCTCTCGCTGGAGGGTTAAGTGTCCTACCGCTAATCTAGATAAGCTTTTTACGTTTAGGTTTGTTTTCAAAACCTATTTAACACGTTTTCTTTTTAGCTTATTAATAAAAAGCCGTAGCTTCTTTTTCCCTTTTCTAGCTTATTTATTAAGCTAATCTGGTTCTTCTTATTTTTCTTAGGAAAGTAATAGTAATTAAGATTTTTCCAGCTTAGTTTCATTTTTTTTCCTTCATTTAATTATTTTTTAGCATTTATTTAATAGCTGGTTTTTAGAAAATCATTAAAAAATAGTAAAAAGTAGTTTTTAATTAGGGAAAAATAATTTTTAGTTTTTAAAATAATATTTTGAGGTTTACATCTAGTCTTGGTTTTATAAACTTTAATTTTTAATTTTATATTATTTTAAGGTTTTTTATAAACTTTAAACATTTTTATAAAATTATTAAAAAGGGTTTAGGAACTTTAGTTTGTGTTTTTATCTTAGTTAGAATATTTTAAGATTTTAGAAATTTTTTAGAATTAATTTTATTAACTTTTTATTTTTAGCATTATTTTAATATTATTTTATTATTAAAAAAATCAAAATTTTATTTTTATTTCTTTTTCATTTTTCCTAGATTCTTTAGCAATAATTAGGACCTTTTCTATTTTTAGAATATTTTTATAGCTTTTAGATTTATTTTTATAATTATTTTAAGTTTAATTAGTTTTTAATCATTTTAAATCATTTTTAGAGTTTTAAAAATAGTTTTAATAGCTTTTAATTTTTAGAAAATTACTTTTTAGTCTTCTAATAATATAAGTTAAGTAATTATTCAATAAAATCATATTTTAGACATTTGAATTAGTTATATTTAATTTTAGGGCTTTAATTAGCATTTAAAATTAAATATTTAATTAATAAAAGGTTTTAAAATATCTTTGTTGGATTTTTGTCTTTATTTATATTATTATTGACTTCTTTTTAATCTTTTATTTATTTTGCTTTTGGTCTTAGTATAATTTTTAATTTTGGTAGTTTTTCACGACTTTACATTTACGTCTTTTACGTCGTAGTGTAATTTTAACGTAACCGTCTTTTCATCTTCTCATCCCCATTCTTCTCAATATTAATCTCAAATAAATACAAGTTAAAACACACACATATACCTCCTTAGGAAACGAACTTTCTCTCATTTTATTTGATTGGGTCATTAACACTTGATTTTTCTTAAAGTCATTTGTTCGATACTTTCCACTATTTTGTGTTGCTTTGTTTTTCCTAAAATAAAGTATACATAAAACTCTACAATCAGTACCATATGGAAAATTTTTGGCAATGGTGAATGGGCCGGACAAACGAGATTTCAGCTTGCCCGAAAATAGTTTAAACCGAGAGTTAAAGAGTAAAACTTTGTCACCAACTTGGAACTCTCGGTTTTTGATCTTGGAGTCGTGAATGAGCTTAGTTCTTTCCTTATAGATCAAAGATTTTTCATAAGCCTCATTACGGAGTTCGTTCAGCTCATTGAGTTGGATCTTGCGTAGGTCACCGGCTTTGTTGATATCAAAATTAGCCCACTTCAAGGCCCAGTAAGCCTTGTGCTCCAACTCAATGGGGAGGTGGCATGCTTTCCCGTACACGAGACGATATGGTGTACAACCAATCGAAGTCTTGTATGCGGTACGGAAAGCCCACAAAGCATCATCAAGTTTATCAGCCCATGAGGCACGATGCTCTCCCACGGTTCTTTCCAGAATTCGCTTTAGTCCACGGTTGGATATTTCAGCCTGGCCATTAGTTTGTGGGTGGTAGGCTGTGGAAAGACGATGATTTACACCATAATTAGCCATGACTCTTGCGAATTGGTCATTGCAAAAATGAGTCCCACGATCACTAATAATGGCACGAGGCACACCGAATCTAGCGAATAGAGATTTCCAAAAGTTACAAACCACCCTTGCGTCATTAGTGGGTAAAGCTTTGGCTTCAACCCATTTGGAGACGTAGTCAACGGCAACAAGGATGTATTTGTTTCCTTTAGAAGAAGGGAATGGCCCCATAAAGTCGATACCCCAAACATCAAAGATTTCACACTCTTGAATGAAATTCTGAGGCATCTCGTCTTTATGTGTGATCGTGCCTTGTTTTTGGCAAACATCACATCGTTTAACCATATTGTGAGCGTCACGATATATGGAGGGCCAATAAAATCCCGAATCAAACACTTTTTTGGCGGTGTAGTTGGGACCAAAGTGACCACCGGTGGGTCCTTTGTGGCAAGCATTAAGGATTTCCAAAGCTTCCGGTCCATCAACACATCGGCGAATAATCAAGTCGGCACATTGTTTGAATAGGTAAGGGTCATCCCAAAAGTAAGTCTTAATGTCGGTGAAGAACTTTTTCTTTTGTTGGGACGTCAACCCTTCCTTGAGAATTCCACCCGCCAAGTAGTTTGCAAAGTCCGCAAACCACGGGGTTTCATCAGAATTCGAATTTATAGACATTAAGGTCTCCAAGGGAAAAGAATCATTGATTTCTTTGTTCGGATGATCCCCTTGGTAAGGATCCTCAAGTCTGCTGAGATGATCCGCGGCTAGGTTTTCCGCTCCTTTTTTATCGCGAATTTCGATTTTAAATTCTTGGAGTAGAAAAACCCAGCGAAGAAGTCTTGGTTTGGAATCTTGCTTTGTCAACAAGTACTTCAACGCGGAATGATCGGTATAAATGATTGTGGTGGAAAGGACAAGATAGGGGCGAAATTTTTCAAAGGCATAGACAACAGCTAAAAGCTCTTTTTCGGTTGTCGTATAATGCAATTGTGCCCCCGTCATTGTCTTGCTAGCGTAATGGATTGGTTGGAAGTGTTTGTTCACTCTTTGTCCCAGAACCGCTCCAATAGCAAAATCACTAGCATCGCACATCAACTCAAAGGGAAGCTCCCAATTAGGGGTAACCAAGACGGGTGCCTTAGTTAGCTTATCCTTAAGCGAGTTGAAGGCTTCAAGACACTCTTTGGAACAGATAAAAGGAGTATCTTTTTCCAAGAGGTGGGTCATCGGGCGAGCGATTTGAGAAAAATCTTTGATAAATCGACGGTAGAAGCCCGCATGACCCAGAAAACTTCTCACACCCTTCACGGTTGAAGGTGGAGGCAACTTAGCGATAACATCGACTTTAGCACGGTCTACTTCAAGACCGGCTTTCGAGATCTTGTGTCCTAGCACGATGCCTTCTTTTACCATAAAATGGCATTTTTCCCAATTCAGAACAAGGCGAGTGTCTTCGCACCACTTAAGCATACGTTCCAAATTGGCAAGGCAAGAAGAGAAGGAATCCCCGAAGACCGAGAAATCATCCATGAAGACTTACATGGTTTGTTCAACCATGTCATGGAAGATAGCTAACATGAACCTTTGGAAAGTCCCGGGCGCATTACATAAGCCAAAAGGCATTCTTTTGTAAGCAAATGTGCCATAAGGACAAGTGAATGTTGTCTTCTCTTGATCTTGGGGATCGATGGGTATTTGGAAATAACCCGAGAAACCATCAAGAAAGCAGTAATATTCATTACCTGCTAAACGTTCAAGCATTTGGTCCATAAAAGGTAGAGGGAAATGATCCTTTCTCGTGGCATCACTGAGTTTGCGGTAGTCTATACAAACTCTCCACCCAGTAACGAGACGGGTAGAAATCAACTCGTTGTTTGCATTGGGCACAACGGTGATTCCGCCTTTCTTAGGCACACAATAGACTGGACTAACCCATGGTGAATCTGAAATAGGGTAAATCATACCCGCATCAAGAAGTTTGATAACCTCTATTGTGATGACTTCAGGGATTTTTGGATTCACCCTTCGTTGGCTTTGAATTGTGGGCCTAAAGTCGTCCTCCATGAGAATTTTGTGTGTGCAGAAGTGAGGATCAATTCCACGAATATCAGAAATTTTCCAAGCAATAGCCTTCTTATGATCTTTAAGCACGGCGATGAGGCGAGTTTTCTCTTCATCTTTCAGATCCTTCGCAATGATGACAGGCGACTTCTTTTCTTCTTCAAGGAACACATACTCGAGATGGGGCGGCAACTCCTTAAGTTCTAAATCCGGAGGATTTTCGACGGGAGGCGTATTCAAAGTCGGAGTATCGATAGCAATGACCGTGGGAGATGGAGGAGAAGGATTGTCTTCGTTGAGAAGGTTATCAAAGAAATGCATGTCTTCATCCCCATCGGTGGGAGAATCATCATTAGCTAAGTTCACATCTCCCATGGTGGCTTCAAGATTTTTCCAAAACAAATCACTTTCTCCAAATAGAGACAGTGATGAATCAATAGAGGAAACGGTTTCAACATTGGGAAGAGAGGTAGGAATACTTTTACAAGCATCTTTGAAGTGTTCTTCACAAGCCTCATCCAGAACGTCAATACAATTAACACTCTCGTATGAATAAGGTTGTTTAGACAACTTCCCATGTTGAAGACGATTTTATCGTCACCCACTCTCATGATAAGCTCACCGGCTTCAACATCGATGAGAGTGCGACCGGTCCTCAGGAATGGACGACCCACGATCAAGGGAACACGAGGGTCCATCTCGTAGTCGACGACGACGAAATCGGCAGGAAAAGTGAAATTGTCGACTCCTACAAAGACGTCTTCGGCTATCCCCACTGGATAAGCAACCGTACGGTTGGCTAATTCCAAAGTCATTTTGGTGGGGACTAGCTCAGGGAGAGATAATTGCTTCCAAACGCTTAGAGGCATTAGATTAATACTGGCACCTAGATCGGCTAGGGCCATGCAATTCTCTACTTCCGGGAAATTGCAAGGGATTAAGAAATGACCCGGATCACCAAGCTTGGTTGGCAATTTCCTTAAGAGCACTGCAGAGCAATTCTCATTAAGTTGGGTGTTGGCAATATCAAGAAGCTTTTCCTTGTCACTCAAAAGATCTTTAAACATTTTCGCGTACTTTGGCATGTGAGCGAGAGCCTCAGCGAAGGAGATGTTAAAATTCAATTGTTTGAACATCTTAAGAAAGTTCGAAACCTGAATATCATCCTTGCTTTTCAGCTTCTCTTTCCTCAACCTAGATGGATAAGGTATATTGGAAGAAGAGGAAGGCTTTGGGAGAATAGGATCACTCACATCCTTGGGTGGAGGAGGGGTAGAAGTAGGAGGTGGAGAAATTGGGGAAGGAGAAGGATGAGGAATAGGAGCAGGTGACTCGTTCTCCTTAGTCACAACCACCGGTGGAGGTATAGGAAGCTCGGGTTCCTTGGTACCTTTACCACTGCGAGTGGTGATTTCTTTCATCTCCCCTCTTGGATTTGCAACGGTGTTACTCGGAAGAGTACCCGAAGAAGAGGGCTGATTACCTTGGAAGAAACTAGCCATCATGTTCTTCAAGTCATTAGTTTGGCTATCCAACGTATTTCTCATGTCGGCTCTCAGATCGTTCCCTTGTTTGACCAGGTCTGCTTTTAAGTTGAGCACTTCCCGCTGAAGGTTTCCCACGATCACATCGTTAGTCCTCATGTAAGTTTCCACTTCTTGGTGTAGAGCGGTGGGTTGGTTGGGACGAGCATTGTATGCGGGTGGTTGATAAGCAGGTTGCTGGTAAACTTGGTTGTTTCGTTGAGGTGGAGGTGGTTGTTTATGAGGTGGTATGTATGGTGTACGAGGTTGTTGTTGTTGTTGAGGAGGGCGATTGAGGTTTTGTTGTTGGTTCGGGTTGCTAGGAGGAAAACCAGGTGGTGAGAGGTAGTTGTTGGAGCGGTAGCTAAGCAAATTACGGTCACCTTGAGGTCTAGCTTGATAAGCAGGTTGAGGATAGGTGCCATATGCTGCATTCACGTTTTCAGAAGGGTAGTCTTGGGTGGGAGTACAAGTGGTGTAAGAGTGAGGACCCCCGCATATTTCACATGGTTGGTTAACAGCACTGACTTGAGCATTTTTAGCATTGTTGCTGTTGGTGTTGTTAATGGTATGGGTAACAAGCGATTCAAGAAGCGTAGTGATTTTGTCAAGTCGCTTGTCGCTGTCACTAGTACTAGCACTAGCGACATTGGTCCGAACACTCTTGGTTTGCACACGAGACTTATTCTCAATGATATCCCAAGCACCATTGGAAGTCTTAGCCAAAAGATTACCCCCCGAGGCACTATTTAGTGAATCTTGGTCATTCATGCTTAAACCATTGTAAAAAGTATTAATTTGGTGCACTTTGGTAAAACCATGTTGTGGGCATTTTCTTAAAAGATCTTTAAAACGATCCCAAGATTCACTAAACGACTCATCGTACTTTTGTTCAAAATTTATGATTTCATTACGCAAAGCGGTAGTACGAGAGGGTGGGAAAAAGTAATTGATAAACTTGGTCTCCAAATCCATCCACGAGAGAATACTCTGTGGCGGTTCCTTAGCAAGCCAATGCCGGGCTTGTCCCTCTAAAGAAAAGGGAAAAAGTTGTAGACGGATTACCTCTTGTGGAACACCATTGAACTTGACCGTATTAGTGAGTTGTAAGAATCTCTTAATTATGGTCATGTGGATCATCAATGGTACGCCCCAAGAATGGTTGAGCGGAGACCATCTGGATAAAGCCTGATTTGAGCTCGAAATTGTTGGCTGCAATCGCTGGTATAACAATTGGATCAGTGTTGCCATCTACATGAGCTTGTAGCAGTTCAATCATCGGGCGATTATCCGGTTGAGGCTCATTGTTGTTGTTATTATTCATGTTGTTGAAAGGTGGGTTGTTGTTGTTATTATTGTTGTTTGGAGGTGGTATGTTATTGTTGTTTTGTACACCGGCCATGTCTAAGTGATCGAGAGGCCCGGGATCTTGATAAGACATGGATCGAGTGCGCATACACCTGCAAAAGAACTAACAAGGCAAAAACAAAGCAAAAATATTTTAGGATTTTTTATGTTTTTTTAATTTTTAGTATTTTTGAAAATTTTATATTTTGGGGTTTTTGAAATTTTTTTCGAAAAAGTAACGTTCACGGTGAACGGATCCCAAAATCCAAGTTCTCACAAAAAACTTTTGATCTTATCGTGAAGAGCCGGCAGCGGCGCCATTTGATACTTGCATTTTTGTATGGGTTCTAAGTTCTCTCGATATCCTCTCGAATTGATCTTGGTTCTAAGTGGAATGATTGTTCTTGGTTACTAAAAAGGTGGTTTAGTTTTCTAATCTACTAAAAAGTTTAAATGTATTAAAAAGGAAACTTAAATTTAAAAGCAATTAAATTAATAACAGTTAATAAAAACTAGAATTAAAATATGAAATAAAAATGAAGAAACAGTAACCCTAGAGAAATAGTAACAATTAAAGATGCTCAAAAGAAGATTGATTCGGAAGTTTGACCTTGATTCGGAACTTTTCACTCGGAACTTGGTTCGGAACCCTTGATCCAGAACTTCGTTCGGAACTTTACTCGGAACCTTCACTCGGAAGTTGATCGGGAACTTTCTTCGGAAGTTGATTCGGAAGTTGTTGATCCGGAAGTTCACTCGGAACTTTTGATCCGGAAGTTGGTTCGGAACTTTTGGCTCGGAAGTTTATTCAGAAGATTTGGAAAGAACGTTCATTCGGAACATTTTGAAAGAAAAACTCATTCGGAACTTTTGGAAATAACATTCATCCGGAACTTTTGTTCATTCGGAAGATTTAGTTCATCTGGAACATTTGGTTCATCCGGAACCTGGGAAACTCAAGAACAGTAACTTAAACCAAAAAACAGGGGAAATACGTTTTAAGCGAAAAATCACCAAGTTTTTAACCAAAAACTTAAATAAACTAATCACTAAGCATCTACTAACCATAAACTACAAATCCCATCAATAAAAACATAAATCCCAACAACTTTTGAAGATCAAATCAACCAAATAAGAACTTAAGAACTTGAAATAAAAGATGATGATGAACAAGATGAAATGGAAAGATTAAACAAGAACTTGTATTGATGATTAATGTTGAACAAAATAAAAGACAAGATTAAACCACAAGATTTGGAAGAACAATAATCAAAATCACCAAACACCCTAGTGGTGTTGGTGATGACTACGAACAAGAAAAGAGAAAAAGAAAGGAATGAAAAACTGGATGAAAAGTGTGAGGGGAACCCTTTATATAGGTGTTCCCTTTGGTTGGTGAGTGGGCTTTCTCCCGTTCTTCTTGTCTTCTCGTCTTTTCAGAAAAGTTGACGTTTTCGATTCTGATTCGGGATTTGTCGTCGATTAAATTCAACTCGTCTTTTAATTTCTTCGTTTAATAGACTTGAATTTCTTTGACTTATGTAAATCTTCCATCTTTGGTCCTTTTCTTCAATAAATCTTCGAATAGGCCCAGTGACTTTAAATCTTTTGCATCTCTTGGACAATAAACTCTGTCTTGAGTCTTTTTCTTCGATAAATCCCGTGCAATCCCATGTTTTCTCCAATATTCATCCGGTTGGCTCTGAAAACACAATAAACACAAAAACCACGCATAATTCCAAACAAATGATATTAAATACGCGTTTTGGTCTCGTTTTAGCCAGAATTAAGTGGAAAAAGGATGGGTGTTTACACACCTATCAGGTACTTTTAGCGTAAAGGCTATTGAGATAGTTTAAGTATTCCCTTGTCTTTGTTTATTTGGGTAACGGTATCTTTTGTTTTGAGTCTTGCGTGGTAAAATAAATGGAATTAGCAAATAGTTGAAATAGTTGTTGGTAGTCGGTGAAATAAGGGTAAAGTTTCATAAACGTGTTTGAAATATGATGGAATATAATTTTTCTTAACATATAAGCATGACTTGTTTAAAAAAAATTTATGGTTTTGATCACATAAATCTAATGATCTTTAATTAAATTTTTGTTCTTATTTAATTATATATGTTAAAATAATATAATTAATCATAGGGTGGGTGAGAGTTTATAATTTTCTGGTGTTAAAATAAATTAGGGTTCAAATTTGGTAATTAATAAGGGGTTTTAGGGTTTAAAATCGTTTTGGTCATAACTTATTCGTTTTTAAAATTTTTTGGGTGATTCAAAAGCCTAACATTATGTAATCGAAACGTACTTTTCAAATATTCAGAATGTTTAGTAAATGGAGGTCAGTAGCTAGGTCGACTGAATTGTACAAGTGTCGAGTTCAAGGTTATTTTTTGGACAACATGGTTAAAACTTGTGTTTTGTGTATTTTGGGATAATGAACATATAGAGGGTTAACATAGGGCTGAGTTGGGATAGAATTTGAGAGTTCTTTCGACCTTAGAATACGTGGTTATGTTTTGATGAGTTTTGATTTATGGTATTTATGAGTAAAAATGGAAACTGGGGTGACGGTTTTAAACCCGTCGAGTTATGTGACGGCTCTGTGTAGTAGTTTAATTTACTAGTTAAAAGGTTTAGGTGTAACTAATTAATTAAGGGATCAATTAAACTGTAATATAATTCATGTTTTTATTTATTAATCATAATTGTAATATTAATTAACCATCATTGAGATGATTAGGGTTTTTTTAATTTTTTGAAAAATATAGTAATTAAGATCCATTAATGATTTTAGGGTTTGTGTCAAGAAGTTTTAGGGATAATCAATGATGTTTAGAGGGTTGGTGTATAAAGGCATAAAACCGTCTGATTTTTAGGGCTGTATTATGTTGACTGTTACGGGCAGTAGGTAGCACCTTTGTCTAGTTTCTTTTTCTTAAAATTAATTTCAGAGAGTCTACTTTTCAAAAATGTAAGGTTGGTCAAAAATGGAGTTCGGTAAGGTCGTCAAACAATTTTTACAAAAACAGTGCGTTGTTCAGGAATAAATTTGGATTTCGAGAAATTGAGTCAAAACCTAACCAAACGAATGAAATAGCCAAATATTTTTGATTTGGGAACTCTTTATAATATATATGAAAGTACTGGAGGTTTTCAATAAAGTAATGGTGTTTAGGTCGGGCTTTTGGTGTCAAACATTTAGCATGAAAATAAAATCAGCTTTATGGAAACGACTCTTGGCGTAGAGACTAACCGAAAGGGTTAAATGTGTAAATAGAAAGTAAAATTGGTTTTTGGAGTTTTTAGATCATATAACAACATAACTTCAATAGGGGAGGAGTAAAGGGTGGTGATAAGTTCACTTCATGTGATTGTTTAGTGACTAATAAACCGTACCAAAGAAAAACTGGATTTTTACGTTTAGAATAGCTTGTAGTGGGAGAACTAGATAGTGGGGATTGGGGGATTAGATTCATCTCCTTGATTGTTACTTAACTTGGGTGTTAAGAGCTGAGTTAAGGGTGTCGTGTATGATTTTATAGGTTTGCAGGAGTGCTAGCTTGTTGTGCTATTATGTGAGTTCATAGTCCCATTTTAACTAAGTTCTTAAATGTTTTTCCAGTATGGGATGGAGATGACACCTGTGGTGTTCTTAAAATTTTTTGGTAATATATTTTTATAAATGTTTGGACATAGATGTGTTATTGTGTAACATGCGTGCTTATGTGTTCTGATATGTGTTTTGATATGTGAATCTTGATTGGGTTATATTTTGGTATGGTACATAGATGTATGGGCGTCTATAGGACCAGTAATGCTTTGTTTGTAGTTGTATGTAACATGATTATCACATTATGGTCCATTACTTTTAACTTGTTTCTTCAACTTATTTACAGCGTTTGACAAGGTTTCTTAAGTTGTTTGATAACTTAAACCTATGTTCTCACCAACTTTATGTTGACATATTTTAGTGTCATTTTCAGGTGGGGATAGTTGAGAAGGATGATGGTAGATGTGGCTAGAGTCTAGAGGCTAGTTGGATTGCATTAGGAGGAATCCCTTTCCTCCTAGTCTTTATTTAATATTTGAATAAGTGGTACATTTTAGGCCTGTTACCTACTTACCTAGACGGCTATATTATTTTAGATATTGTCATGACATTGTGTCACCTTTTTTATGAAATTTTTATTTCATATAGTTCTATCTATAGACACGCTATTGTTGTGATGATATCCATACGGCCTGCCCCATATTCCGCCATGGTGAGGTGGGAAGGAATGGTATCAGAGACAATGGTTATAGAGAGTTAGGTTGCCTAGTCGGTAGCCTAGTCTATAGCTTAAGGGTCCTTTCATATAGGTGTCGTAGGAGTATGTGTGCATTTTATAATAATTGATGTGTTTGAATGTTATTTTTGTGATGTTTGTTAAGTTATGAACTACTATGGTCGTAAACACTAGTCATTGTCAGATTTCGTTTGATTATGTTTTCATGTTCCTTATATAGTTTGAATTTTGTCTACGCTGGTTCAGCTGGATTACGAGTTTATGTGTTTCATGCATTGGCTACATTATTTTGATACATTGAATTTTGGACCTTATGTTATGTTGTGGATTATGTGCTTATATGAGTTGTAGGATCTATGTGCTTATTTGAGTTGGTAGACTGATGTGTTATGTGTAGTATTAATTCTTATAAGTGTCATCATAGAAGGGAGTACATTAGTGAAAGGGGACTGGTATAAGTATGGTGGCGAACATAGTTATACAAGTACCATAACACCAATGGATTCCTAAGTATGATTGCCTGAAAGAGGGTTAATACATGCTTCTATAGTATATGTTGGATGGATTTAAGTGTATGTACGCCTATGCCTATATATGTATATTTCCTTTCTATTTATCGATTGTATTCTTGGGATGGTTTGTTAGCTCATTTATCTTTAAGATGTTCAACTTTTGTAATAGCGCATTTATCGAGTCCTCATTTCATGTGTTCGTTTGTACAGTACTTTTAGCGTAAAGGCTATTGAGATAGTTTAAGAATTCCATTGTCTTTGTTTATTTTGGGTAACGGTATCTTTTGTTTTGAGTCAAACGTGGTAAAAGAAATGGAATTTGCAAATAGTTGAAATAGTTGTTGGTAGTCGGTGAAATAAGGGTAAAGTTTCATAAACGTGTTTGAAATAAGATGGAATATAATTTTTCTTAAAATATAAGCATGACTTGTTTATAAAAAAAATTCTGGTTTTGATCACATAAATCTAATGATCTTTAATTAAAATTTTGTTCTTATTTAATTCTATATGTTAAAATCATATAATTAATCATAGGGTGGGTGAGAGTTTTTAATTTTCTGGTGTTAAAATAAATTAGGGTTCGAATTTGGTAATTAATAAGTGGTTTTAGTGTTTAAAATCGTTTTGGTCATAACTTATTCGTTTTTAAAATTTTTTGTGTGATTCAAAAGCCTAACATTATGTAATCGGAACATACTTTTCAAATATTCAGAATGTTTAGTAAATGGAGGTCAGCAGCTAGGTCGAATGAATTGTACAAGTGTCGAGTTCAAGGTTAATTTTTGGACAACATGGTTTAAACTTGTCTTTTGTGTATTTTGGGATAATAAACACATAGAGGGTTAACATAGGGCTGATTTGGGATAGAATTTGAGATTTTTTTTGCCCTTAGAATACGTGGTTATGTTTTGATGAGTTTTGATTTATGGTATTTGTGAGTAAGACTAGAAACTGGGGTGACGGTTTCAAACCCGTCGAGGTATGTGACTGCTCAGTGTAGTAGTTTAATTTACTAGTTAAAAGGTTTAGGTGTAACTAATTAATTAAGGGATCAATTAAACCGTAATATAATTCATGTTTTTATTTATTAATCATAATAGTAATATTAATTAACCATCATTGAGATGATTAGGGTTTTTTTAATTTTTTGAAAAATATAGTAATTAAGATCCATTAATGATTTTAGGGTTTGTGTTAAGAAGTTTTAAGGGATAATCAATGATGTTTAGAGGGTTGGTGTATAAAGGCGTAAAACCGTCTGATTTTTAGGGATGTATTGTGTTGACTATTATGGGCAGTAGGTAGCACCTTGTCTAGTTTCTTTTTCTTAAAATTAATTTCAGAGAGTCTACTTTTCAAAAATGTAAGGTTGGTCGAAAATGGAGTTCGGTAAGGTCGTCAAACAATTTCTACAAAAACAGTGCGTTGTTCAGGAATAAATTTGGATTTCGGGAAATTGAGTCAAAACCTAACCAAACGAATGAAATAGCCAAATATTTTTGATTTGGGAACTCTTTATAATATATATGAAAGTACTGGAGGTTTTCAATCAAATAATGGTGTTTAGGTCGGGCTTTTGGTGTCAATCATTTAGCATGTAAATAAAATCATCTTTATGGAAATGACTCTTGGCGTAGAGACTAACCGAAAGGGTTAAATGTGTAAGTAGAAAGTAAAATTGGTTTTTGGAGTTTTTAGATCATATAACAACATAACTTCAGTAGGGGAGGAGTAAAGGGTGGTGATAAGTTCACTTCATGTGATTGTTTAGTGACTAATAAACCGTACCAGGGAAAAACTGGATTTTTACGTTTAGAATAGCTTGTAGTGGGAGAATTAGATAGCGGGGATTGGGAGATTAGATTCATCTCCTTTATTGTTACTTAACTTGGGTGTTAAGAGCTGAGCTAAGGGTATCGTGTATGATTTTATAGGTTTGCAGGTGTGCTAGCTTGTTGTGCTATCATGTGAGTTCATAGTCCCATTTTAACTAAGTTCTTAAATGTTTTTCCAGTATGGGATGGAGATGACACCTGTGGTGTTCTTAAAATGTTTTGGTAATATATTTTTATAAATGTTTGGACATAGATGTGTTATTGTGTAACATGCGCGCTTATGTGTTCTGTTATGTGTTCTGATATGTGTTTTGATATGTGAATCTTGATTGGGTTATATTTTGGTATGGTACATAGATGTATGGGCGTCTATAGGACCAGTTGTGCTTTGTTTGTATTTGTATGTAACATGATTATCACATTATGGTCCATTACTTTAACTTGTTTCTTCAACTTATTTACAGCGTTTGACAAGGTTTCTTAAGATGTTTGATAACTTAAAGCTATGTTCTCACCAACTTTATGTTGACAGATATTAGTGTCATTTTCATGTGGGGATAGTTGAGAAGGATGATGGTAGATGTGGCTAGAGTCTAGAGGCTGGTAGGATTGCATTATGAGGAATCCCTTTCCTCATAGTCTTTATTTAATGTTTGAATAAGTGGTACATTTTAGACACATATATGTTTGATATGTGTTATTTGAATGTCATTGATAAGAGGTTAGGCCTGTTACCTACTTACCTAGACGGCTATATTGTTTGAGATATTGTCATGACATTGTGTCACCTTTTTTATGAAATTTTTATTTCATATAGTTCTATCTATAGACACGTTATTGTTGTGATGATATCCATACGTCCTGCCCCATATTCCGCCATGGTGAGGTGGGACAGAATGGTATCAGAGACAATGGTTATAGAGAGTTAGGTTGCCTAGTCGGGTAGCCTAGTCTATAGCTTAAGGGTCCTTTCATATAGGCGTCATAGGAGTATGTGTGCATTTTATTATAATTGAGGTGTTTGGATGTTATTTTTGTGATGTTTGTTAAGTTATGAACTACTATGGTCGTATACACTAGTCATTATCGGATTTTGTTTGATTATGTTTTCATGTTCCTTATACATTTTGAATTTTGTCTACGCTGGTTCAGCTGGATTACGAATTTATGTGTTTCATGCTTTGGCTACATTATTTTGATACATGGAATTTTGGACCTTATGTTATGTTGTGGATTTATGTGCTAATATGAGTTGTAGGATCTATGTGCTTATTTGAGTTGTTTGACTGATGTGTTATGTGTAGTATTAGTTCTTATAAGTGTCATCATAGGAGGGAGTACATTAGTGAAAGGGGACTGGTATAAGTATGGTGGCGAACATAGTTATACAAGTACCACAACACCAATGGATTCCTAAGTATGATTGCCTGAAAGAGGGTTAATACATGCTTGTATAGTATATGTTGGATGGATTTAAGTGTATGTACGCCTATTCCTCTATATGTATATTTCCCTTCTATTTATCGATTGTATTCTTGGGATGGTTTGTTAGCTCGTTTCTCTTTGAGATGTTCAACTTTCGTAATAGCGCATTTATCGAGTCCTCATTTCATGTGTTCGTTTGTACGGTACTTTTAGGGTAAAGGCTATTGAGATAGTTTAAGAATTCCCTTGTATTTGTTTATTTGGGGTAACAGTATCTTTTGTTTTGAGTCTTACGTGATAAAAGAAATGGAATTTGCAAATAGTTAAAATAATTGTTCCTAGTCGGTGAAATAAGGGTAAAGTGTCGTAAACGTGTTTGAAATAAGATGTAATATAATTTTTTTAAACATATAAGCAGGACTTGTTCATAAAAAAATTATGTTTTTGATTACATAAAGCTAATGACCTTTAATTAAATTTTTGTTCTTATCTAATTATATATGTTAAAATGATATAATTAATCATAGGATGGGTAAGAGTTTTTAATTTTCTGGTATTAAAATAAATTAGGGTTCGAATTTGGTAATTAATAAGGGGTACTAGGGTTTAAAATCGTTTTGGTCATAACTTATTCGTTTTTAAAGCTTCTTGGGTGAGTCAAAAGCCTAAAATTATGTACTCGGAACGTACTTTTCAAATATTCAGAATGTTTAGTAAATAGTGGTCAGTAGATAGGTTGAATTAATTGTAGAAGTGTCAAGTTCAAGGTTAATTTTCGGACAACATGGTTTAGACTTGTGTTTTGGGTATTTTGGGATAATGAACATTTAGAGGGTTATCATAGGGCTGAGTTGGGAAAGAATTTGAGAGTTCTTTAGACCTTAGAATACGTGGTTATGTTTTGATGAGTTTTGATTTATTGTACTTATGAGTAAAACTGAAAATTGGGGTGACGGTTTCAAACCTGTCGAGTTATGTGAAGACTCCTAACTTGGTTTCAAGACAATTCTTGTTTGATGAGTTGTGAGATCTAGTTTGGTTGGTTACATATCTTTATGGTTTTGATAAGTTTCCTCGTGGACGGTTAAGGCTCATGTGTTGTTGGTTGAAATTATATTAGTATAAACTGAGTTCACGTTTAAACGTGAAGGTTTTATCAGGGATATGTATCCCCATTTGTTTGCTAAGGATAAGTTTGAGTTTCAGAGTAAATTTCGGGATGATATTTCTATTAGGAGGGAGTAATGTGACAACCCTAAATTTTGAGATTTGTCACTTATGACTATTTGACGTTGATTATGTGTTTAGTGTGCGTTCACATGCTATATGTTTATATTTGAGCCTTTGATTTGATGTTAGACATAGTTTATGTAGTGCGTGGTACGTTATATGATGTTAAGAAGGGGATAGTTCGTGCTCATTAGTTCACATGGATGTGACTATGATAGAATATGGTATTTTGTGAGGTCATTTTATGTGTATGTAAATAGCTATGGGTATTATAACGTTATCTTACTTTTCGAGTGTGCGTATTTAATATTGTGTACATAATGTTATTACGTAATTATATATGTAAGCATTTAGTGGTATAAGTTGTAGTAGTTTAAGAGTTATAAAGAAGGAATATGTTTAGAAATAGAATTTTATGTAGTTTTAGTGTAGTAGTTTAATTTACTAGTTAAAAGGTTTAGGTGTAACTTATTAATTAAGGGATTAATTAAAAAAATATAACTAAGGAAATAATTATTAAAAATGAATTTAATTATAAAATTAAAAAAATATATTATTTTTGGGAAAAAATTTTATAAAGGATGGTGGAAAAAAAGAAAAAAAGGAAAAAAAAAATAACGTAATTATTATTGGGATAGGATTTCTTATGTTAACTATATAAGGCTTTTTAATAAAAACAAATCATATATAATTCCTGGAGATTAAAAATACACGATCATCTTAAGAGTTTTTCGGGTTTCATCAACTTTTCTTGATTCAAGGTAAGTGATCAACTAAACCTTAATATAATTCATGTTTTTATTTATTAATCATAATTGTAATATTAATTGACCATCATTGAGATGCTAAGGGTTTTTTTAATTTTCTGTAAAAATATAGTAATTAAGATCATTAATGATTTTAGAGTTGTGTTAAGAATTTAGGGATAATCAATGATGTTTAGAGGGTTGGTGTATAAAGGCGTAAAATCGTCTGATTTTTAGGGCTGTATTGTGTTGACTGTTACAGGCAGTAGGTAGCACCTTTGTCTAGTTTCTTTTTTTTAAAATTAAGTTCAGAGAGTCTACTTTTAAAATGTAAGGTTGGTCGAAAATGGAGTTAAGTAAGGTCGTCAAACAATTTTTACAAAAACAGTGTGTTGTTAAGGAATAAATTTGGATTTCGGGAAATTGAGTCAAAACCTAACCAAACGAATGAGATAGCCAAAGATTTTTGATTTGGGAACTCTTTATAGTATATATGAAAGTACTAGAGGTTTTCAATAAAAGTATGGTGTTTAGGTCGGGCTTTTGGTGTCAAACATTTAGCATGTACAGAAACTCAGCTTTATGAAAACGACTCTTGACGTAGAGACTAAACGAAAGGGTTAAATGTGTAAGTAGAAAGTAAAATTGGTTTTTGGAGTTTTTAGATCATAGAACAACATAAATCCAGTAGGTGAGAGTCAAGGGTGGTGATAAGTTCACTTTATGTGATCGTTTAGTGACTAGTAAACCGTACCGGGGAAAAACTGGATTTTTACGTATAGAATAGCTTGTAGTGGGTGAACTAGATACTGGGGATTGGGGGATTAGATTCATCTCCTTGATTATTACTTAACTTGGGTGTTAAGAGCTGAGCTAAGGGTGTCGTGTATGATTTTATAGGTTTGCGGGAGTGCTAGCTTGTTGTGCTATCATCTGAGTTCATAGTCCCATTTTAACTAAGTTCTTAAATGTTTTTTCCAGTTTGGGATGGAGGTAACACTTGTTGTGTTCTTGAAATGTTTTGGTACTATATTTTTATAAATGGTTGGACATAGACGTGTTATTGTGTAACATGCGTGCTTATGTGTTTTGTTATGTATCCTGATATGTGTTTTGATATGTGAATCTTGATTGAGTTATATTTTCGTACGGTACATAGACGTATGGGCGTCTATGGGACCAGTTGTGATGTGTGTGGAGCATGCGACACGATCCGTCCTGAGTTCTTGAGTTCTTGTACATCGTCTCCTTGGAGGCAAGATATCTCGACGGGGATATGGTTCATCTTTCACTAGTGGCGTAGGAAAGATCCGGATAGTGTGGTGCATTGTTCTTATTGTGTGTTCTTAACTAATATAATTATGCCTTGTTTGTAGTTGTATGTAACATGATTATCACATTATGGTCCATTACTTTAACTTGTTTTCTTCAACTTATTTACAATGGTTGACAAGGTTTCTTAAGATGTTTGATAACTTAAACCTATGTTCTCACCAACTTTATGTGATAGATTTTAGTGTCATTTTCAGGTGGGATAGTTGAGAAGGATGATGTTAGATGTGGCTAGAGTCTAGAGGCTACTAGGATTGCATTAGGAGGAATCCCTTTCCTCCTAGTCTTTATTTAATGTTTGAATAAGTGGTACATTTTAGACACCTATATGTTTGATGTGTGTTATTTAAATGTCTTTGGTAAGTGATAGGCCTATTACATACTTACCTAGACGTCTGTATTGTTTGAGATATTGTCATGACATTGTGTCACCTTTTTTATGACATTTTTATTTCATATAGTTCTCTTTATAGACATGCTATTGTTGTGATGATATCCATAGATCGTGCCCCATATTCCGCCATGGAGAGGTGTGAAAATTTATCCGTAAAAAAATTCCATCTTATCCTCCCTATATCTTAAAGTCAATTTCCCATCGAAAACGTCGATTTGGGCTCGAGCCGTCTATAAAAATGTTCTACCTAAAACGATAGGGAATTTAGGATTGCACTCGTAGTAAGAAATAACAAAACCCGTGGGAAACGTGAAATTTCCTACTTGAACATATATGTCCTCGGCTATGCCAATTGGTTTATCAAGTTTACAATTTGCTAGCTCGATGTCCATGTTCGTGGGGCTAAGCTTAGGCAATTTCATCAATTTCCAAATAGAAAGAGGCATGAAATTAATGCTAGCACTAAGGTCGACTAGTGCTATACATTCCTCAATATCGGGAAATTCACAAGGTATAAGAATCAGGCCCGGATCTTCTTGTTTCTTAGGCATATCCTTTTTAGGATTCCTTAGAAAAACCGCGGCACAAGTTTATTTAAGGTGCAATTTGGTCAAGTCGATGAAGCTCTCTTTTTGAACGGTGGATGAGATATGAGATAGACGAGAGGGTTGATAATTAGAAGGAGAAATAGTATACTTTGAAGAAAAAGATTATGTAATCTCATCCATGGTCACCACCTTCTTCCCTTCGACCTTAGAACATGATGACGTCATTGACGTCGAGGATTGAGACGAATGCAAAACCATAAATCCAACAAGGGTAGGGGTAATCACACGACGATATCCATGAGACGTAATGGCTTTAACTTGTTCCTTCGGATTGGGAACGGTGTTACTAGGTAACGAACCCGAACTCGACAGTTTGTTCATAATAGCCGAAATCATATTATCAAGTCTACTTTGATTTTGTTCAATTTTATTGTTTTGACCTTTCAAAGTATTGGAAAACTCGTTTTTCAACATACCAATTTGGTTTTCTAATCTCTTCATGTTTGCTTCATTTGATTTCATATAAATTTGAAAATCATTTGACTCGTTTGAATTTTGATTAAAACCTTAGTTTTGATTCCCTCCATTGTTAAAATTCCCTTGATTGTTCTTTTGAAATTACCGTTTAAACATTAACCTTGATTTTGAAATCCTAGGTTTTGATTGTTGTTAAGACCTTGATTTTGAAATCTCGAATTTTGCCATTTGATTATAATTTCCTTGATTATTATTTCCTTGAAAATTGCTTTGTCGATTTTGAAAATTGTTGCCTTTATTAGAATTTCCTTGTAGTGGACCCACGTTGTTTTGATTTTTATTATAATTTTTAAAAACCGCATTAACGCTCGACGTTTAGACATCCATAACCGCACACTCGTAATAAATATGAGGTCCACCAAAAAACATGCACGAAAGCTCAACCACTTTCACCGTAGCAGGAGCGTCCTTCTCCTCAATTCACTCAACAAGCTGGTAAAAACATTGGTTAATTTGTCTACTTTCGCATCAACTTTCTCAATGTTGTGGTTAGCATAGCTAGCATTGGCAACATTAGCAACACTCGGTGTACTACGTAGTTGGAAAATTTTTGACCTATTCTCGATAATCATTAACACGTTCCTAGGAGTTTTACACAATAACTTGCCACCCGTGGCGGAATTTAACCAATCTTGCTAGTGACGATTAAGACCGTTAAAAAAATGTGTCGATTTGTTGCAACTTGGGAAATCCGTGATGAGGAAACTGCCTAAGCAATTCCTTGAATGATCACACGCCTCTCTAAACGACTCATTAGGTTTTTGGGTGAACTGTGTGATTTCGTTTTGAAAAACGTGGTCTTGGGCGGTGGAAAAAAATGATTAACAAATTTGGAAATGAGATCGTCCCACGTCAATATAGATCGAGGTGGTTCTTTCTCGTACCAAATTTGGCGCGGCCATTTGGGAGAATACGGAAAAAGCATGAGTTTAATTGCTTCATTAGGCACTTGCCTATAGCTGCAAGTAGCCGTAAGACGATTAAAATGCCGAATGTGGTCATGAGAATCACGATCTCCACTCCATAACCCTCGATGGGTGCTTGGAGCAACTCCATCATTGTTTGATATTCCGCCATTTCATCTTGGGTTTCATCAACAATATTAAAAACTTGGGGTTCTACTTGTCTTTGTTGTCGTTTCCTTCGATTTTGTTGACGTCGATTCGTCACGTTGTTATAATTCGGAGTTGGATAATTAGACGAACGAATACACATGCACTAGCGATGAAATTAGAGGAGTAGAAAAATGAAATTAGAATGAGATAGCAAAGAAGAATTTTTTTATTTTTGGTCTTTCAATTTTCTTTTGGTATTTTGGTGTATTTAGCAAAAAAAATTTAACACAAATCTCTCATCAAATCAAGGTCTCGATTAGAGAATCCAAAGGAATAAAAGTAATCACGTTGGTGAAAATCTTCGTTCGAATTTGAAAGGATTGGTTAAAACCAAAACGTCTCGAGGGTTCAATAAAATAAGCAAAACAAATAAGATTAATAATACTTTAATTGGCAAACCCATAATTAATCTTCACTTTCAAAGTACGCACAATAAAGCGGAGAAACGAGGCGGCGCGAAGCACTTAAGATCCTTTTTCTTTAGGTTGTATTTTATAACAATCGGCTTAAGCCCACCTTATAGTTTGTACTAATCGAGGTCAAATTTGTTAAGAGTATCTATCTATTTTTCCTTAAACTTTGTTTGATCGATACCACCAAAAATTACCAGATCGATAATAAGTGGGGTGAGTTTTTACTCTTTTGGAAATATTGTGTATTAATTGTTCTATGTAAATACAATATAGTATTAACAAAGAAAAACGAAAACGATTTGGTGTAATTAGAGTTCTAATTACCCGATTATTTACTATATCTAATAATATATAAAAATAAAAAGGAGTATTCACAAATTTGTACACTTCCCAAAATGGAAGGTCTAAAAACGTAAACTACTAAAAAAAAACGATTAATGACACAATCACCCTCCCCGGAAGCAACGCCATAATTGATGTAATATTTTGCAACCCTTGGAAGTATTGGGTAAGTATTAAGTAGACGTAAACATAGAATACCTTGACGAAAGCCGACGATTAAGATCGTTCCTAGAGAGGTGATTATTATTTTCCAATTAATATGTTTTTAGATTAGTACAAATTTGGGAATCAAAGATTTAAAAAGTAAAATACGAAGCTACACTACGACGGATAAAAACTAAATCGAATTACGCAGGCACGCAAATCAAAGAAAATAATAATAAAATAATCTAAAAAATGAAATATTTTAAAAACTTCAAACTAATTAATTTTAACCTAAATAATTCAAAAATTAAATTAAAAAAATCCCGGAAAATAGGTTTTCGGCCTTGAAATGGGCAAAAACCCAAAACAGTCCAATCATATTGGGCCAAAAAGACCAACACGAAATTTTTTACAAAAAAGAAAAAACAAAAAGACTTTTCTAACTAAAAATGATATTCTAAACAACTTTTTCCTAAAGTCCCAAAAGCTGGAAATTAGCTTATCACTCACTTATAAGCAATAAGCTAACTTATTGGGCCTTGATAAGCCCAATAAGTTCAAAACTTTTTGACATAAGCTGTAAATAATCACATCTAAGTATCTTGGCCTAAATAAGAGTATGCAAAAAGAATTTTTGTAAGAAGATAAATAAATAAGCTCAAAATAAGCAAAAAGTAAATTCTACTAAAAGAAAAAATAGTCGTCTTTTCTAAAAACAAGACTAGAGGTTCTGGAATTTTGTAGGAAGCTTGGAAATGAGTTAACTAAGAGATTAGAAAAGGGAAAAAGTTCAATAAGCCCACAACAATAAGCTGTGGGACACAATAAGCACAAAAATAAGTAAAAACCAATTAATTTTCTAGTAAAAACTTAATGAAATGAAAAGTTGAGCTAGAAATAGTTAAATAAGCTGTAAAAATGAGGTCTAATACAAAATATCAAGTTGTAAACATGTAGATAAGTTGGAATAAGCTAATAAGCCAACTAGCCACTTTCGTACAAGTTTGACCAAAAAGTCAACAAAAAAGAAAAGAGTAGAGAAACAGAATAAGGACTAAAAGTAAGCCAAAACGGTGATATGTGAATGATTGGTGAGGTCTTGAGGTCAAAACCTTGGACAATTCTTTTGTTGCTCAAATTAGCTTATTGTTTCGACTTTTTGGGCAGTAATGCCAAGTATAAGCCAATTGGGCCTATACTTGGGGATAGTGCAGACAAATAAACTAAAAAAATCACACAAGCAAATACCAAATCACTATAGAACAAGGAAAATTTAAAACCAAAATGCAAGATATGGAAAACTAATGCTACAATACAATCTAAAACAATCTTGTATTAGGCCCTAACTTGGATTTTAGCTTATCAGTTCAAGCCTAATAAGATGTCTAAAACTCCAAGTAACCTCAAACAAATAAAGATCATATCCTAAACTAATGATTGCTTAAAAATAAAAAGCTAAAACCTAAAATCTACCAAGATAAATTAACTGATGTGTTTGATAGTGTGCAAGGTCAATTATGTGCAATTCTTACTCAAATCAAGTTCTAAAATTTTTCTAAGAACCTATAACTATCAGATTAGATTAGGCATGGCAAAAATATCTCAAACAACACATGAAACACATCTAAGACATCATTACCCTACTATGTTTGATAACTAGGACAATAATTAAGAAAACTAACAAAATTTAATTTTTAATATATGGCTTTGAAAAAAAATGATGATTAACTCATAATTATACTAACTGCAAGTGATTGAATAAAGCAAAACCAACAAGGATGTTAAGATCTTAGGTATTAAACTAATCCCAAACACCCCTATATAGGCAAAACACACAAAATTAACAAAATACCTATGATATCTAAGCAAGTACAAGCAGGCATAAGACATAAAACATGAATTTAGCAATAAGGTAAAGGCAACTAAGCATTAAAACATAACAAGTAAGCAGTCATGTTGGGCCAATGAAAGATTTAACTATGGCACAATCTAGATTTGTAAAGACCAGCGACAGAGACTAGACCATCTGAAGGCAAAGCCTCAGCTAGCACATCAGGAACATTCAAGTCAAAGACAACGTCAGAGAAATCAAAGACTATCTGAAGTCATACTCACCAGCAGTTATGGACAAGCTGGGATGTAGAAGGAATGTACTAGTGTTCAAGGATCTCTGAGATGACAATACTCAGAGATCACTTACAACCTTATGAAAACTTATGCAAGCAAAGACTTTCCTTATCATTTAGAGTTAGGCAGGAGAATCTCTAAAGTGTTTTGAGCGGGACAAAACAAGAGATTCAAGATAAAGCCTAGTACGACCAAGTGGGACAAAAGTGAACAGCTGGCAGAACTGTTCACCTAAAGTTGTTTAAAGGTATGTCTTGATATAGACATGCATTTAATACGTTGTACTACTTCCACACAGAATTTGACAGGTATTTACTACTCCCACTAAGGAAGAAACCTCGTACCACTATAAATAGGAGGGAGAAAGAAGATAAATTCAACCCTTGTGCTTGGATAATTTATCTAAGTTCTTTCTCCTACTAGAACCTCTGAGTCCCCAGCTGTCCACCATCGACTCTAAGGTTCTCTCGTAAAATTGAGTCTCGAATCAAGTTTACTTGTTCTACGGTTCATTTCTTATTGTTACTCAACGGGTGTATTCACGACACTTTGTAATACTTTGCTTATAAAGATTAATAAAGCATTACGCGTTTGAAAAGTAATTCATATTGTGTTATCTTCTATACGAAACATTGTATCAACAATTGTTATATTTTGGGACTTTCTATTGGTATCAGAGCGGTTAGATTTATAATGTAACACCCAATTTTGATAATGGAATATCACGCGTAATTATGGTGTGTCATCAAAGCATACAAGGATAAATGTCTAAAATATTACATGACCATAGGGATAACCGGAATCAAACATCGGTTCCCAAACATAAGCCCAAAACATAATAAAGCAAAAGAAATGAATGAACGACTAAACAAGCATAAGTATATGAAGGAAAAAAGGAAAAGAAGTCTCTAGCAGCTTCCATCCTATGCACGTCCTCCAAATGCTCGAGTCTTTCCTAGGGTACCTATCGTTTTGGGACATGGAAAGGAAAGTAACGGCTGAGCAAAATGCTCAGTGCACGGATATAGACATAGTATGAATGACTAAAACATAATAAAGACTTAATAGCAGCGGAAATGTATGAGTCCTGTAAAACCTGAAACATGTTCATAAAACTGGTTTTATAGTTTGAAAAGCCTTATTTTTATCTTATGAAAACTGTTTAACATATTTTACCATTAGCCAATATAGGTCATGAAAATCCATCGTGCATGAATACTTGGAGGGGTGACCTCATCATGCAAATTAGAGGGGCTGCCTCTAATTTAATATACTGGTTTTGGGTAGGAGGGATCAGCTCCTTGTGAAGAATGCAAGGCACACAAAACATTAACACTAAGTAATCTGCTGAAAACATGTAACTAGGATGCACCCATACGCCCCACATGATAAATATAATAATATGGCCAAAAGCTGAAGGGACGCCACGAGCAATCACTCTGCCGTGGGGAAGTCATAACACCAGTGCCTCTAGTGTTATGGTTATGGTACCTCCATAACTAGGTGAAACTGGTCATGCATGTATATGGATATAGGTATTCTAAATTAAACATAAGCAAATCAAACATATAAACTTATACTACGGGAAAACAGTTGGCTGCATACGGGGAAATCCTAATAAGGAAAGAATGTCCATACTGAAAGGACAGGAATCCGTACCTTATGTCCACTGAATGAAGAAGACGAACTGAGGAGAGTCCTACTTCGATATCACTAATGCTACATAAATACATACGTGTATAAGTATCTGATTACTAAATACATAACTGATTTTATGTCATGTCATAGCTTGTTTTATACATTCATGTCATGTTTTACAGTTTTAAGCTTTAAAATGTGTTTATCTTATACTATGTCTATTCTAATTAAGTATTACTTGTATTTCATGTATTATTATACTTACTGTGTAATAATAAGTAACTTTCTAAGAATAGCAGGTTTCCTAAAATAGAAAGTTTCCAAAAATAGAAAGTTACCAAAAAATAGAAAGTTTCCAAAAATAGAAAGTTTCCAAAAATAGAAAGTTTCCAAAAATAGAAAGTTTCCAAAAATAGAATTACTACTTAAAATAGATAAGTTTCTAAAAATATAAAGTTTCAATAAATAGATTAGCTACCTTAATTATATAAGTTTCTAAAAATAGAAAGTTTCCATAATTAGATATAAGTTGGTTAAATATGCTAAATATATAAGCTTAAGTGTTTTTTGATTATTTTTCTAAGTCATAATGGTATAAGGTATAGTTTATTAATTATTACATGTAATTTAATTAAAATATAGGTTAAAAGTATTTAATTAAATATATCATGTTTTTAATTAAATAGATTTAAATACTTAGATTAAAACATGTATTATTAATTATTCATAATATAACCTAAGTCATGTTAATTAATTAATTAGAGCCATGGTTTTTAATAATTAATTAATTATAAAGTCTAGAAAAATATAAATACTTAGGTTAAAAATCCATGATCTAATAATTAAATTATAACCTAAGTCATGTTTTATTAAATTAATCATGTCATATTTTATTAATTTAATTTTTAACATATGATTATTAAAAACATAACCTTAACATAAACCATGAACCGGATCGTGACTTGAAACCATGAACCGGACCCGTAATCAACTCCATACCCCGAACCACTTCGGGGTTCCCCCTTGTTTGCTGCTGCCGTGGGACCCACACAACCAAACCGAGACCTTGAGGTCTCGGTGGTGGTCCATAAGCCAAGCCGAGACCCCCTTGGGGTTCGGTTTAGGCGTCGGCCACATCAAACACCCCCAAATCCCATGTTTTGATTTACCCCATAACCATTTACATGTTTATTTAATGTTTTTAATTAGCTTTTTAAAAACATCATGTTCTTATTTAATTTATTCAATCAAAATAAAAAGAAAAAGGATTAAAAAGGTATACCGAATACGTAGATCAAACGAGGATGAACACACACGAACACTTGCACAAAATTGAAGATCAAAATCAAACGAACACCCCCTTTCTTGTGTTTGTATGCGGCGACCAAAGAGAGAGCAAGAAGGAAGGAGAAAAATCTTTTTAGGGTTTTTTGATTTTACTGTAATGTGAAAAGAATGACAAAAGATTTCACCTTAACCATTGTTAGTAAAAATTAGATGGGCTTGGCCCATCTCCTTGGTGTAGCCGCGGGTAGGGGGCCCCACATGGGGTACCCGTACCTTTTTCCGAGTCTATTTATTTTAGTGTTCGTTCGTGTTTAGTCGTGTTCGTGTTTTATGTGTTCTCGTTAAATATTAACCGTGACTTAATATATTTATTCGTGTTCGTAATAGATATATATACGTAATTAATATTAGTTCGTGATTAAATTATGTTCATGATTTCATGATCGCATGTTCGTGATTATAATTATTATTGGAATAATTATCGTGTGTTCATAGGTAATAAGTATTTATCGTGTTCTAACACGTACGTAATACTTAAAGATTCTTATACGTGAAACGTAAACATAAAAAAAGAAAGTTCTAATCTCGTACGTACGATCTAAAGGGTACTACTCATGGTAAAAGTATGCGGGTTTTACAACTCTTCCCCCTAAAAAGAATAATTCGTCCCCGAATTATAGATAACGTAAACTGAAAGAGAAACATACCCGAATCAACTGAGAGGGTATGTAAGATAAATGAACGTGTAGGTGACCTGTCAGCAGGAACGCGGAACGTGACATGTCTTGAAAGGACATGGAACGTGACGTGACTGAAAGGACATATCTAATTGATAAGAGAAAAACGGATACGAAGTCCGGATGGACTTGTCCGTTTCCAAGTGGCTTCCCTCTTGGAACGGTTCCTTCACAGATCTTGACACAAATGATAAATCTTGGTCCTCCTGACCTTGAATTGAAATACAAAGAAGTTCTTGATTATCAACTTACGGTAGATCCCCTAAATTTGATCGAGGGAATAAGAATTAACGTGTAAGGGCAACTAAAACGGTATCGTGCAAAACACTTGTAACTTAACTGATAATTAGCAACGATGCGCGAGACACAAAGAAATGTAGTACGTGAAAATTTTTGAACGTGACACGCGAAAAATTTTGAACGTGATACGTTGAGATATGATGAGTGTAGTATGAGTAAACATATCGTGACCTTGATACGTGTAACATATCTTGATCATGATATGAGGAACGTGGAATGAACATGACATGTGAAACATGTTGTGAACATAGAATATAATGGCGGTAACGCCAAACGCTACAAGGTGAGACATAGAATATGACGAGAAACGTCTTTCTGAGGATATGGAGTTATACTAAACTTGGGTCTGGTCTCTCAAGTTCTTGCAAAACTTCCCAGAATGAGAAAAATGAACATAAAATCGTAAGCCGAGATGCCTTCATGAACGTGAATAGTGTCAAGAACGCGAGCGCGAAAGCAAGTTGTGAAATTATAACAAGGACATGAAGTAAATAATGAACACAATTGTGAATATTTATCTGACCCGATAACTGAGGGATTGCCAAGTGATCGGATGAGCCTTGGCTGGAACATGTCCGATCAATCTGTTGGTTCTGAAATCCTTGCGGATGTAAGGATTCTGCAGACTTGATCAAACTGTTCGCAATAACCCAGATAGCATCATGCTTCTTCTGAGTTTGCGTTAATCTGGTAACCAAAATCCGTGGAGATGTTGTCTCATTTCAATTTATAATTTCAGATGATGAAAACATCCCAGTCTGTAGGTGTCTTATCTTAACCTGTTGGTATGTCAGGTACTTAGATATGAACGTAACTGTATCTTGCTTCGTAGAACTTGATACATAGGATTTTGCGAAACTCTGAGTCTCTGAATCTAGACTTCTCCTAGCGTAGGATTTTCGATGGAGGAGAATAACGGTCATGAATGGTGATTTGTTTAAATCGATGGTAGTCGACACATAATCTCATGGTACAGTCCTTCTCCTTGTAGGTTCTTCTGGAATTTATGGGAAGATTTTGGAATACTCGTTTGGTTATGCGTAAAAGGACTTCGGTGGTCATGTCTTAACTTACAGCTAAAAATTTTAGCAGTCATGGCTAACAACGCACATGCTTGTAAGCATAGATAATTTGTACAGATTTTCCTGATGGAAAATCAAGCTGAATGTATTCAGGAGCCTGTACATTACTTTACATAATTATGAATCGTAGCATGGTGTGCTGTTCATAGTCCATAATTAGGATAAAATTCATCTCGTGTCTGTCCGATGAAATGCGTTAGCAGCTTGGATCTTATCATTAAGCTGAAGGAAAACCTTCGTATATGTGGGAATACGAAAGGCGTCCTTCATGGTCATGAATATATGAAATATGGTGAAAGAAATAAAAGTGACATCGGTAACGTGACAGTTCTTACTGATGCGCCGGTAATGGTATTGAAGTTCTTGTGGCCTGATTAATACATGGTACAACAAAAATGGATATACCCTTGGAGGGTACCCTGAATTTCTTAGAAATGTTCCATAGTTGGACGTGAGTCATGTGTCTTGACTCGTGTCTTGGAACTATAAGCATGACATATGTCTTGACTAGTGTCTTGACATGTGTCTTCCGAAAGTATACGTGAGACATGTGTCTTGAATGATGTCTTGACATGTGTCTCGAGACGTAAAACAATAGAACTACAGATATTAGGTTATTATGCCAGAATTGACGGATCTGTTGGAATACTGATCATTCGTACTCCTGATCACAATTCACGGCCGGAGTTTCGATTGCGATTGCTAGAATAGTTGCTGTCATAGTAGTGGTTACTATCATCCTGTCTGTCAGTTCCATGACGGTCATTCTCATGACTGTGATTCATGTAACAATTCAGTTGAGTGGCCGGCTGGTACCGGTCTTCACTCATATGACTGAACGACAACTGAATGACGTGTGACATGTAACTAAGAATTAAGGACAATGATTGATGAAAATCGTCTGGTGGTGAAGCATCATCTCGTCTGATTGCTTTGATCTAACACCTTTGTCTTCGTCTTGTATGAGCTCCAGGTTGTGAACAACATCAGCATCTCGTAGCGTCTCCCAACATCAGCAGCATCAACCTTTAGTAACATCTCCAATCTATGAGCGGCATCGGCAATCTTGTAGAATATCAGCAAGTGAACATACGCCTGAGATGATTTAGAATCGACTAGCGAATACTCGTGAAGTATTGCAAGTGAAATACACATGGATTAAGGTATGTGAAATACACATGGAATACGGTACATGGAGTACACACGGGATGCACATGAAATGATCGGTACGGGGTCGATCATTTGTCATGATTTAAGGAAAGTATATCGCTTAAACAGTTAGGAAAACCATCATGATAACCTGGCTATATTAGCATAGACATCATTCTGGTTGTATAGAGAAACGTTAAAGTGTGGTTACACAAAATTCAACGATGATTTGCCTGACAGCATGATCAATGGAAACCAACCATGACTATCATGAAAGCAGGATTCAATGAAATACAACAATGTATTGCATGAAAGCATAAATAACAAGAGAGGTGTAGGACGTAATCAACATGAAGACAAAATTATCGTGAAGAAACATGAAACCATCTATCATGAAGGAGTGTATAACATCATCAGCACGAAACTGAAGTTAACCATGACAGTATGAATACATACTTGACATAAAAACATAGTAACTTATGAGGGGACATGAAAAAATTTTATGCCAATAAATCATGAGAAAAAAAATTTTATACATGAAAACAGTGCATGAATGCTTAATGTAGTTTATAAAACCTTTATATGTGGGAGGGGACGCCTATGGGTCCTTCCCAAAACAAAAGACATGGCGAGGGGACGCCTATGGATCGGCCCCAAAGTTAAAATTTTCGATAAAAGCACATGCGACTAAATAGGGCCAGTCATGTACCAACCATTACTTAGTCATAATCCCTGCAACGATGATACATGAAACATAAATAAATGAAACTCATCTGTCAAAACTTATCAGAAAAAAATTTATGTGACTAATTATGAACTACTGGGGTTCAGTCCACATAGCCACAGTTCACGAGGAACATTATGCATGAAACAATGACACATAACTCAATATGGATGACGGTTGTCCATCCATATTAGTAAAACAATATCGATGAAAACATCAAGGTTAAAACCTCAAGGTGTTGAAAACATCATGGTTAAAGCAACAATGCGCTGAAAACATCAATACGTAGAATAACAAACGTTGGCTTAGGAAGCTCCTGGTGACTACCCACTAATCAAAGGTCAAGTTTTAGAGCCTACAGGTCGAAGCCTTGTCTCTGATACCATAATTTGTAACACCCCATTTTGATAATTGAATGTCACGCGTAATTATGGCGTGTCATCAAAGCATACAAGGATAAATGTCTAAAACATTACATGACCATAGGGATAACCGGAATCAAACATCGGTTCCCAAACATAAGCCCAAAACATAATAAAGCAAAAGAAATGAATGAAAGACTAAACAAGCATAAGTATATGAAGGCAAAAAGGAAAAGAAGTCTCTAGCAGCTTCCATCCTATGCACGTCCTCCAAATGCTCGAGTCTTTCCTAGGGTACCTGCCGTTTTGAGACATGGAAAGGGAAGTAACGGCTGCGCAAAACGCTCAGTGCACGGATATAGACATAGTATGAATGAATAAAACATAATAAAGACTTAATCGCAGCGGAAATGTATGAGTCCTGGAAAACCTGGAACATGTTCATAAAACTGGCTTTATAGTTTGAAAAGACTTATGTTTATCTTATGAAAACTGTTTAACATATTTTACCATTAGCCAATATAGGTCATGAAAATCCACCGTGCATGAATACTTGGAGGGGTGACCTCATCATGAAAATTAGAGGGGCTGCCTCTAATTTAATATACTGGTTTTGGGTAGGAGGGATCAGCTCCTTATGAAGGATGCAAGGCACACACCACATTCACACTGAGTAATCTGCTGAAAACATGTAACTAGGATGCACCCATACGCCCCACATGATAAATATAATAATATGGCCAAAAGCTGAAGGGACGCCACGAGCAATCACTCCGCCGTAGGGAAGTCATAACACCAGTGCCTCTAGTGATATGGTTATGGTACCTCCATAACTAGGTGAAACTGGTCATGCATGTATATGGCTATAGGTATTCTAAATTAAACATAAGCAAATCAAACATATAAACTTATACTACGAGAAAACAGTTGGCTGCATACGGGGAAATCCTAATAAGCAAAGAATGTCCATACTGAAAGGACGGGAATCCGTACCTTATGTCCACTGAACGAAGAAGACGAACTGAGGAGAGTCCTACTTCGGTATCACTAATTCTACATAAATACATACGTGTATAAGTATCTGATTACTAAATACGTAACTGGTTTTATGTCACGTCTTAGCTTATTTTATACATTCATGTCATGTTTTACTGTTTTAAGCTTTAAACTGTGTTTATCTTATATTCTGTCTATTCTGATTAAGTATTACTTGTATTTCATGTATTATTATACTTACTGTGTAATAATAAGTAACTTTCTAAAAATAGCAGGTTTCCTAAAATAGAAAGTTTCCAAAAATAGAAAGTTACCAAAAAAATAGAAAGTTTCGAAAAATAGAAAGATTCCAAAAATAGAAAGTTTCAAAAAACAGAAAGTTTCCAAAAATAGAAAGTTTCCAAAAATAGAATTACTGCTTAAAATAGATAAGTTTCTAAAAATAGAAAGTTTCCATAAATAGATTAGCTTCCTTAATTATATAAGTTTCTAAAAATAGAAAGTTTCCATAATTAGATATAAGCTGGTTAAATAAGCTAAGTATATAAGCTTAAGTCTTTTCTGATTATTTTTCTAAGTCATAATGATATAAGGTATAGTTTATTAATTATTACATGTAATTTAAATAAACTATAGGTTAAAAGTATTTAATTAAATATATCATGTTTTTAATTAAATAGAGTTAAATACTTAGGTTAAAACATGTATTAGTAATTATTAATAATATAACTTAAGTCATGTTAATTAATTAATTATAGCCATGGTTTTTAATAATTAATTAATTATAAAATCTAGAAGGAAGGAGAAAAATCTTTTTAGGGTTTTTTGATTTTACTGTAATGTGAAAAGAATGACAAAAGATTTCACCTTAACCCTTGTTAGTAAAAATTAGATGGGCTTGGCCCATCTCCTTGGTGTAGCCTCGGGTAGGGGGCCCCACATGGGGTACCCGTACCTTTTTTCGAGTCTATTTATTTTAGTGTTCGTTCGTGTTTAGTCGTGTTCGTGTTTTATGTGTTCTCGTTAAATATTAACCGTGACTTAATATATTTATTCATGTTCGTAATAGATATATATATATACGTAATTAATATTAGTTCGTGATTAAATTACGTTCATGATTTCATGATCGCATGTTCGTGATTATAATTATTATTGGAATAATTATCGTGTGTTCATACGTAATAAATACTTATCGTGTTCTAACATGTACGTAATACATAAAGATTCTTATACGTGAAACGTAAACATGCTAAAAAAAGAAAGTTCTAATCTTGTACGTACGATCTAAAGGGTACTACTCATGGTAAAAGAATGCGGGTTTTACATATAAAACTTTTAGAAACCATTCTTGTTTTTAAAATCAAGATACTAATATGACTGATACTTTGCCTCATATGCCACAACCCTTTGGTAAAACCAGTCAAGCTAATGCTTCGACCACCACCCCGGTCACCACATCAACTACTACGATGCCTACACCTGTTGTAAACACTGGAAATAATGATGATGATTTACCTTAACTTCTTGATGCTCGAGGGGGTTCTCATGTTTCAAATGTCCCATCATTTGATGAAGAAGACTTTTCTAGTTGGAAAAGTGAATTTCTAATCTATCTCGACGGTCTAGAACCTTTCTTGATGGAAATATTAGAAAATGGACCATATGTCCCTTTACTACACACCTGAGAGAGCTATCAAAAAACCTGTTAAGCAATGGTCTCCAGCGGATAGATGCCTGGCAAATCAGGATAAGAGACTCAAAAGCATCATAGTCTCTTGCCTACCCAAGAATATAATAAAGTCCTTTATCAAATGCGACTCTGCTAAAGATATGTGGATGGGATTAGTCCTTGGGTATGAAGGTCCTAAAGAAACAAAGGAAACCAAAATCCAAGCCCTTAGACTTAAGTTCAATGCTTTTAAGGCCTTAAAAACAGAAAATGTTGCTCAAACATACACTAGGATTAATATTTTGCTAAATGATCTAGGTAATAATGGTGTTGTCATACCTAAGGATGAGATTAATGCTACATTTCTTAGCAATTTTCCTAGGAAATGGCTTAGCTTAAACAAAACCTTAAGAGCAAATAATGCAATAAAAAATGAGACTCTGACCCAACTGTTTGGTAGATATAACTATGAAGAAGGGCTAATTGATTCCATTTACAAGTCTGAGACGGATAGGTTTTCCACCCATATCTCTGGTTCAAAATCTCTTGTTGCTAACCATTCCTTTCAAAACATCGACTCTTACATAGAAGAAGTTACTCGAAGCAGTCAAGATTTTCTTGATGAATTGCATGCAGAATTCCATGAAAGAACTCTTCTCGCTGATCAAAAGAGATATTACAAGAGATCAGGTAGAGTTGGAGTTGCTAAAGTTGACAAATCCAAAGTGATATGCTACACTTGTGGAAAAGCTGGTCATTTCCAAAAAGACTGCAGGTCAAACAAGACCTCCTTTCCAAGCTTTCCCTCATCTAGTAGTGATCATATCAGCAAGAAGAAGTTTTCTCCATCTCCTTTCAAGCAAAATTCTCACTCTGACTCTAAGGGAAAGAAGGACTACACGATCAAATACAAAGCACTGAAATATGAGCCGGTGAAGCTTAATAGGAAAGCCGATGAAGCTGCCAAGAAAAAGGATAGCAAAATGACTGAAAAGGGTCTTATCGCTGCTTTCTTTGATTGGGATGATGAGCCTCTTACATCAGAGGATGAAGCCACCACTACTGTTAGAGCTTTCATGGCTATCGCTGATGAGAAACCAGCTGTTGGAAAAAGTGAAGCAAGATCTGGACAATGGGTTGATATCATCATGAAAAAGATACAAATATTGCTTACTGTGTCTGAAGGTCCTGATAGAGACCATGTCAGTGACTACACTTTGGTTGACCTCCACTTTATGGAATAATAAAGAAAAAATCTATTAAACAAATTCCACAATCTTAAAACCGAGTTAAATCTTTGTCAATCTGAGTTAACCAATATTAAGTGTAACACTCTCAACTTTCGTATCGGTACAGCGGAAGGGTCTTTCAGAGTGTTACGGGATAGCACAATAACTCCAATCATAGACAACACATAAAAATGGTTGTACAAGGTTTAACATACATTCATTCGATAAAAAATTTTAAAGTGTACAACAGGTCCCAATTTACACAGGTCATTTAGTTTACAAAACATAGATCGAATGAACATTTTTAATATTATGTGGGCCATCAGAGTCGATCTCCATCCGGATTACCTTCAAGCACCTGAGATAAAAACATGCAAAAATTATATCAACGAATGCCGAGTGAATTCATAGAGTTTAATAAAACCATTATATAAAACAATCGTTGAAATTATAACACAAGTATAATATCATAAGTAAGTCCTCGTATTGCTAGTCAGGTAATATATAAATCAAGCATACATCTTAAACCGTCCATGAGACCGTAGCCTCAATACTACCATTATAGGTAATATTATTATCGTTATTAGCGTCGTTATCGTTTTGTATATAGGATACATTATGGATTATTATTAGCCGCATGACATTGTTACCTTACTGTGAAAACAACGGGCCGCGAACCCGACAAACAATTTTCCCATCTAAGTTAGCGTGTCGTCACAAAAATCACGCTATGAAATCTTCTTATACATAAATTCGCTTACCAATCAATGTGGTACGACGGGGATCAACCGTCAAGGCGCGAACTGGGGTGATCATCCCCAAATAGTACTATCATATGTATAAGCGTCTACTAAATCCCGGTAGTTCACAATTCATGCTAATGGGACTTTAAGTGACATAACCTAACTACTAATAATCCTTTTTGTCTCGTTTTTAGGGTCATAGCATCATTCGGGTCCATATCATTAAGCATACCATCGGAACTACTTGTGGTCTATTTTATCAAAATATAGCATGTTATCTCCCTCGCGGCTTACAAATCATTTTATAAAACATTTAAAAGAGTGCGAGGCTATAAACTCACGTTGATAATGAAAGGCGGATTATCGGCTACGGGCGTGCTTCGGTCACATAAACCTATATAAATAATAATGGGTCTTAGACTTTTGTCCAATGACTTTTATTAAAATAAAAATATACATATGATGATTTTGTACATATGATGATGATCAAGTGGGTTTATATATCCTTGTTTACTCATTTTAACGTTCATGTATTGGTAACTTTTTACTAGTTTACTAGTTTTACCTATTTACATATTTTAAGTCCAATAAGCTTATCATAAGTTCTTTAACTTGTATTACTTCATTTTATACTTATATTATCATTATATACACTTTATATGTTGGGCCCAAATGGGTTAAGCCCGATAAGTACTTTTTATAAGTGTTTAACTTATTTAGTCCAATTATTAGTCCAATATGCTTACTTAGCTCGTTAATGTCCATATGTCCTATAGTTCGGGTTTTATCGGTTTTTACTTGTATTAGATACTTATATATCAGTATATGACTTTTAAAAACTTTACATTAGACGGGTTTGATCGCCTAAGTTTTAATTGGCGAAAAAGTCGTAAAAATCATGTTTATAGTTTTTATAACTTATAAATATTATTCAACTACCATTTTTATAATTTATCAGTTTATTTAACCTTATACATATTTATATAAATGAAATTCATAAGTTAGTGGGTTTTAATTTCACATTTTATACTATATAATTTGAGTGCTTATATAATAGTAGTAAACTTTAATTCTTCAAAATCTGATTTTTATTTTCATCTTCACCATTTTTATCATATCTAGAGTTCTACAATGAATTAGAAGCTCATTTTCGGATGGCATGAACTTCATATTATGTGCTACAATTAACTTAGTTATAGCTACTGCTCATTTTAAGTTTATCTATCCTTAACAGTCCCTACAAAACAGCTTATTCAGATTAGCACACTCATCTTGTTTTGATCATATCTCACTCATTTTAATGATTCCATTGCATGGCCAACTGTCACATGTGTATGACATCTTGTACTTACTGTAAATGGATTCTACCATGAAAGTTTATCAGTTCAAGTTTTGGTTACATACTTTTTTTATACAGCCAACAAATTAATCATGATTTTAGCCTTGTTTCTTATGGTTATTAATCTTTTTAAGCATATTTATCAACACTTGATCCCCATACAACATTTTTATCATCATATATTCATCATATACATATACAAAAAGAAATAAAATACATTTGATCTTTACAAAAATAACAAGAGAAAATGAAGAGGATGATCTTCTTTACCAACCAAGAGTATATCTTGTTTTTGGAAGACAAGAACTTGATGAACACCAAATGTATCCCCAAGATCATCAAACACCAAGAAAGTAAGTTAAGAAATCAGCCCTAGGGCACAAGCAAATCACCTCCTTTGTTTTTAAAATGGCCACCAAGTGATCAAGGCTTCAAGGTAACTCTATGATATAGCTAGATAACAAGTATTTTGTGGCTAGAAAAGATCAAAAAGGGGTGTTTGTTCTTGAAGTGGGACGGCAATGGTGATGATGTTGAGAGAGTTTCTAGTTGATTTGCATGAGTGAATGGTGGTATGTGTTTAGCTAGTTGTTTTTGTGGGATGAGTGGAAGGAAGTAAGCTTAAGTGTTAAGCTAATGCTTACACTTGTAAGCTACTAGTTAACATGCTGCCACATCTTTGATGTGTTGTCATGTTTGGCCGTCCCATGCTATAGTGGGGTGGGATAATTTATTTTGTCCCCATCCCGCTAATTTACGGGTACTCCTCGATTCTAGTTTCCTCCATTTGCGTGCCCTCGGGTCGTTTCACGAAAAACGTTTTTATAAATTATGAATCAACGGAACAAAACGAATCCAATAAAAATTGTCTCATCAAAAATGGAGTTCAAAAACGTAAATACGTAATCCTAAGGTTTCCGGTTTAATCGTAAATGACGCTAAATTATGCACGTAAGCCCAAATTTAAATCCGTAAATTGTGAGTTCATCAACCAACACTAAAATAAGTTTCAAAATATTATACGAGAAAATAATTCACTACCTGAAAATGTGAGATTGTCACAGCTTTTCCTCCTAAAAGGGATCAACGTCCTCGTGATCCATTTCATTTTGATGTCCGTTTCTTATTGAAATCGAAGAGGTGCGGATATTTCTTCCACATTTCATCCTCTCGTTCCCAAGTATATTCCGGTCCATGCTTTGAATTCCATCGGATCTTGACAATAGGTATCCGACTTTGTTTCAGTTTCTTTACCTCACGATCCATAACCTCTACGAGTTCTTCGATAAAATGCAACTTCCCATCTATTCGAACCTTACCTAACGAAAATTTATCATCACTCACTGCTAGACATTTCTTCAGATTAGATACATGGAATGTGTTGTGAACACCATGAAGTTCTGGGGGTAACTCTAGTTTCTAAGCCACCGGACCTACTCTGGATAAAATCTTAAAGGGTCCAATACTTTCTAAATCTTATAACGCCTTTCCATGGCGATACTTTCAACATTACTTGGTCACCCACTTTAAATTCCATTGGCTTCCGCCGCACATCCGCGTAACTTTTTTGTCTACTACGGGCAGTCAACAACCTATTCTTAATTTGAACTATCATCTCCGTAGTCTCCCGGATCAATTCCGGTCCCGTCAGCTGGGTATCCCCAACTTCACTCCAACATACAGGAGATCTACACTTCCTACCATATAAAGCTTCAAACGGTGCAACCTTAATACTAGAATGGTAACTATTGTTATACGAAAACTCTACTAACGGCAAATGTTTATCCCAATTTTTACCAAAATCTAACACACAAGCTCTCAACATATCTTCTAGTGTTTGCATCGTCCTTTCACTCTGCCCATCAGTCTGGGGGTGATAAGCAGTGCTCATGTCGAGATTCGTTCCCAAAGATCTTTGGAGAGATTTTCAAAAATTCGATGCGAATCTAGGATCTCGATCTGAAATTATCGATACAGGCACTCCATGCTTGCATACAACATTCTCAAGGTATATACGAGTCAGCTTCTCCAGTGAGAACTGCTCTTTAACCAGAATGAAGTGTGCTGATTTGGTCAGTCTGTCGACAATAACCCAAATCGAGTTGTTTCCAGATGATGTTCTAGGAAGCTTGGTGATAAAGTCCATCGTAATTCGCTCCCACTTCCATTCAGGAATCTTAGGTTGTTGAAGTAGTCCTGATGGCTTTTGATGTTCAGCTTTAACTCTAGCACAAGTCAAAGCATTGAAGAACATACATAGCAATATCAGCTTTCATATTCGGCCACCAGTACAACTTCTTCAAATCATGGTACATCTTATCAGATCCCGGATGAATGGAATACTTAGATTTATGGGATTCTAACATAATCAAGTCTCTTAAGCCTCCAAACTTAGGTAACCACATACGACCTCTTAAGCATTTCACTCCATCAGCTCTAACCTCTAAAGGATCTCCTTCTCCTCGGAACCCTTCATTAACAAAATTTTCCTTCTTACAAGCTTCTATTTGCGCATTTCTAATTTGCTCAGGCAAATTATTGTGCACGGTCAAGACTAGAGAACGTACCCTGATAGGCTCTCTATCTTTCCTGCTTAATGCATCGGCAACAACATTGGCTTTTCCTGGGTGATATTTTATATCACAATCATAATTACTTAACAACTCTATCCATCTTCGTTGCCTCATGTTCAATTCCTTCTGGTCGAGAATATATTGTAGGCTTTTGTGATCGGTGAATACCGTACACTTAGTGCCATACAGATAATGTCTCCACAACCTAAGAGCAAAGACTACAGCTCCTAACTCAAGATCATGAGTAGTATAATTTTCCTCATTCTTCCTTAATTTCCTAGAAGCATAAGCTATCACTTTCTCTCGCTGCATCAAAACAGCTCCATAGCCTCTAAGAGATGCATCACAATATACTACAAAATCTTCACTCCCATCGGGTAATGATAAAATTGGCGCACTACATAATTTTTGCTTCAATGTCTGAAATGCTCCATCTTCATCACTTCCCCAAACGAAAGGTTTATTCTTCTGGGTAAGCTTAGTCAATGGTTTAGCTATCAAAGAAAATTCTTTAATGAATCGCCTATAATAGCCAGCCAATCCTAAGAACTGTCGCACTTCCGTTGGCGTTGTCGGTGCAGACCAATTCTTAATGGCTTCAACCTTTGCAGGATCAACATGAATTCCATCTTTGTTAATCACATGACCAAGAAATTGCACATAATCTAACCAGAAATCACATTTTGAAAACTTAGCATACAACCTTTCATCCTTTAACAAATTCAAAACAATCCTTAAATGTTCTCTATGTTCATCTTCATTCTTAGAATAGATTAGAATATCGTCAATAAACACAATCACGAATTTATCCAAGTAGGACTTGCACACTCGATTCATTAAATCCATGAATATCGCAGGTGCGTTAGTTAACCCAAATGGCATTACCTGAAATTCATAGTGTTCATAACAAGTTCTAAATGCAGTTATAGGAATATCTTCTTCACGGACGCGAAGTTGGTGATATCCTGACCGCAAATCTATCTTAGAATACACACTAGATCCTTGTAGTTGATCAAACAAATCATCAATCCTAGGTAAAGGATATCGATTTTTAATTGTCAACTTATTCAGTTCCCTATAATCAATGCACATACGGAAAGATCCATCCTTCTTCTTAACGAACAAGACTGGAGCTCCCCAAGGCGACGAGCTCGGTCGAATAAAACCTTTATCAGACAACTCCTTAAGTTGCTCAGATAACTCCTTTAATTCAGAAGGGGCTAATCGGTAAGGCGCACGTGCCATCGGTGCAGCACCAGGAATTAAATCGATTCGAAATTCTACTTGCCTTATCGGTGGAAGTCTGGGTAAATCTTTAGGAAATACCTCAGGAAATTCACAAATAATAGGTACATCTTCCAATCGTTTCTCCCTTGACTCGTTCCCGGTCACTTGAGCTAAGAATAACTCACAACCGTTCCTGATGTACTTTTGGACTTTAATACATGGAACGATTTTCAAACGGGATTCACCTCGATTACCATCAATTACTAACGTCCTATTCCTAAGAAGAATGTTAACTTTCTTCTCTCCACATAAAATAGTAGCATTATTCAACGACAACCAATCCATACCAATAATAATATCAAAACTACCTAATTCTATCAACATCAAATCAATCGGAAAGGAATAAGTTAAGATATTTAGAGAGCATCCTTCTAATAGCTTATTAGTTTTGACTAATTTACCATCAGCCAATTCTACCTCGTAACTGGTATTTATCTCAACAGGTTCAATGTCAATAAGGGCACTAAATTTAGTGGATACAAAGCTCCTATCAGCACCCGAATCAAATAAAGCAACATCATAATGATTGTTGAGTAAAAACGTACCGGTAACGACATTCAGATCCTCTTTCTTCACCTCAACTGTTCCAAGTTGATAGACACCACCCTGGGGGTTTCTTCCAGGTACAATCGCTTTCAACTTGGGGCATTCCGATTTCCTATGACCTTCTTCATTACAGTTGAAGCAAATGGTTCCCTTCTTACACCTTTCAACCTTGTGTCCAAGCTTTCCGCAATTTCGGCACTTCCAGCAGTCGCCAGCATGCCTCTTGTTGCCACACTTAGGACATCTATCATCGTTGCGCGGTGTGTTGCTGGTAAGAGCATTTGCGTTCCCCTTTCTCTGGTTCTGACGGCGATTGAAATTATTCCTATTATCACCTCTATTTACATGATCACCGTCTCCCTTACTTTTCTCACCAACACGGGCTTCATCTTCCCTATCCTGAATTATCTGTCCAATGAGTTGGTAAGACATTCGAACAACATCATCAATGGTCAGTGGTTTAGATGATGTCACGTCCCCCCGGATATTCCTGGTCAACCCTTTAATATATTGCTCAATTCAGATCTCTTCGGGTTCCACCAATCGAGGACATAGCAAGGCCAACTCACGGAATCGGTTTATGTAACTATAATTGTCCACACCTTTCATTCTCAAATGAATCAAATCTTGTTCTAACCTAATAATCACACTACGAGGACAAAACTCTAAAGTCATCCACTTCTTAATTTCAGCCCAAGGAGTAGCATTAGCAGCATCAAGACCCATGAAAGCAATTCTCCCGTTCCACCAACTCAACGCACGACCTTTAGGAGTAGCCATAGCAAAAGTAACTTTATCTTCCTCCTTACACTTACTAATCCGAAACACCGACTCAATCTTCTCAATCTACTGGCTTAATCCTACAGCACCTTCAGTTCCATTAAAAGGTAGAGTTTCACACTTTATGAACGTCACATAAGTACAGCCACCAACTTCAGGTGCATTAGTTCCAAGTCCTCCTACATTTCCTCCAGCATTAGCATTCACATTATTAGCATTCACATTCACATTAGTACCGCCAATTCCACTACCGCCAGCTCCACTACCGCCAGCTCCCCTACCGCCAACTCCACTACCGCCAGCTCCACTACCGCCAGCTCCACTACCGCCAGCTTCATTTCTAGCATTTGCCATGAATTCAGTCATAGATGCGGTAACTTTCTCCGTAATAATCCTACATACATCATCCTCAGTCACAGCCTTCTTGGGCGGCATAGTTCTATAATTTCACAATTTCAAAGTATTAAGCATTTACCCAACAAAGGATTCATATAATATGGATTGAATTCATAATCAAGGTACAAATAAGGTACAATATGGAATTCAAGACAAGATACATATTTTATTCGATTTGAAACAAAAGCATTGTCTTAGTTACATCCCATATCAAAGTTCTAGCACTATATATACTTAAAATTTGTGCCAAGTCTACTACTAACAAGTCGGTTCAGTCAAAGCTACAAAAGTACAAAAGATACAAAGGTCACTACTAAACACAGACTGGTCTACTGAGAACCGCCAGATGGTCCATCACCCATCGTCTTCTGTATCTTCGTCGGACGATCGCTAGACACATCTTCAGCTGGGCGCTTACGGATCACTCCTCTTTCAACCATGTCAGAATAAAATCTACTATTCCATCCCACAGATATATTCAACTCCTTCTCAGCTTTCTCACGCATCGCACGAGCTACATTCAACTGAATCTCCATAGAATTCACCTTTTTCTTCATAGCAGCAAACTCACCACTTTCTAACACCGATAACCTCCTAAAAGCCTCATTCAAACCACGCTCTACATCACTCAAATCCAAACTAAGCAATTCCCGCTCTTTCTCGCCAACCTTAGTCTTCGACTCTAAATAAGCAACATGAGTCTGTCATACTACTCTTAACACGGGAAGCATCTAGATCACGTCTCAAGGCCCATGGTGCAAGACCATCAATATGAGTAGCCTCTCGAGTACTAGACGACTCTCCTATCACACGTCTATGAGTAGCAATACCATCAGTACCGTCAGGTGCATTATCATCCTCATCCTCCTCTAATTCAGAATCAGATTCAGACGATTAAGACATTTCATCCCTAGGTAGCTCAACCTCAGAATCAGACAAATAAACTGGTGGGGGTAAAGGCTCGCCCTCTGGAACATCATAAGGATAAATAAGCTCGGCTTCCTCATCATCATCGACCTCAACGTCTATACCTACATCCTCGTCGTCAATCCCATCATCTAAATTATCTAACCCAATCTCATCATCATTCTCTATATCAAAATTATCAATCTCATTCTCTACCATATCAACCTGAGGGGCAATCTGATCTCCTAGTCCTTACTCGGGCTCGGGATCCTCAAATGGTTCTTCCTCATCATCCATATCATAATCTACTAAGTCTAAATAAGGATCATCATCTATATTAGGTTCGGGAATAGCATGGTTCACTACAGGAATATTAGGGTCAGCCATGACAATCTACATTTATATATATATATATCTCGTATTAGGATAACATACTATTTAAACAATTACATACTGAAATCACGATATATATATATAAATTAAATTATATATATCAAAATATATATCTTCTCAATAGGGCTTGTTGGTAACGTCGGAGATCTCTGGCACCGTTATAGTCAAAAGATTTTTCGAATATTTTCTCAAATGTTCATTGTCAAAAGATTTTAAAATCTTTTGTTCTCTATAACGAGAGCTCTGGTACCAAACTGTAACACTCTCAATTTTCGTATCGGTACAGCGGAAGGGTCTTTTAGAGTGTTACGGGATAGCACAATAACTCCAATCATAGACAACACATAAAAATGGTTGTACAAGGTTTAACATACATTCATTCTATAAAAAGTTTTAAAGTGTACAACAGGTCCCAAATTACACAGGTCATTTAGTTTACAAAACCTAGATCGAATGAACATTTTTAATATTATGTGGGCCATCAGAGTCGATCTCCATCCGGATTACCTTCAAGCACCTGAGATAAAAACATGCAAAAATCATATCAGCGAATGCTGAGTGAATTCATAGAGTTTAATAAAACTATTATATAAAACAATCGTTGAAATTAGAACACAAGTATAATATCAGAAGTAAGTCCTCGTATTGCTAGTCAGGCAATATATAAATCAAGCATACATCATAAACCGTCCATGAGACCGTAGCCTCAATACTACCATTATAGGTAATATTATTATCGTTATTAGCGTCGTTATCGTTTTGTATATAGGATACATTATAGATTATTATTAGCCGCATGACATTGTTACCTTACTGTGAAAACAACGGGCCGCGAACCCGACACACAATTTGCCCATCTAAGTTAGCGTGTCGTCACAAAGATCACGCTATGAAATCTTCTTATACATAAATTCGCTTACCAATCAATGTGGTACGACGGGGATCAACCGTCAAGGAACGAACTGGGGTGATCGTCCCCAAATTGTACTATCATACGCATAAGCGTCTACCAAATCCCAGTAGTTCACAATTCATGCTAATGGGACTTTAAGTGACATAACCTAACTACTAATAATCCTTTTTGTCTCGTTTATAGGGTCATAGCATCATTCGGGTCCATATCATTAAGCATACCATCGGGACTACTTGTGTTCTATTTTATCAAAATATAGCATGTTATCTCCCTCGCGGGTTTACAAATCATTTTATAAAACATTTAAAAGAGTGCGAGGCTATGAACTCACGTTGATAATGAAAGGCGGATTATCGGCTACGGGCGTGCTTCGGTCACGGAAACCTATATAAATAATAATCGGTCTTAGACTTTTGTCCAATGACTTTCATCAAAATAACAATATAAATATGATGATTTTGTACAAATGATGATGATCAAGTGGATTTATATATCCTTGTTTACTCATTTTAACGTTCATGTATTGGTAACTTTTTACTAGTTTACTAGTTTTACCTATTTACATATTTTAAGTCCAATAAGCTTATCATAAGTTCTTTAACTTGTATTACTTTATTTTATAAATATATTATCAGTATTTACACTTTATATGTTGGGCCCAAATGGGTTAAGCCCAATTAGTACTTTTTATAAGTGTTTAACTTATTTAGTCCAATTATTAGTCCAATATGCTTACTTAGCTCGTTAATGTCCGTATGTCCTATAGTTCGGGTTTTATCGGTTTTTAATTGTATTAGATACTTATATATATCAGTATATGACTTTTAAAAACTTTACATTAGACGGGTTTGATCATCTAAGTTTTAATTGGCGAAAAACGTTAATTTTACGGTAATAGCCGGAAAAAGTCGTAAAAATCACGTTTATAGTTTTTATAACTTATAAATATTATTCAACTACCATTTTTATAATTTATCCATTTATTTAACCTTATACATATTTATATAAATGAAATTCATAAGTTAGTGGGTTTTAATTTCACATTTTATACTATATAATTTGAGTGCTTATATAATAGTAATAAACATTAATTCTTCAAAATCTGATTTTTATTTTCATCTTCATCATTTTTATCATATCTAGAGTTCTACAATGAATTAGAAGCTCATTTTTGGATGGCATGAACTTCATATTATGTGCTACAATTAACTTAGCTATAGCTACTGCTCATTTTAAGTTTATCTATCCTTAACAGTCCCTACAAAACAACTTATTCAGATTAGCACACTCATCTTGTTTTGATCATATCTCACTCATTTTAATGATTCCATTGCATGGCCAACTCTCACATGTGTATGACATCTTGTACTTACTGTAAATGGATTCTACCATGCAAGTTTATCAGTTCAAGTTGTGGTTACATACTATTTTTATACAGCCAACAAATTAATCATGATTTTAGCCTTGTTTCTTATGGTTATTAATCTTTTTAAGCATATTTATCAACACTTGATCCCCACACAATATTTTTATCATCATATATTAATCATATACATATACAACAAGAAATAAAATACATTTGATCTTTACAAAAATAACAAGAGAAAATGGAGAGGATGATCTTCTTTACCAACCAAGAGTATATCTTGTTTTTGGAAGACAAGAACTTGATGAACACCAAATGTATCCCCAAGATCATCAAACACCAAGGAAGTAAGTTGAGAAATCAGCCCTAGGACACAAGTAAATCACCTCCTTTGTTGTTAAAATGGCCACCAAGTGATAAAGGCTTCAAGGTAACTCCATGATATATCTAGATAACAAGTATTTTGTGGCTAGAAAAGATCAAAAAGGGGTGTTTGTCCTTGAAGTGGGACGACAATGGTGATGATGTTGAGAGAGTTTCTAGTTGATTTGCATGAGTGAATGGTGGTATGTGTTTAGCTAGTTGTCTTTGTGGGATGAGTGGAAGGAAGTAAGCTTAAGTGTTAAGCTAATGCTTACACTTGTAAGCTACTAGTTAACATGATGCCACATCTTTGATGTGGTGTCATGGTTGGCCGTCCCATGCTATAGTGGGGTGGGATAATTTATTTTGTCCTATCCCGCTAATTTACGGGTACTCCTCGATTCTAGTTTCCTCGATTTGCGCGCCCTCAGGTCGTTTCACGAAAAACGTTTTTATAAATTAGGAATCAACGGCACAAAACGAATCCAATAAAAATTGTCTCATCAAAAACGGAGTTCAAAAACGTAAATACGTAATCCTAAGGTTTCCGGTTTAATCGTAAAGGACGCTAAATTATGAACGTAAGCCCAAATTTAAATCCGTAAATTGTGAGTTCATCAACCAACACAAAAATAAGTTTCAAAATATTATACGAGAAAATAATTCACTACCTGAAAATGTTAGATTGTCACATTAAGCCCTTTGTAAATCTTGCTAATCAACTTCAAAATGAAGTAAGTAAACTCTACACTGAAAATGAGTCTTTGTCTGATGAAAATGTTGAACTTAGAAAGACAATTGAAAATTGGAACAAAGGTCAATACTCTTTGGAAGATTTTGTTGCTGAAACCATTCTGGGAAATGTGGTTCAAGCAATTATGGGTAAGGGTAGGTATAAGAAACACATACCAGCGGCCAAAGTAAAGTTTGTTCCCTCAGATGATCCCTATCATATATCAACCCCTGTGGATGAGAATGATTCTGAAGAGGAATCAGAGGATTCCAACCCCCTTCCAGCTTTACCCAAACTTACTGGAGCTGATCCATCTGATTCTTTACTTGGTCCCAATCCTGCCATCAAAGCCTCTAGTACACCTAGCCATATTAAACCTCATACCAAATATGCTTAAAAAGCCCACAAGAAGGTTTTTGTCGCTATAGAACCCAAAGAAACTAAACCATTTCCTCCCACTGAAGAGCTATCACCTACCAAGAAACTTCTTCATACCCTTATGGAAGAAGTAAAAGTTTTTAAAGAACAAATAAAACCTCTGGCTAAAAGTCCATCTGTTAGCTCTCATGGTGAAGGGTATAGTAGTAGCTCTAAGGGAAGAGTCGTGTTCAAACCTTGTAAACATTGTGGGTTCAAAAATCACTTATCTGAAAACTGTTTAAAGAAACCCAACTGCATCACATGTGAGTCTACTGAACATAACTCCATAGAACATGAGGAGACCATAGCTGTCATATAGGCCAGACTACAATTAAGATCTAAAACTCCTCACAAGTCCTCTAGGAGACCAGAACCCAAACCCAGAGACTCTCCTCATAGATTCAGACCCTTTCCTCTATGCAAGTACTGTGGGTTCTATGACCATCACTCTGATGAGTGCGAACACTATCCCGTATGTGACATCTGTGGAAGTATGCGTCATGAAACCAGAGATTGCAACGAAATAGGAGGAGATAGGAACCAAAGACGACCCAATGTCGCTGGTCAGCAACAACATGGACCCACTGAAAAGTGGGTTCATCATCAAAACTAACTTGGTTTCATTATATCTATGCAGGAACACTTGAAGAAATCTATTTGGTATCTAGATAGTGGGTGCTTTAGACACATGACATGGGTTAAACAATATCTACATAGATATAGAAAGGAGACTGGTCCCAAGGTAGTCTTTTGAGATGACTCCTCAAGGGATACTGAAGGCTATGGCTCAGTGGATTGCAATGGAATCACCTTTACAAGGGTCGCGTATGTCAATGGACTGAAGTACAACTTAATCAGCATTAGCCAACTCTGCGATGCTGGATTTAAATTCATGTTCACCAAGATCCAAGGAACAATCTTCAATCAAAATGATGATGTTTTTCTTGTTGAACCTAGAAGAAGGGATGTGTATGTTATTGACATGACATCATATCCAGAAGGAAACAACACATGTCTCTTTGCCAAAGCCTTTGAAACTGAAAACTGGCTCTACCATAAAAGATTATGTCACCTTAACTTTAAAAACCTCAACAAACCTGCAAATAATGATTTGGTTGCTGGGCTTCCCTCTCTGATGTTCACCAAAGAAAGACCATGCTCAGCCTAGGAAAAAGGGAAGCATCACAGAGGATCGTTTAAAGCCAAACAATCAATCTCCATAAATAAGTGTCTCCATCTTCTTCATATGGACTTATTCGGACCAGTAAAACCTCAATCCCTTAATCACAACAAATACACACTTGTCATTGTTGATGAATTCTCTAGGTACACTTGGGTATTCTTTCTTCAAAGAAAGAGCGATGTAGCTGATAGGATCATGTCCTTCATTAGAGAAATAGAGAACCTCAATGACTACAAAGTTAAGCCTATCAGAAGTGATAATGGCACTGAGTTCAAGAACCATGCCATGGAAGCCTTTTGTGATGAAAAGGGGATTTCACAGAACTTTTCTAACCCAGGCACCCCTGAACAAAATGGTGTCACTGAAAGAAGGAACAGAACCCTCATTGAGGATTACAGATCAATGCTCAACGAATCAAGAATTCCAAAGCAATTTTGGGGTGAAGCTGTATATATAGCGTGCTACACTCAAAACAAATCCATTATTGTGAAGATACATGGCAAGACCGCGTGTATAGGAACAGAGCCCCTCATGTAAGCTACTTCCATGTCTTTGGTTTCCCTGTTTTCATTTACAACTATAAGGATCATCTGGGTAAATTTGATAAAAAGTCAGATGATGGCTTCTTTCTTGGATACTCTCCTACCTCTAGAGCATTTAGAGTGTTCAATATTTGCAGGCAAGAGCTAGAAGAATCTATCCATGTCACCTTCAATGAAGCTTATGTTGTCATCACTCACACAAAATCAGACACTTGTTACATTGACTTCAATGAAGTTAAAACATACCAGTGGATGATTTCTCAATCCCCAAGGAATCATCTCAATTATGTCACAAGGACTTCCCTTATGTTCATGCGTTTGATCCCCACTCGATCTCTGGTCTCACTCCAGAGGTTGAAGTAGCTATATCACACACTCTACCTCCTGTAGTGGAAAATGCCGATCATGACTCTCCTATGTCTCAGATGGATGAGAGATCATGGATGAAGAAATCATATGTGATGAAACACATACATGCATTGAACTTACTGTGACTCCTGAACCCACAGATTCTCCTGCTCCTCAATCTAAGTGGAGTAGAAGCCAAGATATTCTTCTTGTGAATATTCTTGGTGAACCCTCTGAAGGAGTCACCACCAGAGGAAAATTAAGATCTCTGGAAACAAACTCAGCGAATGAATGCCTTTTCGCTGACTTTCTCTCTGAAGATGAACCAAAGAATGTTGTTGCAGCCTTGCTTGATGAAGGATGGGCGGTAGCTATGCAAGAAGAGTTGAATCAGATAAAGAGAAACAAGGTGTGGACTCTGGTTAAAGCTCCAGCTGGAAAACAAGTGGTTGGAAAAAAATGGGTATACAGGAACAAAAGGGATGAAGCTGATATGATTGATAAAAACAAGGCTAGGCTTGTGGTGCCGGGGTACAATCAATCAGAGGGTATTGATTAAGATGAAACCTTTGCACCTATGGCCAGATTGGAAGCTGTCTGAATCTTTCTAGCCTATGCAGCTTATATGGGTTTCATGTTTTTCCAGATGGATGTTAAGAGTGTCTTTCTTAATGGGAAGATTGCAGAGGAAGTGTATGTTAAACAACCTCTAGGGTTTGAGAACAGTGACTATCCTGACCATGTTTGCATACTTTACAAAGCACTCTATGGGTACCATTGACCAAACCTTGTTCACTTATAGGTCCAAGGGTGATGTCATTATAGTACAGATTTATGTGGATGATATAATTTTTGGTTCAACCACCATTATCTTGAGCAAGCAATTTGCCAAACTTATGGCCAAAAAGTATGAAATGAGCATGATGGGGGAATTATTTTTTTTTTTGGTTTTTCAAATCAAACAAAATGTAAAGGAATTTCTATTTGTCAAGAAAAATATGTTAGAGACTTGCTTAAGAAATACGACATGTCTGACTGTGTTTCAGTGAAATTCCCCATACTTCCTCCCAACAATTTGGGTGCTGATGACTCATGGGTCTCTGTCAATGAGACCTTATATTGAGGCATGATAGGGTCACTGATGTATCTTACAGCCAGCAGACCAGATATCCAATTCTCCACATGTCTTTGTGCTAGGTAGCAAGCTAACCCCAAGGAATCCCACCTTGTAGTTGTCAAAATAATTTTTAGGTACCTCAAAGGATCTCCCTCATTGGGTCTCTGGTATCCAGATGGATCAGGCTTCGACCTCAAAGCCTACTTAGACTCAAACTATGCTGGGTGCTGCCTTGATAGGAAGAGCACCTCTGGGATTTGTTAAATCCTTGGAGGAAAGTTAGTATGTTGGAGTGCAAAGAAGAAAAACTATGTGGCCATGTCATCAGCTGAAGCTGAATATGTTGCTGCCGCTGGGTGCTGTGTACAAGTTTTCTGGATGAAAAGTCAATTGGCTTATTATGGAATCAACTATGAACAGGTTCCCATATTCTGTGACAACACAAGTGCAATAACCATCTCACATAATCCGGTACTTCATTCCAGAACCAAACATATTGACATCAGGTATCACTTTATCAGAGACCATATTTTAAAGGTGATATTGAGCTTCACTTTATACCCATTGAATAACAGCTCACTGATATTTTCACCAAGCCTCTGGCTGAGTCAAGTTTCAATAGGTTGGTCGCTGAGCTGGGTATGCTCAATATTGGGAAATAAGTCTGATAAATGATCCCTGTCTCTAGGGATTTAAGGGAATTGATGTAACTAGGTAGTTACATTCCAATGGGAGTTAATAGATTCCTGTATTTAATTCAAATGATTTCCTTTTAATGTCAACAACATTCCCACTTTCCAAGGGGACAAATATCACATGAAGGGTCAAGGGGTCCCATGTTTTTCTAAAAAGGTAACTTTCGCATTAAATGCTTTAATTAGAAAACGGCAAAACTTTTCATTACCCCTTGACTCACTTAGTTTTTTTTCTATCAGTCTCATTCACACACACACATACACATACTATTCATCTCTCTCAAACCCTCTAAACCTTCACTCGTTCATCAATGGCCTCTTCATCAGAAAACCAAACGTTCACCATCATGGATACATCTAACGTCGATTTCAGTGTAAATGATGGGAAGATTGCTCTCAACAACTGCATTGCGCTTCTTGAACACAACAACCCTCTCTACACACCATTGTTGAGTTTCCTGAAGAACTCCACCATTGCTGAGGCTATAACAATCGCGCCTTCATCTTGTTATTCATAATACTAGAAGGAGTTTTGGTTTTTAGCCGAAGTAGACCAAACTTCTTCGAGTATCACCTTTAACATTTCCACCCATCCACAACTCCTCACCTTTGATTTCAATGATTTTGCCAGAGTCATTAGATTGGTTGTCAACGATGACATGGGCGTTGTGCCTAATGGTGTTACTATGAAGAAAGCTCTGGCTACCCTAAGACCTCATGATGATGACAACAAACCTTTCACATCTAGTACCTTCCAAAACAAATCCCTGATCAAGGTCAATTACTTCTCACCCATTTGGAGAACCCTAATGATATATATTGTGAAATATTTGGGAGGGAACCAGGGATCCCATGACCAACTGCATGGATCACAGCTGGCGATTGCCAAAAACCTTATTTGGGGGTAAGACATAGGGATTGATCACATTCTCTATACGGATCTCATTGCTAAGCTGGAGAACAAAGGGAAGAAGAACCGTTTTCCCATCATCTGTTACACCAGATAAATATCTCTCATTTTTTAGGATTTCCTAGGAGAGCATTATGACAATGAAGAACTCCACTCCTTCTCTCCTTTCCACATCACTTCTCCTTCATTAAAGACCCTTTCAAAGGATGAGGTACCACTCACCAGGCACATGATGAAGGTTACTGGTCTATTATCATCAAAGGAAGATGAGTCCTTGATCCCTCAAATTGAGGTGAATACTGAAGGATCCACTGAAGAGTCTTTGTCCAAGACCTCTGTGCAGGCGTCCTCTCGGCCCAAGGATCTTAAGGATAAGAAGAAGAAGAGGAAAGAAATCCCACTTTCCTCTGAATCCCCTTCTGTTAATCCTCCTAAGAAGATCAAGAAGGTCCCATCCCCTACTCTGGTGGATGTTGAAAGAGAGCCTACTGTAGACAAACAACCAGAGTCTAGCGTCTCCAAGTCAGTTGAGACTACTAAGAACCTCCTTAACGCTGATATCACTCAGGTATTGGTTTGCCCTTGTTTTATATTTTTGGAGGTTCACAAGCAATCAATCTCAAGAGTCTGTACGAGATAGTGATGAAGTTTAGGGTTTACCTCAACCCTTAGAGTGTCTACATCTTTACCTAGATCTTATAAGACCTCTGTATACTCTGTCTCTACCTAGAAAATGATTCATTTGTGCTCTTAACGCACCCCGATGATCCTTCACCCTCTGGACTGCGCTCTGGTAAATAACAACCTGAGTACTTATAAGTCCTGACCCAGAGTCTCTAAACATCACTTAATATTTGGTTCCCCTCATGATTAAAAGAGTCCCAAAGAATTTATTCTGTTGGGGAGACTAAATAATCACCCTCACTCATCCTAGGGGAAGCGATACATGGTGACCTTTACCTTCACATAATTCAAATTTAAAATAGTCCTAAGGAGCAATCCTTCATGAGGAGCTGGATAATCACACCCAGCAATCCTAGGGTCGGAGAAAGACGACCATTCCCATATCATGTTTCACTTAAAAAGAGTCCCAATGAGCAATCCTTTAGGGGAGTTGGATAATCACACCCTGCTATCCTAGGGGCAGCTAACGGCGACCATTCAACATATAATGTTTTTGATAACGCCCAAATCCAACATGTTTTAGGGAGCATTATCCGTAATATTGTACATGTATATTGGTTATTTCTATAATACTTTTGTGCATATTTGTGCCAAAATGTGTTTGCAACTCTTTGTGTATTGTAGGAACAAAGTATAAAGTAATGCAAATGTGAAGATTATTACGAGTACGAAGAATCCTAGTCAAAGTTCAAGACCCGCGTACGAGTTATAAGTCTTAGAAGATCTAATTCGAGTGCAAGAACAAGTGTTTTTAAGAAATGTACAAGTCACTCGGCATGGAAATAGCCACTGGCGAAATCCAAAGTTGCCACAAGCGAAATCCAAAGTTGCCACCAACATTTCTGAAAGTTGCCACTAGCAGAATACAAAGTTGCCACCCACTACTTTCATGTTGGCAGATTTCTATATGCATTCTTGAAGCTTCTAAATAACACACAAGAACACACAAGTAGGTTCTAGACTTCCTTTTGCTCCAAGCATAAACCTTTGCCAACAAGCCATGCATTCAAGTCTATGCCATCAATTTGCTATTAAATAAGACCCTTGGGGTCACAACGTTCATAATCCCATCATATCCCACTTTCATAACATACTTTTATGTGTTATTGTTAGTTAATAAACTTTCCCAACCTCGTCCAAAACACCATTCCCGGATTTGAGCAAGGTGGTGCAAGAAAGGTCCCTTTTGGAATCCGAAAAGCAAAGTTAACATCATGAAACTTTTAGGGATCATTACCCTAACGATTAGCACTATATTTCTACTTTGTAAGACTCTTGATTTTGACTAATAAGACTATTATTTCTGGGTTTATTTTATGAGTAGCTAAATCTCATTCTACACTTGGTATGATGATGTTTGTGGTATGAAGTAGTGGTTGTGATTGTGATTTATATTTATTTTAATTTCAAGCTTTTCTTTGAACCATTGGTACTTATGTTTCATGTGATATTTCTTGTCAAAACTTAATTTATTTATAAAGATTCCATAGTTCGAAAGGGTTATTTTCTATCAACAAGTCATAACCGGTTTGTCTATGATTGGCTATCTTTTGTATGGATCATTTCTTAAGAAGTTTTGAATATCAAGAAACATAATTATAAGTGTTAGCAAATTCGTGAAACGACCGTGAATCGAATGTGTTGAAATTGGATTAAGTCTTGAATTGAGTGACTGAGTGATGAGACTGCATTTATACATGGTCTCATCGTCCAAATCGGGTTTAAAATGCTTAAGAATATCATAAAATACCATAAAATATGCTTGTGTTTGTTCATTATGTTTTTTAGGTACGGATATCGTGAAATCAACAAAATATCACAATGTTTAAGAAAAAACGAACAGGGGAAAAGAAGCTGCACAATGAACCGGACCCAAACGAGAATTTCTAAAGAAGTCCTTGAAGTTTGAAGATTTGTCAAGAATGGTGCTTCAAGAATTGAAAACTTGTCACTTTTAACCCTTGTAAAACTCAAAAATTACATAAGGGTCCTTAAAATGTCAAGATATTTCAAGAATAGCCCTTAGAAAATGAAAATTATGCATAAGAGGTCCTTGATGAAAATATTAAGTATACATGTACCAAAATTGACACCAAGGCCAAAGTTTTATCAGAGTAAAAGGGGTCATTTGCTGTATAAACATAATATGTCAACAAAATAGAAGTTCAGGGGGTATTCTTGTGCCATGTTAAACTATAACCCGGTTTTAGTCCATCAAAACCTAACACATAGCCCAACAACTACCCAATAATCAACACAACCCGACCCAAAACCCCCACCAGACACCCACGTCACCCTACACCTCCCACATATTATTATTATTATTATTTTAACACAAGTTTAAATTATTATTAATAATAATTAAGAAACTGAGAAACTGGAACTGTTCACCCTAATCTCCAATTCCCCACCTCTTACCAACTTATAAACCCTAACCTCCATTTTTAATTATCTAATTTCAAAAACCCCAAAAGTGCACATCCTGAATTAACTTTCTCCTTACCTAAACCCACAGCCCAAAACCCTCGCCACGTCAGCCATGTGGCACACCCATTGGTCCCCATCAATGTCACTTTCATCCCAAAACCCCAAGCCCGACAAGATGAATGGCCATGATGTTATACTTGGTCCCTGCAGAGTTATAAACGGATAGGATCACTTTTAAACAACTGGCACATCACTCTCAACAGCAGAATCACATGGGTACTATCTTGACTAAAATTTTGAATTTCAAGCAAGGGCAATACTGGTAGTTCATAGTTAGGGTTTAGGAAATCTAGAATGTTCAATTTAGATGTATAAAAGTAGAAGTCGACTTGTGACTATCCCTTTGTCCCATTTTATGCAACCTTTTTATTAATGAACAGTCAAAGTAATTTTAAAAACCTTGCATACAAATGAGTTCCATTTACTTATTTGTTGATTTTTAATTCGTGTATTTTAAATTCTTGCTTTGTTCTTTAATTTCTTATCAAAGTTTTTGTTTAAACATTTTTGGTCAAAAATACTTTGAGAACCTTTGGGGTGTGTTTGATCATAGTTTCATGATCCTGAAAAAATCAAGGAACAGTGAGAGCGCAAATCAAAGTTACTTTCTGTCTTGGTTACATTTAGTTAGCAAAATCTTGATTCTTGTTGTTTCATAAAAATTTGTGTTACTTTAGTACTTTTTAACCACTTACTGCCTCCTGAATCTTTGTATTTTGGGCTTGACAACCCTATTTGCAAAGAACTCTTAAGGCTTGTAATTGTTGTATGTTGGTTGTGTTTGTGTAGGAACGGTGAACAAGCCATTTTCTCCCTTTGTCTTTCGTTATACCTTGGTTTGGGGCTGTTTTAGCCCCATCAACAAACCACCCCTTATAAGAAGCTCATCATAAGATCTTTTAGTCTCAGAAAGTTGGGGAAGGGAGGAATTGTGGTGAATCTTGGGCTTGAACAAAGCCCAAGTTGGTATTTCTATCTCTTCTTTACATTTTCTTTGGTAAAAGTTCAAATAGTTCATGATTTGTTGTGATTGGATGCAACTTGGTAATTTTTTTGGATATTTTATGTTATTTTAAGTTGGTGATACATTTAGATTGATTGAGTTAAGTTTAGAGTCAATTTACATTGGAAATCTTTGGAAAATCTTCACTATCGGCCTTTAATAGGGTGTTTGGTTGTGCTTGATTTAGGGTGTTAGTGACAACACTTTAAGCTCATGACAGCCTAAGCAAGATTATTTAGTTAGTTTAAGTTGATTTTCAGGTTTGTTTTTTGTATATCAAGTAGTTAAAGGAGTTTGAGGTTTCATATTTTTTTCTAAAAACAGCGTTATAACAATCTGTAGGTTTTTTTAGCTTTGTTGTTGGTGCCTTGTGCTTTAAAACTTGTTAATCGATTGAGTAAATGTTAGTTTAGGTTTGTGTGTAATTTGTTTGAGGATTGGGTGTCTTAAGTTTAAGCTCTGAGTGCCGTCATCTCACTTGAGTGCACACTAAACCAACAAACACACCCATGCTTACTGCCTGGATAGACAGTGAGTTTGTGTGATTGATTGTTAGACCTTTCTTGCCTCAAGCTTGTTGATAGTTAGACTTAGTCTAAAATTAGGATTGTAGAATCTGTTAGTCAAGGTTTGGAGGATTTTGGTGGCGCAATTTGGCCTTCATAAACCCACTGTGTAGAAAGTTTGCACCCAAACCCCCACTTTCTACTTATCATCACATCCGCAGGTTTAGAGCCTTGATTATTTTAAGCATTGTGACTTGAGGTTTGGAAATAGATAGATACTAGGATAGTTTAAGAGTTAATCTTCTTGTTAATCCCACTTCAATCCATAACATAGTATTAAGATGATATTTAGAGAGAGAAAGAAAAGAAAAGTAGAGAGAGAAACTAGAGAGATTGGAAGGTTAAAACATTACTAGAGAGAGAAAGTAAATGGTAACCAACACCCTCTTCCACACATGGAAGAGGGTTTTTATACCCATGAGGTTAGTGGACTCATGGGCTTGTTTCTTGGGCCGGGCTTGGCTTACACTTGGGCATATAGCCCCTAACTTAGACAATATTAGCTTAAAGTCCAAGCCCGGTTAACCCGACTAACCTATTACAATACAAGATCTTTAACGACTAAGATGACCAATTACATTCTTGTTCGACTATATAGAATATAGGGCTAACAATCTCCCCCAATGTATCGGTCATCTTTAAATGCATAAGATGATTGTGTGAATATATTCTTGTGGAGGTGATCTTCCTTCTTTGGTCTTGTATATTGGTCTTGATCTTGTTTGTAACGGGGTTGTTCCTTCATGCCTTTGTGATCTTTATCTTGAGCCTTTGTCATTTGACTTTGAGTGCTTGATATCTTCATCTTGTCCTCCTTGTGACTAAGATGACCTATTACAATCTTAGGTATCTTAATTATCATCATCTTATGCTCTTGTGACTTCTGAATCAACATGTTCATACTTTGTTAATTTTGAAAGGCTAACAATCTCCCATAAAAATATAGTTATTGTTAGTCCTTCAAACATCCATCAGAGTTGCGGAAGACTTTAACCATTAGTATGAACATGTGAAGACGACTTTGGTTAGTACACAGCTATGCCACCATCTTGATATGCAGCAACATATATAGACACGGATAAAATGGCTTTGAACATTTCATCCTAACTCGGTAGCGTTTTACCTCCAGTCAGTGAAGACCGTTAGACGGTATTAGATACGTACCTGTGATTGGGTAGATTCAATTAAGAGTCTCCTTGACAGGGTTTCCCGACGGTAATAGCCAGTTCTCTTTACTCGACAGTCTCAAAGCAGACTACGAACGTAAAGAGTGAATCATAAGGATAAGTTATTCGTCTGATTAGAGTCGTCAATTCAGAATTCTGGGAACAAGTTTGATTCTACAAGAATCACACCATTGTTGCTTTCCAGTTTGTCACAAACTCTATTCATAAAGAATATTGCGAGTTACCTACCGCAGTGCTGTTTGAGGTTGACACTGGAAGGACTTCCATTCGTCACTGTGAGCATTAAAGAATATCACTCTGAATGTTTTGGCAAGATCACACAGATTTTGTGAAGAAACCTGGGATCAAGTTTGAATCAACTAAGAATCTAAACATAGTTGCTTTCTAGTTCTCACAAGTTTGATTCGTGTAGAATCACACAAGTTACCTACCATGAGCTTGTTTGATGCTGGAACAAGCAGGATTTCCATCTTCATTGTGAATCGCATCACTCAGATGTTCTGGAAACATCACAACGATAATGCGTAGGACTCGATTGTATCCTAATGAGATAGATTCATCTCTCTTTGGTTATAGACTCGGTAAGTGCATTTTGGTAATAGGAGGCTGGAGCAGACTGCCACCTTTTCAATATTAACTAACTCGGAGTGAGAAAGTCAATAGATACGTGTTGATCTTCATGACAATGAGACAAGTTTCTTTTGAGAGAAACTCGAATGGCTGGGGAAGGGTTGTGCATCGCATCACTGGGTCCATGACACTTGTCTTCAAAAGATGTGTTAACCCGGTTTCTGCCTAAGTTGCATAGAATATTCAACTCCTTTAATGCTTACCAATACGTCATCACTAGCACCTTGTGGTGATTGTTCTAGTGCTAACTTAAGTAATTGGCCCGCATTCAGCTTCATTCAACTCCATCTTTCCTAAGGACAACTATTTCTATCTATGGAATGTCCTTGGGTAGATCCCCCCGGTTCTGGTTGGATCATAGGAATTAGTTTTCTATCCTAATCCACCTTTTGATTCCATCGTTCCGTCGTGGATAGTATGTTGTTAGGGTATAGATTGTAACCATAAAACCATTGAAAACCCATTAAAAGCGCTTGATAAAAAACAAAACTTTTGACACTTTGAAAGTTTTACATTTCCAAAAAGCTCCCCCTATACACATGCATCGATATACGAAATAGTTTTGCATGTGAAGGAAAGAGTTCACTTGAGTCTTTAAGATCACATGTTGCGATATATTACATTTGAATCACATTTTCTCCCCTATCTCTAATATAAAAACATAATATTAGAGATACCAATTTATTAAAATATGAAAATTTCATAAACCGATTGGGAGAGAAATATGTGTGCACGCATGAATCATGGAACTGTTGTGGTCAGGTTGCTCCCCCTTAACAATATGTGTGTATCATGAAACAAAATTTGACAATATTTTGGAAAAACGACACCACAAAATATGTTGAGGTACGGAGTTGAGATGCCTTATCCAATATAATATATTACATATGACAAATTTAATATCATTTTCGGAATGTGTTGGATACATAAAATATGACAATATGAAAGATGTATCCAACAACATTAAAGGCTTTGATTTTCAAACACTCCCCCCTCAAGAATTGATCCAAATAACGCATGACATTTTTGAGATTAAAAACCACATTTTGAGGAAGGGTGTGTTGAACACACAATTTTGAAAGATTTAGAAAAATATTTTGAGAAATTCTTGAAAAATTGTGTTTAACGGTTTCAAAATAGTATCCGATTTACATGAGCTCAAAAATTTGAATGTATTGTGAATAGCTCATGAACAAGAAAATTTAATACGACTTCTAAGCTGACATTACCATAACACGGATTCTCCATAACACGGGTTTATTATCCGGAGGTCGGGAGGGTGAAGAGATGTTTAGCCATGGTAGAAAGAGAGAGATACTCTAATATGTGTTTATTAGAGAGAGAAAGGAAAACAAGAAAATGAAGAACCTCACCCCTCCATGGAAGTATGGAGGGGTATATATAGCTCAGGACTTGAACTACTTACATGTGGCACTATTAGTCCCTGCAAGTCCCGGCTATGTAAACTATTTTTATTCTGTTAATCGCTCACATTTTAAGGCTAACAATATTCCCCCAATGTGGAGACATGCGGAATTACTTACAATGTTCCAAAAAAATGCAAATACAACAAAAATATGACAGTTTTAAGCTTGCTTCCAATGCTGAGGATGACGTCGTTGTCTTCAAGTCTTCTAGAAAAACTTGTACCCCAGTTTGAATCCTATTTGCCTTTGCTTGTTGAAGAACCATTGTATCATGTATGAACTGGATTAACTTCTCCCCAATTCATACTACATGTCTTGAAAAGCTTTCTTCATAAACTTCTTTTTGACGAAGCTTATGAATCAGCTTCCCCCAAACCAATATCCATGTCTTGAGCAAAACCTGTAGCTTGAGCAATCTTCTATCTTTAACATTTAAAGTGTACAGCGAAATTTTGTAGAAGAAGAAGCAAACTACACCAAGTAACTGCTACCTTGACATTTTTGGTATTCATGATTATGTGTTTGGGAGAACATGCAAGAAATCAGCAACAAATCTTCTCACGCTTGTAGAATACTTCCCCCTGGAAGTTGAACTAAGTACTCCAAAGTACACGTTCTTCCCCCATGATGGTTACGAACTCTCAGAAGCATCATCTGACGTATGATGGTTACGAACACTCATAAGCATCATCTGACGTGTACGCTCAGAATTGCGAGATGTTCTTATCAAAAGTATGATGGTTAAGAACTCTTGAAAGCATCATCTGACATGTTCGGTCAGAATTGTGAGATGTTCTTGTCAAAAGTATGGTGGTTAAGAGAACTCGGAAGCATCATCTGACGTGTACAATCAGAATCGCGAGATGTTCATGTCGTAAGCAGAAATCTTCATAGTTGACAAAGATCGAGAAACTATGAAAGATTTACTTAGACAATGAAGTATCTTTGTTGACATTCTGTAGCTCAATTTGCTCGTGATAATTGTTTGTTGATCACATCTTTACTCATTTACTCTCTGGCTAAACTTACCAACCTCCTATTCTTTCGGTTATCTGTAGTGACCACTGATGAAGTAGACCTGATATTCAAAACTTGAAACTGAAGTACAATACCCCAAATTTGTTACTTATGCTTAGCACTTTTGTTGATTGACCAACGGTGTAGAGAAAAGTCTCTTAGTACCTTATACACAAAATAAGAGAGAAGTATAAGATGTAAAACACCTCTTGAAATACCCACAACTACAGGTGATTGTGACACTAAGCACTCCAACGTGACTCCTTTAAGTGATAGTTGTCTATGTCGTCGACCATCCACCCCTTGACATTGGAAACTAGATAAATCAAGTCTCAATCATAAACTCTCAAGCGAATCATCAATCGATAGAAGGGGTGAGAAGGCTCGATTATGAATTAAGTAGACGCCTTTGTGAAATTCCACTTCAACTTCAAATAAAAAATACCAAATCCACTTCGTAATCACTTGACATTCTTTGCTTCGAATACTAGTCATTCTGACATTTGATTGAATCTAATAAGGATCGTTTTGGTGTTTGATTGTTTTTGTCTTCGTGTTTGTTATGTGTGTTGTGTTTGAGTGAGTGTCGTTAACTAAGGAACCAACGATGACTAGAGAATGAGAATTCGTCAACGTCGTCTAGCTAACTTTACTTTGAAGGCCAAATCAGTCACATACCCAACTGATGCGCTAGGGTTTCAAAGCGAGGGTTTTCTTGAGCGAAATGGGTCCACATCATGTAAGAAGCAATTTTATATACTAAAATTTTGAATATAGTAACGAAAGATTTTTAATACGTAAACAATACCTCCCATTTTCACTTTTATCCATATATTCTTATTTTTGAACTTTTTGGGATGAGCATCAAATCACCGAATGAGACACGGGCCTATTAAACTCACATAACCGATCCATTAAGACTTGTATAAAGCATTACCCATAACTCCATAAGACTTATAGAAAGCACAACCATAATTATCAGTAGTAATACCTAATCTCATTTTTACTCACCACCATCTCATTCTCGTTATCCCCGTCCAATCTCATTCTTACAACCTCCATCTATGAAAAATGAGTAGCAACCATAATCCATTTCTTCCTAACAATCACATATCTTCATCCATCCTTATATATCTTAATCACCAAAGTAACTAATTCATAGAATACTTTCTGATTTTGATTGGATGTTTGAGTCACTGATACCAAGATTGATTATAACATCAAAACTGTTATAAATCAATATTGATTTTCGAATATAGAAGAGATGGGTTAACTAACCCAACATAGATCAATGATGAAACTCTGTTCGTGAAAGATCTATAAAGATCTCGACATGCAAGTCGACACACGAAATGATTCTGAGATCTTTGGTTTTAATTATGTTTTCAGTTTAAGTTATGATGTTGGTGGGTTGAGGTGTCGATGGGATATGATTAGAGTCGGTTTTGATTAATGGGGGATATGATATTCTCAGAGAGTTTTAAAAACCATCTTCGTAATGTTTAGAAAATTCGTCTTCGCAATGTCAATCTTGAGATCTCGTCACAATGTTTCAAACATAGCACTCTCGCAATGTTTTTAAGTCTCCATCACAATGTTTTCACAGTCTCCATCGCAATGTTTTTTGAGTCTCCATCGCTATTGGAAATACGTTTTTACGTATTTAGGAAGGATCGGTCACTCCAATTAGATGTATCTAGTATGGGTTCGTGATCCAATATGTAACATATAACCCATGAAGCCCACATGTAGGGTGGGCTATATAAACCCCCTCCTAGCATGTTAGGAGGGGTGGTTGGTGGTTGGTTTCACACACATAATCTAATATTTCTTTCTTTCTCTCCACCTTCTCTCTACTTTCTCTCTCCAGTTCTTCATCTATCTCTCTCTCTTTCTTAATCATTCCATCTATTATATAATCCAAGGATTAAGTAGACCTACAAATGGTATCAAGAGCCATGGGATGATTGTTTGGTTTATGTGTTTTTGTGTTCTTGATTCTCAAGCCTATTTTGATCCATATTTATTCGTACAATTTTTTTTTGTGTTTTTTTGGTTTGATCTTGATACAAATCATCTACATACATGTGGTAGTGATTTAGTATTGTTACTTTGGTTAAAAACACAAAAATTTAGGGTCTTCGATTCATTTTCAGGCTAAAAATCTCGAATTTGTTGTGTACTATCCGAGAAAAGTGGTACTTTTTGGTTTCCAGATTGCGATCGAATCCATCGTAAAAGGGTTTTATATTCCGATATAATATTGCGATCACAAAAACCCTAGGGTTTCTACATTGCGATCTAAAGTTGCGATCTGTTATTGCGATCTAATATTGCGATCCAACATTGCGATATGTTATTGCGATCTAGTATTGCGATAGCTAATTGCGATCTAAAGTCGCGATCATGTATTGCGATCAAAGTTGCGATCACGTATTACGATCTAAAGTTACGATCACGATCACGTATTACGATCAAAGTTGCGATCACGTATTACGATCTAAAGTTACGATCACTTATTGCGATCTAAAGTTGCGATCACTTATTGCGATCTAAAGTTGCGATCAGTATTGTGATCGAACATTGCGATCTGTATTGCGATCTACATTGCGATCTAAACATTATGATCTAAACATTGTGATCTAAACATTACGACGGGTGATATTGCGATGGGTATTGCGATGAGTATTCTGATGGGTGATATTGCGATGGGTATTGCAATGGGTATTCCGATATATTAAACTTTGGCATTGTGTAATTTTGCCTTGGAGAATTTTTGGTTTCTTGAAAACACATATTTAGAGGATTTAATCATTTTTTTCTTGACTACTCAAGGAATCTAATTGACAACAACAAACACAATAACTTTATTTCATTGATCGATCGATACGTAATCCTTACCTTCATTTATCATTGAATTTCAATATACTTGTTGAGTTTGACATATCAAGAGGGAGAATTGAAGAAGATGCAAGAAGAAGCAAGAAATACATGTCAAGTCGTATTTCGACAATTTGAATGTCATCTCGACGAGCTTACAAAGCTCACGTATGGACCACCCTTTGTGGCAGTCGTTGGTCAAGATGCTCCTTTCTTCATTGATGCCTTGATGATAAATTTGGATATTCTTCAGTAAAAAATTGACAAAGACGGATTTAATCACATTGAATCCGTATCTACACTCCAAATTCTTCTGAAACAATCATCAATTTTTCTTCAATATAATGTTAACAAGAAAGAAAATTCAGGGCTCTGTCAGTCATTCTTTGAAGACATGCATATCGAGAATCAAGACTTCCAAGGAACCATGTGCAAATACGTGAACTCTCTTACGCAATTGTTTAAAGAAAGAGCACGACTTCAAGTTGATTATGATTATTGGAAGCAAGAAAATCTGATGTAGATGCAACAGGAGAATGGTCATACGGATGACACAAAGGAGACCACTTTGGTTAACGATCAGAGCAACACGTTAGGGAATAGTAAAGACGTTTCTTATACGGACACTATACCCGTATATGATGAAGAGCCTACAAATACGTTACAATTGAATGATGTATCCGCTGATTGTATCAATGATATACAACATGTTGAGCATTCCGAATTTAATTATGACAAACATGGGATGGAAAACGGTAACAGTGATACCAATTCTGATTCATCCGATGTGTGTTATAATGGGGGAGAGATTGCTCAGAATGCTAAATGCTTTATGACTGCTTCATTAACCAATTCTGCTTCTAGGATTAAAGAGCTTGAAATGATTTTAGCTCAGCAATCAAAAGATCTTGAGGAGGCCGAAATTGATTTTCGAAGAAAACGGAGAAATTTGAAAAGTATTTTGAAAAACTTGAAAATTCAAACGTTGTTCTTGAATGAAAACTAGATCAAAAAATTCAAGATTCTTAAACCGAAAAAGACAATTTTGTGAAACAAATTACTTTGCTAGAATCTAAATTGGCATCACAAGACCTCTTACAAAAGTAACACGAGACCTTAAAACAGCGTTGTAATGAGTTAAATAATACTATCATAGAGATGAGGTCTAACCCTCTAGAGTCAACGACCTTGTTAACTACTGAAAATGCTGATTTAAAGGCTCAGTTTCAGAAAAAGGTTTTTGCGATAGCTGCTCTGAAAAACGAGCTAAGGAAAATTAAGGGCACAAGTATGGACACTAAGCTTGACAAACCATCAATCTTGGGGAAACCGCCTAAAAATCAGTCCGTTCGTCAACCGACTGCATTCAGATCCGAGCGACCAAAATCCTCGAGACCGCGGTTTGCCTCCAAAGTTGATATGGTTCATCTTTCTAGACCGGTCACTCTACTATCTAGGCCTAATGTTATCCAATTAACCTATGTAAAACCTACACTCAAGACTGCTACTAGTGATTCTAGGTATAGTTCTAAGAATTTGCCACCACATAGGTCGAATCACATGACTAATAATCACTATGTAGATGCATCTAAGAAAATGTCACAGGAAAGAACTACGATTTCTAGATCTCATTCAGACAACAAACACGATGTTTATTCTGTATGCATGAAGAGTTTCTTCACGACGAATCATGCGGCTTGCGTTTCTAAAGTCTTGAAGGAGTTATACTCCCGTGCTAACAGAGGGAATTCCAAAGGAAACAGGTTTTCTACCGCTAAGTCTTCTATTGTGCATAAGAAACCCATGTCGCCTAGATCCAATCTTAGGTGGCAACCCACGGTTAGGATTATCAAATCTATTAATCTTCAGTGGGTTCCTACAGTGTTGATGCAAAAGTTGGTTGATCCTTGTTAGACCCGAATTAGGCTTAATTCGGGTTGGCTGGGTACCAGTTCCTGCACCAAGTGAATCTTCTGGTTGGGATCCTGCACACTAAACAACACGCGTTAGGCTTACCGTGGGAAGGTTTCCCACGATTAGACTCCGGCGTGAGAGTAAGTAATCGATTTAGAGTTATATGTGAGTTTAGAGAGAATTGTGATACCTTTGTGGAACCCTTGGGGGTTCCTTTTATAGGCAGTGAAACCCTAGTGGGCTTTCACTGATCCTTCGGCCCCAAGGAAAAGATAAACACCAGAATTAGAATGATTGTAATCTTCTAATTCTGGTAGTGAATATCCTCTCTTATTGGGGTAAAGATATCCCTAGACAGGATATTATTCTGTCTAACCCTATGTCGGGCGTATCGGCCGTACCGGGCCGTGGGCCGCACACGTGTGCGCGGTTACTGTTCACTCAGGCCCATAAACCTGACTGACATTATCCCATCCATACGTAATGGGCCGGATACGGGTAGTACCCTTGGGCCGGGTTAATGACCCAGCTGGGGACTATACGTCATCATGTCCCCCCAGTCTAGTTGTTACAACCGTAGGTGGAACCTCTAGACTACAAAGATGCTCCCGGACGTACCAAAGAATTCATAACAAAGGACAATGATGCTCGATACATAGTAGCCGAGACAAATTAAATATATCATTAAATGCCAAGTCTTACGTTAAAGCCGCATAACCCGACATGAACAACTGTTCATCTGACTTGTTTGACTGACAAAAGTGCAGACAATCAGAACATTGAGCAGTGCAAACGTGTGGGCCAGATATGACCCGTAGGTCCCACCTGACGTTTCATTTGCCAGTTGCCCCCTAGCCACACGATTAAAAATAGTGGCCAACACGTGTCACTCATCCAACAGACTGTGACCCTCAAGGTAACCCTATAAATAAGCCACCCCTACGGCTGTGTGAAACACACAGTTCACAACCTCCATTTCTGCCATTAAAGCTTTCCTTTTATCTTGAACCAAGCGCGCACGGATCCCTTCACACGCAGGTTAGAATACCACGTCCTTACACTCTTTTTTAGTAATGGCCAATAGAAACAGCCCTTCCATCGGATCCGTGCTAAATGTCATGTCCCAAGACCAGCTAAACCATTTTTGTACAAATTACTTCATCCCTTCCAACCTACACCCCTCACTTCCTGGCGTTGGGGACCTCATAACTGAGGCTCCAGCGGGTAAGATAGGCCTCTATACTCGCCTGTTTGATGCGGCGAATTACCGTATTCCTTTTACCCACTTTCTCGTAGATTTGTTAGGATATTACAATGTACACATTAGTCAGCTCCACTGCATAGGTGCCTGTAAAATTAGCCAATTCGAAATCCTTTGCCGTGCTAGGAGAATCCCCCCAACCGTAGAGTTATTTAGGTTGTTTTACACCCCAAACTTAGTGAACGGTTGGGTATCTTTCAAAAAACGAGCCTCCAACAGCCCACAATCACACAACAAACCGATGGATTCACTGAAAAACTGGTATGACCATTATTTTTTCATTGACGAAGTTGTATGGCCGGGTGATTTCATCATTAGGACCAGACTACCGCACGACCCTAAGCCGCACGCCAGTACATACAATCCCCTTCACTCGCAAGAGTTAGATCTCAATAGGACTGGATTCCACAGAAACCTACCGGAATCATTCTTATGCTTGCTAGGAATTAGCCGCAATTACTTTGGTCCCTCCAATAGGTATCCTGTGTTTTGGAGAAGGCAGGGTGAAGGTAGGCCCACCATCCGTACGTCCATAAAAATGTATATGTGTTTGTATAACAACTAACATCTTTTGTGTTGTGCTGGACAGAAATGAACTTCTTTGGACTGTTGCGCCAGGGCGATCCAAAGCTTGTGCCGGAAGGTCTCCGCCCTCTCCGTGAAAATGAACAGCCCCTCCTGGAGCACACCCGACCAGTGACGGTTGCCTTGGAAGCCGTGCCTGATCCCCATTCTGATGAAGAACATGGAGACCATGGTGATGGTAATGACCAGATGAACCAAGGGGGAGCCGGGCCTTCCTCACCTCATAGAGAACAACAAGGAGACAACATCGAAACCGATTCCACCATTCGCCGACTAATGGGCGATGATGACGATGATGAAGTGCAACAGCATGTTAACTTGGACGAAGATGAGGAGGCCGAAGAGGAGATTGCTGAAATCACAGCACAGCCCCTCACTAGGCGAACCCGGAAGAGGGGGAACCGTGCAGGCGAGACTGCATCGGCCGAGATTGGTGAACACAATGCTCCCCGCAAGAAGCTTCGAGAGGACAACCCTATGTATCAATCCGTTGGGAGTGCCACCCAGGGTTCCGAGGCTAACCGGGTCACTCATGTCGATCCCGTCACCCAAATTGCCCCAACTGCTTCCGAAGGAACAAGAAGAAATATGTAAGAAACCATCCAAACATGCAAGAATGTCTTCTCTTTTTTTTTTTTTTTTAGCCATACTTAAGATATTCCATGATACTTATGTCGCAGGGACAACCAAGCTGAGGCCGCACCTCCTTCTGACACCCAAGTGAATAAGGAGAAAGGTAAAGCTGTCGAAGAAAATCCTGCGATCCCCACAAAGTCCGGCCCTGTTTTTGAAGATGGTTCACCCCTGCTTTCCCAAGACTTCCCCACATCCGGTGTTCCCCAACCTTTTAACCCTATATGGACCATTACCACAGCGTCGCGATTGAGGAGTGTTGAGGAGTGTCGTGAGTACCTTAACAACTGCATACCACCAAGCTTGGTGCAAGAGGTAAACTCACTAAATCATGCGGATTTGGCTGATGAGTATAATGGGACGCTCGTTCATCAAATGGCGATGGGAACCGCGATGAGAGTCAGGTTTGAAGCTGCCCTTGGGCACGTCGAATCCCTCAAGAGAAAAGTTGGACGGAGGGAAAAAATGATTGAAGATAATAAAGCCCTGATTGCTGACCTCCAATCCAAACTGGCGAATGCTGAGGCAACAATCAAGACACAATCGGCCCGTGCGAGTGAACATGATCAGCAAGTAGTCCACCTTGAGTCTCAATTAGATGCCGCAAACACCAAGGTACATGTCCGTGCCGTACCACCCATATATGTCAACAATGAATGTACTAACACGTCTTTCATTATAGGTAACCACGGCCGAAGCCTCTGTCCATTCTTACGCCAGCCAAGTAGATGATCTGAACCAGAAGCTGAAGGACGCGCATTTGGCCGTCCAAAACATGGAAAAAATGCAGACAGAACTTGCTGAGGAAAGGGCCATCACCCAAGAGCTGAAAGAGGCAATTGCCCAAAAAGAATTGGTGATGGATGCCCTGACCGCTGAGCGTGACAATGTACTGTGCCCTCAACTGCTAACAGCCATTGCGGGCCGTAGGTGGATGGTTGGGCATGGAGCACGCCTGGCCGTGACGAAGGTGCTAGAGGCCCCATCCTTTGTACAACAATTTTCCAATCTTGTATCTGATGGCATCGACCATGGCCGGCACGAAGGAATGGTTGAGGCTGCTGAACTGATTACCAAAGGTGGGGACATCGCCCATCACACCTTTTTTAAGCCCGAAGCCGCCAGCAAGATGACTGCCTCCATGGCCGCGATGCAAGATCTGCATTACCCATTCCTGGATGAGCTAGAGGCCACCAAAGATGCCCCGAACACTGAAATCATGGAGAAGCTCAATCCTAGCATGCCTTTCACTGCTAACTTTCCTCTAACCCTTCCTGTATATGAAGACGTAACCAGGGTCGTACTGGACGAGGAACCCTTAGACGTGGTGTTGGAAAGGACCGCAGCCCAAGCCCAGAAGCGGGGAGAGCGTGATGAATGGTTGCCGCGTCTGGTGGAAGAACAAGCAGAGATGGGTAAGTTTCTCCCCTCAATTTAGGATGCTTCTTTGTCCACAATCAAACACTTGTTATGTAATCTCTGAATATGTATTGATTCGTCCGTGTATGTACACGGCTAACAATTTTATGTTTTGTATATAAGTCCGTGGGTAACCACGGCGATTTTGATTTGTTTTTGGAAACCTGTGTATTTGTGCTTGTGTTCGAAACATTGTAGTTTAATACTGCGTGACATACCACGTCTTAGTCACAAAGAAAATACATTCAAGTCTACAATATACTAGACGTGCGACGTGCGTCTTTATTATGCGGAGCACGGTATGGCTATAGCATATGAAACTTACCCCAACGTCTCGTGAGTAAGGTGTCTAGTAGGGATACGTGATCCGTGCGGCTGGGGTTGCATCCCTCTTACGCGGAAAGTTGAATTAGTAGGTTCACTTAATCCTCTTACCCCTCCTGGAGGCGTATAGTACATGTACGGTATTTCGAGAGAATGCATATGAAAGAAACATGGCATAATATAACACAATTAAAATTCATACGGCTAACAAAGAATCTAACAAAGAAGACAATAATTTGCACGAAACAGGTCGTGGAGCTAGCTAGGCACCACGGCATTTTATTAGAACATTTACATTTTTTGTTTGAACAATGATGACAAGTCCTAAAAAAGTCCATAAAGGAAACTTAAACAAACATAAGAAAAAACAAATAAGACAAATAACCCGCATGGTTCTTTATTAAGACCACCTATAGCAAAGTATCCATGCGGGAGCCGTAGCTTTCAAAGATAGCACCTTTTTAGATTGGCGATGTTCCATGTGCGCTCTAGGTCGCGGCCATCCATATCGCGTAGCTTGTACGCGCCTCGTCCCAAGGCTTCAGTGACTTCATACGGTCCTTCCCATTTAGGGCCCAGTTTTCCTGTATTTTCCACGCGACTTGCTTCGTTAGCACGATAGACATAGTCTCCCGGTCGAAAAGAAACACCTTTGACCTTGGCATCGTAATAAGCCTTCATCTTAGCCTTGGACTTAGCTTCATTGATGGCTGCTAATTCCCTTTTTTCCTCCAACAGATCTAGGTTGATTCGCAGCTGTTCATCATTTGTGACGGCATTAACCTCCGCCGTGCGGATGGTAGGCATCCCTATTTCTGCTGGTATAACGGCTTCAGTGCCGTAAGCCAATGCAAACGGAGTATCTCCGTTGGCTGTTTTTATCATGGTTCTATGTGCCCATAGCACATGCGACAATTCCTCGACCCATTTGCCCTGTCGTTCATCCAGCCGCGCCTTGATCCCATTCCCCAAGCTCCTATTTGCTCGTTCGACAAGGCCGTTCGTTTGTGGATGCTTGACAGACGCGAAGCGCCGCTTGATGTTCAATGATGCACACCAGTCTTTGAATGGGTTATCCGTGAACTGTTTGCCGTTGTCTGATATAATTTCTCCAGGTAGACCGAAACGGCATACAATGTGTTCCCACACAAACTTCTTGACCTGCTTACCCGTGATAGATTTTACTGCCTTGGCTTCTATCCATCGTGTAAAGTAATCCATTGCAACAATCAAGAATTTAACCCCTCCCGCAGCTACAGGAAATGGTCCTGCGATGTCAATTCCCCACTTGTAGAATGGCCATGGGGACGTGATAGGTGTAAGCTCCTGCTGTGGGTGCCGCGGTACTGGCCTATGCACTTGGCAATCATTGCATCTGCGAATCATGTCGCGCGCGTCTCTGTGCATAGTGGGCCAATAGTATCCTGTTCGTAAGGCTCGAGCTACCACGGATCGTGGACCTGCATGCATGCCGCACAATCCTTCGTGTATGTCACTAATCACATAGGCCGCCTGGCGTGGTCCAACACACCGCAGCCACGGCTGCAAGAAAGAGCGCTTATAAAGGATGCCTTCCCGGAGTTCGAAATATTGTGACTTCCTTTTAACGCGCCTTGCTGCTTTTTCCTCGTCTGGGAGTGTTCCACTAGCCAGATAGTTGATGATTGGGGTCATCCACGTAGGTCCCTCTTCTTCAACTATAGCAGTCACTTCCCCTTCCGTAATAGACTTTTCTTTGAGTATTTCCACCAAAACCTGTTTAGACAAGTGAGCGAAGCTTGTGGACGCGATTTTACTGAGGGCGTCCGCTTTCTTGTTCTCGCCCCTTGGTACCTGCTTGATGGAAAACTTACTGAAAGTTGCGATTAACGTCTTGACTTTTTCCAAATACCTGACCATGTTGTCCTCCTTAGCCACATACCCACCTAGAATATGGTTCGCGACAAGCCGTGAGTCCACGTAGGCCTCAAGGTTGCGAACTCCCATTCTAGCGGCGATTTTTAAACCCGCAATTAATGCTTCATATTCCGCTTCGTTGTTGGTGGCCGTGAACTCAAAACGGAGAGCGTACGTGAATTCCATACCTTCTGGATTTGTAAGGATGAGGCCTGCCCCGGATCCGTCTGTGCATGAGGATCCGTCCGTGAATAGCACCCAAGGTTCCGATAGGGCCTCCTCTTGCTTAATGATTGGTTCTTCCTCATCCGGCTTCTCGATCAGGAAATCTGCCAAGATCTGGCCTTTAACAGCCGTCCTTGGTCTGTAAGATATATTATGCCCCCCCAGTAGGATGCTCCACTTTTCTAGTCTCCCTGCCACGTCTGGTCTAGATATAACCTGCTTGATTGGCTGATCCGTAATCACGACAATCGGGTGCGCCTGAAAGTACCGGCGCAGCCTCTTTGTAGCAAATACTAGTGCTAGTACCAATTTTTCCATGGGGGAATAGTTCAGCTCCGCTCCTTGTAATGTTCTACTTATAAAGTAGACCGGGGTCTGTATTGTGTCTCTGTCCGTCATCAGTACCGCGCTTGTTGCGCCATGGGTAGCCGAGAGATACATAACAAGCTCCTCCTTTGGGCGGGGAGCTACCAACATGGGGAGAGATGCGAGATGCTGCTTGAGTTGGCCAAAGGCTTCCTCAGCTTCCTTCGTCCAACGGAAGTCTCCCTTTCTAATACACTTCTTCAGTGTCTTAAATAAGGGCAGTGACTTCTCTGCGGATTTGGATAGAAATCTATTTAGTCCGGCTAACTTCCCATTCAGGGATTGCACCTCCTTCCGTGTCTGCGGGGATGGTAGCCGTATCACTGCGTCCGTCTTCTCTGGACAAGGTTTGATGCCGTTTGGGTCAATCAAATATCCCAAGAACATTCCTTCTGTTGCACCAAACGTACATTTCTTTGGATTTAACTTCATATTAATCCTTCTCAGCGTGTCGAATGTCTCCTGGACATCCCGGAGGAGTGCCTCCTCCGTGTGGCTTTTTATCACCAAGTCATCAACATATACCTCCAAGTTGCGTCCTATTTGTGATTCGAAAGCTTTATCCACCAACCGCTGATACGTAGCGCCGGCGTTCTTTAATCCAAACGGCATTTTCGTATAGCAATATACGCCCTGGCTTGTGTGGAACGCAGTTTTTTCTTCATCCTCCTCCGCCATCTGGATTTGGTGATACCCTTTATATGCATCCAAGAAGCATTTGAAAGGATATCCACACAAAGATTCTACTTTCCAGTCAATTTCTGGAAGCGGGTAACAGTCTTGTGGGCAGGCCTTGTTCAGGTCCGTGAAATCCACGCACATGCGCCAACTTCCGTCATGTTTCTTGACCATGACTGGATTGGATAACCACTCGTGGTAGTATACCTCGCGCATAATGCCTGCATCCACCAGTTTCCGCACTTCCTCCAATATAACTTGGCTTCTTTCGGGCGCCTGGCCGCGCTTCTTTTGCTTGATGGGTTAGTACCCTTGGCGGATCTGGAGCTTATGCTCTGCTATCGTACGTGGCACACCCGTCATATGTTTTGGCTCCCATGCGAATATGTCCAGATTTGCACTTAAAAGTGCACACATGGCCCTTTTGCCGCTATCTGAGAGTGCCCCTCCTATGGATACCTCCTGTTCCGGGTAGTCAGGGTGAATGGCCACCTTCCAATTGGGTGGTGGTGCCCCATCCTTGGGTGGTACAGATGGTGCCGGTGTTGTCACGGTGTGACACTCGGATGTCGGCACGACTGTATTATAAATAGTAACGATTCCCCCATCAACTGGGAACTTAATCATTCCGTGTGCCGTAGAGGGTACTGCTCGGATAGCCAAAATGCCTGGTCGGCCTATGATTCCATTATAAGGGGAATGTGAACGTATCACCATGAAGTTCATCCACGTTGTAGTGGAATGTTCCTCATTCCCAATGGTGACAAGCAGACGCAACTGCCCTATTGGCCAGATAGTATCTCCACTAAAGCCAGTAAGCGGCGACGTGGCCGGTACTAATTGGCTTCTTATTTCTGGGCATAACTGCACAAAGCAGTGTTCATATAATACCTCTGCTGACGATCCTCCATCCACATACATGCGGCGGACATTGTGCGTTCCAATGCTTATCTCAATAGTGAGAGGCGCATCAACCACGTCACTTGCTGTGATGAGAGGGAATGAGATTTCCTTGCCGCGGGAAAATTTTTGGCCAATTTTCTGTCTCGTGCGGCGCTGTCTGGATTGGATCATGTATATGGTAGAAGGTTTGTCCTTTTGGGGGTCCTTCTTATCATACTTCTTGTTGTTGTCCTTTCCGTCTTTCCAATCCTTAACCAGGTGCTTAAGCTTGCCTGATTTGATTAGTGACTCAATATGCTTCTTCAGCTGGATACACTCCTCGGTGCCGTGTCCTTTGTCATTATGGAATTCGCAGAAGCGACTTCCCTGCCGACGTTCCGGGGGTGTGGTCATTGGGGAGGTCTTGGAAAATTCGCCCCTTCAGTCAACAAGATCTCCCGGTAGGACATCTTTAGGGGGGTGAACTTGTCGTCTGACCGTCCGCCTTTGCTCTGGCTCTTATAGTCCGAGCCCTTGTTATTGTTCTGGTTGCCTTGACCACCCGACTGTCTCCGGGACTGGTCATTTGAGCGGTACCCATTTCCTCGGGATGGGTAGGCTGCGGCCACCGCTGTCTCTCCCTCTATGAAATTCCTCACTCTCTCCATGAGGTCATCATATCTTTCTGGACGCTTGTCGTTGAGACGCCTGATCAGTTCTCTGTCTGTTATGGCGTGCATGTAGTCCGAGATTTTCAGGAGCTCTGGCATGGTTCTCGTGCGTGTGCACTCATCATTGAAGCGCTCAGTGAAGGCTTCTGTGGACTCCCCCGGCCGTTGCTTAACGGTTGCCAATGAAACCGGATCCCTATTATACTTCTTCCTCTGAGTATAATTGTTTTCGAACGCAGTGCGTAGTTCCGTGAAACTATCAATGCTCCGTGGGGGGAGTGCCTCGAACCAGTCACGAGCGTTACCAATTAAGGTCGAATTGAACATTTGGCACCATATGGGCATGGGCCATCGCTCAATTTTAGCCTGAGTATCAAATATTTTGAGGTGATCGACAGGATCACCGGACCCATCATACGTCTTGATACATGCCGGCATGCGACGTTTGGTGTCCTCAGAGTAGTTCCGTATGCGTAGGGTAAACGGATCTTCCCTAGGATCAGCCCATGGCTGTGTGAGCCTAGGGTCATCCCATGGTTCACACCACGGACGCGAGAGGTCCTCTGCTTCCGTATCCCTATAGTAGGGGCCACCATAATACTCATCATTGCTTGGTGGTGGTGGCGTGCGCCTTGGCCGGCGGCGTTTGGGCGGATGGTCATCTGAGTCCTCCCCAGACGGATCTGGGGACGGCGGTGGTGCCCCGCCTTTTGAGTAGGGACCGCTTTTTTGAGACGAGCCAGGAGCCTTCCTTCCTGTGTTCATCCTATCCCACACACTTGGGCGGCGTGTGGTTCTGGTCAGCTCTCGGTCTGGCCGCTCGGGCGAGCCATCCGACCTTTCCCCATCTTGAGGTTGCGTTAATTCTTGCATGATGCGATCCCCTATGCGTTCAAACACATTCCGGGGTTGAGGGTCTTCCTCAAAGGTTCCCTGCTCCCGAGGCTGAGTCCTCCTTTTTCTCCGATTTCGGGAAGGAGTGGATGGTCCACTGTCGCCAAAGTTGAGTCGGGCTTGGAGGTTCCTCCCCAGGCTCAATCTTGATGCGATCCCTGGGACGATCCTTTCAAAATTCTGAGTGAGAACTCGAGTGAGCTCGTCCTCGCTGAGTGGTTGAGCTTCCACTTCTTCCTCCATTAAGGGTCTACGTGGCTCCTTGTTAGGAGGGGCTGGCGCACTTCCCGGATCGGGGTTGTCCAGGGTTGAAGTGGGCGGGGGTGTCACCGAGATCGTGCTCGTCACCCCTGCGGACTGAAGACCGCTACGGTTACCTGGACCGCCTGCGAGGCGGCTAGGTGATTGGTTGGGAATAAGAATCCCTTCCCCTGAGGGCTTCCGATTCCCAGGATTCACGTTCCTGGGGTTAACTGGCGGATGCCCCTTCGTCATTGAAACAATCGAGATGAGGTTTTGTTCTAGCTTAGTGTTAAGGTCCCACGGATGGCGCCAACTTGTTGATGCAAAAGTTGGTTGATCCTTGTTAGACCCGAATTAGGCTTAATTCGGGTTGGCTGGGTACCAGTTCCTGCACCAAGTGAATCTTCTGGTTGGGATCCTGCACACTAAACAACACGCGTTAGGCTTACCGTGGGAAGGTTTCCCACGATTAGACTCCGGCGTGAGAGTAAGTAATCGATTTAGAGTTATATGTGAGTTTAGAGAGAATTGTGATACCTTTGTGGAACCCTTGGGGGTTCCTTTTATAGGCAGTGAAACCCTAGTGGGCTTTCACTGATCCTTCGGCCCCAAGGAAAAGATAAACACCAGAATTAGAATGATTGTAATCTTCTAATTCTGGTAGTGAATATCCTCTCTTATTGGGGTAAAGATATCCCTAGACAGGATATTATTCTGTCTAACCCTATGTCGGCCGTATCGGCCGTACCGGGCCGTAGGCCGCACACGTGTGCGCGGTTACTGTTCACTCAGGCCCATAAACCTGACTGACATTATCCCATCCATACGTAATGGGCCGGATACGGGTAGTACCCTTGGGCCGGGTTAATGACCCAGCTGGGGACTATACGTCATCATACAGGAAAAGTGTTTCCCTCTAGCACTCCCAAAGTTGGATGTGAACCCCTGCAGGCTACAAGCATAGATATCACTAACCCATTTGAGAGTATGCAAATTGTTAATGCAAATGCAGGTACTAAAGTCAACGGTCATCGAGAACAAACAGATCCAACTGTTGTATACCGAAGAAGTAGATACCGGAGAAAAAGTGCTTAAGTTTACAACAAAGGGTCATAGTCAAATCACAGTCTCTAGAGACAACTTCAAAGAAAGGGAATTTTATCTCGTCAACGATAACTTACCCTCCAAACGAGAAATTAAATTTTCTCGGACACGAGCTTACATAAAAAATATTCAAAGGTTTCAAGCTCGTGTATTTGGCTCATCGTTAAATATCAAATGATGACCTGGACTTCAAATAATGGGAAGTTTATCTATGCAACGATAACTTACCCTCATTAACGAGAAATTAAATTTTCTCGGACACGAGCTTACATTTAAACTATTCAAAGGTTTTAAGCTCATGTATATGGCGTATAATCACATTTCAGATTATGCCCCGGACTTCAAAGAAAGGAAAGTTTATCACCGATGATAAACTTATCCTCACAACAAGAAATTAATTTTTCTCGGGCATCATGCACTATGACTTACAGTTAAATATGAGAATGTAACTCGGTTTTCAATTTTAGGGAAGGTTATTTCTCGGTCATGAGCTTGTCTTAAAACATTCCAAGTTTTTAAGCTAATTAAGGAAAGTGTATCTTTTAAATAAGATAACTTTTCTTCATAACGAGAAATTCATCTTTCTCGGTCATGAGCTTTACGTTAAAACATTCAAAGTTTTTCAAGCTCATGAAAAAGACTTCTAGGTAAATGTCAGCTTAGAACTCGTTCTTCAGTATAAAGGAAAGTTTATCGCCGATGATAAACTTATCCTCACAACGGGAAGTTTACAACTTCTCGGACTTGAGCTCGTTCAGTAATATATTCAAAATCTTAAGCTCAAGTAATTGGTTTTCAAAACGTTGAACACAATTTTTCGAGAATTTCTCAAAAAGTTTTTTCTAAATCTTTCAAAATTGTGTGTTCAAAAATCTTTTGATAAATTGAGCATGTCTTCTAGAATCGATAATATTTACGATCCTAGAAATGTCGTTCAATAATGACACGGGGTTGTAAATAAAGTTCGAGCAGAAGTTTAAATGATTTAAAACATACTCAAAATGGCTTGCTACTATTTCCGATAGTAACCCGATTTTCATATTAAAGTCGAGCATTTCACCGGAAAGCTTTGACTCAACAACGGGAATTAATTTTCTCGGGCATGGTATATTTTTATAACCATGTAAGGGATTGTTTTTACGGAATAACACCAATCTAACACAAATATATGTACGTTTCAGTTCATTTATTTGTTCAAACAAGAGAAATCTTGTTTTTGTGAAGTTATCATCTCCATAATCCGCAACAATTTACAATTGATATCTACATACTCGACGATGCGACTACTCAAACGGCGACTACATCTCTTTCGGTAGAACACATGTCAACAATTTAGGGGGAGCAATTGTCCAGCATTCAGAATCTTTGATGCCGAGAGTGCCAAGTTCACATATTGGTGTCAAGACAACGATATCAATCGTACACATGATGTCAAGAGATAACTTTAGACATGACGAGGCGGCCAACATTCGTGAACAAGAACCATGTGATTCTATCATATAATGTTCTCCATCATTCATGTCCAACCTCGTAAATTACTAAGCTTGTGAATACATTATCATATATGATCTTTGCACGTGATAAATACCTTACACTTGTGTTTAGAAGGTATTTAATTTATGTTTCAAGTACACCCTCATTAATTTGAGGGGGAGCTTGTGTCAATCATGGAGATAATTAGATTTGCATTTTTCTTCCCAAACTTTCTTAAAACTTTATTAAATCACTTAATATTAAAAACATCGATTGGGTTAATATTTTTAATATGGGGGAGAAAATGTGATTTAATAATGAGATCAATCAATTTAATGGTTTGACTTAATGTGCTGGCTCATCCCGACATGTGCAAAATGTTTTTGAATATCGTGGCATATGTTAAGGGGGAGCAAAATGGATTCGGATATCAAAATGGATTTCATGGTGACATACACTTACCCAAAACATCTCTATTCACGACGGTGAAGATTGTGGTGACATAAGGATGGTAGCATAGGTTAAAGTCTATTGATTCTTCTAGAACCGGAGGAATCTTCCCAAGGACATTCCATAGCTAGAAATAGTATTCCTTAGGAAAGATGGAGAAAGATTGTGAACGTAGCTGAATGCCAACCAAGTACTTAAGTTAGCACTTGAACAATCACAACAAGGTGCTAGTTATGACGTATTGGTAAGCATTAAAGGGGTTGAAGAATTAAAAAGAATTGTGATAGGTGTGTAAACACCCATCCTTTTTACCACTTAATTACAATAATAACCGAGCAAAAACGTGTATTTTATGTCATTTATGTCGGAATTATGCGTGGTTTGTGTTTTTGTTGTGATTTAGGATGAAAATGTGGAAAACAGAGAAAACACGGGCATTCACGGGCTTTTATCGAAGAAAAAGACGAAAGACGAAGTCAAGAAATCAAGAATGCAAAAAGAACGGAAGTCCAAGACCAAATTCTGAAGATTTATCGAAGAAAAAGTCAAAAGACGGAAGTTTACTAAAAGCCGAAGAACTCGAGTCTAATTTATTGAAGAATTACAAGACGAGTTTGAAGAAATACCTAAACAAAGTCATTAAAGTAAAAAGATTAAAAAGACTAAGGGCTTAATGGTGCAATTAAAGAAAGAAGAAAGAGGGGAGGAAGCTTCCTAAGCACCTCCCTAACCTCCCCTATAAATAGTTCATTAGTGTATTCATTTTCTCTTGTTGGCTAATAGTGACAATTAATTCTTCCATTTTATTTTCCTTGTCATTTAATTACATGTCATTTAAATATCTTGTCTCTCACCTTTAAATACCTTTAATTCAAGTAAGTTTCCTTTTAATTCTTGTCAATCTTTACTTTTATTGTTTGATCTCCTATCTTCCTTTCTTGTTTGATCTTAATCTTTGTGCTTTATTGTTCATGTTTATGTTCTTGATTTTTATTGATTTAATTAAGTGGGTTTTGATTATTATGGTGATTATTGTTTGTTTTATTGTTTTTGGCTTGATAGATTATTATTAGTTGATTATTTTTTATTAGTTTGCTTAATCTTTTGGTTTGATTTTGATTAATTTAGTTTAGATTCGTGTTATTCTTTGTCCATGTTCTTCGTTACTGTGTTTCCAGGTTATTCCGGATAAAAGCCCAGTTCATTCCGAATCAAGGTGATCTTGTGATTGTTCCGAACAAGCAAATTATTCTGGATCAGTAGTGTTCATTCGGAATAATTTATTATTCCGGATCAAGCTGTTCATTCGGAACATTTATTGTTCCGAATCAAGGAGGTGTACATCCGGAATATATTCCGGATCAAGGATTGAAGAATTATTCCGAACCAAGGCTTATATTCTGAGTGAAGTGATTCATTCGGAATATATTCCGAATCAACACAAAGTTCCGAACGAAGGTGTTCATTCGGAACATTCCAAGTTATGGGTTGTTCTAACATTCCGAACCAAGAAGGCATTCCAAATCAGTTTGTTTCATTCTGGAATATTCCGAACGAAGGATTTGGGATTTGTTCATTCGGAACATCTATTGTTCCGGATCAAGGGATTCATTCGGAATATATTCCGAGTCAAGGCAATATTTCGGATCAAGACTTTATTCCGGATAAGTGACATATTCCGGATAAAAGATTTATTCCGGATGAAGGTTTTGCTCAAATATTCCGAATGAGTGTTTTATGTTGATTATTCCGAACGAAGAAGAATTATTCCGCGTGAAGGTGACATTCCGAACGAGTAATTATTCCGAGTGAGGTGTTTTCAGGTTATTTTAAGTTACTGTTTTTAAGTTTTAATTTTTAATTTTCAAGCTTTATTTTTCCCGCCTTTTTCCTTAGTCGCACTTTAAGTTTACTTGCCTTAGATTTATTTTAGCTTTGCCTTAGTTTTATGTTTTAGTTGCATTTTTAGTTTGCCTTAGATAGTTTTAAGTTTGCGTTATTTACTTTAATTGCCCATTTACTCTTAGTGCCATTTAATTTTCGTCACGTTTTTAATTACTCGCCATTTATTTTAAATTAGAGTTAGATTTAAATTAATGTCATTTACTTTAATGTCTTGCACATTTATTTTAAAACAACCAAAAATATTCTTTTTCACCAAAAACAATTGAGTCGTACTTTGAACCGGAAATCAATTCGTTAAGATACCGAGAAACGAACTTTTCAACTAGTAAAATCTTTGGGAGACGCGTTGCTTTCTGGGATCCGTTGTCGGCTCTTTTCGTGAAGATTAACGGTTTTCTGTGGGAGACGCGTTGCTTTTTGGGATCCGTTCACTCGTGAACGTTATTTTTCGTGTCAAAAATTCTCAAAAAATCCCAAAAACATTTGAAAAATCATAAAAAGCATTTATTTTTCAAAGTTTTGCACCACAAATATTCCTCTTTATCCTCTATTATGTTTAGTTCTTTTCTTTACCCCTCTTATTTATAATTCTTCATGGATTCGTCTTGCGTACGGTGTGGGAGACCATGGCATGGTTTTCAAACATGTCAATGGTGTACTTGTGAGCGGTGTGGTTTTAATATCGACGATACACAATTTGGATTTTGTCCATTTTGTAATTCAACAAATTCGTACTTCTCCTCTTACAATACTTTCCCACCCCCTCCCGTCTATGACAATCCTTATCCTCAAGATGCATCGGGTTTTTCTCCATACCCGTGGTGCTATATTTGTGGGGGCCCTCACGATGCTTCTTCTTGTGATCCATCGAAGGTCTTTGAGAAAATTCCGTGCTATCATCCCAGTGTGTATAATTTTGAGCCCCCACGTCACACCGTCAATCATCAACCCTTTTGTGCACTTCCTCCTGAGCAAATGGCCACACTTTTTGACAACTTTCAAAAAGTTCAAGAAGCTTGCAACAAGATCATGGAGAAATGTCAAGCAGATCAGCAACAAGAGCAAGTATCTAACCTTAATGCTTATACTCCTCCTCTTGTGCCTCCATATTATTATGATAGTGATGACGATGAGAGTCCTATTTCTTGGAACGATGAGAATTCTATTCCTTCTCCCGACTTGCTTGTTCTGGAGCCTAAGGATTCACCCATTCCAGGGGATGAGGATCTTAGCACAATTCCTGCAAAGGAATCCGACGAATTCATAAAGTCTAGTGCTGATAACCTTGTCCCAATTCCAAGTGAATCTGAGTTGACATCTGACAGTGACGATGAGTATGATGCATTTTCTTCTGATGATGTTCCTTCCACCAACACTTTGGGAGAGGCTTCTTTGGCTTTCTCTAATCCTCTTTTTGATCACGATGATGATTTTACTTCTAGTGATGACGAGTCACTATCCGATGAAGACGTTCCGAAGGAAACTTTCAAGATTTATTCGAACCCTTTATTTGATTTTGATGACTCTTACATATCCAGTGAGGTGAATCCTCTCTTTGACGAAGGAATTGAATACATTGATAGCTCTGATTCTCTTGCTATTGATGAGCATAATTTGTTAGCCATGCCCCCTTCTATCACAGAGGTGGAGAGATCTGACTCTACTGGAAAGGTGACACAGGTTAAAGGTAATTGTTCTCATACTTCTCATATTATATTACCACCTCCTCCTACCGCGTGCACACCCCAGCGGGTGATGTATCGCTTTTACTCTCCTTGTTTCGTACCGGGAAATGAGGATGAGTGCTTGGACCCGGGAGGTGACAATGACCATTCTATGATTGATAACCTTACAGCTTTGCTAATTGGTCAGCATCCATTGTCTTTGGAGGATGACAATGTGATTCCTTTACCCGCCCCACCTCCCGTGGATCAAGATTTCACATACTTCTCGTATGTTGAAAGGACCTTCCTACCATTCAAGACTTATCCTCCTGCCTCTCCTTTATTATATTCCTTCGGGAACGAGGACAAGGTCTTTGATCATGGTATTACATTTGAGGCTTCCCCATGGACCATTTAATTCGGGGACGAGTCAGGCTCGTGACTCGGTTAATATAAACAAGCGCTTTTTGGGAGGCAACCCAATTATCTTTACCTGTTTTCACCATAAGTGTAGGGGGAGCCCCGTGGTGTTTCTTGTTCTCTTTCTTATCATGTGCAGGGATTCGAGCGCTCAATGATCCACTCTTGATGATTTTTGACGACCCGTGATTCCGTTGTTTCCGTCTTCCCGGTTCTATCCTAAACTCTTTTTGATTCACTATTTTATATTTTCCAATATTAAAATAGGAATCTCGTTAGTTGTCTCTTCCTTCGCAAGATTTAAACAACGTGCACAATGTCCTAAGTGTAGGGGAGTTTACTCCCACAGGCTTAAACATTGAGGACAATGTTTATATTAAGTGTAGGGGGGACTTCTATCGAAGTTAAGTGGTCTTTTCCTTGTATTTGTCCTCATTTTAACCGGAAAATCAATTTTTCGACATTTTTCAAAATTTTTGATCTATTTTGGCCCATTAGTTTTTCCCTTTGTATAGTTATTTTCTTTCCTTATTAGAATAAATTTTAATAAAGTGGTTTTAATTTTCAAACGTTGTGAATCTTTTGACTCAACCCGAGTTTACTTATCTAAGTTTACTCTAGCTAGTATCCTTAACGTGTTTAAGTCAAGTTTTGCTAGGCTTTTATATAGGGACCTATAAAACGCGAAAGTCTTAACTCTCACGGGTTAAGAACAAGAACTTTTCGCAAGTTCCTATAATTGATCCTAGAGAGTCGTTTATCAAGGGAACTTTAAAACGCGATTTCTAAACATGAAAAAGTCTAAGAGTTTGCAAGATCATATAGGCGACTCGAAAACCAAAACTTTGATTTAATAGGCTAAGCATCCACGAGTATCATTCCTTGAGATTTTAAACTGTGGAGAACGAGAGATGATAGAGTCAATTATAAGTTTGGTATTCTTTCGTGAATTTATGTGAGTTAATTATAAGACTATTCTCCCATCGCTTGTTAAAAATTTATATGCAATAAATAAGGTTGTACGATTTGAAAAGTTACTTAGCTTCTAGCCCAAGATCGTTTAAAAGTTGCTCGGTATGGATTAGAGTTCATAGCCAAGGCATAACTTATTGAAGCGGGATGCGAAGATTGGCGAGTCCAAAAAGGTCCTAACAAGACATGAGGGCTGTATTTTGTTGCTAAAGATCCAAAGTGATGTGAAGAATCATTTATCAAAGATCAATAAGAAGGATCGAGACACACGACGAAAAGCAAATACTCCCCAAAAGATCATGGTGGATGTGGGTTTTTTAGATCTAGCCTCTTTTTTTTAAATCGGATATAGGTTTTTTAAGATCTATTCATCTTCATCTTTAAAAAGTAACCACAAACCTAGATCTAAAACTTAAAAAAATGATTAACGAGACTGGAAAAAATGGATAAAGTGGATCTGATAAAAGTAGAAAATGGATGATGTTGCTGATGAGACAAAAATAACAAAACATATATGAATAATAATTGGTGATTAAAAAAACTGATGAAATGGATGATGTGGTGATGAGGTAGAAAAATGTGTAACACAATTATTCAAAGAAAATAAAGTCGTACCATATCAAACAGATCTAACACACAAACACAAACACAAAACATCGAAACAAAAACACGAAACACCCCCGGTTAGCTGTGATACCAAATGTTAATCCCACTTCAAACCATAACACAATATTAAGATGATATTTATAGAGAGAAAGAGAAGAAAAGTAGAGAGAAACTAGAGAGATTGGAAGGTTAAAACATTACTAAAGAGAAAAAGTAAATGGTAACCAACACCCTCTTCCACACATGAAATAGGGTTTATATACCCATGATGTTGGTGTACTCATGGGCTTGTTTCTTGGGTCGGGATTGGCTTACACTTGGGCATATAGCCCCTAACTTAGACAATATTAACTTAAAGTCCAAGCACGGTTAACCCGATTAACCTATTACAATACAAGACCTTTAACAACTAAGATGACCTATTGCATTCTTGTTCGACTATATAGAATATAGGGATAACATTTCTGTTATTGAACATTTGGCAGTCTGTAAGATAGCTTTTAAATCGCTTATAAGCCCACTGTTTGTACATAAAAGCATCAAATACCCACACTCGCTGTATGTATGCACCAGCAGGTTTTTGGTGACTTGAATGTTGAAGCTTGGGGCTTAAAAATTGGTTACACATTACATTTAAGGGTAGATTTAAGTGTCATTTAGCTAGTCTAGGATTTTGGGTAACATTTGGTGGAATTGCATAGACGTAAGACTCATTGTTTGCCTCTAGAACCTCTCATAGCCTTAGTCATTGTCCTAAGTTTGTGCAATCATGGATTTGTGACTTACTTGGTGTTTGATTGGTTGTTTGTACTTGTTTTTGTTGTAATTGTTGTGTGTCTTGACTCCCCTACACCTCTATTGGTGTGGGGGTGCCGTTTGCGCCCAAACAGAACCAACCTCTTAAGTCGGGCATCCATATTCCCCCTCAAAAAGCCTAAACATAGAAACGAGAAGAAGTTCAAATTTGTGTAAACTTGGCATTTTAGTTTAATTCGTGTATTGAATCATTGTTTGTGTTTGTTTTATAGCATAGGGTCATTGTTCATCAGTTTATATAAGTAAAATTAAAAAAAAAATTGCAAAACCCGACTTGGCCTGGGCTCGAACAGGCGACCCCTCACTGGGGGACTAGCGTGCTTACCGGTGATCCAAGTGGTTTTCCATGTCAAGAGTCTCACTTACTTAGTATTTAAGGGGTATTTAATATTAGCTTATTTAATCCATTCGAACCCTGATAAGCAGTTTCTGGCTTATTGGTGTAAGTTTTTTGAGTTTTATCATTTTTCCTTAGATCATTATACAATTTGAGATTTTTTGAAACAAAAAGTAGATTTTCAACTTCATTATTTAATTTATTATCATTTATTTAATTTTAAAATTTAGAAATTAGTTTAAAAATAGCAAACAGTAGAATTAATTTTTAGAAAAATATTTTTTAGACTTTATTTAATATAAATTAGGTTTACATAACTTAAAATTTAAATTTTCACTTTTTATTAATTTTGTTTATTTTTAGGTTTTTTTATTAAACTTTAAAAATTAATATAAATTAATTAAATAAGTTTTGCAAATTTTAGTTTTCATTTAGTTTTAATTATATTTTTCTTAACTTAGTCAAAAGTTTGGTAATTTTTAGTTAAGTTTAATCTTTCGTCGAGTTTCACGATTTCACGTTTTAACCGTCGTAGTGTAGTTTTTAGCGTAATTCGTCTTTAATTTTGAATCTCTCTTAACCAAAATCGATAACTAATCCAAAATTGATTTTTATATTATTGGCATAACACGTACACCTCCTTTGAGAACGAACTCGCATTTATCAAACATATGCGAATTTTTCCTAAAACGTGTACGTTTAACACTTGTCACGATTATTTGTTTTTCCTACAACAAGTGACTAAAAACCTACAATAATATTGGAGCCGCTGTCGGGAAGGTGTTTTTAGTGCCTTATATATGTCGTGTTTGTGTGAGTAGTGCGTTTTTGCTTTTCATTTTTGGAAAGCGTAAGTATCGTACATACTCGTTTTTATTTTTTGTACTATAAATAAATATCCAAATAAAACGTGTTAAATATTTCTTCAATTAACACACAAATCTTTTTCATTTTATCGTTTTTGTTTTCTTTTTGTGAATAATATATTGTATTACGTATCACAGTTAATAAACAATAGTATCCAAATACGCGAGAAATCGCACCTTAATAGTGGGCGTTCCGGTCATTATCGAGTGTATCGAATTCAAACAAAAATCAAAGGCAAAATAGATAAATACTCTTAAAAAGTTAATCTCAATTGATACAAACTATAAGGTGGGTATAAGGTGGTTGCATTTCATGACCTAAGGAGAAAAGGCACTTAAGTGCTTCGCGCCGCCTCGTTTTCCCCGCTCGCTTGTGCGTATCGATTTAGTGACGATTGATTAAGGGTTTGCCACTCAAGTATTAATACGATTGATTAAGGGTGTGTATCAATTTAGTGACGATTGATTAACGTTTCAAAGTTTACGAGGGTTTTTACTTGACGTAAATTCCTTCATTCTTCTTGCATTCATTAATCAAGACCTTTGATTAGTAGATATTTTTTGTAGATTAATTTTCACGTAATACACCAAAAATCCAAAAAAACTAAAAAACAATCAAAAACCAAAAAAATTGAAAAACGTTAAAAAACCCCAAAAATATTCTTCTTTGCTACCCCCCTCCCCCTTTCTAGGTTTAGTGCATGTTCACTCGATCGAAGGATTATTCTAATTCTAGCGACGTTTCAAATCGACGCAATCGAAATCGAAGGAATCGGTGATGTAGAAAAACATTAGAAACGGACGTTCCTAATATCGTTGTCAAAACCGTAGACGAGATGGCCGACAATCGTTCGATGATGGAATTGCTCCAATCGCCCACCGAGGGCTATGGAGACGCGATCGTAATTCCCTCAATCGAAGCGGAGAATTTTGAAATCAAAAGCGGAATGCTATCTTTGATTCAAGAAACGAAGTCTAGAGGTCGTGAGGCGGATAATCCTCATGATCACATTCGGAATTTTGATCGTCTTTTGGCCACGAGCAAGTTTAAGAACGTCGACACCGATGTCGTTAAGCTTATGTTTTTTCCGTACTCGCTCGATGGTGCCGCCAAGGATTGGTACGAGACAGAGCCACCTAATTCCATAATTACGTGGAAGGATCTCGTTTCCAAATTCGTTAATTGTTAATCCCATATCAATCCATAACACAATATTTAGAAGAGATATTTAGAGAGAGAAAGAGAAGAAAAGTAGAGAGAGAAACAAGAGAGAATTTGGAAGGTTTATTTTTACTAGAGAGAGAAATTAAAATGAACCAACACCCTCTTCCACACATGGAAGAGGGTATAAATACCCTTGGCATATGGGTCGTGGGTTTAGAATCCTTGGGTTGGGCTTGGCTTTGTTTTGTGCTTAAGCCCCTAACTTCTACAATATTAGCTTAAATACCAAGCCCGGTTTTAACGACTAACCTATATAATACAAGACCAATAACGACTAAGATGACCTATTACATTCTTGTTCGACTATATAAAATATTGGGCTAACAATCTCCCCCAATGTGTCGGTCATCTTAAAAAGCTTAAAGAGCATAAGATGATTGAGTGAATACATTCTTGTAGAGGAGATCTTCCTGCTTTGGTCTTGTATCTTGGTCTTGATCTTGTTTGCAACGGCTTTGTTCCTTCATGCTTTTGTGATCTTTATCTTGAGCCTTTTTCATTTGACTTTGAGTGCTTGAGATTTTCAATCTATTCTTGATAGTGTTCATCTTGAGCTCTTGTGACAAGATGACCTATTACATTCTTAAATTCTTAAGTATCTTGATTGTCGCCATCTTGTGCTCTTGTGACTTCTGAATCGACATCGGTTACTCAGCTACGCCACCTTCTTGATATGCAGCAACATATATAGACACGGATAAAATGGCTTTGAACATTTCATCCTAACTCGGTAGCGTTTTACCTCCGGTCGGTGAAGACCGTTTAGACGGTATCAGATACCGTACCTGTGATCGGGTAGATTCGATTAAGAACCTCCTTCACAAGGTTTCCCGGCGATAGTAGCCAGTTCTCTTTACTCGACCGTCTCAAAGCAGACTGCGAACGTAAAGAGTGAATCATAAGGATAAATTATCCGTCTGATTAGAGACGTCAATTCAGAATTCCTGGAACAAGTTTGATTCTAAAAGAATTGCACCATTGTTGCTTTCTAGTTTGTCACAAGCTTGATTCATAGAGAATCTTGCGAGTCACCTACCGCAGTGTTGTTTGATGTTGACACTGGAAGGATTTCCATTCGTCACTGTGACCACTAAGGAGTGTCACTCTGAATGTTCTGGCAAGATCACACGGATTTTTCGAAGAAACCTGGAATCAAGTTTGAATCAATTAAGAATAGAAACTTAGTTGCTTTCCAGTTCTCACAACTTTGATTCGTGTAGAATCGCACAAGTTACCTACCATGAGCTTGTTTAATGTTGGCTCAAGCAGGATTTCCATCTTCATTGTGAATCGTATCACTCAGATGTTCTGGCAATATCACAAGGATAATGCGTAGGACTCGATTGTGTCCTAATGAGATGATAGATTGATCTCTTTTGGCTCTAGATTCAATAAGTGCATTTTGGTAATCGGAGGCTGGAGCAGACTGCCACCTTTTCAATATTAACTAACTCAGAGTGAGAAAGTCAATAGATACGTGTTGATCTCCGTGACAATGAGACAAGTTTCTTTTGAGAGAAACTTGAATGGATGGGAAGGGTTGTGCATTGCATCACTGGGTCCATGATGACTTGTCTTCAATAGATGTATTGACCCGGTTTCTGCCTAAGTTTCATAGAATATTCAACTCCTTCAATGCTTACCAATACGTCATCACTAGCACCTTGTTGTGATTGTTCCAGTGCTAACTTAAGTAATTGGTCCGCATTCAGCTTCATTCAACTCCATCTTTCCTAAGGACAACTATTTCTAGCTATGGAATGTCCTTGGGTAGATCCCTCCGGTTCTGGTTAGATCATAGGACTTAGTTTCCTATCCTAAACCACCTTTTGACTCCATCGTTTCATCGTGGATAGTAGGTTGTTTTGGGTATAGATCGTAACCATAAACCATTGAATACCATTCAAAGTGTTTGATAAAAATCGAAACTTTTAACACTTGAAAGTTTTACATTTCCAAAAAGCTCCCCCTACACACATGCATCGATATACGAAATAGTTTGGCATGTGAAGGAAAGAGTTGCACTTGAGTCTTTAAGATCACATATTACATTTTAAGCACATTTTCTCCCCCTATCTCTAATATAAAAATATAATATTAGAGATACCAATTTATTAAAATATGACAATTTCCGAAAAATCAATGGGAGAGAAACATGTGTGCAAGCATGAATCATGTAACTTTTTCAGTCGGGTCGCTCCCCCTCAACAATATATGTGTGTCTTGAGACAAAATTTGACAAAATTTTAGAAAAACGACACCACAAAATATGTTGAGGTACAGAGATGAGATGCCTTTACTGATAATATATAAGACAGATTTAATATCATATTCGGAATGTGTTGGATACATAAAATATGACAATTTTAGAGATGTACCCAACAACATTAAAAGGCTTGATTTTAAAACGCTCCCCCTCAAAAATTGATCAAAATAACATATGACAATCTTGAGATATGAAAACCACATATGAGGAAAGGAGTGTTGAACACACAATTTTGAAAGATTTAGAAAAATGTTTTTGAGAAATTCTTGAAAAATTATGTTCAACGGTTTTAAAATAAATTCCGATGTACATGAGCTCAAAACTTTGAATGTTTTGTGACTAGCTCATGACTGAGAAAATTTAATTTCCCGTTGTGTAGGATAAGTTATCATCCGTGATAAACTTTCCTTAAGTGGGAGTATGAGTTCTAAGTAGACATTTACTTAGAAGTCGTTTTTCATGAACTTAAAAACTTTGAATGTTTTTATAGGAAGCTCATGACCGAGAAATATTAATTTCTCGTTGAGAAGGATAAGTTATCGTCCGAGATAAACTTTCCTTATTTGAGGTCCGAGTCGTAAGCTGTGATGTGGTTAGAAGTCATTATGAGAGGAAAATCAAGCAGCTTCATTTGCCAAAACCTCCAAGTCTTCGGGAGTCATATACTTTATACCAAGACGGCCAACGAGATACTGAAACCTATTTTGAGATAGGGCTTTTGTAAACAAGTCAGCTATCTGGTACTCAGTTCTGACTAAGTATAATTCCACGATGCCACGTTCCACTTGTTCCTTGATGAAGTGGTATCGGACTGCGATGTGCTTGGTACGGGAGTGTTGAACCAGATTGCAAGAAATGGCTATGGCCGACTTTGAGTCAGAATACATAGGTATTTTATCAAAGTGGAAGCCATAATGTCACACTCCCAAAATATCAGAGTATAATGGCGACAAGGGAGTGGTGACGTCATGATTATCATACGCACATAGTCACAAAGAACGACCTCTAAATGAGACGTTCGGAAAATAGATCACTTGTAATTAATAAACTAAATAGTTTTAACAAAGTGCGGAAGCATAAACTGAATACGGTTACAAAACATAGTTTTCTCAAATGGTACAAATGATCGTTGTTTCAAGGAAATGACGGCAATGCATGAGACCTCATTTAGCATCTTCCTTCTTAATACCTGAGAAAAACATTGCTAAAGTGTCAACATAAAGTTGGTGAGTTCATAGGTTTAGTTAAATGGAAATGTTTAATGAACCACAAGATTTTCCCAAATGTGATGACAATATAACAGACACAAAGTCATCCCAAAAGTATTTATTACAGTCTAAGCTCGTGACACCGAAGCGTTAACAACACCGGCAGTATAATCATATAAATGTAGCCCAAACTAGATGCCTAAACCCACGACATCCTATCTCAGACTCAAATGAAACTGTGCCCGCTTGTCCCCTTGTTGGACAAGACAGACAGGGACGTCAATCCCGATAGATCTATCCATTACATTCGCGCTTACACAAAGTAATTAACGGTTCACGATTCACGGGCCAAAGCAACTGGGTTTTTAGTGGGACTTAGACTAATATATAAATCAGTAACTGCACTTGTGTTCACACGTTAAAATCAAGCAATGTCTCACCCCAAAAAGCAGTGAAAAATAGTAAAGTATGGGGCTATAAACTCACCTCGTTAATTCAGCAAAGAGAACGAAGATAAAATAGCTCGAGAGTACGGTTACGCTAGCCGCGACCTAATTAATTATGAGGATCGAGTTACGATACGAAAAATTATATTATTAAAAGACTCGACACCCTAGTTGTGCTTGACGAAAACATACGTTTACGGAAGAGTACGACAAACAAAAGTCGGTTATTAAACGGTCGGGTTTTACGGGTCAAATTATATCCTAAATTTACAAAATTCGTTTCATGGGCTTTAACCAAACTAAATAAACATACAAGGCCCAAAATGGGTCCAATTACTTCTCTCAATAACCGGCCCAAGGGTCATTAGACCCGGCCCGGCCCATAGGCGGAATAAACAAGGAACGGAAGGAGTAATAAACGTGTGTTTACACACACAACTCTCCATAACAGAGAGTTATACTCTCTCTCTTCCCTCGATAACAACTCCACCGCCCCAAATCTCTTCTCTCTCTTAAATCTAGATCGGTTCATCCCCTTCAATGGCTAAATATCTTATCAGTTTGAATGCATCAATCAAATATGGGTGGTCTGAGGTGTTTAGATCGCGTGAGATGTGGGGTTTCATCCCCACATCAAACCGATTTGGGTTTTCTGATGTGTTCATCCTTATGGTTACGTCAATCAATAGCCAAAAATCAAAGATAAGTTTGTTTTTCCTTCATTTCTTTTAACAAGATTAATTTATTTTCGATTTAATAAAGATCAGTGGGTTTGACTGATTTGTATAAAGTTGTTGCGAATCATATGGTTCTCGGATTTGAAATAAACGAATTAGGGTTTTGAAATATTTGGGGGTTTTTATCAATCTCGGGTTTAAACACAATTAATTGATGTTTTCATGTATAAAATCAAACTAATTTCAATATATAATCGGTTTATAAAAATTAGGGTTTCGGTCAATTGGGGGTTTTTGCATAACTCGTTTTTAATTAAATTAACTATGGGGTTTGGGTTTAGATTAGGTTTAATTAATGTTTTAATTAATAAAAAGTCAATCTAGGGTTTTTATAAAATTGGGGGTTTTTATATTCGGCTGTTACTCATGTTTATGTGGTGTTTTTGTAATGTTGAAATGTTAATTAAATGTTTAAAAGGGTTTTTAATTTCTAGGGTTTCGATTTGAAATGGGGGTTTTTATACCCGCGGCATGATTAAGGGTTTAAGAGTGTTTCTGTAAAATAAAAATTGGTTAAGACATTAGATTTGTTGGTATTGATTGTTGATAGTTTTGGCAGAAAGTAAGAAACTTGGTTGGCTTGGTTTGGTTCTCGGTTTGGTTCTTGATTGGGTCTCGGTTTGGTTTGACTTGGGTCTCGGTTTGGTTCTTGATTGTGGTCTTGATTGTGGTCTTGATTGGGTCACGGCTTGGTCTAAGTCGGGGTCATCGGCTTGGTCTAAGTCGGGTCTCGGTTTGGTTGACAGAAAAGTAAAATCATAGACATGTTTGTATTAGTTATTAAGGTTTATCCTTTTCAGTTTTTAGTTAAAAATAAGGCCGTTACAATGACTAACACATTGGTTTGTTTATTCGCAGGTTTGTACAAAACGAGCACAACTAGGACTTCATAAAAGAAAAACGAAAGGACGAAAAGACTCACAATGGGATGCTATGTTCGGTTTTGCAGGTTCGGACGGGATGGAAAACAAGCTTGACTCTTTTCGGTTTTGCAGGTTGGACGCGACGTGTGGGTCGGCTGGACCTAATCTTCACTCTACCCAGGAGTTGTATTTGAATGACTTGTACAGATTTTTGTGTTTGTAATTTGGACAGTGATAAACTTGTATTTGGACAATGGATAAACTTTGGGTTTGTATATAAACATGTATTGTTAGTCTAGGGTTACCTTCAAACTGAAAATGGTAACTTGTGATATACCCAAATGGGGTAAACTAGGCATGTGTGCTGTCTTGTAGTGGTTAGTGGGGAAATAAACTATATGGTTTATTTGTAGTTAGACATGTGACAGAAATTTGGGACACTTGTAAGGCAAGTTTGGTAATAAACATAAATTAAAGTTTTTACTCAATTATATGTACATGCTGCGACAGTTATATACAACTCGACTCGGGTTCACGATGTTTAAGTTTAGACGCGAACTGCATAAACACGACACTATAACCGTTTGACACACGATCCCAAAACAAAGCAATTGTGCGAGACTTCACGTAATCTAGTAAGTATACCAAATAAATGTACGGCAAACATAAAACGCCCACAAACTTCGTGTATTGCATTCAACTTAATAATCGCGAAAACTCGAGATGTTACATATGCTATCCCTAAAAAGGGCTTTGTCCGCAAAGCAAAAATAATTAACACATTCATGTCGACAACTCGTCGGTAAACAGTTAAAGTACTCGTACTACATGAATAAATTAAGATGGAAATTTGACGAATGTCACAGTATTCCCATGTTTTAGAGATTTCGTCACGAAATCAAGACGTTGTTGTAGTAGGATGGTTAGCGAAAAGATGAGGATACTTGCTCTTGAATTGATCTTCACGTTCCCACGTGTATTCTGGACCTCTACGCGCGTTCCATCGGATCTTCACAATAGGTATACGGCTTTGCTTGAGTTGTTTGACTTGACGATCCATAACTTCTACTGGTTCTTCTACGAAGTTGAGTTTGTCGTCGAGTTGAATCTCCTCCAAAGGGATAACGAGTGTCTCGTCGGCTAAGCATTTCTTCAGATTGCAAATGTGGAACACATTATGCACTCGGCTAAGTTCTTGGGGTAATTCCAAATGATAGGCTACGGGACCAATTCTCTCTATAATCTTGAAGGGTCCAATGTAACGAGGGTTTAACTTTCCACGCTTTCCAAAGCGAATCACACCCTTCCAAGGTGAGACCTTTAACATGACTTTAGCACCAACTTCAAACTCAAGAGGTTTGCGTCTCATATCAGCATAACTCTTCTGATGATCCCTTGCGGCTTGCATACGGCTCTTAATCTTAAAGATCTTCTCAGTAGTCTCGTGTATGATCTCGGGTCCAGTGAGTTGTGCTTCACCGACCTCTGCCCAACACACGGGTGAACGACACTTCCTACCATACAGTGCTTCGAACGGCGCTGCCTTAATGCTAGTGTGATAACTATTGTTGTATGAGAATTCCACCAGAGGTAGGTGTCTATCCCATCTATTTCCAAAGTCAATCACGCAAGCTCTCAGCATATCTTCTAGGGTTTGAATGGTCCGTTCACTTTGACCGTCAGTTTGGGGATGGTACGCAGTGCTCATATCCAACTGCGTTCCCAATGCCTTCTGCAGTGACTTCCAAAACTGCGAAGTAAATCGGCTGTCTCGGTCGGAGATTATAGACACAGGCACACCGTTCTTCGTGACTACTTCCTCCAAGTATGTCCTTGCTAACTTATCCATTCCATCAGTCTCCTTGATGGGTAGGAAATGAGCCGATTTGGTGAGTCGGTCGACGATTACCCAAATCGTGTCGAATCCAGCTGCGGTCTTTGGTAGCTTGGTAATGAAATCCATAGTGATCCTTTCCCACTTCCATTCTGGCAGTTCGGGTTGGACCAATAATCCTGATGGTTTCATATGTTCGGCTTTGACTTTGGCACAAGTCAAACACTTGCTAACGTATGTAGCAATATCCGCCTTCATGTTCGGCCACCAATACAACATCTTCAGATCATGGTACATTTTGTCAGATCCCGGATGTATGGAGTACTTTGACTTATGCGACTCATGCATAATCAAGGATCGTAGGTCACCATGGCATGGTAACCAACTCCTATTATCAAGGCATAACGTTCCATCCGAACGTGCTTCCAACTTCTTTATCATTCCTCCAACATCTTCAGTCTTGAGAGTTTCTTCCTCGACTGCTTCTTTCTGAGCCTTGAGAATTAAGGATGGAAGGTCTAAGTCAATAGTCATCATTAAAGCCTTCACCCTAAGAACTCTCTCCTTTCGACTCAAAGCGTCGGCCACGACATTTGCCTTGCCTGGGTGATAACGGATCTCGCAATCGTAATCACTGAGCAACTCTAGCCAACGTCGTTGTCTCATGTTGAGTTCCTTTTGATTCAAAATATGTTGTAGACTCTTATGATCAGTGAATACAACACACTTAGTACCATAAAGGTAGTGTCTCCAAATCTTCAAGGCAAACACCACTGCTCCCAACTCTAGGTCATGGGTTGTGTAGTTCTTCTCGTGCACTTTTAGTTGCCTTGATGCGTAAGCTATGACCTTAGTCCTTTGCATCAGTACTGCACCTAACCCTTTTATGGATGCATCACAATACACCACAAAGTCTTCATTACCCTCAGGTAGGGCTAGTATAGGTGCTTCACACAACATCTGCTTCAACGTCTGGAATGCCAAATCTTGATCCTCCTTCCACTCAAACTTCTTATCCTTTTGAGTCAATTCCGTCATTGGTTTAGCTATCTTGGAGAAACCTTCAATGAATCTCCTATAGTAACCAGCAAGACCTAAAAATTGACGGATTTCCGTGGGTGTTGTTGGAGTCGCCCAATCCTTTACAGCCTCGATCTTAGCAGGATCAACGTGAATACCACTGTTGTCGATCACATGCCCAAGGAATTGCACTGTGTTTATCCAAAACTCACATTTGGAAAACTTTGCATATAACTTCTCCCTCCTTAGCAGCTCTAATATGGTCTTCAAATGTTCCTTGTGCTCTTCTTCATTACGAGAATAGATGAGAATGTCATCGATAAATACAATCACAAACTTGTCCAAGTATGGTTTGCAAACTCGGTTCATGAGATCCATAAATACCGCAGGCGCGTTTGTCAAACCAAAAGGCATAACTTGGAACTCGTAGTGTCCGTACCGGGTTCTAAAAGCCGTTTTATGAACGTCTTCCTCTCTAACCCTTAGTTGATGATATCCTGACCTTAAATCGATCTTCGAGTATATGCTAGATCCTTGCAATTGGTCGAAAAGATCGTCAATCCTCGGCAATGGGTAGCGGTTCTTTATCGTCAGCTTATTCAATTCTCGGTAATCGATACACATTCTAAAGGATCCATCTTTCTTTTTGACAAATAAGACCGGCGCTCCCCAAGGTGAGGAACTTGGTCTAATGAAACCTTTGTCAGAAAGTTCCTTTATCTGTTCAGCTAACTCTGTCATCTCGGCCGGTGCTAGACGGTATGGGGCTCTAGCAACAAGCGCGGCTCCTGGTGTAAGCTCGATGTGAAACTCCACTTGCCGTGCTGGTGGTAGTCCGGGTAAATCCTCTGGGAATACGTCCGGAAAGTCTCTAACGATCGGTACATCTTCCACCTTCTTCTCGTGATCTTCTTCTCCTTCCTTTTGTGTTACTTGAACCAAGAATACCGGACATCCCTTCTCAATGTATCTTTGGGTCCTGATACATGAGATGACTTCCAATCTTGATCCATTTTTCACTCCACTTCTTTCGCCTTGTATGATGAGTACGTCGTTTCCATAAGGAACACGGACACACTTCTCATGACATACAATCTCCGCGTGATGCTTCGACATCCAATCCATTCCAATGATGACGTCAAAACTTCCCAATTCTATAGGGAGTAGGTCGATACTAAACGAACGACCTTGTAGTCTTACACTACATTCTTTCAGAATAACGTCGGTGGTTACTGACTTCCCATCGGCTAATTCTACATTATACTTAACGTCTAACGCAGTAGGGGTAACATTTAGGCGTTCACTAAATATAGACGACACAAAACTCCTATCCGCACCAGAATCAAATAGTACTGAAGCATAGTTGTTATTGACTAGAAACGTACCAGTCACAACATTGTTGCCTTGCACTACAGCTTCAGCACAGAGATGATACACTTTGCTAGGTGCCGTGAATCCTCCAGGAGTACTAGTTGTGGCTCGGTTATTCCCTCCTCGGTTCCCTTGATTCTGCTTCTGGTTCCCTTGGTTGGGATTTTGATTCCCTCGAATCTGGTTACTACGACCTTGGTTCCCACTGCTTGGACACTTGTTCTTGTAGTGACCTTTCTCTCCACATCCAAAGCAAGTGACATTTGCTCCTTGGCCACCTTGCGTTCCAGGTCCTCTTTGATTAGTAGAACGAGGTGGTGCTCGACATTCCTTTGCCTTATGTCCCGCCTTCCCACAATTGTAGCACGTAGGGGGACATGCTCCTTCGTGGTGTCGGCCACATTTTCCGCAGAAAGGAAGTCTTCCAGCGTAGTTTCCAGTATTTCCTTGTCCAGCAGTAAACACTCTTGCTACTTCTTGTCGTTTGTTCTGGTTGTAGTTGTTTGGGTTGTTGCTGTTGTTGGTATTGTTATTGTAGTGGTTGCCAGACCACTTTCTTTTATCCCCAGTATTTTCTCCCAACTCTTGTACCACTTGGTACATCAGACTCTGAGCCATGTCGATTGCCTCGTGCAAATCGGTCGGCTTGGATGAAGTCACATTCCCTTTGATGCTCAAAGGTAGTCCTTCAATGTATCGCTCCAACAATCGGTCGTCGTTGGGCACCATTTCAGGACATAACAAGATCAGCTCTTGAAAGCGCTGATTGTAAGCAGTAAGAGCAGTACCCTTGACCTTCAGGTTCCACAGCTCAACTTCCATCTGCTTGACTTCATTTCGTGGGCAGTATTTCCTCACAAACATAGCTTTAAATTCACTCCAGGGCGTCACTTGGGCAACGTCATTGGTCACTGCACGAGCATAGACGTTCCACCAAGTCAAAGCACCATCCACTAACGTGCTTGACGCAAACTTCACCTTGTCGGCTTCAGCGACATTGCTAATCCCAAATTGGGATTCTAGCTTCTCAAACCATCTGGTTAATCCTACTGCTCCTTCAGTACCGCGGAAACTTACTTGCGTAACTGCACGAAATTCCTTGTAGGTACAAGTTCGTGCAATAGCATTAGTAGCTCCTTGGTTGGTCTCCTCCTGTGTGCTAGCTGTACGATTTGCTTCAGCGGTCGCGAGTGCCTCGGCCACTCGTTCGGCTATCATTTGGCTTAGCATGACGGTGTCAATTCCACCGGTAGCGGCTGGTGGATTCTGCGTTTCGGATCTTCTAACTGGCGCCATAATCTAACAAGGTAATAGGATAATGAGGTTTGCCAGACATAACATGCATGGCACACACAATACAATTATGAAATGCTCCAGGATATAATACACAATATATAATGATCTCACAATTTTTGCAACTCATAATATCATTCATGGAATCGTTTGATAGTACATCATAGTTTGTCATAACAAAATAAAAGAAAATAAAATACCAACTAGCTAAGATAAACTTCAAAGCTTAGTGGTCATACAAGGATAGGTCGATGGTACAAGATAAATCTAACTAGTGTCCTCACGGCGCTGATGAAGCTCCTTCTCCAACTCTGCTAACCTCCTCTCAACCACGAGCTCACGAGCCTGGGAATCTCTCAGTCTAACATCGGTGTCATGACAAGCGGCTCTAAACCTCTTATCCAAGTCTGCAACAGGGTCCTCCACTGGTGCCTCTAGTCCGCCTGTCTCCACCAATGGCTCTACTTCCCAACGGGTCATCAGGCTTTCAATCTCCTCAAGACGAGCGTTCGGCATGGATTCCATCTGATCAAGAACAGTAAGAAGCTGTCCTCGTAGACGGGTCACACATACTGTCAACACTGTCTCATCCCTAACTGGACTCTTCTTCGCCAGTGCCTCCAACTTATCCTGTACTTCATTATACTCCTCACCTAAAGCCTCTACAACATCCTCCAACCTGTTCAATCGTGTCGTCACACATCCATCTGCCGCCCCAAGCATCACCACCGTCGACGTAGCTCTCCTAGGAAGAGGAGTCGTAGCTCTCGGTCTAGTAGAGATACCAGCATCAATAAGCATCTCCTGGTACACTGCAGGTACAGTCTCTGGTGGTGGTAGTAGTAGTGTCTCTGGGACAGAACTGGCAGGTGTGCGGGCTGCATGCCTATCAGTGGCAGTGAAAGGTATGAGGGGTCGGTAAGGTGAAAGTGGTGGTCGAGCAGCTCTCCCCCGAAGACGTCGTCTCACGTAGTAGAAAGGTAGAGTACCAGGTGCTGGAGCAGGAATAGCAGTCCTTTCTCCTTCGTCTTCAGATGAAGATGAGGAGATGTGTGCTAGGGAAACCTCAGGAGTAGCAGCATATGCAGTAGGAGGGTCCTCAGTGTCTGTGACCTCCATAAGCTCTCCTTCCCCATCTGTGAACTCCATCTCATCATCCTCTGTCTCCTCTACCGTCTCATCTCCAGTCACTGATGTCTGACCTGGTGACTGCACCACGTCAGTGTCTAAGTCATCCTCTCCTCCGCCTTCCAGGCTAAGCACATCGTCAGTTGATGCATCAGGAATACGAATCGGTGAATGACGAACCTCCTCAGTCTCTCTCTCTGTATCGTCATCTGAAACCATCCGGTACCACGGATATCCTGACGGCGATCCTCTAGGTAGTCCTACTGATGAACTGATGGTCGACTGTGAACTACGGTTGTAGTACGCTCCTGTAGACGTGGAATCATCAGATGAAGACATCGCTGTAATCAAAACAAAATAAATGTGTGTAAATATCTTATAAAATTAGTCCGTAAAAAGGACATTAACATAACATAGCAATCATTGTTGAATCCACATGTATCCCATATAACATAATTCAGATTTCGTTGTTGCACATGTAACCCATGTAAATATACCTCGTAATTGTTAATTCACATGTATCCCATTTATTACTTATGTATCTACATATACTTAATACTTACAATCTGTATGATAATCGATTAAACATAGAGCAGTTATAGTCTAGAGTTACTAAATGCAACCTAGTTCTCTATAACTATGGCTCTGATACCAATCTGTCACACTCCCAAAATATCAGAGTATAATGGCGACAAGGGAGTGGTGACGTCATGATTATCATACGCACATAGTCACAAAGAACGACCTCTAAATGAGACGTTCGGAAAATAGATCACTTGTAATTAATAAAATAAATAGTTTTAACAAAGTGCGGAAGCATAAACTGAATACGGTTACAAAACATAGTTTTCTCAAATGGTACAAATTATCGTTGTTTCAAGGAAATGACGGCAATGCATGAGACCTCATTTAGCATCTTCCTTCTTAATACCTGAGAAAAACATTGCTAAAGTGTCAACATAAAGTTGGTGAGTTCATAGGTTTAGTTAAATGGAAATGTTTAATGAACCACAAGATTTTCCCAAATGTGATGACAATATAACAGATACAAAGTCATCCCAAAAGTATTTATTACAGTCTAAGCTCGTGACACCGAAGCGTTAACAACACCGGCAGTATAATCATATAAATGTAGCCCAAACTAGATGCCTAAACCCACGACATCCTATCTCAGACTCAAATGAAACTGTGCCCGCTTGTCCCCTTGTTGGACAAGACAGACAGGGACGTCAATCCCGATAGATCTATCCATTACATTCGCGCTTACACAAAGTAATTAACGGTTCACGATTCACGGGCCAAAGCAACTGGGTTTTTAGTGGGACTTAGACTAATATATAAATCAGTAACTGCACTTGTGTTCACACGTTAAAATCAAGCAATGTCTCACCCCAAAAAGCAGTGAAAAATAGTAAAGTATGGGGCTATAAACTCACCTCGTTAATTCAGCAAAGAGAACGAAGATAAAATAGCTCGAGAGTACGGTTACGCTAGCCGCGACCTAATTAATTATGAGGATCGAGTTACGATACGAAAAATTATATTATTAAAAGACTCGACACCCTAGTTGTGCTTGACGAAAACATACGTTTACGGAAGAGTACGACAAACAAAAGTCGGTTATTAAACGGTCGGGTTTTACGGGTCAAATTATATCCTAAATTTACAAAATTCGTTTCATGGGCTTTAACCAAACTAAATAAACATACAAGGCCCAAAATAGGTCCAATAACTTCTCTCAATAACCGGCCCAAGGGTCATTAGACCCGGCCCGGCCCATAGGCGGAATAAACAAGGAACAGAAAGAGTAATAAACGTGTGTTTACACACACAACTCTCCATAACAGAGAGTTATACTCTCTCTCTTCCCTCGATAACAACTCCACCGCCCCAAATCTCTTCTCTCTCTTAAATCTAGATCGGTTCATCCTCTTCAATGGCTAAATATCTTATCAGTTTGAATGCATCAATCAAATATGGGTGGTCTGAGGTGTTTAGATCGCGTGAGATGTGGGGTTTCATCCCCACATCAAACCGATTTGGGTTTTCTGATATGTTCATCCTTATGGTTATGTCAATCAATAGCCAAAAATCAAAGATAAGTTTGTTTTTCCTTCATTTCTTTTAACAAGATTAATTTATTTTCGATTTAATAAAGATCAGTCGGTTTGACTGATTTGTATAAAGTTGTTGCGAATCATATGGTTCTCGGATTTGAAATAAACGAATTAGGGTTTTGAAATATTTGGGGGTTTTTATCAATCTCGGGTTTAAACACAATTAATTGATGTTTTCATGTATAAAATCAAACTAATTTCAATATATAATCGGTTTATAAAAATTAGGGTTTCGGTCAATTGGGGGTTTTTTGCATAACTCGTTTTTAATTAAATTAACTATGGGGTTTGGGTTTAGATTAGGTTTAATTAATGTTTTAATTAATAAAAAGTCTATCTAGGGTTTTTATAAAATTGGGGTTTTTTATATTCGGCTGTTACTCATGTTTATGTGGTGTTTTTGTAATGTTGAAATGTTAATAAAATGTTTAAAAGGGTTTTTAATTTCTAGGGTTTCGATTTGAAATGGGGGTTTTTATACCCGCGGCATGATTAAGGGTTTAAGAGTGTTTCTGTAAAATAAAAATTGGTTAAGACATTAGATTTGTTGGTATTGATTGTTGATAGTTTTGGCAGAAAGTAAGAAACTTGGTTGGCTTGGTTTGGTTCTCAGTTTGGTTCTTGATTGGTTCTCGGTTTGGTTTGACTTGGGTCTCGGTTTGGTTCTTGATTGTGGTCTTGATTGTGGTCTTGATTGGATCACGGTTTGGTCTAAGTCGGGGTCATCGGCTTGGTCTAAGTCGGGTCTCGGTTTGGTTGACAGAAAAGTAAAATCATAGACATGTTTGTATTAGTTATTAAGGTTTATCCTTTTCAGTTTTTAGTTAAAAATAAGACCGTTACAATGACTAACACATTGGTTTGTTTATTCGCAGGTTTGTACAAAACGAGCACAACTAGGACTTCATAAAAGAAAAACGAAAGGACGAAAAGACTCACAATGGGATTCTATGTTCGGTTTTGCAGGTTCGGACGGGATGGAAAACAAGCTTGACTCTTTTCGGTTTTGCAGGTTGGACGCGACGTGTGGGTCGGCTGGACCTAATCTTCACTCTACCCAGGAGTTGTATTTGAATGACTTGTACAGCTTTTTGTGTTTGTAATTTGGACAGTGATAAACTTGTATTTGGACATTGGATAAACTTTGGGTTTGTATATAAACATGTATTGTTAGTCTAGGGTTACCTTCAAACAGAAAATGGTAACTTGTGATATACCCAAATGGGGTAAACTAGGCATGTGTGCTGTCTTGTAGTGGTTAGTGGGGAAATAAACTATATGGTTTATTTGTAGTTAGACATGTGACAGAAATTTGGGACACTTGTAAGGCAAGTTTGGTAATAAACATAAATGAAAGTTTTTACTCAATTATATGTACATGCTGCGACAGTTATATACAACTCGACTCGGGTTCACGATGTTTAAGTTTAGACGCGAACTGCATAAACACGACACTATAACCGTTTGACACACGATCCGAAAACAAAGCAATTGTGCGAGACTTCACGTAATCTAGTAAGTATACCAAATAAATGTACGGCAAACATAAAACGCCCACAAACTTCGTGTATTGCATTCAACTTAATAATCGCGAAAACTCGAGATGTTACATATGCTCTCCCTAAAAAGGGCTTTGTCCGCAAAGCAAAAATAATTAACACATTCATGTCGACAACTCGTCGGTAAACAGTTAAAGTACTCGTACTACATGAATAAATTAAGATGGAAATTTGACGAATGTCACACATAATCCGTGAGTTGAGTTCTCATCCAGAGGACTTGAGCACAACACGCGGATAGAGCCACATATTCAGCTTCAGCTGATGAGAGCGAAGTGCAGTCCTGCTTCTTTGACGACCAACTCACAAGTTTGTCTTCCCCTAGAAATTGTACGCTACCAGAAGTGCTTTTTCGACTATCAAGGCAACCTGCGTGATCAGAATCTGAAAAAGCTGTTAGATGAAAACCGGTTCCCTTCGGATACCAGAGTCCTATTGAATGGTATTCTTAAGGTACCGAAAGATCCGTTTAACCTCTTTGAGGTGCTTTTGAGTAGGTCTGGCTTGATATCATGCACAATAGCATGTGGCATGACGAATATCAGGCCTGCTGGCTGTAATGTACATAAGTGACCCGATCATACTGCGATATCGCATTTGATCTACGGGATATGAGTACAAGTCAGCGTCTAGGGATGTGGTCGACATTGGTGTACCAGCGCGAGCACATGAGGTCATACCATACTTTTTAAGTATCTCTTGAGCATACTTAGCTTGGTTTATGAAGATACCACGTGGGGATTGACGAATCTGGAGGCCTAAAAAGAATTTTAGCTCCCCCATCATTGACATTTCAAATTTGTTGTGCATTAATTTTTCAAAAGGTTTTGAAAGTTTTGGGTTCGTAGAACCAATAATAATGTCATCAACGTAAACTTGCACCAGCAGTATGTCATCCCCATATTTATTAATAAAAAGAGTAGGATCAATAGAACCTTTGGAGAATCCTTTCGAGACCAAGAAGTTGGATAGTTCTTCGCACCATGCCCTTGGAGCTTGTTTAAGTCCATATATAGCCTTCTTGAGACGATAGACTTTGTCAGGGTGATGAGGATCGATGAATCCTTCCGACTGATTCACATACACTGCTTCCTTCAAATAACCGTTGAGAATAGTAGTTTTAACGTCCATCTGAAAAACCGTGAAGCCCTTATGTGCAGCATAAGCAAGGAATATCCTGACAGCTTCCAAACGAGCAACTGGAGCGAATGATTCATCGAAATCTATCCCTTCTTGTTGACGATACCCCTTAACCACAAAACGAGATTTGTTTTTGATGATGGTTTGTTCTTCATCCAGTTGGTTTTTCCAGATTCATTTGAAATCTAAAAGCGAAATTCCATAAGGTCTGTCAAGAAGTTCCCAAACATTTAGGCGTTCAAACTGATGAATTTCATCTTGCATTGATTCAATCCACGCATGATCAGTCATGGCTTGTTTGATGTTTGTAGGTACAGTTGAACTCATGGTGAGTGCATACATACACACATCGCCAACGATGTTGAGTTGTTTACGTGTTCGAACCGGTTGTGAAGGATTTCCAATTACTTGCTCCAATGGATGATCACGAGTCCAATGGTGAGTGGATGGATATATTTGATAGAATGTATGCATGTTGGACGGATCAACATGTTGAGTAGAAGACTCTCCGACTTCGTGTACCGGTGTACCGAATGGGTTGATAAATTCTTCTTCGTCAGGTTGTGCATCTACTACTTGATTGTTGTTTCCTCCTTCAGCATTGACGGTTGGTGATGTTGGTTGTATGGCAATTTCTTGAGTTTGTTGAGTATCTAATGGAATAGTCTCTTGAGCAACGGTTGCTAAAGTAGAAGCAGTTGTGTCTTGTGAACTTGGTTCAGGTTCATCAGCAGTATTGACAGCGGAAGGCTTTGACACAACTTGATTGTTTCCATAGTAATATTGTTCAAACATTGGATCATATAAATCAACCAACTCATTCATTTGTGTTGTCTCTGTCAAGTCTGCTGTAGGAGTACTTTCTTGACATTCTTGCACGGGACGTACACTGTTTTTTGGTAGGTGCCATTGCTGGACAATGAGGTGCGGGACTTGAGCTGTTGTGTTCAAGTACCATTAATGGAAATTCGTCAAAGTTCACATGAATTGTTTCAACAATAATCTTTGTTCTCTTGTTATAGACTCGATATCCTTTCGAAAATGTAGCATACCCCACAAAAATACATGCATCACCTTTTTCTTTCATCTTGTCGAGATTCTCACCGTCTTTAAGGATGTAGCATAAAGATCCAAATACGTGAAAGAATTTGACAGTAGGTTTCCTGCCATTGATGATGTAGTAAGGTGTCTTTTCATGTCTAGGGATGACGAGAGAACGATTCTGAGTATAACAGGCAGTTGCAATTGCTTCATCCCAGAAGAATAGCAGTAAGTTTGAAGCAGAGAGCATTGTTCGAGCAGCCTCAACCAAAGTACGGTTCCGTCTTTCGACAGCGCCGTTTTGTTCAGGAGTTTGAGCAATAGACGTTTGATGTTCGATGCCTTCTTCTTGAAAATAAGATTGCAAGTTCTTGTTCAAAAATTCAGTACCCCTATCCGTTCTTACGGTTAAGACTTGAGCTTGAAGATTTTGTTGTATCATCTTGAGAATGTTTTTGAGAACCTCTGGTGTTTCATCTTTGGACCTTAAGAAGAAAGTCCATGTGTATCTAGAGTAATCATCAACAATCACGAGAATATACTTTTTCCCGTTAATACTCTCTACATGCATGGGACCACATAAATCCATGTGTAGAAGTTCCAATCGTCCTTTTGAGCTTGGGGTAGTCTTTGTTTTGAAAGACTTCCGTTTTGCTTTCGCCAACTCACAAGAAGAACAAAGATGGTCTTTGACGAATTTCAACTTAGGAAGACCGGTCACAATATCATTCTTCGAAAGCAAGTTGATGGTGTCAAAGTTGAGATGTGACAATCATTGATGCCATAACCATGCTTGAGATGATGAAGCTTTAGCCATTAAGCAAATTGGATTTGTTGAAGATGTGTCTTGAAGAGTTACTGTGTAGAGATCAGAACCACGAGAACCTGTAAGAAGGTCATTCCCATCGTAGTCACTAACATAGCAAGTAGATTTACGAAAAGCCACTTCCAAATCCGCATTACAAAATTGACCAACCGAGAATAAATTGTGATTCAGTCCCTCGACGTAATAAACCCGTTTGATAGTGATATTTCCTTGAACCAAATCGCCATATCCAAGTATCGGTGCAAACTGATCATTTCCAAACCGCACCGTACCCAGAAACTTCTCCACAAAGTTAATGAGAAGCTCGAGATTGCCCGTCATGTGCTTTGTGCACCCGGAGTCCATTATGAATAGGATGATTTCGACGAGCTGCAGAAGAATTAGAAGACAATGTAGCATTTGACAAATGGGATCCCTTGATAGAAACGGGTTCCAAAATAGTAGTGGGCCTAGATGCAAAGTCTACAGGCAAGCTGATATTCCTAGACCCAATCACTAAAGTGGTTAACTTAGGTACCCATTTGTATCCGGGTGGTGTAAATATCGAATACCCCCGTGTACATGTCCTAATCATGTTCTCATATAACTTCTTTAGTCTGTTTTGTTTACGCAGAGTAGTGGAGTCTAACGCACTTAGTTTCTTAAGTGGTTGATCAGTGGATTGGTTCAAAGTTCTTGTGGGTTCTCTAGTACTAGTGGGCACAAGAATAGGCTTCCTAGTTCTAGCATTCACGCCATTCTTATTAAGAGTACAAGCATCATGATTGAAAGTACGAACACATTTTCCACATTCAACACAAACAACTTCAACATTCAAGGTCTTAGCATTTAAACTGTCATTACAAGCAGTTACAAGCGTTTTATTCTTAGAAAACTTAAAATTCCTACGGTGATCTTCTACTTCCTTCTTCTTCCCTTGACTATTGTTAGGCATGACTCAATCTTCAATTCTAGTGCTCTTAAGTTATGGTCCGCTAACGCTAGTAGTGGGATTTACTCCTGTAGAAGAAGACACACGTTGATTAGTTTTCCTAGTATTCTGAGGTAACTGCGTTGTTCCAGTTTGAGTGGACCTAGTGTTCATCTTATACATTCCAGGTGCTATCACATTTGTGCTCTTATCATTTCCTATCTTAGGCAAAGTCTGTGGGGATTGTCCCAAAATAGATGATTTAGGGCATTTAACCGCATTCGGTTGACGAACGACGGATGGTTTACCCAAAATAGACTTTCCTTTCTTTTTCTCAATGAGTTTCTGTAACTCACTAATGGCTATGTCCCTTTCTTTTAGCTGAGCTTTCAAATCATTTATTTCGAAATCTTTTTCATTTAGTTGACGAAACGAAGAAACTGACATTTCTTGACACTTTTTATGATTATGAGATTTTTCACCTTTTTGTAAAGCAAGTTCAAGAGAAATGGAGTGTTTCTCAAGTTGAGAAAAACTTATCTAATGTTTGTTATATGACTGAATTTGTTTTGAAAGCTCTACTTCAAGATTGCGACATTTCTCGTCCGATTCTGACACTAGACATGCTACATGACAATATTGATCAAGATCGGTATACACACCAAGTATAGCATTCATATGGTCAGCATAAAAGTATTCCTTAGAAAGTCGATCAATTTCGTTAGAAATTTGGTGTTCTTGTGTTTTTAATTTAGTTTGAAGAAAATCAACTTCATCTTCAAGAGATTTAACATAACTTAAATCAGTTAACATTTCCTCAGTGAGAGCATTATAAAACATTTCCACATTTTTTAAAAGATCATCAATTGTTGGAACAATGCATTTTTGAATGACGACTTCTACTTGTGGGTTAGGTTTAATATTCCAAATGGTATCCCTAGAAACTTTTTCATAGTCGACGACACCTTTGTACAAATTTAAAACCCCTTGTTTTATAAACTCAAATTGCTGAACACTTTTGCTTTTCTCATTCCATTTACGTTTTCCATCCGAAATTTGTTTTTCTAACAAAATTGATTGCTTTATGAAACTCCTTTCTAAAGAAACTTTCTTTTGGGGTTCATCACTTGGTGGTGGAACACTATTGTACATCTTTTGTTCTTTGGAAAGTTAGTTTTGAGGAACAAACTTAATATAATTATCAGAATCAGAAAGGTTTATTAAATCACTTAAGTTTGATCGACTTTCTTCTTGTTGACGAATGATTTTGTCGTAGTCAGGGGAAAGCATAAGAGCAATATTATCAACATAACACGCGATATCATAAAGAGCAGGCTTGGTACTTTGAACTTTCTTGAGATACTCAGGCTTGACAAAACTCGTTTTCATATTTCTATTGAGCATATTCATAGTTTGAATAGACTGACCCGTTTTGTAAACAATGTTGTTTAACGTGTCGACTCTCTTTTCCAAAGCAAGAATTTTTTCAATATCCTTTTCTTCGCGAGTTTTATAAAGCTCAGTTTGTTCTTTGTTAACCGACTCTAATTCAGTAATTTGGAGTTTATGTAGCAGCAATTGTTCTTCAAGGTCCAATATCTTTTGTTTTGACATATGAATTTCGTGTGTTACTTTAGAACAATATTGTTCATTGAGCACCTTACGTTCATATACCAAACCATTAGCTATCGCAACCCGTCGATCAGCTTCTTTTACATAATCACACTCTTTAAGCCTGTCTATCTCCTCGGCTAAGGATGTGTTTGCTTGCTTCAAACGTTTATTAGCCTCTTTGTTTTCCTCAATTCATGTTTTATAGAATCAATAATAGACGCAAGCAAATCACGGTCCTCATCCGAGTCAGTATCCTGAACAGCTTTTCCGTCATCATTACACATATGTTGTGAATCCGTAGAGATATTGCTATCCTCCGTGTCCATTATATATGTGTCGTTGATGCTTTCGGGTTGCTCAAGATGTCGTCGCTCATTAGCAAACACATTATATTTATCATTTGATGGTACCTTTTCAATTGGCTCAGTGTCGAAGATTGGTCCAGAATTTTCAGCAATCTCTAGAATCACTTCTTGAATCTTTTCCATGTACACATAATGTGCCTCTAACTCTTGATCATCGGCTTCATCATCAGTGTCATCACGCCAGTCAACTTCATCTGCTGTGAGTGGAATTCATGCTTCTTCTTTCTTGCACAGCAACATCTTTTCCTTGTGATATCCCGAATCCTTAACCCTTTTTGGCTTCTTGCATTCCCTAGCCATGTGCCCAAATCCCTTGCAGTTGAAGCATTGAATCCCAGTCTTCTGCACAACAGAAGTGCCTACAGTCTCTCTAGCCCCAACTTGATTCAACATCCTTTGATTATCATACCTAGCATCACGATCATACCTAGGTGCATGATCAACTTCCTTATATCTAGCATTGGATGATGATCTAAGGTTGTTGTTGGTAGGTTTGTAGATCTTCTTATAAGTTGTGGTGAGTAAAGACATGAGTTCCTCAATCTTCTTGTCCCTTGAAGTTTGTTCATCATCACTGTCTCCATCTGACTCGGTGTCATACTTTGGAGGTGGAGTGGCGACAATTGATTTTGCTTTGTGTTTAGCAGCAGCTAGAGGTTTGGTGGATGAGCTTGATGACTTTGAGGAATGAGTAGGTGGTTGTTGACGGGGAACGGGTTTTGTTGAAGTAGCAGCCACAAAAGCAATATAATTAGCATACCGTTCTGCCTTTTCAGCCCTTAGTTCATTCACTTCATTCTGATGTTGTTTTAAGATATCATAAAGTTTGTGATATGAGATGGTCTTGATATCTTCCCTTTGTTTAACCAGAGTCACAAACCTTTGCCATTCCGATTTGAGTTGAAGTAGAAACTGAACATTGGCATGATGGTTGGAGATGGTGCACTGATTTCTAACAAGCTCATTCATCATTTTGTAGAATCTCGAGTAATATGAGTCAATGGATTCACCATCTTTAGATGTGAATTTTCCAAACTCCCAAAGTAGATTAGTCTCGAAATCTTGAACATTGATCGACTCACCTTGCTTCAATCGATGAATTGCATTCCACATTTCCATAGCATTAGGACATGCATCAACTGTGGAATAGATATCGTTATCAATTCCAGTGAGTATGAAGTTTATAGCATCAGCTTCGGCTTGGAGGAGTTTCTTTTTCTCAGCAGAATATGTGTCAAAATCCTCCATAGCTCGTATAGTTGATGAACTACCATCCTCTGCATGTGTGGTAATTGGTCTGAATTCAAAAACTGGAGGTGGATTCTCAAGGCAGTGACGAAGAGCAGTTCGGTTTTCTTTTCCTTCGAGAAATATGAGAAAACGAGATCTCCATTGAACGTAACAACCGACAGTGAGCACAGGTGGATTACCGTTGCCACCTTGTTCCAAACGAATTTGATTAGCAGTTGCAATGTTGATGTTGTTGTTAGACATGGTGAATACTTGTGAATGAATTGCAGATCTTAGTGGATTTGTTGTGATGAGGTGTGGTTAAAATTTCGAAAATTCAAAAAAAAATTCTCAGTCGGACAATAAATTCCTCAGTCCGATAAAACGGTAAGCCGAAAAATTTTGTATCGCCAAATTTTGAAATTGAGTTAGAAATAGCCAAAAACTAGTAGGGAAAAAATTTGAATTTACTTGACCTAAAATTTTTAACTCTTTTTTCTTCGTGTAAACTATGTTCCGAAACTAGTCTAGATAGTGGCTAAGTCTAAAAATTGCTCAAACAAAATTTATCTGTCCATCGCAATACCCATCGCACTCTCAGATCTTACTTGATACACGGCTTTTACCCGTATAAAAAAAATATTTAAGTTCGAGTTCGTGTTCTCGGTATCTTAACGAATTGATCTAGGCTTCCTATGTGACTCAGTCGTGCTTTGGTGAAAAAGATATTTTTTTGGTTGTTTTTAATTAAATGTGCAAAGACTTAAAAGTAAATGGGCTCTTAAAGTAAATCTAAGTCTAATTAAAAGAAAGGTGCAAGTATTTAAAACGAGACTAAAATTAAAGGGCACTAAAGTAAATAACGCAAACTTAAATCTAACTAAGGCAAACTTAAAACGCAACTAAAACTTAAACTAAGGCAAAACTAAAATTTAACTAAGGCAAATAAACTTAAAGTGCAATTAAATAAAAGGCAGGAAAACTAAAGCTTGAAAATAAAAATCAAAGACAAAAACTAATAAGAACCTGAATACAGCTCATTCGGAATAATCCTTTGTTTGGAATAATCACTCGTCCGGACTGTCACCTTCGGGTGGAATGATTCTTCTTCGCTCGGAATATAACCAAAATCTTTGATCCGGAACAAATTGATCTGAATATGTCACTTATCTAAAACAATCCTTCGTTCGGAACTTTGCTGATTCGGAACTTCTAAAATTTTCCTTGATTCGGAACTTATGATTGACCCTTGATTCGGAAGATTCCGAATGAACCTCCTTGATTCGGAAGTTCTAAAACTTCCGAATGAACAAACACTGATCCGGAACTATCCCCTTGATTCGGAAGTTTATTCGGAACTTTTAAGTTCCGAATGAACAGCCCTTGGTTCGGAACTATGGTGACTTCCGAATGAACGATCACTGATCCGGAACTTTTGGAGTTCCGAATGAACAGTGCTTGATCCGGAACTTTTGAGTTCCGAATGAAGCTTTTCTGGTTCGGAACTTTTGAGTTCCGAATGAATGACTATTGGTTCGGAAGTTATCCTTTGTCCGGAACTTTGAATGTTCCGGATGAACAAGTTTGGCTCGGAAATTTTGCTGATCCCAAATCTTCCGGATGAAACCTTGACTCGGAACTTTGGAGTTCCGAATGAAGCCTTCCCTCCTTCTTGGTTCGGAAGTTTACATGGAAAGATCAGAAACACAACAAACCTTCCCGAAGAACAAGGAAATCACAAAAACAACATATCTAAACAAATATTAATCACAAACGATTTAATCAAAGTAATAACGAATCAACAGTAACATCCACAAACAATTAAAAACAAGAAATTTAACAACTTTAACCACAATAATCAACAATCACTTGGATCAAAATAAAAGCATGAACATGAACATAAACATAAACACATAAATCAAAGATTAAGAAAGGTAGATAAGAGATTGACATGATAAAGTAAAGATTGACAATAATTAAATGAAAACTTACTTGAAATTAAATGAATTTAAGGTGCAAGACAAGGTATTTAAATTTGACAAGAAAAGTAAATGACAAGGTATTTAAATGGTGGAAGAGCTAATTGTCACACTTAGCCAACAAAAACAAATGAACATACTAATGGTCTATTTATAGGGGAGGATTAGGAAGTTTCCTCCCCTCCTTCATTTGTTGTTAATTGGAAGATTAAGCCCCTTTCTTCTTAATTCTTCATTAATTACACCATTAGTCCTTTTCTTCTAATCTTCATTAAAGTTGGACTTAAGGGACTTTTGACTTCGGGATTTCTTTGAACTCGTCTTTAATTTCTTCAATAAAATAGACTTGAATTCTTCGGCTTTTGATAAACTTCCGTCTTTTGACTTTTTCTTCGATAAATCTTCAGAATTGGTCGTGGACTTCCGTTCCTTTTGCACTCTTGATTTCTCGACTTCGTCTTTCATCTTTTTCTTCAATAAAAGTCCGTAAATGCCCGTGAATGTCCGTGTTTTCTCCACTTTTCACCTTTTTGTCCTAAATCACAACAAAAACACAAACCACGCATAATTCTGACATAAAAGACATAAAATACACGTTTTGGTCCGGTTATTATTGTAATTAAGTGGTAGAAAAGATGGGTTTTTACACACCAATCAAATTCCTTACACTTGACCATTGCAATGTCCTCATGCAATGCATTAGTTACAAAGCAAGATTACACTTTTCATCATAAGCAATCCACGTTGGCCTTTATTAAAGAGATAGAAAATTAAAATGATGCCAAATAAAGAAATCAAAAGCATACCTTGGGTTTTGGAAATGTCATGAATAATCATCATTCTCAAGTTTTCAATTTCTCCAAACCAAGCTTAAAAACGAGATCATTGTTATTATAAGTTAGTAAACTAACACGAACACATGTGGGCCAATTATTCACTTAGACTCCCTTATTCCTAGGGGTATCTCTTATATTTTATTATTTGTCTTGAATGATCACGAGGATGCATTGTTTGACTTATTTTGATAGTTATTAAGTCTGAAAATAAAGTGAACGATTTAATCAATAGTTAGCTAAAGGACCAAATCTTTTAAAACTGCTTCTCGGGACCTCATAAAGTTCATATCTTGGCATAACTCGCTTCGCGATTTGAGACCTTTCTCAGACCGATATTTGGCAGCGACTTCATACTTCAAATCTTGAGAGACGTTCATGAAATAATGGTCTTCTCTTCATATAGGAATTTCTTCACTTGAAGTTTTGAGAGATTCATATTTGGACCACCACTTCTTCATTTTTCTCCAATCTTTATTTTGGACTTTGATATACAATGATCCGCCTCCTTTTATGACTTGGATCTATTTATCCTCATACCTTGTTAGGGTCTTTTCGGATACACTTCTCCATGACTTTTGGGGAGTTTTGCTTTACGTCGTGTGTCTCGATCCTTCATATTGATTTTCGATAAATGATTCTTCACATCACTTTGGATCTTTAGCAACAAAGCATAGCCCTCATGCCTTGTTAGGGACTTTTCGGACTCGCCAATCTTCGCGTCCCGCTTCAGTAAGTTATGCCTTGGCTATGAACTCTAATCCATACCGAGCAACTTTTAAACGATCTTGGGCTAGAAGCTAAGTAACTTTTCAAATCGTACAACCTTATTTATTAGCAGATAAATTTATTAGCAAGCGATGGGAGAATAGGCTTATAATTAACTCACATAAATTCACGAAAGAATACTAAACTTATAATTGGCTCTATCATCTCTCGTTCTCCACAGTTTAAAATCTCAAGTAATGAGACTCGTGGATACTTAGCCTATTAAATCAAAGTTTTGGGTTTTCGAGTCGCCTATAGGATCTTGCAAATTCTTAGTCTTTTTCAAGTTTAGAAATCGCATTTTAAAGTTCCCTTGATAAACGAATCTCTAGGATCAATTATAGGAACTTGCGAAAAGTTCTTGTTCTTAACCCGTGAGAGTTAAGACTTTCGCGTTTTATAGCTCCCCATATAAAAGCCTAGAAAAACTTGACTTAAACACGTTAAGGATACTAGCAAGAGTAAACTCGGGTTGAGTCAAAAGATTCACAACGTTTGAAAATTAAAACCACTCATTTAAACATTTATTCTAATAAGGAAAGAAAAATAACTATACAAAAGGGAAAAACTAATAGGCCAAAATAGATCAAAAATTTTGAAAAATGACGAAAAATTGATTTTCCGGTTAAAATGAGGACAAATACAAGGAAAAGACCACTTAACTTCGATGAAGTCCCCCCTACACTTAAGATAAACATTGTCCTCAATGTTTAAGCATGTGGGAGTAAACACCCCTACACTTAGGACATTGTGTACATTGTTTAAATCTCGCTAAGGAAAAGACAACTAAAGAGATTCCTATTTTAATATTGAGAAAATATAAAATAGTGAATCGAAAAGAGTTTAGGATAGAACCGGGATATTGGAACATGGAATCACGGGTCGTCAAGAATCATCAAGAGTGGATCATTGAAGCTCAAATCCCTGATTAAGAAGTGAGGAGAGGAAATAGCAAACTAAAGGGTCCCCCCTACACTTATGATAAAGAAAGCGAAAAGATAGGTGCATGGGTTGCCTCCCAAGAAGCGCTTGGTTTTTGTTTACCGAGTCGTGAGCCTGACTCGACCTTGATCATCAACGGAAGAAGCATAAAACATATCCACCAGGATCGAAGACGTAGTTTTCATTCATCAATAAGCAAGAGCTTAAGGCGAACAAGGCAAGCCAAATAAGAGTAGGCAAGGTTCCCTTAAGCAGTGATGAAGCACGGTAGAAGCAAGGATGAAGTGGTGCAAGTATGTCTTCAAAATTTCCAAAGATTTTTCCTTTTATTTCATCAGGTGGATACTGAGATGGCTTAAAGACTTCAATACCGGGGTCGAACACCTTTTCCTTTAAGGGAAAATAGCACTAAGGCTCAGCCGAGTGTGAAGAAGATCTGCAAAGAAGCACAACCTCGTCCTCAGAAGTGGGACAAAGAGGTGTCAACTCATACGTCCAACGGATTTCGGTGTCGACCGGTTTCTTCTCCTTTGACAAAATTTTCTTCAAATCCAAAGTAGGATCAAGACGGTAATCTTCAAAGTCCAAAGGAGGTGCATCACTCTCATGAGGGGGGTAAGTGTTGAGAAATTTAGAGAAATCTTCCTCAAATGAGTAATCGTCCAAAGTAGGATCGAGTGATGGCGGAGGATCTTCATCATGTGAAGAATCGCTCGAGAGAGTATCAGCCTCATCAAAATCATCGAAAGTGGGCAGCTCGGGATACTCAGAAGTACAATCAAAATCATCCGAATCTGAGCTAGAATCATCATCATCATAAGCATCGAAGACCGGTGGAGAATCATAAATGGGAGAAGCGTCCAAAGTAGGGAGAGAATCATCCACATTATCTTAAAAGAGTGGATTATCAGTGGAAGACTCGAATAGAGGATTGTCATAGACGGTAAAGTCATCGAGCACATTTATCATATTCACTGATTCTCGTCCTCCAAAGGATTTTCCTGTAAGCTTCCCCATTTTAAAAACTTTAGAATCATCCCCGACTCGTAAGATTAACTCACCTTCGGCCACATCTACTAAAGCACGTCCGGTTCTCAAGAATGGCCGACCAAGTATTAAAGGAATACGAGGGTCCATTTCATAATCAACTACGACAAAATCGATCGGGAAAGTAAATGTGCCAACTTTGATAAACACGTCTTCGGCTATACCAACGGGGTAAGCGAGAGTGCGATTTGCAAGTTCGAGAGTCATCTTTGTTGGAATGAGATCGGGTAATGATAGTGTTTTCCAAACACTCAAAGGCATCAGATTAATACTAGCCCCGAGATCAGTAAGGGCAGTAAATTCTTCAGTTTTGATGAACACGCAAGGCAACACAAAACGACCGGGATCTCCAAGCTTTTCCGGAAGTTCTCTAAGAAGGACTGCAGAGCAGTTTTCATTTAATCGTGTGTTGGCGAGTTCAATCAGCTTCTCTTTCTTGCTAAGCAATTCCTTGAATGCTTTGACAAATTTCGGCATGTGGCAAAGTGCTTCAACAAGGCTAATGTTGATGGTCATTTTAGATAGCATATCCACATATTTCGATACTTGACAGTCATTCTTGGTTAGCTCGTTGGTTTTGCCTATGCGAGAAGGGTATGGGATTCTGGGTTGATAGGGAGACGGTGAAGGTGTAGTTGGTGAGGGTTGTGATGTTGAAGGGTCCTTTCGAGATACATCGTCATGAGGAGGCGGAGACGGTAATGGTGTACTACTACTAGGTGTAGGAGGAGTAGGGATACATGGTGGTGGAGGAGGTGTAGATGATGGTGGTGGGGTAGGTGGATTGACAATGGTAATTCCACTACGCGTAGTTATAGCACTCACATTAGCTCGCGGATTAGTGACGGTGTTTGAAGGTAGAGAACCCGAAGAAGAAGGTTGAGCTTCGGGCAAGAAACTAGCCAATAGATTCTTTAATTCAGTCGTTTGAGTGCTGAAGGAAGATTGGATATTATCACGAACCTCGGTTCTGATGTCATATCCTTGCTTCAAGATATCTCCTTTCAAATTAATTATTTGGCTCTGTAGATTCTTGATTTGCTCACCTTGAGTTCTCATGATGGCATCAACATCGGGATTAATGGGTGGGTTTTGTTGGGTGGGTGGTTGATAAGGGTTAGAAGCTCTTGGTGGGATTTGGTTGCTTCTATTGTAGTTGTTGGCTGGGTTTTGGTTTTGAGGAGAAAAACCGGGTGAAAGGTAATTGTTGGAACGGTAGCTCAGCAGATTTCTATCCCCTTGTTGTCTAGCTTGGTAATTTTCCGGTGAATAATTACCATAAGCAGCATACACATTTTCCGGATTTCCTTGTGTCGAAGGACAATCGGTGTATGAGTGAAGACCGCCACATGTTTCACAAGAATTATCAATCGTTTTAACTTGTTGTTGTTGTTGGTTTGAAGCGAGAAGCGTAATACTTTTGCTCATTTCGGCCATCATGCGGGTGAGTTCGGTAATCTCAGGGTTTGCTGAGGTAGAAGAAACATTGACTCTCGGGTTGTTCCTAGAAGAAGCAGAGGAATCCCAGTTCTTGTGGTGAGTAGTCATGTTCTCAATTAACTCTCTACACTCCTCGGGTCTCCTTTTCATGAATGTGCCACCGGCGGCTGCATTAATCGTATCACGATCTCGAAAAGTCAATCCGTTGTAGAAAGTATCAATCAATGTGACGGGAAGCATGTTGTGGTTTGGACAACGGTCGATCAAGACATTATATCTCTCCCAAGCGTCAAAAAGAGATTCATCGGGATCTTGCATGAAACCGCTGATCTGATTGCGAAGGCTTGTGACCATGGATGGTGGAAAGTAGCGCGACAAAAAGCGTTGAGTCATACTATCCCAAGTGTGAATAGAATTTTTCGGGAGACGATCAAACCATTTCTCGGCATGATGCGATAAAGTATGTGGGAAGAGTTGTAGGCGGAGTACATCCATTGTGGCCCCAGGCAACTTCATGCTTTGGGTGATTGTAATGAACTTGTCGAGGTGTTTGTTGGCATCATCATCAGGCAATCCTCTAAATGGGTTTGTGTGTACTTGCTGAATCATGTGGTGCTTCAACGAAAAATCAGGAGCGTTGATTTGCATCGACGCAATCGGTCCTCCTCGTCCAAACATGGTTGGTTGACAAAGTTCCTCCATGGTCCGAAGATCGGGTTGTGGAAGAGCATTGTTGTTATTATTATTATTATTGAGGTGCGGTGGAATGTTGTTGTTGTTAACACCTGCCATATCTAAATCTTCTTGAGGCTCAGGCTCTTGATAATTAGAAGATCTAGTACGCATACACCTGAAAATGCAAAAGAAAAAGAAACCAAACGCAAAGACAATATATATACACAATAAAGATATAATCTTTTTGGATTTTTGAAATTTTTAATTTTTATGGTTTTTTTATCAATTTTTAATTTTTATGAGTTTTTGGAATTTTTTAAGGCAAGAAAAATAACGTTCACAAGTGAACGGATCCCAAAAAGCAACGTGTCTCTCACAGAAAACTGTTGATCTTTACGAAAAGAGCCGGCAGCGGCGCCATTTGATACACGGCTTTTGCCCGTATAAAAAAAATATTAAAGTTCGAGTTCGTGTTCTCGGTATCTTAACGAATTGATCTAGGCTTCCTATGTGACTCAGTCTTTCTTTGGTGAAAAAGATATTTTTTTGGTTGTTTTTAATTAAATGTGCAAAGACTTAAAAGTAAATGGGCTCTTACAGTAAATCTAACTCTAATTAAAAGAAAGGTGCAAGTATTTAAAACGAGACTAAAATTAAAGGGCACTAAAGTAAATAACGCAAACTTAAATCTAACTAAGGCAAACTTAAAACGCAACTAAAACTTAAACTAAGGCAAAACTAAAATTTAACTAAGGCAAATAAACTTAAAGTGCAATTAAATAAAAGGCAGGAAAAATAAAGCTTGAAAATAAAAATCAAAGACAAAAACTAATAAGAACCTGAATACAGCTCATTCGGAATAATCCTTTGTTTGGAATAATCACTCGTCCGGACTGTCACCTTCGGGTGGAATGATTCTTCTTCGCTCGGAATATAACCAAAATCCTTGATCCGGAACAAATTGATCTGAATATGTCACTTATCCAAAACAATCCTTCGTTCGGAACTTTGCTGATTCGGAACTTCTAAAATTTGCCTTGATTCGGAACTTATGATTGACCCTTGATTCGGAAGATTCTGAATGAACCTCCTTGATTCGGAAGTTCAAAAACATCCGAATGAACAAACACTGATCCGGAACTAGCCCCTTGATTCGGAAGTTTATTCGGAACTTTTAAGTTCCGAATGAACAGCCCTTGGTTCGGAACTATGGTGACTTCCGAATGAACGATCACTGATCCGGAACTTTTGGAGTTCCGAATGAACAGTGCTTGATCCCGAACTTTTGAGTTCCGAATGAAGCTTTTCTGGTTCGGAACTTTTGAGTTCTGAATGAATGACTATTGGTTCGGAAGTTATCCTTCGTCCGGAACTTTGAATGTTCCGGATGAACAAGTTTGGCTCGGAACTTTTTCTGATCCCAAATCTTCCGGATGAAACCTTGACTCGGAACTTTGGAGTTCCGAATGAAGCCTTCCCTCCTTCTTGGTTCGGAAGTTTGCCTGGAAAGATCAGAAACACAACAAACCTTCCCGAAGAACAAGGAAATCACAAAAACAACAGATCTAAACAAAGATTAATCAAAATAAACACAAACGATTTAATCAAAGTAATAACGAATCAACAGTAACATCCACAAACAATTAAAAACAAGAAATTTAACAACTTTAACCACAATAATCAACAATCACTTGGATCAAAATAAAAGCATGAACATGAACATAAACATAAACACATAAATCAAAGATTAAGAAAGGTAGATAAGAGATTGACAAGATAAAGTAAAGATTGACAATAATTAAATGAAAACTTACTTGAAATTAAATGAATTTAAGGTGCAAGACAAGGTATTTAAATTTGACAAGAAAAGTAAATGACAAGGTATTTAAATGGTGGAAGAGCTAATTGTCACACTTAGCCAACAAAAACAAATGAACACACTAATGGTCTATTTATAGGGGAGGATTAGGAAGCTTCCTCCCCTCCTTCATTTCTTGTTAATTGCAAGATTAAGCCCCTTTCTTCTTAATTCTTCATTAATTACACCATTAGTCCTTTTCTTCTAATCTTCTTTAAACTTGGACTTAAGGGACTTTTGGCTTCGGGATTTCTTTGAACTCGTCTTTAATTTCTTCAATAAAATAGACTTGAATTCTTCGGCTTTTGATAAACTTCCGTCTTTTGACTTTTTCTTCGATAAATTTTCAGAATTGGTCGTGGACTTCCGTTCCTTTTGCACTCTTGATTTCTCGACTTCGTCTTTCATCTTTTTCTTCAATAAAAGTCCGTAAATGCCCGTGAATGTCCGTGTTTTCTCCACTTTTCACCTTTTTGTCCTAAATCACAACAAAAACACAAACCACGGATAATTCCGACATAAAAGATATAAAATACACGTTTTGGTCCGGTTATTATTGTAATTAAGTGGTAGAAAAGATGGGTGTTTACACACCAATCAGTACTCTTAGATCGTACTCTTAGATCGCAGTCCTTGATCGTACTCTTGGATCGTAGTCACTAGATCGTACTCAGATCGTAACGTTGGATCGTAGTTAGTGATCGCAACAAGTGATCGTAGCCTATGATCGCTGTAACACCCCATTTTGGAAATGGAAATATCACAGTAATTATGGCGTGTCATCAAAGCATACAAGGTAAAATGTCTAAACATTACTTGACCATATAAAGGAAAATACCGGAATGAAACATCGGTAGTCCAAAAGTAAAGCTCATCACACACAAACATAGTATAGTAAAGGAAAAGGACTAAACAATGTCCAAAGCATAAGTATCATAAAGAAAGGAAATGCATAATGTAAACAAGGCTAGACAGCTTCCAGTCCATATGCACGTACTCTTAGTGTCTACAAGCGTCCCTGAGTACCTGCCGTTTTGGGAACATAGAAAAGTAAAACGGCTGAGCAATACGCTCAGTGCACGGATGTACAATAAAGCATGAATAGGATAAGCATATAACATAATAACAGCGGAAGAAACTAAGTCCCGAGTAACCTGGTTAAGTCTTAATAAAACTGGTCTTTATAGTTTGAAAGTCTTATGTTTATCTTATAAAAACTGTTTATCATATTTTACCATTTAGCCAATATAGGTCATGAAAATCCACCGTGCATGAATAATTGGAGGGGTGACCTCATCATGCAAATTAGAGGGACTGCCTCTAATTTAATATACTTGTTTTATGGGTAGGAGGGATCAGCTCCTTGTGAAGGATGCAAGGCACACACCACATTCACCATGTAATCCTGAATAAAAACGTGTAACTAGGATGCACCCATACGCCCCACATGATAAATATAATAAATGGCCAAAAGATGAAGGGATGCCACGAGCAATCACTCCGCCGTGGTGAAGTCATAACATCAGTGCCTCTAATGTTATGGTTATGGTATCTCCATAACTAGGTGAAACTGGTCATGCATGTATATGGCTATAGGTAATTCATATTTAAACATAAGCAATCAAACTTATACTTATACTACGGGAAAACATTTGGCTGCATACGGGGAAATCCTAATAAGGAAAGAATGTCCATACTGAAAGGACCATAATCCATACCTTATGTCCAGTGAACGAGAACGATGAACTGCGAGAATCCTACTTCCGAAACACTAGTGCTACATAAATATGTACATGAAATAAGTATCTGCTTACTAATTACATAGCTGGTTTTACGTCATGTCTTAGCTTATTTTATATGTTCTTACTATGTTTTACTGTTTAATGCCTTAAGCTGTGTTAAATCTTATATTTTGCTTAATCTGATTAAGTATTTCTAGTATTTCATGTGTTATTATACTTACTGTGTAATAATAAGTAACTTTCCAAAAATAGCAGGTTTCCAAAAATAGAAAGTTTCCAAAAATAGAAAGTTTCCAAAAATAGAAAGTTTCCAAAAATAGAAAGTTTCCAAAAATAGAAAGTTTCCAAAAATAGATTTACTGCTTAAAATAGATAAGTTTCTAAAAATAGAAAGTTTCCATAAATAGATTAGCTGCCTTAATTAAATAAGTTTCCATAAATAGATTAGCTGCCTTAAATAAATAAGTTTCTAAAAATAGTTGGTTTCCATAAATAAATTAGCTGCCTTATTTAATTAAGTTTCTAAAAATAGAAAGTTTCCATAATTAGAAATAAGCTGGTTAAATAAGCTAAGTAAATAAGCCTAAGTGATTTCATGATTATTTCCTAAGTCATATGATATATTGTATAGTTTAATAATTATTTCATGTAATTTAATTAAACTATAAGTTATAATATTTAATTAAAGTATAACATGTTTTTAATTAAATATACTAAATACTTAGGTTAAAAATATGTATTATTAAATATTAATAATATAACCTAAGTCATGTTAATTAATTAATTATATCCATGGTTTTTAAAATAATTAATTAATTATAAGTCTTAATAATATAAATACTTAGTTAAAATAATTTCATGATTATTATTAATTAATTAACCTAAGTCATGTTATTAAATTAATCACATCTTTTATTAATTTAATTTTAACAAAAGTTCATAACATAAAAAAACTACCATAACCATGAACCGGATCTAAGCTTAAAAAGATGAACCGGACATGAATTGACACCGTACCCCGAACCACATCGGGGTACCCCTTGCTGCCGTGGGACCCACACGCACCAACCAAGACCAAATGGTCTTGGTGGTGTCGGCTAAGCAAACCGAAACCCCCTTGGGGTCGGTTGCAGCCTGCGGCCCAAAACAAAACACCCCTTAATCGACCCTTTGATTTAATTTATCATCAAAACATGTTAGATCTATGTTTAATTAATGTGTTTTTATAAAAACATCTCATGTTCATCATTAATAAAAAGATTAATTAAAAAGAAAAGGTTTAAAAAGGTTTTACCGTATTCGTGGATCAAGAGGGTGAAGAACAAACACGAACAAACAACAAATCTTCAAGATCCAAGATCAATGAATCACCTCGTATGGTGATGTGTAGGTGGCGGCACAAAGAACAAGGGAGGAAGGGGTTTTAGGTTTTCCTTAAAAATTCTTCTGTAAAGTGATTTGAGTAGTGAAAACTAAATATAACCCCCTTTTAGTAAAATTGACAATGGGCTTGGCCCATTGCTCTTGTTTTATCCGCGGGTAGGGACCCCCCATGGGGTTCCCGTACCTCTTTTCGTGTCTCGTTATTTAGTTAGTCGTTTGTGTTTATTTATGTTCGTGTTTTAAATGTTCTCGTTACGTAAATATCATATTCTAATATATTTAATACGCTCGTATTAAATATATATACGTAATTAATAATAGCTCGTGTTTTAATTACGCTCGTGATTTCGTGATCGCATGTTCGTGATTAATTATTGCTAAATAATTATTACATGATCGTGCATATAAAATACTTATCGTGTTCTAACACGTACGAAATACGTAAACTCCTAACACGTAATCGCAATCATGCTATATTAGGAAAGTTTTTAACTAGTACGTATGATCCTAAGGGTACTATGCATGGTAAAAGCATGTGGGTTTTACAACTCTTCCCCCCTAAAAAGAATAATTCGTCCCCGAATTATAGATAAAGTAAACTGGAAAAGAAGAATATACCCGAATTCAAAATATGAAATGAGGGTAAGAAGCCCGGATAGACTCCTCCGTTTCCCAAGTGGCTTCCCGCTCGGTGTGATCCCTCCATAGAATTTTGACGAATGGAACCGTCTTCTTTCTCATGACTCGTTCTTGTCTGTCAAGAACTCGTTCGGGTTCTTCTATAAAAGTGAGATCTTCACGAATCTGTTCCAGTGGATAGTGAACCATGTGAAGGGGATGATATTGGTACCCTCTGAGTAAGGACACATGAAACACATTGTGCACATGCGAAAGCTGCAGAGGTAACGCCAATCGGTAAGATACTTCACCGACTCGTTCAATGATATCAAACGGTCTGATGAAACGAGGACTGAGCTTCCCTTTAATCCCGAAGCGTCTAACACCACGTGCCGGCGAAACCTTAAGGAAGACGTGATCTCCTACGTTAAAGTGTAAATCCCTACGATGCTTATCGGCGTAACTCTTCTGACGTGACCGTGCCTCCTGAATTTTCTGCCTAGCTACTGCGATCTTCTCATTTGTCATCTCTATGATTTCTGGTCCTTCGAGTGTTCGCTCGCCAACCTGATCCCAGCAGATTGGGGCGCGACACTTTCTGCCATACAACATCTCAAATGGAGCACACTTGATGCTTGTGTGCCAGCTGTTGTTGTATGCAAACTCCACCAAACAGATGTATTCGTCCCAATCACCCGTCCATTCCAACGCATATGACCTCAACATATCCTCCAATGTCTGAATGGTTCGCTCCCACTGTCCGTCCATTTGAGGATGAAAAGCCGTGCTAAGCTTAAGTTGTGTACCCCAAGCTTTCTGTAGACTTTTCCGAAAACGCGAAGTGAATCGAGGATCTCTGTCTGAGACGATGCTGGATGGTGCACCGTGGAGTCTCATGATCTCTCGTCTATACGTATCTGCGAGTTTACTTACCGGATCTTCCTTGCGGATCGGTAAGAAATGAGCTGATTTGGTAAGTCGATCAATGATAACCCAAATTGCATCGTGCTTCCTTTTGGTAGGCGGAAGACCGGTAACAAAATCCATGGTGATTTTGTCCCACTTCCACTCTGGAATATCTAACGGTTGAAGGAGACCGCCAGATCGCTGATGCTCAATCTTAACCTGCTGGCAGGTAAGACATTTGGAGACGTAAGTGGCCACATCCTGTTTCATACCACTCCACCAAAAGTACTGCTTGATGTCATAGTACATTTTAGTTGAACCAGGATGTATCAAGAATGGGGAGCTATAAGCTTCAGCTAACAAAGCTTCCCGTAGTTCTTGGTCATCAGGAACACAAAGTCTCGTGCCCTGCCATACGATACCATCTGCATCTACTCTGAATTTCGTCTGCTTCTCCAAATTCTGTACTATCGCCCAGATCTCTTCGTCATCCTTCTGAGCTTCCTTGATCTTAGATAGCAACTCGGGTTCTACTCTAAGATTAGCCCAGTAACCGTGTTGTCCGCGTACCATGTACTCGATGTCTAGTCGCTCCAAGTCTCTTATGATTTCCTCTTCGATTCTAATGCTGTTGATCATTCCGGACTTCCTGCTAAGGGCATCTGCTACTACATTTGCCTTTCTGGGATGATACTGTAGATTAATGTCATAATCCTTCAACAGCTCTAACCATCTGCTCTGCCTCATTTTCAATTCACGCTGAAAGAAGATATACTTCAAGCTCTTGTGGTCCGTGAAAATGTCACATGATTCTCCATATAAGTAGTGTCTCCATATCTTCAATGCAAACAAGACTGCAGCAAGTTCCAGATCGTGCGTGGGGTAATTCTCTTCATAAGGCTTAAGCTGTCATGAAGCGTACGCGATCACTTTCCCATGTTGCATGAGAACACAGCCAAGTCCCTTCCCCGATGCATCGCTGTAGATTTGAAATCCACCCGTACAAGATGGTAGAGTAAGAATAGGTGCAGATACTAGCTTCTACTTCAGGTCTTCAAAGCTCTTCTCTCGATCTTCAGTCCAGACGAATTTCTCCCCTTTCCGCATCAGTTTGGTCAATGGTAGTACTAGGCGGGAAAAGTTCTCCACGAACCTACGGTAATATCCAGCTAAGCCTAAGAAACTGCGGACTTCTGTCGCCGATGTCGGCCTCGGCCACTTAGTAATGGCCTCAACCTTCGCTGGATCCATAGTGATTCCTTCTGCTGATACAATGTGACCTAAGAATGCCACCTTGTCTAACCAGAACTCACACTTGGAGAATTTAGCATACAGCTGCTTCTGGCGAAGAATCTGTAGTACTGTACGAAGATGGTCTTCGTGTTCCTCCTTGGACTTTGAGAAAATCAGGATGTCATCGATGAAAACAATGACGAATTTGTCCAGAAATTCATGGAAGATTCTGTTCATCAGATCCATAAACACTGCTGGAGCATTAGTCAGGCCAAATGGCATAACTACAAACACGTAGTGGCCATAACGGGTACGAAAAGCAGTCTTAGCAATGTCCTGCTCCTTGACCCGTAGCTGGTGATAGCCTGACCTAAGATCGATCTTGGAGAAGTGTTTAGACCCTTGGAGTTGGTCAAACAGATCGTCAATGCGTGGCAGTGGATACCTATTCCGAATGGTAATCTTGTTGAGTTCGCGATAGTCTATGCAAAGACGCATACTGCCGTCCTTCTTCTTAACAAATAAGACCGGTGCGCCCCATGGAGATGCGCTCGGTCGAATGAAACCTCGTTCAAGAAGTTCTTGCAGTTGATCCTTCAGCTCCTTCAGCTCTATGGGAGCCATACGATAAGGAGCCTTGGAGATTGGTTCAGCTCCTAGAACCAGTTCAATACTGAATTCCACTTCCCGTGCAGGTGGTATGCCCAGAAATTCTGCTGGAAACACGTCTTGGAATTCCGACACTATTGGTTGATCCTGAATCGATGGGGATTCAGCATCCATGTCATGAACCGTAGCTAGATAATCCTCGTAGCCATGTGACAGTAGTGTACGCGCTTGCAGGGTGGATATGACTTGTACAGACCGTCCGGGTATGAACCCATTATGAATGTACTCTGGTGCATTGACATCACCGAAGATAACTCGATATGAATGGCAGTCTATGGTAGCATGATACTTGGATAGCCAATCCATTCCCAAAATCATGTCGAAGTCATTCATGTCCAGCGGAAGTGCGTCGACAGGTCGAACCTTATCATCAAATTCTAGGGGAAGACTCTTGTATACATGGGTGATTAATACAGAGTCCCTCAAAGGCGTGGAAATAGTAAGCCTATTTTCTAGTGGCAAGGGAGGCATCCTAATGTTCTTAGCATAAGCAGTAGAAATAACCGAGTGAGTAGCACCCGTATCGAAAAGAACACATGCAGCGCGACCATACATATACAAGATTCCAGTGATGGTACCTGTAGACTTGTTGGCCTGGGCTCGAGATGTCGTGTAGACACACCCGGCAGTAGGAGGCGGCTTGGTATCGGCATGTCCCGATGTACCCTCCATCTCGCCCTTACGGCAATCCTTCATAATATGGCCAGGAAGGCCACACTTGAAGCACGCATCAGTATTACGGTGACATGGTCCTGGGTGCCTACGGTGGCAAGTAGAGCAAAGAGGATGCGTGTATCCTCCAGCAGGTGCTCTGGATGGCTGAGGACCTGATAAAACATTTTACATGAGACATAATATTCGGGTACAAAGGACGAAGCGGATAATCGTAAGATTGAATACCAGTGATAGCTGGACGGCTAGGCTGCGAACCTCTTTGGTTTTGGTCCCTACCGTTTCCATGGTTCATGGTAGAAGTTTTCTTAAAGTGTCAGAATATGAGTCATAACATAAAACATAAGGAACTTCGTAAGTATTAGGACCTGCTGTTGCTGGATTGCCCGGCGTTATTACGGTAATTGTCATTACCGCCACGCCTATCCGTAGCAGAACGGTCGTTAGTTTTCTGCCTGGAATATACAATTAAAGAGATGAATTATTGACATATGGAAAGTATACGGATTGGTCACCGCTTGAATACGAAGGTTTACCTCTTGTCGGGTCTTTCAGCTTCCCCAAACTCATCCCTCTCCTGCAGCATCTCCAGTTTCCGTGCTGCATCGGCCACTTGTGCTACAGTATTGAACGTAACACACACCAGATTGTTTGCGACCGATGTGCGAAGAGCCCATCTGAAATGATGTGCCTGCTCTTCAGGAGTACCTGCTGCCGCACCAAGGAAACCAGCCAAGTGAAGAAAGCGCTGCATAAACTCATTGCTATTCTCCCCAGCCCTCTGATGGATCCCATGGTACTCTCTCTTGAGCTTGTCCCGCTCATCCTTGGGAAAGAACTGCTCCATCACCATGTCCTTGAACTGAGCAAAGTCAAACCAGCAACTCACTCATCTGACAGTATACATGAAAAAAAATTTATACTAAAAATTTCACGAGAAAAATTTTATGCGAGAAAATTTTTGTGTATGAATGCATGATGCAGTTTTATAAAAACTTTGTATGCTTAAGAGTGAACGCCTCTGGTCAGTTCACCCAAAACAAAAGACATTGCGAGGGGACGCCTATGGGTCGGACCCAAATCTAAATGTTTCGATAAAACACATGCGACTAAATAGGGCCAGTCCTGTACCAACCATTACTTAGTCAAAAACCCTGTAACAATGACATGTATATGTATGCTTTAAAATGATGAATGCATGAAAACAACTGTCAGTTATAGGAAGAACGTAGTGACTACCCACTAATCACAAGTCATATTTGAGAGCCTACAGGTCGAATCCTTGGCTCTGATACCATAATTGTAACACCCCATTTTGGAAATGGAAATATCACAGTAATTATGGCGTGTCATCAAAGCATACAAGGTAAAATGTCTAAACATTACTTGACCATATAAAGGAAAATACCGGAATCAAACATCGGTAGTCCAAAAGTAAAGCTCATCACACACAACCATAGTATAGTAAAGGAAAAGGACTAAACAATGTCCAAAGCATAAGTATCATAAAGAAAGGAAATGCATAATGTAAAGAAGGCTAGAAAGCTTCCAGTTCATATGCACGTACTCTTATTGTCTACGAGCGTCCCTGAGTACCTGCCATTTTGGGAACATAGAAAAGGAAAACGGCTGAGCAATACGCTCAGTGCACGGATGTATAACAAAGCATGAATAGGATAAGCATATAACATAATAACAGCGGAAGAAACTAAGTCCCGAGTAACCTGGTTAAGTCTTAATAAAACTGGTCTTTATAGTTTGAAAGTCTTATGTTTATCTTATAAAAACTGTTTATCATATTTTACCATTTAGCCAATATAGGTCATGAAAATCCACCGTGCATGAATAATTGGAGGGGTGACCTCATCATTCAAATTAGAGGGGCTACCTCTAATTTAATATACTGGTTTTATGGGTAGGAGGGATCAGCTCCTTGTGAAGGATGCAAGGCACACACCACATTCACCATATAATCCTGAATAAAAACGTGTAACTAGGATGCACCAATACGCCCCACATGATAAATATAATAAATGGCCAAAAGCTGAAGGGACGCCACGAGCAATCACTCCGCCGTGGTGAAGTCATAACATCAGTGCCTCTAATGTTATGGTTATGGTACCTCCATAACTAGGTGAAACTGGTCATGCATGTATATGGCTATAGGTAATTCATATTTAAACATAAGCAATCAAACTTATACTTATACTACGGGAAAACAGTTGGCTGCATACGGGGAAATCCTAATAAGAAAAGAATGTCCATACTGAAAGGACGGGAATCCGTACCTTATGTCTAGTGAACGAGAACGATGAACTGCGAGAATCCTACTTCTGAAACACTAGTGCTACATAAATACGTACATGAAATAAGTATCTGCTTACTAATTACATAGCTGGTTTTACGTCATGTCTTAGCTTATTTTATATGTTCTTACTATGTTTTACTGTTTAATGCCTTAAACTGTGTTAAATCTTATATTCTACTTAATATGATTAAGTATTTCTGGTATTTCATGTGTTATTATACTTACTGTGTAATAATAAGTAACTTTCCAAAAATAGAAAGTTTCCAAAAATAGAAAGTTTCCAAAAATAGAAAGTTTCCAAAAATAGAAAGTTTCCAAAAATAGAAAGTTTCCAAAAATAGATTTACTGCTTAAAATAGATAAGTTTCTAAAAATAGAAAGTTTCCATAAATAGATTAGCTACCTTAATTGAATAAGTTTCCATAAATAGATTAGCTGCCTTAAATAAATAAGTTTCTAAAAATAGCTGGTTTCCATAAATAAATTAGCTGCCTTATTTAATTAAGTTTCTAAAAATAGAAAGTTTCCATAATTAGAAATAAGCTGGTTAAATAAGATAAGTAAATAAGCCTAAGTGATTTCATGATTATTTCCTAAGTCATATGATATATTGTATAGTTTAATAATTATTTCATGTAATTTAATTAAACTATAGGTTATAATATTTAATTAAAGTATAACATGTTTTTAATTAAATATACTAAATATTTAGGTTAAAAATATGTATTATTAAATATTAATAATATAACCTAAGTCATGTTAATTAATTAATTATATCCATGGTTTTTAAAATAATTAATTAATTATAAGTCTTAATAATATAAATACTTAGGTTAAAATAATTTCATGATTATTAATAATTAATTAACCTAAGTCATGTTATTAAATTAATCACATCTTTTATTAATTTAATTTTAACATAAGTTCATAACATAAAAAAACTAACATAACCATGAACCGGATCTAACCTTAAAAACATGAACCGGACATGAATCGACACCGTACCCCGAACCACATCGGGGTACCCCTTGCTGCCGTGGGACCCACACGCACCAACCAAGACCAAATGGTGTTGGTGGTGTCGGCTAAGCAAACCGAAACCCCCTTGGGGTCGGTTGCAGCCTGCGGCCCAAAACAAAACACCCCTTAATCGACCCTTTGATTTAATTTATCATCAAAACATGTTAGATCTATGTTTAATTAATGTGTTTTTATAAAAACATCTCATGTTCATCATTAATAAAAAGATTAATTAAAAAGAAAAGGTTTAAAAGGTTTTACCGTATTCGTGGATCAAGAGGGTGAAGAACAAACACGAACAAACAACAAATCTTCAAGATCCAAGATCAATGAATCACCTCGTACGGTGATGTGTAGGTGGCGGCACAAAGAACAAAGGGAGGAAGGGGTTTTAGGTTTTTCTTAAAAATTATTCTGTAAAGTGATTTGAGTAGTGAAAACTAAATATAACCTCCTTTTAGTAAAATTGACAATGGGCTTGGCCCATTGCTCTTGTTTTAGCCGCGGGTAGGGACCCCCCATGGGTTTCCCGTACCTCTTTTCGTTTCTCGTTATTTAATTAGTCGTTTGTGTTTATTTATGTTCGTGTTTTAAATGTTCTAGTTACGTAAATACCATAATCTAATATATTTAATTACGCTCGTATTAAATATATATACGTAATTAATAATAGCTCGTGTTTTAATTACGCTCGTGATTTCGTGATCGCATGTTCGTGATTAATTACTGCTAAATAATTATTACATGATCGTGCATATAAAATAATTATCGTGTTCTAACACGTACGTAATACGTAAACTCCTAACACGTAATCGCAATCATGCTATATTAGGAAAGTTTTTAACTAGTACGTACGATCCTAAGGGTACTATGCATGGTAAAAGCATGCGGGTTTTACAATCGCACTCCTTGATCGCAGTGAGTGATCGCACTCTGGATCGTAGTGAGTGATCGTACTCCTTGGATCGTAGTGAGTGATCGCACTCTGGATCGCAGTGAGTGATCGCACTCTAGATTGTAACCAGTGATCGTGATATTGGATCGCAAGTAGAAACCCCAGGTTTTTGTAATCGCAATACACAGATCGTACCAAGGAATCAAAAATACCCTTTTTCTCGGATAGTGCTAGAACTCAACAAATTCGTGATTTTTAGCCTAAAAATGAATCAAGCACCCAAATTTTTTTTGTTTTTAACCAAAATAACAATACCAAATGACTACCAATAGTAAGTAAATGATTTGTATCATGAATAAACCATAAACACACCAAAAAGATTTTGGTACGTAACTTTTAGAGCAAGATAGGCACGAAAAATCAAGAACACAACACACGAATCTTCAATCACCTATCCACTATAGGCTCTTGATACCAAATGTTAATCCCATATCAATCCATAACACAAGATTTAGAAGATATATTTAGAGAGAAAGAGAAAAAAAGTAGAGAGAGAAACAAGAGAGAATTTGGAAGGTTTATCTTTACTAGAGAGAGAAAGTAAAATTAACCAACACCCTCTTCCACACATCGAAGAGGGTATATATACCCTTGGCATATGGGCCGTGGGTTTAGAATCCTTGGGCCGGGCTTGGCTTTGTTTTGGGCTTACGCCCCTAACTTCTACAATATTATCTTAAATACCAAGCTCGGTTTTCCCGACTAACCTATACAATACAAGACCAATAACGACTAAGATGACCTATTACATTATTGTTCGACTATATAAAATATAGGGCTAACATTAATCATTTTTTCGGCGGTCTAAGACCATGTTTTTCAAAAACAAGATTACGAGATTCGAACAAAAGCCGAATGAATAGTTTAGAGACACGTGGGATCGTTTTAAGGAATTTCTTAGGCAATGTCATGACCATGGATTTTTCGAGTTACACCAAATCGACACTTTTTATAACGGTCATAATTTTCAAGAACAAGATTCGTTAAATTCCGCTGCCGGTGGCATTTTTTGTGTAAAACTCCAAAAGACGCGTTGATGATTATCGAAAATCGATCCAAGGTTTTTCAACTCCGTAGCACACCGAGTGTTGCCAATGTTGCTAATATTATAAATTCTAATCGCGATATTGAGAGGTTTGATGCAAAAGTCAATAAAATGACGAATGTGTTTACGTCGTTCTTGATCGAAATGCAAAAGAAAGACACTCCCGCTACGGTGAAAGCGGTTGAGGCTTCGTGTACGTTTTATGGTGGACCACATAATTATTCGAGTGTGCGGCTACGGATGGCCAAACGTCGAGTGTAAACGCGTTAAATGGTAATTTTTCAAATCAAAATAACGCTGATCCATCGCAACAAACGAATTACAACAATCAAGGCAATAGTTTTCAAAATCGTAACAATTTTCAAGGGAATAATAATCAAGTAAATTTTCAAAATCAAGGATGTAATCAAGGTCGTAATTTAGGTTGTCAAAATCGAGATAATAACAACAATCAAAACTCAAATTTAACAACAACAATCAAGGGAATTTTCAAAGAAATAATCAAAACCAAGAGAACTTTAATTCAAATCAAAATAGTTCGTCAAACGAGTTTCAAGATTACATGAAACGAATGAGGCTAATATGAGAGGATTAGAGGGACAAATTGGTACTTTGAAAAACGAATTTTCCACTACGTTGAGAAATCAAAACACTAAAATTGAACAAGGACAAATCGACATTAAAAAGATGTTTTCGGCCATAATGAACAAGTCTTTGGGTGCGTCATCGAGTACGTTACCTATTTACACTATTACTAATCCAAAGGAACACGTCAAAGCCGCCTCGTCTAGTGGAAAAGGTCATTCGATTCCCCAAAACCTTGATGGTTTTAGTGTTGTGCATTCGTCTCTACCCTCGACTTCAAAAACGCCTTCATGTTCTAAAGTCGAGGAAATGAACGTGGTGACCAAAGAAAAGAGTGCACACCCTTGTGTACCTCAAATCCCATCCACGGTTCAAAAAGAGAGTTTTATCGACCCAACCAAAGTGACCCTTGATGAAACTTGTGCTTCGATTCTTCTTAAAAAGCCTAAAAGGCATATGCCGAGAAAGGAAGAAGATCCGGGCCAGTTTCTCCAACCTTGTGATATTCCCGAGATTTAGGGATGTATAGCACTTGCCGATTTAGGTGCTATCATCAATCTTAGGCCTCATTCTCTTTGGAAATTAATGAGATCGCCTAATCTTATCTCCACGAACATGACAATTGAGCTAGCAAATTGTACACCATTCAAACCAATTGGTATATCCGAGGATGTCTACGTTAAGATTGGAAAGTTTATTTTTCCCGCGGACTTCGTCATATCCGATTACGAATGTGATCCTAAATGTCCAATTATTTTAGGTCGACCCTTTTTATCGACGGCTCGAATGGTTTCACAGTAGGAAATTAACTAAGACTTATGGGGAGGATAAAATGGACTTTTTCGCGAGTAGATCCCAAATTTCAAATGATCATGACTAAACCGAGGTTCAAAAAATTAATGATTTTAAAGTTCATACTTTAGCGGAAAAAATGAGGCTATATTCTTGTTTTGAAAGAATTAAAAGCAATGATTTTGGAGATGAAGATTTTAACGATAAAGAATACATATATTTAATTGAAAAGGGTATTCGTAAATTTATGGATGAAAAAACGTTTTGGGATGTATTCAACGAAAAAAGTGAACAATGAATTCCGAAGGGGGACGTTAGTTCCATCACGACAATGACAAATATGGACTCGTCTTCACCAACTTCGAAGGACCACGTCTTTGAGGCATCGACTTCTAATTCCATTGAAGTGCCTCCATCGCCTAGCCTAATGTCCGTTGACGCTAAAGATTTTATCGATCTCGTCCACTTATCACTGAAACGTCACCTAAGCATAGTCATCCGACTTCTAAGACCATGGTTGTGAGTTCTCACATCGATACTTTCTTTGATGACGACGATGAGAATGATTTTGCGGAAATTGATCACATACTCAAATATCCACAAGCTATATTTGATTCTCCTAAAAATAGTTCTTCGTGTGGTGAGTATGATGATTTCGTCTTCGAGCCCGAGATTGAGGAATTTATTGAACGAGAGATAGCTCTTTTACCTCCACTTCCACCTACAAGTGAGGTTCATTTTTCCAACGTCGAGGCGGAACTTGATGCATTGGAATGTCTTATTTTTAATAACGATGAACCAACTCACGTGACCAAAAATCCAATTCTCGAGGAGTTACTGATAACAGGTTTTTAAGCTCATATGAAAGTTCGTAAAACCGATCTTCTCGAATTGATTACTGGTTCAAAGTGTGACTAAGTCGTTCTTGGTAACGAAAAATGAAGTTGGATATCTATTCTATTTGAAAAGGTAAATGCGAAGTGAAATAAACAAAGACAAATAATAAAGGAGCAATGCAAATAATAAAACGAAAAGTAAAGCAAAACAATTAATAAAAATAAAACTAAAAGACGAAATTAATTAAACACTGAAAAATAAAATAAGACAAACTTAAACTCAAACTAAAAGGAAGGCAAGTAAAAGTGCGACTAAGTAAAAAGGCGGGAAAAATAAAGTTTAAAATTCAAAAACATAAACTTAAAATAAAGTAAAACTGAAATTACAAAACTAAGAAAAAGTGCTCATTCGAAAAAAGTCTTTAATCCGGAATAAATTGATTCATCCGGAATAAGTCTTTCATCCGGAATAACAGCTCATTCGGAATAAATGTTTATCCGAAATATTCCCCTCATCCGGAATAATTGCTCATCCGGAATAAAGGTTCATCCGGAATAAACGTTCATTTAGAATACGTTGTTCACCCGGAATAAACACTCACTCGGAATAAAACAGTTCATGCGGAATGTATGGCTTCATCCGAAATAATTAAAAGAAGCTTCATTCCGAATATAATTTCATTCGGAATAATCCTTTCATCCGGAAAAGTGCTTCATCCGGAATAATGTGTTCATCCGGAATACTCACTCGTTCGGAATAAAATGCTCATTCGGAATGACTCCTTGATCCGGAATAATCCCTTGATGCGGAATATTCACTGTTCCGGAATAACGCTTAAAATCCCTTCATTCGGAATGTAAAGTTGGTTCGGAATCTGGGGAAAACAAACAGTAGCGAAGAACAAGGAAAGAGAAGAGGACGAATTTAAACAAAACTAATCAAAATCAACCAAAAGATTAAACATAACTAATCAATTAACATCTACTAATCCTAAAAAACAATCCAAATCAATAAAACTAACAAATAAACACCAACAAAATCAAAACCCACTTAATCAAATCAATAAAAATCAAAGAACATAAACATAAACATAAGATTAAATCAACACATGAAAGGAAGATAAGAGATTAACAATAAAGATAAAGATTCAATAACAATAAAAGGAAACTTACTTGAATTTAAAGGAATTAAAAGTGCAAGACAATTAAGTAAAATGACATGAATTTAAATTACAAGTAATTAAAATGGTGGAAGAACTAATTGTCACTATTAGCCAACAAAACTAAACAAATGACTAATGACTCTATTTATAGGGGAGTAGGGGATTAGTGGAAGGAAGCTTCCTCCTCTCTTTCTTATTTCTTTAATTATCATTTAGTCATTGTCTTCTTAATTCTTCGACTTTTGTCTCGGGATTAATAAACTCGTCTTGTAATTTCTTCAATAAATTAGACTTGAGTTCTTCGGCTTTTAGTAAACTTTCGTCTTTTGACTTTTTTCTTCGATAAATCTTCAGAATTGGTCTCGGACTTCCGTTCTTTTTGAACTCTTGATTTCTTGACTTCGTCTTTTGTCTTTTTCTTCGATAAAAGCCCGTGAAAGCCCGTGTTTTCTCCCCTTTTCAGTTTTTCGTCCTAAATCACAACAAAAACACAAACCACGCATAATTCCGAGATTTACGACATAAAATACACGTTTTGGCCTGGTTATTATTGTAATTAAGTGGTAAAAGGATGGGTGTTTACACACCTATTAAATCCCCTACACTTGACCATTGCAATGTCCTCATGCAACGCATTAGTTACAAAGCAAGATTACATTTTTCATCACAATCAATCCACATTGGCCTTTATTAAAGAGATAGAAAATAACAAAAAAGTAAAGAAATCAAAAACTTACCTTAGGGTTTTGGAATGTCATGAATGATCATCATCCTCAAGTTTTCACATTCTCCAAACCAAGCTTAAAAACGAGATCATTGTTATTATAAGTTAGTAAACTAACACGAACTCATGTGGGCCAATTATTTACTTAGACTCCCTTATTCCTAGGTGTATCTCTTATATTTTATTATTGTCTTGAATGATCACGAGGATGCATTATTGACTTATTTAGATAGTTATTAAGGCTGAAAATAAAGTGGGACGATTTAATCAATAGTTAGCTAAAGGACAAAATCTTTTAAAACTGCTTCTCGGGACCTCATAAAGTTCATATCTTGGCATAAATCGCTTCACGATTTGAGACCTTTCTCGGACCGATATTTGGCAGCGACTTCATACTTTAAATCTTGAGAGACGTTCATGAAATAATGGTCTTCTCTTCATAATAGGAATTTCTTCACATGAAGTTTTGAGAGATTCTTTATATTTGGACCATGACTTCTTCATTTTTCTTCAATCTTTATTTTGGACTTTGATATACAACGATCCGCCTCCTTTTAGGACTTGGATCTATTTATCCTCATACTTTGTTAGGGCCTTTTTGGATAGAATTCTCCATGATCTTTACGGGAGTATTTGCTTTTCGTCGTGTGTCTCGATCCTTCATATTGATCTTTGATAAATGATTCTTCACATCACTTTCGGATCTTTAGCAACAAAATGTAGCCCTCATGCCTTGTTACGGCCTTTTCGGACTCGCCAATCTTCGCATCCCGCTTCAATAAGTTATGCCCTGGCTATGAACTCTAATCATTACCGAGCAACTTTTAAACGATCTTGGGCTAGAAGCTAAGTAACTTTTCAAATCGTACAACCTTATTTATTGCAGATAAATTTATTAGCAAGCGATGGGAGAATAGGCTTATAATCAACTCAGATAAATTCACGAAAGAATACCAAACTTATAATTGACTCTATCATCTCTCGTTCTCCACAGTTTAAAATCTCAAGGAATGAGACTCATGGAGGCTTAGCCTATTAAATCAAAGTTTTGTGTTTTCGAGTCATCTATAGGATCTTGCAAATTCTTAGACTTTTTCAAGTTTAGAAATTGCATTTTAGAGTTCCCTTGATAAACGACTCTCTAGGATCAAATATAGGAACTTGCGAAAAGTTCTCGTTCTTAACCCGTGAGAGTTAAGACTTTCGCGTTTTAAAGCTCCTTATATAAAAGCCTAGCAAAACTCGACTTAAACACGTTAAGGATACTAGCTAGAGTCAACTTAGATAAGTAAACTCGGGTTGAGTCAAAAGATTCACAACGTTGAAAATTAAAACCACTTTATTAAAATTTATTCTAGTAAAGAAAGAAAATAACTATACAAAGGGAAAAACTAATAGGCCAAAATAGATTAAAAATTTTGAAAAATGTTGAAAAATTGATTTTCCGGTTAAAATGAGGACAAATACAAGGAAAAGACCACTTAACTTCGATAGAAGTCCCCCCTACACTTAATATAAACATTATCCTCAATGTTTAAGCATGTGGGAGTAAACACCCCTACACTTAGGACATTGTGCACGTTGTTTAAATATTGCTAAGGAAGAGACAACTAAAGAGATTCCTATTTTAGTATTGAAAAATATAAAATAGTGAATCGAAAAGAGTTTAGGATAGAACCGGGAAGACGGAAACACGGAATCACAGGTCGTCAAAAGTCATCAAGAATTTGTCTTTGAAACTCTAATCCCTGCACATGATAAGAAAGAAAACAAGAAACCAACGGGGCTCCCCCTACACTTATGGTGAAAACAGGTAAAGATAGATAGATAATTGGGTTGCCTCCCAAAAAGCGCTTGTTTATATTAACCGAGTCACGAGCCTGACTCGTCCCCGAATTAAATGGTCCATGGGGAAGCCTTGAATGTAATACCGGGATCAAAGACCTTGTCCTCGTTCCCGGAGGACATCAACAAAGGGGAGGCCGGAGGATAAGTCTTGAAGGGTAGAAAAGTCCTTTCAACATACGAGAAGTATGTGAAATCATGATCCACAGGAGGTGGGGTGGGTAAAGGAATCAAATTGTCATCCCCCAAAGACAATTGATGCTCAGAAAGCGGCAAAGCCGTAAGGTTAGCAATCATATAATAATCAATGTCACCTCTCGGGTCAAAGCACTCATCCTCCGTAATAGTGGCTAAAGGAGTTGTTGGAAATACGTTTTACGTATTTGTGAAGGATCGGTCGCTCCAACGATAATTATGTAATGGGCTCGTGATCCACTTAGTTATGTATAGTCCATATAGCCCACATGTAGGGTGGGCTATATATATACCCCTCCTAGCATGTTAGGAGGGGGTTGGTCATTCATTCATTAACACTTTTCATTAATCTAATCTTACTTTCTCTCTCTACTTTTCTTCCCTCTCCCTTCTCTCTCTACACCTAATCTCCTTCTTCCCCATCTCTTCCACCAAATCCATAGATCTAATCCATCCATTATCAAATCCTTAGAATTCGTAGGCCTTCAATTGGTATCAAGAGCCATGGTTGAATCTTAGGATTTGCTTATTTTTTTATCTTTTGATTTGGTGGTAAAAATCCCTTCTTTTCTAATTTTTTATCAATTTTTTCATCATTCTATCAACTTTTTATCAATTTTTATAAATTTTATCTATTTTTATTTTTTATCAGTTCTATTTTTTTCGTATGTTTTTACCATCAGTTTTTGATTATCAGTTTTTTAGTCTCATTTTATCAATTTTGTTTAAAATAATCAGTCTTTTTCTTTTTCAATAATCAGTTTTTTTTATAATCATATTTTGTTTAATTTTTTTAATCAGTCATTTTTTTTATAATTTTTTAATCAGTATTTTTTTCTCAGTTTTCTTTTTCATTTTTTTAACAGTCCAAATCAGTCAAAAAGTCCAATCTGTTAACTCGTCCATTAGTCAATCTGTCATATCTGTCTACAGTCCAAACAGTCCAAAAATTATCAAAAGATCTGTATTTTTCCATCCAATTTTGAGATCGAGTGCTTTCATCTTTCAGAATGAGAAAACTTTCCGAATAGTCTACATTTTCCGAATAGACAAATCTTTCCGAGTAGACAAAACTTTCCGAATAGACAAAAAGTTCCGAATAGAAAAAAAAAAAAAAAAGTTCCGAATAGCCCAAAAAAGTTCCGAATAGCCAAAAAGTTCCGAATAGCCAAAAAGTTCCGAATAGCCAAAAAGTTCCGAATAGCCAAAAAGTTCCGAATAGGAAAAAACTTCCGAATAGGAAAAAACTTCCGAATAGGAAAAAACTTCCGAATAGGCTTTTCTAACAACTCGACCCAAACAGTGACTCTTGACTCAATCCTACAACACTCGACTCCCTCATCTCTCAACGTCCAACAACATCAACTCTCGACTCATTTACCCAGACTAACCCAAACCCCCAAACCAAAACCTCTCGACACCCTCTCGACATCCAAACATATAACAAGACTCGACTCACTCCCAAAACAAACAACCCAAAGACCTCTCGACACCTACCCACCCTCACTCTCTCGAACACTCAAACCCCTCCCCAACCCAAACCAACAGGACTCTCACACCATCTTCACCCAAGCCTCGAAAACCCTCGCATCACTCTCACCCTCGTCTAACATTTCTCAACCCAAGACCCTTACTCTCCCCACTCGACCTGACACCAAACGCAAACCCCCAAACTCATTTACCCACCCTCGACCCTCGACCTCCCTCAAACTCTCGACTACAACAAACTGACACCAAAAAACTCCCCTCGTAACAAATCCACACAACACCCTAACTCCCTCACACCCAAACCCTCATACATCTGGTCTCTCCCTCAATTCTTAACACTAAAAACAAACTCCTCACCCTCTCGTTACGACTCTCTCCCTCGCAACCCAAACAACAAACCATCCACACTCGACCGACCCTCACCATCACACACAACCCATATCATCATTTTGATTCAAACCCAAAAAGACATCATTTTGACTCAACTATCTAAAACATACCCAAGAAAGACTCAACAGATGAAGAGAAGAACATAATTAAAATTAAGTGATCTTACCCGAGACCTCAATCAAAGAGATCTTGACGACGTGGAACAGAGAAGAAGATAATCAAGGGATTGTGTTAGATTGAGTGGTGAAGGTTTAGAGGAGTAGATTTGCGGCTGTTTTGCAGTATTTGGGAGAGGAGAGAGAGTTTCAGTGTTTGGGAGAGAGAGACGGAGGAGTTATTTGTGAGAGAGAGATAGGTTTTAAATGTGTTGTGTGTTAATATTAGGGGCGGAAATAACTATGTAAGTGGGGCGGTGATATTTTATTCTTTTGGGCCACGTGTTTAAACTAGGTGATATCTGTGTTGATTGGACGGAGATAACAAAGAAGTTAATGGGCGGACATTCCAATGTTTGAAGGATAGCTGTCAAGCCACGTGGGGCGGAGAACACAAAGCCTGGGAACACGGTTTTTGCATTAAATATTTTAACTACACATTTAGTTGGGCCACTTGACATTTATTTTATTTTTTTATTTTTACCTTTATCTTATTTTTTTTAAGCGACATTTATTTTTAGAGTTACCGTGTGTTTTTATTATTGGTCATTTACTATAGTAAATTTTGTTTAGTAAATTTTGTTTAGTAATTTTTGGCAAATCGTGTCGAAGCGGGTATTTTCAAAGTTTAACGTGCAAAACATTTATCGGGTTAAACGTTATTGTGGCCGGATTTGAAGTCAAATTTACGAGTGAAAGTGACGGGATATATTTTTAGCAATTACGGATTTTTGATCGGGTTTTATTCATAATCTTTTGAGCCGATAACACTTTTTGAGCCGAGTCGTATTGTTCAAACCCGACAACAACAACAGCCACATCATTTTTCCTCGATTACCAATGGAATCGTTAAAATCGACACTTAAAGAGGGAAAATTGCATCAAGTGCAAGCCAACGCTAGGGAAAGTGGTATAACTTCATTTCGAATGCTTCAGTATCATCTAGTTAATCTTTCACGGATTCAAGGAGGGAGCGAATTTGTGACCATCTTTGGACAAGATCGTCATATATTCATCGACTCAATTTTCACCACTTTGACCCAACTCGCCGAGGAACTTAACAATAAAAGCTTTAATCACTCTGCATCGGCACTTGCTTATAAGGCTCTTGTGACACAACTCACGCCTTTCCTCCAGTTCAATATCATCAAGTCTGAAAGTTCAATGATTTGCCAATCATTTCTTCGAGATACACATACTGAACTTCGAGTCTTCCGTGATACAATTCTGAAACTCATGACATCAGTCTCGTCTTCGATTTATCAACAATCACAACTTCAGCAAACGTATGATAATGGAGTGCAAGAATCAATGCCGCAGATGCAAGAGGAGAATGGTCATACGGTTGACAACTTGGAGCCTAACGATGGCAAGAGCACGGATTCAGAAGGACAACATGATATCAGTGGCACGTCGGGGAATGTTCACGAGATTTCTCTTGATGACACCTTACCCATTTATGACGAAGAGCCTGCAAACATGGTACAATGTGATGTTGGTTATGATGTATATGCTGATGACATGCCGCATATTGAGCATTCTGAACCTACTTATGACAAACATGGGATGGAAACGAGTGATAGAAATACTACTTCTGATTCATCCGATGTAAGTCATAATGGGGGAGAGATTGTTCAGAATGCTATAGTACATCATGAAAATTGTATTATAACTGCTTCATTGTCTGCTTCTGATTCTAAGATTAAAGAGCTCGAAACGATCATAGCTCGGCAATCAAAAGATCTTGAGGATGCCAAACTTGAATTTTCTAAGAAAACGGTCAAATTTGAAACATACTTTGAAAAACTTGAAAAATCAAACGTTGTTCTTGAAAGAAAATTGGATCAAACTGTTTTAGATTCTAAAGCTGAAAAGGATTATTTTTTGAAACAAATTCAACTGCTTGAATCTAAGTTGGCATCCCAAGATAACGTGCTCAAAGAAAATGAAACATTAAAAGCCCAAGTACAGGAAAAGGTTTTTGCTATAGCTGCGTTGAAAAACGAGTTAAGGAAAAGTAAAGGACCTAGTGTGGACACTAAGCTTAAAAAACCATCAATCTTGGGGAAACCGCCTACAAATCAGTTCGTCAGACAACCGACTGTCAGACAACCTACTGCATTTGGATCCGAGCGATCACAATCCTCGAGACCGCGGTTTGCCTCCCAAGTTGATTTGGGTCATATTTCTAGAACTGTCACTCCAGCAACTAGGCCCAATGTGATCACTCCAGCTTTAGCAAGACCAAATCATATGATTGCCTCTAGTTTCCCTAAAAATACCAAGACCACGTCTAGAACTAGTTCAAATGATGTTTGCCATAAATCTGGTCAAAGGGAAGCTATTCAAAAGACACATGTAAGAGATAGCAATGTCCAACCTAGTCAGATGCCTTCTAGATTACCCAACACTGCTAACCGTAGCATGCCATCTTCTAGGAGCATCGATCAATCATCTAGGAATTATTCAGACATGAAATATGCTACTTGTAAAACATGTAGAAAATGTGTCTTTACGGCAAATCATGATGCTTGTGTCAAGAAATTACTTGATGAGGTGAACTCCTGTGCTAGAATTAAGTCCCAGTGGATAGCTAAAATCAAACCCTTTGGTAAAGTTTGGCGCCCCACTGGTAGAACTTTCACTATTGTAGGAAACGAGTGCCCTTTAACTAGGATAGTCTCTGATTCTACGAAGACTACTAGGGAGGAAATTCCAAAGGATGATACATCACTTAAGCCTGAACTTAAGATTTTCTATAAAAGGAAACGTTTGCCAACTAAGACAAGTGAATCATCCCCTCAGGCCACCTCTGACACAAGTAAAGCCAACTGTGAACCCCCACGTGCTTCAAAAATAGATATTTCTAACCCATGCAAAAGTATACAAACTCCTAATGAGAATGCAGGTACCAAAGTTGATGTTCCAAAAGAACGAAGCGGTCCAATCGTTGTGTACCGTTCAACTAAGGACACTCTTAGAGTTTGGTTGCTGAAGAAGCAGATATCGGAGAAACAAATGTCTCAGGGGATTCATGGTTAAGCTGCACAAAGGACTTATAGTCATATCACAGACTATAACTCGATCATCAAAGAAAGGAAAGTTTATCGCCGATGATAAACTTATCCTAAAAACGAGAAATTCATTTTTCTCGGGCATGAGCTTACATCAAAAACATTCCAAGTTTTTAAGCTCATGCACTAAGGTTTATAGATAAATGACAGTCTATAACCCGTTCTTCAAAGACAGGAAAGTTTATCGCCGATGATAAACTTATCCTTACAACGAGAAATTAATTTTTCTCGGGCATGAGCTTATATCGAAAACATTCAAAGTTTTTAAGCTCATGCACAATGACTTACAGTTAAATGTCAGACTGTAACTCGAACTTCAAATACAGGAAAGTTTATCATTAATGATAAACTTATCCTCTTAACGAGAAATTCACCTTTCTCGGTCATGAGCTTGTATTAAAACATTCGAAGTTTTAAGCTCAGAAAGGAAAGTGTATCTTTTAAATAAGAGAACTTTTCCTCGTAACGAGAAATTAAACTTTCTCGGTCATGAGCTTTCCGTTAAAACAGTCAAAGTTTTCAAGCTCATGAAAACGACTTCTAAGTAAATGTCAGCTTAGGACTCGTTCTTCAGATAAAAGGAAAGTTTATCGCCGATGATAAACTTATCCTTAACAACGGGAAGTTTACAACTTCTCGGACTTGAGCTCGTTTTATAAGATATTCAACATCTTAAGCTCAAGTAATTGGTTTTCAAAACTTTGAACACAATTTTTCGAGAATTTCTCAAAAGGTTTTTCTAAATCTTTCAAAATTGTGTGTTCAAAAATGTTTTGATAAAAAGAGCATGTCTTCTGGAATCGATAATATTTACGAACCTAGAAATGTCATTCAATAATGACACGGGGTTGTAAATAAAGTTCGAGCAGAAGTTCAAACTTTTAAAACATGCTCAAAATGGTTTGCTATTATTTCAGATAGCAACCCGCTTTTCATACTCAAGTCAAGCATTTCACCGGAAAGCTTTGACTCAACAACGGGAATTCATTTTCTCGGGGACGTGACGAGGTGACCAACATTCGTGAACAAGAACCATGTGCTTCTTTCATATGCTGTTCTCCATTATTCAGGTCCAACCTCGTACATTGCTAATTTTTTGAATTCATTATCATATATTGATCTTTGCACGTGTTAAATACCTTACACTTGTGTTTAAAAGGTATTTAATTTACGTTTCAAGTACACCCTCATTAATTTGAGGGGGAGCTTGTGTAATTCATGAAGATAATTGGATTTGCATTTTTCTTCCCAAATTTTCTTAAAATGCTATTAAATCAATTGATATTAAAAACATCGATTGGGTTAATATTTTTAATATGGGGGAGAAAATGTGATTTAATATGGGATATGATCAATCATAAATGGTTTGACTTAACGTGTTAGTTCATCCCGACATGTGCAAAATGTTTTCGAATATCGTAGCATATGTTAAGGGGGAGCAAAATGGATTTGCACTTCAAAATGGATTTCATGGTGACACACACTTACCCAAAACATCTCTTTTCACGACGATGAAGATTATGGTGACATAAGGATGGTAGGATAGGTTAAAGTCCAATGATTTCTCTAGAACCGGAGGAATCTTCCCAAGGACATTCCATAGCTAGAAATAGTAGTCCTTAGGAAAGATGGAGAAAGATTGTGAATGTAGCTGAATGCCGACCAAGTACTTAAGTTAGCACTGGAACAATCACAACAAGGTGCTAGTTATGACGTATTGGTAAGCATTGAAGGGGTTGAAGAATGAAAAAGAATTGTAAAGATAAAGGGTGTAAAGAAAGAAGCCCTCCTTACAACTTTAGGCAGAAACCGGGTCAATACATATGCTATTGAGGTCATTTTTGCTAATGATTCTCGGTATTGAAGAAAGACATCATGGACCCAGTGATGCAATGCACAACCCTTCCCAGCTAACTCAAATATCTCTCAAAAGGTATTTGTTTTAATCACACGGAGATCAACACATTATCTACTGGTTTATTCACTCCGAATAAATTGGTATTGAAAAGGTGGCACTCCTCTCCAGCCTCCGATCACTAAAATCCAAAATGCACGATCGAGTCTAGAGCCATTTGAGATCATCAAATATCTCATTAGGACACACTTTCATTATTCCTTGCTTCTTCACACACTGTGAAAAGTAAGAATGTTCTTAAGAGTCCTACGCAAAATCTTCATGATCTTGCCTGAACATCTGAGTAATACGAAAGTATTTACAATGAAGATGGAAATCCTTCTTGAGCGAATATCAAAAAGCTCATGGTAGGTGACTTGTGCGATTCTTTATGAATCAAACTTGTGATAACTGGAAAGCAACAGTGGTTTAATTCTTAAATGAATTTAAACACGTTCCAGGCCTCTACGCATTATCATATGATCTTGCCAGAACACTCAGAGTGACTCTTTATTGATCACAGTGATGAGTGGAAATCCTTCTAGTGTTAACATCAAACAGCACTTGGTAGGTAACTTGCAAGATTCTATATGAATCAAGCTAGTGACAACTGGAAAGCAACGATGGTGCGGTTCTTAATTGAACTTCACTTGTTCCAGGAACATGAATTGACGGCTTCAAATCATGCGGATAATATTATCCAAATGATTCACTCTTTACGTTCGCAGTCAGCTTTGGACGGTCGAGTAAAGAGAACGGGTTTACCCGCGAAATCTTGTCAAGGAGGTTCTTAATTGAAACTACCTGCCACAAGTACGATATTTAATATCGTCCAACGGTCTTCACCGACCGGAGGTAAAATGCTACCGAATTAGAATGAAATGTTCAAGGCCATTTCATCCGTGTATATGGTTTGTTGCTAACTGTCTTATGCAGCGTAACAAGAAGGTGGCATTGCGGTGTATAATCTAGAAGAAGTCGTCACCACATGCTTATACTACATACACTTAGTACTTCAACAAATTCAAGAAAGTCTGAAGGTCAAGTCTTCCGCTGTATCAAACTCTGAAGCTTTCAAGAATTTAAAGGTATAAGTATGTGGAACATGAAGTCACAAAGAGGCAAATTTCACAAGTGATGAATGCACAAGGTCAAGGCAAGGAAACATGCTCAAGACTAAAGTCAAAGATCATATCAAGCATATTCACAAGAACAAGATCGAAGACTCAAGCATAGATGCTAGGTTTAAGATTTTGTAAAATGGTGTGACCTCCCTTAGGGGGAGATTGTTGGAAATGTGTTTTCCCAAAGAAAGTCTCGGTCACATCATTATTAGCATAGATCACGAGCCATAGTATATTTAGAACTTTGTAACTTGGAGCGACCTCCCTTAGGGGGAGATTGTTGGAAATACGTTTTACGTATTTGTGAAGGATCGGTCGCTCCAACGATAATTATGTAATGGGCTCGTGATCCACTTAGTTATGTATAGTCCATATAGCCCACATGTAGGGTGGGCTATATATATACCCCTCCTAGCATGTTAGGAGGGGGTTGGTCATTCATTCATTAACACTTTTCATTAATATAATCTTACTTTCTCTCTCTACTTTTCTTCCCTCTCCCTTCTCTCTCTACACCTAATCTCCTTCTTCCCCATCTCTTCCACCAAATCCATAGATCTAATCCATCCATTATCAAATCCTTAGAATTCGTAGGCCTTCAGGAGTGGATGAAAGGTGCTCGGGAGGGGACTTGGGACAATACCTTCCTACAGTAAATTATCAAAAATAATATCCCCCTCCGTGTCATTATCATCAATACCCGGAGGTATTGAGTGAATGTCGATTTCTTCTAGCAATGGGTCATTATCTTCAACGGGAGGAATAGATGGAGGTAAAGAAGAGGAAAGAGGAGGAGAAGTCAACTCTTCGATTTGAGAAATAAGAAGATGCACTTTCCGTAATCTGTCACGAAGAATCACGTCGTCCACCTCATCTACAAGAGCAAGTTCATCGGTGAACTTCTCGTAAGCCGGAGAGAATAAATCGTCATCGCCCGCATCTCCCGATGGAGAATGAGAAATTTCAAAAGTGAAATTCTGATAGCGTGGAGAAAAATTGTCATCATTCGAATCGACCTCTTGCGTAAGAGCAACGTCATCCTCAGACTCCATAGCAGTCGGTATGTCACAAACCTCATCATCAAAGAATTTATCGAGACTAAAATCACTAATCTTACTCAATGAATCACCATCCTTAGACGCATTAGGAATATCGAGAGTAGGAGTAGCAACTTCAAAAGATGGGTTGAGAGCGTAGACATCATCGTCGTCATCATCATCATAATAGACGGGACCATTCCAATTAGGAGTGACATAGTCGGCTAACTCTTCCTTGATAACCTCCACATCTTTAAGAAGCTCATGAAACAACTTTTCTTGTTCATCTCCCCGAGTATGTTCAATTAAACCAATTCTATCCCACGCTGTAATTAAACATTTTGGTGTAGAAAAGAAGGGAAAACGACCAAATTGGCTCAAAAAGGTGTTGGTGGATTTCAAGATTTCGTCACCATCAAGCAAAGGTTGCCTTTCCTGATGCAAGTCAACTCGGATTTGAGCTAAACTTTCTAGAACATCATTCAAAGTAGTGAGTTGTTGGTCAAGACTAATTTGCTGAGAGAATTGATGATTGAGGGTGTGATGTGGGGGCTCAAAGTTATACACACTTGGATGATAGCCCGGAATTGTCTCAAAGACCTTTGACGGATCACAAGAAGAAGCATCATGAGGGCCCCCACAAATATAGCACCATGGGTATGGAGAAAAACCGGGTGCGTCATGTGGAAAGCTATTACCATTGTCATAATTGTAACCCGGTTCTTGCCTGTGACCATACGGGTATCAAACCGGGCACGAAACATGCCAATGAGAATCGCTTCCACAATACATGAAATAGGGAGGAGTAAGTTCATTAGAAGTAAAGGATGAGTTAATCGAATTACACGATGGACAAAATCCTATTTGTGAATCGATGGAAATAGGAGGAAGGTCTCTTCCGCATCGCTCGCATGAACACCATTGACATGATTTGCTCCCATATAGTCTTCTCCAACACCCGACGCAATGGACATAAGAATCCATAAAGAAAAATAGATAAGCAAGAAGAATATTTTTGGTGAAAAACTTTGAAAAAGAAATGCTTTTTATGATTATTCGAATGTTTCTGGGATTTTTGAAAATTTTTGACACGAATAATAACGTTCACGAGTGAACGGATCCCAAAAGCCAACGCGTCTCTCACAAAAAACCGTTAATCTTCACGCAAAGAGCCGGCAACGGCGCCATTTAATACTTGTTTTTACCCAAGTATGAAAATTCGTTGTTCCAATCTTATCGAATTGATTACTGGTTCAAAGTGTGACTCAGTCGGTCTTGGTAACGAAAAATGAAGTTGGATATCTATTCTATTTGAAAAGGTAAATGCGAAGAGAAAATAAAAAAAGACAAATAATAAAGGAGCAATGCAAATAATAAAACGAAAAGTAAAGCAAAACAATTAATAAAAATAAAACTAAAAGACGAAATTAATTAAAGACTGAAAAATAAAATAAGACAAACTTAAACTCAAACTAAAAGGAAGGCAAGTAAAAGCGCGACTAAGTAAAAAGGCGGGAAAAATAAAGTTTAAAATTCAAAAACATAAACTTAAAATAAACTAAAATTGAAATTACAAAACTAATAAAAAGTGTTCATTCGAAAAAAGTCTTTCATCCGGAATAAATTGATTCATCCGGAATAAGTCTTTCATCCGGAATAACAGCTCATTCGGAATAAATGTTTATCCGGAATATTCCCCTCATCCGGAATAATTGCTCATCCGGAATAAAGGTTCATCCGGAATAAACGTTCATTCGGAATACGTTGCTCATCCGGAATAAACACTCACTCGGAATAAAACAGTTCATGCGGAATGTATGGCTTCATCCGGAATAATTAAAAGAAGCTTCATTCGGAATATAAATTCATTCGGAATAATCCTTTCATCCGGAAAAGTGCTTCATCCGGAATAATGTGTTCATCCGGAATACTCACTCGTTCGGAATAAAATGCTTATTCGGAATGACTCCTTGATCCGGAATAATCCCTTGATGCGGAATATTCACTGATCCGGAATAACTCTTAAAATCCCTTCATTCGGAATGTAAAGTTGGTTCGGAATCTGGGGAAAACAAACAGTAGCGAAGAACAAGGAAAGAGAACAGGACGAATTTAAACAAAACTAATCAAAATCAACCAAAAGATTAAACATAAGTAATCAATTAACATCTACTAATCATAAACAAACAATCCAAATCAATAAAACTAACAAATAAACACCAACAAAATCAAAACCCACTTAATCAAATCAATAAAAATCAAAGAACATAAACATAAACATAAGATTAAATCAACACATGAAAGGAATATAAGAGATTAACAATAAAGATAAAGATTCAATAACAATAAAAGGAAACTTACTTGAATTTAAAGGAATTAAAAGTGCAAGACAATTAAGTAAAATGACATGAATTTAAATTACATGTAATTAAAATGGTGGAAGAACTAATTGTCACTATTAGCCAACAAAACTAAACAAATGACTAATGACTTTATTTATAGGGGAGGAGGGGATTAGTGGAAGGAAGCTTCCTACTCTCTTTCTTCTTTCTTTAATTATCATTTAGTCCTTGTCTTCTTAATTCTTCAACTTTTGTCTCGGGATTAATAAACTCGTCTTGTAATTTCTTCAATAAATTAGACTTGAGTTCTTCGGCTTTTAGTAAACTTCCGTCTTTTGACTTTTTTATTCGATAAATCTTCAGAATTGGTCTTGGACTTCCGTTCTTTTTGCACTCTTGATTTCTTGACTTCGTCTTTTGTCTTTTTCTTCGATAAAAGCCCATGAAAGCCCGTGTTTTCTCCCCTTTTCAGATTTTCGTCCTAAATCACAACAAAAACACAAACCACGCATAATTCCGACATTTACGACATAAAATACACATTTTGGCCTGGTTATTATTGTAATTAAGTGGTAAAAGGATGGGTGTTTACACACCTATCAGTTACCTAATCAACACTCCTCAAATGAGAATTACGTTTACCACATTCGTGAGGATTTAACTTATCAACAATCCCCACAAATGAATGATGGTTTCGTGCTTGATCATGATCTTTTCGAGAGAGTTTCTAAAATCCTCAATGAGGGGAACGAAAAACCTTGGTTTGACGAGCCTATCTATGATGAAGAAATCGAAGAGATTAACGTTCATGAGGATGACGAATATGTTGACCCTGATGGGGCGGTGTTCTTTATCGATCATCGTTTTGAGTGGTTGTACAACCCACCCTCCCGCCAATGACTTAAATGTGAGAATTTTTAGCGTCACTAATATTGATTTTGAAACGCCAAATATTTTCGACATTATAAAATCGAGAAAAAGGAAAGGATTTTAAAATTGATTTAAATGATTTTTCTACAAGTTTAACTTCGTCATCACTACCTGTATTGAGTGCTACGAGCTCGTCTACTCCTTTTGACGATGCTTTGTGTGGTTTTAGTGTGGGGGAATCCCCTTATGTTTCTTCACACTTCACCACCGAGGACGAGATATTCGATCTTAATATCGCATTTTTAGGGAAATCTCGGTCTTCCACCGATGCAAAAAATGGAAAATCTTTTCATATGCTTGGTTTGAGTATACCTCGAGTAGCTCATGTTTATGCCCCACCCAATGACCCACCCTTCTATTTCTTACCTCTTTTCTTTTACGTCTTTGAGGTTCTAGTTCGTGTTGGAATAGCGTTGTTTCGTTTATCATCCGAAAAAGAAGACGCTATATTTAACCCCGGTATACGTTTATCGGATTTTTAAATTACTCCACGTACTTTTGGGCATTGTTTATCATGTAAGCCTCACCAAAAATGACCAAACCATGATAATCCCTAAATGATCACATTTATTAGGATTCGAGTCGACCTCTTGACTCGGTTATCAAAAACGAGGTGCCTCGTGGAGGAAATCCCATGTTTATCCTTGTACATATTATCACTCTTTAGTGTAACGTGAGGGGACTTGTGCTCTTGCAACCTTTGTTCCATGGTTGTTTGTGATTGTGATTTATTAGGTTCATCGTCATCATTGAATCCTCTCGTGTTCATTTTGCGTATCACTCGAGCTTCGATCATTGCCTTAGAAGAATCCGATATTCGATGATATTCTTTTACGTTCTAAAGTTATCTTATTAGCATAATTCATAAACGAATTTTAGGTTATTCGTTTTACCCTTTCCATGCTCGAGATTAAGCATTCGACTTTTCTTCTTTAGTATAGGGGTGTTTCACCCTTAGACTCAAAACATCGAGGACAATGTTTAGTTTTAGTATGGGGGTGAATAGTTACTTTACCTTGCTTACGTCATCACACAATCCAATATTTATCTTTTTGTTATCGTTTTATGCAAAATAAGGCTAAAAATGGCCAAATTTTAAATTTTTCTTGTTTTTCATAAGTGTTTAAGACACGAATGTAGGTTTTCCGATGGTAAGAATAAGATTATTTTTTGACGCGACCGTGCGTGTTGAGCACTTAGCTTCGATTTCTTAACTTATTAGGATAAGTCTCATTAAATTAAGGACGAGAAATGATAGCGTTAATTATAAGTCACTATGATAAACGTAGAGTATTCGTATTCTTTAAAAAACTCATGTGTCCTAATTATTTTCTTTTTCTCCCATCACTTTTATAATAAATTGTTAATAAATATTGATTTAGCGGTTTAATCTCTACTGTTGGTTTCTAATTGATTTTAGTAGCTTCCATGTAATTAAATTGGGAACAAATTAAGGTATCGTCGCGTCACGGTTTTGAAGTATTGGCACCCGAATAATCAAAGGATTCCCCCAAAATAATTTAAGTTCCTCTTCACCTAAATCAAGCAAAAAATTTGAAGCTCACAAGGCCAAAAAATCTATGCGAAAATTGAAGTGAATGTCTTAAATCTCGAAGCCTTAAAGATCCAAAACTCGCCTTAGCGTGAGGATATATGTCAAGTCATAATAAACACCTCTTGGCGAGGTTAAATAAAAGACAAGGGCAAGACCGAAGTCATAATAAAAGCTCCATGGCAGAGTTGAATAAAAGATGGAGGTAAACCATGATAATCAAAGCTACCGATGATGAGGTGGGTAATAAAATTCATGGTAATAAGTCAAATGTTCAAAACCGTTCTAAAACCGTGTTTATCGATCCTTTTTGTTGACTTAATTTTTTTGACATCGTTGTCTATTAGGATAAATTATTAATTTAATGATTTTGGTTACACCATTAAAACTCTATCTTTGGACCTAATTTCTATTTACGCATAAGTCAATAATGTATCCTCGTGATCATTAAGACAAAAATAAAATATAAGATATACGCCTTAGGAATAAGGGAGTTTAAGTACGTGATTAGAGCATATGAGTAGTGTTAGCATTACTAACTTATAATGACAATGATCTTTGTTGATACAAAAGTCGGGTGATCCTTGCTAGACCCGAGTTAGGCTTAATTCGGGTTGGCTGGACTCTGACTCCTGCACCAAGTGAATTATCTGGTTGGGATCCTGCACACTAAAACAGCACGCGTTAGGCTTACCGCGGGAATGTATCCCACGATTAGACTCCAGCGTGAGAGTAAGTAACCGGTTAGGGTTATGAGAATCGGATGAGATGTGAGTGTGTAGAATGTAATACCTTTGTGGAACCCTTGGGGGTTCCTTATATAGGAAGTGAAACCCTAATGGGCTGTCACTGATGCTTCGGCCCCAAGGAAAGGATAAATACCAGAATTAGATTGATTGTTATCTTCTAATTATGGTGAGTGAATATCCTCTCCTTTGGGATAAATCCTAATCATAGTAGGAGTATGATTCTTTCTAACCATGTACCGACCATGCCGGGCCGTGGGCCGCACACGTGTGTGCGGTTACTGTTCATCTAAGCCTATAGGGTTAAATAACATTAATCCCACCCATCCGTGATGGGCCGGCTACGGGTAGTACCCGTGGGCCGGGTTCATGACCCGGCTGGGGACAATACATCATCATGTCCCCCTAGTCTAGTTGTTACAGCCGTAGGCGTAACCTCTAGACTAACAAGATGCTCCCCGGACGTACCAAGAAAGATCCTTAAAGAATGATAAATTTCCAAACTTTGTTTATGCCACACATAGCAACCTCAGCCGCACTTGTCAGTCGAAACAAATTAAATACAACATTGAATATGTTCTTGCGTATGACCGCATATCCTGACATAAGAATGAACGCATTAATGGTAGTCAATTAGTCAGACGCACGCCTGCAAAAGTGCACCAGAAAGGCCCACCCTTGAGCCACGTAAAACTGTCAAGAATTGACCCATGGGTCCCCTCTGACGTTTTAGAAGTGTCAGAAATCCCATCCGTTGGATGGGCGTAGTGGCTTACACGTGGCGAACATCCATGCTACCTCGGAAATCGAGGCAACCCTATATAAGAGTTGGTGTGTGCTACTGTTACACACACAGTTTATATTGTATTCCGCCATTGTTACTCCCATGCTCATTCCTTCATACCTTCGCTTCATATCCCACGGATTAACTCCGCCGCAGGTTAGATCATCACGCCTCTCAAATCCTTTGTGTAAAACATGGTGAAGGACAATCCCATTATTATAGATGTCCTTAACGTGATGCCTGTGGAGAAATACATAGACTTTTTGTCTAAGTATTATATTCCCGAAAGCGTACATCTGACCTATCTGGGTGACGGTGAAGCGATTAGGGATGATCCAAAGGGGAAGATAGGCGTTTACACACGCCTATTCGACTCGGCTAACTACCGTATCCCCTTATCTAAGTTTTTGGTAGATCTGCTTCTATACTATGACTTCCACATAACCCAACTGCACTGCATAGGGGCATGTAAAATCAATCAGTTTGAGATTACCTGTCATACGTGCGGGGTAACCCCGACCGTAAATCTATTTATGGTTTTTTACTCCCCCCAACTAGTGAATGGGTGGCTGTCGTTCAAAAAACGATCTGCGAACGCCCCCATGACTTATAGGAAGCCCTTAGACTCCCTCAAGAATTGGTACGACCATTACTGTTTCGTTGATGAGATATTATTCCCTACCCCGTTCGTCCTCAAAACCAGAGTACCCAAAGCCTATCCTCCCACATCTAAAGACTATAGTAGTAAGGATTTGAAAATTCTAGATACCCACCACACATAATTTCATAGGGGTTTGCCGGAGCACTTCCTGTGCCTAGTAGGGATAAGCCACTACTACTATGGGAGGGAGGATATGTATCGGTGCTTTCTGACCGAATGTAGGAAGGGTAGGTCCACTTATATTTGTAGATGTAAAAAATGCCACATTTGTACTTTGTGAATTTACTAATCCTGTATATGCATATGTCCGCAGAGATGAACCTACATGGATTATTGGGCCAAGGCGACCCAATGAAAGTTCCTGAAGGATTCTGTCCGCTGAAAGAAAATGAACTCCCCTTCTTGATGCGACCGTAGACAAAACCATCCCGCTGGAAGAAACCACTGAGCAGAGATCAGATGAGGGAGAGCCCGTGATTGAGAAGTCCCCGCTTGACTTTCATAACGAAGATGGTGGAGAACTGCTTCTAGAGAACACCACACTGGTGAGGATGAGGAAGCCACCCAAGCTTCTGGGTCCCCCAAACCCAAATCCAGGAAAAGAAAGACTACCAGGAGGGTAGCAAAAACTCTAGGGGATGGGGCGGGGGCACATAATGCTCCCCCAAAGAAGCTAAGGAAGTACCATCCGCAGTTCCAGGAAGGGATCAGCGCCTCTACGACCCAGGTCGACCCTTCGCTGCACATGTATGAGCAAGTCTGGATGGCAACTCCAGTGAACACCGTGGCTCCTACCATCATAGAACCCGTGATTGGCACTACGTAAGTACCCCTTGAACACTCCAAATGATAAAAATCCATAAACAGAACTAATAAATGTGAATAACATGGCGGATCCGTCGACCGTGGCCCAATATAAGGAGGTGGAAAGGGAACCCTCTCCTGTAACATCAATGAGACCTCCATCCCCTATTGTGACCCATGCTGAGGAGCTACATCCTGAGGGACCCGACACCAGCCTACGCCTAGCATGGAATTTATCTAGCTTAACAAGGTTGGAGGCAGAGTCCGAGTGCTCTGAATTCAATGAACACATCACTCCTCCAGCACTGGCACAAGATTTGGACGAACTAGAGCATGAGACGTTGCTGGAGCAGTTTGATGTGTCCTCCGCACACCAGGTGACGGTTGGTGCGGCCCTGAGACGCCGTCTGATCAAGGCCTTGGCTAACGTGAGTCGTGCTGATAAAAAGATAGCTCGCCGTGAAGCACTGGTGGGTAAGCACGAGAAAACCATCACCTCCTTGCAGGCAGCGTTGGTCGTGGCCGAGTCAACCGTCAAGGAGCAAGCCCATCACGCCAATGCTCGTGAAGAACGTACTGCCGAGCTGGAGGCCCTTTTAGCTGCATCCAACGAGAAGGTATATTATCATATTAATGCTTATTTGTGCACAAAAAAACACATTGTCTTTGTAATAGCTCCAAGTGTCATATATAGGTATCCGCAGCCGAAGCTGCTACGAAAGCCGTAACCGTACAAGCCTTCACTATTGCTCAGGAGCGCGATGCACTGAAGGATGAGCTAACCTAGGCGCAGACTACCTTGGACGAGCAAGCTGCAGCGGCTGAGGGCGAACTAAGCCAGATGGCCACAGACTGTGCTGAAATGATATGTCCTCCTTTGTTCACAGCCATAGCCGGGCGCAGATGGATGGTTGGCCAAGGAATGCGGCTTGCCGTGAGCAAGGTGACGGAAGCTCCTTACATGTTGCAGGCCTTTGCTGACGTTGTATCGGACGGTATTGACCGTGGTAGGCACGAGGGGCTGGTCAAAGCTGCGGAGCTGATAGGCAAGAAGGAAGATATCACCCAGCATGCCTACCACAACCATCTATCCGCAGACAAGATGATCGCGTCAATGGCCGCACTTGCTAAAATCCAGCACCCCTTCCTGGACAAGCTAGAGTCACTAAAGGATGCTCCCAATGGAGTAATAATGTTGAAGCTCACCGCGGACCCTATCCAACTATCCCTGCCTACCTACGACTCTGTGTCGAAGGTGATGAAAGGTGAAAAACTGCTGGCCGAGGCGCTTGATGCAAACATGATCAGGGCCCAAGAAGGAAGGAATGCGCACGGGGAGGTCCTCCACACTTTGATTGAAGAAGGGATGAAAGAGATAGGGGAGTTCCTACCTCCCTTGTAATTTACATTGTAAACACTTGTACTATTTTATTCGTCCGTGTATGTATACGGCTAAAACTGATGTTATTGTAATAACTTGTCAAATTTATGCAAGCGAGTCCGTGATGACCACAGGTATTTTGGTGTTTTGAATTTGAAACTTGTGTATTTTTGTTTTTTAGATATCATATACCTGTACTGCATGACATGTCACGTCTTACTCAAAAAATACAATCAAGTCTATATTTTACTAGACGTGCGGCATGCGTCTTTAACATGCAAAGCACTGCGTGAGCGCGGAATATGGAAACTCATCACAACGTCTTGTGAGTAAGGTGTCTAGTAAGGATACATGATCCGCGTCACTGGGGTTGCATCCCTCTTATGCGACAAGTTGAATTATTAGGTTCACTTAATCCTCTTACCCCGCCTAGAGGCGCATTGTACATGTACGGTATTGAATGAATGCATATGAATAAGATATAGCACATTGTAGTAACAGTAACTAAATCTATACAACAATAATAAAATCTAAAAAAGAAGACACTAATTTGCACAAGAACGAGTCGTGGAGCTAGCTAGGCACCACGACATTTTATTAAAATGTTTACGTTTTTTGTTTTAACAAGAATTGGAAATCCTAAGAAACAAAAGGAACCTAGAAAGCATAAAAACAAAACAAAGAGAACACATGGATCTTCATTGAAGCTAGATATAGCGAAGTGTCCATGCGGAAGCCGTAGCTTTCAAAGATAGCACCTTTTAAGGTTGCAGATATTCCATGTGCGTTCCAGGTCGCGGTCATCAATGTCACGTAACTTGTACGCGCCCCGTCCTAAGGCTTCCGTAACCTCGTACGGTCCTTTCCACTTAGGGCCCAGCTTTCCTGTATTCTCCACTCTACTCGCCTCGTTGAAACGATAAACATAATCTCCCGGTCGAAAAGAAACACCTTTAACCTTGGGGTCATAATAAGCCTTCATCTGTGCCTTGGACTTGGCCTCATTGACAGCCGCTATTTCTCTTTTTTCCTCCAACAAGTCTAGATTGATCCGGAGCTGCTTGTCATTTGTGACGACATTAACCTCCGCTGTGCGGATGGTCGACATTCTGATTTCTGCGAGTATAACAGCTTAAGTGTCGTAGGCCAATGCGAATGGAGTGTCCCCGTTGGCTGTTTTGATCATATTCCTATGTGCCCATAGAACATGTGGCAGTTCATCCACCCATTTGGCACTTCGTTCATCCAGCCATGCCTTGATGCCTTCACCCAAGCTTCTATTTGCTCGTTCCACAAGACCATTTGTCTGCGGATGTTTAACAGATGCGAAGCACCGTTTGATATTCAATGCTGCGCGCCAGTCCTTGAATGGATTATCCGTGAACTGCTTCCCGTTGTCCGAGATGATTTCTCCTGGTAAGCCAAAACGACACACGATGTTCTCCCAAACAAACTTTTTAACTTGTTTGCCTGTGATGGATTTGACTGCCTTGGCCTCTATCCAACGTGTAAAGTAGTCCATTGCAACAATCAAGAACTTAACTCCCCCCGTCGTTACGGGGAAAGGTCCTGTAATATCAATCCCCCACTTATAGAATGGCCATGGGGATGTATACGAGATTAGATCAAGTTATACACGTAGAGAAACCTTTGTATATCTATAAAGTAATCTAAGTGTTATGCGGAATTAACACTTAAACAAGAACACACAAAGATGTAAACAAACTTTCACTTGATTGATAATAACGAACTTGCTTACAATGAAAGTGTTTAACGTATGAAAACTTATATGAACAATAATCTAAAGGTCTTCTTTTATAGACATAAGAAGCCTTGTACAAGAGTCTACATATCAACTATTCTAGGTAAAGATAATTATAGAAAATATAAAGTTGAACTTATCTTTACTAGAAACAAACTAGAAACAATATACGCGTAAACTAAATCTTTCCATCAGTGCTTGTCTTCAACCTATCAACGCTTGACTTCTTCTTGTCAACGCTTGATCTGTCAGCGTTTGTTTTATTCCTATCAACGCTTGTTTTCCTCTTGTCATCGCTCAAGTGGACTGGCTATATTTTATTACCAGCAATCTTCCCCTAAACTTGATATCTACTCTAGTAATCAAGTTTCTGAATAAACATTAAGAACTAGGAGGAATCTTACAACACTTATCATATTGGTAATAAATATGTCTGATCAAATCTTTGGCCACGTCACTTGAATAATCAATCTCCAGCTGTGTTGTTTTTATCTTCTCCAAGACTTCCTTGGACATGGAATACTGACCATCTACAAGTAGATACTCAGCAAACTTTGTAGAGCTCAAATAATATACACCAGCAGATGAATACAAACGCTATTGAAGACCACTGAGGTCATCTTCAAGATCCTTCCAAAAAGAAGGATCTTCATCTCTTGGTCCACACATTCTCTTGAATGTTGACTAAAGTTTTATTGCATTGACTGAAGTAGGAGCTTCAGTCTCATACTTGGCTTCTAACAACCTCCAAAGGTCTACCAAGTCTTCTCTATCAAAACTTGCAAAGAGAGATATAAGTGTGGTAAAAGTGTGAACCTCTTTCCCATACCTTCCAATCTTCCAAAACCCACATTCATCTTCTTCATAGCTTATAATAGGGTTTCTGGAATCAAGAGGTAACATTTGTACCATATATGAAGCTTCCAATGGTGAGAGCTTGATGCCCCTTCTTATAACAGCTTCACTAGGCACCAATCTATCCATATCTGTAGGAAACTCAAGAGGGGCTCCCTTCTTCAAAGGTCTTGGAACAATCATTGCCTTCTTAAGTTCCATCTCTTCTACAAGTTCTTCTTTCCTTTCATCAGAAAGAAGTCTTAGAGTGTTTTCTTCCTGCACTCTTGCCCAAATGGGATAAGCCTTGAACTCCAACTCTTCAAATGACAATCCAATCAATTTCTTATAAGTCCATCCTGATCCATGACATCTGAGTAGCATGTAGTACAACTCCCTTCTATCCCTTTTCAACATCGAGAGAATATTGCTAGCTTTGTGTTTCAGAATTACCTTGCAGTCTTTTTGTACTCTTAGAATATCTCCAAACCCCATATTTGGTCTGAAATAGTCAAATGTGGATTCTCCATACACCTATCTTCCCAAGCATGGTACATCTGAACAACTTCTGGCATATCAAAATCTACCTGCAATTTCAACTCATTCAACTTCTCTCTTGCCAAATCATCACCATACTCAAGTCTTTATGGTTGTTCTATAATCATCACACTTGAGTCTGAACTTGCTTCATCACTTCCTTCTTGTTCTTCTGAAGTGACAACAAAAGGTGATTCACCAACCTTCTTTATTTCTTGTTCCACAAGTTGTGCAGCCAACCTTCTATCAAACTCAACCTGTGCTGCATCCTTTGGAACTTCTACTTCTACCATTTTTCCTTTACCCTTAACTAATAGATCAATGGTGGGTAAGGATGATGGTAATACCTGTGAAGAAACTTCCTTGATGATGGATGATGACTAGAATACATCAACCTCATCTGCAGGTCTGTCAACGCTCAAATTTGTCTTGTCAGCGCCCAATTTACTCATGTTAGTGCTTGGTGTGTCAGCGTTCAAATCTAGCTTGTCAACGCCCAAATTACCTGTCTCAACGCCTCTTGTATTTTGCTCTAACATGGCTGTAAATGACAAGTCTAAATTTGTAGGTGTTACCAGAGATCTAACAAAACCTGGTTGCTTCTTCAAACTAGTTAGGGCTTCAGCAACACCCAATGATTCACCATCATGTGAGCCCTTATCACTCACATTTATCTGCTCATCCTCCCCTTTGGAAGATTCCTCCATCCCACGCCTTGTGATAGCATTCTCTAAAATACCAATCCTCTCCCTTAATTGCGTGAGTTCAAGGCCTTGTGTACTGATAATGTGTACCAAGTCTGCATTTTGTTTTTGCAAGCTAATGTAGACAACCGTCAATTCCATTAATGTCATTGGGGTTGTGGGTCTGGTTGGGGTTGTGCTGCTGCAATGACAGCAATCATTGCTGGGGTGAGGGGTAAGTCACGGTAAGGGGGTGAGTTCATCTTTGTAAAAATAGCTTTCTTTTGCACAAGGATCTCATAAAAATCATCATGATCCCTTGTGTAGTAATTTTGGACATCAAAAACCATTTGTAAAAATCTGGGATAAGCTAATGTCATCTTATTCCCTTTGTTTTTACACATGCCCTCAAAAATTATTTTTGAATAATTAAACTTTTGCCCAGTAGCAATGCACACAATAGCACTAGCAATGGATCTATAAATCTCATTGTCTGTAGTACACTTGGGACTCAAACATTGTAAGAGGACATGTATTAGGTACTTCCAGGCTGGGGGAAACTCCTGTTTATGATATTTGTTTAAAGTTCCCTCATCAGGGAAAGGATAACCCAAAGCCCTTAGTCCTTGTTCTATTTCATGAATGGGAAGGGTGGTTATACCATCTGCATCATCAAGATGCAAAGCCTGGCGAACCAAAGCTTCAGTAACCACCCATGTACGCCCATGAACAACAGATGATAATGTAGTCACTCTATTAACTGTTGAGGAACTAACAGTGTTCCAAAACTGCTTAATATGTGTGACAGAGATGAGAGGAGCATGAGAAAGAGCATACCTAATGGGGGATGCATTCAAATACGCCACCATCTGTATGTATTGGTGATGTAGAGTTTTTGTACCCTTTAGGAAAAGAGCAACAAAATAGTGGTAAGCGTTAAGTGTCGGTTTAGGAAAACCGAGCACTAATGAACCTTATGAAGTTCAAGTTCGTTTCCCAAGGAGGCAAGTGTGTTGTGTAATGAATTGATTAATGTTTGTGATTATATTGATAGAAAGAAAGAAAATAGAAATGGGGTGAGAAGAGAATGACGGTTACGAAGACGGATCGAGCTAAGACGAAAAGGTGTTCACGTAAAACCGTAAAAAGGCTACAAATTAAAAATTTTAAACCTAAAAATTAATTAAAATCTAAAATAATATAAATAAGAATAAAAATCCAATAAAAATATTTTAAAACCTTTTATTAATTAAATATTTAATTTTAAATGCTAATTAAAGCCCTAAAATTAAATATAATTAATCAAAATGTCCAAAATATGATTTTATTGAACCAATAACTTACTTATATTATCTAAAGACTAAAAAATATTTTTCCTAAATTTTAAAAACTATTTTTATATTTTTAAATCACTAAAAACTATTTTTAAACTAAAATAATTATAAAAAATTATAAAATAATGCTAAAAATAAGTTGACACTTTTAAAAATCCTAAATTACTCTAATGAACAGTAGAAAAATGAAAAAGTTTGAAAAATATAAAATTTTTCACTAAAAGACAAAAACAGTTTGAATTAAAACCCTAATTAAACTAATTTAATTATAAAAAATAAATAAAAAGTGAACAGTAAAATATTTTTGGACTAAAAATCTTAAAATGTTTTTCTGAATCCAAGAAAATTATTAAAACTGAAAAATGATAATTTTTTACACTAAATGCCAAAAACAGATTAATAAAAAAGTGTTTAAAATAGCAATTAAACCTAAAAAATAGCAAATGAACAGTAATAAAAATTTTACTTAAACTGAAAAATCACAAATTAAATTAGAAAAATATTGCAATTTGTTTCAATGTCTAACTCTTAAATAAGTGCACTAAAGACAAAAATTCCAAATTCTGATAGTGACATGCACAGGACTTTTGTCCTTATGCTGAGCAGTGGAAACAATAAGGCAAGCAGGGGGAATTATGTTCCCACTAATAGTGCAAAATCTTGGTCAGTTGACCAATTGAGCTTGGGAAAGCTTGTGCTTGGTTTTTGATTGGACAAATGGGCACTCCCACAACCAGTTGGGTTGTGGGAAGTCAGTTAAACAAGAAAAACACAAGTCCTTCCACAAAAATCTCACAAAATGCACAAATGAAGTTACTGATGAATAGTAGACTATTTTTACTTGCACAAAAATGGATTTCAAGCCTTCAATTCTTGCATATAAGTTTACCAACTAGCATATAAGCAATCCTAATCCCTAGATGATACCAATCTCTAACATATAACAAGACTTGATGGCACAAAAATCACAAAAACAGGCAGAAATATGACTTGACTGTTTTTGACCACTTAACCAAATTTTTAAGCATGCAAGTGAGTTCTAAACTACACCAAACTGAAAACCAAACTAGCATATAACCTATTACAACCCTAAGAGTGATTCTAAACAGGTTTTAAACAAGACTTATATAATTTACCCTGATTTAGACCCTAATCCAAACACTCCTTTAATCACTAAAAATAAAAATTAACAAACCAAATTCAATCGCAAGTCCACCAAACTGATCCTAATCTATCTAGACATGCATAACAACCCTAAACAAACATGAACAAACAGAGAAATCAACATTTAAACACCTTTCATGCATTTCAAACCAAATCACACAAATCAGTAATATATGAAAACTCAAAAAAGGAAACAAGGATGTTACCTTGTGGGACCCACATCTAGGTCCCACAATGGCTGCATAGCCATCTCCTTCAGACTGGGGCCTGAGCAGAACCTTGGGAAACAAGCTTGAAAACCTGCTAAGATCAACAAGTTGAATAACAAGAAAAATCTGATTTCTTTCTTCCAAAAATCTTTTACAAGCCAATAAATCTTGGAACCAATGAATACGTTTTTAAAACAAGTCCAAAACTCAGAAATCCAATAATCCAAGTCCACTTTCACTTTCTTGGACCTTAAATTTCTGAAATTTAAAACCTTTTTAAAACCTTTTTGAAAACTCAAAAACACAAAGTGTTTAAACAATGAGAAATGGAACTCAGAATTCTAGCTAAAATAAACACCAACTTTTAACATACAAAAAGGAATCACATTTACTGAATAAACTACCAACTTTTATATTAATTAAAAAGGAATTACAAGATTTTTTTGCTAGAAAACTGGAACAACTGAATACAACCACATACGACTGTATTTATACTAGCCTATAGAACTAACTAGAAGCTCTAATAAAATAATACAGGAAAATCAAAGCCCTAAACCCTAATGGGTGAAAATCCAAGAATGCCCTTTGAATCTTTGGTCAATTTGGTCCCATGTGATGAGCCAGCTGTGTTGAGATGATCAGGAACGTTCATTGTGCCTTTGGGAGCACGAATTCACTTTTAGCTATTGATCTTGTCTCTTTTTGAAGTTGGGAAGAAAGGGACGTTGCAGGGGAGGGGCCTACCAGACACATGGGTGTGTCTTGAAAGGAATCTGGGTGTGGGTTTAAGTGAGGATGGGATTAATTTGCAATCTGGCAGGTTTGGGGAAAAACCCCTTTGTTTTGTGCTTAATCGAACCTGGGTAGATTAGGGTTTATAGGGGGGGGGGGTTTAATCAATTTTGGGGAAAATTAATTTTGAATTAAGTGTTTAGAGGGAAAGTGGGAGGGTTTGACTGGGTTTTGACCAGGTTTATTTTAATAAACCTGGTTGGGTGTGGGTTGTGGGCTTGGACGGGCATGGGTAGGGTAAATGGGTAGGGTCGGGTTAAATGGTGAGGTGTCAGCTTCTGGTTGGATGTGTGGGTTTGGTTGTCTGGCCAAAAACAGTCCCTGGACTTCCATTTCTTGTTCACTTTGTAAAAACCAGCCCAAACAACTTTTTCCTTTGTTTACAACTTTCATCAACTTGTCAATTTTGGCACAAGTTGTTTACAAACTTTTATCAAGGACTTGAAATGTAATTTCTTCAATCTTCAAGGGCTGTTCATGTAACATCTTGATAATTTAGGGACCCAAATGCATTTTATGAGTTTTGCAAGGGTATAAATTGCCAAGTCTTCAAAAATGAGGGACAAATGTTGCCAATCTTCAATTCTTCAAGGTCATTTATGGAAATTCCAGATTTGGGCCCGGTTCATTGTGAGGCTTCGTTTCCTGTGTTCGTTTTTGATTGATTCTTGTGATCTTTTTGTCTTTTCCTCAATATTCGTACCTAAAATACACATGCAACAAACACGAGCATATATTTGGCAGTTTTGATGATATTTAATGCATTTTAAGCCCGATTTGGACGATGAGACTATGTATAAAAAGCAGTCTCATCACTCCCCCATACTAAACCATTGTCCTGCCCTCACGCAATGCTAGAATAAAGTATTGTAGCACCTCCAAAATTCATTTTTATTCATTTTATTGAATGATAAACTAGCTACACTACTTCTATTACTACGACTCGTGTTTTAGACATAATGTATGATTTTCATCGCAAAATGGGACGTTTAGGTTCATAGAATAAGAACACGGGAATGCTTCGTTAGAAATAATTTCATCGTCCTCGATTTTCACCCTAATTCCATGCCAAGCGTGCAACGAGATCATTGTCATTATAAGTTAGTAATGCTAACACTACTCATATGCCCTAATCACGTACTTATCCTCCCATTATTCCTAAGTTGTATCTCTTATATTTTATTTTGTCTTGAATGTTTCACGAAGATACATTGTTTGACTTATGCGATGATAGAGATTTAGGTCTAAAAATAGAGTCCTAACGGTGTAACTAAGACCATCAAATCAATAACCCCTCCTAATAGACAACGATGTCAAAAAATTAAGTTGACAAGAAGAATCGATAAACACGGTTTTATAACGGTTTTGAACATGAGACTTATTACCAAGACTTTTATATGCCCCCTAACGGAAGGGCCTTATTATCTTTGGTTTACCTCCATCTTTTATTCAACTTCGCCATTAAGCTTTTATTATGACTTCGGTCTTGCCTTGCCTTTTATTATCCGCCTCATCGGTGGTTTTATTAGCCAAAGACGTATATCCTCACGCTAAAGCGAATTTTGGATCTTTAAAGCTTAGAAGATTAAGGCTTGATTCACTTTCAATTTTGCATAGATTTTTCGGCCTTGTAGGGCTTCAAATTGTTTGCTTGATTTAGGTGAGCACTTGAAATCTTATTATTGGGTGAAGCTTTTGATTATTCGGGTGCCAATACTTCAAAACCGTGACGCTGACGATACCTTAATGTCTTCCTAATTTAATTACACGGAAGCTACTAGAAAAGACTAGAAACCCAACAATCCTAACTAAATCGCTAAGTCAATATTTATTAAGCAAAAAGTATTTACATGCGAAGGGAGAATAAGCAAACAACGAGAACACATGAGTTTTTGAAAGGATACGAGTACTCTACGTTTAGCATAGTAACTTATAATTAACTCTATCATTTCTCGTCCTCATTAAAGAGACTTGTCCTAATGTGTAGTTAAGGAACCAAAGCTAAGTGCTCAACACGCACGGTCGAGTCAAAAATTACTCTTATTCTCGCCATCGGAAAACCTACATTCGTGTCTTCAAACACTTACAAAACATGAGAAAAATTTTAAAATTTGTCCATTTTTAGCCTTATTTTGAAACAAAAACGATAAACAAAAAGATAAACTTTGGAAAGCGTGAAGGTTTGGCAAGGCGAGTATCTATTCACCCCCCATACTAAAGTTAAACATTGTCCTCAATGTTTCGAGTCTAAGGGTGCAAACACCCCCATACTAGAGACGTAGTCGAATGCCTAATCTAGCATGGAAAGGGTGTAACCAATAAATTAATAGCCGTTTATGAAGTGTGCTAAAAACCTATGGTTAGAACATCAAAAGGATATATCATTTGGATATTGATAAAGTCTTCAAAGCAAACGATCGAGTGCTCCCATAAAATGAACACGAGAGGCTCCAATCGTGAAGATCATGATCTAAAAACCACAATGCACAAACAACCACGGAACAAAGGTTGGAAGGGCACAAATCCCCTCACATTAAACTAATTAGAAAGCAATAATATGTACATGGATAAGCATGGGTCTCCCCCACGAGGCACCTTGTTTTTAATAACCGAGTCAAAAGCTCGACTCGAATCCCCATAAATGTGATCATTTAGGGATTATCTTGGTGTGGTCAATTTTTGGTGGGGCTTACATGATAAACAAGGCCCAAAAACAACCGGTATTAAGGACTAAGTCCTTTGATGGTGCAAAATACCGGGATCGAAGATGGCGTTCTCGTTTTCATTGGAAAAACAAATCAACGCTACTTCATCATGTGTCAACACAAACCCAAAGGGTTTTAAGAAAATAGATGGGAAGAAATAGAAGGGTGGGACAATGGGTAAGTCATAAAAACATTGAGCTACTCGAGGTAGACTCGCACCAATCAAATAGAAAGATTTTCCATTTATTGCATCGGTGGAAGACCGAGATTTCCCTTTATAAGCAATTCCGAGATCAAATATCTCGTCCTCGGTGGAGAAAGGGGAGGGAACATAAGGGGCTTCCCCCACACTAAGTCCACACAAAGCATCGTCAAAAGGAGAAGACGAGCTTGTAGTACTCAATACACGTGGTGATGACGGAGTTAGAGTTGTAGAAAAATCTTTTAAATTCAATTCAAAATCTTTTCCTTTTTCATCTTTTAAACTCTCTTTATGAAAACCCGATTTAATTATGTCAAAAATATTTGGTGTTTCTAAAGCAATGTTAGTCACACTAAAAATTCTAACATTTGAAAACCGTTTTGGCTTAGGTGGTGGTAAGTTCTCAAAACGTTTGTCAACAAAGAAAACTCCCCCATCGGGATCAACATATTCATCATCCGAAGAATCATTCATAATTGGAATCATAGGCTTAACACTCTTAACCTCCACCGGCGGAGGGGACGAAACTTCATTTTTCTCAACAACTTCTAAAACTCTTTTTGAAATATTTTTACAAATGTTTTTGATGGGATTGACATTGTACAAAGACGTGATAGAATACACATGAGAAAGTGTAGAGTTTTGAGTTGCATTAATAACGAGTTCTTCCTCATTGAAACGAAGAGTGATTTTCCTAGCATGCACATCGATAAGTGCTCTCGAGGTATCCAAAAATGATCGACCTAAAATTAGAGGAACTTTAGGATCGATGGGAATGTCAACAACAATAAAATCTACGGGACAGTAGAACTTTCCCACTTTCACGAAGACGTCCTCGGCTACTCCACAAGCTAGAATCGTAGAATGATCGGCCATCTCGATTGACATTCTTGAAGGAGTGAGATTGGGAAGATTGAGCGACTTAAAAATCTCAAGAGGCATCAAATTAATACCAGCAACAAGATCGGCCAAGGCGTAGCATTCTTCCATGTCTTGTATAGCACATGGGATTAAAAACTTGCCGGGATCACCGACTTTTTGAGGTATGCGGCTAAGAAAAACCGATGAACAACTAGACGATTTTTGCAATTTCTCTTTGTTATTCAACATACTTTTGAAGTTCGCGGCAAATCGAGGCATCATGACCAAGGCGTCGGCAAAACTTATATTGAAATGCAAGTCATGACACATTTTCATAAAAAGTTCAAATTGATAATTATTTCGTTCTTGTTCCTTTTCCTTGTCTCGTCTTGAAGGGTAAGGTAAGGGTGGTGTGGGTATAGGCATAGGCATAGGCATCGGCCTTGGAATCTCGGGTTCCACTATTGGTATTGGTTCAACCGTAGGTGTGGTTTGAGCGGTACTTCGTGGGCTTTGAATTTGCTCCTTTTCTACCACCACCTCGGGTTCTTTCTCTTTTTCCTTCTCCATAGAAGTACTTAGACGAGAAATGGGTTCTTTGAAAGTTTTACCACTACGAGTAGTAACAACCTTCAATTCTCCTTTTGGGTTCATGATGGTATCACTAGGAAGACCACCCGAAGAAGAAGGTTTACACATGATAGCTTCAAACATTTTTCCCATTCGGTCTTCAAGCTTAGATTGCCTAGCATCCGCTTTTAACAATTCTTGCTTAATCTCATGTTGACCTTGCTCCATTTTTTGTTGATTTTGTTGGAGTCGTTGAACATTTCCTTCCATTTTATTAGCATGAGTCTTAAGTTCATTAGCAAGTTCGTTTTTAAGCTCGTCTTTCAACTCGGATCTTAAGCTAACCATTTCACGTTGCATATTATCAAACTTAGCATCGTTTGCCTTAGCATAATTCAAAAACTCTCCTTGAAGATTTTTGGTGTAAACATTTTGAAAACCTTGTGTGGTAGTTTGAAAATCACGGTTTTGGTTTTGATTTGAAATTTGCCCATTTCCACTTTGATAATTACCCTTGTTGTAATTACGTTGATTGCCTTGATAATTACCACCTTGGTTGTTGTTTCGATAGTTATTAGCATTTTGATTTGGTGGAGCTTGATTTTGGCGGGAACCTTGGCCGTTTGTTTATAAGTTCCTGTGGCTATATAAGCACTCGAAGTGTTACCATCCGCGGTAATGCACTCGGAAAGATCATGAGCTCCACCACACGACAAACAACTCTTAGAAACCGCTTTAACCGAAGCGGAATTCAAAGCTTCATGAGCTTTCCAATTGGGACATAAGAGTTGAAAACCTATCGAAAAACCGATTTTCCTCATTAGCTTCATCTTGCAAGGCATTAATGCTACGAGACGATGGTGACGATGATGAACCCAATTTGGTAACACTCGGTGTGTTACGAGGGCTATAAACCTTTGACCTATTTTCAATTATCACCAAAGCTTCTTCAACCGTTTTACACAAAAAATTACCACCCGCGGCGGCATTTAAATAATCTCTTTCATGATCATTAAGTCCATTGTAAAACGTGTCAATTTGATACAAGTCGGAAAAACCGTGATGAGGACATTCATGTAACATTTCCTTAAACCTATTCCAAGCCGTTGAAAAACTTTCATTTGATTCTTGTGAAAACTTTGAAATCTCATTTTTCAGATGCGTAGTCTTAGAGGGCGGAAAAAATTGGTTCACGAATTTTGAAACGAGATCCTTCCACGTCAATATAGAATTGGGTGGCTCTTTCTCTAACCAAATTTTAGCGGGCCCCGCTAAGGAATACGGAAAAAGCATCATCTTAATCGAGTCATTCGAGACGTCCTTAAATTTGCAAGTGCCGGTAAGACGATTGAATTGGCGGATATTGTTGTGTGGATTGTCCTTCTCATCACCACGGAATTTGTTGTTTTGGATCATTGACAACAAACCCGTTTTCGCATCAAAATTCTCCGCAAGGATAGCGGGAATCACAATAGCTTCTCCATAACCCTCGGTGGGTGCTTGAAGTAACTCCATCATAGTTCGATTCGCCATGGTTGGTGCTTCTCGTACAATGGGTTCGTCAATAGGAGACTCCTCACTAGAATGATTTGGAGTGGGAGTTTTGTTCTTTCGTTTACGTGCACGTCTTGCTTGATTACGAGTTAGCATAAACGTCACGTACAACGAGGGGACGAGCAAAGAAGATTCTTTTTGGTGTTTTGTATTTTTTTTATTTTTTTGTGGTTTTTTGATTGTATTAACCTTTTTGGAATTTGGTGAATGTATTAGGTAGACAATAATCTACAAATCTCCTCCTTAATCAAATCTCTCGATTAAAGAAGCCTCAAGGAATGAAAACGATCATGTGAAGTGAACTCCTTCGATGACTTTAGAACGTTGGTGGAACACCAAAACGTTCAAGATGGTTTAATCAATGAAAACCAAGAAAATATATATGATACTTAGTAATACTTTGGGCGGCAAAACCCTCAATTCACTCTCAAAGTCAAATACTCACAAGCAAGCGGAGGAAACGAGGCGGCGTGAAGCACTTAAGAACCTTTTTCCTTTAGGTTGTGAAATACAACCGCCTTATACCCACCTTATAGTTTGTATTTTTCAAAATCGAGCTTCACGAAAGTAATTATCTATTTTTGCCTTTTTCTTTGGTTTGAGATTCGAATAAAATGATTGGGTAATGACCTCCCAAGTCAAGGTTGTGATTTCTCACGTATTTGGAGTACTTGTGAATTTATTGTTCTACATATACAATATAGTAATAGTATTCACACAAAAACCGAAAACCGATAATACGTATTAGTAGAGTGCTACTAATACAAATACTAATTATGGTTAGTATATAAAAACAACAAATGCAATCAAAACACAACACGCCTCCCCGGCAGCGGCCCAAAATTGATGTAGAGTTTTTGTACCCTTTAGGAAAAGAGCAATAAAATAGTGGTAAGCGTTAAGTGTCGGTTTAGGAAAACCGAGCACTAATGACCCTTATGAAGTTCAAGTTCGTTTCCCAAGGAGGCAAGTGTGTTGTGTAATGAATTGATTAATGTTTGTGATTATATTGATAGAAAGAAAGAAAATAGAAATGGGATGACATTCAAGTGTCAAATTATTTGAAGAAAGTTTCGGAAATGACCATCACTTTTAGCCTTGTTGAAGCTCTAGCACAAATGCCTAAATTTGTTAAGATGTTTAAAGAATTGCTTAATAAGAAGGAGAAGATGGTAGAGTTTGTCAATACTCGATTGAATGAAAATTGTTCTGCCGTCCTTCTTAAATAACTTCCAGAGAAACTTGGAGATCCCGGTCGTTTTGTGCTACCATGTACTTTTCACCAAACCTAAGAATTTACTGCCTTAGCCGATCTCGAGGCAAGTATAAATCTGATGCCTTTAAGTGTTTGGAAAAATTTATCATTACCCAATCTTACTCCAACAAAGATTACTCTTTAGCTAGCAAATCGTACTCTCGCTTACCCCGTTGGTATTGCCGAAGATGTGTTTATTAAAGTTGTCACCTTCACTTTTCCGGTCGACTTTGTTGTTGTTGATTATGAAATGGACCCTCGTATTCCTTTAATACTTGGTCGGCCATTTATGAGAACCGGAAAAGCTCTAGTCGATGTTGCCGAAGGTGAGTTAATCTTAAGGGTCGGGAATGATGCACAAGTGTTCAAAATGGGGAAGATCACAACCAAATCTAATGGAAGAGAAACAGCGAATATGATTAATGTGCTTGATGATTTTGTCGTCTACAACAATCCTCTATTCGATTCTTGTTATGATAATCCACTGTTCCAAGATGATGTGGATGATTCTCTATCCAATTCTGATCCTCCACCAATTTATGATTCTCCATCGATCTTTGATGCTTATGATGACGATTCTAGTTCCAATGGAGATGATTATGATGATTTTACTTCTGAGTATCCAGACATGCCCACTTATGATGATTTTGATGAGGCTGATGCTCTCTCGAGTGATTCTTCACATGATGAAGATCCTCTACCAACAACACTTGATCCTACTTTGGATGACTGTAGAATCTTGATAACCTATGAATCTATGAAGGGGTTGATGTTTTCTAGAGAGAGAAACTAGAGAGAGAAAGTGAGAGAAAAACTATGTGTATTTTATTAAGTGGAACTAGAAAAATGACAACAACCAACCCCTTTCCATGGTGGAAAGGGGTATTTATACTTCCAAGCTACATTGGGCTTGGGCCGGTCCATGACAAGCCCATGGACCGGTTCTTACTTAACTAAATAAGTAACTAATAACTATTTGTTAACTACGAGCTATTACAACACAAATAATATTGTGGAGTGACCGATACTTCTAATATACGTAAAAACGTATTTCTAACAATCTCCCCCTAAGGGAGGTCACTCCACGTTACAAAGTTCTAAACCTAGCATACTATACTAAGTCTTCGTTCTCTAGCTCGTAGTCTTTTCTTCTTTTCTTTCTTTTGTTGTGAATAAGTTGGTTTGATCTTTTAGGCTTTGGCTTGAGAGCATTGTTCTTTTGGCCTTTCACGTGTGATCTTTTCCTTCTTGTGAAACTTTCCTCCTCGTGACTCCATGTTCCACACACTTATGTCTTTTTGTTGAATTCTCGAAAGTTTCAGAGTTTGGTACAGCGGAAGACTTTATCTTGTACTTTCTTGAATTTTTGCTAAACTTTGATGCAGAAAAACATAAGCATGTGGGAACGAATTCTACAGGTACACCGCAACACCACCGTCTTCACTGGTACACAGCAACGCCACCGTCTTCAACAGGTACACAGCAACGCCACCGTCTTTAACAGGTACACAGCAACGACACGTATAAAATGGCTTTGAACATTTTATTCTAATTCTGTAGCATTTTACCTCCGGTCGGTGAAGACCGTTGGACGATATTAGATATCGTACCCGTGACGGATAGTTTCAATTAAGTAACTTCCTGACAGGATTTCGCGGGTAAACCCGTTCTCTTTATTCGGCCGTCCAAAGCTGACTGCGATCATAAAGAGTGAATCACTTGGATAAATTATCCTTGTGATTTGAAGCCGTCAATTCATGAAACCTGGAACAAGTGAATTTCAATTAAGATTTTCACCATCGTTGCTTTCCAGTTGTCACGAGCTCAATTCATAAAGAATCTTGCACGTCACCTACCAAGTGCTGTTTGATGTTAACACTAGAAGGATTTCCACTCGTCACTGTGATCAATAAAGAGTCACTCTGAGTGTTCTGGCAAGATCATATGATAATGCGAAGAGGCCTGGAACGAGTTTAAGTTCAATTAAGAATTAAACCACTGTTTCTTTCCAGTTTTTCACAAGATTGGTTCTAAAAGAACCGCACGTGTAACCTACCATGAGCTTGTTTGATGTTGGCTCAAGCAGGATTTCCATCTTCATTGTAATACTTGCGTATCACTCAGATGTTCTGGCAATATTACAGGAATACTGCGTAGGACTCATGAAAATCTCTTACTTTTCACAGTGTGTGAGAAAGCAAGGAATAAATGGAAAGTGTCCTAATGAGATTTTTGATGATCTCTTGGCTCTAGACTCGATTGTGCGTTTTGATTTAGTGAGCGATGGCTGGAGAGGAGTGCCACCTTTTCAATACCAGTCTATTCGGAGTGAATAAACCAATAGATAACGTGTTGATCTCCGTGTGATTAAAACAAATACCTTTTGAAAGATATTTGAGTTAGCTGGGAAGGGTTGTGCATTGCATCACTGGGTCCATGACGTCTTTCTTCAATATCGAGAATCATTAACAAAAATGATCTCAATAGCATATGTATTGACCCGGTTTCTGCCTAAAGTTGTAAGGAGGGCTTCTTTCTTTACACCCTTTATCTTTACATTTCTTTTTCATTCTTCAACCCCTTCAATGCTTACCAATACGTCATCACTAGCACCTTGTTGTGATTGTTCCAGTGCTAGCTTAAGTACTTGGTCGGCATTCAGCTACATTCACATTCTTTCTCCATCTTTCCTAGGACTTCTAATTCTATCTATGGAATTGTCCTTAGGAAGATTCCATCGGCTCTGATGAATCATTGGACTAAACCTATTCCTACCACCCTTTTGTCACCACATTCGTCGTGAATTAAGCGTGTTTTGGGAAGGAATTGCCACCATGAAAAATCATTGAAAATCACCTAAAGTACTTGTGATATTGAAATCAAAGGTTTCGTACCTTAGGTGTTTTTGAACATCAAAAACGCTCCCCCTTAACACGTGCTTTACACATACTAAGTTGGATTATCGTTAAGTCTTTTTCATCTTTTAGCCAAGTATCACTTACGTCTCCTTAATCCCATTTACTCCCCTTATCCAAAATGTTAACCATTAATATTTGGGATATTGAATGGATTAACCGGTCTTTGGGTAAAAAATGAAACCGATGTTTGGCCATAGAACAAGTTAATGCTCCCCCTTAAGTTAATAAGGGATAGTTGTAGTGCTTTAGTATGATATATTTTGAAAGATTTAGAATCTCGTGAGAAATTCTTGAAAAATTATCACACCTTAACACTACATCAAGCCGCAAAAGCACAATATTCACAAATATACATATTCACAATTGAAAACCAATGTAAAGTGGACCTGAAATGTATGACCCATTAGATGGATCGTTGCAGTAGCTTGTGGTGCACTCCATATGGTCTTCCACCAACGAATCTTTCCAAGCTCCTCATCAATCTACGTTCTCGGAGCTTTTGATCAATCTTCTTGATCACATACTTCGCCATCTGCCGGTAACCCGGATGCCAATCCTCCGTCATCTCTGGCAAAGTCCCACCCGAGTTAAGATGCTCCAACTTTCCTCTGACTTGTAGAAGAGTCCCATCACTGTACTTATATAGCTCACCCACCCTCATAAACTTCATTAAACCTCGACTGTTCAAGTAGAAAATGCCGCAATTCGGGACAGAAATGCCGGTATAAGGACATCTATCTACATGTTGAGGTAGAACTTGATTCACTGGACGGGTTAAGTTGAGCTTCCTTTGGTAGCTTTCGACTCCCAACTGCAGATCTTCAACTCGTTTCTTGATAACAACGCTTCGTGTGAACATACGAAGTGCCGTATTCAAGGCAATGAGGTCTTCACGAGGAATATGTGTGAGTTGATCGCGGGTCATCAGAAGCAGCATATCTTTGATATCCTCAAGGCGAATGATAGAAAAATCTCGCTGCTGGATTTTGTATTCTCTGTCATCCTCCCTTTTCAAACGAATCTCTGTCACATGATAATAGCCATTCTTGGCTTCAGTTTTCAACCCTAAGATGCTGGAGATGCGGATATCGGAACTAACATTGCTTCCAGAATTGACTAGGCAGCAACCCCTGTACGCCCTTCGGACTCGTTCGTCCCAATGAGATGCACCTATAACAGCATACATATCGTAATTACGAGTTACCCTTGGGACCCAGAGTCTGTTTACCTTTTCCTCGATCCAGGGTATTGTTCCCCAGTTGGCAGCTTTCAGCAAGGTCAAGGAGGTTGCGTACGTTGATGAACCCTTCAGAAGATACTCAAGATCATAAGTGACGAAGAAGTCGAGAGCTATCTGATTATCTTGAGTAGGATCAAGTGGAGGTAGAGCTCTTTCTGATTCATGAAGACCTGGCCGTTGAACGGTATTCAGAGCCTTCAGGATCTCATCGGCATAATACTCGAACTCCATTCGGGTTAACCAGGTTTTGGCGCGAAGTCTCTTATCCTTCAGCACTTTCTTCACCAAAGATGGAGTAACCGAAGTCTTATACTCATGAGCAAGAAATGCACATAAGTCAATTGGACTGCGGATACGAAGATACAACACATCTTTGTCTGCATCTGTGATCGGATCATATTGCGCCGCTGCCGTGATCCAAGCATGTGGTGGTGCAGTCTCGTCTATCTCCAACGTGTCTGCCCAGTCTCGTGTGCTTGGTTCAGGAACCGTAGATTGTTGTGCTTGTTGTAGAGGAGTAGAAGCGCGAACATCTGCTGGTTCTGATTCAGGCATTTCGGCAGTGTCGTGAACGGGTGAGTGTTGTGCAGCTTCGGGTTCCGTTACAGATTCTGCAATCACAGGAGCAACAACAACAGGACTAATAGGGTTAGTAGTAACAGGTATAGATACAGCAATAGAGGTACCGGGAATCGATGACGCTGTAGTAGCATTCACATCGTGGCGCCACTTAGATCGTCTTGATTCCGATGATGTTGATTTGTCCTTCTGCGCTGCATCTTTCTTGGATTTGGTTCCAGACTTAGCAGATTTCTTGGAGCTGGTAACCTTATCTCCCTCTTTAGGCTGTTCACCCCCATCATCATCCTCATTGTTATCCCCGTTGCTCCCCCTAGCACTCTCCTAATTACCATCACCACCATCATCGCGATCATCATCATCATCATCATCATCATCCTCATCCTCATCATCATCATCATCACCATTATCGTCATCCTTTTCCTCCTCTTCTCCTTCTTCTTCCTCTTCCTCTTCACCAGTACCCTCTTCCTGTTCACTATCATCTTTATCCTCCTCAGGTAGAATGTGGTAGGGTACCACACTTCCAAACGTTTTGAATAACCTATCATCCTCCATGATAGCGTCATTCAGGGATTTGTAAAGAGCCCGTTGAATCCTAGACTTATCAAACGATCCAAGTTCCACCATACGAGCTTTGAGGATCTTCTTTAATTCAAAATCCGTTAACTCATAAGCAATTTTGTAGGCGGATTCTGAAGGATTGGATGACTTGATCATCAAGTTATCAGCTGCTAGTGTCTTCAACTCATCACGCAGTTTAGGCATAATGGATTCAACAGATTCCTTCACTCTTTCTTCAACAGAAGCTTCAAGTGCTTCTTTCTGCTCCTTGTATTTATCCCTCATCGCTTGAAGTCTGGTGATACGTGCAGCATGCTTATCGGCCTCAGCCTGCTTAACCCGAGCTAGTTCTTCTGCATGAGCTTTTCGCGTCAATTCCATATCAGCAGCGAACTTAGCAAGCATCTCTTCTTGGGCTTTCCTAGATGCTTCTTCACTTTGAACTCGTCTACGTAGCTCTTGGCGAAGTTCATCCATTTCCCTCTTGTGATTATCCGTATGTTTATCCAACATTTCGGCCATCACCAATGCAGCCATTGTAGATGTTGCAGAGCTGCTCTGGGTTGATGGAAGAGGCTCGGTTGTTACTACGGTACTAAGGATGGGAGTTATAGGTGGTGGTGGGAATGGTGTTGAAGCCGGACTGGTTGGTAAGGGTTGTATTTTTGGAGGTTGAGTTGCGATAGGTTGAGTTACTATCGGTTGAGTTGACACTATGATTGTAGGAGCACCGGACTCCTTTTTAACACTTGCTGAAACAGGGATTGATGGCTCCTTCGAAGTTGAATACCGTTCAGGTGACCCAAACTCATCAATATCATCTGGTTCCTCGTACTCTTCTTCAACATTTACCCTTGCACCTGAACCACTACCGCCAGTATCTTTCCTACTCCTTTGAATTGCTATCTTCATCATTTTTCTCTCTGTCTTGTCAAGAGCAGGATCAACAACATCTTCTTCGTCACGTAAAACCATCTCATCAGCCTTACCCTTTCCCTTCTTAACCTCAGTCTTCTTCTTCTTGGTTTCGGGTTCAGGTAACGCAGCTGGTTGTTTGCGTTTACCTTTACTCTTGACCGTAGTAGACGAGTCTTCTCCAGTCTGAAGGTTTGCTTTCAGCTTCTTGATTTCTAGCTGCAGTAGCTTGTAATCAGCAGAACCTTTGATTTTCTCCGTCAGAAGATAATCGGGAATAGGACCAGGAATCACACCACCAGACGGTCCTTCATGCCTTAGATCCACAGTATCATCAGCTTCTTCAGTGTGATAACGACTTGCTGCACGCCTATCAATAGTAGTATCATTTTTCATAAAATAATTAATGATAAGCTTGATAAACCGAGGATAAGGAAAGAAATTTGTCTTCAGCTTCTTGTTTTGGAAGAGTTGAAAGGTGAATTTTTCCCATATCAACAATGCATAATCTGCATTTGCAGCTTTGTACATGCCATAGAAGAGGTTTATAATAGGACTGCGCAAAGCATCATGCCCACTTGTTTTTGGTGTAAGACATCTACTGAGAATACCCAATAATGCTCTCCAAGGTTGTCCTACTTTAGCAGTGGTAAACTCAGACGCAACTCGTATGTCAGGACATCCAAGAGCCTCAAATAACTCCATGAGTTCATCTTTAGTAGGATCCCTCGAAAATGACATGCCTTTGGGTGTATCCCGTATACCAAAAATCTTACGGAAGTCTGAAACTGTGAGCGCCTACTGCTTGTTGTCGATGGTGAAGGTGATCTTGTTTGAAGTGATTTCCTTGGTAGCCCAAAATTCATACATATAATCATAAGGCACCGAGGCACTACTTCTTAAAGCATTCTTAAAATGGGATTGATCAAGGATTGCTATGGCTACTTTAAATCCATGGTGAGTGGATTTTGAGACTTGCTTCAGCCGGTAATTGTTAGGTATGAACTTGAGGGTTCGTGCTTTAGCAATAGCGGCTTCTCTAGAGTCTTGGATTGCTTGTACTGCTGGATTAGTCATTGTATCTGCTTAAGATAAGACATGAAAGGTTGATGCACAAAAACATATAGATAGATATCATTCTTACTTCTAAGCATAACACATTTCATAATCATAATACAACAAGTACATATAACAGGCAATCAATATTAATCAAACAACTCTTCATCCGGAACATTCCTTCATTCGGAACTTCTTCATTCGGAACATTTCTTCATTCGGAACTTCCTTCATTCGGAAGTTCTTCATTCGGAACTTCCTTCATTCGGAAGTTCTTCATTCGGAACTTCCTTCATTCGGAATTTCTTCATTCGGAACTTCTTCATTCGGAAGTCCTTCATTCGGAAGTACTTCATTCGGAACTTCTTCATTCGGAACTTCTTCATTCGGAACATTCCTTTATTCGGAACATCCTTCATTCGGAAGTTCTTCATTCGGAACTTCCTTCATTCGGAAGTTCTTCATTCGGAACTTCTTCATTCGGAAGTTCTTCATTCGGAACTTCTTCATTCGGAAGTCCTTCGTTCGGAACTTCTTTCATTCGGAAGTTCTTCATTCGGAACTTCTTCATTCGGAAGTTCTTCATTCGGAACTTCTTCATTCGGAAGTTCTTCATTCGGAACTTCTTCATTCGGAAGTCCTTCATTCGGAACTTCTTCATTCGGAAGTTCTTCATTCGGAACTTCCTTCATTCGGAATTTCCTCATTCGGAAGTTTTTCAGAAAAAATCCTTCATTCGGAAGTTTATATCCTTGTTCATCCGGAACTTTTCAAACGAAGCTATGATGATTAATTCTAAGCGCGTTTGTGAGTTTCTAAGGCAATCTAAGGTAACCAACCATAATCTAATCATATTCCGCATAAAACCCATCAAAAATCCCTAATCAATTAAGCCTAAATGAGGCGAACGAACCCTAATTAGATTAGATTGATTATCCGTATTGATTAACTTGATTTTCATGAATTAAACGAATTATGAATTAAATGATTGATGTTTATTACCTTATTTAATCGAATGAATGGAACGGATTGATTAAAATCGAGTGTTGTGAGCTTGTGTGTGTGTGTTTAATGGCGGCAAGATGAAATGAAGATAAACAGTGAATGAAAGGGGGGCGGGGGGTGTGCTTTAACTTAGGTCAAATTTTTGCAACTTATACACTTTGTTCCTTTTAACCCTATAATTTCACTCCTTTTCCTTTTTGGATACTAACTTTTCACCTATAACTTTTGCCAACTAAACCTTCACACAACTTAAGCGACTCAATCTATTAGCCAAACTCCAAGATCTAAAGCAAGTCCTATCACCTTGAATCAAGCACAAGTCGTTTTCTAAAGCAATACCATTCATTTACCATTTAGCCATTAATTTTCCACAATCACTTTTGAAAATCAATTTAATGACGAAGATGATTTAATATTTTCTCCCCCTTAAACGATGACCCGTTTTCTATTTAAAGAGTTGTAGTCATTGTTTAAAGAGTCAAATATTGATGAAAGCATTTCCAATTTATATCTTGAAAAAGTTTTATTCGCGGTGTCAATAAGATTTCTCTTATTTTAACAAATTAATGCACTGAGACGTACACAAATTTGTGTTAGACCAAGTTGTAAAGTAAACTTGATCCCTTTGCATGATTTGGCTTGTAAATCATGCCCGAGAAAATTAATTCCCGTTCTGAGCCAACGTTTTCCAAGGAAATATGTGACTTTAATATGAAAACCGGGTTGCAGTCTGAAATAACTACAAGCCATTATGGGCATGCATTAAAAATGTACAACTTTTATACGGACTCTATTTATGGCACCGTGTCAATATTGATCGACATTTCTAAGGCCGTAAATATTACCGTACTAAAAGACATGCCCGATTTAAAAACGAAAAATATTTTTGGTTTTTTCTTGATTTTATAATTTTTATGGTTTTTCTAGGTTTTATATTTTTTATGATTTTTGTTGGTTTTATATTTTTGTATTTTTCTTTTGTGGTTTATATATTTACGATAATATACATGATCACGAACAAAGGATACTCTGAATAGTTTACCACGACTATTCAGCTGATTCTTCTGCCAATTCTTTGAGAGTCGCTGGAGTGAATGATTTCATGCCAAGCTTGTCGATCAAAAACTCGATTCGTCCTCGATCTAAGGCTTTGGTGAACATATCCGCCAGCTGGTACCCAGTAGTGACAAAATACAGCTCGATCACTCCGTTCTCCACCTGCTCTTTAATGAAATGGTAGCGAATGTCTATGTGCTTGGCCCGGGAGTGTTGAACATAGTTGCAGCAAAGGGCAATGGCGCTCTTGTTGTCACAATACATCGGGATTTTGTTGAATCCCAAACCGTAGTCAGTTAATTGTGATCTCATCCAAAGGACTTGAGCACAACAACCGGACATGGCGATGTATTCAGCCTCCGTGCTTGATATTGCAGCGCTTTTCTGCCTTTTTGAAGACCAACTGATCAATCTATCTCCAAGGAGTTGCACAGATCCAGACGTGCTACGCCTCGTGTCTTGACATCCAGCATGATCGGCATCTGCGTATGATATTAAAGCAATCGAGGAATCTTTCGGATACCATAGACCACGGTGAAGTGTTCCTTTTAGATACCGAAAGATCCTTTTAACTACATGTAGGTGCTTTTCGGTAGGCCGAGCCTGATACCGGGCACACATGCATACAACAAATTGCAAATCAGGCCTGCTAGCAGTCAGATAGAGAAGGGTGCCGATCATCCCACGGTAAAGTTTTGGATCGACAATAGTCCCATTCCTATCTTCATCTAACTTGGATTTCTCCACCATTGGAGTGTCCACGGGGTCACAATTTTCAAAGTTATATTTCTTAAGAGATTCTAGAGCATATTTGGATTGATTAATAAAGATGCCTCTGGGATTTTAAGAAATCTGTAATCCTAAGAAAAATGAAATTTTTCCCATCATCGACATCTGAAAGAGTGTGGACATTATCTTCTCAAAGCGATTTGACAATTCTATGTTAGTGGCAGCAAATATTATATCATCAACATAAATTTGTACCAGTATCATGTCGTTGCCCTCCTTGAGAGTGAATAGAGTGGGGTCCACCTTGCCTTTGGAGAAGCCTTCCGAAATGAGATATGTTGACAGGAGATCATACCACGCGCGTGGAGCTTGTTTCAACCCATAGAGAGCCTTCTTAAGCTTGTACACATGATTAGGAAACTCCGTACTGACGAACCCATCCGGCTGACTAACATAGACTTCTTCCCTTAGTTCACCGTTCAAAAATGCCGTCTTCACATCCATTTGATAGACGATCATGTTCATATGAGCAGCATACGCAAGGAATAGTCTAATCGCCTCCAATCTTGCCACAGGAGCAAAAGATTCTTCAAAGTCTATTCCCAAGGCTTGTTTATATCCTCTAGCGACCAATCTAGCCTTATTCTTCAATACCGCACCCATTTCATCAAGTTTAACCTTGTAAACCCATAACAAGGTAAGGATGTTAACTTTGTCAGGGAGAGGAACTAATTCCCATACTTCAAGTCGTTGGAATTCATTTAGTTCCTCCTGCATGGCTTCAATCCAAGATGATTGAGTCATAGCCTGCTGCCAATTTTTGGGTTCAACTTCAGAGAGAAATGCATCAAAGTAGCAATAGAGTGCACTCTCTTGTAATTGATGGCGTGTAGAGACTGGTCGATCTAGATCTCCAATGACATTCCTAATTGGGTGATCTTTTGTCCATTTAGTGCTATGATTTTCAATCCTAGGTGGTCTGGAGTGAACAATAGAAGGAGCTTCTTCTGAGGTAGACGCGGCTGAAGGGTTTTCAGGTATCGCTACACCAAAGAAAGGAAGCTCTTGCAGGTGAGCATATTCCAAGTCGTGATCAATAGAATCCTCTTCCACATCATTAGGCACAAGTAGGGGTGACGATTCTGGTGTAGTTTGAGAATCACTTGGTGAAGGTGCATCCGATTCAATGTGAATTGAAGATGCATTAGATAAAGCTTCATTGGCTGGAGCGACAACTTCAGGAATTGGAGCTATCACTACGGGTGCTGGAACTTCATCATTTGGGGGATCAAAGAATTCGTCAAACAACGGTTGAAACAGTTTATCCCACTCGGGCCTTGATGGTGGTAAAAATGATGTAGATGTAGGATTATTGGGAACTAATCCGGAACTAATAGCACCGGTTCCCATCTCATGAAGCGCGGGTTCAGAGCTGTGTTGCTCAGAAGCCATCGCTGTCAGCTCATCGAAATCTGCGTCCATAGTTTCTACAATCTTGCCAAGACGACGGTTGTAAATTCGGTATGCTTTCTTGGACGGTGAGTAACCAATGAAAATACCTATATCGGCTTTCGGTTGAAGCTTACCCAAGTTCTCACTATTGATGTTTGGATAACAAAGAGCACCAAACACATGAAAGAATGAAACATCGGGTTTACGGTCATGTAGAAGCTCATAAGGTGTTTTTCCATGGCGTTTCCGAATGATAGAACGGTTTTGGGTGAAACATGCAGTAGATATAGCCTCTGCCCACAAGAACAATGGAGCATTCGCGTAAATAAGCATAGTCCTAGCAGCTTCCATAAGTGTACGATTCCGTCTTTCAACGACACCGTTTTGTTGTGGAGTGCGTGTAGCGGATGTTTCATGTGAGATACCAACTCCTTCATAATAATCACGAAGAGTCTGGTTGACGAACTCTGTACCATTGTCTGTACGAATACGGCGGACAGTAGTATTCAAACGTACCTGAATGAATTTCAGAAAAGTGATGATAGCCTTCGGTGCTTCATCCTTTGTACGTAGAAATCTAACCCATGTAAACCTGGAGAAATCATCCACAATTACCAGAATGAATTTCTTACCGCTCACACTTTCAGTTCTCATTGGCCCACAAAGATCCATATGCAAAAGATGAAGTTTTTCTTGATTGGTGTCTTCAGCTTTGGGCTTGTAAGATTTCTTGGTACTTTTCCCCCTTGAACACGCGGAACATAAATGGTCCTTGTGAAATTTAAGCTTTGGAAGACCACGAACTAATTCGTTTTTAGCCAGATGATTAATAACATCAAAGTTAAGATGAGATAATCTGTGATGCCATAACCATGACTTGGTCTTAGATGCTTTAGAGAGAAGACATACTGGAGAGGCGGCCATCATGTCTTGTAGGACAAGGTATAAAGATTTGCACCACGAGATCCCTTCAACAAATCTTTTCCTTCCAAGTTGCGGATGAAACAAGTGTGTTGTCGAAAAGCAACCTCAAGGTTGGAATCACAAAACTGTCCTACTGAGAATAAATTATGACCAAGACCTTCTACATAATATACCCTTGAAATCGTCACGTTTCTAATCTGATATTCACCATACCCCATTATCTTTGCTATATGATCATTCCCGAATTTAACCGTACCAAGAAACTTGCTGACGAAATTTCGGAGCATCGAGCGATCTCCGGTCATATGTTTTGAACAACCGGAGTCCAAATACCACAAGATGATTTGGACCACCTGAAAATATCACCACACGAAGACAATGTAGAGGTATCGGAATCTGAGTGTTCCTTCTTATTAGCAGGTACAAATTTAATAATCTTAGATTTGCTAACTCTAGGTTTCTTAGATTTCCTAGCCTTTTTCTTCCTAGTTGGTGCTGTAGATTCTAGTTGGCTTAAATCCTGAGGTATTTCTTCACTGATAGGCACTATAGTGGGGGCTGACCTAATTAAAGGGCGCTGTTTCCATACTTGAGTGCGAGTGTTCCTAACTAAAGGACGCTCAGACCTAACCTTAATGGATGCATTCCTAGTTAAAGGGCACATTTTTCCATCTAATGTAAAGGTCCTACCAGTGGGACGCCATTGCTAGCCAACTTGGGCACGAGTTCTACCCGTTGGCTTCCATTCAAGACCATTCTTAATGGCATTCATTTCATTCATATGATCAATCAGACACAAATCATGACGTTGGGAAAACATACATTCATTACAATTCCAACAATTCAAATTAGAATTCACGATAGGTTTTGGCTTCTGCACAGGCGCAGAGCTTTTAGTCTTAACATGATTCTTTTTATTTAAAACTGAACTAACATTCCTATGGTGAGCTTCTACTTCCTTCTTTTTGGCACTACTAGTGGAGGCTTGATGTTATCTTTCTTGAGTGGCGATCCTTTAGCCTTAGTAGTCTCTTTTAATCCTGTAGAAGGGAAAGTGGGAATATTAGCAACAGATTTTAAAGGTGCCTTACTTGATTGTACCAATGACGGTTTTGCTCCTGGAGTCTTATTAAATGGAGTGACAGCAATGGGCCTATTAGTAAGTAGTGCAGAACCTGGTGTACCTATGTATTGCAAATATGCTAAGCAATATTGAACTCGCTTAATATATTCATGAGCCGAATAATAGTCGCTACTTGAGCGATCTAAGGCATAAAGATCGTCTAAAATATCCCTAACAAGATCTACATGCTTAATGGCATTCCTCATATAATCATCGTAGGTAACCGGGTTTCTCTTATGAAGCGGGTTCTTATAAAGCACTACTGACTTGGTTGTTGGAGCACTAGTGGACGGTGCAGAGTCGGTAGCTAAGTTATCAACAACTTCTTGTCGGGTGAGATGAAGTGTCTCCTTTAATTCAGCCAAAACCATATTTTTGTCAGTGAGCAGGATGTTCAAGTCAGAGATTTCCTCGCACTTTTGGTTCAGTTGTTCAACATAAGATTGTTGCTGTGCCGCATTAAAAGCGAATCGTTCTTCTAGTGAACCATAAAGAGCGGATAGTCCCTGTCTTGTCCGATCCATCTCCCCTAGAACAGACGAAAGTCTAATTTCTAAGACCTGGTTTCTAGACTCTGCAGCCTCTAGTTCCAATTTTAATGTTTATTTGATGACACATCTCTCTTCAATCTCATAATCTCTTCCTCTAAGGCCTTAACAATTGCAATCATCTTGTCACTTGTCTCAACACCGTTTTCACAACCATTTGATATCAAAAGATCTTCATTTTGAGTTTGTTGTTTTAATTCTAAAGATATACAATGTTGTTCTAGTTGATTAAAGCGTTTTGAAAGTAAATTGTAAGAATCTTGTAGCTTTAAAAACTCAGCGTTAGATTCATGACAAGAATGATTATCTACCTCATTTATAGTATCAGCAACATTTACAAAGAGATTACAAACATCATCACATATATGCACAGCATCACAATTAATCATAGCGGATGTAAGCTCATTCGAATAATTAACATTTACAGTAGTAAGCACATCACACGAGATTACTGCAGACAAGAATCGGTCATATTCGGTTAAAATCTTTTCTTTTTCAATTAGTTGTAGTTCGTAAGCGGTGTCCATTTCATAAAACACTTTTGAACTTCACCAATTTCAAACACAAGATTTTCCTTAAGAGATGCAAAACTTCCTTTTAGACTTTCGACAAATGGGTTGATCTCATTTTTAAACACTTCGTTCATGTGTTCGAAAGCCCATTCTCCGGCGTTTAGGCCATTTGAAGTCGTACATTCCAAAATGACCTTGTCAAAGTTAGTAAAGTATTGATTAATCTCTTGCAAGTTTAACCATACAGTGCTAACAGGTGGGAGATCGTTTGGAATTTCCTTAGGACCTTCCATGTTGACAAGTGTAGGAAATGTACTAGGGTCTTCTTCATTCAACATGTAGGTTGGTGCTGTAATGAGATCTTTGTCCATATGGAAGCGAATTCTAAAATCCGTTTTAGCAAGCTCCTTATTCAATTTAAAATAATCACACTCGGGATATTTTGCAGAATTGTATGACCGATCCTCATCAACTAGATCCTTACTTGTTCGATCATCGGAAAAAACAATCGGGTCTAAGGCCAATCCTAATTAAGTTGCATTATAAAGTCTAGGACTATGTCTTAAAGCTTGTTTTGCATACCGTGGGTTAGGGGGAAGGCCTTTTTGACGAGATAAGTTAAATTCTCTAAACGAAGCATCAAATAAGTGCACTAGTTGAGAAGCAGCGTATTGTCTTAAAAGCAAGTGGTCTAGACTTCTAATCTTATTAGTAGCATTAATCTCCATTTCATTCTTCTTAGACTCGAGTGATTCAAAATCCGTTTGAAGTTTTTGAAAATTAGTGACCGCTAACTCCTTTTCTTTAAGTTCATTAGACAAATTTGCTCTTAAGTTTTCAATTTCTTGCAAGTGACCCATTTGTTTGTTTCTAAAGTGATCATATTCGGGATTTGTTAGAATACTAGACGAAGGCACTAATTCCAAAGTTTGAACTTTCTCGTTGCTTAAGGCAAGCTCATCAGACAAATTCTTATTCTTAGCTAGTGTTTCTAAGAGTGCAGCATTCATTTGGATAAGTAATGTAGTAGGAACCATGACAAAATCTTGTTGAGCAGGAGTAGGCGTATGCGAAATGGCTCCCGGTTGTGATTCACTCAAAGTCTGGGGACTCACATTGATATTGCTATCATTGATCGTCTACTCATTTGAAAGACTCACCACCGAAGAGTCATTCGAATCAGCACTCTCTTCCACAACTTGATGTGGTTGAATACTAGCATCAGTGGTATTATCAGTGGTATTAATAAGTACCTCAGATCTCTTTTCTAACCCTAAGCTGGAGATAGTTGCCATGAGAGCAGCCTTTGCAGATTGAAAGTCATCACAGTCTGAGTCATACGCATCGAGATCATCTGCTTGGTATGCTGCATTCTGTGTGGTGACAGTGTCTTGTTCAGCAATCCCTGGATCAGCAAGAAATGCAAGCTCCTCTTCATCAAGTTCCCTTCCTTGTGCCTGAGCATTCACCAGATAGATCTTCTCTGCAAACCATTGTCCATCCCTTCTCCTCTTGGGTTTCTTACAATCCCTGGACATGTGACCCTCTTCCTTGCAGTTGTAGCATGTAATCATTCTCAACTTGCCTGTGGAATTAGCCCATGGAGCAGGATTGACCATTGGAGCCTGATTGACCGTGCGAGCATTGGTAGTTGATGTGGTAGGTCTCCCCTGATATGGTTGAATAGGCTGAACCATTACCCTGCCATTCTCAATAGTAGCTTGTTGGCGAGAATTGGATGAATTCCTCAACTGATTGTTGGTAGGAGCTGATCCCCTAAATCCTTGTTTGCTTAAAGTCCTTGTGAGATAAGCAGACATAGTGGTTAACACTTCAACTGGGTCAGCACCTTGTTTGAATACAGGAACGGGGACTTCCTCATCATCACAGTACATTGCTTGGTCTTGATGAGCTGCATAATCACTAGAAGGAATACTCATTTGATCAGGGTAGCTTGTTGGATATGCTGCATTCTCTTGATAAGAAGAATAGAAGATTGAACATAAGGTACAATACTTCCTGGGTGAGGTTGTGTAGCATATTGTGATGAAGGTGCACTGAACCGATATTGTTGCTGATGTGAGGTGGGTGGTTGCGGTAAAATCGATTATTAGGGAAAAGTTGGTGTCATGCAAGGTGATGGATGGTAGGCTTGATGTCCCAAAATATAAGGAGTGTTGTTGTGAGACAAGCTTGGTTGATTCGCCATCAAAGCTAATGAATCAGGGTACATACCTCGAGGCGAACGGTGCATGATCACATGTTTCTCATGCTGCTGAAGAAAAGCATATAGTTGATCCAAATTGCACTTATGCAAATCCCTGGTTAACTTAACATCGGTAATATACTCACCCCATTCAGCTTGAGGTAAAGTATTCAAGAATTTGTTGTTAACATGGAATGGTGCAATCACGAGATTGTATACATTCAGATCATTCATGAGTGTGGTGAATCTGAAGTAATAATCGTGAAGCGTTTCCCCTGGGTTGTACGTGAATCTATCAAACAGATCATACAACTGACATTCCCTTTCCTGTTTGGTGAGAGACGTACCTTGTAGCAACACCTTAAGACGTTCCCATAAATCCTTTGCCACCGTATACTGACTTACCATCCTATAGATGTCATGAGGAAGAGCTTGGAGAATTGTTTGAAGAGCTTTTTCGTCTGCATCGGCAACAAGTTGTTGAGCTGGTGTAAGTTCTTCAAATTCTCTTGGTCGAGACACATTGTTAGCCACGATGGTACCATAGTCAAGTGGACCATTTAAAATTGACTTAACCATAAGCCTCCCATAAACCGGTTTTCCCTTAAGGTAAGACATCATCCGGCCTTGCCATGCTTCAAAAACTTCTTTGATGAGCATTGGCGGGCGATTATCCGTTCCCGTAATGACGGAAATATCCGTAAGTGATGTCATCTGAGGCAATACTGAATTCGGATTCATTTTGTTAACTTCAAAGAGACAAAGATTATCGGTTGATCGAGCAGTGAAGTAAAGCTTGTGAATTGTGTTGAGTTTTTGTTGTAAGAAACCAAGATTAGATCCTCTAAAAAATCGTCGAAAAAACAAGCAAAATAACCCTTGATTCGGAACTTTTGTTGATTCGGAAGTGTTGATTCGGAACTTCTTGGTTCGGAACTTCTTGGTTCGGAACTTCTTGGTTCGAAACTTCTTGGTTCGGAACTTCTTGGTTCGGAACTTTTGGCTTGATCCGGAACTTCTTGGTTCGGAACTTTTGGCTTGATCCGGAACTTCTTGGTTCGGAACTTCTTGGTTCGGAAGTTCTTGGTTCGGAAGTTCTCGGTTCGGAAGTTCTTGATTCGGAAGTTCTTGATTCGGAAGTTCTTGATTCGGAAGTTCTTGATTCGGAAGTTCTTGGTTCGGAAGTGCTTGGTTCGGAAGTGCTTGGTTCGGAAGTGCTTGGTTCGTAACTTTTTGGTTCTTGGTTCGGAACTTTTACTGGGAAAAACAGAAGGTTTGTTCGAGGTATACAGTCGATCAAAAACGGTGATTTAAACCCCGATTTTTTACCAAATAACCCAAAAAGTTTTGTGATTTCTACAATAATAAGTAAAAACTAGTACTTATCTACTAATCCCAATCACAAAAACACCAAAAAACACCAAGAATCAAGATGATCTTCTTAAAGAACACTAACACAATCAAAAACTAAAAAACCACACAAATCATTACCTTAAATCACCCCATAGCTCTTGATACCAAATGTAGAATCTTGATAACCTATGAATCTATGAAGGGGGTTGATGTTTTCTAGAGAGAGAAACTAGAGAGAGAAAGTGAGAGAAAAACTATGTGTATTTTATTAAGTGGAACTAGAAAAATGACAACAACCAACCCCTTTCCATGGTGGAAAGGGGTATTTATACTTCCAAGCTACATTGGGCTTGGGCCGGTCCATGACAAGCCCATGGACCGGTTCTTACTTAACTAAATAAGTAACTAATAACTATTTGTTAACTACGAGCTATTACAACATAAATAATATTATGGAGTGACCGATACTTCTAATATACGTAAAAACGTATTTCTAACAATGACTACTCATTTGAGGAAGACTTTGCTACTTTTCTCAACACTTACTTCCCAAATGAGAGTGATGATCCTCCTTTGGACTTTGATGATTATGGTCTTTATCCTATTTTGGATATGAAGAAACCAACTTCAAAGGAGAAAAAGCCGGCCAACACCGATATCCGCAACACTTATGTCTTGACACCTCTATATCCACCTTCTGAGGATGAGATTGCGAGATTTATGATCGGATCTTCTTCAAGATCTGCTGAGCCTGAGTGTTATTTTCCCCTAAAGGAAAAGGTGTTCGACCCCGGTATTGCACTTTTCAAGCCATCTCAGTATCCATCTGATGAAATAAAATGAAAGATTCTTGGAACTTATGGAGATATGCTTGCACCTCTTCACACTTGCTACCACCGTGCTCCATCTTTGTTTAAGGGAACCTTGCCTACTCTTTTTTGGCTTGCCTTGTTCGCCTTAAGCCTGTGCTATTTTATGGATGAAAACTATGTATTTGATCCCGGTGGATGTGTTTCAAGCTTCTTCCTATGCTAATCAAGGTCGAGTCAGGCTTACGACTCGGTTATAAAAAACAAGCGCTTCTCGGGAGGCGACCCGCTGTATCTATCCTTTTTCTATGTTTTTATAATAAGTGTAGGGGGAGACCCTAGTATGTGTTTGCTGTTTTCTTTCTTATCATGTGCAGGGATTCGAGCTGTCAAATATCCATTCTTGATGACTTTTGACGACCCGTGATTCCGTGTATCCGTCTTCCTGGTTCTATCCTAAACTCTTTTGATTCATTATTTTATCATTTATGATTGAAATAGGAATCACTTTAGTTGTCCTTTCCTTAGCAAGATTTAAACAACGTGCACAATGTCCTAAGTGTAGGGGAGGTTACTTCCACATGATTAAACATTAAGGACAATGTTTATATTAAGTGTAGGGGGACTTCTATCGAAGTTAAGTGGGCTTTTCCTTGTATTTGTCCTCATTTTAACCGGAAAATTGATTTTTCGACATTTTTCAAAATTTTTTATCTATTTTGGCCTAGTAGTTTAGTAGTAGTTTCCTTTGTTATCGTTATTTTCTTTCTTTCATTAGAATAAATTTTAATAAAGTGGTTTTAATTTTCAAACGTTGTGAATCTTTTGACTCAACCCGAGTTTACTTAACCAAGTTTACTCTAGCTAGTATCCTTAACGTGTTTAAGTCAATTTTTGCTAGGCTTTTATATAGCGAACTTTAAAACGCGAAAGTCTTAACTCTTACGGGTTAAGAACAAGAACTTTTCGCAAGTTCCTATAATTGATCCTAGAAAGTCGTTTATAAAGGGAACTTTAAAATGCGAAATCTAAACTTGAAAAAGTCTAAGAAGTTGCAAGATCCTATAGATGACTTGAAAACCCAAAACTTCGATTTAATTGGCTAAGTATCCACGAGTCTCATTCCTTGAGATTTTAAATTGCGGAGAACGAGAGATGATAGAGTCAATTATAAGTTTGGTATTCTTTCATGAATTTATGTGAGTTAATTATGAGCTTTTTCTCCCATCGCTTGCTAATAAATTTAATTGCAATAAATAAGGTTGTACGATTTGAAAAGTTACTTAGCTTCTAGCCCAAGATCGTTTATAAATTGCTCGATATTAATTAGAGATCATAGCCAAGGCATAACTTATTGAAGCGGGATGCGAAGATTGGCGAGTCCGAAAAGGCCCTAACAAGGCATGAGGGCTACATTTTGTTGCTAAAGTTCCAAAAGTGATGTGAAGAATCATCTATCAAAAATCAATATGAAGGATCAAGACACACGACGAAAAGAAAATACTCCCCAAAAGATCATGGAGAAGTCTATCCGAAAAGACCCTAGCAAGGTATGAGCATAAATAGATCCAAGTCCTAAAAGGAGGCGGATCGTTGTATTTCAAAATCCCAAATAAAGATTGGAGAAAAATGAAGAAGTCGTGGTCCAAATATGAAGAATCTCTCAAAAAGTTCAAGTGAAGAAATTCCTATTATGAAAAGAAGACCATTATTTCATGAACGTCTCTCAAGATTTGAAGTATGAAGTCGCTGTCAAATATCGGTCCGAGAAAGGTCTCAAATCTTGAAGCGAGTTATGCTAAGATATGAACTTTATGAGATCCCGAGAAGCAGTTTTAAAAGATTTTTTCCTTTAGCTAACTATTGATTAAATCGTCCTACTTTATTTTCAGCCTAATAAATATCGAAATAAGTCAACAATGCATCCTCGTGATGATTCAAGACAACAATAAAATATAAGAGACATACCTAGGAATAAGGGAGTCTAAGTAAATAATTGGCCCACATGAGATATACTTATTATAACAATGATCTCGTTTTTAAGCTTGGTATGGGGAACGTGAAACTTGAGGATGACAATCATTCATGACATTCCAAAATCCTAAGGTAAGTTTTTTTTATCTTTTTACATGTTTTCTTCCTTTAAATATTTTGTCTCTTTAATAAAGGCCAAAGTGGATTGATTATGATGGAAAATGTAAAACTTGCTTTGTAACTAATACATTGCATGAGGACATTACAATGGTCAAATGTAGGGGATTTAATAAGTGTGAAAACACTTATCCTTTTACCACTTAATTATAATAATAACCAAGCCTAAACGTGTATTTTATGTCGTAAATGTCGGAATTATTCGTGGTTTGTGTTTTTGTTGTGATTTAGGATCAAAATGTGAAAAGGGAAGAAAAGACGGTCTTTCACGGGCTTTTATCGAAGAAAAAGACAAAAGACGAAGTCAAAAGATCAAGAGTGCAAAAAGAACGGAAGTCCAAGGACTATTCTGAAGATTTATCGAAGAAAAGTCTAAAGACGGAAGTTTAATAAAATCCGAAGAACTCAAGTCTAAATTAATGAAGAAATTACAAGAAGAGTTCAAATAATTCCGAGACAAAGTCGAAAAAAAAAGTCGAAGAATTTAGAAGACGGGAAGTCGAGAAAAGAAAGAAAGAAGGAAGCAACACATGCTTAACCTCCCTACTCACTATAAATACCCTCCTAATCTCACATTAGGAGGTGTTGGCTATTTTGACAAACTAGTCTTCCATTTTAATTACTTGCACTTTTCTTAATTACACCTTTAATTTCTTGTCTTGCACCTTAAATTTGTAAGTTTTTAATTCTTTTTATTTACTTTAATTGTTGAATCTTAATTTTAATCAAGTTTTAATTAATCTCTCATTCTTCCTTTCTTGTTCTTGATTTAATCTTTATGCTTATGTGCTTATTGTCATGCTTAGTTGATTATTTGTCATGTTTTTAAGTTTATGATTGTGTTAGCTTATTGATTTTATAGCTTATTGTGTTTTTCTTAAATATAATTAAGTGCTTATTAGATAATTTTTATAAAAAGTGGAATTTTAATACTTTTATTATTTAGTGTTTTTAAAAGTTTTTAAATTTTGGTTTAACAGCTTTTTTTAAATTGATTTTGGTTAAGTTTTAGTTAAGTGCTTATTTGTTTTTAGCTTAATTTTAGTTTATAGCTTATTTGATTTTAGTGGTTATCCGGGTTCGGTAAAACCCTCTTATTCCGAACAAAGCCTCAAGTCTATCATTCCGAATAGTGTTTAAAAAACCTATTATTCCGGATAAGTCTCTTGGAAACTATTCCGGATAGTGAGCTTGTGAAGATTCCGGATAGCACGCTGGGGATTATTCCGGATAAGGAGTTCAAGTCGAATTCTGGATAAGGGCACTTTTGATTATTCCGGATAAGGGAACTTTTGATTATTCCGGATAAGGGAAAGGTAAAGGATTCCGGATAAGCTACAGGTTCTGGATTCCTGATAAGCTGTAGGATCTGGATTCCAGATAGTGACAGCTCGAGTGTATTCCGGATAAGGAATTTCGGGATATTCCGGATAAGCCGCAGGGCAAATTATTCCGGATAGCCACAAGTGGATATTCCGGATAAGCTTCGAATTGGGGTTCCAGATAACCTTCTTCCTCCATATTCCAGATAAGGGTTCGGTGGAATTATTCCAGATAAGAGGCAGAACAAGATTTCGGATAAGAAACCGTTGGTGATTCCGGATAAGAGTGACAGTTTTATTCCGGATAAGCAGCAGGTTTGTTATTCAGGATAAGAGTAAGATTGGATTCTCAATAGTGACAGTATTTTGGATCCCGGCTCTGGTTCAGTTTACTTCCCTTTTATTTTTAAGCATTTATTTTCCTTCCATTTTTCTTAGTGTTATTTTTAATTAAATATCTTAGGTTAATTTTAAAGTTCACATTTTTATTACATTGTCAGTTTAATTTTTCGTCACGTTTTAATTTTTAGTCATTTGATTAATTTACTTTTAAAAGTTTTAATATTGCACCATTTAAGTTTTAATTAGTTTTAGATTTAATTACCTGCCATTTACTTTAAAGTCTTGCACATTTACTTTACAAACGACCATTATATTTGTTTTCACCAAAGGACGACTGAGTCAAACATTTTTCCCTTTCTCAATTCGAAAAGATCGGACGAACAAATTTTTATACTTGGCAAAAACCATGTATTAGCTGGACTTCGGCTCCTGCACCAAGTGAATTATCTGGTTGGGATCCTACACACTAAACCAGCACGCGTCAGGCTTACCGTGGGAATGTATCCCATGATTAGACTCCGGCGTGAGAGTAAGTAATCGGTTAGGGTTATTAGAATCGGATGAGATGTGAGTGTGTAGAATGTAATACCTTTGTGGAACCCTTGGGGGTTCCTTATATAGGCAGTGAAACCCTAATGGGCTGTCACTGATGCTTCACCCCAAGGAAATGATAAATACCAGAATTAGATTGATTGTTATCTTCTAATTATGGTGAGTGAATATCCTTTCCTTTGGGATAAATCCTAATCATAGTAGGAGTATGATTCTGTCTAACCATGTACCGGCCATGCTGGGCCGTGGGCCACACACGTGTGTGCGGTTACTGTTCATCTAAGCCCATAGGCGTAAATAACATTAATCCCACCCATCCATGATGGGCCGGATACGGGTAGTACCCGTGGGCCGGGTTCATGACCTGGCTGGGGACTATACATCATCAATCTTGTTTCACGCTTAGCATGGAATTGGGTGAAAATCGAGGATGATGAACTTATCTCTATGAGGCATTCACGTGTTCTTATTCTATGATCCTAAACGTCCCATTTTGTGATGAAAACAATACATTATGTCTAAAACACAAGTAGTAGTTAATTTAAATTTTCGTTTCAATAAAAGGTCACATAAAAATGGATTTTGGAAGTGCTATGATACTTAATTCTTGCATTTCGTAAGGGCACGACAATGGTATAGTATGGGGGAGTGATGAGACTGCATTTATACATAGTCTCATCATCCAAATCGGGCTTATAATGCTTAAGAATATCATAAAATACCATAAATTATGCTTGTGTTTGTTCATTGTGTATTTTAGGTACGGATATCGTGAAATCAGCAAAAGATCACAAGATTCAAGCAAAAACGAACACGGGAAATGAAGCCACACAATGAACCGGACTCGAACGATGAATTTACAAAGAAGTCCTTGAAGTTTGAAGATTTGTCAAGAATGGTCCCTCAAGAATGGAAGAGTTGCCATTTTTAACCCTTGTAAAACTCAAAAATTACATAAGGTTCCCTAAAATGTCAAGATATTTCAAGAATAGCCTTTGGAAAATTCAAATTGTGCATAAATGATCCTTGATGAAAATATTAAGTATTTAAAACATGTGCCAAAATTGACAACAAGGCCAAAGTTTTATCGAAGGAAAAGGGATCATTTGTTATATAAACTTAATATGCCAACAAAATAGAAGTTCAGGGGGTATTCTTGTGCCATGTTAAACTCTATCCCGGTTTTACTCCATCAAAACCCAACAAATAGCCCAACAACTACCTAATACCCAACACAACCCGACCCAAAACCCCCCACCAGACACCCACGTCACCCTACACCTCCCACCTATTATTATTATTATTTAAACACAAATTTAAATTATTATTAATAATAATTAAGAAACTGGGAAATAGGAAATGTTCACACTAATCCCCAATTCCTCACCTTCTTACCAGCTTATAAACCCTAACCTCCATTTTTAATTAATCTAATTTCAAAAACCCCCAAAAGTGCAGATCCTCAATTAACCCTCTCCTCACCTAAACCCACACCCCAAATCCCTCCCCATGTCAGCCATGTGGCACACCCATTGGTCCCCTGCTGTGTTACTTTCATCCCAAAACCCCAAGCTCGACAAGATGAATGGCCATGATTTTATAATTGATCTCTACGAAGTTATAAACGGATATGATCACTTTTAAACAACTGGCACATCATTCTCAATAGCAGAATCACATGGGTACTATCTTGAATAAAATTTTAAATTTCAAGCAAGGGCAATACTGGTAGTTCATAGTTAGGGTTTAGGAAATCGAGAATGTTTAGTTTAGTTGTATAAAAGGAGAAGTCGACTTGTGACTATCCCTTTGTTCTAGTTTATGTAAACTTTTTATTAATGAATAGTTACAATAATTTTAAAAACTTGCATACAACTGAGTTCCATTTACATTATTTGTTGATTTTTAATTCGTGTATTTTAAATTCTTGCTTTGTTCTTTAATTTCGTATCAAAGTTTTTGTTCAAACATTTTTGGTTAAAAATACTTTGAGAACCTTTGGGGTGTGTTTGATCATAGTTTCATGATCCTGACAAGATCAAAGAACATTGAGAACGCTAATTAAAGTTACATTCTGTCTTTTTTATATTTAGTTAGCAAAATCTTGATTCCAAAGTTGTTTCATAAAAATCTTTGTTACTTTAGTACATTTTAAACACTTACTGCCTCCTGAATCTTTGAATCTTGGGCTTGACAACCCTATTTTCAAAGAACTCTTGAGGCTTGTAATTGTTGTATGTTGGTTGTGTTTGTGCAGGAACGGTGAACAAGCCATTTTCTCCTTTTTTCTTTCGTTGTACATTGGTTTGGGGCTGTTGTAGCCCCGTCAACAACCACTCCTTATAAGAAGCTCATCATAAGCTCTTTTAGTCTCAGAAAGTTGGGGAAGGGAGGAATTATGGTGAATCTTAGGCTTGAACAAAGCCCAAGTCGGTATTTCTATCTTTTCTTTACATTTTCTTTGGTAAAAGTTCAAATAGTTCATGATTTGTTGTGATTGGATGCAACTTGGTAATTTGTTTGGCTCTTTTATGTTATTTTAAGTTTGTGATACGTTTAGATTGATTGAGTTAAGTATAGAGTTAATTAACTTTGTAAATCTTTGAAAATTCTTCATTATCAGCCTTTAAGAGGGTGTTTGGTTGTACTTGATTTAGGGTGCTAGTGACAACACTTTAAGCTCATGACAGCCTGAGCAAGATTCTTTAGTTAGTTTAAGTTGATTTTCAGTTTTGTTTTTTGTATATCAAGTAGTTAAAGGAGTTTGAGGTTTCATATTTTTTCTAAAAATAGCGTTATAACAATCAGTAGGTTTTTTCAGCTTTGTTGATGGTGCCTTGTGGTTTAAATCTTTTTAATCGATTGAGTAAAGGTTAGTTTAGGTTTGTGTGTAATTTGTTTGAGGATTGGGTGTATTAAGTTTAAGCTGTGAGTACCGTAATCTCACTTGAGTGCACACTATACCAGCAAACACACCCATGCTTACTACATGCATAGACAGTGAGTGCGCGTGATTGATTGTTGGACCTTTCTTACCTAAATCTTGTTGATAGTTAGACTTAGTCTAAAATTAGTATTGTAGAATCTGTTAGTCATGCTTTGGAGGATTTGGTGGCGCAATTTGGCCTTCATAAACCCACTACGTAGCAAGTTTGCACCCAAACACCCACTTTCTGCTTATCATCACATCCGCAGGTTTAGAGGCCTTGAATTTTTAAACATTGTGAATTGAGGTTTGGCAATAGAGAGATACTAGGATAGTTTAGGAGTTAATTTTCTGTTATTGAAGATTTGACAGTCTGTATGATAGCTTTTAAATCACTTATAAGCCCAATGTTTGCATACAAAAGCAGCAAACACCCACACTCGCTGTATGTATGCACCAGCATATTTTTAGTGACTTGAATGTTGAACCTTGGGGCTTAAAAATTGGTTACACAGTACTTTAGGGGTAGATTATAGTGTCATTTAGCTAGTCTAGGAGTTTGGGTAACATTTGGTGGAATTGCAAATCCGTAAGACTCACTGTTTGCCTCTAGAACCTCTCACAGCCTTAGTCATTATCCTAAGTTTGTGCAATTATGGATTTGTGACTTACTTGGTGTTTGATTGGTTGTTTATGCTTGCTTTTGTTGTTATTCTTGTGTGTCTTAACTCCACACACCTCCATTGGTGTGGGGGTGTCGTTTGCCCCTAAGTAGAACCAACCTCCTAAGCCGGGCATCCATATTCCCCCTCAAACAGCCTAAACATAGAAACGAGAAGAAGTTCAGGTCTGTGTAAATTTGAGCATAGATTTTAGTTTGATTCGTGTATTAGATCATTGTTTGTGTTTTTTATAGCATAGGGTCACTGTTCATCAGTTTAGAAAAGTAAAAAAAATAAAAAATATTGCAAAACCCGACTTGGCCTGAGCTCGAACACGCGACCCCTCGCTGGGGGACTAGCGTGCTTACCAGTGACCCAAGTGGTTTTCCATGTCAAGAGTCCCACTTACTTAGTATTTAAGGGGTATTTAATATTAGCTTATTTAATCCATTCGAACACTGATAAGCAGTTTCTGGCTTATTGTTGTAGGGTTTTTGAGTTTTATCATTTTTCCTTAGATCATTATACATTTGAAGATTTTTTGAAACAAAAAGTAGATTTTTAACTTCATTATTTAATTCATTATCATTTATTCAATTTTAAAATTTAGAAATTATTTTAAAAAATAGCAAACAGTAGAATTAATTCTTAGAAAAATATTTTTTAGATTTTATTTAATATAAATTAGGTTTACATAACTTAAATATTGGATTTTCACTTTTTATTAATTTTGTTTATTTTTAGGTTTTTTATTAAACTTTAAAAATTAATATAAATTAATTAAATAAGTTTTGCCAATTTTAGTTTTCACTTTTGTTTTAATTAGATTTTTCTTAACTTAGACAAAAAAATTGGTAATTTTTAGTTAAGTTTAATTTTTCGACGAGTTTCACGATTTCGCGTTTTAACCATTGTAGTGTAGTTTTTAGCGTAATTTGTCTTTAATTTTGAATCTCTCTTAACCAAAAACGATCACTAATCCAAATTTGATTTTTATATTATTGTCATAACACATACACCTCCTTCGAGAACGAACTCGCATTTATCGAACATATACGCGTCTTTCCTAAAACGTGTACGTTTAATACTTGCCACGGTTATTTGTTTTTCCTAAAACAAGTGACTAAAAACCTACAATCATTTAGTCTAATGCTTGTTTTCTTTAACCAAAGTCTCGACAAGGATTGAAGCTTTTGAAAACAATAGATTGGATTTACCATCTAATTATCATAATCATATATATGTTAAATGTTTCATCACAATCATACCACAACGGATGCCCAAACTAGTCTTTACCAAGTGTTACCTTTAATCTTATTGTTAATTTCATCATATTACTTGTTATTTATTTCTCTACAATTGCTACAATCAAAAAGATTATAGTAGATTTTTGAATGATCATAGGTTTTCCAAATCCCTGTGAACGATCTCGGTATTACCACGTAAAAGCTATACACAAACGAAAGGGTCATACTTGCCCGTGCGTTTTTAGTCATTCCGTTAATTCTGTTTATCAATTTAAAACATGTTTCAATCCAATCCATCACACGATGGACACGCATCAAGTTTTTGGCGCCACTGCTGGGGATTTGATTGTGTTCTTAGTTCCAAAATCATCCTATAACCAAACCCATTGTAGCGTTTCTTGTTGCCAAAAATCTAAAAAGTAAAAAAAAAAAAAAAATTCTCACTGAATCAATTTTGTCACCGGTAAAACCGAAAGTTGCCGCCGGCAACCTCTCCACAGATCTACTTTTGCCGACCGACAAGGCCTTTTGCCGCCGGCAGATTCCCACGAACCGACTTTTGCCGCCAGCAGAACCACTTTTGCCGCCAGCAGCTTTTTCTTTTTTTTCACAAATTCAATTTTGCCGACCAGCAAAACTGAAAGTTGCCGCCGGCAACTCTTGATTTGGTAAAAAAGTATGTTTAAATTATGTTTTTATTTTGTTTAGTTAATTTAATTTCTTATCTACTTATTTTCCTATTAGTAATCTTTTGTTTGTTTTTATTTTTTTACTTGTGATCTTTTTCAAAAGTGTTTAAAGACTTGAATGAACACACGTTCTTCCGATCAAGAACTACTTAGTCCATGCACCGATCCCGAACGTTTTATTCATCAATCTCGAAAGAAAAACCTCAAGAAGTTATCCTTTGTTTCTTCCGAAAACCGAATTCCTGGAACCAAAAACCCACCATTTTATAATCTCTTAGACGCACTTGTTGTCTATAACCCATTTAATGATCTAACATTTCGAATAGCCGACGATCAATCTATGTGGGCCGCTAACCGAATAGTAGCACCTACCCCCGAGGCTGCTATTGTTCAAGTTGAGCTTGGAGACAAATTAACCGTGAAAGGTCATCACCTTTCAATGATCAAAGACCGCCAATTTGACGGCCGTGCGCGGGCCGATCCGCATAAGCACATAGCCGAATTCGTAGAGATATGTGGCATGTTTCGATATGGGGCCAACGTCAATGTAGACGCTATTAAACTCAAACTCTTCCTATCATCTCTATCCGGTGATGCAAGAGTTTGGTATAATGAGTTAACACCCGGTACCATAGAAACATGAGAACAAATAAGAACCGCTTTTGTTAGCCGTTTCTTTCCACCCGCCATGTATGAAAGACTAATGAGAGAAATCCAAGGTTTCGCCCAAGTTCCAAACGAGACACTCATTGATGTATGGAACCGAATGAAAGACCTACTTCGTATTTGTTGTTGATACAAAAGTTGGATGATCCTAGATCGACCCGAATTAGGCTTAATTCGAGTTCTCGGGCTTCGGCTCCTGCACCAAGTAAACTTCAGCTTCGGATCATGCACACTAGAATTAGCACGCAGTTAGGCTTACCGTGGGAATGTATCCCACGATTAGACTCCGGCGTGAGTGTAAGTAATCAGTTTAGGGTTAGTAATCGGATGAGATGTGAGAGTGTGAAGAATACGATACCTTTGTGGAACCCTTGGGGGTTCCTTATATAGGCGGTAAAACCCTAGATGGCTTTTACCGAAGCTTCGGCCACAAGTAAAGGATAAGTACCATAATTATCTTGATTGTTATTTTCTAATTATGGTTAGTGTATATCCTATACTTTAGGGTGAATCACAATCCCAATTAGGTAGTGATTCTGTCTAACCCTGTACCGGTTGTGCCGGGTCGTGGGCCGCATATAACTTATGTGAACACTGTTCATTCGAAACCCATAAGCTCAAATAACATTACTCAAACCCATTCGTTATGGGCCGTATACGGGTAGTACCCGTAGGCCGGGTTCATGACCTGGTTGGGGATTATACGTCATCATGTCCCCCAAGTCTAGTTGTTACAGCCGTAGGCGTAACCTCTAGACGAATCTATGTCCCTTATGTTGTCTTTACAAAAAATAGTGGCACAACAAAAATTGTCGACCGGGACAACACTTATGAAGGCATTAACGGCAGTCAAGGTCAGGAGGACTGTTCGGATGATTATCTGCAAAAGTGCACCGGGCGGGCCCACTCCTGAGCCACGTAAAAACTGTTATGAGGTGACCCGTGGGTTCCCCTGACGTTTCAACTGTTCCATTAATCCCATCTGTTGGATGGGCGTTGTGGATTAAACGTGGAAGTCATCTATCCAGCCTCGTAAACTAAGGCAACCCTATAAATACTCGTGTGCGTGACTGTGCACACACACAGTTCATACTCTCTTCCACCATTGTTTCAATCTCCTTTTACTCCTTCTACATTCATTCCACGGATATCCGTATTACTAGGTTAGATCATCATGCCCTTCTTCATTCTTTTATAAATCATGGTGAAAGATAACCCCACCATCACAACCGTGCTCAATGTATATCCACCTGAGAAATTCATTCAGTTCTGTTCCGATTACTACATCCCCAAAAGCATACATCCCACCTATCCAGGTAATGATGAAGCTATCACGGATGCTCCGGCTGGGAAAATAGGTTTATATATGCGCCTATTCGACTCGCCTAACTACCGCATTCCTTTGTCTAGGTTCCTTGTAGATATCCTGACATACTATGATTTCCATATAACTCAACAACATTGTATAGGGGCGTGTAAGATCATCCAATTTGAGATCACGTGCCATACATGTGACGTAGCACCAACCGTAAGTTTATTTAAGGTTTTCTATATACCTTAAACTATCAACGGCTGGTTGTCGTTTAAAAAACGTCTGGGGAATACTCCGATGTGCTATAGCAAAGCCCTAGATTTACTGAAAAACTGGTATGACTGGTACATCTTCGTAGACGCTAGGGTACTCACCCAAAAAACACATATAGCAGTAGGGACGTCATGATCTTAGATTCCCACTACACATACTTCCACAAAGGCCTCCCAGAACACTTCATATGCTGGGTAGGCATCAGTTGCAACTACTTTGGCAGGGCGGAAGGATACCCACTCATCCTTAACAGCCTTAGAGAGGGTGGGTGTATTTTATTTTCAAAATGAATTTGTAACATGCTTTTTATAGAAGTAACACATTGTATGCATATGTCCACAGAGATGAGGAAATTTGGACTTTTACGCCAAGGATACCCTTCCAAGGTCGCCGAAGGCTCTTGACCATTACCTCAGGATGAGCCACCCCTACTTGTCTCCACCCAAAACTTAACCGTCCCGTTGGAAGTATTGTAAGAGCCGCATTCCGACATGGGTGAAGCATAAATCGAGAAGTCCCCATTGGATTTCTTAAACGAAGATGGTGACCAGCCTTTACTAGAAGATGTCAGCGGCACGGCCAAAGACACCACCACCCCGCACCAAGAAAACCAAGGTGACAACTTGGAAAACATGTCTGAGGATGTCAACCGGATGTTTGATGATGAAGATGAGGAAATGGCCAACAAAACAGGTACCTCAGTGAAACCAAAGCCCACCTCGAAGAAGCGAAAATCCAGGAGGAAGTTCGTGAAAGAGGTGGAAGTGGAGGCGGGGGTCTTTAACGCACCTGCTAAAAGGCTACGTAAAGACCATCCCCAGTACCAAGAAGGTAGCAACACCACCGCGCCTCAGAGCAACCCAATGCCACCTCCTGTCGTAACAGAAGAGCATGTTGACACGACGGTATGGAATGCTACGCCAGTAAGCGTCGTAGCCCCCACCAACACTGCGCTCGTAATAACACCAACGTAAGTGTTAAACAACCACGCTTGTTTTTTAATTTCGCACAAAAAAAATCTGAAGAAACTTATCAGTTCATTAAATTACAGTGTGGAACCTACGGCCGAAGCGCATGAGAAGAATGCTTGCAGGAAACCATCGCCCGTGATCGAAGACACTCCATCAACCCCTCCTCCAACCTCCGTAGAGGAGCCGCAGTCTGAGGGACCATCCCCTCACCTCTGCCCACCTTGGAACTTGTCTGAACTCACGAAGCTAGAGACAGAGGAGGAGTGAAACGAGTTCATAGATCACTTGACTCCTCACATCCTGGTTCAGGACTTGAATGTGCTCACTCATGGAACTCTTCTCGAGCAATTCAATGTCGCTACAGCGCATCAAATGACCATCATCGGGGCCCTGCGACACCGCTTCGAAGGCGCCTTGGGTCACGTAAGGACTTCGGACAAGAATATTACTCGTAGGGAAAAGCTAATTGAAGAGCATGAGCAAACCATATCCACCCTGCAAGCTGACTTGTCCATAGCTGAGGCTACCATAAAGGAGCAAGCGACCCATGCCGCAATCCGTGAGGACCAAATTATGGAGTTAGAAGCCGAGGCCCACTCTTTACGCGACAAGGTACGCCCAACTCACATGCATCCCCCATCTTGCTTATTTCTTTTATGTATAAGTTTGAATATTTTAGAATAATAATTAATCATTATCCCAACAGGTAGCGACCATCGAGGCGACAACTCAATCTCTGACAAATGATGTGGCCACCATCTCCCGTGACCGCGACAACTTGCGCCTGCAAATAAAAGGCGAGGAATAGTTGGCCGCAGCTTTTGTAGAATATAGAGTTGACCACTAGAAGGTCGTGGAAGGAAGATTACGGGAAATGGACAAACGCTTGGATACTATGGCAATAGATTTTGACGAGGAGTTATATCCTCATATGCTCACAGCTATTGCAGGTCGTAGATGGATGATAGGATCCGGCCTGAGGTTGGTCGTGAACAAGATCGCGGAGTCCCCTGAACTGGCCCAGCCTTTTGTCGATGTTGTTTCGGACGGGATAGACCGCGGCAGGCACGCATGCCTTCTAGCTGGGGCAGAATGGGTAGGTCAGGGTAAGGATTTCAAGGATCACGTCTACCACAAGCTGGAAGCTGAGATCAAGATGATCGCGTCCATGATGGCCTTTGACCAAATTGAGTATCCACTGACAGATAAAATCGAGTCGCTGAAGGATGCTCCTATAGACATGGTCATGGAGCAGTTCTGCGTGAAAGCGTACTTTGACTCACAACTCATGGTCCCTCTATATGCGGATATCCCTCCCCTCGTGAACCCATGGGACCTAAAGGGAGAGAAAAAAATTAGGGGAGGCTATTAAGGCCAACATGGGCCGCGCCATAGGGAAGCGAGGGTGCCGCATTTTATGTCGTCCCCCACAGTGGGATCCACTCACCTTCCTAGGTCAGATGGAGTTCCTGTGACAGCCACAACCAGCCATGGTACAACCTTGCTGATAGAAAGCGATGACGTCCTTGAAGGATCTACATTAGCATTGCTAGCTCAACAGAGGAATGAGCTGGGGAATCCATGCTTCCACAGTGACTTGTACTTGTATTTAATAAACATTTACTTATATTTTGTAATATTCGTCAGTGGATGTCCACGTCATTCGTACTATCAAACACTTATCATATTTTAATCAACTATGTAGCATTTTGTACTGTAACTCCTTTGGCCATAGATTGCCGCGGCATTCCAATATATGTGTTTGAAACTTGTCTTTTTTATTAGATAGTTGTATATCCATCAGATTAAATATCCACGCGTCATGTATCACGGCTTACATAAAGACAAAGTCTATATGTTACTAGACGTGCACTGTGTGGCTTTATCATGTGAGGCCTTATATAAGTATGGTATGTGGAAACTTATTACAACGTCTTGTGAATAAGGTGTCTAGTAAGGATTCATGATCCGTGTCACGGGGGTTTCATCCCTCTTATGCGACAAGTTGAATTAGTTGGTTCACTTAATCCTCTTGCTTCACATGGAAAAGAATAATACATGTAGGACTGAATGAATGCATATGAATAAGAAATAACATTTGAGAATATATACAGAATATAATCCTAAGTATATACAAAAGAAATGATTTGCACAAGAACAAGCCGTGGAGCTAGCTAGGCACCACGACGTTTTATTATCACGGTTACGGTTTATTCCCTCTTATGCGACAAGTTGAATTAGTTGGTTCACGACGTTTTATTATCACGTGTCGCGGGGGTTTCATCCCTCTTATGCGACAAGCTGAATTAGTTGGTTCACTTAATCCTCTTGCTTCACATGGAAAAGAATGATACATGTAGGACTGAATGAATGCATATGAATAAGAAATAACATTTAAGAATATATATAGAATATAATCCTAAGTATATACAAAAGAAACGATTGGCACAAGAACAAGCCGTGGAGCTAGCTAGGCACCATGACGTTTTATTATCACGGTTACGGTTTTTTTAAATAATGATAAAATCCTAAGACAAATAGAACTTAGAAAACATAAAAAACAAAATTACATGGATCTTTATTGGAGCTGTCTACAGCTAAATGTCCATGCGGAGGCCGTAGCCTTCTAAAGATAGCATTTTTTTAGATTGCAGATGTTTCATGTACGATCCAAGTCACGGCCATCCATGTCTCGTAACTTGTACGCACCTGGCCCCAAAGCTTCCGTGACTTTGTACGGTCCTTCCCACTTTGGGCCTAATTTCCCCGTGGTCTCCACGCAACTTGCCTCGTTTGCACGATAGACAAAATCCCCCAATCGGAAGGAAACGCCCTTAACTTTAGAGTCATAATAAGCTTTCATCCGCGCCTTAGCTTTAGCTTCATTGATGGCTGCTCTCTCCCTTTTCTCTTCTAACAAGTCTAAATTGACCCTGAGTTCCTCATCGTTCGTGACGACATTAACCTTCGACGTACGGATTGTTGGCATTACAATCTCTGCTGGTATGACTGCTTCGGTTCCATAGGCTAATGCAAATGGAGTGTCCACGTTAGCCGTTTTGATCTTCGTTCTGTGTGCCCATAGGACATGTGGTAGTTCGTCCACCCACTTGACGCTTCTCTCATCTAAGTGCGCTTTTATTTCTTCACCTAGGCTTCTATTTGCCCATTACACTAACCATTGGTATGTGGGTGCTTGACTGATGCGAAGCGCCGTTTGATGTTCAGCACCGCGCACCATTCCTTAAACAGATTGTCCGCAAACTATTTCCGATTATCCAAGATAATCTCACGTGGTAAACCAAAACGACATAGAATGTTTTCCCAAACAAACTTTTTTACCTGTTTTCCCCGTAATTGTAGTGACCGCCTTAGCCTCTATCCAGCGTGTGAAGTAGTCCATGGCTAAAATCAATAACTTAACGCCTCCGGCTGTAACAGGAAAAGGACCTGCTATGTCCATCCCCCATTTGTAGAACGGCCATGGGGATGTGATGGGTGTTAGCTCTTGTTGTGGATGGCGAGGTACTGGCCTGTGCACCTGGCAATCACTGCATTTGAGAATCAAGTTTTTTGTATCTTGATGCATACTTGGCCAATAGTACCCTGTGCGTAAGGCTCGTGCCACCACTGATCTGGGACCGGCATGCATGCCACACTACCCTTCATGAATTTCGTTGATCACATAATTAGCTTGGTGTGGACCCACACATTGTAACCATGGTTGCAAGAATGAGCGTTTATGCAAGACACCGTCGCGGATTTCAAACTGTTGCGACTTCTTTTTAATGCGACGCGCCTCTGTTTTTTATTAGGAAGGGTTTCGGCTGCTAGGTAATTGATGATCGGGGTCATCCACATAAGTCCCTCCTCGTCAAATATTGCTGCGACTTCCGCCCCTGTAATGGATTTATCCTTAAGTATTTTCACCAACACTTGTTTGGATAGATGGGCGAAGCTCGTAGATGCGATTTTGATAAGGGTGTCCGCCTTCTTATTCTCGCCTCTTGGTATCTGCTTGATAGAGAACTTTCCAAAACCAGCATTGAGTGACTTAAATTTTTCAAAATACTGCTTCATGTTGTCCTCCTTGGCTTCGTACTCTCCTAGAATGTGATTTTCGACAAGCTGTGACTCCAAGTAGGCTTCAAAGTTGCGCACCCCCATCCTAGCCGCGTTTTTTAAACCTGTGATCAATGCTTAGTATTCAACCTCGTTATTTGTAGCTGTGAACTCAAAACGCAAGGCATAAGTGAACTTCATGCATTCCGGATTTGTGAGTATGAGGCATGTTCCTGATCCATCCGTGCAGGAAGATCCATTGGTAAACAAGACCCATGGTTCCTTTAGAATTTCTTCCTTTGGGTCCATTGGCACTTCCTCCTTGGGTTTCATAATTATGAAATCTACCAAGATTTGGCCTTTGATGGTTGTCCTTGGTCTATAAGAGATGTTGTGTTCCCCGAGCAGGACGCTCCATCTCTGCCGTCTTCCTGCTACGTCTTGTCTCGAGATGATCTTTTTTATTGGCTGGTCTGTGACAACCACGATTGGGTGCGCCTAAAAGTAACGACAAAACCTTTTGGCAGCGTAGATCAGTGATAGGACCAACTTCTCCATTGGAGAATAATTCAGCTCTGGTCCCTGCAATGCTCTGCTTATGAAATAGACCGGAGTCTGGACTGAGTCCTGTTCAGTCATAAGGACGACGCTTATTGCTCCGTGCATAGCGGATAAGTATATGATTAGCTCCTCCTTGGGTCGCTGGGCGACTAACATCGGAAGAGCCGCTAGATGTTGCTTAAGCTGCCCAAACGCCCCCTCTGCCTCTCTTGTCCAGCGGAACTATCCTTTCTTCAAGTACTTCTTGAGTGTTTTGAATTGAGGGAGTGACTTCTCTATGGATTTTGACAAGAACCTGTTAAGCCTGCCAACTTTCTGTTAAGCGATTGTACCTCTTTCAACATCCGAGGGGATGGTAACTGTATCACAGCCTCAGTTTTCTTCGGGCAAGGCTTAATGCCATGTGGATCTATCATGTATCCTAGGAACATTCCTTTGGTTGCCCTAAATGTGCATTTTTTGGGATTCAACTTCATGTTGATTCGTCTCAAGGTGTCGAACGTCTCTTGGACGTCACGGAGAAGTTCCTCTTCTGTGTGGCTCTTAATAACCAATTCAATGACGTAGACTTCAAGATTACGGCCAACCTGTGAGTTGAACGCTTTATCGACGAGCTGTTGGTACGTTGCGCCTGCGTTCTTGAGTCCAAATGGAATTTTTGTGTAACAAATACACGCCCTGACTGGTATAGAATGTCGTTGTTTCCTCGTCCTCCTCCGACATTTGAATCTGATGAAATCCTTTATATGCGTCTAAAAAGCATTTAAAAGAGTACCCGCATAGGGATTCGACCTTCGAATCAATTTCCGTTAACGGATAACAATCTTGTGGGCAAGCTTTGTTCAAGTCTGTGAAGTCCACACACATGCGAAAACTTCCATCGTGCTTCTTAACCATGACCAGGTTGGAGAGCCACTCATGGCAATAAACTTCTCGCATGATTCCTGCGTCCACCAGCTTCTTTACCTCGTCTAGGATAACCTGGTTGTGTTTTCGTGCTTGACCACGCTTCTTTTTCTTGACAAGAGAGTATCCCGGCCGAATTTGAACTTTGTGTTCCGCAACTGAGTGTGGTACGCCCGTCATATGCTTAGGACCCCATGCGAATACATCAAGGTTTGCCTTAAGGAGGGAGCCCATGGTCGTCCTTCCTTTATCGGAGAGAGTTCCCCCGATAGCAACCTCTTGCTCCGGATACTCGGGGTGGATAGCCACCTTCCAATTCACGGGTGGTGATCCTTCCTTTATAGGAACTGTTTGGATTAGTACTGCGATAACATGGCACTCCGATGATGCACGACTGAATTGTAGATGGTGATAATTCCCCCTTCAACCGGGAATTTGGTTATGCCGTGTTCTGTTGACGGAACTACTCGTATGGCCAGGATTCCCAGTCTTTTGATAATACCATTGTATGGAGAGTGTGAGCGTATTACCATAAAGTTCATCCATGTTGTAGTTTAATGTTCCTTATCTCCAATGGTTACTAACAAGCGTAATTGCCCTATCGGCCAAATAGTATCACCGCTGAAACCAATAAGTGGCGACGTGGCCGACATTAATTCGCTCTTAATTTCTGGTTATAACTGAACGAAGCAGTGTTCATAGAGTACTTCTGCCGATGAACCTCCATCCACGTGCATGCGACAAACATTGTGAGTTCCAATGTTCACCTCGATCGTGAGAGGTGCGTCTGCCACGCTGCTTGCCGTGATGGGTGGGAATGAGATTTCCTTGCTGCGAGAAAATTTTTGGCTAATTTTTGGCTTCGTCCTGCGATGCCATGACTGAACCATGTATATGGTTGTAGGCTTGTCCTTTTGGAAATCTTTTTCGTCGTTCTTTTTGCTATCATTCTCGTCCTTCCAATCCTTGACTGGGTGTTTGAGTTTGCGTGATTTGATAAGTGACTCGATATGCTTCTTGAGCTGAATGCACTAGTCCGTGCCATGGCCTTTGTCATTGTGGAATTCGAAGAAGTGATTTCCTTGACGGCGATCAACCGGGGTTGTCATTGGGGGCATCCTTGGAAAATTTGCTCCTTCCGTCAATAGGATATCTAAGTATGTCATCTTTAGGGGGTTGAACTGTCGTCTGACCGCCCTCCTTTTGTCTGGCTCTTATAATCCAAGCTCCTCCCATTACCGTGATTGCCTTGACCACCCGATTGTCTCTTGGGTTGGTCGTTCGATCAATAACTCTGGTTCCCCTTTGTGGGGTAGGCTGAAGCGACTGCGGTCTCTCCTTCCATAAATTTTCTAAACCTTTTCATGAGTTCATCAAACGTCTATGGACGTTTATCATTGAGGCGCCTGATTAGCTCATTGTCTGTTATATCGTGCATATAATCGGAGATTTTGAGAACTTCTGGGCACGTTCTTATATGCGTACACTCGTCATTGAAATGTTCCGTGAAGTCTTCTGTAGGTTCCCCGTGACTCTGTTTGACTGTTGCCAATGAGACCGGATCTCTATTATACTTCTTTCGTTGAGTATAATTTCTCCTAAACGCCACGCGTAGTTCATCGAAGCTGTTGATGCTCTGTTGAGGAATTCTTTCAAACCAGTCGCGGGAATTACAAATCAGGGTTGAGTTGAACATTTGGCACCATATAGGCATCGACCATCGTTCAATCTTTGCCTGCACCTAAAAACTTTCAGATGGTCTTCCAGATCCCCAGATCCATCATAGTTTTTGACATTCGCCAGCATGTGATGCTTCTTTTCCTTAGAGTAATCTCGTATACGGAGAGTGAAGGCATCCTACCTCTCACTACACCATGGAAGGGAGAGGTCTTTTTCTTCATCGGTATGATAATAGGAGTGCCCGTAGCGTCCTTCTTCATCATCCGATGGTTCAGGGGAGGCGTACCTCAGTCGACGACGCCTTGGATGGTGGTCATCTGATCAGATCCTAAAGGATCGTGATAAGACGGACGCGCTCCCCTTCGATTGTCTATGATAGCCGCATTTGTGAGAGGATGTAGGAATCTTCTTCCCACCCGAGTCCATCCTGCCGAAAACACTGGTGTGAGGGCCGTTGTTCAGAGGAGTTTCTAACACTGCGCGTCCTACGAACCCGTCAGAGTTATCTTCCTCCCCCTTGGCTTCTTGCAATTCTTGCATGATTTGATCTCCAATGCGCTCGAACACATTCCAAGGTCGAGGTGGTTCCTCCAAGGGAGGTTGTTCCTGGGTCCGATTTTTCCTCTGTCTCTTTCGAGTTTGGGCCAGAGTGTCGCGTGCGAAACTGCTGAAGTTGAGTCTGGATTGGCGGTTCCTTCCCAAATTTATCCTTGTCGTCATGTCCGGGATGATTCTTTCGAGGTTTTGCGTAAGTACGCACTCGAGATCTCATCATCAAGTGAATCAGTTTCCATGTCCGCCTCGACCGCAGGTGGATTTTGCAACACCTTATGGGGAGCGTTTGGCGCTGATTCTGGGTCGGGATTATTCAACGTGAGGGTTGGTGGTGGGGTGTTGGTAGACGTGCCTGCACCACCAGGGGACTGAAACAATGTGTTCCGGTTGTTCGTCCTTCCTGCTTGTCTACCGGGAGGCGGGGTTGGGGTAGATGGAATGTCATCCCCCGACTTTCAGTTCCCAGGATTCGTGTTCCTTGGGTTTCCCTGAGGATTTCGCTTCGTCATTGGTAGAGTTTAGATTAGTTTAGTATAGGTTCCTATGTATGGCGCCAACTTGTTGATAAAAAAGTTAGATGATCCTAACTCGACCCGAATTAGGCTTAATTCGGGTGCTCGGGCTCCAGCTCATGCACCAAGTAAACTTCGTTTTGGGATCCTGCACACTAAAAGTAACACGTTGTTAGGCTTACCGTGGGAATGTATCCCACGATTAGACTCCGGCCTGAGAGTATGTAATCGGTTTAGGGTTAGTAATCGGATGAGATGTGAGAGTGTGAAGAATAGGATACCTTTGTGGAACCCTTGGGGGTTCTTTATATAGGCGGTAAAACCCTAGTGGGCTTTTACCGAAGCTTCGGCCCTAAGTAAAGGATAAGTGCCATAATTAGCTTGATTGTTATCTTCTAATTATGGTTAGTGTATATCCTATACTTTAGGGTGAATCACAATCCCAATTAGGTTGTCATTTTGTCTAACCCTATACCGGTTGTACAAGGCCGTGGGTCACACATAACTTATGCGGCCACTGTTCATCCGAAACCCATAAGATCAAATGACATTTCTCCAACCGATTCGTGATGGGCCGGATATGGGTAGTACCCGTGGGTCGGGTTCGTGACTCTGTTTAGGACTATACGTCATTAGTTGTCATGGATATGGTTGATTAAAAGGAAGCGGAATATCAACTTTGGGTGTTATTTGATAGCACATCACACATAGTCATAGAAAACGACCTCAAAATAGACGTTTTATAAAATAATCCATTCGACAAAATCAGAGTTCAATAAAAAGAGGTCCCAACAATTTATTACAAACATTAATAAAAATATAAATTTTTGTCAAAGTTATCGAATGGTAATTGTTTATTTTGCCTTTACTTTATCCCGCGCGGCTCCATGCTCCAGCTGCTCTTAAAGCTATACACCTGAGAATACATGCTAAAATGTCAACACAACGGTTGAGTGAATTTATAGGTTTTAAATAATCAATAATGAGGTTTTAAATACACCATAGAGCTTTTGAACACAAGAATCTCATCCACTATCAATATTGTAACACATACAATATCCAAAGTCCGTGCAATTCTACTAAGCCATGACACCGAAGCCTTAAGTATAAATAATTCCCCAGTCATGTATCTTGCCGAATACCCCTTTACTTCCAATACAACACACCTGGCTGAGCCTCTAACCCACAGGTGCGACCTGCCCAGGTGGGAGCCATCCCCGATGGATCCATCCGTCTGTACCAGCGCCTACCCATCATAGGTAGTTAACAGCTCATGGGTTTATAGGGAATTTCCAAATTTTGGAAATACAGCACTTAGCAAATAGCGGTTCCCAATCAATACAATCAATGCTTGTGTTCAACTTTCAAAAGCATTTAATCAAACATCTTACATTCATTTACAACAACTTCTATTCGTTAAAAGTATATAGACAAACCTTGCATGTTTATTCATAACCATGTATTCTCTTAAAATCATATATATAAACAACGTATACCTTTATACCAAGAGCATGTATTCCCCCTCACGGGTTTATAAAAATATATAAAGCACTAAAAGCGAGGCTATGAACTCACTTAATATAGCTATTACACGTAGATCAAGGAACAAACGTCCAATAGTCGATACACGACTTCATGAGATGTCAATCTCTCATTGATCGAGAACGAGATGCCCAACGATCGACATATAATCGAACGATACCTAATATAACGAGACGCATCTTAGGCTCGAGACTATACATAAGTCATATATATATTTAAATAGTTCACTTTAGTAAGTTTGGACATTGCATAAGTTTTATAAAACTTTACGTAAGACTTTTGAAACAATTTACCATGTATTATCCCAGTATGACCTTTAAACCCATTAAAGCCCATTAGTGGACAATAACAAGTTCATGTGACTAAAGTTCATTTCAAACTCACTATTGATCTCTAAATATATAATTGATCTCAGGTCCAATAATGGCCTAATAGCCATTATAAGTGTAAGTTGGGCTTTTGTGGCCCAAATCCACTTTATATACTTTTAGGTTTCTAAAATACCTCCAAACAATGTCCACTTAATATTTCACGATGGTTAGGTATCGGGTATTAAAATTATCAGTATACATAAATTAGTCTACGTTTTCTGGCAAGTGGGTCTTACCACTTCGGTTTTTATAAAAATCAACACGTTCTACATTAATCCAATAGAATCTAATTCTTACAATTTACCGACATGCCTCGTATATTAGATCGTTTCTCTTAAACCATAAATAATCTACATGAGTTACTTTTACAAAAATAATTTTTAAATTATGTAATTTACTCATTTACCCATTTTATCACTTAGAAGAGTTGGCTGTTTTTCGAAGCCAACTTCAGTTTCACCGTTTTGCCCGCCATTTCCAAACTATTTATCCGTAGAAATCCATCCGATTCGTGTGTATTCTACCTAAGATTAGCTACAACACATAGTTTAACTTTTTGCAATGGTTCTGGGTTCTAAAATGAGTTCTCATTCTGTTCATTCAGCATGTTCAGAATCGACACTTTTTATCGTTTTGGCCATATCTAATTCATCGGGTATCGTCACGTGACGAGCGACCCAGCAAAATCACCACAAAACATAGACCTATCCATCTATGAGTTCAAACCAACCTCAAAACCTACTGATTTTATACCGAAATACTATCTTTACTACTGATTTGTTTGTGAAAATCAAAATCAATACTACAAGCTTGTTTATTATCCTTTTTAAACATCAAAACCATATACAATTTCCATGACCTCTCAAATAAGCTATTACATCAATGATATCAGTAGTAAAATTGTAATTACATATTTACAAATTAATATACAATTAGAAATTACAAAATAAATTTAGTGAAAAGATCCTTACAAAAAATAAAGATCAATAAGAACACCAAAACTTCTATTGCTTCCTTAACATATCCCGTACCCCAATATCTTACTTAGACCAAGATTATCACATACAAGTGATGATCATAAATCAGCACTTATAACCCAAAAAGAATGAAGGGGATGATGTCTATCTTTAAAACACTCCAAGAACAAGCTATAGTAATTTATCTTCAAATTCTAAACATTCAACTTTGAAAAAAATGATTTGATAGTCATTTCTTTTCCTTGGTGTAGTCGGCAATAAAGGAGGAGAAGATGAGTTTTACATCTATCTTGTATGTGAATGTGGGAAATGTTGGTGAGTATACAAAGGGTGGAGTGACACGTGTTTACAAAACTTAACAAATGTGATTTCAATGAAAATAAAACCATGGGACGTATAGTTTGAATGATTAGGGTAAGATTTATTATAAATCTGGCCTCATAATTTAAATGCGGGTATTATTGAAATCCGATATTTTAAAAGTTACGTGATTTGAAAGATACACGTAAAACACGGAAAATAAACACTCAATATAAAATAAAAACATTGACATTCGTAGAACATTGATATTTCAATAAATAAACGAGGATTTATATTTTAATAAAAGTTAACGCGTCGTATAAACAAATGGCGCATAAAGGCTTAACTTGAATTACCAAAAATGCTCGTAAAACGATAAATTAGAACCACGACAATAAAAAATATTTCTATGTCATAATGAAAATGTTCACGGTCGATGACTGACATAGACTTTACCAATAATTAATAAATGACACGTACTCAATATGTTAAAGCCTTAACCTTGCCGGTTAGCCGAGAACTCAATATTATTCGCAAAAATGATCATGGTAAATTAAAGTCGATTAATTAATATTGGTCCAAATATTAGAAATAGTGTTAGAACTCGGTCTAAATGTTGATTTTAAAGTTCGAGTTACTACAGTAGCTATCCCTTTAGGAAGCGACGTCCCGACGCTTAATTAGTCTTAATAGTCTTTGGTTTAATGGTGAAGATGTGAGGAATAGACAAGTCATTGCCGAGGTTTCTAACGAATGTTTAACGAACAAAAGTCAAAGCAACAATTATACATAACGGGAAAAAATGAACGTTTTGAATGATGCTTCAATCCTTATAAGGAGAGATGAATACATATCTCGAAGGAGAAGCTCATTGGAAGTGAAAAATTAACAAGTCATCAATTTTTTAAGTGCTTCAAGGTACATTACTACTAGATTATCAAACTTGCTACGCTCGATATAAATTTGAAAAAAAAATCCACATGACAAGTGACGAGTCGAAAGAACTGGACGCATTTGAAAATTTTCTAATGAGACGATCAATTCAAAAGCATCGGTGATCATGTCGATCAGATCAAAGCACATATCGCCCATGGGGATCATAAAAACAATTACATCATAAAAGAAAATCGCATGGATCGCTCATAAATCCATCGAAAACTTTACAAAAATATATTAATTGAGACAATTATTGCTAGTCGTACAAAATCACCTAATAGCAGGATCTCAAACATGCAAACCTATTTCTTCAAAAGCGAATTCATCGATATAGAAATCGTTCGGAGTATATATTACTCTATCAAACGCACTACGATCGAACACGAAAGCTATCACTAAGCATATATAATCCCATTACCACTTGCTTGAAAAATAGCCAAGTCATGAAAAATAAGAATATTTTACAGGATTTTCCGATAAGTCCAGTCAAAGGAAAGTTTGCAAGTTAAACGATGTTCACGATCTTGATTGCATAGATGCATATCGAACAATTTTTTTCGTCATCAAAGGGTGCTCACACACGGATCCATACCCAAATGACATTGCAGGGTGCTCACAAACGGATCCATGCCCAAAATATTTTTTTGTTACGTTTGAAAAAATCTTCGATGAACCATCAATAATAACAAAAAAAATTAGAAAATCGTTTCATTAACGATGAGTTTTCGGTGATAACTTAAACCTCAGTCAATCCACATGCACACAGTAAAATACTTGTGTCGATTGAGCAAGTCATCTATTCTCGGAACGAGTGACGGTTGCTAATGGCTAGCTTATCAAGCTTGGAATAGTAAAGACACATTAGAAATGGTTCATATAAATAAATAATAACTTGAGAGAAGTCTAACGGGTTACTCGTACATAGACGATAAACAATAATAACTATAATGATGATGGTAATGAACGATTCATACCAACGATACACGAGTCGAAGAAAGACGTCCGTATACAAAATACTCACAAACCAAGCCAGCCACACATGAGCCCACTTATTTATAATTTCTTGTTTACATCAAAAGGCATCCCAATCCATGTAACCAATAATTTATAAATTTATGGTTTGGGAACTTATAACTTTCTTGTTCAAATAAAAAGGCGTCCCAATTTATTTCAACAAGACGATTATAAATCATCCTACTCAGTAATACATCACAAAACACGATAGCATAACCAAATTAATTGCCAAGAAAAGTATAGGGTGTCAAACTTACTCCATGATTTCTGTATTCAAACGTCCCATTCCATCTGAATAAAGAAACCATCGACAATCTAGTGTCCAGTGGTTTAAAACTTTCTTATTCAAATGTCCGAATTTATTTCAATAAGTGAACCTTAAACGACACATAGTTGGGTGATTTAAAATTTCTATATTTAAATGTCCCATTCCATTTAAATATAAGGTATTAAGTTGCTCAACTAATGACTACTATGAGCATATCTTTGTTGTACCTAAATTATATATAGTTGATTTGGGTATATATATATATATATATATATATATATATATATATATATATATATATATATATATATATATATATATATATATATATATATATATATATATATATATATATATATATATATATATATATATATATATATATATATATATATATATATATATATATATATATATATATATATATATATATATATATATATATATATATATATATATATATATATATATATATATATTTATATATATATATATATAGATATATATATATATATATATATATATATATATATATATATATATATATATATATATATATATATATATATATAGATATATATATATATATATATATATATATATATATATATATATATATAGATATATATATATATATATATATATATATATATATATATATATATATATATATATATATATATATATATATATATATATATATATTTTAGGTCCAACACAGACATCCTCCTTTTCGCCAATATAAAGTAAACTTACACAATAAAATTAAACGTTATATTATGTAGAAAATGTCTCCTCGAAGGAATAATTCGTCAAAATCATATGGACTAACGGAATTACGAATAACACAATAATCAATTACGTTCTGAAAGTAGATGTCCTAAAATGCCACATCACGATGCGATAACAACAATCGAGTTCAAATTAGTCAACTTGTGATCGATTAAAGAACAATATATACGTACCCAAGGTATCAAACGAGTTTCATACTCGTATTCAGATAATAAATTAATTATCGAGATCGGTGATTGGCGGTGAGGCCAAAATCTATAAAATTGCATTATAAAATGCACGATAATCACGCGAGCACCATTGCTTCACACGCAATGCTTTTAAGTACCATAGTATGCACATACATATATATACTATCATTCCTATATACACATAGGATCACACAATCAAAACCAAACATTGGTTTCTAGGAGCCATGAGCATGTGGATACTGTGTAAGGCAACAAAACAATTTTAAGAAAGAGCAGTTATAGTCTAGGTTTTGAAAACGACCTAGTTCACTATAACCAGTGCTTTGATACCAATCTGTAACACCCCAATTTCACAAGGGAGCGGAATATCAACTTTGGGTGTTAATTCATAGCACTCACACATAGTCATAGAAAACGACCTCAAAAGAGACGTTTATAAAATAAACCATTCGACAAAATCAGAGTTTAATAAAAAGAGGCCCCAACAATTTATTACAGACTTTAATAAAAATATTAAATTTTGTCAAAGTTATCGAATGGTAATTGTTTCTTTTGCCTTTACTTTATCCCGCGCGGCTCTGTGCTCCAGCTATTCTTAAACTTATACACCTGAGAATAAATGCTAAAATGTCAACACAACGGTTGAGTGAATTCATTGGTTTTTAAATAAACAATAATGGGGTTTTAAATAAACCATAGAGCTTCTGAACACAAGAATCTCATCCACTGTCAATATTGTAACACATACAATATCCAATGTCCGCGCTATTCTACTAAGCCATGACACTGACGCCTTAAGTATAAATAATTCCCTAGTCAGGTATCTTGTCGAATACCCCGTTACTTCTAATACAACACACCTGGCTAAGCCTCCAACCTAAACGTGCGACCTGCCCAGGTGGGGGCCATCCCCGATGGATGCATCCGTCTGTATCAGCGCCAACCCATCATAGGTAGTTAACGGCTCATGGGTTTATAGGGACTTCCCAAATTTTGGCAATACAACACTTAGAAAATAGCGGTTCCCAATCAATACAATCAACGCTTTTGTTCATCTTTCAAAAGCATTTAATCAAACATCTTACATTCATTTACAACAACTTGTATTCGTTCAAAGTATATAGTCTAACCTCGCATGTTTATTAAGAACCATGTACTCTCTTAAAATCATATATATATAAACAACGTATACCTTTATACCAAGAGCATGTATTCCCCCTCGCGGGTTTATAAAAACATATAAAGCAGTAAAAGCGAGGCTATGAACTCACCTAATATAGCTATTACACGTAGATCAAGGACCAAGCATCCAATTATCGATACACAACTTCACGAGATATCAATCTCTCATTGATCGAGAACAAGATGCCCAACAGTCGACATATAATCGAACGAGACCTAATATAATGAGACACGTCTTAGGCAAGAGACTATACATAAGTCATATATATATTTAAATAGTTCACTTTAGTAAGTTTGGATATTGCATAAGTTTTATAAAACTTTTCGTAAGACTTTTGGAACAATTTACCATGTATTATCCTAGTATGACCTTTAAGCCTATTAAGGCCCATTAGTGGCCCATAACAAGTTCATGTGACTAAAGTTCATTTCAAACTCACAATTGATCTCTAAATATATAATTTATCTCGGGTCCAATAATGGCCCAATAGCCATTATAAGTGTAAGTTGGGCTTTTTTGGCCCAATTCCACTTTATAAGCCTTTCGGGCTCTAAAATACCTCCAAACAATGTCAATTTAATATTTCACGATGGTTAGGTATCGGGTATTCAAATAATCAGTATACATAAATAAGTCTACGTTTTTCGGCAAGTGGGTCCTACCACTTTCGTTTTTATAAAAATCAACACGTTTTACATTAACTCAATATGATCTTTCTTACAATTTACCGACATGCCTCGTAGATAGATCGTTTCTCTTAAATCATAAATAATCTACATGAGTTACTTTTACCGAAATAATTCTTAAATTATGTAGTTTACTTACTATAAGTCCAATTACCCCTAATATATACTTATCATAACTCATTTACCCATTCTATCACTTAGAAGAGTTGGCTGTTTTTTGCAGCCAACTTCAGTTTCACCGTTTTGCCCGCCATTCCCAAAACGTTTATCCGTATAAAACCATCCGATTCGTGTGTATTCTACATAAGATTAGCTACAACCCATAGTTTTACTTTTTGCAATGGTTCTAGGTTCTAAAATGAGTTCTCAGTCTGTTCATTCAGCATGTTTAGAATCAACACTTTTTATTGTTTCGGCCATATCTAATTCATCGTGTATCGTCGCGAGACGAACGACCCGAAAGAATCACCACAAAACATAGACCTATCTATCTATGTATTCAAACCAGCCTCAAAACCTACTAATTTTATACCGAAATATAATCTTTACTACTAATTTGTTTGTGAAAGTCAAAATCAATATTACAAGCTTGTTTATAATCCTTTTTAAACATCAAAACCATATACAATATCCATGACCTCTCAAATAAACTACTAAATCAATAATATCAGTAGTAAAATGATAATTACATATTTACAAATTAATATACAATTAGTAATTACAAAATAAATTTAGTGAAAAGATTCTTACAAAAGATGAAGATCAATAAAAACATCAAAACTTCTATTAGTTCCTTAACATATCCAATACACTAATTTCTTACTTAGACCAAGATCATCACATACAAGTGATGATCTTAAATCAGCCCTTATAACCCAAAAAGAATGAAGAGGTTGATGTGTATGTTTAAAACACTCCAAGAACAAGCTATAGCAATTTATCTTCAAATTCTAAACGTTCAACTTTGAATAAAATGATTTAATGGTAATTTCTTTTCCTTGGTGTAGTCGGCAATAAAGAAGGAGAAGATGAGTTTTACATCTATCTTGTATGTAAATGTGGGAAATGTTGGTCAGTATACAAAGGGTGGAGTAACACGTGTTTACAAAACTTATTAAATGTGATTTCAATGAAATAAAACAATGGGACGTATAGTGTGAATGATTAGGGTAAGATTTATTATAAATCTTGCCTTATAATTTGTAAATGCGGGTATAATTGAAATCCGATATTTTAAAAGTTACGCGATTTAAAAGTTACACGTAAAACACGAAAAATAAACACTCAATATAAAATAAAAACATTGACATTCGGAGAAAATTCATATTTTAATAAATAAACGAGGACTTATATTTTAATAAACGCTAACGCGTCGTATAAACAAATGGCGCATAAAGGCTTATCGTGAATTACCAAAAATGCTCGTAAAACGATAAATTAAAATGATGTTGATACAAAAGTTGGATGTGTTAGCCTCAAAACATTGAGTCAAACAAGAATGATCGGTCATAGTTTATTATTGTAACATTAATTAGAATGTTGTAATAGTTAGTTAATTAGTCGTGGCTTACGGGCTTTGATTTAAACTACTTAAAGTCCAAAAGACAAGCCCGACCCAATATATAGCCCATTATGGCCCGCATGTGGGTGGACTATATATACTTCCTTCCTAGCATGTTAGGAGGGTTGGTTGCTCATTTGTATTTCTTTCTTAATCTAATATTCACCTAGTTTCTCCACCTTCTCTCTACTTTCTCTTACTACTTTCTCTCTCTAGAAATTCATCTTCTTTATCTATTTTCTTTCTTTAATTCGTATTCTTTCTTCTAAATTCATGGGACAACAATTGGTATCAATCGCCATGGGGTATATTTGTGATTGGTTGTTGTTATTGTATTTGATTCGAATGATTTAATCCATAAACCATCTCGGATTCAATTTTTTTTTTGTGTTTTTCGTGTTCTAAATCTTGCTACAAATCTTCTATATACTTGTGGTAGAGATTTGGTTGTTTTGATTTGGTTAAAAACACGAATTTCTTGCCTAAAGTTACGAAATTTCTCCCTACATTGCGACAGACATCCATCAGAAAGCACAGGTAAGTACATTGCGATGGTAAAAACCCTAGGGTTTCTACATTGTGATCGACTTATTGCGATACCCCCTTATTCCGATCGAGGATTGTGATCGTTCATTACGATCGTGGATTGCGACGGGATTAATGCATATTGCGACGTTACTCTGCCAAAATTTCAATCACCATATTGCGATAGACTTGACATTGCGATAGAAGTAATATTTCGATAGACTTGACATTGCGATAGAAGTAATATTGCGATAGACTTGACATTGCGATAGAAGTAATATTGCGATAGACTAAACATTGCGATAGAGGATATTGCGATAGGAGTGATATTGCGATAGAAGGGATATTGCAATGGGTGACATTGCGATGAGTTGTATTGCGATGGGTGATATTGGGATGCTAAAGTTTGTTTGAGCAATTTTTAGACTTAGTCACTATCTAGACTAGTCCCGGAACATAGTTTACACGAAGATCAAAAAAAAAGAGTTAAATTTTCCCGTCAAATAAATTCAAATTTTTTCCATACTAGTTTTAGGCTATTTCTAGCTCGATTTCAAAATTTGGAAATTACAAAAATTTTCGGTCTACCTTTATATCGGACTGACTAAAGAAAAAATCGCGATTTTCAGAATTTAAACCACAACCCAATCACACCATATCTACTTAAGATCCATATTAACTTCATCATTTCAGAAAATATCGAGATGGATTCTACTGTAGAATATCGTGTGACGAACAACAACATCATGGTTGCGGGTAATAAAGAGAGACCACCAATGCTTGTGTCTGGTCGGTATGCTCAATGGTAATCACGTTTCATACGATACCTTGATACAAGACCTAATGGTGATGCCTTGATGAAATGTATTACTCATAGACCATATGTATTCAAGAAGATCTCAATTCCTCCAAGACCAGCAACTGATACTACTGATCCAGTACCCGCAAGTGAACGTGATGAAACAAGATCCGATCTCACACCTGAAAATTGTGCTTGGCATGATGTGGAGAAGGAAGCCATCTATATGGTTCTAAGTGGGATTGGAGATGATATTTACTCCACGGTTGATGCATGTCCTACTGCACATGAAATGTGGACTGCTATTGAACGCTTGCAACAAGGAGAATCACTCAACAAACAAGATGTCAAAACAAACTTGTTTTGGAACTTTGGCAAGTTTACTTCAAGGGATGGAGAATCAATTGATTCATACTACTCAAGGTTCTACAAAATGATGAATGACATGACAAGAAATAATCTGCAAGTCTCCACTATGCAAGTCAATGTTCAATTTCTCCAACAACTTCAACCCGCGTGGATACGGTTCGTCACTTTAGTGAAACAACAAGAAAAGTTAGACGAGATTTCATATCATCGACTCTTTGATATCTTGAAGCAGTTTCAGAATGAAGCAAATGAGATTCGAGCTGAACGAGTTGCAAAGACGGCTAATCCACTTGCTTTAGTGACTACCACTCAATATGTTCAAGATCATCGCTCTCGTGCTCCTAAGCCATACTCTAGTCCATCATCCTCACCACGATATTCCACATCATCCAAGTCTTCATCATTCACAAGATCACGCGGCAAAGAACCAAGAGCACCATCACCACCATCTGAGTTATCTTCTGAAGAAGATAGTGATGAAAATCAAGCTCAGAAGAATCATGAGTTGAAACAACAAATTGCTTTCATTATGAAGACTTACCGGAAAATCTATAAACCCACCAAAAACAATCTTCTCACATTATTTTTACACCAAGAACCAATATGTTGAGAGTCCTCCAAGGTATGACACACGTCGACTTGGTGAAAGTCCTTCTAGGTATGATCGACATAATCTAACGCATGTTAAGGGTTCTGCAAGGTATGTTCGACACACTGCCAAGTATGATACTCAGAGGATTGTTGCTGCTACTAGGAATAGGGAAACTGTTGGAAGTCAAGTGGTTCAGCAAAGCGGGATTCAATGTTTTAATTGCCAAGGTTATGAGCATATGGCAAAGGAATGCAGGAAACCGAAAAGGGTTAGAGACTCCAGCTATCACAAGGAAAATATGCTGCTATGCAAGACGATGGAAGCAGGGGTAAAATTGGCGGCTGAGGAAGGAGCAATGCTTGATGACATTGATGATGAAGCCTCCGACCAGGATTTAGAAGCACATTACTCGTACATGGCAAAGGTTGAAGAAGTTCTCAAAGTCACTGAAGATGACAACGGTCCTATCTTTGACACTGAGCCAATCGATAAGGTACACACTCCTGACGAATATAATGTCTTTGGTGATATTAATTAGCATCGTGAGCTACCCAATGCCATTAATTACACATGTATGATGGAAACGGTTGATAGTAATACCACACCTAATTCAACAGACATGTGCAATAATGAGTCTGAGGATGAGCACCATGCAAATGAGTATGATGAAGAGGAACGTTTTGCGCTTGGTAATTTAATTGCTACTTTACAAAAAGATGTCAAAGAATATAGGAAGAGTCATAAGCAATTAAAAAAGATAAACGCTACGCTCACTCACAAATTTGAAGAATGCAAAGCTGCGCTAATTAAATCTAGTACCACTGAAAGTTATAAAGATGAGCTTCTTCAAAAAAACAAAGAGCTTGAGGGGTACAAGGGTAGTGTGTTAAAAAGTCAAAAGGACGATTTTGAAAACAAATATAACACAACTCTTGAGTTATTAGCAAAGGAAAAGCGTCAATATAATGTTTTCTTAATGGATGAATGTCAAAAAACGTACCTTGCCACTACCAAAGTTAATAAACTTGAACAAAAGCTCTCTATGACCACTACCGATTCTGCTAAAATTCTAGAGGTTAAGAAACAAGAGGTAGAAGCGTTAAAACAAGACTTCAAAAGTACACATGAAAAAGATACTAAAAAAGTAACGAAACTAGAAGAACAAGTCGACTTTTTGAAGAAAATTGTTTACAAAACGCATGATTATATTCAAACCGTTAGAATGATAGCACCTCCGTCGATGTTTAAGGGTCAAGCTAGCTTTGCAAGCCCTGAGTAACTTGCCCAATCTCAAGCTGCAAACCAGCGTCTTTATCTTGATGAGTCTGAAAGGACCGATCTTGATTGCATGATTGTTAGGGCCGATAGTGACGAGACTGCCCTTTGGGATGACGAGAGTCGTCACTAGTCAATAAGGAGTTTGTGAAACCATATAATTATGCTAATGAGAATAGTCTTTATGGTCTTTTCAACAGACAATCTCAGAAATCTCGTGAGGAAGTGTTTTTAGAATGCAAACAAAAGAGGATTCAATGGAGCCCCTAAGAAATCTAATATTTACAAATATATGAACTACCTCCCTCTAGATGTGTCCAAAAGCAAGAGTAGGAAAACATTAGGTATTCTTAAACATCACACAGATAATGTTAAATCTATTGTTGAAAGAGATTGGGCGAAACGTGAAAACAATGAGTGGCAAAGACCGATTTCTCAAGATATTACATTGCTTGTGAAAGAACTCTTAATCCCAAATACGGCATTAATTAAAGAAACTGTTCTTGAATTTGAGGCATTATTTCGGAAATGTTTGATGATTTAAAATATGTTGAGTCTATTGAGAAAGACATTGATGCTCTTCAAATGGAGAAGTCCGATTTTTCTGATGAATATGATTTACTCTTGCAAGAATGCATTTCTAAAGATGTTATGTGTTCTTATTTTACATCTTGTGCTGATATAGATGAATACTGATGTTGCATGCAAATATCTTGATCAAGTCAAAGAATGGGAACGTCTTGAAACCTATCTTTCGAAATGTAAAGAAAATGTTGATAAAAAAGATTTTAAGTTACTTCAACACAAAAACGATTTTCTTCAAAAACACTGTCATTCTCTTGAACTTGCGTTGCAAAAAGACGTTGGCAGTTTTTCTCATGATAATAACTTGGAAGAAAAACTTTCCAAAATGCTTACTGAAATGAATGAAAAGAGTTTGGACATCAAAGACTTGAAAGCTCAGTTACAAGAAAGAGACATCGCGATAGCAGAGTTGAAGAAACTCGTTGCTAAGATGGGTGGAAAAGTTGTAGAACCTAGTGTTAAGAGCTCTGTTAGACAACCCAATGCCCATAAAGTGAATAGAATTTCTATCTTGGGAAAACCATCTGTTTTTTCAAATTCCTCGTTTGCTAAACCCGTGTTTGCCTCCAAGATGGATGGAAAGAAAAGGCTTCCACAGACCCAACCCATAAGGCATACTCAAGCACCAAGCGTTAAGAAAAACAATGTGCTTAAACCAGTGATGTATAGATTGGTCACTAAACCCACACACAACAATTAAAGTCAATCTTCTCAGACTTCTAGAAACACTAATAGACGTGTGTCTTTTACTACAGGAGCAGTCCCCACTGCTAGTGTTAGCCAGCCTCAGCTTAAGAGCACTCCAAGGAATGAAAAGGTTTGGCAAAACAAGAGTCAAGAGAAGATGAAGAAAGTAGAAGACCACCCTAGGGTTTAAAATGTTTCAAAGAATAAAACGTCTGTAATCGCATGTAATGACGATTTAAATGATTTGACTTTGAATGCTTTGAATGTTAAGTTTGTTTGTGTGAAATGTGGAAAATGTGCCAATGCTAATCATTCTATGTGTGCTTCAAACAAGGAAAAAGGCGTAGATACTAGAACTAAGAAGCAAATTGTGATGCCTATTAGTGCTAGAAAACCCAAGCGAAGAGTGAACCATTCTGGTGCAAACCCCCCTAAGGAAAGTAATGCATCAGACTCCACCACTAAGCACTCTAGAAGCAAAATTAGGGAATTATACGAGTCTGCTAACAAGTCTTGGAAATGGTGGTTTGCTAATCAATGTCCTCCCAGACATAAATGGATGCCTGATAAAAGAGATTTTACTTGTTTGAAAGTTCGTTTCTCTGAATCTCCTCAAACTGATCTCGGTTCTAAGTGGAATGATTGTTCTTGGTTACTAAAAAGGGGAGTGGTTTTCTATTCTACTAAAGGTTTAAATGCACTAAAATGTAAACTTAAATTTAAAAGTAATTAAATTAATAACAATTAATAAAACTTGAATTAAAATATAATATAAAATGAAGATACAGTAAATAACCCTTAACTTTGATACCAAATGCTTAAAAGAAAATTGATCCGGAACTTCTTGATTCGGAACACTTCCGAATGAACTGCTTGATTCGGAACTTGTTGATCCGGAAGATTGATTCGGAACTTTTGGTCGGAGCTTCACTCGGAACTTTGCTCGGAAGTTTGGTTCGGAAGTTGGTCCGAAACTTTTGGCTCGGAAGTTTATCCGGAACTTTTGGCTCGGAAGTTTACTCGGAACTTCACTCGGAACTTTCCTCGGAACTTTTGAAAATAACATTCATCCGGAACTTTTAAAACTGATTCGGAACTTTTAACTGAGATCATTCATTCGGAAGTTTTATGCTCATTCGGAACCTGGGAAACTCAAGAACAGTACGATTCAGAAAAACAGGGGAACTCGATTTCAAGCCAAAAATCCACCAAGTTTTTAACCAAAACTTAAATAAAACTAATCACTAATCACCTACTAACCATAAATATCAAATCCCATCAATAAAAACTTAAAACCCAATAACTTTTAAAGATCAAAATCAACAAGATAAACTTTAAGACTTGGAATAAAAAAGATGAAGATGAACAAGATGAAATGGAAAGATTGTATTGATTGAATAAGGTTTTAACAATCAAAAGACAAAGATTAAACTACAAGATTGGAAAAACAAAAATCAAAATCACCAAACACCCTAGTGGTGTTGGTGAAGCCTACGAACAAAAAAAAGAGAAAAAGGGAGAAAAAACTGAATAAAAAGTGTGAGGGGAATTCTTTATATAGGTGTTCCCTTTGGTTGGTGAGTGGGCTTTCTCCCTTTCTTCTTGTCTTCTCGTCTTTTCAGAAAAGTTGACGTTTTCGATTCTGATTCGGGATTTGTCGTCGATTAAATTCAACTCGTCTTTTAATTTCTTCGTTTAATAGACTTGAGTTTCTTCGACATATGTAAATCTTCAATCTTTGGTCCTTTTCTTCGATAAATCTTCAAATAGGCCCAGTGACTTCAAATCTTTTGCATCTCTTGGACAATAGACTTCGTCTTGAGTCTTTTTCTTCCATAAAACCCGTGCAATCCCATGTTTTCTTCAATATTCTCCCGGTTGGCTCTGAAAACACAATAAACACAAAAACCACGCATAATTCCAAACAAATGATATTAAATACGTGTTTTGGTCTTGTTTTAGTAAGAAATAAGTGGTAAAAGGATGGGTGTTTACACACCTATCAAATCCCCTACACTTAACCATTGCCATGCCCTCATGCAATGCTTAGTGATAAAGCAAATTTACACTTTTCTCATAATCAATCAACTTTGCCTTATTAAAATACTACTAAACAAAAATTGAAGTACTAAAAGAAATTAAAACTTTAAAGGAAACAAAGGGATAGAAAACTATTTTCACTAAAAAATAGCTTCATGGAAATAAATTGCAAAGAGATCAATGACTTACATTAGGGCTTTGGTGCTGCGAAGATTTATCACCCTCAAGTTTCACGTTCCCCAAACTAAGCTTAAAAACGAGATCATTGTTATTATAAGTTAGTAAATCAAACACTTACACACATGGCTTAATTATATGCTTAAACTCCCTTATCCCTAGGTGTATCTCTTATATTTTATTTTTGTCTTAGAATGATCATGAAGATGCATTTTTGGACTTATTTCGATAGTTTATTTAGGCTGAAAGCAAAGTAGGACGATTTGATCAATAGTTAGCTAAAGGACAAAATCTCTTAAAACTGCTTCTCGGGATATCAAAAAGTTCATATCTTGGCATAACTCGGTTCACGATTTGAGACCTTTCTCGGGCCGATATTTGGCATGTACTTCATACTTCATATCTTGAGAGACGTGCTTGAGATAATGGTCTTCTCATCATTTATAGAGTTTCTTCACTTGGAGACTTTTGAGAGGTACTCCAACTTTGTTGACCACGACTTCATGATTATTTCTTCAATCTCTAATTAGGGTTTTGAGATACAACGATCCGCCTCCTTTTCGGACTTGGATCTATTTATCCTCATACCTTGTTAGGGTCTTTTCGGATAGACTCCTCCATGATCTTTACGGGAGTTGATTGCTTTTCGTCGTGAGTCTTGATCCTTCATATTGATTTTGGGAATAATGCTTTTCACATCACCTTGGATCTTTAGCAATAAGATTGAATCCTCATGCCTTGTTAGGGCCTTTTCGGACTCGCCAATCTTCGCGCCCCGCTTCATAAGTTATGCCTTGGCTATGAACTCTTATCATTATCGAGCAACTTTTAAATGATCTTGGGCTAGAAGCTAAGTAACTTTTCAAATCGTACGACCTTACTTATTGCAGATAAATTATTAGCAAGTGATGGGAGAATAGGCAAATAATTACACCAAGTGAGCTTGTGCAAGAATACCGACTTATAATTGACTCTATCATTTCTCGTCCTCCACAATTTAAAATCTCAAGTAATGAGACTCGTGGATACTTAGCCTAATAAACCAATTAAGGTCTACATGATTAAGGATACTAGCTATAATAAACTTGGATAAGTCTATTCGGGTTGAGTTAGAATAATCGCAACGGGCCTAATATGTCAAAGATTTCTAAACTAGCTACACCACTTTATTAATATTTTAGACTTTATTGCGGGATATATACATACGAAAGCAACGATAAAAATTTAAAAATTACGACTAAATGGCCAAAGTTAATAAAAAATTTGAAAAATGTTGAAAAAAATGATTTTCCGGTTAAATGAAGGCATTTTCATGGAAAAGTCCACTTAAAACTTCGATAGAAGTCTCCCCTACACTTAAGATAAACATTGTCCTCAATGTTTAAGCATGTGGGAAAAGTCTCCCCTACACTTATGACATTGTGCACGTTGGTTAAAACAAGTTAAGGAAGAGACGACTAAAGTGATCAATTTCAAATGTGAGTATGAAGAAAATTTAATCACGATAGTTGAGAGATAGAACCGGATTTCGGATAACACAGGAGCACGGTTCTTCGAAGGTTCCAAGAGTTCATTCATCCCTGTAATCACATCACCACAAAAAGACAAACACCTATATAGGTCCCCCTACACTTAGGAGGTTAAAACAGAAAATGATAGATACTCGGGCTGCCTCCCGAGGAGCGCTTGTTTTTTATAACCGAGTCACGAGCCTGACTCGACCTAAAATTAGTTCATGGGGAACGTGGTGAGGGATGGAATCATCTCTTGAGAGATGTCCTCACCAAAGTACAACTTCACTCGTTGGCCATTCACCTTAAAATTAGGTCAATTAGGTTGAGCGAGCTCGAGAGTACCATATTGAAAAATTTGGGCAATGGTGAATGGGCCGGACCAACGAGATTTCAGCTTGCCCGAAAAGATTTTCAACCGAGAGTTAAAGAGTAAAACTTTGTCTCAAACTTGGAACTCTCGGTTTTTAATCTTAGAGTCGTGAATGAGCTTAGTTTTTTCCTTATAGATCAAAGAATTTTCATAAGCCTCATTACGGAGTTCATTGAGCTCATTGAGTTGGATCTTGCGTAGGTCACCGGCTTTGTTGATATCATAATTAGCCCACTTCAAGGCCCAGTAAGCCTTGTGCTCCAACTCAATGGGGAAGTGGCATGCTTTCCCGTACACGAGACGATATGGCGTACAACCAATCGGAGTCTTATAGGCGGTACGGAAAGCCCACAACACATCATCAAGTTTATCAGCCCATGAGGCACGATGCTCTCCCACGGTTCTTTCAAGAATTCGCTTTATTCCTCGGTTGGATATTTCAGCCTGGCCATTAGTTTGTGGGTGGTAGGCGGTGGAAAGACGATGATTGACACCATACTTTACCATGACTCTTGCAAATTGGTCATTGCAAAACTGAGTCCCGCGATCACTAATAATGGCACGAGGCACACCGAATCTAGCGAATAGAGATTTCAAAAAGTTACAAACCACCCTTGCGTCATTAGTAGGTAAAGCTTTGGCTTCAACCCACTTTGAAACGTAGTCAACGGCTACAAGGATGTATTTGTTTCCTTTAGAGGAAGGGAATGGCCCCATAAAGTCGATACCCCAAACATCAAAGATTTCACATTCTTGAATGAAATTCTGAGGCATCTCGTCTTTATGTGTGATCTTGCCTAGTTTTTGGCAAGCATCACAACGTTTAACCGTATTGTGAGCGTCATGATATATGGTGGGCCAATAAAATCCCGAGTCAAACACTCTTTTGGCGGTGTAGTTGGGACCAAAGTGACCACCGGTGGGTCCTTTGTGGCAAGCGTCAAGGATTTCTAAAGTTGCCGGTCCATCAACACATCGGCGAATAATCAAATCGGCACATTGTTTGAATAGATACGGGTCATCCCAAAAGTAAGTCTTAATGTCGATGAAGAACTTTTTCTTTTGTTGGGATGTTAACCCTTCTTTGAGAATTCCACCTGCTAAGTAGTTTGCAATGTCCGCAAACCACGGGGTTTCATCAGAAGTCGAGTTGATAGACATTAAGGTCTCCAAGGGAAAAGAATCATTGATTTCTTTGTTCGGATGATCCCCTTGGTAAGGATCCTCAAGTCTACTGAGATGATCCGCGGCTAGGTTTTCAGCTCCTTTTTTATCGCGAATTTCGATTTTAAATTCTTGGAGTAGCAAAACCCAGCAGAGAAGTCTTGGTTTGGAATCTTGTTTAGTTAACAAGTACATCAACGCGGAATTATCGGTGTAAACGATTGTGGTGGAAAGGACAAGAAAGGGGCGGAACTTTTCAAAGGCATAGACAACAGCTAAAAGCTCTTTTTCGGTTGTCGTATAATGCAATTGGGCCCCAGTCATTGTCTTGCTAGCGTAATGGATTGGTTGGAAGTGTTTGTTCACTCTTTGGCCCAAAACCGCTCCAATAGCATAGTCGCTAGCATCGCACATCAACTCAAAGGGAAGCTCCCAATTAGGGGTAACCAAGACCGGTGCCTTAGTTAGCTTATCCTTGAGCAAGTTGAAGGCTTCAAGACACTCGTTGGAAAAGATAAAAGGAGTATCTTTTTCCAAGAGGTGGGTCATCGGGCGAGCGATTTGAGAAAAATCTTTGATGAATCGACGGTAGAAGCCCGCATGACCAAGGAAACTTCTCACACCCTTCACGGTTGAAGGTGGAGGCAACTTAGCGATAACATCGACTTTAGCACGGTCTACGTCAAGACCGGCTTTGGAGATCTTGTGTCCTAGCACGATGCCCTCTTTTACCATGAAATGGCATTTTTCCCAATTAAGAACAAGGCGAGTGTCTTCACACCGCTTAAGCGTACGTTCTAAATTGGCAAGGCAAGCAGAGAAAGAATCGCCATAAACCGAAAAATCATCCATGAATACTTCCATAGTGTCTTCCACCATGTCATGGAATATAGCCATCATACACCATTGGAACGTCCCAGGAGCGTTGCATAAACCAAAACGCATGCGTTTGTAAGCAAATGTTCCATAGGGACAAGTGAATGTGGTCTTTTCTTGGTCTTTGGGATCGATGGGAATTTGATAATTCCCGGAGAAACCGTCTAAGAAGAAGTAATAGTCATTACCAGCAAGACGCTCGAGCATTTGATCCATGAAGGGAAAAGGAAAGTGATCTTTTCTCGTGGCATCATTGAGCTTGCGATAATCAATAAAAACTCTCCACCCAGTAACGAGACGAGTGGGAATCAACTCGTTGTGTTCATTGGAAACAACGTTTATTCCGCCCTTCTTGGGCACACAATGGACGGGACTTACCCACGGCGAATCCGAAATAGGGTAAATCAAGCCGGCATCTAGAAGTTTGATAACCTCTTGTTTGATGACGTCATGAATTTTAGGATTAACCTATCTTTGGCTCTGGATTGCGGGTTTAAAGTCATCTTCCATGAGAATCTTGTGAGTACAAAAGTTCGGATCAATTCCGCGGATATCAGAAATTTTCCAAGCAATTGCCTTCTTATGATCTTTAAGCACGGCGATGAGTCGAGATTTCTCTTTTTCTTTCAAGTCCTTGGCAATGATGACGGGCGACTTCTTCTTATCTTCAAGGAACACATACTCGAGATGGGGCGACAACTCCTTAAGTTCTAAATCCGGAGGATTTTCGATGGGAGGCGTTTTCAAAGTCGGGGCATCGATAGCAATAACCATGGGAGATGGTGAAGAAAGATTGTCTTCTTTGAGAAGGTTTTCAAAGAAATGCATGTCTTCATCCCCATCGGTGGGAGAATTGGCATTTGCTAAGTTCACATCTCCCATGGTGGCTTCAAGATCTTTCCAAAACAAGTCACTTTCTCCAAATAGAGACAGTGATGAATCAATAGAGGAAACGGTCTCAACATTGGGAAGAGAGGTAGGAATATTTTTACAAGCATCAATAAAGTGTTCTTCACAAGCCTCATCCAGAACGTCAATACAATTAACACTCTCGTATGAATAAGGTTGTTTAGACAACTTTCCCATGTTGAAGACGATTTTATCGTCACCCACTCTCATGATAAGCTCACCGGCTTCAACATCGATGAGAGTGCGACCGGTCCTCAGGAATGGACGACCCACGATCAAGGGAACACGAGGGTCCATTTCGTAGTCGACGACAACGAAATCAGCAAGAAACGTGAATTTGTCGACTCCTACAAAGACGTCTTCGGCTATCCCCACTGGATAAGAAACCGTACGGTTTGCTAATTCCAAAGTCGTTTTGGTGGGGACTAGCTCAGGGAGAGATAATTGCTTCCAAACGCTTAGAGACATTAGATTAATACTGGCACCTAGATCGGCTAGGGCCATGCAATTCTCTACTCCCGGGAAGTTGCAAGGGATTAAGAAACGACCCGGATCACCAAGCTTGGTTGGCAATTTTCTTAAGAGCACTGCAGACCAATTCTCATTAAGTTGGGTGTTGGCAATATCAAGAAGCTTTTCCTTGTCACTCAGAAGATCTTTGAACATTTTCGCGTACTTAGGCATGTGAGCGAGAGCCTCAGCGAAGGAGATGTTGAAATTCAATTGTTTGAACATTTTAAGAAAGTTCGAAACCTGAATATCGTCGTTGTTTTTTAGCTTCTCTTTCCTCAACCTAGATGGATAAGGTATATTGGAAGAAGAGGAAGGCTTTGGGATCGAAGAATCACTCAAATCCTTGGGTGGAGGAGGGGTAGAAGTAAGAGGTGGAGAAATTGGGGAAGTAGAAGGATGAGGAATAGAAGCAGGTGACTTGTTTTCCTTAGTCACAATCACTGGTGGAGGTATAGGAAGCTCGGGTTCCTTGGTACCTTTGCCACTACGAGTGGTGATTGCTTTCATCTCCCCTCTTGGATTCGCAACGGTGTTACTCGGAAGAGTACCCGAAGAAGAGGGTTGATTACCTTGGAAAAAACTAGCCATCATGTTCTTTAAGTCATTCGTTTGACTATCCAAAGTGTTTCTCATATCAGCTCTCAGATCGTTCCCTTGTTTCACCAGGTCTGCTTTCAAGTTGAGCACTTCTCGCTGAAGATTTCCCACGATCACATCGTTAGTCCGCATGTAGGTTTCCACTTCTTGGTGTAAAGCGGTGGGTTGGTTGGGAGGAGCATTGTATGCGGGTGGTTGATAAGCAGGTTGCTGGTAAACTTGGTTGTTTCTTTGAGGTGGATATGGTTGTTTGTGAGGTGGTATGTATGGTGTACGAGGTTGTTGTTGTTGTTGAGGAGGGCGATTGAGGTTTTGTTGTTGGTTTAGGTTGTTTGGAGGAAAACCGGGTGGTGAGAGATAGTTGTTCGAACGGTAGCTAAGCAGGTTGCGGTCACCTTGAGGACGAGCTTGATAAGCGGTCGGAGGATAGGTACCGTATGCTGCATTCACATTCTCAGAAGGGTAGTCTTGGGTGGCGGTACAAGTGGTGTAAGAATGAGGACCCCCGCATATTTCACATGGTTGGTGATAGTTGTAAAATTAGATACTTGCTTTAGGAAAAACAAGCAACTAAATTAGGGTAAGCGTGCACGACGATTTAGGAAAACCGTGTGTGAATGACCCTAAAAGTGAGTTCGTTCTCTCGAGGAGGCACGTGTGTTGTGTAATGAATGATTGATTTTGTTTTTGATTATTAATGAGAAGAAAAGAAGAGAAAATGACGAAGACCAAAAAAATAGAAAAATAAGACAAAAACACTACTAGAAAGTTACGACGTAGAAACGTAAAAAGTGCAAAATTAAAATTTTAACCTAAAAATTCCTAAAAATTACTAAAAATCCACAATAAAATTCTAAGAGTTTACAAAAAATCCAAACTTGCCAAAACTTTTTAATTAATTTAATAATGACTTTTTAATGCTAATTAAAGCCCTAAAAATCACTTTTAAATACTAAAAAGCCCTAAACAAGATTTAATAGTTTGTAAACCTTAAAAATGACCTAATTAAGCTAAAAACAATTTTTAAAAATTTTAAAACCAATTTAAACTATTTTTAAACTCCTAAAAACTATTAAAATCTATTAAATCTTAAATTAATTCTAAAAATTAATTGAAAAGCCTAAAAATTATTTTACAAATGGGAAAAGTCCTAATTAATGATTATGAACCTAGGAAAAATGAAAAAAAAAATAAAAATAAAACTTTGACTTTTTATGATTAAAATAATATTAAAATAATCTAAAAAATTAAAAGTTCTCAAATAAATTCTAAAAAATTCTCAAAAATCCTAAATATTCTAACTAAGAAGAAAATGTAAATTAAAGTTTCTAAAACCTATTAAATAATTTTATATTGAATTTTAAAGTTGCTTAAAAACCCTAAAATCTTATAAAATTAAAAATAAGCCAGATTGAAAACCTAATAAGCTGTAAACCTCAAAAATAAGAATTAAAACCTAAAAACTATTTTTTTGTATTTTTTTATTACTGTTTGCTATTTTTTAATGACTTTCTAAAAATAAAACTAAAAATAATCTTAAAAATTAATTAAATAATAGGAAAAATAAAATTTTTAAACAGAAAAATCCTAAAACCTATAAATGTCCTAGGAAAATTCAATTAAGCTAAAAACACTTAATAAATAAGCTAAGAAAAATCAAATAAGCTACGGCTTATTTATATAAGCTCAAATGAAAACGTGGTTAAATAACTAATGAAATGAAACTAAAACGTAAAAAGGCATCTAGATCAATGGTAAGCACGCTTAGTCCCCCAGCGAGGGGTCGCGTGTTCGAGTCCGTTGCGGGTGACCTTTTTATAAAAAATTTCTTTTTTTTTTTTTTTTACTTTTAAAATACAAACTTACACCTTTCTTACTTGAAAACACAATCCAACTTAACTTTTTAACACTGATTAAATCCAAATAATGGGCAAAAACGTGCCCAGTTCTTGTTGGTGACTGATGAGCACACAAGTATTTTACTTGTGTGCAATAGACCAAGAGGAGCTTGGTGTTGCTTCTTTGTGGATGTTTTTTGGATAAGCAAGGCACCCTTGTGCTCTTTGGAGCACAAGGAGTCAAGATAATCAGATAAACAACAACACTTAGCAAGCAAAATCCAACCCAATATGATCAAACAAGCAAATGCAGGTTTCTGAGACAAAAAAAATGAGGTCTGGTGGACTGTTTAAGCTTATAACTTACACACTTTTGATTTTCAAAGTCCAAGAATTAGCATACACATGCACCAAGTATCACACAACAAACATACAATCCTGTAATTACCTACTTCTAACAGGTTATTTTGATGCTCAAATCTGCATCATATCAAGCAGAAAATGGTCATGCATTTTTTCTAGCTAGCTATTCCCTTTTTATGCAACAACTTGGTTCAAAACTTGTCCTAACCTAAGCTAATACTCACATGCAATCCTAGTTTCCCCTTATAAGCACATCTAAACAGATTACAACACACCAATCTCTCACAAAATCTTTATAAAACTTAAATCCAAACACCCCTTTAAAATTTGAAAACAAGATTTTTCAAACAAAATGATTTAAAAACACACTCAACTTGATTCTATAATCAACTAGCATGCATACAATACTAGAATAACTCAAACCAAACAATAAAATCACACAACTTAACAGATTTATGCAAAATCACATAGACTTCAAATATTTCTGAAAATAAAAATAAAGAAACAAGGGATACCTTGTCAAGCCCACATCCAGGCTCAACCAAGGCAGCAATGCCTTTTCCAATACACACGGGTGTATGCTGGACCTTTAACAGCAACACAATTCAACCTGAAAGATCAAAAAAGAAAAACAAGGATACAAGCAATATATTCTGTTTTCTTTTCTCTTCTTAAAAACTTTTCCAAAAACTTCCAAACCTTTTCAAACACGTTTCTAAACAACTACAACCTCACAAATCCACCTCCTTTTCCACTTTCACTTCCAAGAAACTGGATTTATGAAAGTTGAGCCCTTTTTGAATCCTTTTTGAAAGTCTTAACTCACAAAAAGCCTTCACAAATTTAAATGGAACTCAGTTTATCTTCATTAATTTATAACAACTTTAAATAAACATTAAAAGGAATTAAATTGCTCCAACACAAATACCAAACTTTAATTTTATAAAAACGGAATTACAAAATATTTTGAAGAAAAACTGGAACAAGAAGGAGTGAACAGGCTCATCTCCTATTTATACAACTAAATGGAACTATCTAGACTAGGAATAAAAAAAATACAAGCTGGAAACCCTAATCTATGGAAATCTCAAATTTGCCCTTTTCTTCTTGACGAATCTTTGTCAAAAGCCTTTGCCATGTGATATGACAGCTGTGGACTTGATCTTGAGCGTAGGATTCAACTTGGGGACCAAGTAGTTTCATCTAACCGTTCAATTGGTCGGGACATAGGGTTTTGTGTGAAAGGGATGGAGCAGGGGAGTGCTCGGGTGAGGACCACAGGCCACGTGGAGGCTTTTGGTGAAGTGGGTTATGATTAGGGGATGTTTAATTAGCATTCTGCACGTTTTGGGTTGATACCCCTTTGGATTAAGGTTTAATTGACCTGGGGTGGGGATTAGGGTTCAAGGTGATTAAGGGGTGAGTTGAATCTGTTTTGGGTTTAATAATTTTTAAATCTTTGTTTAGGAGGGAAAGGTGGGGGTAAGTGGGATTTGACCAAGCTTGACCACATTTAATTAATAAACCGGGTTATATGGGATTCGGGTATGGACGGGTTGGGTAGGATATGGGTTGATGGGTGGGTAGGGCTGAGGTGTCACGTTTTGGTTGGGTGGGAATGTTTGGTTAATTGGCAGGACAGGTCCCCAAGCTATTTCATTTCTTTCACTTTGTTTTAAATGTCCATCAGTGCCTAAATAACACTTATCAACTTTTGATAAGTTGTCATTTTTGGCACATCTTCTTCAAAAACTTTAAACAAGGGCTCCTTTTGTATATTCTTCAAACTTGATGGACTGATCTTGTAATATCTTCAAATATTAAGGTCCATACTTGTACAATTGACATTTGGAGGGTCAATTGTGACAAGTTCTTCAAAGATGAGGGACTAATCTTGATAATCTTCAATTCTCAAGGGTCATTTTGCAAATTTCCATTTTTGGGCCCGGTTCATTGTGCGACTTCGTTTCCCATGTTCGTTTTTGAATGATTCTTGTGATCTTTTGCCAATTTCTCAATATCCGTTCCTAAAAATACACAAGTAACAAACACGAGCATATATTTGGTCTATTTTATGATATTTTATGCATTTTAAGGCCGATTTGGACGATGAGACCATGTATAAAAGCAGTCTCATCACTCCCCCATACTAAACCATTGTCGTGCCCTCACGCAATGCTAGAATAAAGTATCAAAGCATCTCCAAAATTCATTTTATTCACTTTATTGAAATGATAAACTAGCTACACTACACTATTACTACTACTTGTGTTTTAGACATAATGTATGATTTTCATCGCAAAATGGGACGTTTAGGTTCATAGAATAAGAACACGTGAATGCTTCGTTAGAAATAATTTCGTCGTCCTCGATTTTCACCCTAATTCCATGCCAAGCGTGCAACGAGATCATTGTCATTATAAGTTAGTAATGCTAACACTACTCATATGCCCTAATCACGTACTTATTCTCCCATTATTCCTAAGTTGTATCTCTTATATTTTATTATGTCTTAATGATCACGAGGATACATTGTTGACTTATGCGATAATAGAGATTTAGGTCTAAAAATAGAGCCCTAACGGTGTAACTAAGACCATCAAATCAATAACCCCTCCTAATAGACAACGATGTTAAAAAATTAAGTTGACAAGAAGAATCGATAAACACGGTTTTATAACGGTTTTGAACATGAGACTTATTACCAAGACTTTTATACGCCCCCTAACGGAAGGACCTTATTATCTTTGGTTTACCTCCATCTTTTATTCAACTTCGCCATGAAGCTTTTATTATGACTTCGGTCTTGCCTTGCCTTTTATTATCCGCCATCATCGGTGGTTTTATTAGCCAAAGACGTATATCCTCACGCTAAAGCGAATTTTGGATCTTTAAAGCTTCGAAGATTAAGGCTTGATTCACTTTCAATTTTGCATAGATTTTAGGCCTTGTGGGGCTTCAAATTGTTTGCTAGATTTAGGTGAGCACTTGAAATCTTATTATTGGGTGAAGCTTTCGATTATTCGGGTTGCCAATACTTCAAAACCGTGACGCTGGCGATACCTTAATGTCTTCCTAATTTAATTACACGGAAGCTACTAGAAAAGACTAGAAACCCAACAATCCTAACTAAACCGCTAAGTCAATATTTATTAGGCAAAAAATATTTACAAGCGAAGGAAGAATAAGCAAACAACGAGAACACATGAGTTTTTGAAAGAATACGAGTACTCTACGTTTAGCATAGTAACTTATAATTAACTCTATCATTTCTCGTCCTCATTTAAGAGACTTAGCCTAATGTGTAGTTAAGGAATCAAAGCTAAGTGCTCAACACGCACGGTCGAGTCAAAAATTACTCTTATTCTCGCCATCGGAAAATCTACATTCGTGTCTTCAAACACTTATGAAACGGGAGAAAAATTTTAAAATTTGGCCATTTTTAGCCTTATTTTGCAAGAAAACGATAACAAAACGATAAACTTTAGAAAGCGTGAAGGTTTGGCAAGGCAAGTATCTATTCACCCCCCCATACTAAAGTTAAACATTGTCCTCAATGTTTCGATTCTAGGGGTGCAAACACCCCCATACTAGAGACGTAGTCGAATGCCTAATCTAGCATGGAAAGGGTGTAACCAATAAGTAATAGCCGTTTATGAAGTGTGCTAATAACCTAAGGTTAGAACATAAAAGGATATATCATATGGATATTGGGAAAGGCCTCCAAAGCAAACGATCGAGTGCTCTCATGAAACGAACACGAGAGGCTCCAATCATGAAGATGATGATCTAAAAGACACAATGCACAAACAACCATGGAACAATGGTTGGAAGGGCACAAATCCCCTCACATTAAACTAATTAGAAAGCAATAATATGTACATGATACGTATGGGTCTCCCCCACGAGGCACCTTGTTTTTGATAACCGAGTCAAAAGCTCGACTCGAATCCCCATAAATGTGATCATTTAGGGATAATCATGGTTTGGTCAATTTTTGGTGGGGCTTACATGATAAACAAGGCCCAAAAGTACGTGGAGTACTTTAAAAATCCGATAAACGTATATCGGGGTCAAAGATAGCGTCCTCGTTTTCGGATGAAAGACGAGACAACACAACTCCAACACAAATCCCAATGGGATAGAAGAAAATAGGAGAGAAGAAATAGAAGGGTGGGACAATGGGTAGGGCAAAACATTGAGCTACTCGAGGTAGACTCGCACCAATCAAATGAAATGATTTTCCATTTATTGCATCGGTGGAAGACCGAGATTTCCCTATATAAGCAATTCCAGGATCAAATATCTCGTCCTCGGTGGAGAAAGGGGATGGAACATAAGGGGCTTCCCCCACACTAGGTCCACACAAAGCATCGTCAAAAGGAGAAGACGAGCTTGTAGTACTCAATAAACGCGGTGATGACGGAGTTAGAATTGTAGAAAAATCTTTTAAATTAAATTCAAAATCTTTTCCTTTTTCATCTTTAACACTCTCCTTGTGAAAACCCGATTTGATTATGTCAAAAATATTTGGTGTATCTAAAACAACATTAGTCACACTAAAAATTCTCACATTTTGAAAGCGTTTTGGTTTGGGTGGTGGCAAGTTTTCAAATCTTTTGTCAACAAAGAAAACCTCCCCATCGGGATCAACGTATTCATCATCCGAAGAATCACTCGAGATTGGAATCATAGGCTTAACACTCTTAACCTCCATCGGCGGAGGGGACGGAACTTCATTTTTTTCAACTCCTAAAACTCTATTTGAAATCTTTTGACAAATGTTTTTGGTGGGATTGACATTGTACAAAGATGTGATCGAATAAACATGAGAAAGAGTGGAGTTTTGGGTTGCATTAATGACGAGTTCTTCCTCATTGAAACGAAGAGTGATTTTTCTTGCATGCACATCGATAAGTGCTCTCGAGGTATCCAAAAAAGATCGACCTAAAATTAACGGAACTTTAGGATCGATGGGAATATCAACAACAATGAAGTCCACGGGATAATAGAATTTCCCAACTTTCACAAAGACGTCCTCGGCAACTCCACAAGCTAGAATCGTAGAATGATCGGCCATTTCGATTGACATTCTTGAAGGAGTGAGATTTGGAAGATTGAGCGATTTAAAAATCTCAAGAGGCATCAAATTAATACTAGCACCAAGATCGGCCAAGGCGTAGCATTCTTCCATGTCTTGGATAGCACATGGGATTAAAAACTTTCCAGGATCACCGACTTTTTGAGGTATGCGGCTTAGAAAAACCGATGAACAACTAGACGATTTTTGCAATTTCTCTTTGTTATTCAACATACTTTTGAAGTTCGCGGCAAATCGAGGCATCATGACTAAGGCGTCGGCAAAACTTATATTAAAATGCAAGTCACGAAACATTTTCATAAAGAGTTCAAATTGATAATTATTTCGTTCTTGTGCCTTTTCCTTGTTTCGTCTTGATGGGTAGGGTAAAGGTGGTGTGGGTTGGGGCAAATTAGGCATAGGCATCGGCCTTGGAATCTCGGGTTCCATGATGGGTATTGGTTCAACCGTAGGTGTGGTTTGAGCGGTACTTCGTGGGCTTGTATTGTGCTCCTTTTCAACCACAACCTCGGGTTCTTTCTCTTTTTCCTTCTCCATAGAAGTACTTGGACGAGAAGTGGGTTCTTTGAAAGTTTTACCACTACGAGTGGCAATAACCTTCAATTCTCCTTTCGGGTTCACGATGGTATTACTAGGAAGACCACCCGAAGAAGAGGGCTTACACATGATAGCTTCAAACATTTTAGCCATACGGTCTTCAAACTTAGATTGCCTAGCATCCGCTTTTAACAATTCTTGCTTAATCTCATGTTGTCCTTGCTCCATTTTTTGTTGATTTTGTTGGAGTCGTGTGATATTTCCTTCCATTTTATTAGCATGAGTTTTAAGTTCATTAGCAAGTTCGTTTTTAAGCTCGTTTTTCAACTCGGACCTTAAGCTAACCATCTCACGTTGCATATTGTCAAACTTAGCATCATTAGCCTTAGCATAATTCAAAAATTCTCCTTGAAGATTTTTGGTGTGATCGTTTTGAAAACCTTGGGCATTGTTTTGAAAATCACGGTTTTGGTTTTGGTTAGAAATTTGCCCATTTCCACTTTGGTAATTACCTTTGTTATAATTCCTTTGATTTCCTTGGTAATTTCCACCTTGGTTGTTGTTGCGATAATTATTAGCATTTTGATTGGGTGGAGCTTGATTTGAACGAGAACCTTGACCGATTTGGTTATAAGTTCCCGTGGCTACAAAAGCATTCGAAGTGTTACCATCCGCGGTAATGCACTCGGAAAGATCATGAGCTCCCCCACACGACAAACAACTCTTAGAAACCGCTTTAACCGAAGCGGAATTGGAAGCTTCTTGAGCCTTCCAATGGGACATAAGGTTAGCAAATCTATCGAAAAATCGGTTTTCTTCATTTGCTTCATCATGTAATGCATTGATACTTTGAGACGATGATGAGCCCCTTTTGGCAACACTCGGTGTGTGACGAGGGCTATAAACCTTAGACCTATTCTCGATTATGACCAAAGCTTCTTCAACCGTTTTACACAAAAAATTACCACCCGCGGCGGCATTTAAATAATCTCTTTCATGATCGTTAAGTCCATTGTAAAACGTGTCGATTTGGTGTAAATCGGAAAAACCATGATGAGGACATTCGTGTAACATCTCCTTAAACCTATTCCAAGCCGTAGAAAAACTTTCATTTGATTCTTGTGAAAATTTAGAAATCTCATTCTTCAAATGCGTAGTCTTAGAGGGCGGAAAAAATTGGTTCACGAACTTCGAAACGAGATCCTTCCACGTCAATATAGAATTGGGTGGCTCTTTCTCTAACCAAATTTTAGCGGGCCCCGCTAAGGAATACGGAAATAACATCATCTTAATCGAGTCATTCGAGACATCCTTGAATTTGCACGTGGCGGTAAGACGATTAAATTGGCGGATATGGTTGTGGGGATTGTCCTTCTCATCACCACGGAATTTGTTGTTTTGGATCATCGACAACAAACCCGTTTTCACCTCAAAATTCTCCGCAAGGATAGCGGGAATAACAATAGCTTCTCTATAACCCTCGGTGGGTGCTTGAAGTAACTCCATCATAGTTCGATTCGCCATGGTTGGTTCTTCTCGTACAATGGGTTCGTCAATAGGAGACTCCTCACTAGAATGAGTGAGTGATTTGTTTCTTCGTTTACGAGCACGTCTAGCTTTAGAGCGAGTTTGCATAAACGTCACGTACAACGAGAAGGCGAGCAAAGAAGATTCTTTTTGGTATTTTGTGTTTTTTTCAATTTTTTTGTGGTTTTTGATTGTATTAACCTTTTTTGGAAATTGGTGAATGTATTAAGTAGACAATGAGTCCACAAATCTCCTCACTAATCAAATCTCTTGATTAAAAAGTCCTCAAGGAATGAAAACGATCACGTGGAGTGAACGCCTTCGATGACTTTAGAACGATGGTGGAACACCAAATCGTTCAAGAGGGTTTAATCAAATAGAAACCAAGAAAATATATATGATATGTAATAATACTTTGGGCGGCAAAACCCTCGATTCACTCTCAAAATCAAATACGCACAAGCAAGCGGAGGAAACGAGGCGGCGTGAAGCACTTAAGAGCCTTTTTCCTTTAGGTCGTGAAATACAACCGCCTTATACCCACCTTATAGTTTGTATTATCAAGATTAAGCTTCACGAAAGTATTTATCTATTTTTGCCTTTTTCTTTGGTTTGAGATTCGAATACAATGATTGGGTAATGACCTCCCAAGTCAAGGTTGTGATTGCTCACGTATTTGGAGTACTTGTGTATTTATTGTTCTACGTATACAATATATTAATAGTATTCACACAAAAACCGAAAAACGATAATACGTATTAATAGAGTGCTATTAATACAATTACTATATGGCTAATATAGAAAAACAACAATGGTTCAATCAAAACACAACACGCCTCCCCGGCAGCGGCGCCAAAATGATAGTTGTAAAATTAGATACTTGCTTTAGGAAAAACAAGCAACTAAATTAGGGTAAGCGTGCACGACGATTTACGAAAACCGTGTGTGAATGACCCTAAAAGTGAGTTCGTTCTCTCGAGGAGGCACGTGTGTTGTGTAATGAATGATTGATTTTGTTTTTGATTATTAATGAGAAGAAAAGAAGAGAAAATGACGAAGACGAAAAAAATAGAAAAATAAGACAAAAACACTACTAGAAAGTTACGACGTAGAAACGTAAAAAGTGCAAAATTAAAATTTTAACCTAAAAATTCCTAAAAATTACTAAAAATCCACAATAAAATTCTAAGAGTTTACAAAAAATCCAAACTTGCCAAAACTTTTTAATTAATTTAATAATGACTTTTTAATGCTAATTAAAGCCCTAAAAATCACTTTTAAATATTAAAAAGCCCTAAACAAGATTTAATAGTTTGTAAACCTTAAAATTGACCTAATTAAGCTAAAAAATATTTTTAAAAATTTTAAAACCAATTTAAACTATTTTTAAACTCCTAAAAACTATTAAAATCTATTAAATCTTAAATTAATTCTAAAAATTAATTGAAAAGCCTAAAAATTATTCTACAAATGGGAGAAGTCCTAATTAATGATTAAGAACCTAGGAAAAATGAAAAAATAAAAAATAAAAATAAAACTTTGACTTTTTATGATTAAAATAATATTAAAATAATCTAAAAAATTAAAAGTTCTCAAATAAATTCTAAAAAATTCTCAAAAATCCTAAATATTCTAACTAAGAAGAAAATGTAAATTAAAGTTTCTAAAACCTATTAAATAATTTTATATTGAATTTTAAAGTTGCTTAAAAACCCTAAAATCTTATAAAATTAAAAATAAGCCAGATTGAAAACCTAATAAGCTGTAAACCTCAAAAATAAGAATTAAAACCTAAAAACTATTTTTTTGTATTTTTTATTACTGTTTGCTATTTTTTAATGACTTTCTAAAAATAAAACTAAAAATAATCTTAAAAATTAATTAAATAATAGGAAAAATAAAATTTTTAAACAGAAAAATCCTAAAACCTATAAATGTCCTAGGAAAATTCAATTAAGCTAAAAACACTTAATAAATAAGCTAAGAAAAATCAAATAAGCTACGGCTTATTTATATAAGCTCAAATGAAAACGTGGTTAAATAACTAATGAAATGAAACTAAAACGTAAAAAGGCATCTAGATCAATGGTAAGCACGCTTAGTCCCCCAGCGAGGGGTCGCGTGTTCGAGTCCGTTGCGGGTGACCTTTTTATAAAAAATTTCTTTTTTTTTTTACTTTTAAAATCCAAACTGACACCTTTGTTACTTGAAAACACAATCCAACTTAACTTTTTAACACTGATTAAATCCAAATAATGGGCAAAAACGTGCCCAGTTCTTGTTGGTGACTGATGAGCACACAAGTATTTTACTTGTGTGCAATAGACCAAGAGGAGCTTGGTGTTGCTTCTTTGTGGATGTTTTTTGGATAAGCAAGGCACCCTTGTGCTCTTTGGAGCACAAGGAGTCAAGATAATCAGATAAACAACAACACTTAGCAAGCAAAATCCAACCCAATATGATCAAACAAGCAAATGCAGGTTTCTGAGACAAAAAAAATGAGGTCTGGTGGACTGTTTAAGCTTATAACTTACACACTTTTGATTTTCAAAGTCCAAGAATTAGCATACACATGCACCAAGTATCACACAACAAACATACAATCCTGTAATTACCTACTTCTAACAGGTTATTTTGATGCTCAAATCTGCATCATATCAAGCAGAAAATGGTCATGCAATTTTTCTATCTAGCTATTCCCTTTTTATGCAACAACTTGGTTCAAAACTTGTCCTAACCTAAGCTAATACTCACATGCAATCCTAGTTTCCCCTTATAAGCACATCTAAACAGATTACAACACACCAATCTCTCACAAAATCTTTATAAAACTTAAATCCAAACACCCCTTTAAAATTTGAAAACAAGATTTTTCAAACAAAATGATTTAAAAACACACTCAACGTGATTCTATAATCAACTAGCATGCATACAATACTAGAATAACTCAAACCAAACAATAAAATCACACAACTTAACAGATTTATGCAAAATCACATAGACTTCAAATATTTCTGAAAATAAAAATAAAGAAACAAGGGATACCTTGTCAAGCCCACATCCAGGCTCAACCAAGGCAGCAATGCCTTTTCCAATACACACGGGTGTATGCTGGACCTTTAACAGCAACACAATTCAACCTGAAAGACCAAAAAAGAAAAACAAGGATACAAGCAATATATATTGTTTTCTTTTCTCTTCTTAAAAACTTTTCCAAAAACTTCCAAACCTTTTCAAACACGTTTCTAAACAACTACAACCTCACAAATCCACCTCCTTTTCCACTTTCACTTCCAAGAAACTGGATTTATGAAAGTTGAGCCCTTTTTGAATCCTTTTTGAAAGTCTTAACTCACACAAAGCCTTCACAAATTTAAATGGAACTCAGTTTATCTTCATTAATTTATAACAACTTTAAATAAACATTAAAAGGAATTAAATTGCTCCAACACAAATACCAAACTTTAATTTTATAAAAACGGAATTACAAAATATTTTGAAGAAAAACTGGAACAAGAAGGAGTGAACAGGCTCATCTCCTATTTATACAACTAAATGGAACTATCTAGACTAGGAATAAAAAAAATACAAGCTGGAAACCCTAATCTATGGAAATCTCAAATTTGCCCTTTTCTTCTTGACGAATCTTGGTCAAAAGCCTTTGCCATGTGATATGACAGCTGTGGACTTGATCTTGAGCGTAGGATTCAACTTGGGGACCAAGTAGTTTCATCTAACCGTTCAATTGGTCGGGACATAGGGTTTTGTGTGAAAGGGATGGAGCAGGGGAGTGCTCGGGTGAGGACCACAGGCCACGTGGAGGCTTTTGGTGAAGTGGGTTATGATTAGGGGATGTTTAATTAGCATTCTGCACGTTTTGGGTTGATACCCCTTTGGATTAAGGTTTAATTGACCTGGGGTGGGGATTAGGGTTCAAGGTGATTAAGGGGTGAGTTGAATCTATTTTGGGTTTAATAATTTTTAAATCTTTGTTTAGGAGGGAAAGGTGGGGGTAAGTGGGATTTGACCAAGCTTGACCACATTTAATTAATAAACCGGGTTATATGGGATTCGGGTATGGACGGGTTGGGTAGGATATGGGTTGATGGGTGGGTAGGGCTGAGGTGTCACGTTTTGGTTGGGTGGGAATGTTTGGTTAATTGGCAGGACAGGTCCCCAAGCTATTTCATTTCTTTCACTTTGTTTTAAATGTCCATCAGCACCTAAATAACACTTATCAACTTTTGATAAGTTGTCATTTTTGGCACATCTTCTTCAAAAACTTTAAACAAGGGCTCCTTTTGTATATTCTTCAAACTTGATGGACTGATCTTGTAATATCTTCAAATATTAAGGTCCATACTTGTACAATTGACATTTGGAGGGTCAATTGTGACAAGTTCTTCAAAGATGAGGGACTAATCTTGATAATCTTCAATTCTTCAAGGGTCATTTTGCAAATTTCCATTTTTGGGCCCGGTTCATTGTGCGACTTCGTTTCCCATGTTCGTTTTTGAATGATTCTTGTGATCTTTTGCCAATTCCTCAATATCCGTTCCTAAAAATACACAAGTAACAAACACGAGCATATATTTGGTATATTTTATGATATTTTATGCATTTTAAGGCCGATTTGGACGATGAGACCATGTATAAAAGCAGTCTCATCACTTGGCTTACAACATTGACTTGAGCGTTTTTAGCATTGATGCTGTTGGTGTTGTTAACGGTGTGGGTAACAAGTGATTCAAGAAGCGTAGTAATTTTGTCAAGTCGCTTGTCGTTGTCACTAGTACTAGCACTAGCGACATTGGTCCGAACACTCTTGGTTTGCACACGAGAATTATTCTCAATGACATCCCAAGCAGCATTGGAAGTCTTAGCCAAAATATTACCCCCCGAGGCACTGTTTAGTGAATCTTGGTCATTCATGCTTAAACCATTATAAAAAGTGTTATTTTGGTGCACTTTGGTAAAACCATGTTGTGGGCATTTTCTTAAAAGATCTTTGAAACGGTCCCAAGATTCACTAAAAGACTCATCGTACTTTTGTTCAAAATTTATGATTTCATTCCGCAAAGAGGTAGTACGAGAGGGTGGGAAAAAGTAGTTGATAAACTTGGTCTCCAAATCCGTCCACGAATGAATACTCTGTGGCGGTTCCTTAGCAAGCCAATGTCGGGCTTGTCCCTCTAAAGAAAAGGGAAAAATTTGTAAACGGATTACCTCTTGTGGAACACCATTGAATTTGACCGTATTTGTGAGTTGCAAGAATCTCTTGATGTGGTCATGTGGATCATCAATGGTACGCCCCAAGAATGGTTGAGCAGAGACCATCTGGATAAAGCCGGATTTGAGCTCAAAGTTGTTGGCTGCAATCGCGGGTATGACAATTGGATCATTGTTACCATCGACATGTGCTTGCAGAAGTTCAATCATCGGGCGATTGTCTGGTAGAGGCTCATTGTTGTTGTTATTATTGTTGTTGAAAGGTGGATTGTTATTGTTGTTATTATTATTTTGAGGTGGGTTATTGTTGTTGTTTTGTAAACCGGCCATGTCTAAGTCTTCGAGAGGCTCGGGCTCTTGATAAGACGTTGATCGTGTACGCATGCACCTGCAAAAGAACTAACAAACCAACAAGAAATATTTTTGTTTGTTTATGTTTTTTGATTTTTAGGATTTTTTGAAAATTCTATATATTATTTTTATTTTTTTTTGTGTTTTTGAAAATTTTTATGAAAAAGTAACGTTCACGGTGAACGGATCCCAAAATCCAAGTTCTCACAAAAAACTGTTGATCTTAACGAGAAGAGCCGGCAGCGGCGCCATTTGATAAAAGAGATTTTACTTGTTTGAAAGTTCGTTTCTCGGAATCTCCTCAAATTGATCTCGGTTCTAAGTGGAATGATTGTTCTTGGTTACTAAAAAGGGGAGTGGTTTTCTATTCTACTAAAGGTTTAAATGCACTAAAATGTTAACTTAAATTTAAAAGCAATTAAATTAATAACAATTAATAAAACTTGAATTAAAATATAATATAAAATGAAGATACAGTAAATACCCCTTAACTTTGATACCAAATGCTTAGGAGAAAATTGATCCGGAACTTCTTGATTCGGAACACTTCCGAATGAACTGCTTGATTCGGAACTTGTTGATCCGGAAGATTGATTCGGAACTTTTGGTCGGAGCTTCACTCGGAACTTTGATCGGAAGTTTGGTTCGGAATTTGGTCCGGAACTTTTGGCTCGGAAGTTTATCCGGAACTTTTGGCTCGGAAGTTTACTCGGAACTTCACTCGGAACTTTCCTCGGAACTTTTGAAAATAACATTCATCTGAAACTTTTAAAACTGATTCGGAACTTTTAACTGAGATCATTCATTCGGAAGTTTTATGCTCATTCGGAACCTGGGAAACTCAAGAACAGTACGATTCAGAAAAACAGGGGAATTCAATTTCAAGCCAAAAATCCACCAAGTTTTTAACCAAAACTTAAATAAAACTAATCACTAATCACCTACTAACCATAAATATCAAATCCCATCAATAAAAACTTAAAACCCAATAACTTTTAATGATCAAAATCAACAAGATAAACTTTAAGACTTGGAATAAAAAAGATGAAGATGAACAAGATGAAATGGAAAGATTGTATTGATTGAATAAGGTTTTAACAATCAAAAGACAAAGAGTAAACTACAAGATTGGAAAAACAAGAATCAAAATCACCAAACACCCTAGTGGTGTTGGTGAAGCCTACGAACAGAAAAAAGAGAAAAAGGGAGAAAAAACTGAATAAAAAGTGTGAGGGGAATTCTTTATATAGTTGTTCCCTTTGGTTGGTGAGTGGGCTTTCTCCCTTTCTTCTTGTCTTCTCGTCTTTTCAGAAAAGTTGACGTTTTCGATTCTGATTCGGGATTTGTCGTCGATTAAATTCAACTCGTCTTTTAATTTCTTCGTTTAATAGATTTGAGTTTCTTCGACATATGTAAATCTTCAATCTTTGGTCCTTTTCTTTGATAAATCTTCAAATATGCCCAGTGACTTCAAATCTTTTGCATCTCTTGGATAATAGACTTCGTCTTGAGTCTTTTTCTTCCATAAAACCCGTGCAATCCCATGTTTTCTTCAATATTCACCCGGTTGGCTCTGAAAACACAATAAACACAAAAACCACGCATAATTCCAAACAAATGATATTAAATACGTGTTTTGGTCTTGTTTTAGTAAGAAATAAGCGGTAAAAGGATGGGTGTTTACACACCTATCAATGCCTAAGGTTAGGAAAGAAAACGTGACAACGAGCGTTAGTGTGCCTTTAAGTGTTGCAACTAGGGAAACTAATGATTCGGAAATCACAACTAACATGGAATCCACTTTAGCAAATTCTCCATCGTGTTCTAATTCCTCTGAAGGTGATCGAGATAATTCTATTCATACTGGACTCCGGGTGCACCAAGCACATGACGGGGAATCTCAAGCTTCTAATTAACTTCGTGGAGAAGTTCCTGGGTACGGTCCGATTCAGAAATGATCAATTTGTACCGATCATAGGATATGGAGATTTAGTTCAGGGGAATATAACGATCAAAATGGAATACTACGTCGAAGGGCTCAATCACAATCTTTTCTCGTTTGGTCAATTTTGTGATGCTGATTTGGAGGTTGCTTTCAGAAGAAGACATGTTTTGTTCGTGATTATGATGGGAATGACTTACTCACTGGTTCAAGGGGTACAGATCTTTACACAATATCACTTCAAGACACAACTTCTACAACTCCAACTTGCTTCATGGCTAAAGCTTCAACGACGTAGGCATGGTTATGGCATCAACGTCTGTCACATCTTAATTTTGATACCATCAACTTGCTTTCCAAGAAAGATATTGTGAGAGGCCTTCCAAGCTTGAAATTCATCAAGGATCATCTTTGTTCTTCTTGTGAGCTTTGTAAATCCAAACGGAGTAGTTTCAAAACAAAGACTACACCAAGCTCTAAAGGACGGTTTGATCTTCTTCATATCGATTTGTGTGCTCCTATGTGTGTTCAAAGTATCAATGGGAAGAAATACATTATGGTAGTTATCGCTGAATACTCACGGTACACATGGACCTTCTTCTTGAGATCCAAGGATGAAACACCCGAAGTTCTCATAAACTTCCTTAAGCAGATACGACATGGTCTTCAAGCTCAAGTAAAAGTGGTACGTACTAACAGAGGCACAAAATTCTTGAATCCAACAATGAAGAACTTCTTTGAAGCTGAAGGGATTGAACATGAAACATCCAGTGCTCCAACACCTGAACAAAATGTCGTTGTTGAAAGACGTAATCATACTTTGGTTGAGGCTGCTCGAACATTATTATCCGCTTCAAAACTTCCACTATACTTTTGGGCCGAAGCTGTGTAAACCGCATGCTACACACAAAACCGATCCTTAATTATTACTAGACAAGAAAAGAAACCATATCACATAATTCATGATCGTAAACCTTCACTCAAACACCTTCACGTTTTTGGTTGTACGTGTTACATAATCCGAGATGGTGAAAATCTGGATAAGATGAAAGAGAAATGTGATGCATGTATTCTAGTGGGATATGCAACTCAGTCTAAGGGATATAGAGTGTACAACAAGAGAACAAAATTGATAGTCGAGACTATTCATGTGCGATTTGATGAATTACAAGAAATGGCACTTGAACAAAACAGTTTAAGTCCCAATCCACAATGACAAACGACTTCCGTTTACAACCGCACGGTACTCGGAACTCAAGACCACGACAATGAACCGTCAAGTTCATCGCTGGTTCCACAAAGTATTCCTAGAGCTGATATGTCCGTGGACATGACAATTGAAGAGTTGGAAATGTTATATGGACCAATGTATGATGAATATTTCACGGGGGAGAAACATGTTGTATCGAAGTCTTCCGCTGTCACTCCTAATAAGAATGATGATACCGATCATCGTCAACAAAAGGATACAACTACATCTACGTCAACATGGGTTGTTGCAGATTTACCTCCTCATAATATCTCTTCTACAATCGATCCTACAACATCCACAACTATTGTCAATGCTTCAGGGAACACAAATCAAGCAGACCATGCATTTAATGACGAAGATGATTTTATCAACCCATTCGGTACACCGGTACACGAAACTGGAGAGTCTTCTACTTGCCATGTTGATCCGTCAAATATGCATATGTTTTATCAACGACATCCTTCAACACATCATTGGACCCGAGACATCACTTGGTTCAAGTAATTGGAAACCCTTCACAGCCCATTCGTACAAGACGACAACTTGAAACTGATGGTGATGTTTGTATGTTCGCACTCACCGTGAGTAAAGCTGAACCAACAAATATCAAAGAAGCCTTAGCCGATCAAGCTTGGATTGAATCGATGATGGATGAACTTCAACAATTTGAAAGACTTAAAGTCTGGGAACTTGTTGACAGACCATACGATGTAACACCATTAAATCTTCGATGGATCTGGAAAAACAAGATGGATGAAGAAAACACGATCATCAAGAATATATCTAGGCTAGTGGCTAAAGGGTATGGTCAGAAAGAGGGTATTGATTTTGAAGAATCATTTGCACCAGTAGCTCATATGGAAGCGGTCGGGATTTTCCTTTCTTATGTTGCACATAAGGGATTCATCGTTTATCAAATGGATGTAAAGACGGCGTTTCTTAACGGTCCTTTGAAGGAAGAAGTCTATGTCACACAGCCGGAAGGATGAGCTCTCGAAATATCTGGTATCCAAAGGTTTTTCAAAAGGTTCCATTGATCTAACTTTGTTCACTTATAAATATGGGGATGACATTTTGCTTGTGTAGATTTATGTTGATGACATCATTTTCGGGTCTACAAACCCAGAACTTTCAAAATGGTTTGAAAAAGTAATGCACAACAAATTTGAAATGTCAATGAGGGGCGAACTAAAATTCTTTCTAGGAATTCAAGTTCACCAATCCCCACGTGGTATCTTTATTAACCAAAATAAGTATTGTCAAGAGATAATCAAAAAGCATGGTAAGACCTCATGTGACCCTGTTAGGACACCATTATCCACAACATCCCTAGATGCTGACTTGGAGGGATTACCCATTGATCAAACGAGATTTCGTTCAATAATCGGGTCCCTCATGTACTTGACAGCAAGTAGACCTGATATCTATCATGCTACATGCTATTGTGCACGATATCAAGCACGACCCACTGAAAAGCACCTCAAGGAGGTTAAACGAATCTTTCGGTACCTTAAGAATACCATTCACATGGGACTCTGGTATCCGAGGGAAACCGGTTTCTTTCTAACGGCATATTAAGATTCTGATCATACAGGGTGTCTTGATACACGAAAAAGTACTTCTGGTGGTGCACAATTTCTAGGTCAAGATAAGCTTCTGGGATGGTCTTTCAAGAAGCAGGATAGCACGTCACTGTCATCAGCCAAAGCGGAGTATGTGTCTCTATCTGCGTGTTGTGCTCAAGTTCTTTGGATGAGAACACAACTCACGGATTATGGCTTCCACTTTGATACAGTACCTATGTATTGTGACTCAAAGTCGGCCATAGCCATCTCCTGCAACCCGGTACAACATTCCCGCACGAAGCACATTGACGTCAGATATCACATCATAAAAGAACAAGTTGAACGCGGAATCGTTGAATTATACTTTGTCGGAACAGATTATCAGTTAGCTGACTTGTTCACGAAAGCTCTGTCGAAAGACAGGTTTGAGTATCTCATTAGGCAAATTGGTATGAGATGTTTGACTCCAGCAGACCTAGAGATTCTGGCAAAGGTACCTGCTTGATTCATTTATCAAACATCTACTTGTATATATCTATGGAAAAGCAAAATACAAAAATATAAAACATATAAAAACAAAATAAAAATTAAAAAACTTTCAAAATACAAAAATATTCTTCTCGACATGTCTTTCAGTATCGATAATATGGACGCACCTAGAAATGTCGCTCAATAACGACACGGGTGTGTACATAAAGCTCGAATGAAAGTTGTAAATATTTTTCAAAACATGTCATTTCCTCTTTTTATAAAGGAAAATTTCTATTTTGGACAATTTTTCCAACAACGGGTAGAGCAATCTATCTTGGGTTGAGCTTGTCACAAAACATTCAACGTTTTAAGCTCAACACTATGGCTTGTAATCACTTTCAGATTGCAACCCGTATCGATATTCAAGGGGGAGTGTACGATTTAGTGCGCTTACCCTCAGCAAAAGAAGAGAAATCTTCTTACACTTGAGTGGATTCGTCAAGACATTCAACGTCTATGAACTCAAGTTTATGCTTTAGAAATACCATGTCGCCAAAAAGAATGGTTTTCCAAAAAGCGTTGAACACAATTTTTTCAAGAATTTTTCAATGATATTCAAAATATTTCAATAATTGTGTGTTCAACAACTCCTATCCTCAAAAAGCGAAATGTGGATCACATCCTCACAATGACAATTCAATTGTATCAATTTCTGAGGGGGAGCTTTCCAAAATCAAAGTTTTTAATGTCGTTAGATATGTTATGTCAAAACAATTTTATGTATCCAACACATTGTGTGTAAGCATCCTTTGGTATTTTTCACATAAAAAGCTTTGATGGTTCATGGGCACATTCTTAAATGACACTCTTTTATGTGTTCATGAACATGTAGTGTGCGAGTACAATTTTTCAAGAGTTTTTCGATGATTATTCAAAATCTTTCAAAAATTGTGTGTTCGACACTACATAAAATGTTCCAATAATTCATGCTAAGTTTGACACATTTTTCTCCCGAAAGTTTTCAAGACTATTTTTCGTGATATATTTTAATCAAATTTGGTATCTCTAATATCAAACGATTTTATATATTAGAGATAGGAGAGAAAATGTGATTAAAATGTGATTTAAAGACTCAAGCACTCATGGTTACGATCAAAAACCCACAACATCTTTAATCCATGACGTTATTGATGTCAAAAGGGTTGTTAGGTTTAAGTCCTATGTTCCAACCAGAACCGGAGGGATCTTCCCAGGGACAATCCAATAGATTATTAGAAGTCCTTAGGAAAGATGGAGTAGAATGTGAACGTAGCTGAATGCCGACTAAGTACTGATGCTAGCACTGGAACAATCACAACAAGGTGCTAGTAATGATGTCTTGGTAAGCATTGAAAGGGTTGAAGAATGAAAAAGAAATGTAAGGATAAAGGATGTAAACAAAGAAGCCCTCCATAAAACTTAGGAAGAAACCGGGTCAACACATCATGAAGACAACACATCATGGACCCAATGATCTAATGCATAATCCCTATCTAGTTACTCAGGCTTCTCTCAAAAGAAGTTTGTTTTATTGTCACGGAGAACAACATGACTTCTATTGACTTTCTCACTCCGAGATAGTTGATGCTGAATAGGTGGCATCTGTTCCAGCCTCCGATCACTAAAAGTGCACGAATCGAGTCTAGAGCCATGAGATCAATCAAATATCATTAGGACACACGGATGACGATCAAGAGAGTCCTACACTATATCCTTGCGATATTGCTAAAACACTCAGAGTGATACTACTTAGTATTCACAATGAAGAGTGTAAATCCTTCCATTGTTAACATCAACCAGCATTGTGGTAGGTCATATATAAGATTCTTCATGAATTGAACATATGAAAAACTGAAAAGCAACAGTGGTTTGATTCTGAATTGATTCAAACTCGTTTCAGGTTTCTAGGCAGTATCTTTATGGTCTTGACAGAACATTACGAGTGATATTTATTAATATTCACAATGAGGAATGAAAATCCTTCTAGCGTCAACATCAAACAGCGCTACGGTAGGTGACTTGTGAGATTCTTTATGGATCAAGCTTGTGTCAACTGGAAAGCAACAATGGTAAGATTCTTTATGAATCAAACTTGTTCCAGGAATTTGAATTGACGACTTTAATCAAGCGGATATTTATCCAACTGATTCACTCTTTATGTTCGCAGTCTTGCTTTGAGACGGTCGAGTAAAGAGAACAGCAAGTACACCCGTGAAACCCTGTCAATGAGGTTCTTAATTGAATCTACCTAATCACAGGTAAGATATTAAATATCGTGTAACGGTCTTCACCGACCGGAGGTAAAACGCTGCCGATTTAGGACGAATGTCAAATCCTTTCAGTCCGTGTCTATGTTTTGTCTCAATAAGCTGACGTTACGGTATACTAAGCAAATTCAAAGATTTAAAACCACGTGCTTATGCCCAAAGACATATTCAACCATCAAGAAAGAAAAAGACTTCCGCAACTCTGGTGATCATAGCAAGCTTTCAAGATGATGCAATGTATGAGCATGTCGATAAAGACACAAGATCGCAAGATGGAAAAGACAAGTCAAGAATGATTTGAAGATCTCAAGTTTAACAACAAAGTCGAAAGACAACGACAAAGGCTCAAAGATCACAGCATGAAGGAACAAGACTACTGTTACACGTTCAAGACTCATTTATGACGAGATTCGTAATCTCCATTGATCTCCAAATATCGAAGAGCAATGACCTCACATTGGGGGAGATTGTTAGCCTCAAAATATTGAGTCGAACAAGAATGCTCGGTCATATTTTATTATTGTAACATTAATTAGAACGTTGTAACAGTTAGTTAATTAGTCGTGGTTTATGGGCTTGGATTTAAACTACTTAAAGTCTAAAAGACAAGCCCGACCTAATATAAAGCCCATTATGGCCCGCATGTGGGTGGACTATATATACTTCCCTCCTAGCATGTTAGGAGGGTTGGTTGCTCATTTGTATTTCTTTCTTAATCTAATATTCACCTAGTTTCTCCACCTTCTCTATACTTTCTCTCACTACTTTCTCTCTCTATAAATTCATCTTCTTCATCTATTTTCTTTCTTTAATTCATGTTTTTTCATCTAAATTCATGGGACAATAGGATGGACCGAGCTTGACCCGAATTAGGCTTAATTCAGGGTCTTGTGGACTCCGGATCTTGCACCAAGTGAAACTTGTTTTGAGGACCCTGCGCACTAAACAGACATCGTTAGGTTTACCGTGGGTTTATGACCAACGATTAGACTCCAGCGTGAGAGTAAGTAATCGATTTAAGTATATAATGTTTAGGTATTGTGTGTATCGTACCTTTGTGGAAACGTGAGGGTTCCTTTTATACTCGAGAGAGTCCAGGTTGGGCTCCCTGTTCTTGCGGCCTAAGGTAGAGAAAATGACTCAAAATAGCTTGATCTTCATCATCTAACTAAGGTAAGTGTATATCCGTTTTCCTTAGTCGAATATAACTATAAATAGGTTATATTCTGTCTGATCCTGTCGCGCTGCGATAAGGACCTGGGTATGTAATCAGCCCTATGTGCGACAGCGGCATACCGGGCCTCCTAGGCTGCGCGCGCGCACCGTACAAGCATTCAATCCATTCCTGATGGATACGGGTAGTACCCGTGAGTCGGACTATCCAGCCCGACTAGGGACTATACGTCCTCATGTCCCCCCAGTCTAGTGGTCGTAGGTTCTAACCGCGGCTACTAGACTATTAACCACTAAGGCCCACTCGCAAATATCCCTCATTAAAAAGAAATACCTCTCACAACGCACAAGAAATGATTTTAAATTAGCATCCACGTCAGACTCCATTATCACAATCCTAAATCGAATACCGGGAAAGGAACTAACCACGTCAGAGGAGCCAACTAGCGAACACCATAGGATGTATGAAGCGTTTTAGACACTTACCGCAAGATCTCATGCGTCTATAGTGTATATAAATGCAGTCTGACAGACTTTCAACTTCGTTCTTTGTCTTTCCAAAAAATCCTTCCCACCATTGTTTAAAATAGCAGGAAACAACCATTTGTAACAAACAACACCAACTCCATCCCCGTCTTGAAATACCAGCAAGAGAAAAAATGGTGGCACAGCTATTTGATGTAACGTCCCGTATAACAGAACAAGAACTTTCCCATTTCGCCACGAAGTACCATATACCTTCAAACCTTCATCCAACTGTGCCAGATCCACAAGCTCATATTGGAAGTTCCCTGATGGAAAAATTGGTGTATATATAATAAGTGTGTAAACACTTATCCTTTTGCCACTAAAATCAAGGAAAAACAAGACCTAATCATGTGTTTAATGTCGTAAAAGTCGGAATTACGCGTGGTTTTGTGTTTTTGTGTTTAAATAGGTACAAATGATCAAAAGGAAAGAAAACACGGGATTTCACGGTCAAGTGTCGAAGAAAAGTCCAAAAAGAGACGAAGACAAAGTCAAAAGATCAAAAGTGTGCCGAAGATCACGAAGACCGACAAAGTCAACTTAAATTTGAAGAAATGATCAAGGAAGCCGATTTCGAGCTCGTTTTTAGCGGAATTAATCTTTTAAGGATTTTAACGGGCTTGTGGGTCCCACTTGTGATTAATGGGCCAAAAAGACCATTTGTGTGAATAAATTATCATCTTTGAAAAAGAAAACCCATTATGGCCCAAAATCAAAAACAAAGTGAAATGGTTTCAGCATGGGACGGATAAAAAAATGTATTGGGCTAAAGCCCAATTACCTTTAAACAATGGAACGAATGGTATTAAGTTTGCACTTGGTCAATCTACCCAGACACTCGGTCAACTCAAACTTCACAAAAATACGTTTATTAATAAACGTATCCACACCTATCCCCTCCCACGTGTCCCAAGTTTTACCCACACACACTTTTAGTAAAACCCCATTTACCCTACCCTCTCTCCTTATTTCGATACAAACGAAAAAAACACACACCCCTTTTACTGCTCATCTTCTCCCCCCAAATCTCGCAGCCAATCTCAAACCCTAGTTTTTACCCTCATAAAAATTAACCAACAAAAATTGGGGGTTTTACCCTCAATGGTTAATTCATACTTTGATGAATTAAATCCCTATGAAACTAGGAGGTGAACACAGTGGTCCTTAATCCCATCATCTACGTGGCCATATCCTTGCTTTTGATTGGTGGAAACACCACATCTCACCAATTCCTCCAATCATATCACACCATGTTGGAAATCCGTGGCTCATGGATTATTTTCAGCCGTATGATCAAGAGAACAGAAGAGAGAGAAAGAAGAATGAAGATTTGAAGGGCCAGGATTCAAGACCTTGGGCACCAAGGTTTGAGGGTTTTCCCTATAAAAACCCCCCTTTCTCACATGTAATGATGTGCTTTTCTTTTAGTTTAATTTTTATTTCTGAAAAAAATAGATTTAGGGCTTTATGTAATTTCTTTTTAATCAAGTATTGTAATCCGAATTTTAATTAATGAAAATTTAAGTTTCTGTTTAATTTAGTGTCTCGTTTGATTTTATTGCATAATATTCTTGAATTTATTTTTGATTAAATAGTTATTAAATTAAAAGGATAGCAATAATTTCCGCTACTTGGAAATTATATAAATATTTATAAGTTTTGTTTCGGATAAAAACTGCGGTGATGATGATGATTGATATCGGGTAAAAAGGTGGTGTTTGGTTGATTCGATTCGGTTCACAAGGGGGTTCAGCGCCCACCTTCTACTCAAAGGGTATCTTCATTAGGTTTGCTTTTCTTTTAAATTTATTGTCAAGTTAATTAGTTTATACTTTATCTTCTCGTGTTAGGTTATTCGGATCTGCTTGCTTATGAATTATCTGCTTTAGTATTTGTTAGTTTTCGTTTGATTTTGGTGTAGTTTGTGTCTGTTTAGTTTGTCTGTTTAATCTTTTGATCTATTTAGTTTAAGTTTATTATTGAATCTGCTTGCTTATTTAGGATTTGGTTTAACAGTTAATATTCAGTTTAATTTGTTTTTTTATTGTTCCTGTTTTCATTTTGTATCATCAGGTTTGCTTTATAAGTTACTGTTGAGTGTTCGGATTGTTCTGATTAATTTGCTTTTGTTTATTTAAGTATTGTTTGGTTTTGTAGGATTTTTGGATCTGTCTATTTCGTTTATTATAGAGTACTGCTTATTGTTTAGGTTATAGCTTATTTTTTTTCGTGATATTATGTTGCTTATTGATTATAGCTTATGTTTGAGTATGATTTGATTTGTTAAACTGCTATAGCTTGTTTGATTTCGTGTAAAGGTTTGCTTGCTTATTCATTCAGATTTAAACTTAGTTGCTTGTTGTGTTTAGTGGTTTTAGCTTATTTAAGTTTGCATATCTTTTGTTGCCAGCTTATCTGATTTATAAATTCACTAGTATCACTGTTAAACCACAGATACATTTGATCTGTTGGTTACAAAAAAAATTTTAATTCCAAAAAAAAAATCAAAAAAATTATTAGCATCATCTGTCCCTCCAGGGACACGAACCCTGGACCTCCTGTCCAGTTGTCAAACGGCTTAACCACTTGCTCTAAACGCTTTCTTGTGTTAACCTTTGCTTCAGTTACTTAATATAGGGTTTTTCAATCTAGCAGTTTATTTAACTTAGTTTAATCTATTTTACATTTTAATTAATTTCAAATTTAAAAAGTTTATTTCAATTTTCTTTGAATTTAGTTTTATTTATAAAAAATAAAAAGACAAAAAAAATATTTTAATTTTATTTAAATTTATTAGATTTAAAAGTTAATTTTGTTTATGTTTTAAATAGTTTTATATTTTCAGTTAGTTTAAATTAGTTTTTAAAATAGTTTTAATTAAATTAGTTTTTAATTTTAAATAGATTTAGTTTATAAGTCCAAAATTTTACGTTTACCAAAAACAAAGTAAGTCGAAACGTTAATCGGTAATCAAATTCGAGTCGAGTCGAGGAAAAACGAACATTAATTGGACTAAAAATCCTATAAAATCAAATGGCGCCGCTGCCGCTTCGCTCGTACGATTGACGATTTTTCGTGAAGACGTTTGGATTTTGGGATCCGTTCTCTTTGAACGTTACGTTTCTTGCAACAAAATCAAAATCAAAAAAAAAATCAAAAACTTAAAAATACAAAAAATAAATATATAAATAAATAAAAAAATCACAAAAGCAAATTCTTTCCTAAGATTTGCACCAAAAAAATTAAAAAAATCTAAAAGTAATACTTTTTCCTAAAAGTATTACACCAAAAATATTACGTATTAGTGTTATTTCTTAGTTCGATTTCTTTCGATTTTTCTTTTGAATATATATTTTTCTAAAAAATACAAAAAGATTTTTCTTTTACTATAGTATATTACGTAGAACAATAATTTACCTACTTTTCAAATAAGCCTTAGTTGGGATTTCATCACCTAACTATTGTAGTCGCATCCATAACGAGAAAAAAGGGCAAAATAGATAAATACTAGTAAGACGTTTGAACTCGATATATACAAACTATAAGGTGGGTATAAGGCGACGCGCTATAAAAGGTCGTCTAAGGAAAAAGGTTTTTAAGTGCTTTGTGCCACCTCGTTTCCCCGCTTGCTTGTGCGTATATTGAGAGGGACGACCGATTATTGGTTTGCCAACTCAATTAGTAATTAAGTATATATTTTTGTAGCTTTTTCATATTGCTCCTCGAGAGGGAAAATCCTTTTCCTCTCAGAGTCGACTGAGGTCACCTACCTCATTCCAGGTTTTAATTGTATGCGCACGCGCGCGCATACGTACATACCGAGTGGTGTACCAAACACTTCTAATTCTTCCAAAAAGAAGAAGAAAACAAAAACAAAAAGACCGTCATTAAAGCCGATCCCGAGAATCGAGCTTTCGACATAACGATGGAAACGGATAATCGACCAATAATTGAGATTCTAAAATCTCACGTTGAAGGAAACGATGATACGATTGTGGTGCCGACCATTGGAGCAAATCATTTTGAACTTAAATCGGGTTTTATACAAATGGTTTCCGCTACACCATTTTTAGGCCGTACTGATGATGACCCACACGCTCATATCAAACGATTCATCCAATTAGCAAATACCATCAAATACAATGGGGTGCCACAAGAGGCCGTTTGCCAACAACTTTTTCCTTTTTCCCTCGAGGGACAAGCCCGGATTTGGCTTGATAAGGAACCACCCCAAAGTATTACAACATGGATCGACTTAGAGACCAAGTTCATTAATTACTTTTTCCCACCATCACGGACCACTTCTTTAAGAAATGAGATCATCACATTTGAACAACAATATGGGGAAACTTTTAGTGAGTCTTGGGATCGATTTAAAGAACTTTTGAGAAAATGTCCACAACACGGTTTCACTAAAGTGCATCAAATAAATACGTTTTACAATGGTTTAACTCTAAATGACCAAGACTCACTTAATAGTGCCGCGGGGGGCAATATTCTTGAGAAAAACATGAACGAGGCTTGGTCCATAATTGAAAACAAGGCTAAAGTACAAACCAAAAGTGTTAGGGCCACTATGGCGAGTGCTAGTTCTAGTGAGAGTGACAAGAGAATCGATAAACTCACTTCGCTTGTTGAATCACTTGCTCTAAAAACCGATGCCTTAAATGGTCAAGTTAATGCCTTGAAAGAAAATAGTGAAACGTGTGAGACTTGTGGTGGACCACATTCATATTTCAGTTGTGACAAGGTTTACAATCAACAACAACAAGTTTGTGCTTTTAATGCTAATGAGAGGGTTCAATTTAAACATAATGTTGATGTTAACCAATTGTCCTACAAGAGTACTAATTATTTGGCCACCCCGGGGTTTGTAGCACCTCAAAGACCACCCCCACCCGCCCAAAATACCCAATACCAAAATAGGAACCAAGGTCCTCAAATGGGTAATTTTCAAGGGAATGCTAATCAAGGGAATTTTAATGGTCAAAATCACGGGTTTCAAAATAATCAAGGTTTTTATAATAACAACGGTTATCAATCTCAATATCAAAACCAAGGTTTTCCTAATCAAGGGGTTAATAATCAAGGGTTCAATCAAATGAATATGCAAAATCCTCAAATAGACTTGGTTCTACAAAAATTCACCGACCATGAGAGGATTATGAAACAAATGCAAGAGTCTACTAGACAAATGCAAGAGTCCAACGATAAGAGATTTTTAACTATGTTGCAAACCCTTAGACCTCAAGGAGCCTTGCCTTCAAACACCGAGATTAACCCTCGTGCTAATGTGAGTGATATAAATACTCGAAGTGGAGCCACTTTAGTGGGACCTTCCATCTCTTCGCCAATAAAGGAGAGACAAGGCCCGGAGGTCATAATGAGTAATCCTACTCCCCCTCCGGTGATTTCCCCCACTACCACTCCTAGTACTAGTCCTCCATTGCCAAATGAGCCTATCCCTACGGTTGTTCAAGAAGCGAGTCCTTCTCCTTCTCAACCTTCAAAGTCTAAGCCTAATATCCCTTATCCATCTAGGTTAGACAAGGCTAAAGTGCTCACCAAAGATGACGTTCATGTATTTAACTTTTTGAAAATGATTTCCAATGTGAATGTTAACATAAGCCTTATTGAAGCACTTGCTCAAATGCCTAAATTTGTGAAAATGTTCAAAGATTTGCTCAATAAGAAGGAAAAGATGGTTGAGCTCGTTAACACCCGTTTAAATGAGAATTGTTCTACAATTCTTCTCAAAGAGCTTCCCGAAAAGCTAGGAGATCCCGGACGATTCGTGTTACCTTGCTCGTTTCCTAAAATCAATGATTGTATGGCTTTAGCGGATCTTGGTGCTAGCATCAATCTTATGCCACTCTCGGTTTGGAAACACCTTTCATTACCCGACCTTGTACCAACTCGTATGACTTTAGAATTAGCTAATCGAACTCTTGCATACCACGTTGGTATTACCGAAGATGTTTTTGTTCGAGTTGGTACATTTACTTTTCCCGTGGACTTTGTTGTTGTCGACTATGAGATGGTGATATGAGCTTAAACTCATATCCTTTTATCAACAAATAACCCTAAAACATGAAGCAAAATACCAATTTATTTGGCAAAAACAGTATTATGTGGTATGTTTGTGTTTGTGTGCACTTGTGTAGGTAAGAAGATACATTTTCAAGCAAACAAGGAAAAATGAAGCTCAAATGGATGAAAAAGACAAAGAAGGATCACAAGTGACAAGACTTTGAAGTTCAAGGACCTATCTTGACAAGTTATGAAAGTTGAAGGACTAAAAGTGAAATATTATGAAAAGTCAAGATTCAAGTCAAACCTGGTCAACTATCAAGTCAACTCAGTCAAGGGATGATTTTGTTGAAGAATAAAAGTTAAAGGACCAAAAATGTCAAAGGAATGAAGATCCTAGCTTGAAACAAGAATCTGCCAAGTACAAGGACTTGTTTTGCCAAGTTTGGAAAGATTTGCAAGTGTAATCCATGTGTCAAGAAAGCAGCCAATGGGAGGAGAGATACTACTTCACACGGATTGCCACTTAGGCTCATTTAATACCCACTACTGCCGCCACATTTATTACACCAAATCCAAACAGTTTTAATCCGTGTGACATGTTTTAAGCCAACCAGAAACTGACACGTGGCGTCTTCTTCAAAAATAAAAATTGCCAGGATCGCGTTTTTGATAGAAGCAATTTCAGAGAAAGATTAAAACATCAATGTTGCTCAATTTTGGAAGACGAGTTCAACGGTGCAATCCAATTAACAAATCATTGAGTGGATTTAAAACCCCCAAATCATTGTTCATACCTTCAAAGTGCTAAATGCAGAATTTGCCACGTGGAGCTCAGAGATTGGCCCTGACACGTCACCAACTCCAACAAATTCTCCCTTCTTGCCTATAAATACCTAGACTAGTCTTCATTTTCAGATGTAGCCTAATTTTGTAAAACACATAGTTCTTACTTTACTTTCCTTTTTCCCTCACTTTTCCCCTAACTACTCAAGAGTCTGACAAACTCTTGAGTCAGTTAGTTAGTTGATAGCTTGTAACAAACTTTGTAACTGATTTCCTTCAATAAAATTCAAATTCCATTTTTCCCGCCAAATCTGTTCTTCTCAATTCAGTTTGATTCTTGCTGCTGTTGGATATAATTGTTGCTGTTTGATGTTTGTTATGATCAACCATTGATCATAACTGACATTTGTGAAGATTTGTAGCTGTTTGATCACAATTCAGCCATAGCCTAGTTCTTATGGAGTTTTCAAGCAGTTTGGTTGATTCCAGTTGATTATTGATTGTTTTTTGTTGAATACTAGTGATAGGTGGTGGTTATCACTAGGGCAAGAGAGCTCAGCGCTCCTCTTCTTCCCAAAGGATCTCTTCATTAGGTTCTATAGCTCTTGTTTTTGTTCCTCTAAACAGTAAACTGCCATGCTTTATTTTCTTAGTTTAATTCTGATTGCTGCATGATATACTTGTTAGAAGTTGATGTTTGATTGATCTTTGTGTGTTTGTAGCCTAATCCTGCCTTCTTATGATTTGATTTGGATTTTGTTCTAGTTAATTGCATAATTTCAGTCATTTTTAGCCTAGTAGCTTATTTGAAGTTCTAGTTGAGATAATTGTCTGCATTTAGTTCTTATATCTTTCATTTTGTCCATTGAAGTTAGTCTGCTATAGCATTTGAATCAGCTTAAGTCAGAACTTAAAAAGTCTTTGAAAAAGTTTGTTATAAACAGTTAAAGGAGTGTTTGGGAGTAGATCATTATCAGTTTCCAAGCATTAAGATTTGTTGTTTAAGAGTTCATTTCCAGTCCTTAGTTGATAACAAGTGGTTTTAAACCTTTTACAAGTCAAATATAAAGTCAATCAGGCAAATGGCACTAAAATTGTTTGGGTTAGCTCTTATTCAGTTTTGCTCTTAAAAACTTGTCTTTTTCATTTGCCTAGTTCTCATTCAATCTTTGATGAAATTTCCTCAAATTTGTTTCCAGTCTTAGCTAATATCATATAGTTTCAGTTTCTAAAAGGAATTTCTACAGTTCTAGGAATTAAGCTAGAAAATAGCTTTTTGGTCAAAGTCTGAGCAAAGCTCATTCTTTGAGACAAAGTGGTTACTGTTTTCTCATATCTTCAAATCTACTTCACAAAAGTCATGATTTTCTTTCACAAAAACGTTTAATCAGTGTTGAATATTGATTTTTGAAAATTTGAGCTTTTTCCAAAATCCGGTCAAACTTGGTCAACATAAGCTCTTTTGAGCTTATTTCAGATTTCTAGCTCATTTCTTGATGAAAATAGTTCTGGTTTGATTTCCCATTTTTGAAATAAGTTGCTTAATCAGTTTCATTACAAAGATCAAGTGGTGACTGTCTGGTTTAAGCTAGAGCTTATTTTGTGCTTATCAATAAGCACTCTTTTGCTTATTTTTGACTCTTAGCTTAATTCCTTAAGATACACATAGCTTAAATTGGATTTGAAGTCTTTTGCAAGTTGTTTCATTTGATTTGGTTGAGTAATAAGCTCAGGCGAGCTTATTCTTTCTTGTGTCCCGTTTTTAGTTAAAAACTTAGCTTAATTGCACTTTGGTCCTCAAGGTTCTGTCAGCGTTTAATTTTGGCCTAATTTCCATGTTTTTAGGGTTTGCTATAGTTTAGTCCCTGGACTTTGCAAGTTGTTAGAATTCAGTTAGTAACTTGTTGGTTAGTTACATTTTTAGTTAGTTTGTTATAGTTTTTTGCATTGTTGATCCTTATAGTTTACTGTTTTGCATTCTTAGTCCCTATAGTTATAGAATTTACATTTTGAGCATTTAACTTTCATAGAAATTACATTTTCAGTCCTTCTAGTTTTATATTTTGTTAACTGAATTTTGTTTGAATAAAAAATTGGTATTTGCAAAATGTTTTACGTATAAGTAGTTTAATATTTTTCATTTTTAAATAGTGTTGTTTGAATTAGCATAGATTACCAAGCAAGCTTAAACAACCAAGAACAATAATAAATCCGATATTGGTTGGACTTTCTATTAGTTAAGAACTGAGAAAACGAACTGCATTATACTACATTTCAAATGGCGCCGCTGCCGGTTCTTTGACTACACGAGAGACTATCGATTGACGGTTTTCATTGGCTTTTGGGATCCGTTCAATTTGTGAACGTTATTTTTACGTATCATAAATAAAAAAAAAATAAAAAAATAAAAAATATAAAAATATATAAAAACTAATAAATTAACAAAACAATTCTTTTCCTAAAGAATTGACCAAAAAAATTAAAAAATCCAAAAAGCAATCTTTTTCCTAAGAGATTGCACCCAAAAATATATATTATTGGATTCTCTCGGTTTTTATGTACATATAGTATTTTCCTTTAAAAAACTCATAAATACAAAAATATTTTCCATATATTATTATAAGTAAATACGTATACGTATAAGAACAATCAATCTACATATCTTCCATAAGTATTGCCGAGGCAATACACCGTGTTGAGGGGTGTTCCGGTCCTTGACACGCGTATCGATCAAACAAAATAAAGCAAGAATAGATAAATACTCTCAATAAGCAACAATTCGAAGAATACGAACATTTAAGTGAATAGAAAGGCGATGTGCTATAAAATGCCATCTAAGGGTCAATAGGTACTTAAGTGCTTCGCGCCACCTAACCCCCCGTTCACTTGGGAGTATTCTAAGAAGGAAGGCTTCATTGAGGGTCTTGCACCCAAAGTAGTAATACATATATTGTTATTTTCTTGTGGATATTTAATATTGAAACTCGAAGAGGATAATCCATTTCTCTTCAAAGTCACACGAGAGCTTCTCTCTCATTCCTCGTATTGAGTTGCATGCTCACTCGCGGGCGTGCACAAATACCGATTGGTGTACAACCTCTTCCTCCAAAAAGGAAGAAAAAGAGAAAGAGTAAGACCACCACCGTCCACCAAGCCGATCACGAGAATCGTGCTTTGTCACCACCACAAGAAGCCATGGCTATTGATAATCGTACTTTGTATGAACGTATGCAATCCAACATTCATGGATATGCTAGTGCCATTAAGATTCCCGACTTTCCCGCTAACACATTTGAGCTACATACATCTATGATCAATATGGTTGCTTTATCACCTTTCTTGGGAAAACAAAATGAGGATCCCCATGCTCACCTTAAGAGATTCCTTTCACTTTGCAATACCATTAAGCATAATGGGGTTCCACATGAGGTCATTAGATTGATGTTAGTGTCATTTTCCTTAGATGGGAGTGCTAAGCATTGGTTAGACACCCAACCACCCGATAGTATCACCACATGGGATGATTTTACCACTAAGTTTTTGAACAAATTCTTTCCTCCACAAAAGACTATGGCTTTGAGGAATTTAATTATGGGCTTTACACAAAAACCTAGTCAATCCTTTAGTGATGCTTGGGAAGAGTATAGTGAGTTGTTGAGGCGATGCCCTAACCATGGAATGGATGATCTAAACCAAATCAATACCTTCTACAATGGCCTTAAACCTCACCACCAAGATTCACTAAATGCTTCCGCGGGAGGGAGTATTCTTTTCAAAACATACCACGAGGCTTTGCACATTATTGAGACTAAGGCAATGGTTCAAACAAACAATCCATTTGAAGAAAGAGTTCATGTCATCCAAAACACTTCTCAAACTCCTTGTGAAATACAACTTCTTAAAGAGATCCTTCAAACAGTCAAACAAGGACAAGAAATGACTAATGACATGGTTCAAAATTTTAAGAGCATGACATTGAACAATTCCTCAAATAATGTGAATGCCATCACCATTTCTTGTGTTACTTGTGGAGGCCCCCACTCTTATGAACAATGTGATAAGGTGCAAGGGTATCAAGGGGAATGCTATGCTTACCAAGAGGAACACCGTGAACACTTCAAGCCTAACATCAATCCAAATAACCTTTCTTACAAATCCCAAAACTACCTTACTCCACCCGGCTTCCCACCCCAACCACCCACCCAAATTCCACAAAATCCTCCTCAAATTTTAGCAAGGAATCAAGGGCAAAGACAACCATACCAAGGAAATAACTACAAGGCACCCAATCAATTTCAACCTCAAGCAAATACCTTTTATCCACCAAATCAAGGATTTAACTCCCAACCTTTACCTTTCCAACCTCAAGGTTTTCAAGGTTCTGTGCCACAAGAGTTTAACACAATGGATCTTTTGCAAAAGATGAATCAAGAGAATGAAAGGAAATTCCAAGCTATGGAAAAGAAAATAAATGACCAATTCAATAAGGTTTTAATGGCGGTAACTCAAAGACCACAAGGGGCTTTACCTTCCCACACACAAACAAACCCTAGGGCCAATGTTAATGCTATTACAACAAGGAGTGGTACAACAACAAAGGATCCTTCACCTCCTAAACTTACTATTGTTCAACCCACTTGTGCTCCTACTTGTGACAAGCCTTCTACCTCTACTTCACCACCTCAAAATGTTCCCATTTCTCCAATTTCAAAGCCTATTCATGAAACACTCAATAAGGAAAATCCTTTATCCACACCTCAACCACAACCAAAACCAAGTCTTCCTTATCCCTCAAGATTGAGAAAAGAAAAGCTTAAGAACAAGGATGATATCCAAGTTTCTAACTTTTTGAGGATGTTCAAGCAACTTAACATCAATATATCTTTTGCGGAGGCCTTAGCCAATATGCCTAAGTTTGCTAAGATGATTAAGGACTTGCTTTCTAACAAGGAAAGATTGGTGGATTTGCCTAATGCTTCTTTGAATGAAAATTGTTCCGCGGTGTTACTTAAGAAGTTACCTACTAAGCTTGGAGATCCGAGGCGATTTTTGATTCCTTGCAATTTCCCGGGGGTGGAAAATTGTATGGCTTTAGCGGATTTAGGAGCAAGCATAAATCTTATGCCATTATCGGTTTGGAAGAGACTTTCACTTCCCGAGCTCACTCCTACTAAGATGACTCTTGAGTTGGCTAACCGTACTATCGCTTATCCGGTGGGAATTGCGGAAGATGTTTTTGTTGGGGTTGATAGATTCACATTTCCCGCGGATTTTGTGGTGGTTGATTATGATGTGGATCCTAGAGTGCCTTTGATTGTTGGTAGGCCATTTTTGAGGACGGGTCGTACTTTAATCGATGTGGCGGAAGGAGAACTTACAATGCGGGTAGGAGATGAGAGAGTGGTGTTTAACATGGGGAAGTTGTCCAAAAAGTCTAATGAGCCCGAAGCGGTAAAACATATTGATGTTGTGCATGAGGAGGAAACACAAGATGATCTTCTTGATGAAGTTTGTGATGAGTACTTTTATGAAGCTTGCTCAAGTGGAGACTATGATTACCCTCATATTGAGACCATTGCTTCCATTACTTCCTCCTTGGATTTTCATGAACCTCAAGAATTAAACTTTAGTGAAATTCCATATGACACCCCACTTTTCCACCATACTAATCACTTGGATGAGGATTTAAGTAATGAGGGATCTTTTCTTTGTGATTCACCAACATATGATGACTATAGTGATGATGAGCTTTCTACTTGTGACTCTCCATTTGTTGATGATCATATTTCCTTTGGTTTTGAGGGATCACCCTTCTTTGATAGACCAATCTATGATATTTATGGTGATGAGGAGGATTCTATCATTGATGAGAGTGATGAGTTTTTATTGGAGGATATATCTTTTGAGTATACTCTTGGTTACCTTGATGAGGAGGGGGACATACTCTATCTAGAATCTTTATTGCTTGAAGATCCTTTACCTTCTTTGTCCACCCCAACCTTTTTACAACCAATCACTCTACAACCTTTCTCTCACCATGAGAACTACAAAGGAGAATCTTCTAAGGCAACCAACACTTGTTGTTTTCCCATCAAGGAACGGATTTTTGATCCTGGCATAGAGCTTGCTAAACCATCTCAGTATCCACCTGATACAATAAAAGGAAACCTTGTGAAAGATTTGAGAGCTTTACCCTATCACCTTGGGAAGACCATATGGGCAACCATTTTAGAGAATTACACCTCATTTTTTTCACCATTGCTTGGGAAGCTAGTTGTTGAATTGTGTTATAAGTGGGAGGGTAATTATGTATTTGATCCTGGTGGATATTTATGGAGTTTTGATAAATGAACACTTGTTTTACCTCATCATGGAGATTTTTCTTAAAAAAGGCAAACATTTTCTTCTCCATGATAGGTTTTAGACATTTTTAAGTGTGGGACGAGTCGAGCTAGAGACTCATTAACTCAAGCATCGTATAACTAGGTTTAGAGTGTGGTAGGTTAGCAATAAAGGCATAGACTTGGAGATAAGTGTAGGGGAGACCTTCTTTTGTCTTCATGCTTGTTTGTAGGGTTGCTCACTCATCTCATGCTTTGGAGCTTATGGAGGAGGCCCTTGTATCCGGTTCACTTCGTTACTTTAGTGAATTTTCATTGACACCTTGTGCTTAAACATGATTTCACTAATAGTTGTCCTTTCCTTAACTTGGGTTAAGCAAAGTCTATTCATTGTCATAGGTGTAGGGGAAGTTTTTATACTTCCATGCTCTTAAACATTGAGGACAATGTTTAGCTTAAGTGTAGGGGGGTCTTCTATCGAAGTGACCTTACCTAGAACTTGTCATTGTCTTGCATGATAACATGGAAAAATGAATTTTCAACATTTTTCAAATTTTTGATCTACTTTGGCCAACAAAAATATGCATTCATAATTTTTGCATCAATCATTTTTCATTTGCATATCACATTTGTATTGTATATATTTCTTCTTTTATTTTTCATCAAAAATATATAAAAGAAAAAATATAATAAAACATGGTTTTAACAAGTTTAGACTTCTTTGACATATTAGGCCCGTCATGGATATTTTGACTCAACCCGAGTTTGCTTATTTTAGCACTCTCTAGCTAGTATCCTTAACCATGTAGTCCTTCATTGGTCTATTAGGCTAAGCTTCCACCAATTTCATTCTTTGAAATTTTAAATTTGTGGAGAATGGGAAATGATAGAGTTGAAGCAAGTGTAAAAGGGCTAGATAGACTTCATGGCAATTACTTGTGGCTAAACCCTTCTCTTCTTTATCTCTACTTTCTTCGCTTGTATATAATTGTTAATAAATAATCAAGTACGGTTTTAATTGGTTCGTAATCTCTTATGCATTTTTGGCTAATCATTTATGGTTGATATGAGTACGTCTTAAGATTCTAAGTTAGCACGTTTTATGTGTACTAGACTTATGTCATGCTCCATATTTAGCGGGTGTTTTTCCTTTTCTTCTTTGCAAATTTCTTGGTGAGGAATAAAGAAAAATAAGAGCGGCTTATGAAAAAAAATGAGTGGCTAGAAAAAAAGAAAAAGAAAAAGAAAGAAAAAAAAATAATGCAAGACTCCCAAGAGGGGCAGTGTGGTGTTAATTATAGTGACTATTGAGTTCCAATATTACCTTGACGGGTTGCGGGGATTCAATAGATTGCTCCAATCCAATATTACCTTGACGGGTTGCGGGGTTGAAGATCCAAAATCTCAAAAAGATGTGGATGTAAATTATTGCGTGAGTTTTATTTTTCTTTCCTTAGCGAGTGTGTAGTTACTTATGAAAGCATGACATGAGGATTTTACACATAAGGCGAATGGCTTATTACTCTTAATACGGACTTATATTAATTGTGAGCGGTTTTTCAAGTAATGGATGAGAAGATTACTTAGGATTAAAACCGTGCTTCCTTATTTTTGGATTTTACATTTCTTATACTTCACACTTTAAATAATGACAAATTTGCCTTCAAGCAATTTGCTCAATTAATAACCGGTTCCACATTTAATTGACATGAATAAGTTGATGCACTTTTTACTTGTGAATGCAATGATCCCATTTATAAGCTTGGTATGGGGAAAGTGAAACTTGAGGGTGATAAATGTTCATGGTACCCAAGCCCTAATCCAAGTCATTGAGTTCTTTATGAGTTATTTCCATCAAAACCATTTCAAGAAAAATCAAAAAGATATAGAAAGAATTGTATTTTGATTCATTGCATTAATAAAAGTCAAAATCATGCATCATTTAGTTTAGAGTAGTGTAGATGCATTTCATATGGCCAAGGTGGATTAATTATGAGGGAAATGTAAATTTTTAAGCCTTGAAATATAATATTGCATGAGGACATGGCAATGCTCAAGTGTAGGGGAATTTGATATGAGCTTAAACTCATATCCTTTTATCAACAAATAACCCTAAAACATGAAGCAAAATACCAATTTATTTGGCAAAAACAGTATTATGTGGTATGTTTGTGTTTGTGTGCACTTGTGTAGGTAAGAAGATACATTTTCAAGCAAACAAGGAAAAATCAAGCTCAAATGGATGAAAAAGACAAAGAAGGATCACAAGTGACAAGACTTTGAAGTTCAAGGACCTATCTTGACAAGTTATGAAAGTTGAAGGACTAAAAGTGAAATATTATGAAAAGTCAAGATTCAAGTCAAACCTGGTCAACTATCAAGTCAACTCAGTCAAGGGATGATTTTGTTGAAGAATAAAAGTTAAAGGACCAAAAATGTCAAAGGAATGAAGATCCTAGCTTGAAACAAGAATCTGCCAAGTACAAGGACTTGTTTTGCCAAGTTTGGAAAGATTTGCAAGTGTAATCCATGTGTCAAGAAAGCAGCCAATGGGAGGAGAGATACTACTTCACACGGATTGCCACTTAGGCTCATTTAATACCCACTACTGCCGCCACATTTATTACACCAAATCCAAACAGTTTTAATCTGTGTGACATGTTTTAAGCCAACCAGAAACTGACACGTGGCGTCTTCTTCAAAAATAAAAATTGCCAGGATCGCGTTTTTGATAGAAGCAATTTCAGAGAAAGATTAAAACATCAATGTTGCTCAATTTTGGAAGACGAGTTCAACGGTGCAATCCAATTAACAAATCATTGAGTGGATTTAAAACCCCCAAATCATTGTTCATACCTTCAAAGTGCTAAATGCAGAATTTGCCACGTGGAGCTCAGAGATTGGCCCTGACACGTCACCAACTCCAACAAATTCTCCCTTCTTGCCTATAAATACCTAGACTAGTCTTCATTTTCAGATGTAGCCTAATTTTGTAAAACACATAGTTCTTACTTTACTTTCCTTTTTCCATCACTTTTCCCCTAACTACTCAAGAGTCTGACAAACTCTTGAGTCAGTTAGTTAGTTGATAGCTTGTAACAAACTTTGTAACTGATTTCCTTCAATAAAATTCAAATTCCATTTTTCCCGCCAAATCTGTTCTTCTCAATTCAGTTTGATTCTTGCTGCTGTTGGATATAATTGTTGCTGTTTGATGTTTGTTATGATCAACCATTGATCATAACTGACATTTGTGAAGATTTGTAGCTGTTTGATCACAATTCAACCATAGCCTAGTTCTTATGGAGTTTTCAAGCAGTTTGGTTGATTCCAGTTGATTATTGATTGATTTTTGTTGAATACTAGTGATAGGTGGTGGTTATCACTAGGGCAAGAGAGCTCAGCGCTCCTCTTCTTCCCAAAGGATCTCTTCATTAGGTTCTATAGCTCTTGTTTTTGTTCCTCTAAATAGTAAACTGCCATGCTTTATTTTCTTAGTTTAATTCTGATTGCTGCATGATATACTTGTTAGAAGTTGATGTTTGATTGATCTTTGTGTGTTTGTAGCCTAATCCTGCCTTCTTATGATTTGATTTGGATTTTGTTCTAGTTAATTGCATAATTTCAGTCATTTTTAGCCTAGTAGCTTATTTGAAGTTCTAGTTGAGATAATTGTCTGCATTTAGTTCTTATATCTTTCATTTTGTCCATTGAAGTTAGTCTGCTATAGCATTTGAATCAGCTTAAGTCAGAACTTAAAAAGTCTTTGAAAAAGTTTGTTATAAACAGTTAAAGGAGTGTTTGGGAGTAGATCATTATCAGTTTCCAAGCATTAAGATTTGTTGTTTAAGAGTTCATTTCCAGTCCTTAGTTGATAACAAGTGGTTTTAAACCTTTTACAAGTCAAATATAAAGTCAATCAGGCAAATGGCACTAAAATTGTTTGGGTTAGCTCTTATTCAGTTTTGCTCTTAAAAACTTGTCTTTTTCATTTGCCTAGTTCTCATTCAATCTTTGATGAAATTTCCTCAAATTTGTTTCCAGTCTTAGCTAATATCATATAGTTTCAGTTTCTAAAAGGAATTTCTACAGTTCTAGGAATTAAGCTAGAAAATAGCTTTTTGGTCAAAGTCTGAGCAAAGCTCATTCTCTGAGACAAAGTGGTTACTGTTTTCTCATATCTTCAAATCTACTTCACAAAAGTCATGATTTTCTTTCACAAAAACGTTTAATCAGTGTTGAATATTGATTTTTGAAAATTTGAGCTTTTTCCAAAATCCGGTCAAACTTGGTCAACATAAGCTCTTTTGAGCTTATTTCAGATTTCTAGCTCATTTCTTGATGAAAATAGTTCTGGTTTGATTTCCCATTTTTGAAATAAGTTGCTTAATCAGTTTCATTACAAAGATCAAGTGGTGACTGTCTGGTTTAAGCTAGAGCTTATTTTGTGCTTATCAATAAGCACTCTTTTGCTTATTTTTGACTCTTAGCTTAATTCCTTAGATACACATAGCTTAAATTGGATTTGAAGTCTTTTGCAAGTTGTTTCATTTGATTTGGTTGAGTAATAAGCTCAGGCGAGCTTATTCTTTCTTGTGTCCCGTTTTTAGTTAAAAACTTAGCTTAATTGCACTTTGGTCCTCAAGGTTCTGTCAGCGTTTAATTTTGGCCTAATTTCCATGTTTTTAGGGTTTGCTATAGTTTAGTCCCTGGACTTTGCAAGTTGTTAGAATTCAGTTAGTAACTTGTTGGTTAGTTACATTTTTAGTTAGTTTGTTATAGTTTTTTGCATTGTTGATCCTTATAGTTTACTGTTTTGCATTCTTAGTCCCTATAGTTATAGAATTTACATTTTGAGAATTTAACTTTCATAGAAATTACATTTTCAGTCCTTCTAGTTTTATATTTTGTTAACTGAATTTTGTTTGAATAAAAATTTGGTATTTGCAAAATGTTTTACGTATAAGTAGTTTAATATTTTTCATTTTTAAATAGTGTTGTTTGAATTAGCATAGATTACCAAGCAAGCTTAAACAACCAAGAACAATAATAAATCCGATATTGGTTGGACTTTCTATTAGTTAAGAACTGAGAAAACGAACTGCATTATACTACATTTCAGATGGATCCTCGTATTTCATTAATACTTGGTAGACCGTTCTTAAGATCTGGAAAATCTTTAGTTGATGTAGTCGAAGGGGAATTAATTCTTAGGGTTGGGAATGATCAACAAGTGTTTAAAATGGGGAAAATGGTTAATAAAACAAATGAAAAAGAATCGATCAATATGATTGATGTGCTTAATTTTGATGATGAAGAACGTTTTATCAATCCTTTTGAAACCAAAAAGTTTAATATCAATGATTTTGTGGTACATTCAAATCCACTTTTTGAAACTTCAAATGATAATCCACTTTTTGAAGACAATGAGGATTTTAGTGATGTCTCTTCCTTAAGTGATCATTCCACTTCGGATTTTGAGGATGCCCCAATCTATGATACCGATAGTGAGGACACTTCTTCAAGTGCTCACTTTCCTTTTGACCTTAGGGAGACACCTTTAGAGCCTCCTATCTTTGATACCCCAATTTACGATGACTATGATGACGACACTTCTTTAAGTGGTCTCATTTCTTTGGGTTTTGACGAGACACCTAGTGAGCCTAATGATCCTATCCTCTCTATGAGTGATTCTCCCATTCTTGAGTCTCCCTTTGACTCTTATATTCCTAAATTAGGGGTTACAACTTTAGAGGAGGATCCTCCACTCTTAGAGATCATACCTACTTTAGAGGTTATTCCATTTGAGGAGGATTTAGATATCTTTCTAAATACCTATTTTCCTCATGAGGAAGAGTTTTCCTATGACTCCGATGATACTTTCACATCGAGTTTGGAAGAGGACGACTTTCCCACTTTGGATTTTGATGATATTTTGAGCTTAAATGTCACTACCTCTTGCTATTTTCCCGTTAAGGAACCGGTGTTTGATCTCGGAATAGAGACTTTAGTGCTAGCATTTCCAAATCACCTTACCTTTCCTTGCAAGAGACTTTTGCCTAAGGATACCCCACTTCTCTTTGACTTGCGTACCACCTCGGGGTTTATTTCCTTTTGTGATGGAAATTATGTGTTTAACCCGGGTGGATTTTTATGGGGTATGCCTTATATGGCTTTGTTTTACCTTTATCATGGAGAGATTTTCCTCCCTTGGAAATCTCGGTTTTTCCATGATTTTCCCATTTAAATGATGACATTCGGGAATTCGAGTCGAGCTAGAGACTCGTGATGAAAAATCAAGCATCGTATAACTAGGTTAGATTTTTACCCTTTTCAACCATTTTCGCGAATAAGTGTAGGGGGAGCCGTGTAGGTTGTTTGTTTTGTGATTGTGCAGGGACATGTGCTTTAATGATCCACTTTTGGTGCTTTTGTCACGACCCGTGTTCCAATGTTTCCCGTGTACCCGGTTCATTCGATAAGTTTTTGCTATTGTGATTCTATCTTGTATATAAATAAAACACAAATAAATGTAATCACTTTAGTTGTCCTTCCCTTAGCTCGATTTTAAACAATGTACTCAATGTCCTAAGTGTATGGGAGTTTATTCTCCCACATGCTTAAACATTTTGGACAATGTTTATATTAAGTGTAGGGGGAATTCTATCGAAATTTTAGTGGACTTTTCCATAAATTTGACCCCATTTAACCGGAAAATTTTAAAAAATTTCAACGTTTTTCAAATTTTTGATCTATTTTGCCCTAGTAGTATTTTTTTTTCTTTCCTTTTGTCATCGCATCATAATAATTTCCATTTCAAGAATAAAGTCAAAAATAAATAATAAAATAAATGAATAAAATGGTTTGTACAAGTTTAGATGTCTTTGATATATTAGGCCCGTCGTGAATATTTTGACTCAACCCGAGTTTACTTATCCAAGTTTACTCTAGCTAGTATCCTTAACCATATGGACCTTAATTGGTTTATTAGGCTAAGCATCCACGAGTCTCATTCCTTGAGATTTTAAATTGTGGAGAACGAGAGATGATAGAGTTAATTATAAGTTTGGTATTCTTTCATTAACTTATGTGAGTTAGTTTTGAGCTTTTTCTCCCATCGCTTGTTAATAAATATATTTGCAATAAATAAGGTTGTACGATTTGAAAAGTTACTTAGCTTCTAGCACAAGATAGTTTAAAAGTTGCTCGGTATTAATTAGAGTTCATAGCCAAGGCATAACTTATTGAAGCTGGACGCGAAGAGAAGTCTATCCAAAAAGACCCTAACAAGGTATGAGGATAAATAGATCCAAGTCCGAAAAGGAGGTGGATCGTTGTATATCAAAAATCCTAAATAAAGAAGAGGATAAATAAAGAAGTCGTGGTCAACATTTAAAGCATCTTTCACTCCTAATGAAGATGTATCCTAAAATGAAGAGAAGACCATAATTTCAAGATCGTCTCTCAAGATTTGAAGTTTGAAGCACAAGCCAAATATCGGTCCGAGAAAGGTCTCAAATCGTGAAACGAGTTATGCCAAGATATGAACTTTATGAGGTTTCGAGAAGCAGTTTTAAAAGATTTTGTCCTTTAGCTAACTATTGATTAAATCGTCCCACTTTATTTTCGGCCTTAATAAATTATCAAAATAAGTCAAAAATGCATCCTCGTGATCATTCAAGACAAATATAAAATACAAGAGATACACCATAGGAATAAGGGGGTCTAAGTGATTAATTAAACCACATGAGTAAGTGTTAGTTGTGCTAACTTGTGGTAAACAATGATCTCGTTTTTAAGCTTGGTATGGGGAACGTGAATCTTGAGGGTGATTAATATTCATAACACCAAAGCCCTAATTAAAATCTTAGATTTCTTTACAAGTTTCTTCCATCAAATTAATTCCAAGTTAATAAGTCGTTATAACTTTTGTTTCCTTTAAAGTTTTTATCTTTTCGTCGTAGTAGTAGTAGTAATAGTAATAAAGTCCGAGATGGATTAATTATGAGAAAAATGTAACTTAATGCTTTAAAACTATGCATTGCATGGGGTCATTGCAATGGTCAAGTGTAGGGGATTTAATAAGTGTGTAAACACTTATTCTTTTGCCACTAAAATCAAGGAAAAACAAGACCTAATCATGTGTTTAATGTCGTAAAAGTCGGAATTACGCGTGGTTTTGTGTTTTTATGTTTAAATAGGTACAAATGATCAAAAAGAAAGAAAACACGAGATTTCACGGTCAAATGTCGAAGAAAAGTCCAAAAAGAGATGAGGAAAAAGTCAAAAGATCAAAAGTGTGCTGAAGCTCACGAAGACCGACAAAGTCAACTTAAATTTGAAGAAATGATCAAGGAAGCCGATTTCAAGCTCGTTTTTAGCGGAATTAATCTTTTATGGATTTTAACGGGCTTGTGGGTCCCACTTGTGATTAATGGGCCCAAAAGCCCATTTGTGTGGATAAATTATCATCTTTGAAAAAGAAAAGCCCATTATGGCCCAAAATCAAAAACAAAGTGAAAAGGTTTCAGCATGGGACGGATAAAAAAATGTATTGGGCTAAAGCCCAATTACCTTTAAACAATGGAACGAATGGTATTAAGTTTGCACTTGGTCAATCTACCCAGACACTCGGTCAACTCAAACTTCACAAAAATACGTTTATTAATAAACGTATCCACACCTATCCCCTCCCACGTGTCCCAAGTTTTACCCACACACACTTTTAATAAAACCCCATTTACCCTACCCTCTCTCCTTATTTCGATACAAACGAAAAAAACACACACCCCTTTTACTGCTCATCTTCTCCCCCCAAATCCCGCAGCCAATATCAAACCCTAGTTTTTACCCTCATAAAAATTAACCAACAAAAATTGAGGGTTTTACCCTCAATGGTTAATTCATACTTTGATGAATTAAATCCCAATGAAACTAGGAGGTGAACACCCAGTGGTCCTCAATCCCATCATCTACGTGGCCATATCCTTGCTTTTGATTGGTGGAAACACCACATCTCACCAATTCCACCAATCATATCACACCATGTTAGCAATCCGTGGCTCATGGATTATTTTCAGCCGTATGATCAAGAGAACAGAAGAGAGAGAAAGAAGAATGAAGATTTGAAAGGCCAGGATTCAAGACCTTGGGCACCAAGGTTTGAGGGTTTTCCCTATAAAACCCCCCCTTTCTCACATGTAATGATGTGCTTTTCTTTTAGTTTAATTTTTATTTCTGAAAAAAATAGATTTAGGGCTTTATGTAATTTCTTTTTAATCAAGTATTGTAATCCGAATTTTAATTAATGAAAATTTAAGTTTCTGTTAAATTTAGTGTCTCGTTTGATTTTATTGCATAATATTCTTGAATTTATTTTTGATTAAATAGTTATTAAATTAAAAGGATAGCAATAATTTCCCCTACTGGGAAATTATTAAATATATATAAGTTTTGTTTCGGATAAAAACTGTGGTGATGATGATGATTGATATCAGGTAAAAAAGTGGTGTTTGGTTGATTCGATTCAGTTCACAAGGGGGTTCAGCGCCCACCTTCTACTCAAAGGGTATCTTCATTAGGTTTGCTTTTCTTTTAAATTTATTGTCAAGTTAATTAGTTTATACTTTATCTACTTGTGTTAGGTTATTCGGATCTGCTTGCTTATGAATTATCTGCTTTAGTATTTGTTAGTTTTCGTTTGATTTTGGTGTAGTTTGTGTCTGTTTAGTTTGTCTGTTTAATCTTTTGATCTATTTAGTTTAAGTTTATTATTGAATCTGCTTGCTTATTTAGGATTTGGTTTAACAGTTAATATTCAGTTTAATTTGTTTTTTTTATTGTTCCTGTTTGCATTTTGTATCATCAAGTTTGCTTTATAAGTTACTGTTGAGTGTTCGGATTGTTCTGATTAATTTACTTTTGTTTATTTAAGTATTGTTTGGTTTTGTAGGATTTTTGGATCTGTCTATTTCGTTTATTATAGAGTACTGCTTATTGTTTAGGTTATAGCTTTTTTATTTTCGTGATATTATGTTGCTTATTGATTATAGCTTATGTTTGAGTATGATTTGATTTGTTAAACTGCTATAGCTTGTTTGATTTCGTTTAAAGGTTTGCTTGCTTATTCATTCAGATTTAAACTTAGTTGCTTGTTGTGTTTAGTGGTTTTAGCTTATTTAAGTTTGCTTATCTTTTGTTGCCAGCTTATCTGATTTATTAGTTCACTAGTATCACTGTTAAACCACAGATACATTTGATCTGTTGGTTACAAAAAAAAATATAAATTCCAAAAAAAAATCAAAAAAATTATTAGCATAATCTGTCACTCCAGGGACTCGAACCCTGGACCTCCTGTCCAGTTGTCAAACGGCTTAACCACTTGCTCTAAACGCTTTCTTGTGTTAACCTTTGCTTCAATTACTTAATATAGGGTTTTTAATTCTAGCAGTTTATTTAACTTAGTTTAATTCTATTTTACATTTTAATTAATTTCAAATTTAAAAAGTTTATTTCAATTTTCTTTTAATTCAGTTTTTTTATAAAAAATAAAAAGACAAAAAAAATATTTTAATTTTATTTAAATTTATTAGATTTAAAAGTTAATTTTGTTTAAGTTTTAAATAGTTTTATATTTTCAATTAGTTTAAATTAATTTTTAAAATAGTTTTAATTAAATTAGTTTTTAATTTTAAATAGATTTAGTTTATAAGTCCAAAATTTTACGTTTAAAACAAAGTAAGTCGAAACCTTAATCGGTAATCAAATTCGAGTCGAGCCGAGGAAAAACGAACATTAATTGGACTAAAAATCCTATAAAATTAATATACCAGGTTTATCGAGTTTTCCAACAACTGCATACCCCTAAGCCGTTTACTGATGGATACACTAAGCTACTACAGCATACACCTTTCACAGTTGCATTGTATAGGTAATACATGGTTTTTAGGCCGAGTATGAAAATTCGTTGTTCCGATCCTTTCAAATTGAAAACCGGTCTAAAGTGCGACTCAATCGTATTTTGGTGAATATGAAATTTGTTTGGATTTGTTTATCTAATTTAAACTGAATAGCAAGTAATTTAAGTGTCGTTGAGTAAAGTAGAAGTTTAAAGATTAATACTAAAATGACGAGTTAAAATAAATGCTTGGAAACTTGAAGGCAATATTAGAAAAGTACTAGCACACTAAAGAAAACTAACACTTAGAAATTTTATGAAAACAATAAACTAAACAAGCCCTAATCGGAATATAGCTCAAAATCCACGATCAGAATATTTGAAAATAACATCAATCGGAATAATCAACAAGGTAGCAATCAGAGTGTGGGACACAACTCTAATCGGAATATAGAAAAATGAGGGCCAATCGGAATATGGGATAGAGTACAAATCGGAATGTTGGAGATGCTCAAATCGGAATATACCCAAAACCTCCCAGATCGGAATCTAAAAACTTCCCCCGTCAGAATACTAAAGCCCTAATCTGATCACTGCGATCGGAATAAGGGGGTATTGATCGGAAAAACCGAAACCCTTTTCCGATTTGCCAATCGGAAAGAGGGGTGTGGTGGCTGCTCGGAATATCACGATCGGAAGGGGGTTTAAACCCTTTCCGATTTAAATGGGATTCGGTTATAAGCTAGGTAATAAGCTAAGTTGAATAAGCTAATACCCAAAACTAAACGAATCAATAAAGAAATAGATAAAATAAGCACTAATCACAACTTATCCAACTTACAATGAACAAACTTTTAAAATCAAACAATAAAAATATGAACTTTTTAAGAAAACATTTAAAAAGTAAATAAGCTAATCATGTAAATAAGCCAATAAGCATAAGAATCTTAGAGCTTAATCAAATGAAAACTTATGTAATGATCAAAAGATTAACTTTTTAAGCACGAAATCATTAAGAACAACACGGATCATATGAAATTCGCACCAAAATTAATCTAAAAATCAAAGAAAGGTAGAATGAGATTAAGGATTAAAAGCTTAACTAGACTTTGATTAATGAAATAAGCAATACAAAAATGTTTAATCTTGAAAGATTAAAAGAAAAGATGAAACTTAGTGAGAGAAAGTTTAGAACTTTCTCTCTCTAAAACTAGAAAGAAAAGTGCAAAATGAAAAACTAAAAATTAAAGACTAACTCCCCTCCTAATGTGTATTAGGAGGGTATTTATAGGAAAATGGAAGGAGTGCATGTGTTGCATCTTCTTTCTTTCTTCACGTCTTCTCGACTCGACTTTAATTCTTTGTCTTTTCTTGATGTCGTCTCGGGATTTGAATTTGTCTTTTAATTTTCTTCTTCTATTAGACTTAAGTTCTTCGACTTCGTTAAACTTCCGTCTTTAGACTTTTTCTTCGATAAATCTTAAGAATAGTTCTTGGACTTCCGTTCTTTTTGCACTCTTGATCTTTTGACTTCGTCTTTTCCCGTTTTCTTCGATAAAAGCCCGTGAAAGCCCGTGTTTTCTTCCTTTTTCATATTTTTGGTCCTAAAACACAATAAAAACACAAACCACGCATAATTCCGACTTTTACGACATAAAATACACGTTTTGGTCTTGTTATTATTGGAAATAAGTGGTAAAAGGATTTGTGTTTTCACACTTATTAAATCCCCTACACTTGACCATTGCAATGCCCTCATGCAATGCATTAAATTTAACGGTTTACATTTTCCATCATAAATAACCCACCTTGGCCTTTATTAAATACTAAACATAAAAAGATAAAAACAAGTAAAGAAATCAAACACTTACATTGGTTTTGGCAGCCATGAACGTTTATCATCCTCAAGTTTCACGTTCCCCATACCAATCTTAAAAACGAGATCATTGTTATTATAAGTTAGAAAACTAACACGAACTCATGTGGGCCAATTATTTACTTAGACTCCCTTATTCCTAGGTGTATCTCTTATATTTTATTTTTGTCTTGAATGATCACGAGGATGCATTGTTTGACTTATTAATATAGTTATTTAGGCCGAAAATAAAGTGAACAATTTAATCAATAGTTATCTAAAGGACAAAATCTTTTAAAACTGCTTCTCGGGACCTCATAAAGTTCATATCTTGGCATAACTCGCTTCACGATTTGAGACCTTTCTCGGACCGATATTTGGCAACGACTTCATACTTCAAATCTTTGAGAGACGTTCTTGAAATTATGGTCTTCTCTTCATAATAGGAATTTCTTCACTTGGAATTTTGAGAGATTCTTCATAAATGGACCACGACTTCTTCATTTTTCTCCAATCTTTATTTTGGACTTTGATATACAACGATCCGCCTCCTTTTAGGACTTGGATCTATTTATCCTCATACCTTGTTAGGGTCTTTTTGGATAGACTTCTCCATGATCTTTTGGGGAGTGTTTGCTTTTTGTCGTGTGTCTCGATCCTTCCTATTGATTTTCGATAAATGATTCTTCACATCACTTTTGGATCTTTAGAAACAAAATGTAGCCCTCATCCCTTGTTAGGGCCTTTTCGGACTCGCCAATCTTCGCATCCCGCTTCAATAAGTTATGCCTTGGCTATGAACTCTAATCCGTACGAGCAACTTTTAAACGATCTTGGGCTAGAATATAAGTAACCTTTTAAATCGTACAACCTTATTTATTGCAGATAAATTTATTAACAAGCGAAGGGAGAATAGGCTTATAATTAACTCACATAAATTCACGAAAGAATACCAAACTTATAATTGACTCTATCATCTCTCGTTCTCCACAGTTTAAAATCTCAAGGAGTGAGACTCGTGGATGCTTAGCCTATTAAATCAAAGTTTTGGGTTTTCGAGTCATCTATAGGATCTTGCAAATTCTTGGACTTTTTCAAGTTTAGAAATCTCATTTTAAAGTTCCCTTGATAAACGACTCTCTAGGATCAATTATAGGAACTTGCGAAAAGTTCTTGTTCTTAATCCGTGAGAGTTAAGACTTTCGTGTTTTATAGCTCCCTATATAAAAGCCTAGCAAAACTTGACTTAAACATGTTAAGGATACTAGCTAGAGTAAACTTAGATAAGTAAACTCGGGTGGAGTCAAAATGTTCACGACTAAGAAAAATTTAAAACCACTTTATTGAAAATTTATTATAGCAAGGGAAAATACAACTATACAACTAGGCCAAAATAGATTAAAAAATTTGAAAAATGTCGAAAAATCGAATTTTCCGGTTAAAATGAGGGCAAATGCAAGGAAAAGACCACTTACTTTGATAGAAGTCCCCCCTACACTTGAGATAAACATTGTCCTCAATGTTTAAGCATGTGGGAGTAAACTCCCATACACTTAAGACATTGTGCACTTTGCTTAAATCTTGCTAAGGAAAGGACAACTAAAGTGAATTCAATGTGAACATATAAAATATGAAATATTGAATCACAAGAGTTTAGGATAGAACCGGGAAGATGGGAACACGCTATCACGGTTCGTCAAAAGTCATCAAGGTGGATCTTTGAAGCTTTAATCCCTGCACAGCACAAGAAACAAGACAACAACACATACGGGGCTCCCCCCTACACTTCTTATGAAAGCAGTAAAGGATAGATCACGGGTTGCCTCCCGAAAAGCGCTTGTTTTTTTTCGCCAAGTCACGAGCCTGACTCGACCCAATTTAGTTCATGGGGAACGTGGTGAGGGATGGAATCATCTCATAGGAGATGTCCTCACCAAAGTACAGCTTCAAACGCTGGCCATTCACCTTGAAATTGGGCCCATTTGGTTGAGAAAGCTCAATGGTCCCATATGGAAAGACTTTGGCGACGGTGAATGGACCAAACCAGCGGCTCTTCAACTTGCCAGAGAAGATCTTCAACCGAGAGTTAAAGAGTAGAACTTGATCACCAACGTGGAACTCTCGGTTCTTAATACTTGCGTCATGAATGATCTTGGTCTTCTCCTTGTAGATCAGTGAGTTCTCATAAGCTTCATTCCTCAGTTCGTTGAGCTCATTGAGTTGAATCTTGCGATGATCACCGGCTTTGTTGATGTTGAAGTTAGCCCACTTCAAGGCCCAGTGCGCCTTATGTTCCAGCTCGATGGGGAGGTGGTAGGCTTTCCCGTACACAAGACGATAAGGTGTACAACCGATCGGGGTCTTATAAGCAGTACGGAAAGCCCACAGAGCATCATCTAACTTATCGGCCCCCGCGGCACGATGCTCTCCCACAGTACGCTCCAAAATTCGCTTCAATCCACGGTTGGAAATCTCAGCTTGCCCATTGGTTTGGGGATGATAGGCGGTGGAAAGACGATAATTAACACCGTACTTAGCCATGACTCTTGCAAATTGATCATTGCAAAAATGAGTCCCGCGGTCACTGATAACAGCACGAGGAACGCCAAATCGAGCGAAAAGCTGCTTCAAAAAGTTCACAACCACCCTCGCATCATTCGTAGGGAGAGCCTTAGCTTCAACCCATTTAGAAACGTAGTCGACGGCAACGAGGATGTACTTGTTCCCTTTAGATGATGGAAATGGCCCCATAAAGTCGATGCCCCATACGTCAAAGATTTCACATTCTTGTATGAAATTTTGAGGCATCTCATCCTTATGTGTGATCTTGCCTTGGCGTTGGCAAGCATCACAATGCTTAACCATTTCGTGAGCGTCACGATAAATGGTGGGCCAATAGAATCCAGAATCAAACACTTTCTTAGCGGTGTAGTTGGGACCAAAGTGACCACTGGTGGGTCCTTTGTGGCAAGCCTGGAGAATGTCAAAAGCTGCCGGTCCGTCAACACATCGACGAATGATCAGATCAGCACATTGTTTGAATAGAAAAGGGTCATCCCAAAATTCAGTCTTAACATCATTCAAGAACTTCTTCTTTTGTTGGGATGTTAACCCTTTGATGAGAACACCACCCGCTAAGTAGTTTGCAATGTCGGCAAACCACGGGGTGTCATCAAGATTGAGATTTATAGACATTAAGGTCTCAAGGGGGAAAGAGTCATTGATCTCTTTGTTCGGATGATCCCCTTGATATAGATCCTCAAGTCGACTCAGATGATCTGCGGCCAGGTTTTCAGCACCCTTCTTGTCACAAATTTCAATGTTGAATTCTTGAAGGAGTAAAACCCAGCGAAGAAGTCTTGGCTTAGAGTCGTGCTTAGTCATCAAGTACTTCAACGCGGAATGGTCCGTGTATACGATAGTGGTGGATAGAACAAGATAGGGGCGAAATTTTTCAAAAGCAAAGACAACAGCTAAAAGCTCTTTTTCGGTTGTCGTATAATGCAATTGAGCCCCCGTCATTGTTTTGCTAGCATAGTGGATTGGTTGGAAGTGTTTATTCACTCTTTGGCCTAAAACCGCACCAATAGCAAGGTCACTAGCATCGCACATCAATTCAAAAGGCAGCTCCCAATTAGGGGTAACCAAGACCGGTGCCTTAGTTAACTTATCCTTAAGAAGATTGAAGGCTTCGATACAATCTTTAGAAAAGATAAAAGGAGTATCTTTTTCCAAGAGGTGGGTCATCGGGCGAACGATTTTAGAGAAATCCTGAATGAATCGAGGATAGAAGCCCGCATGACCCAGAAAACTTCTCACACCCTTCACGGTTGAAGGTGGAGGTAATTTGGCTATGACATCAACTTTAGCACGGTCGACTTCAAGACCGGCTTTAGAGATTTTGTGTCCTAGCACAATGCCTTCTTTGACCATAAAATGGCATTTTCCCAATTCAGAACAAAGGGAGTGTCTTCGCACCGCTTAAGCATGCGTTCCAAATTGGCAAGGCAAGAAGAGAAGGAATCCCCAAAGACCGAGAAATCATCCATGAAGACTTCCATGGTTTGCTTAACCATGTCATGGAAGATAGCCAACATGCACCTTTGGAAAGTCCCGGGGGCATTGCATAAGCCAAACGGCATTCTTTTGTAAGCAAATGTGCCATAGGGACAAGTGAATGTTGTCTTCTCTTGATCTTGGGGATCGATGGGTATTTGGAAATAACACGAGAAACCATCAAGAAAGCAGTAATATTCATTACCCGCTAAACGTTCAAGCATTTGGTCCATAAAAGGTAGAGGGAAATGATCCTTTCTCGTAACATCATTGAGTTTGCGGTAGTCTATACAAACTCTTCACCCAGTAACGAGACGGGTAGGAATCAACTCATTGTTTTGATTGGGCACAACGGTGATTCTGCCTTTCTTAGGCACACAATGGACTGGACTAACCCATGATGAATCCGAAATAGGGTAAATCATACCCGCATCAAGAAGTTTGATAACCTCTTTTTTGATTACTTCATAGATTTTAGGATTCACCCTTCTTTGGCTTTGAATTGTGGGCTTAAAGTCGTCCTCCATGAGAATTTTATGTGTGCAAAAGTGAGGATCAATTCCGCGAATGTCGGAGATTTTCCAAGCGATAGCTCTTTTATGCTTCTTCAACACCACGATAAATCGGGCTTTTTCTTCTTCTTTTAGGTCCTTTGCGATGATGACCGGTAACTTCTCGTTGTATTCAAGGAAAACCTACTCAAGATGAGGAGGTAGGTCCTTAAGCTCAAGAATAGGAGGGTCCTCAATAGATGGTGTAACTAACGATGGATCATCATTAGTCACCTCTTTAGGAGAAGGAGTAGAAAACGGGTCTTCATTGAGAAGTCTCTCAATAGTACGAATGTCTTCATCCCAATCAGTGGAAGAATCATCATACTTAATATCGAGAGGACCCAAGCTAGCTTCGAAATCATCCAAGTCACTTTCTCCAAAAGGAGTCAATGCCGGGGCAATTGAGGCAACGGTCTCAACATTGGGTAGAGAAGAAAGAGTACTTTTGCAAGCATCATGAAAATGTTCTTCACAAGCCTCATCGAGAACATCAATAGCATTAAAACTCTCATATGAATAAGGTTGCTTAGAAATCTTACCCATGTTGAAGACAATTTTATCGTCACCAACTCTCATGATTATTTCGCCCGCGGCTACATCAATGAGAGTGCGACCAGTCCTCAGGAATGGACGTCCAACGATTAATGGAACACGAGGATCCATCTCGTAGTCAACGACGACAAAATCCGCCGGGAAGGTGAATTTATCAACGCCAACAAAGACATCTTCGGCTATCCCCACTGGATAAGCAACCGTACGGTTGGCTAATTCCAAAGTCATTTTGGTGGGGACTAGCTCTGGGAGAGATAATTGCTTCCAAACACTTAAAGGCATTAAGTTTATACTGGCACCTAGATCGGCTAGGGCCATTCAATTCTCTACTCCCGGGAAGTTTCAAGGAATTAAGAAGCGACCCGGATCACCAAGCTTGGTGGGCAATTTCCTTAAGAGCACTGCGGAGCAGTTCTCAGTAAGTTGGGTCTGAGCGATGTCAAGAAGCTTCTCCTTGTCACTTAGAAGATCTTTAAACATTTTCGCGTATTTGGGCATGTGAGCGAGAGCCTCGGCAAAGGAGATGTTAAAATTCAATTGTTTAAACATTTTTAGAAAGTTTGAAACTTGAATATCATCCTTGCTCTTTTGCTTCTCTTTCCTCAACCTTGAAGGATAAGGTATATTAGATGAAGAAGAAGGCTTTAGGAGAGTAGGATCACTCACAACCACGGGTGGTGGGGAAATGGGGATAGAAGGTGAAGGAGGTGGGGAAAGTTTCTCTTTTTCCTTGTTCACAATCACGGGTGGAGGTGTAGGAAGCTCGGGTTCCGTATAACCTTTTCCACTACGAGTGGTGATTGCTTTCATCTCCCCTCTTGGATTCGCAACGGTGTTACTCGGAAGAGTACCCGAAGAAGAGGGTTGATTACCTTGGATGAGTGAACCAATCATATCACGAATATTAAGCGCTTGAGTGCTGAAAGAATCTCTGATGTCGGCACGAATTTCATTGCTTTATTTTGCCATATCATTCCTTAGCTCGGCTCGAATATCGTTCCCTTGTTTCGCCATTTCGCCCTTCAAGTTGATGACTTGACTCTGAAGATTCGTCAGCAGCTCCCGATTAGTCTTCATGAACGTCTCGACGTCTTGATTCACTGCCATCGGTTGATTGAGAGGTGGAGCTTGGTAAGCTTGAGAATTTCCTTGAGTTGGGTATGGGTTTCTTTGGGATTGATATTGATTGTTAGCACGAGGTTGGGATTGGTTGTTTCGGTTATAGCTTGGTTGTTGGTTTTGGTTGGTAGGAGGGAAACCGGGTGGAGCAAAATAGTGGTTCGAACGATAACTTAGCAAGCTACGGTCTCCTTGAGGTCGAGCTTGATAGCCTCCCGTGGGATAAGTACCATATGCTGCGTTAACGTTTTCATAAAAATTGCCTTGGGTAGAAGGACAATCATTATAAGAATGAGGACCACCACATGTGTCACAAGAAATAGCAACGGCTTTAGCTTATTGAAAGTGGTTTGTGGCCATGGTCATGAAATTCTTGTTCATCTCAGCGAGTTGTCGAGAAATTTCAGTCATCTCGGGATTAGAAGTAGTAGAAGAAACATTGACTCTCGAGTTAGATCTTGAGGATGCGGATGAATCCCAATTCTTGTGGTGAGTATCATGTTTTCAATCAACTCTCGACACTCCTCCGGTCTCCTTTTCATAAAAGTACTACCGGCGGCGGGATTGATCGTGTCACGATCACGAAAAGTGAGACCATTGTAGAAAGTATCAATGAGAGTGACGGGGAGCATGTTGTGATTTAGACAGCGGTCGATCAAATCATTGTATCGTTCCCAAGCATCAAAGAGCGATTCATCATTGTCTTGCATGAATCCACTGATTTGGTTACGAAGGCTTGTGACCATGGATGGAGGGAAGTAGCGCGACAAAAAGCGTTGAGTCATATCATTCCACGTATGAATAGAATTCTTCGGGAGATGGTCAAACCATTTTTCGGCATGGTGAGAAAGCGAGTGGGGAAAGAGTTGGAGGCGAAGGTCATCTATAGAAACATCGGGGCACTTCATGCTTTGGGTGATGGTAATGAATTTGTCGAGGTGTTTGTTGGCATCATCATCCGGAATTCCACGAAATGGGTTAGTTTGCACTTGTTGGATCATGTGATGCTTCAACGAAAACTCCTGAGCCGTGACGTGCATTGGCGCAATCGGGCCTCCGCGTCCGTTCATGGTGGGTTGACACAATTCCTCCATTGTTCGTAAATCAGGTAGGAGGACATTGTTGTTGTTATTGTTGTTGTTATTCAAATTGGGTAGAGGTGGGTTATTATTGTTATTATTAACACCAGCCATATCTAAATCTTCACGAGTCTCGGACTCAGAATAGTTCGAAGATCTAGTACGCATACACCTGCAGAAGAAAAATATGCACAAAGAGAATATCTATATAATCTTTTTGGTGCAAAACCTTTGGAAAAGAATTGCTATTTATGATTTTTTTTAATGTTTTTGTATTTTTTAAGAGTTTTATATGTTTTTTTTAAATTTTTAAAGCAAGGAAAATAACGTTCAAAGAACGGATCCCAAAATTCAATGCGTCTTTCACTAAAAACCTTTAATCGTAACGAAAAGAGCCGGCAGCGGCGCCATTTAATACATGGTTTTTAGGCCGCGTATGAAAATTCGTTGTTCCGGTCCTTTCGAATTGAAAACCGGTCTAAAGTGCGACTCAATCGTCTTTTGGTGAATATGAAATTGGTTTGGATTTGTTTATCTAATTTAAACTAAATAGCAAGTAATTTAAGTGTCGTTGAGTAAAGTAGAAGTTTAAAGATTAATACTAAAATGACGAGTTAAAATAAATGCTTGGAAACTTGAAGGCAATATTAGAAAAGTACTAGCACACTAAATAAAACTAACACTTAGAAATTTTATGAAAACAATAAACTAAACAAGCCCTAATCGGAATATAGCTCAAAATCCACGATCGGAATATTTGAAAATAACATCAATCGGAATAATCAACAAGGTAGCAATCGGAGTGTGGGACACAACTCTAATCGGAATATAGAAAAATGAGGGCCAATCGGAATATGGGATAGAGTACAAATCGGAATGTTGGAGATGCTCAAATCGGAATATACCCAAAACCTCCCAGATCGGAATCTAAAAACTTCCCCCGTCGGAATACTAAATCCCTAATCCGATCACTATGATCGGAATAAGGGGGTATTGATCGGAAAAACAGAAACCCTTTTCCGATTTGCCAATCGAAAAGAGGGGTGTGGTGGCTGCTCGGAATATCACGATCGGAAAGTGGTTTAAACCCTTTCCGATTTAAATGGGATTCGGTTATAAGCTAGGTAATAAGCTAAGTTGAATAAGATAATACCCAAAACTAAACGAATCAATAAAGAAATAGATCAAATAAGCACTAATCACAACTTATCAAACTTACAATAAACAAACTTTTAAAATCAAACAATAAAAATATGAACTTTTTAAGAAAACATTTAAAAAGTAAATAAGCTAATCATGTAAATAAGCCAATAAGCATAAGAATCTTAGAGCTTAATCAAATGAAAACTTATGTAATGATCAAAAGATTAACTTTTTAAGCACGAAATCATTAAGAACAACACGGATCATATGAAATTCGCACCAAAATTAATCTAAAAATCAAAGAAAGGTAGAATGAGATTAAGGATTAAAAGCTTAACTAGAATTTGACTAATGAAATAAGCAATACAAAAATGTTTAATCTTGAAAGATTAAAAGAAAAGATGAAACTTAGTGAGAGAAAGTTTAGAACATTCTCTCTCTAAAACTAGAAAGAAAAGTGCAAAATGAAAAACTAAAAATTAAAGACTAACTCCCCTCCTAATGTGTATTAGGAGGGTATTTATAGGAAAATGGAAGGAGTGCATGTGTTGCATCTTCTTTCTTTCTTTCTTCACGTCTTCTCGACTCGACTTTAATTCTTTATCTTTTCTCAATGTCGTCTCGGGATTTGAACTTGTCTTTTAATTTTCGTCTTCTATTAGACTTAAGTTCTTCGACTTCGTTAAACTTCCGTCTTTAGACTTTTTCTTCGATAAATCTTCAGAATAGGTCTTGGACTTCCGTTCTTTTTGCACTCTTGATCTTTTGACTTCGTATTTTCCCATTTTCTTCAATAAAAGCCCGTGAAAGCCCGTGTTTTCTTCCTTTTTCATATTTTTGGTTCTAAAACACAATAAAAACACAAACCACGCATAATTCCGACTTTTACGACATAAAATACACGTTTTGGTCTTGTTATTATTGGAAATAAGTGGTAAAAGGATAAGTGTTTTCACACTTATTAATAGGTGCCGCCAAAATTTCAAATTTTGAGATAAACTACTTACTCAAAATCGTTGACCCAACCATAAACTTGTTTCGTGCCTTCTATCGACGCACATGGATGAATGGATGGATATCCTTTGCAAAACGCCATGGTCAACTACAATGTTATTCAGTAAAGATAGATTCCTTGAAGAGGTGGAACGATAAATTCTTCTGGGTAGACAAGGTTGTATTTATGTTTGACTATGATTTCATCACCCCCGAGACAATGATGAATGATGATCGTCCCATCGCTGGTTCGTACAGCGAAGCAGGCGCACAAGTAATTAGTGTCGATCGGATACTGATGCAGGAATACCCAGAGGCGCTACTATACGCCCTAGGACTGAGCCATACATCGACTCTTCCTGCAAAGTACCTTCCTCAATACTTTGATGACTTCGACCATAGTAAGAACCTTGTTTTCCAAAAACCAAAAATTCAAACAAATTATGCGCATACACTTACACATTTTCCATATTCTTGTATAACTAACTTATACACAGCTCGTGAATCGCGAGAATTCGTGCGCCGTGACTATGCGCGCTCGACCCTTCACACCATTAGAGCTATCTATGGATGGCGAAATGGTCAACGCACCGTGGCCCTGGAGTTCCCTTCACCAACACCTGGTGGGAATGCCGAGAGGATAACTGCAGTAAATGCTACTCCCATCCGAAGTGTACCGTGTACCATAGAATCTTTGTCAGAAGAAACGAGTCTGGGAGATGAAGAACACCATGGTTTCGCAGAGGACTCACACACATGCCAATCTACAAAGGTTATACCTGTTCCTAGCTATAAAAAATTACCGTGCTCCCCCACACAGCAAATTCCAAAAGGGGGAGACCATTGCAGACTAGACCACGCGCCTATGCAGCCTCATTGGGAATACTCTCTATGCCGCAGGAAAAGACACATATATCAAGGTACACTACCATGTCATTCCCTACAATCTTTTTAAAACAAACAAAGCGCGCACTTCTCTAATACTTGTAGGATGTCAAATTAGCAACTCCCACGTTTCAACGACCAAACTGGTGTCAGCACCTCGAAATCCACCAGATTTTTACCTCCCTGGCAATACACACGCTCATGCGCACTGGATAGCGCAAGCATTTGTGATGATTTCTTCCAACACGTAACTCCCCCTGGTCGCGCCCAACTTTTGCACGAAATATCCGACGAACTACTAATGAGGGAGTTGGACACAGTCGCCTCAAAAGAAGTAACATTAGCCTCCTATTTGAAAAAAAAGATATCACATCTGTCCGAGCGCCTAGCACAAGCAAACAAAAAGGTCAACCAAACGATAGAACAAAAAGACCTCGAACTTGCAAGTGCCAAGTTCGAACTTGCACGATTGCGCGCTGTGTCCAATATAAATGTCGGATCCATCCAATATCTAGAGGACGAAAAAGCCTCGCTTTCTAAGCTCATAGATCACGAGCGCCACCGACGCGCGAAGCAAGTGGACGAAACCGTTGGGTCATGGCTAAACTAGACGAAGTTATGAGTGCCCTTGCTTTAAATTGTGATAATTTTGTTGCCCATTGCCACAAAGATATGGATAAGAATTCCGAAGTTTTGAAGTATATGAGCATCGATTTTGATGAAGAGCTCTATCCGAACCTCACCAAAGTGCGTGCTGAGAATCGATGGTTAATAAAGAATGGTCTGCCACTGGCTGCGAAAGGTGTCGTGGAGCTACCCAACCTGAATAAAGCGATCAAGAATATCTTCGATGTCGCGCAGTTACTAGGACAAAGCCTTGCCATGGAGCGCGCTGCTAAGGAGAACTTACTAACCGGACCCCTGAAGGGTGGTGAAATTTATTCCAAGTATGCACTAGAGATTGTTTACGCTTCATTCCATAGACTGAAGGACCTCCCTCTGCCCATCATAGACCGTATTGAGAAAGATCAAGATCTTCCTATAAATGTGACCATGGCCGACGTTACCCTAGTAAGCCACTGTGCCGAAAAAACGGAAGAGGATCCTCATGCCATGGCTGAACCGGATATCTCGCAACTACAAGTCCCCCTCTATATTTCTGGTGCGCCGATTCTGGTTCCGCTGGAAGACAAGTAGAAGCAGCACGTAAGACGTGTTGCTAAGAAGAACCGTACTTCCACCAAAGGTTTCGCCATTGGTCTAGGTTTAGCGCACCCTAGCCGGTCTGACGGTGTGCCAGTTAGTCTTCCTTCCATCAACGTATATCATATATGCGTGCTGCAGTATATGAAGGAGGCATGGGCACAGCACCACACGTCACTGAACCCATTACATCGTAGGCTAAAGAGGTCGCTTTCAACGAGTGACCTTCTATAGAAGGCACCTTGCCTCATCGTATTTGTTATTGTAACTTAAGCACATTAATCTTGTAAATTGAGAACTTATATAATTTTTATAGTGACCCATATGTTTGTAAGTACATAACGTCCTGCATTACGCTCATGTTTAGTCGTATATATATGTGTCCAAGTTTCTGCACCCACTCTTGAGATTGTGAGACATAATACAAGGTTTTAGCCAAGTATAAAAGAGAGTTATCGTCCGATCTTTTCGAATTGATTACTAGTTAAGAGTGCGACTCAGTCGTTCTTAGTGGAAAATAAAATGGTTTGATTATCTATTTTAAACTAAAAGCAAATATGAAAATGTCGTTGAGTAAAAAAAAAGCTTTAAAAGATAAACTAAAAATTACGAGTTAAAAATAAATGATTTAAAACATAAAAAGTAAATTTAAAACTTAAAACTTAAAACTTTGTGAAAAATAAAACTTAGTAAAAATGCTGGAAAAGTAAAATTGGAAATTAAAATAAAAGCAAGTAAATAGAAAATAAAAATTCAATCCGTCGGAATAATCCATCGGAATCCCATCGGAATGTTTGTGTCGGAATGCAATCGGAATGAACCAGTCGGAATACACCGTCGGAATAATCACAAAGGTATCAGAATAATGAACATGAAAAACTATCGGAATAACACTCTGTCGGAATGTAACTTCTATCGGAATATGGCTAACAAAAATTAGGCAGTGTTTCGTCTTAATATAGCCATAAGACCCGTCATAGTGTACGATCGCAATGAGCGATCGCAATCACGATCGGAATAAGGGGGGATATACTGTCTGAATATTGATCGCAAAGTATCCGTTGGAATGTGTAATACCTAGCTTTGCGATGGAGCACAAAGTAATCCGATAAAGTGAAATAAGCCAAAATCCCAATAAGCACTTCCAATAAGCACTTATCAAAAACTCAACAAGATCAATATTAGCTAGAATATAATAAACTACAAATGAAAAGCTTATCAAAACACCAAATGAGCAAAATTTATGAATCAAACTTTAAAAAGACTAAATTTTTTAAGAAAACTAAAAAGTAAATAAGCGAAACACAAAATAAGCCAATAAGCATGATAAGCTCAAAGCTTAATCCGTATAAAACTTAGATAGAAACCAAAAGATAAACTTTTTAATAAATCAAACATCCAGATTAAACGAAATCAAAGATAATTTTCGGATCAAATAAGTAAAAATCAAGAAAGGTAGAAAGAGATTGAATTTGAAAAAATTAACTTGAACTTGTAGATAAATGACTCCAAAATACAATATTGAATTAAAACTTAAACATGAAAGAAAGAAAAGATGAAGTTTTAGTGAGAGAAAGTTAAACACGTTCTCTCTCTAAAATGAAAAACTACCAAAAGGAAAGCAAACTAGCTAACTTAACTAACACCCTCCTAATGACATATTAGGAGGGTATATATAGGAGGTGGGGAGTGCATGTGTTGCTTCCTTCTTTCTTTCTTCTCGTCTCGACTCGATTTAAATTCTTTGTCTTTATCGACGTCATCTCGGGATTTGTCGATATAAATTGAACTTGTCTTATAATTTCCTTCTTCTATTAGACTTGAGTTCTTCGACTTCATTAAACTTCCGTCTTTAGACTTTTTCTTCGATAAATCTTCAGAATAGGCCTTGGCCTTCCGTTCTTTTTACACTCTTGATCTTTTGACTTCGTCTTTTCTCGTTTTCTTCGATAAAAGCCCGTGATAGCCCGTGTTTTCTTCCTTTTTCATCTTTTGGTCCTAAAACACAATAAAAACACAAACCACGCATAATTCCGACATTTACGACATAAAATACACGTTTTGGTCTTGTTATTATTAGAAATAAGTGGTAAAAGGATTAGTCTTTTCACACTTATTAAATCCCCTACACTTGACCATTGCAACGCCCTCATGCAATGCATTAATTTCAAAGCATAGATTACATTTCTCATCATAGATAACCCACCTTGGCCTTTATTAAATACTAAACTTGAAGGAAATTAAAAATATAGAAATATGTACAAAATAAGTAAAGAAATCAAAGACTTACGGGTTTTGGCCGTCATGAATGTTCATCATCCTCAAGTTTCACGTTCCCCAAACCAAGCTTATAAACGAGATCATTGTTATTATAAGTTAGCAAACTAACACGAACTCATGTGGCCCAATTATTCACTTAGACTCCCTTATTCCTAGGTGTATCTCTTATATTTTAATTTTGTCTTGAATGATCATGAGGATGTATTGTTTGACTTATTTTGATAGTTATTTAGGCTGAAAATAAAGTGGGACGATTTAATCAATAGTTAGCTAAAGGATAAAATCTTTTAAAACTGCTTCTCGGGACCTCTTAAATTTCATATCTTGGCATAACTCACTTCACGATTTGAGACCTTTCTCGGACCGATATTTGGCAGCGACTTCATACTTCAAATCTTGAGAGACGTTCTTGAAATTATGGTCTTCTCTTCATAATAGGAATTTCTTTACATGAAGTTTTGAGAGATTCTTCATATTTGGATCACGACTCTTCATTTTTCTCCAATCTTTATTTTGGACTTTGATATACAACGATCCGCCTCCTTTTAGGACTTGGATATATTTATCCTCATACCTTGTTAGGGCCTTTTTGGATAGACTTCTCCATGATCTTTAGGGGAGTATTTGCTTTTCTTTGTGTGTCTCGATCCTTCATATTGATTTTTGATAAATGATTCTTCACACCACTTGGGATCTTTAGCAACAAAATGTAGCCCACATGCCTTGTAGGGCCTTTTCGGACTCGCCAATCTTCGCATCCCGCTTCAATAAGTTATGCCTTGGCTATGAACTCTAATTAATACCGAGCAACTTTTAAACGATCTTGGGCTAGAAGCTATGTAACTTTTCAAATCGTACAACCTTATTTATTGCAAATATATTTATTAACAAGCGATGGGAGAAAAAGCTCATAATCAACTCACATAAATTCATGAAAGAATACCAAACTTATAATTGACTCTATCATCTCTCGTTCTCCACAATTTAAAATATTAAGGAATGAGACTCGTGGATGCTTAGCTAATTAAATCAAAGTTTTGGTTTTTCAAGTCATCTATGGGATCTTACAAACTCTTAGACTTTTTCAAGTTCAGAATTCGCATTTTAAAGTTCCCTTGATAAACGACTTTCTCGGATCAATTATAGGAACTTGCGAAAAGTTCTTGTTCTTAACCCGTGAGAGTTAAGACTTTCGTGTTTTAAAGCTCCCTATATAAAAGCCTAGCAAAAGTTGACTTAAACACGTTAAGGATACTAGCTAGAGTAAACTTAGATAAGTAAACTCGGGTTGAGTCAAAAGATTAATGACTTTGAAAAATTTAAAACCACTTTATTAAACTTTATTCTAGCAAAGAAAGTAAATAACGATAGTAAAGGAAAACTACAAGGCCAAAATAGATTAAAATTTTTGAAAAATGTCGAAAATTCAAATTTTCCAGTTAAAATGAGGACAAATAAATGGAAAAGCCCACTTACTTCGATAGAAGTCCCCCCTACACTTGAAATAAACATTGTCCTCAATGTTTAAGCATGTGGGAGTAAACTCCCCTACACTTAGGACATTGTGCACGTTGTTTAAATCTTGCTAAGGAAAGGACAACTATAGTGATTTCAATGTAAATATTGAATATTGAATCATGACAGTTTAGGATAGAACCGGGAAGACGAGTACACGGGATCACGGTTCATCAAAAGTCATCGAGAATGGATATTTGAAGCTTTAATCCCTGCACATCATAAGACAACAAACACATACGGGGCTCCCCCCACACTTATTATGAAAACGGTAAAGGATATATCAATGGGTTGCCTCCCGAGAAGCGCTTGTTTTTTATAACCGAGTAATGAGCCTGACTCGGCCCAGAACTAATTCAAGGGAAACATGGTGAGGGATGGAATCATCTCATGAGAGATGTCCTCACCAAAGTACAACTTCACACGCTGGCCATTCACTTTAAAATAATGCCCCTTTGGCTGAGAAAGCTCAATGGTGCCATAAGGGAAGATTTTGGCGACGGTGAATGGACCAGACAAACGGCTCTTCAGCTTGCCCGAGAAGATCTTCAACCGAGAGTTAAAGAGTAAAACTTGATCACCAACGTGGAACTCTCGGTTCTTAATCCTTGAATCATGTATGATCTTGGTCTTCTCCTTATAGATCAATTAATTCTCATAAGCTTCATTCCTCAGTTCATTTAGCTCGTTGAGTTGAATCTTCCGAAGATCATCGGCTTTGTTGATATCAAAATTGGCCCACTTCAAGGCCCAGTACGCCTTATGTTCTAGCTCAATAGGGAGGTGGCATGCCTTCCCGTACACAAGAAGATATGGAGTACAACCAATAGGTGTATTATATGTGGTACGGAAAGCCCACAAAGCATCATCTAACTTATTGGCCCACGAGGCACGATACTCACCCACAGTTCGCTCTAAAATTCTCTTCAGTCCACGGTTAAAAATATCGGCTTGACCATTTGTTTGAGGATGATAAGCAGTGGAAAGACGGTGATTGATACCGTACTTAACCATGACTCGAGCAAATTGATCATTGCAAAAATAAGTCCCGCGATCACTGATGATAGCACGAGGAACACCCAATCAAGCAAAAAGCTGCTTCAAAAAGTTCACAACCACCCTCGCATCGTTCGTAGGGAGAGCCTTAGCTTCAACCCATTTGGATACGTAGTCAACGGCTACGAGGATGTACTTGTTCCCTTTGGATGATGGAAATGGCCCATAAAGTCGATGCCCCATACATCAAAGATTTCACATTCTTGTATGAAATATTGAGGTATCTCATCTTTAAGTGTGATCTTGCCTTGGCGTTGGCAAGCATAACAATTTTTAACCATCTCGTGAGCGTCACGATAAATGGTGGCCCAATAGAATCCCGAGTCAAACACTTTCTTCGCGGTGTAGTTGGGACCAAAGTGACCACCGGTGGGTCCTTTATGGCAAGCTTCGAGAATGTCTAAAGCTGCGGGTCCATCAACACACCGACGAATAATCAGATCAGCACATTGTTTGAAGAGATAAGGGTCATCCCAAAAGTTAGTCTTTACATCTTTAAAGAACTTCTTCTTTTGTTGGGATGTTAACCCTTCGATGAGAATACCACCCGCTAAGTAGTTTGCAATGTCCGCAAACCACGGGGTGTCATCAAGATTGGAACTGACAGACATTAAGGCCTCAAGGGGAAAAGAGTCATTGATCTCTTGATTCGGATGATCCCCTTGATAAGGATCCTCAAGTCTACTTAGATGATCCGCGGCTAGGTTTTCTGCTCCCTTTTTGTCACGAATTTCGATTTTAAATTCTTGATGGAGCAAAACCCAACGAAGACGTCTTGGCTTAGAATCTTGTTTAGTTAACAAGTACTTCAACGTGGAATGGTCGTTATACACAATGGTGGTGGAAAGAACAAGATAGGGACGGAACATCTCAAAAGCATACACTACAGCTAAAAGCTCTTTTTCGTTAGTGGTATAATGCAATTGAGCCCCCGTCATTGTCTTGCTAGCGTAATGGATTGGTTGGAAGTGTTTGTTCACTCTTTGGACCAAAACTGCTCCATGGCAAAGTCGCTTGCATCGCACATCAATTCAAAAGATAGCTCCCAATTAGGGGTAACCAAGACCGGTGCCTTAGTTAGCTTGTCCTTAAGAAGATTGAAGAACTCAAGACACCTTTTAGAAAAGATAAAGGGAGTATCTTTTTCCAAGAGGTGGGTCATCGGGCGAGCGATTTTAGAAAAATCTTGAATGAATCGACGATAGAAGCCCGCATGACCAAGGAAACTTCTCACACCCTTCACGGTTGAAGGTGGAGGTAATTTGGCTATGACATCAACTTTAGCACGGTCTACTTCAAGACCGGCTTTTGAGATTTTATGTCCAAGAAAATGCCTTCTTTTACCATGAAATGGCATTTTTCCCAATTTAGAACAAGGCGAGTGTCTTTACACCACTTAATCATGTGTTCCAAATTGGCAAGGCAAGTAGAGAAAGAATCACCATAGACCGAGAAATCATCCATAAAGACTTCCATAGTTTCTTCAACCATGTCATGGAAGATAGCCATCATACACCTTTGGAAAGTCCCAGGATCATTGCATAAGCCGAAACGCATTCTTTTGTAAGCAAATGTTCCATAAGGACAAGTGAATGTGCTTTTCTCTTGGTCTTTAGGATCGATGGGAATTTGAAAATACCCGGAGAAACCGTCTAAGAAGCAATAATAATCATTACCCGCTAGACGTTCAAGCATTTGGTCCATAAAAGGAAGGGGAAATGATCCTTTATCGTAGCATCATTGAGTTTGCGATAGTCTATACAAACTCTCCACCCTATAACGAGACGAGTAGGAATCAACTCGTTGTTTTCATTGGGCACAACGGTGATTCTTCCTTTCTTAGGCACATAATGGATCGGACTAACCCATGGTGAATCCGAGATAGGGTAGATCATTCCCGCATCAAGAAGTTTGATAACCTCTTTTTTGATAACGTCATGGATCTTGGGATTCACCCTTCTTTGGTTTTGAATAGTGGGTTTAAAGTCGTCCTCCATGAGAATTTTATGTGTGCAAAAGTGAGGATCAATTCAACGAATATCAGAGATTTTCCAAGCAATCTCTTTCTTATGATTCTTCAGCACGTCGATAAGTCGAGATTTTTCTTCTTGTTTCAAGTCCTTTGCGATGATGACGGGTAATTTCTTATTGTCTTCAAGGAACACATATTCGAGATGAGACGGCAGATCCTTAAGCTCTAAATCCGGAGGATTTTTGATGGAAGGTATAGTCAAATTCGGATCATCGATAGAGATTTCCTTAGGAGATGGTGGAGAAATATGGTCCTCATTGAGAAGTTTCTCAATGGTACGAATGTCTTCATCCCAAATGGAGGGAGAATCATCATATTGTAAGTCCACATATCCCAAAGTTGCTTCAAATTCTTTCAAATGTAACTCACTTTCTCCAAATGGAGTTAGTGATGGAGCAATAGAGGCAACGGTCTCAACAACGAGAAGAGAAGAAGAACCACTTTTACAAGCGTCTTTGAAATGTTTTTCAAGCCTCATCAAGAACGTCAATTGTAAAATCCATGATTTTACCATGATTTTATGTAATGAAATTTCACCCATCAAATCTTGGAACACAAATTCATGTATTATATTTCTATAAGTCATGTGTGAAATTATCCAATGTGCACATATATTTTACATACATACTTGTTATAATAAGTTGACTATGTAAGCTATGTACATTAAACAAGTAGTAAAAATGCATAACCAACATTTGATGAAACAACACTTAACAAAAATTTGAAAAATATGCTACACCATGTGTATGTGGCCGTATATGTGTGTATGCATAGTATAGGTATCCCTAAACCTTCTTGGACTAACCCAAGGTTATGTATTCCTTATGTTCTAGCCCAACACAAGCCCACACAAGCCCACCCTCTTCTTTGGATAGCCTTACACGGCACACACATGCATATTTGGAAGAAGAAGGGTTGTCTTAGAAAGGGAAGAGCATACACTTGGCACAAGTGTTCTTACCAAGGCAATCATGCCTTTTGCATTCTCTTTCCCTGTCTCATCTTTAAGCAGAAACACACACATTCCCATCTCTCCTACATGCAACCTCACTTCTCTCTTCATCTCTCTCTCTCTCTCTCTCAATATTTCGGCTATAAGCCACAAAACTCCAAAGTTGATTCATTAAATCAACTAAATCTTTGTCCCATCTTGATTACAAATCATTTGGTAGCATCATTTCTCTTGGAACCACTATAAACAAGCCCTAGCCGACCCATTATAGGTCACGGTTTGATTTATACATAGGGTTTTCTTCACCATCTTGAGTAGATTTCAAATCTCCTTGTTCATCTAGATCATCCTTCGTATTTTAGGCAAGAAAGGTATACACATCATGTGCTTTCATTTCTTCATGCATGCATCATTATACATCTATAAACACAAGTAAATAACATGATAAAAATCAAGGTTTGATAAAGCTATGACCATTAAAGGTCACGTCATATTTATAAAAATCATGTTCATGATTTAAAATCTTTTAATAAGAAACATATGATTTGTATTCTATGTTTTAAACTAGATTTAAAAACCATATGAAACCTTTTATAAATCTAAATGTTGCATGAGTTATAAATCTTGTTTTATGGGACTTTGGTTAACTAATGACCATATATCTCATAAAATGAACTTGTGAAACTTAAAAATCATGAAAACCATGACCTTAAAGGTCACGGTTAAAATGAGTAAAGGCCATATGACTTGTCTACTTAGTTTGGAATAGTGGAATATGAAATGTTACATGTTAAATGAGTTATTAATAATCATCAAAGTAACTTATGTGAATATATGTAGCCGTGGGTTACATATGACCCTAAATGGGTTAGATGTACATGCATGTTATTATACAACCTAGATCTAGTAATAAGTGTTAACTTAACATGATAAACATGAAATAAGCTTATAGATCTTATGGGAATATTGGGAGAAAACAATATAGCCGTGGGATATATATTGTCTTCTTGGAATAATAGTAACTTTGGGAACATGCATGTAACCTAGATAATCATGATGTGTTTTTGTAAATATTTACAAGACTTAAAAACTAGTTAAAGTATTCATCTTAGAAATACCAAGATCTAAAAATATAGCCGTGAGCTATATATGTGGGTACATGGATCTATGTATGATTTTTAGGTCTAGACATAGTTTAGATCTCATTTTGAACTTGTGACTTATTTTCTTGATGTGTACATAGTTAGATCTAATTTTGTAACACATATAAATTACATGCAACCTTAAAATAAGACTTGACTTATCTTAATAAGCTATAACTAATATTAGCCGTGGGATATAAGCTCCTACTAGGGCTTATGGCTTACTTGTAACCTTATGACACACCTAGATCTAATTTGGTATAACACATAAAATAAATTTTAAGTTTTATTCATCTATTTAGATTGAAAACTAAATATTAATAAGCTCATAATAAGCTTATAAGAATATCCTAAGTAAAAATATACATAAAATGTAAAGTAATGTTAATGGACTAATTAAGTCCATGAAAAGTTAATCTAAAACTTAAAAGGACCCAATAAGCCCATTTGATAAATTATAGTAACTTAAATGGACTTAAGATTACACTTAGGCCCATTTAACTAATTAAAGGGACTTAAAAATGTATTAAGCCCAACAAATGATTTAAAGGCCCATTTAAATAAATTAGTGGACTTGAAATATATTTAAGCCCACTAAAATAGCCCATTAGATGTTTAGTCCATTTAATGAGCCCATATAAAGTTTGAATGTTAAAATAAAAGTTTTTATAATAAAATGTAACTTATAAAAACTTTTTGGATTAAAATGACAATTTATGAAACTTAAAGACTAAAACCGTAAGTTATGAAACTTATTTTGATACATAAATAAACACAAGGACTGAAAATGTAATTATCCAAAAGTCTAGGGCTTAATAAATACCACCCATGGAAAATTAAACCCTAGGAACCATTTTGGGAAGTTTCTAAAAGTTATTTTGTCATTTTAAAACCCTAAGGACCATTTTGGCAATAGTCCGAAACTTAAAGAAGCCCTAGGGGCTGTTTTGTCATTTTAGTAAAATTACAAAACCTAGATAATACTAGGGGGACTAAATCTGCCATAAGCCGAAAATTAAACAAGCCCTAGTTATCCAATGTGCACTAATCCGAAAGTTTACTTGTTTAAAAATATGGAGGGACTAGTTTTGCCATGTTCCGAAACTATAAAGAGCCCTAGGTACTAAAAATGTAAAATCCGAAAGATTATACTTGTTTAAAAATATAGAGGGACTAGTTTTGCCATATTCCGAAACATTAACAAGCCCTAACCCCAAAATCTATTTTAATAATAAAACATAATTAAAATACTTAGACCATAAGAGTTAAGGTATAAATTCTTAAATTTAAATTATTTTATAAATATTAAAATAATTTATGGAAACTTTAAAGTAAAATAAAGTATTATATTTATTTTTCAAAATAAAATATATTTACTTCAGGAAATAATTGTATAAACAATTATGAATATGTATTACTCATACATAAACTCATATACTTTTAGAAAAATAAAAACTATATGAACGCTAGATAGATTAAATGCTAATATGTAAGTAAAACATTTTACGTTTACTCAAAATATGAAACTTAATAATAAGCTTAAATAGATGATTATACTACATGAACTACGAATGTGGATTAATATTAAGTAGAATTTTCATATTTACTTAATAATGGAACTTAATAGTAAATGAGTGATTATAATACTTGAACGGAGAACGTAAACTAATATTTTAAACATTTTATGCCTACTTAAATGAAAAACTTGATTGTAAGTGAATTATTGTTATAAATACATGTATGCTAACTGATATTAATAATTAAACATTTTATGTTTATAGAAATGAAACTTATATAAGTAAGTTTAAATGAATATTGATGGTACTTGAACTACGATTATTTAGATAAACACCGTAGCATAAATGAACTGACTAAAATCTGTATAAGCATACATATATGTTCTTTGTACTATCTGTTAAGACTGTACTATCTGATTAGGCATGACTTTGGTGTGAGCTTTAATTGTATACCCGTGTTAAACAAGCAATTGCCTACTCCCAGATGAGTTTACAGCCCCATATAAACAATTTGATAAAACTTTCCCTTTTGGGAAATAAAATATGCAAACATATATTGGACACAACTGGATTGTATAAACTTGATTATGATTGATTATTATTGAAACTGTTAATTTGTTGTAAATCGCCCAAATGTTATAAATAGATCTATTAGGGATTGACCATCCCCGTCTGGGTGAGTCATGCTCACTATGCCTTGGCCGGGACAACAGACGTATACCATGGTGGAACTGGAATGGGTGTCTTTTTGTAAGACACTACGTCCTCATCTGTTGAGGACTATGGGGTTAAGCTTCAGTTTCTAATAATAAACAAATGTTATTTACATTTTAGTAAGAATGCTTTGTGCATTATTACTTCTATGATTATTGTATGTCCAAACTAATTAATTGTTAAAATCTGTAAATTCACCAAATTTATGTTGACCCCCATTAGTATGTTTTGCACATGAATATGAAGTTAGTACGTGGTGTGTGCATGGTCTCCAGCATATTAGAAATCTGCATCATAGGACTCGTCAGGGGTTCTATTTGGGAAACAAAAACAATCACCTACTGTCTTGTTTAAGACAATTTTTATTTATTTGTTATCAAACATGTAATCTGATTTAAATAACTCTTTATCTTATGCTCTATGGACTATATGCTATCGATCCACCCTAGTGAAATCTCCAGGAATATTTTTCGCATATTTTGACCCTACCCGGGGTGTCATAGAGAATGGTATCAGAGCATTAGTTATAGAGAACCAGATAAATTTTTAAATAAAATAAAAATAAAATGATTTTTCTTTTATTTAAAACTGGACTGTAACTTATAAAAATCTTTTTGGGATTTTATTTTGGGACCGTATTAGTTAAGCATATAGATCTTAGGGCATTTTATGCTATGTGAACTAATTGTATATATACATATGTTTACTAAACTTGATTATTAATACTGTTTAGTGAGATATTGCTATATGTTTGACGTGCTAAACTTGAAAATTTTACACCACATAGTAAAATACTGAAATGAGAATATGGGTAATATTAAACTAAACTTCACACTTAAAAATTGATAAATGAACTACTTACATGATAATATATATATATATATATATATATATATATATATATATATATATATATATATATATATATATATATATATATATATATATATATATATATATATATATATATATATATATATATAAGTATAAATATTTGTAACCTTAAAACATTCTAAAAATAGTTTAAAAAGGGATATATTTCATAAAGCATGTAATCTAAATAATATTGTTCTTTGTTTGTAAGCTTATACTCACTTTAAACTTAAAATAATACTATTTCAGAGCATCATGACTCCGCCTACTGCATCCACGACTATTCTACCCAGAGTAGCTCCTACTCCAGTTGTTTGTTCATCTCCACGATCAACGCAGTGTGGATGGTTGTCAGCCTCGGATTCAGAGGATGACCCAACCACCGAAGCTGTACTCCTAGAGGACCCTTTTTCCATCTCAACATCAGCCACACTAGCCCCAACCTCCGTGGAGGCGGACCGGGTCCCTTCTAGCATACCGTCTTCCATGCCTCCGTCCTTTTCATCAGGCTATTTCTCCGGACCCGCACCTGTCTCCACTTATGAGACCGGGGAAGGCTCCGGGGCAGGACGTGTCGATTCCATCCAGGCCCAGATCTCCGCACTGGCTGCACGCCATGAGCAAGAGATATCCGACCTCCACAGCCAGTTGGCAGTCAGTCAACAAAGCCATGCTGTCATCTATGATCGTATCGACACTCTTTTCACACCATGAGGGGAGACTCCCAGACTGCTAAGGGCATCCAGGCTAGGACGGACGAGGCATTAAAGTGGTTATTGGATGAGAACTACCGCCTCCACCAGCGCATTCAGGTCATGGAGGGTCTGCAGCTTCAGACCCATGCTGCTCTTGCCACTCAGGAGCAATCATTATCCATCTTCTTTCATCTTGCCACTGTCCGACATGATGGGGTTACTGGGGAGATGGCTTATCTCCGAGGGGTCGTCGATAGACTCCGGAACCAGCTACTGTCTACACTCCGTACGCTCAAGGATACCCGAACGACAGTTTGGACTTTGTGGAACACCAGGAGGAATTCTACAGCCCCACCATCTCCATCCGCACCATCAGCCCCGGCATCATCTATTCAAAATCGGCAGCGGCGCCATTTGAAATTGAGTATAATTGAAGTTCGTTTTCTCAGTTCTTAACCAATTTAAAGTCCTAACAAAATCGGGTTTATAATTGTTTTTGGTTGGTAGGGTTATTTGGCTTTTCTATGTCTAATTGATCAATCAAGTAAAAAGTTGAAAAATATTAACTACGTAACCGTAAAACAATAAGTCAATTACCAAATTTCTATTCAAATAAAGACAAAAATGTAAAACTATGAAATTTAAGTGCTAAAAATGTAAAATATTGAAACTAATGTGCTTGAAATGTAAATTCGGTTAACTACAAGGACTAACTATGCAAATGTAACAAACTAATAACCAAAATGTAACAAATTTGAAAACTGCCTAACTGAATTTGTAAAGTTTTGAAAATGAAAGGACTAATTAAATGCAAACCCTAATTTAGTGCAAGTTAACTAATAATGCAAACAGGAACAAAACTCAAGGACTAAAGTGCAATTACTAGAGAATTTTAGACAAAAACGGGCAAACAACTCAAATAAGCTGTCTAGAGCTTATTAATGGACCAAATAAGCTCTAATAACTTGCAAACAGATTAAAATCAAGAATTAACTAGGCTTGCAAAAGGAATTCACTTAAAAGCTTATAAAACTCGATTTAGCTTATTCTAATAAGCCCATATTAAGCAAACAAGAAAATGAAAGTTCCACAACTTGATTTTCTTGAGAAAACTGATTAATAAGCTAACAAGGAGTATGGAATGTCTTTCCAAATGAAAAATGATCAACTAAATAAGCTGAATCTGAAATTAAGCTGAACAAGTGCTTATTTGACTTTCGTTGACCAACTTTTTCAAAAAGCTGAAAATTTCAAAACCTACTCAGGAACACTTTCTAAACACAAATTGAAAGAAAATCAAGAAGTTTATGAAGTAGAAATGGAGATATGAGAAAACAGATTGAGCTTTTATCACAGAAACTGACAAATGCTATGGTGCTTATTCAAATGCTTATTCCTAACTCAAATCAAGATACTGTAGAAATTCCTATTACACACTTAAACATCAGATGTTAGATGATGTTAAGAAGCTGGTTTGAAGGAATTTTATCAACTAATAAAGAAATGCTAATCAATTGAAATCAAGAACTTTTCAGAAAACTTTTTTAACAAAGACTGACCCAAACTATTTTTGTGCAAATTTCCTTTTCGACTTATGTTTTGACTTGAAAACTGCTAAACTTTTTTTAAAATGCCTAAATTACTGAGAATGAGCAGGATTTAACCAAGTAACAACACTTAAACTCAAAATGAAACCTAATCCCAAACACTAGTTAACTGATTTTTGACAAAGTTTTGGCAAAGAAATTTGAGCTAATGGCTAAACTAATTTAAGACAGATATCTAAACAAACTCAATGACTAAATTGTAATGAACTAGAACCAAATTCAAGCAATGAAACAGGCTAAGACTCAAATTGTACTAACAAGCTATTATTCCTGATATATTGCAAACAGAAACAAGAATTAAGCTATTGATCAAGAATCAAACTACACTTAAGCTATCCAATCACCAAAATCAGTTCAATGATATCTAAACACACTTAATCATGCAAGCAAACAGGTTTACACTATGAATTAAGCAGGTAGACAACAATTTAGTGGAACAAAAATGTAGAACTCAAAACCTTTTAGCTTAGGCCTCCATTAATGGAGTAGAGAAGCGCTGAGCTTTCTAACCAATGCTAAACCACCACCTTAGCATTTAAATCTACCAATCAACAACTATTATCATCATAATCACCATTGTTGAACCATTAATCTTCAAAATCTACAAAAACTAGTACTGGATGAACATGACAGGATCAAAACAGCTACAAATCTTCAACACTTTGCTAATCATGATCAATTGTAATCATAATAAGCTAATATCAACACAAGGATAACAGAATTGCAGGTATGAACAGTAGATTTAGGAAATGAAAGTGAAATTTTATTGATTGAATTTGAAAGGTGGTTACAATGGTAAGTAAGTTGTTACAACTACTAACAGACTCAAGAGATTGTCAATCTCTTGAGTTGTTAAGCTAATTCCTAACAGATTGAGAGAGAAAAAGTAAAGTGTGTGTTTTTCACACTTTCTACATTACAACAAATGAAACCTAGCTAGGGGTATTTATAGAGTGCATTTGAGTGTTGGTGAGGATGAGTGACGTGTTGGAACCAATCTCCAGCTTTTACGTGGCCTAAATCTGTTAATTGGAATCTACAGTTGAAGAACACAATTGGGCTTTTCCTCTTGAATGGATTTTATCTTAATTGGATAGTTGGAATGAGTTCGTCTCTTGATTTTAAACACTTTTGATGTTGGAATCTTCTTCTGAAATGCACTCCTCCGTTTTATTGATTCTGGGATCGTCACTTTGTTGAAGATGACACATGGCTCTTTCTGGTTGGGCGAGGAGTGAGCAAACGGATTATTATCCAAAGTGGATAATTGGATTATGGAGTGTTGAAATCTGATTGGCTGAGAGGAGTTTAGTGCGTCGCACTGTTGAGATTCGGCTATTAAATGCAAAGTGAAGTTAGTGGCCAGCTGTCCCTTATTTGGCAATCCAAAACCTCTTTTCCTTGAATTTTGATTGGCTAATAACTCCTTCACACGGATTGATCGAAACTTGAAGTATTTTTGGCAGTTTCAATCCCTCACTTTGGCAGATTTGTATTTTGAGCTATAATCTTCACAACCTTGATAATTCTGGTCCTTTAAGATTCATTCTTGAACATAATTGATCCTTTTGACTTGGTTGACTTGATAATTGACCAGATTTGACTTTGATCTTGACTTTTCCAAAATTGCACTTTAGTCCTTCATCTTTTGAATATTGTCAAGATAGGTCCTTTGTCTTCAAAGTCTTTTCACTTTTGATCCTTCTTTATCTTTTCATCCAAATAAGCTTGATTTTCTTCTTGTTTGCTTGAAAATGCATCCTTCTTACCTATTTGTACACAAACACAAAACATACCACATAATACTACTTTATAGCACAAAGGTTTGGTATTTTTCGTGTGTTTTAAGGTGATTTGTTGATTAATTGATATGAGTTTTTGCTCATATCACTCTTTTTCAGCTTTTGGTGATGTAATCCCGTACTTTGTCTTTTCTTTTCTTCTAGGACATGTAACTTTGGGATATGATGTTTTTAAAGACTGTGTGTATCATTACTTTGGATTAGGCCCGACCGGCCTATGACTTAGATTGTGTTATGCTAAGATGAATGTTAAATTTCTCATGAAAATAACATGTAATCACTTTCTTTATTATATCTGTTGTGCAATGTATTATATTATGAGATCTTAACAGGTTATCCAAATTTGTTATGAAATCAGTGCATAAGTTTCCTCGTGCAAATAATATAAAAACTGTACTAACATTTGAACTAATAATCTCATTTTGTATATGATTATAGACAAATGGTGATTACGAGGTCAAATCCCAATAATGCAACCACTTCCAATGCCGACAATGCTGAATCCCCAGAAGCTACTCGAAATGTCAGTGTCGCACAACTGCGGGAAATGATAAGAGAAGGCATCACAGCAGCCATGGCAGCCAGAGGAGCTAACCCAAATGCAAACAATGATCCAAACTCCGATGCTCGCAAAAACAACACCAACAGGGGTTGCTCTTACCCCGACTTCTTAAAATGTAAACCCTTATACTACCGAGGGAAAGAAGGAGTTGTTGAACTGATGCAGTGGTTTGAAAGGCTAGAGACAGTCTTCCGCATCAGTGGTTTTGCTGACGAGAACAAAGTTAAGTTTGCCACGTGCACCCTACTTGAAAGTGCCCTTACCTGGTGGAACTCTGTGGTCGCTATCCTTGGACATGACGCTGCTTATACTCTCACTTGAGCCAACCTCAAGAAAAGAATGACTGAGAAGTACTGTCCCAGAGGAGAAATGAAGAAGTTGGAAGTCGAGTTGTGGGATCTCAAGTGTAAGGACAATGATATCATTTGGTACAACCAAAGATTTCAAGAGTTAAGCTTGATGTGCACTAGAATGTTTTCTCTAAGGAGTGACAAGATTGAAAAGTATATCAGCGGACTCCCTGACAACATTCATGACAGTGTGCTAGCTTCACGACCCACCACTGTTGAAGGTGCCATGGAATTTGCGACTGAGCTGATCAACAAACGAGCCCGCAATCTGTCCGAGAGACAAACAGACAACAAGAGGAAATCCGATGAGAATTCTCGTAGCCAGCACCAACAGCCTTTCAAAAAGCAAAACGTTGGGCAAGCCCAACCCGCGCTAAGAACTACTCGGGGACCAAGCCCAAGTGTTCAAAATGCAACTACCATCATGTTGCTGGAGGACAATGCCAAGGATGCTACAAATGTGGCCAACAAGTCCATTTTGCTCGCGATTGTCCCACCAATGTTGCTACCTCCGGCCGACCCAACACAAATCCTGGAAACAGCAACAAGGGAAAGTCTAACGCACGAGGAAGTGGAAGTGGGCATCAGGGAAACCAAAACCCCACTGGTGGGAGCAGTAGCGGACCGAAGAAAGCTGTGGTATGTTACGAGTGTGGAACTCCTGGGCACGTGAGACCTGATTGTCCCAAGTGGGCCAACCAGAAGAAGGACAACAAGGGAACTTCTTCGCAGGTGTACATGGCTGGCAATGCCCCAACAAATCCTGGCTCCAACACCGCACCTGGTACGTTCTTACTAAACCAATGATATACATCTATATTTTCTGATACATGTGTAGACCAAAGCACTACAATTTCTAAATTTAGTAAGGTAATAGAAATCCCTTCGATAGTTCTAGACTCCCACTATACGGTGGAATAGTCGACGTAAAAGTTATGATAGTTAAACACCATCATTCGAGGATGTTCCAAAATCATCCGTTTTACACCAATCAGATCCTAGAAAGCCTTGATAGCTTTGATGTCGTTATTAGCACAAATTGACTAGCAAGTATCATGCAATTATCCTATATAACAAAAAATGGGTTTGTTTACCTTGGTGAGATGAAACCTTGACTATACTGGGGAGCCATAACCCCGATATAGTTAACACTAGATTTAGTGTCATATCTAGCACCAACAGGCTAGAGAATACTTGGTCCGAGAATATCCCATTTCCCTAACCTATTTCTTCCCTGCCTAAACTTGAAGGACACAGCCAACTCGCAATGGGTGTATTTTGTAGGGTTACTTCTGTCACCTAGGCAACCCTAAACCTGAAAGGCACATCCAACTCACAATGGGTGTACTTTGTAGGGCTATGTTTGACATCCCCCGTAAGGAGATGTTCAATGTCCTATGTTTTTGGACATTCCTCTTTCCTCTTCGGATCCAATTAGTTCGACAATACCATCACCCACTAGACGCTGGGAGATGAGAATTCCTCTCTTTAGAAGTCAAAATTTGTACAAATTTTGAACCAGTAATAGTGAATGCATGACCCTTGTTACGGCACCCTGCAAGGCGCGCACATCTTTATTCTTGGTATCTTATTTTATTTCCACCATTTGAGGTACTTCTTTTCTGTGTCCCTCTCGCTCAGCCTCACGGCAAAGGAAGCAGATTCTTTACAACTTCTTACGCAATCACCATCAACAAGAATCTTAACCTCTTTGTTGGGTAGAAACTTTAGCACCATTAACTAATGTTTGTGTTCCGCTGGCTTGAGGTAAAAGATCATAAGTCTTTTCTTAAAACTATTGATGTAGGAGGGGCTATAGTTAAAATGTTTTGATTTACCTTCAACACCAAATTTTCATCATCGGGTGTGGAGATATAACCAGTATCTCACCCGTGAAAAGGATGTAGATATAGTACATTCCTAGCTTCCCCAGTGTATAAAGCATGCTGGCGTGTCCTCCACATATCAGAAACCATTTGCAATTGATTTGTCCTCCTAACCAAATCTACAACGCCATTGGTTTTCTCCCAGATTCTGGAAGGGTATAGCTGCGACCCCGTTAAGCAGCCCGCGCCTATCCATCCACAGTAGCAGTCTCCTTTACTGCTCAATCGTATGTATAGTGCGATCCATATAAAGATCTCTTTGCATTCCTCTCCTATCCATCCACAACAGCAGTCTCCTTTACTGCTCAATCGGATGTATAGTGTGATCCAGATAAAGATCTCTTTGCATTCCTCTCCTATCCATTCACAGCAGCAGTCTCCTTTACTACTCAATAGGATGTATAGTGCGATCCAGATAAAGATCTCTTTGCATTCCTCTCCTATCCATCCACAGCAGCAGTCTCCTTTACTACTCAATCGGATGTATAGTGCGATCCAGATAAAGATCTCTTTGCATTCCTCTCCTATCCATCCACATAAGTAGTCTCCTTTACTGCTCAATAGGATGTATAGTGCGATCCAGATAAAGATCTCTTTGCATTCCTCTCATATCCATCCACAACAGCAGTCTCCTTTACTGCTCAATCAGATGTATAATGCGATTCGGATAAAGATCTCTTTGCATTGCTCCTATCCGACCATAGCAATAATCTCTTCTACTGCTCAATCGGATGAATAGAGCAACCTGGATAAAAATATCTTTGCATTCTCTTTTGTTCACTTATAATGACGGAAGCTTCTATTAATGCCAAATCAGGCGTATAAGAATAACCTAGGTGTAGACCACTTCGCATTCATGCCGCCATCCGTACTTGAGAGAGAATCTGAAACGGAACATACTTAGAAAATCTTCACTTAAGAGATAACTACGTTTCTAATAGCTTTGAGGACAAAGCTAAAATAAAGGGGTGGTGCTGTAAAATCCATGATTTTACCATGATTTTATGTAATGAAATTTCACCCATCAAATCTTGGAACACAAATTCATGTATTATATTTCTATAAGTCATGTGTGAACTTATCCAATGTGCACATATATTTTACATACATGCTTGTTATAATAAGTTGACTATGTAAGCTATGTACATAAAACAAGTAGTAAAAATGCATAACCAACATTGGATGAAACAACACTTAACAAAAATTTGAAAAATATGCTACACCATGTGTATGTGGCCGTATATGTGTGTATGCATAGTATAGGTATCCCTAAACCTTCTTAGACTAGCCCAAGGTTATGTATTCCTTATGTTCTAGCACAACACAAGCCCACCCTCTTCTTTGGATAGCCTTACACGGAACACACATGCATATGTGGAAGAAGAAGGGTTGTCTTGGAAAGGGAAGAGCCTACACTTGGCACAAGTGTTCTTACCAAGGCAATCATGCCTTTTGCATTCTCTTTCCCTCTCTCATCTTTAAGTTGAAACACACACATTCCCATCTCTCCTACATGCAACCTCACTTCTCTCTTCATCTCTCTCTCTCTCAATATTTCGGCTATAAGCCATAAAACTCCAAAGTTGATTCATTTAAACAACTAAATCTTTGTCCCATCTTTATTACAAATCATTTGGTAGCATCATTTCTTTTGGAACCACTATAAACAAGCCCTAGCCGAACCATTATAGGCTAGGGTTTGATTTATACATAGGGTTTTCTTCACCATCTTGAGTAGATCTCAAATCTCCTTGTTCATCTAGATCATCCTTGGTACTTTTAGGCAAGAAAGGTATACACATCATGTGCTTTCATTTCTTCATGCATGCATCATCATACATCTATAAACACAAGTAAATAACATGATAAAAATCAAGGTTTGATAAAGCTATGACCATTATAGGTCACGACATATTTATAAAAATCATGTTCATGATTTAAAATCTTTTAATAAGAAACATATGATTTGTATTCTATGTTTTAAACTAGATTTAAAAACCATATGAAACCTTTTATAAATCTAAATGTTGCATGAGTTATAAATCTTGTTTTATGGGACTTTGGTTAACTAATGACCATAGATCTCATAAAATGAACTTGTGAAACTTAAAAATCATGAAAACCATGACCTTAAAGGTCACAGCTAAAATGAGTAAAGGCCATATGATTTGTCTACTTAGTATGGAATAGTGGAATATGAAATGTTACATGTTAAATGAGCTATTAATAATCATCAAAGTAACTTATGTGAATATATGTAGTCGTGGGTTACATATGACCCTAAATGGGTTAGATGTACATGCATGTTATTATACAACCTAGATCTAGTAATAAGTGTTAACTTAACATGATAAACATGAAATAAGTTTATAGATCTTATGGGAATATTGGGAGAAAACAATATAGCCATGGGCTATATATTGTCTTCTTGGAATAATAGTAACTTTGGGAACAAGCATGTAACCTAAATAATCATGATGTGTTTTTGTAAATATTTACAAGACTTAAAAACTAGTTAAAGAATTCATCTTGGAAATACCAAGATCTAAAAATATAGCCGTGAGCTATATATGTGGGTACATGGATCTACGTATGATTTTTAGGTCTAGACATAGTTTAGATCTTATTTTGAACTTGTGACTTATTTTCTTGATGTGTACATAGTTAGATCTAATTTTGTAACACATATAAATTACATGCAACCTTAAAATAAGACTTGACTTGTCTTAATAAGCTATAACTAATATTAGCCGTGGGATATAAGCTCCTACTAGGGCTTATGGCTTACCTGTAACCTTATGACACACCTAGATCTAATTTGGTATAACACATAAAATAAATTTTAAGTTTTTTTCATCTATTTAGATTGAAAACTAAATATTAATAAGCTCATAATAAGCTTATAAGAATATCCTAAGTAAAAATATACATAAAATGTAAAGTAATGTTAATTGACTAATTAAGTCCATGAAAAGTTAATCTAAAACTTAAAAGGACCCAATAAGCCCATTTGATAAATTTTAGTAACTTAAATGGACTTAAGATTACACTTAGGCCCATTTAACTAATTAAAGGGACTTAAAAATGTATTAATCCCAACAAATGATTTAAAGGCACATTTAAATAAATTAGTGGACTTGAAATATATTTAAGCCCACTAAAATAGCCCATTAGATGTTTATCCCATTTAATGAGCCCATATAAAGTTTGAATGTTAAAATAAAAGTTTTTATAAGAAAAGGTAACTTATAAAAACTTTTTGGATTAAAAATGACAATTTATGAAACTTAAAGACTAAAACTATAACTTATGAAACTTATTTTGATACATAAATAAACACAAGGACTGAAAATGTAATTATCCAAAAGTCCAGGGCTTAATAAATACCATCCGTGGCAAATTAAACCCTAGAGACCTTTTTGGGAAGTTTCTAAAAGTTATTTTGTCATTTTAAAACCCTAAGGACCATTTTGCCAATAGTCCGAAACTTAATGAAGCCCTAGGGGCTGTTTAGTCATTTTAGTAAAATTACAAAACCTAGATAATACTAGGGGGACTAAATCTGCCATAAGCCGAAACTTAAACAAGCCCTAGGTACCCAATGTGCACTAATCCGAAAGTTTACTTGTTTAAAAATATGGAGGGAGTAGTTTTGCCATGTTCCGATACTATAACAAGCCCTAGGTACTAAAAATTTAAAATCCGAAAGATTATACTTGTTTAAAAATATAGAGGGACTAGTTTTGCCATATTCCGAAACATTAACAAGCCCTAACCCTAAAATCTATTTTAATTATAATAAAACATAATTAAAATACTTAGACCATAAGAGTTAAGGTATAAATTCTTACATTTAAATTATTTTATAAATATTAAAATAATTTATGGAAACTTTAAAGTAAAATAAAATATTATATTTATTTCAAAATAAAATATATTTACTTCAGGAAATAATTGTATAAACAATTATGAATATGTATTACTCATACATAAACTCAAATACTTTTAGAAAAATAAAAACTATATGAACGTTAGATAGATTAAATGCTAATATGTAAGTAAAACACCTTACGTTTACTTAAAATATGAAACTTAGTAATAAGCTTAAATAGATGATTATACTACATGAACTACGAACGTGGATTAATATTAAGTAAAATTTTCATATTTACTTAATAATGGAACTTAATAGTAAATGAGTGATTATAATACTTGAACGGAGAACGTAAACTAATATTTTAAACATTTTATGTCTACTTAAATGAAAAAATTGATTGTAAGTGAATTATTGTTATAACTACATGTATGCTAACTGATATTAATAATTAAACATTTTTTGTTTACTTAGAAATGAAACTTATATAAATAAGTTTAAATGAATATTGATGGTACTTGAACTACGGTTATTTAGATAAACACCGTAGCATAAATGAAATGACTAAAATCTGTATAAGCATACATATATGTTTTTTGTACTATCTATTAAGACTGTACTATCTGATTAGGCATGACTTTGGTGTGACCTTTAATTGGATACCCGTGTTAAACAAGCAATTGCCTACTCCCAGGTGATTTTACAGCCCCATATAAACTATTTGATAAAACTTTCCCTTTTGGGAAAGAAAATATGCAAACATATATTAGACACAACTGGATTGTATAAACTTAATTATGATTGATTATTACTGAAACTGTTAAATTGTTGTAAATCGCCCGAATGTTATAAATAGATCTATTAGGGATTGACCATCCCCGTCTGGGTGAGTCATGCTCACTGTGCCTTGGCCAGGACAACAGACATATACCATGTTGGAACTGGAATGGGTGTCTTTTTGTAAGACACTACGTCCTCATCTGTTGAGGACTATGGGGTTAAGCTTCAGTTTCTAATAATAAACAAATGTTATTTACATTTTAGTAAGAATGCTTTGTGCATTATTACTTCTATGATTATTGTATGTCCAAACTAATTAATTGTTAAAATCTGTAAATTGACCAACTTTATGTTGATCCCCGTTAGTATGTTTTGCACAGGAATATGAAGTTAGTACGTGATATGTGCATGGTGTCCAACATCTTAGAAATCTGCATCATAGGACTCGTCAGGGGTTCTATCTGGGAAATAAAAAAATCACCTACTGTCTTGTTTAAGACAAATTTTATTTATTTGTTATCGACTATATGCTATCGATCTACCCTAGTGACATCTCCGAGAATATTTTCCGCATATTTTGACCCTACCCGGGGTGTCAAATCATAGAAATTAACGCTCTCGTTTTCAGAAGGCTATTTAGAAAGTTTACCCATGTTGAAGACGATTTTATCGTCACCAACTCTCATGATTAATTCGCCCGCGGCTACATCAATGAGAGTGCGACCGGTCCTCAAGAATGGACGTCCAACGATTAATGGAACACGGAGATCTATCTCGTAGTCAACGACAACAAAATCCGCCGAAAAGGTGAATTTGTCGACACCGACGAAGACATCTTCGACTATCCCCACCGGATAAGCAACCGTACGGTTAGCTAATTCCAATGTCATTCGTGTGGGGACTAGCTTGGGTAGAGATAATTGTTTCCAAACACTTAATGGAATTAAGTTTATACTAGCACCTAGATCGGCTAGGGCCATACAATTCTCTACTCCGAGGAAGTTGCAAGGAATGAGAAAACGACCCGGATCACCAAGTTTGGTGGGTAATTTCCCTAAGAGCACTGCGGAGCAATTCTCGTTAAGTTGGGTCTGAGCGATATCAAGAAGTTTCTCCTTATCACTAAGAAGATCTTTAAACATTTTAGCATATTTCAGCATGTGAGCGAGAGCGTCAGCAAAGGAGATGTTGAAATTAAGTTGTTTAAACATTTTGAGAAAGTTAGAAACCTGAATATCATCCTTGTTCTTCAACTTCTCTTTCCTCAACCTTGAGGGATAAGGTATATTGGGTTGAGATGAAGGCTTTGGAATGGAATTCTCACTCACATCTTTGGGTGGTGGAGGGGTGGAAGTAGAAGGTGGAGGAATTTGTGAATAGAAGGTGGAGGAATTGGAGAAGGGGACTCGTTTTCCTTTGTCACAATCACCGGTGTAGGTGTAGGAAGCTCGGGTTCCTTTAAACCTTTTCCACATCGAGTGGTGACTGCTTTCATCTCCCCTCTTGGATTAGCAACGGTGTTACTCGGAAGAGAACCCGAACCAGAGGCTTGATTACTTTGGAAGAAACTAGCCATCATATCCCTTAAGTCATTTGTTTAACTGTGTTGGAAATACGTTTTCACATATTTAGAAAGGATCGGTCACTCCAAAGATATATTCAAGTTATGGGCTTGTGATCCTATATGTAATCCATATAACCCATATAGCCCACATGTAGGGTGGGCTATATATACCCCCTCCTAGCATGTTAGGAGGGGTTGGTGACTTGTGTTTTCACACATTTCATCTTAATCAACCATTCTTCTCTTTCTCTCCTTTCACTCTCTACCTTTATCTCTCTAAGTTCTTCCATTTTCCATCCATCTTAATAGATAAACCATAACATGCTTGATAGGTGTGAAAACACCCATCCTTTTACCACTTATTTCTGGCTAAAACGAGACCAAAACACGTATTTAATATCATTTGTTTGGAATTATGCGTGGTTTTTGTGTTTATTTTGTTTTCAGAGTCAACCAGATGAATATTGAAGAAAACATGGGATTGCACAGGTTTTATCGAAGAAAAAGACTCAAGACGAAGTCTATTGTCCAAGAGATGCAAAAGATTTGAAGTCATTGTGCCCATTTGAAGATTTAACGAAGAAAAGAGCCAAAGATGGAAGATTCATATATGTCGAAGAACTCGAGTCTATTAAACAAAAGATTATAAGACGAGTTGGAATTATTCACCGACACTTCTCAAAATCCAAAGTCGGAAACGTTTAATTAAAGAAACGTAAAGACTAAAGAAGAAAGAAGAAGAGAAGCCCATAAACAAAGCCCATTCACAAGCCCACAAAGCAAACGCCTATAAAGAGGACTTCTCCTCACTATTTTGGAACTAGCTAGTTTTTAGTTTTTCATTCTTCTTTCTAGTTTTAGAGAGAGAAAGTTCCCAACTTTCTCTCACTAAATTTTTCATTTTTTCTTTCTTTTAATTTTGCAAGTTTAAGCTTTGTGAATTTTAATTTCCATTAATCAAGTAAAAGTTTAAGCTTTATGTTCTTTAATCTCTTTCTACATTTCTTGATCTTGCTTAATTTTAATCCGAACCCTTAAACTTGATCCGAATCCTTCATGATTCGTGATTGAATTTAAGGTTGCGTGTTTAGAAAGTTCATTTCTTGTTCTTACAAAAGCTCGTACACGTTTACGCCATAGGCTCTCTATGCTTGTTGGCTTATTTCAAGTTCTAGCTTATTGATTTTCGGATTTTTAAAAGTTTTAGTCAATTCAAAGTTCCTTTCATAAAGAGTTTGATTTTATGTTTTGAAAAGTTGTCAAATTTAAGCTTTTTAGGTTGTTTAACATTCGGATAAGATAGCTTATTATACATGCTTATTGAGTTTTAAGCTGGACACCAAATTCGGATAAGTATTGCTTCCATCGCAATCTTGGGGATTCTACACATTCCGAGGATCACTTGTTTTGATCGCAATAACCCACTAGGGTTTTACTTTGCGATCGGTTGGTCATTTCCCCCTTATTCCGATCTGGATTGCGATCACTTATTGCGATCACATATTCCGACGGGACTAAGGTCCTTGTTAAGACGAAACTCTGCCCATTTTTCGACAGCAACATTCCGATAGAACAACATTGCGACAGAGGTATTTAAAGTATTCCGATCTGAAACATTCCGATCTAGGACTTTCTGATAAGACAACATTGCGATAGATTTGATCTTGATTATTCCGATGGACCTTCACATGGATATTCCGATGGTTTGTTTTGATAATTATTCCGATGGTGCATTCCGATAGATAGGAGTTGTTATTTTCCGATAGCTTATGTTTTTAAGTTTTAAAGTTTTGCAAAGTTTTATGTTTTAAGTGCTTTTCTAAATAATTTTTAAACACTTTAATTTCACTCAACGACATTTTCATACTTGCTTTTAATTTAAATCAGATAACCAAAACAAACCCCTATTTGTCACCAAGAACAACTATTCCACTTTGAGCTGTGATCAATTCGAGAAGATTCCGAGACAAAACTTGAACCCCAATGAAAACCATTGTATCAAATGGCGCCTCTGCCGGCTCTTCTCGTTGAGATTAACAGTTTTTTGTGAGAACTTGGATTTTGGGATCCGTTCACCGTGAACGTTACTTTTTCATAAAAATTTTCAAAAAACCCTAAAAATATAAAATTTTCAAAAATACAAAAAAATTAAAAAACCATAAAAACCAAAAATATTTCTTGTTTGCTTTGTTAGTTCTTTTGCAGGTGCATGCGTACACGATCAACGTCTTATCAAGAGCCCGAGCCTCTCGAAGACTTAGACATGGCCGGTGTACACAACAACAACAACAACAATAACCCACCTCAAAACAACAATAATAACAACAACAACAATCCACCTCTCAAAAACAATAATAACAACAACAATGAACCTCTACCGGACAATCGCCCTATGATTGAACTGTTACAAGCACATGTGGAGGGCACAATGATCTAATTGTCATACCCGCGATTGCAGCCAACAACTTCGAGCTCAAATCCGGCTTTATTCAGATGGTCTCTGCTCAACCATTCTTGTGGCGTACCATTGATGATCCTCATGACCACATCAAGAGATTCTTTCAACTCACGAATACGGTCAAATTCAATAGTGTTACACAAGAGGTAATCCGTTTACAACTTTTTCCTTTCTCCTTAGAGGGACAAGCCCGGCATTGGCTTGCAAAGGCACCGCCACAAAGTATTCTGACGTGGACGGATTTGGAGACCAAGTTTATAAACTACTTTTTCCCACCCTCTCGTACTACCGCTTTGCGGAATGAAATCATTAATTTTGAACAAAAGTACGATGAGTCGTTTAGTGAATCTTGGGACCGTTTCAAAGACCTTTTAAGAAAATGCCCACAACATGGTTTTACCAAAGTGCACCAAATGAATACTTTTTATAATGGTTTAAGCATGAATGACCAAGATTCACTAAACAGTGCCTCGGGGGGTAATATTTTGGTTAAGACTTCCAATGCCGCTTGGGATATTATTGAAAATAAGTCTCGTGTGCAAACCAAGAGTGTTCGGACCAATGCCGCTAGTGCTAGTACTAGTGACAACGACAAGCGACTTGACAAAATTACTACGCTTCTTGAATCACTTGTTACCCACAACGCTAACAACACCAACAGCATCAACGCTAAAAACTCTCAAGACGCTCAAGTCAATGCTGTTACCCAACCATGTGAAATATTCGGGGGTCCTCACTCTTACACCACTTGTACCACCACCAAAGACTATCCTTCTGAGAATGTTAATGCAGCATACGGTACCTATCCTCCGGCCGCTTATCCGGCTCGCCCTCAAGGTGACCGCAACTTGCTTAGCTACCGCTCTAACAACTTTCTTTCCCCACCCGGTTTTCCTCCTAAAAACCCAAACCAACAACAAAACCTTAATCGCCCTCCTCAACAACAACCTCGTACACCATACCAACCACCTCACAAACAACCATATCCACCTCAAAGAAATAACCAAGTTTACCAACAACCTGCTTATCAACCACCCGCCTACAATGCTCCTCCCAACCAACCCACCGCATTACACCAAGATATTGGAACCTACATGAGGACTAATGATGTGATCATGGACAATCTCCAATGGGAAGTGCTCAACTTGAAAGCAGACATGGTGAAACAAGGGAACGATCTGCGAGCTGATATGAGAAACACTTTGGCAAGTCAAACGAATGACTTAAGAAACATGATGGCTAGTTTCTTCCAAGGTAATCAATCCTCTTCTTCGGGTACTCTTCCGAGTAACACCGTTGCGAATCCAAGAGGGGAGATGAAAGCAATCACCACACGCAGTGGCAAAGGTACCAAGGAACCCGAGCTTCCTCTACCTCCACCGGTGATTGTGACTAAGGAAAACGAGTCACCTGCTCCTATTCCTCAACCTTCTATTTCCCCTATTCCTCCACCTCTTACTTCTACCCCTCCTCCACCCAAGGATGTGAGTGATCCTATTCTCCTAAAGACTTCCTCTTCTTCCGATATACCTTATCCCTTGAGGTTGAGGAAAGAGAAGCTCAAAAGCAAGGACGATATTCAGGTTTCAAACTTTCTCAAAATGTTTAAACAATTGAATTTCAACATCTCCTTCGCTGAGGCTCTCGCTCACATGCCTAAATACGCGAAAATGTTCAAAGATCTTCTTAGTGACAAGGAGAAGCTTCTTGATATCGCTAACACCCAACTTAATGAGAATTGCTCTGTAGTGCTCTTAAGGAAATTGCCAACTAAACTTGGTGATCCGGGTCGTTTCTTAATCCCTTGCAACTTCTCGGGAGTAGAGAACTGCATGGCCCTAGCCGATCTAGGTGCCAGTATTAATCTAATGCCTCTAAGCGTTTGGAAGCAATTATCTCTCCCCGAGCTAGTCCCCACCAAAATGACTTTGGAATTAGCTAACCGTACGGTTGCTTATCCAGTGGGGATAACCGAAGACGTTTTTGTAGGAGTCGACAAATTCACTTTTCCTGCCGATTTCGTCGTCGTCGACTACGATATGGACCCTCGTGTGCCATTAATTGTTGGTCGTCCATTCTTGAGGACCGGTCGCACTCTCATCGATGTTGAAGCCGGTGAGCTTATCATGAGAGTGGGTGACGATAAAATTGTCTTCAACATGGGAAAGCTTTCTAAACAGCCTTATTCATACGAGAGTGTTAATTGTATTGACGTTCTTGATGAGGCTTGTGAAGAACACTTCAAAGATGCTTGTAAAAGTATTCCTACCTCTCTTCCAAATGTTGAGACCGTTTCCTCTATTGATTCATCACTATCTCTATTTGGAGAAAGTGATTTCCTTTGGAAAGATTTGGAAGCCACCATGGGAGATGTGAACTTAGAACATGACGATTCTCCCACCGATTGGGATGAAGATATTCTCCTCATTGAGAACCTTCTTAAAGAAGACAATATTTCTCCACCATCTCCCAAGGCTATTGCTATTGATGAACCGAATTTGAATACGCCTCCTATCGAAAATCCTCCGGATTTAGAACTTAAGAAGTTGTCGTCCCATCTCGAGTACGTTTTTCTTGAAGAAAAGAAGAAGTCGCCCGTCATCATCGCGAAGGACTTAAAAGAAGAAGAAAAATCTCGCCTCTTCGCCGTGCTTAAAGATCATAAGAAGGCAATTGCTTGGAAACTTTCCGATATCCGCAGAATTGATCCAAACTTTTGTACTCACACGATTCTCATGGAAGATGACTTTAAACCCGCAATCCATAGCCAAATAAGGGTTAATCCTCGCATTCATGACGTCATCAAACAAGAGTTTATCAAACTTCTTGATGTCGGCTTGATTTACCCTATTTCAGATTCGCCTTGGGTAAGTCCCGTCCATTGTGTGCCCAAGAAGGGCGGAATAACCGTTGTTCCCAATGAACACAACGAGTTGATTCCTACTCGTCTCGTTACTGGGTGGAGAGTTTGTATCGACTATCGCAAACTCAATGATGCCACGAGAAAAGATCACTTTCCTCTTCCTTTCATGGATCAAATGCTCGAGCGTCTAGCTGGTAATGACTTTTACTGCTTTTTAGACGATTTCTCCGGGTATTTTCAAATTCCCATCGATCCCAAAGACCAAGAAAAGACCACATTCACTTGTACCTATGGAACATTTGCTTACAAACATATGCCTTTTGGTTTATGCAATGCTCCTGGGACGTTCCAAAGGTGTATGATGGCTATCTTCCATGACATGGTTGAAGAAACTATGGAAGTTTTCATGGATGATTTCTCGGTTTATGGTGATTCATTCTCTGCTTGCCTTGCCAATTTAGAACGTATTCTTAAGCGGTGTGAAGACACTCGCCTTGTTCTTAATTGGGAAAAATGCCATTTCATGGTAAAAGAGGGCATCGTGCTAGGACACAAGATCTCCAAAGCCGGTCTTGAAGTGGACCGTGCTAAAGTCGATGTTATCGCTAAGTTGCATCCACCTTCAACCGTGAAGGGTGTGAGAAGTTTCGTCGGTCATGCGGGCTTCTACCGTCGCTTTATCAAAGATTTTTCTAAAATCTCTCGCCCGATGACCTACCTCCTGGAAAAAGATACTCCTTTTATCTTTACCAACGAGTGTATTGAAGCCTTCAACCTGCTTAAGGATAAGCTAACTAAGGCACCGGTCTTGGTTACCCCTAATTGGGAGCTTCCCTTCGAGTTGATGTGCGATGCTAGCGACTATGCTATTGGAGCGGTTTTGGGCCAAAGAGTGAACAAACACTTCCAACCGATCCATTACGCTAGCAAGACAATGACGGGGGCTCAATTGCATTACACGACAACCGAAAAAGAGCTTTTAGCTGTTGTTTATGCTTTTGAAAAATTTCGCCCCTATCTCGTACTTTCTACCACCATCGTTTATACCGATCATTCTGCGTTGAAGTACTTTTTGACTAAACAAGATTCTAAACCAAGACTTCTTCGCTGGGTTTTCCTACTCCAAGAATTTAAATCGAAATTCGCGATAAAAAAGGAGCTGAAAACCTAGCCACGGATCATCTCAGTAGACTTGAGGATCCTTATCAAGGGGATCATCCGAACAAAGAGATCAATGACTCTTTTCCCCTGGAGACCTTAATGTCTATTAACTCGACTTCTGATCAAACCCCGTGGTTTGCGGACATTGCAAACTACTTGGCGGATGGAATTCTCGTTGACGGGTTAACATCCCAGCAAAAGAAGAAGTTCTTCAAAGACATTAAGACTTACTTTTGGGATGACCCATATCTATTCAAACAATGCGCTGATTTGATTATTCGCCGATGTGTTGATGGACCGACAGCTTTAGAAATCCTTTACGCTTGCCACAAAGGACCACCGGTGGTCACTTTGGTCCTAACTACACCGCCAAAAAAGTGTTTGACTCGGGATTTTATTGGCCCACCATTTATCGTGATGCTCACGAGATGGTTAAACATTCTGATGCTTGCCAAAAACAAGGCAAGATCACACATAAAGACGATATGCCTCAGAATTTCATTCAAGAATGTGAAATCTTTGATGTTTGGGGTATCGACTTTATGGGGCCATTCCCTTCCTCTAAAGGAAACAAATACATCCTTGTAGCCGTTGACTACGTCTGAAAATGGGTTGAAGCCAAAGATTTACCCAATAATGACGCAAGGGTGGTTTGTAACTTTTTGAAGTCGTTATTCGCTAGATTCGGTGTGCCTCGTGCCATTATTAGTGATCGCGTGACTCATTTTTGCAATGACCAATTTGCAAGAGTCATGGCTAAGTATGGTGTAAATCATCGTCTTTCCACCGCCTACCACCCACAAACTAATGGCCAGGCTGAAATCTCTAACCAAGGATTAAAGCGAATTCTTAAAAGAACCGTGGGAGAGCATCGTGCCTCATGGGCCGATAAACTTGATGATGCTCTGTGGGCTTTTTGTACCGCATACAAGACTCCGATTGGTTGTACACCATATCGTCTCGTGTACGGGAAAGCATGCCACCTCCCCATTAAGTTGGAGCACAAGGCTTACTGGGCCTTGAAGTGGGCTAACTTCGATATCAACAAAGCAAGTGACCTACGCAAGATCCAACTCAATGAGCTGAATGAACTCCGGAATGAGGCTTATGAAAATTCTTTGATCTATAAGGAAAAGACTAAGCTCATTCACGACTCTAAGATTAAAAACCGAGAGTTCCAAGTTGGAGACAAAGTTTTGCTCTTTAACTCTCGGTTGAAAATCTTTTCGGGCAAGCTGAAATCTCGTTGGTCCGGCCCATTCACCATTGCCCAAATTTTTCCATATGGTACTCTCGAGCTCGCTCAACCTAATGGACCTAATTTTAAGGTGAATGGCCAACGAGTGAAGTTGTACTTTGGTGAGGACAACTCTCATGAGATGATTCCATCCCTCACCATGTTTCCCATGAACTAATTTTGGGTCGAGTCAGGCTCGTGACTCGGTTATAAAAAACAAGCGCTCCTCGGGAGGCAGCCCAAGTATCTATCCTTTTCCGTTTTAACCTCCTAAGTGTAGGGGGACCTCTATAGGTTGTTTGTGTTTGTGTGGTGATGTGATTACAGGGATGAATGCACTTTTGGAAACTTTGAAGAACCGTGCTCCCGTGTTATCCGAAATCCGGTTCTGTCTCTCAACTATCGTGATTCAATTTTCTTCATACTCACATTTGAAAATGATCACATTAGTCGTCTCTTCCTTAGCTTGATTTAACCAACGTGCACAATGTCATAAGTGTAGGGGAGACTTTTCCCACATGCTTAAACATTGAGGACAATGTTTATCTTAAGTGTAGGGGGGACTTCTATCGAAGTTTTAAGTGGACTTTTCCATTAAAATGCCTTCATTTAACCGGAAAATCATCTTTTTCAGCATTTTTCAAATTTTTAATTAACTTTGGCCATGTAGTCGTAATTTTTAAATTTTTATCGTTGCTTTCATATGTATATATCCCGCAATAAAGTCAAAAATATTAATAATGTGGTGTAGCTAGTTTTGAAGTATTTGACATATTAGGCCCGTTGCGATTATTTTGACTCAACCCAAATAGACTTATCCAAGTTTATTCTAGCTAGTATCCTTAACCATGTAGACCTTAATTGGTTTATTAGGCTAAGCATCCACGAGTCTCATTACTTGAGATTTTAAATTGTGGAGAACGAGAAATGATAGAGTCAATTATATGTCGGTATTCTTGCACAAGCTCACTTGGTGTAATTATTTCCCTATTCTCCCATCACTTGCTAATAAATTATCTGCAATAAGTAAGGTCGTACGATTTGAAAAGTTACTTAGCTTCTAGCCCAAGATCGTTTAAAAGTTGCTCGGTAATGATAAGAGTTCATAGTCAAGGCATAACTTATGAAGCGGGGCGCGAAGATTGGCGAGTCCGAAAAGGCCCTAACAAGGCATGAGGATTCAATCTTATTGCTAAAGATCCAAGGTGATGTGAAAAGCATTATTCCCAAAATCAATATGAAGGATCAAGACTCACGACGAAAAGCAATCAACTCCCGTAAAGATCATGGAGAAGTCTATCCGAAAAGACCCTAACAAGGTATGAGGATAAATAGATCCAAGTCCGAAAAGGAGGCGGATCGTTGTATCTCAAAATCCCAATTAGCGATTGAAGAAATAATCATGAAGTCGTGGTCAACAAAGTTGGAGTACCCCTCAAAAGTCTCCAAGTGAAGAAACTCTATTAACGATGAGAAGACCATTATCTCAAGCACGTCTCTCAAGATATGAAGTATGAAGTATATGCCAAATATCGGCCCAAGAAAGATCGCAAATCGTGAACCGAGTTATGCCAAGATATGAACTTTTTGATATCCTGAGAAGCAGTTTTAAGAGATTTTGTCCTTTAGCTAACTATTGATCAAATCGTCCCACTTTGCTTTCAGCCTAAATAAACTATCGAAATAAGTCCAAAAATGCATCTTCATGATCATTCTAAGACAAAAATAAAATATAAGAGATACACCTAGGAATAAAGGAGTTTAAGCATATAATTAAACGATGTGTGTAAGTGTTTGTTTTACTAACTTATAATAACAATGATCTCGTTTTTAAGCTTAGTTTGGGGAACGTGAAACTTGAGGGTGATAAATCTTCGCAGCACCAAAGCCCTAATGTAAGTCCTTGATCTCTTTGCAAGTTATTTCCATATAGCTATTTTCAAGTGAAAATGGTTTTCTATCCTTTTGTTTACTTTAAAGATTTTAATTTCTCTTAGTACTTTAATTTTTATTTAGTGGTATTTTAATAAGGCCAAGGTTGATTGATTATGAGAAAAGTGTAAATTTGCTTTATCACTAAGCATTGCATGAGGGCATGGCAATGGTTAAGTGTAGGGGATTTGATAGGTGTGAAAACACACATCCTTTTACCACTTATTTCTGGCTAAAACGAGACCAAAACACGTATTTAATATCATTTGTTTGGAATTATGCGTGGTTTTTGTGTTTATTGTGTTTTTAGAGTCAATCGGATGAATATTGAAGAAAACATGGGATTGCACGGGTTTTATCGAAGAAAAGGACTCAAGACGAAGTCTATTGTCCAAGAGATGCAAAAGATTTGAAGTCATTGTGCCCATTTGAAGATTTATCGAAGAAAATAGCCAAAGATGGAAGATTCATATATGTCGAAGAACTCGAGTCTATTAAACAAAAGATTATAAGACGAGTTGGAATTATTCACCGACACTTCTCAAAATCCAAAGTCGGAAACGTTTAATTAAAGAAACGTAAAGACTAAAGACAAAAGAAGAGAGAAGCCCATAAACAAAGTCCATTCACAAGCCCACAAAGCAAACGCCTATAAAGAGAAATTCTCCTCACTATTTTGGAGCTAGCTAGTTTTTAGTTTTTCATTCTTCTTTCTAGTTTTAGAGAGAGAAAGTTCCCAACTTTCTCTCACTAAATTTTTCATCTTTTCTTTCTTTTAATTTTGCATGTTTAAGCTTTGTGAATTTGAATTTCCATTAATCAAGTAAAAGTTTAAGCTTTATGTTCTTAAATCTCTTTCTACATTTCTTGATCTTGCTTAATTTTAATCGGAACCCTTAAACTTGATCCGAATCCTTCATGATCGTGATTGAATTTGAGGTTGCGTGTTTAGAAAGTTCATTTCTTGTTCTTACAAAAGCTCGTACACGTTTAAGCCATAGGCTCTCTATGCTTGTTGGCTTATTTCAAGTTCTAGCTTATTGATTTTCGGATTTATTAAAAGTTTTAGTCAATTCAAAGTTCCTTTCATAAAGAGTTTGATTTTATGTTTTGAAAAGTTGTCAAATTTAAGCTTTTTAGGTTGTTTAACATTCGGATAAGATAGCTTATTATACATGCTTATTGAGTTTTAAGCTGGACACCAAATTCGGATAAGTATTGCTTCCATCGCAATCTTCGGGATTCTACACATTCCGACGGATCACTTGTTTTGATCGCAATAACCCACTAGGGTTTTACTTTGCGATCGGTTGGTCATTTCCCCCTTATTCCGATCTGGATTGTGATCGCTTATTGCGATCGCATATTCCGACGGGACTAAGGTCCTTGTTAAGACGAAACTCTGCCCATTTTTCGACAGCAACATTCCGATAGAACAACATTGCGACAGAGGTATTTAAAGTATTCCGAACTGAAACATTCCGATCTAGGACTTTCCGATAAGACAACATTGCGATAGATTTGATCTTGATTATTCCGATGGACCTTCACATGGATATTCCGATGGTTTGTTTTGATAATTATTCCGATGGTGCATTCCGATAGATAGGAGTTTTTATTTTCCGATAGCTTAAGTTTTTAAGTTTTAAAGTTTTGCAAAGTTTTATGTTTTAAGTGCTTTTCTAAATAATTTTTAAACACTTTAGTTTCACTCAACGACATTTTCATACTTGCTTTTAATTTAAATCAGATAACCAAAACAAACCACTATTTGTCACCAAGAACAACTATTCCACTTTGAGCTGTGATCAATTCGAGAAGATTCCGAGACAAATCTTGAACCCCAATTAAAACCATTGTATCAATCCTTAATACTAAGAAACCGTAGATCTACAATTGGTATCAAGAGCTTTGGTTTATTTTTCGGATTACCGTGTCTTTATCTATTGGTTTGGTGGTAAAATTTCCTTCTTTCACAATTTTTTCTCTCGTCTAATTTTTTCTTTAAGCTTAAGTTGTTAAAATTTACTTTAATAAAATATTTGATAAAATTTTTGTCAAATATTTCTACTAAAAGTTTCTTTTACTTTTATCTATTATCAGAATTTTAACACTAATTTTTATTAACTTTTTCACATTTTGTCCTTTTAATCCATTTTTATCCATTTTTTAAATTTTAATCCATTTTTATCCACCTTTAACACTAATTCATATCAATTTTTTATCCATTTTTATCAGTTTTTATAGTTTTCTGTTTTTGTCTTTTTTATCCAAGTTTTTATAGTTTTTTGTTGTCTTTTTTATCCAAGTTCTGTATCGGAAAAGTTTTTCCCTCATTCAGATGGTTATTCAGATGGATACCTTTTTTGTCATATTCATAGATTGTTGCATTATTCCGATAACTGTACATTCCGATCGCAATAACCAAGGGTTTTACTTTGCGATCACTGGTATTCAGATACCTTATTCCGACGTGGGTTGCGATTGCACTTTGCGATCGTGATTGCGACGGGATTAAGGATCATTTCGATGAAACTCTGTCCACTTTCCGATTGTATCATTGCGATGGAATTATAGAATATTGCGATGGTGAGTTTTTGAATATTGCGATGGTGAGTTTTTGAATATTGCGATGGAGCAAATATAAATATTGTGATGATGAGTGTTTTATACATTGCGATGGAAATGGTTTGAACATTGTGACACACAACACCCTCAACCTAAAACTAACTGTCCAAACCTACAAAGACCAAAACTTGACTCTCGATTCATTTTTTCTGTCACCACACTATAGGACTCGAATCAAACCTTTTTGACACACGACTCGACTCTACCAACAAACTCTCAAAACAACTCACACAGCCTCTCAAACCAACAAAACCCCAAACCTCAAAAACATCGACTCATCCCACAACGACTTAAAACCCTTATTAATACGAACCAGACCCGGACAACCACTCGACCTCTTTCCCTCGACTAGAACAACACACCACCCTCACCCTCGTCCCCTCACACTCACTCCTCGACTTAAGCATACCACCACAGACAAGACTCCTCAACTGTAAAACACTCGAAGACTCGACCGACTCACTTTTCTCTCTCGACCAACAATCTCCTCAAACAAACAACAATCAGACTGATTTTAAACAAAAGACTGATTTTAAACAAAAAGACTGAGTTTTAAACATCCTCAAACAAACAACAATCAGACTCAATTCTTCAAGATCTCAGTTTCAAAAACTTTCATTGATCCAAATCTAAAATAAAAACAAAATAGATAGTACTTACCTGTGACCTCTTTTTGAGATCATAAAGACGATTTGTGCATCAGTAGTATTTGATTGTTACACTTCGTGGCTGTGAAGGATTTTGTTTAACTTTCGATGTAATGAGATTTTTTATGGTGATCAGTAGATGGTGATTCTATAGGAATTATTAGTTTCTGATTTGAGATTGATTGGTTGAGAAGATTGTTATAGGACGGAGATTACTAAGTTGGAAAAACTTCTATGGGTTTTGAGGTTAGATTAGGTTTCAAATGACCTAATTTTTAGGAGTATTATATATATCCGAGTTATTTAGTTTGGACCGAGTGAGTGGCTCATTTAATTGGCCACATTTTGTTCTAATCGGTTACACGTGTATTTCAAAGACGAAGAAAACAAGGCATTTAACTCCTTAAAATACTCGGATTTTATATCAATATCTTTGAGGATGGATACCTAGTAGGGAAATTTAACTTTTACTTTCTTAGTGGGGATTTTATTTTTACTTTCTTTAAAGTGATTTACGGGTATTTTAATTGGGTATTAAAATAATTTACGGATATTGTTATTGGAAGAACTCAGGTATTTTTTTATTTTTCAAACGAAAGTGCTTAAACGACAACACAATCTCTCGGTTTTTACAAAGAGTTGAACTTCAGACAAATTTAGAGGATTTCACGCATCATTTTATATCACCAATCAAGGTTTTCTCCAATAACTTTTACGATTTCTTCGTTGGCTTCTAAAATCCCATGAATTCAAATTTTCGGTTTATTCAATTTTATTCACGACTCATAAAATCCCTAATACAACCACAATCATAACTATCTTTCATCGTCATTCAATGGATTCGTTGACTTCAATGTTTCAAGAGGGAGAATTGCATCTAATGCAAGACACAGCTAGAGAAAGTGGTATAATTTCATGTCGACTACTTCAGTCACATCTTATGACCATTGCATGGGTTCAAGGAGGAAGCGAATTTGTGACACTCTTTGGTCAAAATCATTATACATTCATCTATTCACTATTCCTCAACTTGCACCAACTTGCTGATCAACTTCAAAAAGAAGACTTTAATCACTCTGCATCGGTACTTGCTTATAAGGCTCTTGTGACACAACTTACGCCTTTCCTCCAATTCAATATCATCAAGTCTGACAATTCAGGGATATGCCGGTCATTTCTTCAATACACACATAATGAGGTTAAAGACTTCCGTGATACACTGTTGAAATTTATGACATCGGTTTCGTCTTCGATTTATGAAGATCCAGACTTCAGCAAGCGTATGATAATGGAGTGCAAAAATCTATGATGCAAATGCAAGAGGCGAATGGTCATACGGTTGACAATTTGGCGCCTAACGATGGCAAGAGCACGGAATCAGGAGGACAACATGATACCAGTGGCACGTCAGGGAATGTTCACGAGATTTCTTTTGATGATACCTTACCCGTTTATGACGAAGAGCCTGCGAACATGGTACAATGTAATGTTGTTTATGATGTATATGCTGATGAAATGCCGCATATTGAGCATTCGGAACCTAATTATGACAAACATGGGATGGAAAAGAGTGATAGAAATACCACTTCTGATTCATCCGATGTGAGTCATAATGAGGGACAAAGTGTTCAAAATGCTAAACATCATGATAATTGTCTTATAACTGCTTCTTTGACTGCTTCTGATTCCAAGATTAGAGAGCTCAAAACGATTGTAGCTCAACAATCAAATGATCTTGAGGATGCCAAATTAGAATTTTCCAAGAAAATGGACAAATTTGAAACATATTTTGAAAAACTTGATAAGTCAAACGTTGTTCTTGAAAGAAAATTGGATCAAAAAGTATTAGATTCTAAAGCTGAAAATGATAATCTTTTGAAACAAATTCAACTGCTAGAATCTAAGTTGGCATCCCAAGATAATTTGCTCAAAGAAAATGAGACTTAAAAGGCTCAAGTACAGGAAAAGGTCTTTGCTATAGCTGCATTGAAAAACGAATTGAGGAAAACTAAAGGAACTAGTGTGGACATTAAGCTTGAAAAACCATCAATCTTGGGGAAACCGCCTACAAATAAGTTCATTCGACAACCGACTGCATTTAGATCCGAGCGATCACAATCCTCAAGACCGCGGTTTGCCTCCCAAGTTGATATGGCTCATATTTCTAGAACAGTCACTCCATCAACTAGGGCCAATGTGACTAAAACAACTTTTTCAAGACCTAATCACATGATTGCATCTAGTCTCCCTAGACATAGTCCAAAAAATACGTCTCGAACTAGTTCAAATGACGTTTGCCATACATTTGGTCTAAGGGAAGCTAAGCAAAAGACATAAGTAAGAGATAGGAATTTCAAACCTAGTTAGATGCCTTCTAGATTACCCAACACTGCTAACCGTAGCATGTCAAATCCTAGGAGCATCAATCAATCGTCCAGGAATTCTAGATCTTACTCGGACATTAAATATGCTACTTGTAAAACATGTAGGAAATGTATCTTTACGGCTAATCATGATTCTTGTATCAAGAAACTACTTAATGAGGTGAACTCCCGTGCTAGACTTAAATCCCAATGGGTTGCCAAATCAAACCCATTGGTAAAATGTGGCGCCCTACTGGTAGAACTTTCACCCTTGTAGGAAACGAGTGTCCTTTAACTAGGATAATCTCCGATTCTACTAAGACTGCTAGGGAGGAAATTGAAAAGGATGATACATCACTTAAGCCTGAACTTAAGGTTTTCTATAAATGGAAACGTTTGCCAACTAATACAAGTGATTCATCCACTCAGGTCTCCTCTGGCAGAAGAAAAGACAACTGTGAACCCCCACTTGCTTCTAAGATAGATATCGCTAACCCATATCAAAGCATGCAAATTCCTAATGAGAATGCAGGCACCAAAGTTGATTTTCCAAAAGAACGAAGCGGTCTAATAATTGTATACCGTTCAACTAAGGATACTCTTAGAGTTTGGTTGCTGAAGAAGCAGATATCGGAGAAACAAGTGTCTCAAAGGATTCATGGTTAAGCTTACCAAATGGACTTACAGTCACATTACAGTCTGTAACTCGATCTCAAAAGACAGGAAAGTTCATCCCGATGATGACTTATCCTAAAATCGAGAAATGAAATTTTCTCAGACACGAGTAAAGGACTTAAAGTCACGTGTAAAGGACTTAAAGTCACATCACAGACTGTAACTCGTTCATCAAAGAAATGAAAGTTTATCGTCGATGATAAACTTATCCTTACAACGAGAAATTAATTTTTCTCGGGCATGAGGTTATATAAAAAACATTCCATGTTTTTAAGCTCATGCACAAAGGCTTATAGACAAATCACAGTTTGTGACCCGCTCATCAAGGAAAGGGAAGTTTATCTCGTCAACGATAACTTACCCTCACAACGAGAAATTAAATTTTCTCGGACACAAGCTTACATTTAAAACTATTCAAAGGTTTTAAGCTCGTGTAATATGGCTCCTCGTTAAATGACAGACGATGACCCGGACATCAGAGACAGGGAAGTTTATCTATGCAACGATAACTTACCCTCTTAGCGAGTTATTAATTTTTCTTGGACACGAGCTTATCCTAAAACCATTCAAAGGTTTTAAGCTCGTGTATAAGGCTCATCATTAGATATCAGATGATGACCCGATCTTCAAATAAAGGAATGTTTATCGCCGATGATAAACTTATCCTTTCAACGAGAAATTAATTTTTCTCGGGCATGAGCTAATATTAAAAACATTCGAAGTTTTTAAGCTCATGCACAATGACTTACAGTTAATTATCAGACAGTAACTCGGACCTATATTTTAGGAGAGCTTATCTTTAAAGATAGCTTATCCTCGTAACGGGAAATTAAATTTTCTCGGTCATGAGCTTGTATTAAAACATTCCAAGTTTTAAGCTCATAAAGAAAAATGTATCTTTTAAATAAGAGAACTTTTCTTCTTAACGAGAAATTCATCTTTCTCGGTCATGAGCTTTACGTTAAAACATTCAAAGTTTTTCAAGCTCATGAAAACGACTTCTAAGTAAATGTCAACTTAGGACTCGTTCTTCAGTTAAAAGGAAAGTTTATCGCCGATGATGAACTTATCCTTAACAACGGGAAGTTTACAATTTCTCGGACTTGAGCTCGTTTTGTAAGATATTCAACATCTTACGCTCAAGTAATTGGTTTTCAAAACTTTGAACACAATTTTTTCGAGAATTTCTCAAAAGGTTTTTCTAAATCTTTCAAAATTGTGTGTTCAAAAATGTTTTGATAAAAAGAGCATGTATTCTGGAATCGATAATATTTACGATACTAGAAATGTCATTCAATAATGACACGGGGTTGTAAATAATGTTCGAGCAGAAGTTCAAATTTTTAAAACATGCTCCAAATGGCTTGCTATTATTTCAGATAGTAACCCGATTTTCATACTTAAGTCAAGCATTTCACCAGAAAGCTTTGACTCAACAACGGGAATTAATTTTCTCGGGCATGTTTTACTTTATAACCATGTAAGGGATTGTGTTTACGTAATAACACAATCTAACACGAATATATGTACGTGTCAGTGCATTTATTTGTTAAAACAAGAGAAATCTTGTTTTTATGAAGTTATCATTTCCATAATCCGCAACAATTTACAATTGATATCTACATACTCGACGATGCGACTACTCAAACAGCGACTACAGCTCTTCCAATAGAACACGGGTCAACAATTGAGGGGGAGCAATTGTCCAGCATTCAGAATATTTGATGCCGAAAGTGCCAAGTTCACATATTGGTGTCAAGACAACGATATCAATCGTACACATGATGTCAAGAGATAACTTCAGGCATGACGAGGCGACCAACATTCGTGAACAAGAACCATGTCATTCTATCATATGATGTTCTCTATCATTCAGGTCCAACCTCGTAAATTGCTAATCTTGTAAATACATTATCATATATGATCTTTGCACGTGATAAATACCTTACACTTGTGTTTAAAAGGTATTTAATTTACGTTTCAAGTACACCCTCATTAATTTGAGTGGGAGCTTATGAAAAGCATGCAGATAATTGGATTTGCATTTTTCTTTCCAAATTTTCTTAAAACGTTATTAAATCAATTGATATTAAAAACATCGATTGGGTTAATATTTTTAATATGGGGGAGAAAATGTGATTTAATATGGGAAATGATTAATCACAAATGGTTTGACTTAACGTGATAGCTCATCCCGACATGTGTGAAATGTTTTTGGATATCGTGGCATATGTTAAGGGGGAGCAAAATGGATTTGCACTTCAAAATGGATTTCATGGTGACATACACTTACCCAAAACATCTCTATTCACGACGGTGAAGATTGTGGTGACATAAGGATGGTAGGATAGGTTAAAGTCCAATGATTCCTCTAGAACCGGAGGAATCTTCCCAAGGACATTCCATAGCTAGAAATAGTAGTCCTTAGGAAATATGGAGAAAGATTATGAACGCAGCTGAATGACGACCAAGTACTTAAGTTAGCACTGGAACAATCACAACAAGGTGCTAGTTATGACGTATTGGTAAGCATTGAAGGGGTTGAAGAATGAAAAAGAATTGTAAAGATAAAGGGTGAAAAGAAAGAAGCCCTCCTTACAACTTAGGCAGAAACCGGGTCAATTCATATGCTATTGAGATCATTTTAATGATGCTTGATATTGAAGATAAGACATCATGGACCCAATGATGCAATGCACAACCCATCCCAGCTAACTCAGATATCTCTCAAAAGATATTTGTTTTAATCACACGGAGACAACGCATTATCTATTGATTTATTCACTCCGAATAAATTGGTATTGAAATGGTGGCACTCCTCTCCAGCCTACGATCACTAAAATACAAAATGCAAGATCGAGTCTAGAGCCTTTGAGATCATCAAATATCTCATTAGGACACACTTTCATAATTCCTTGCTTCTTCACACACTGTGAAAAGTAAGAAAGATCTTAAGAGTCCTACGCAAATCTTCATGATCTTGCCTGAACATCCGAGTAATACGAAAGTATTTACAATGAAGATGGAAATCCTTCTTTAGCGAATATCAAAAAGCTCATGGTAGGTGACTTGTGAGATTCTTTATGAATCAAACTTGTGATAACTGGAAAGCAACAGTTGTTTAACTCTTAATTGAACTTAAACACGTTCCAGGCCTCTACGCAATATCTTAGTGATCTTGCCATAACATTCAGAGTAATACTATTAAGTATTTACAGTGACGAATGGAAATCCTTCTAGTGTTAACCTCAAACAGCACTTGGTAGGTAACTTGCAAGATTCTATACGAATCAAGCTTGTGACAACTGGAAAGCTCCGATGGTGCGGTTCTTAATTAAATTTCACTTGTTTCAGGAACATGAATTGACGGCTTTAAATCATGCGGATATTATTATCCAAATGATTCATTCTTTATGTTCGCAGTCAGCTTTGGACGATCAAATAAAGAGAACGGGTTTACCCGTGAAATCTTGTCAAGGAGGCTCTTAATTGAAACTACCTGCCACAAGTACGATATTTAATATCGTCCAATGGTCTTCACCGACCGGAGGTAAAATGCTACCGAATTAGAATGAAATGTTCAAGGCCATTTCATCCGTGTATATGTTTTGTTGCTAACTGTCTTATGCAGCGTAACAAGAAGGTGGCATTGCGGTGCACAATCCAAAAGAAGTCGTAAGCACATGCTTATGCTTTCTGCACTTAATACTTCAACAAATTCAAGAAAGTCTAAAAGTCAAGTCTTCCGCTGTATCAAACTCTGAAGCTTTCAAGAATTTATAAAAGTATAAGTATGTGGAACATGAAGTCACGAAGAGGAAAATATCACAAGTGATGAATGCACAAGGTCAAGGCAAGAGAACATGCTCAAGACCAAAGTCAAATATCTCATCAGCATATTCACAAGAACAAGATCGAAGACTCAAGCATAGTATGCTAGGTTTAAGATTTTGTAAAATGGTGTGACCTTCCTTTGGGGGCGATTGTTGGGAATACGTTTTCCAAAGAAAGTCTCGGTCACATCATTATTAGCATAGATCACGAGCTATAGACTATTTAGGACATTGTAACTTGGAGTGACCTCCCTTTGGGGGAGATTGTTGGAAATACGTTTTTACGTATTTAGAAAGGATCGGTCACTCTAAAGATATATTCAAGTTATGGGCTCGTGATCCTATATGTAATCCATATAGCCCATATAACCCACATGTAGGGTGGGCTATATATATCCCCTCCTAGCATGTTAGGAGGGGTTGGTCACTTGTGTTTTCACACATTTCATCTTAATCAACCATTCTTCTCTTTCGATCCTTTCTCTCTCTACCTTTCTCTCTCTAAGTTCTTCCATTTTCCATCCATCTTAATAGATAAACCATAACATGCTTAATCCTAAGAAACCGTAGACCTACAGACTGGTCAAAGAGTTTTGCATATCGGCTCGAAGATCATTCCCTTGTTTCGCCATATCTCCTTTCAAGTTGATGATTTGCCGCTGATGATTCTGCACTATCGCATCATTAGTCCACATGTAAGTGTCAACCTCTTGATTAAACGTGGTGGGTTGGGTGGGAGGAAGAGCATGGTAGGCAGGTGGTTGATTAGCGGGTGGTTGGTGAACTTGATTGTTTCCTTGAGGTGGATATGGGTTTCTTTGGGTTTGATATTGATTTGGAGCTCGAGGTTGGTTTTGATTGTTGCGATTGAGGTTGTTTTAGTTTTGAGGGGGGAAACCGGGTGGTGAAAGGAAGTTGTTTGAACGATAACTGAGCAAATTGTGGTCACCTTGAGGACGTGCTTGATAGCCTCCCCTAGAAAAGTTACCGTTGGCGGCATACATATTTTCCGGATTGTCATGAGTCGAAGGACAATCGGTGTATGAATGAGAACCCCAGCATATTTCACATGACTGACACATAGAATTAACTTGCGCATTGATGCTTTTGGTATTGTTAGCGGTTTGTATAGCAAGTGTTTCAACAATCGAAGTAAGCTTATCAATTATCTTGTCGGCATCACTAGTACTAGCACTCGCCACATTAGTCCGAACACTCTTAGTTTGCACTCTAGACTTATTCTCAATAATATCCCATGCGGCATTTGAAGACTTAACCAAAATATTACCCCCCGAGGCACTATTTAGTGAATCTTGGTCATTAATGCTTAAACCATTGTAAAAAGTATTAATTTGATGTACTTTTGTGAAACCTTGTTGTGGACACTTTCTTAAAAGTTCCTTAAAACGGTCCCAAGATTCACTAAATGTCTCACCGTACTTTTGTTCAAAGTTAATGATTTCATTCCGCAAAGCGGTAGTACGTGAGGGTGGAAAAAAGTAGTTGATGAATTTGGTCTCTAAATCCGACCACGTAAGAATACTTTGTGGCGGTTCCTTATCAAGCCAATGGCGGGCTTGTCCCTCTAAGGAGAAAGGAAAAAGTTGCAAGCGAATCACCTCTTGTGAAACCCCATTATACTTAACCATATTAGTGAGTTGAAGAAACCTTTTTATATGGTCATGAGGATCGTCAAGTGTACGCCCCAAGAATGGTTGAGCAGAGACCATTTGAATGAAGCCGGATTTGAGTTCAAAGTTGTTGGTTCCAATCTCGGGTATGACAATTGCATCGGTGTTGCCCTCTACTTGCGATTACAAAAGCTCGATCAGTGGTCGATTGTCCATGGTGACAATAGGTGGAGTTTCAATTCGGCTTGAATTACTTTCTTCTTACGAGCACGGGTACGCATGCACACCTAGAAAAAGAAAAGAAAAATAGACAAGAAATATTTTTGGTTTTTTATGTTTTTCTATTTTTATTTTTTTTGAATTTTTGAAATTTTATATTTTTTATGGATTTTTGAAAATATTTAAGCAAGAAAAATAACGTTAAAAAATGAACGGATCCCAAAATCCAACGCGTCTCTCACTAAAAACCGTTAATCTTAACGAAAAGAGTCGGCAACAGCGCCATTTAATACAAGGTTTTAGCCAAGTATAAAAGAGAGTTGTCGTCCGATCTTTTCGAATTGATTACTACTTAAGAGTGTGACTCAGTCGTTCTTGGTGGAAAATAAAATGGTTTGATTATCTATTTTAAGCTAAAAACAAATATGAAAATGTCGCTGAGTAAAAATAAAAGCTTTAAAAGATAAACTAAAAATTACGAGTTAAAAATAAATCATTTAAAACTTAAAAAGTATATTTAAAACTTAAAAGTTAAAAATTTGTAAAAAATAAAACTTAGTAAAAATGCTGGAAAAGTTAAATTGGAAATTAAAATAAAAGCAAGTAAATAGAAAATAAAAATTCAATCCGTCGGAATAATCCATCGGAATCCCATCGGAATGTTTGTGTCGGAATGCAATCGGAATGAACCAGTCGAAATACACCATCAGAATAATCACAAAGGTATCGGAATAATGAACATGAAAAACTATCGAAATAACACTCTGTCGAAATGTAACTTCTATCGGAATATGGCTAACAAAAATTAGGCAGCGTTCCGTCTTAATATAGCCTTAAGACCCGTCGTAATGTACGATCGCAATGAGCGATTGCAATCACGATCGGAATAAGGGGGGATATACTGTCTGAATATTGATCGCAAAGTAGCCGTCGGAATGTGTAATCCCTAGCTTTACGATGGAGCACAAAGTAATCCGATAAAGTGAAATAAGCCAAAATCCCAATAAGCACTTCCAATAAGCACTTATCAAAAACTCAACAAGATCAATATTAGCGAGAATATAATAAACTACGAATGAAAAGCTTATCAAAACACCAAATGAGCAAACTTTATGAATCAAACTTTAAAAAGACTAAATTTTTTAAGAAAACTAAAAAGTAAATATGCTAAACACAAAATAAGCCAATAAGCATGATAAGCTCAAAGCTTAATCCGTATAAAACTTAGATAGAAACCAAAAGATAAACTTTTTAATAAATCAAAAATAAAGATTAAACGAAATCAAAGATAATTTTCGGATCAAATAAGTAAAAATCAAGAAAGGTAGAAAGAGATTGAATATGAAAAACTTAACTTGAACTTGTAGATAAATGATTCCAAAATACAAGATTGAATTAAAACTTAAACATGAAAGAAAGAAAAGATGAAGTTATAGTGAGAGAAAGTTAAACACTTACTCTCTCTAAAATGAAAAACTACCAAAAGGAAAGTAAACTAGCTAACTTAACTAACACCCTCCTAATGACATATTAGGAGGGTATATATAGGAGGTGTGGAGTGCATGTGTTGCTTCCTTCTTTCTTTCTTCTCGTCTCGACTCGATTTAAATTCTTTGTCTTTCTCGACGTCATCTCGGGATTTGTCGATATATATTGAACTTGTCTTATGATTTACTTCTTCTATTAGACTTGAGTTCTTCGACTTCATTAAACTTCCGTCTTTAGACTTTTTCATCGATAAATCTTCAGAATAGGCCTTAGACTTCCGTTCTTTTTACACTCTTGATGTTTTGACTTCGTCTTTTCTCGTTTTCTTCGATAAAAGCCCGTGATAGCCCGTGTTTTCTTATTTTTCATCTTTTGGTCCTAAAACACAATATAAACACAAACCACGCATAATTCCGACATTTACGACATAAAATACACGTTTTGGTCTTGGTATTATTGGAAATAAGTGGTAAAAGAATAAGTGTTTTCACACTTATTAAGACAGAATGCCTGTTTATGAATGCACCCATTGGAGTGCGACTCTGTACTTATGGGTGAGCCGAAAGTTCATTACATGTCGGCCTGCCACTACTACCATAAGCAATATCATTGAAAATGACATGTTTGTTAGGCGTGCACACTGTGTCTTGTGCATATCTGTCATAAAGTATGAGGACTGGTACACTTACCACAACGTCTTGTGGGAAGCTGCCTAACAAAGGATACCTGATCCGGCGCCGCTGGGGGTGCATCCCTCTTACGTGACAAGTTTAATTAGTAGGGTACACTTATTCCTCTTATTTTGCCTAGAAACGTTTTATTGTACATGTACACTCGAAGGCCAAATATATTAATTTCAGGAAAGAAACAATACTCTTATGCATAAAAGACAAAAAAAAATCAATCGGACTGTGGAACTAGCTAGGAACTGTAGTGTTTTATTCACACTCTTTTGCAAACGTTAAAACAAATAACAAAAAATAAATCCTAAAAACGATAAAAAAATATACATGGATCCTTATTGGGGCTATCAGTAGCCAAAATAATGGTCCATGCTAACTTATGCGATATCTTAGGGAGAATATTGTCCAGAATCATGGCTGCCTCTCAAGTCACTCCTCGCAGGGCTGGATACCGACTCCGCATAGCTACACGCATTCATCCTAGCTTGTGAGAGTCCTTTGTTTGCCATACCACGATGTTGTGCGCCTGCGTTGCTGGTATCATGCCTAGACGATCCTGCTGCCGCATAGTGTGAGCGGTTATCCTGGTTGCGGGGGCGACTGCTCCTCTGCGTTGTCGCTGGTGGCTACCTTGGGATGGGAGTATTGTCGCTGCCCATCGTGCCATATTCCCTATCGATGTCGCTAGGGAGCCAATAGTACGCCTTAGTTTTGAGAATATTCCTGCTTATTTTGCGCCCTTGGTTGAGGGTGGACCAGTAACTATGTTAGAATTCCTCCTGCGTCTTAAGTCCGCCTGGTATCTCTGACAACGCACTACTCTTTTACGAACATCCTTGTGCATAAATGGCCAAAAGTACCCTGAGCGAGTAATTTCCTCAACCACGGCTATCGGGCCGCAGGGGCACACACTTCTGTGTGCGGCTTTCACCACTGCCCGCGCTTGATCTGATGCTAGGCATTATAGTATCCGCCCATTGCTTGATTGCTTGTACAACGTTCCTTTGATAATTTTAAAGTTCCTAGCTCTCACCTGTATTTGCCTAGCCTTCCTCCTGCTGCTTGGCAACTTGTTACGCGACAAAAACTTTCTAATGGGTGTCATCCATGTTGGTGACTCCACGTTGATGCTTACACTTTTCTGTAGGATAAAATCAACTAGAATGTGACTAGGAGGTTTATCCATGTCCACAATTGAAAGTTGGTCCATGTCAACTGAGATTTCGCCCCTTTCCTCCAAAATCTTTTTTATAGCAAACCCCGTAAACTGCCCTGCCATGTCCCTTATTTCCTTCGTGTACTAGATTAGCATAGGTCCTCTCGGCTCGCATGATCCTGCGACCCTACTCGCCACCAAAGGGTTGTATGTGTAGGACACTAGGTTCTTCATGCCCATTCTGAGCGCCACTCTTAGACCTGCAATGAGGGCTTTGAAGTCTGCTTCCATGCTAGTTGTGGGAATGTCGAACAACAATACGTAGGTAATTTTTATGTCACCCTAGTTTGTGAGGATAAACCCTGCATCTGGTCCTCTTTTTCCTGCGAAGCCTATTGAGAAAAGGACCCATGGGGGTCCTGGCGATGACCCTTCACACACGAATATTCTCCCAGCCTGGGACTCTTCCGAGGGAGACTTTCTTCTCTTCATTCGTGAGCTGGATTCCATGTCACGCGGATTCCTGTCTGCATCCTTCCTTTTCATGTTGTGTCTAGAAGTGTTGCTTCCTCCTTCTAGCGTGTCTATATTGCGTATGGGGACTACTCCATATTGTACTCGGAATTTGAACATACCATGTACTGTGGAAGGTATTGCGCGCAGCATTTTTAGCGTCGGTTGCCCAATTATCCATTGTACGATGATTGAGACCGCATGATCATGAAATCCATCCACTTCGTCGTCGAGTGTCTTGGACTCCCTATAGTCACCCGTGTGTAGAGTTGTCCCAGTGGCCTAGTTTTATCACCATTAAACACCGTGAGGATCTGTGCGGTTTCTTCTAGTTCCTTCCTTATTTCCCATGGTAGTCGCGTGAAGCAGTGCTCGTTTATTATGTTCGCTGCTGACCCTCCATCAACGTACATGCCTTCTATAGTGTGGCCCCCGAGGGTTATGTCAATGGTCAGCGATCCGACTCTATAGTCCATGTCTGAAAGAATAGGAAACGCTATCTCTTTATCGTGCGAAAATTATGCGACCACTCTCCTCTGCATGAAAGACTTTTCTCTTTCTACCATGTATATGGTTATGGGCTTCTACTTTTGCTTTTTTGCGTCACTTTTCTTCGTGTCCGCGCTCTTCCTCCAGTCTCTTATCAGGTGGTTTAACTTTCCTGCCTTGACCTGGCTTTCAATGTGCCTTTTTAGTTGAATGCACTCATTAGTAGCATGCCCTTTATCATCATGGTACTCGCAATGCTTTGTGTTATCCCGTTTGTCTGCTGGTCCCATCATTGGGCTAGGCTTTGTAAAGCTTGCTCTTTCTGATAGGAATATTTCCCTGGATGTCTTTTGTAGCGGGGTGAACTTGCTATTGTTATTATTACGCCCATTCTTTGCTGTTCCTTGGAAGTGCAATGTGCGACTGATGGTTTGCCCGTATGACTGTTTCTTGGGCCGGTCTTGGTATTAATAGCCTGACGTCATCTGCCTGCTATCTGATGCTGCGGTTTCTCCTTGGATAAATGCTCGGACCTTCTTCATTACCCCGTCAAAATTTTCGGGGTTCTGTCGTTCAGCTTCTTTTTTAGGTCCGGGTTGATGATCCCCGCGAGAAATCCGAAAATTTTAAGAATCTTCGGGCAATCCTTAATCTGGTTACATTTAGATTTAAAGCGTTCCATGAAGTCTTCGAGGCTTTCTTTATGCCTCTGCTTCACTCTCGCAAGTGAGACAGGGTTTTGTCGCACTTCTTTTGTTGCACATAATTTCTTCTGAACGCCCTCCTGAGTTCTTCAAACCCATTAATGCTTCTTCGCGGAAGACGGTCGAACCAGGTCCGGGCGTTTCCGATCAGCGTGGAGTTGAACATGTGACACCAAACGGCCTCAGGCCATTGTTCTATCCCTGCTTGAGATTCGAACACTTTTAGGTGATCATCCGGATTCATCGTACCGTCGTAGGTCTTAACATTGGATGGCATGCATCTTTTTTTGTTATCCTTAAAAGTAGTTATGCTCTCTGAAAACGCACTTCCTTTCTCTCGGCGCGAAGGTAACGTCCACTGATCTTCACCTTGTATTCTTGGCCTTTTAGGTGACCTGCGGTGTCTTCTGTCGTAGTCAAAGGAATCGGAATCCTCAGTGGACAAAGGTGCGACCCTTTTATGGCGAGGATGGCGGTTGCTGCCATTAGAATCCGAGGAACCTTCACTTGAGGAATTTCTCATGTTCTCCCTCCTAGCACTCCTGTTTCTTTCATGTCCTCGCGGATCCTGGGATGCGTATTTTTCCAAGGGAGCCAATCTATCAAGGGCGCTTCGTCTGCCCGAAGGATCGGGCCCTAATCTGTCTATCACGCTTGTGCGCTACTAGTTGTTGACTGGCGTGATGAAGTCGTCTTCTCCTTCGGGAGTCCCATAAATGTCTGAGGATGATGCGTCTTCAATGGAAAGGGCATCCGTTTAGATCTCGATTATTCCTCATTTCTTTCTCCTTTCTTTCCTAGCTTCCCTGGGTTCCTTATCGAAGTCTAGGCTGATCTGAAGGTCCCTTGCCGGATTTACTTTCCTTTTCGCTTTCATGAGTGGAAGTAGGGCCTCGTAGTTCTCTGCGACGTAGTCGCTCATACTCTGTTTCATCAAGGGAGAGGTCTCCACCTCGGTTCGTGGGTCTGTCACGACCCTTGTTCCCTGAGCGTCCCTGTTTCTTGGATCAGGGATTTCCCGAGAGGACGATGCCTCCCCAGCTGCCTGCGGGGTAGGGGTTATCAGTGGGGAGAAAGACACTTGCAACCTCTTCCCTCCGCGTCCTGGGTTGTTAGGTTCAATGCTGGTGTACGGACCTGTTGGCTTCTTAGATCCGCCTTTGGGTGGGGGCGGGTTTGCGCCACTTTTCGTCATTGGTTAGAGTTTAGTGTAGGGTCCCACAGATGGCGCCAACTTGTTGATACAAAAGTTGGATGGACCGAGCTTGACCCGAATTAGGCTTAATTCGGGGTCTTGTGGACTCCGGCTCTTGAACCAAGTGAAACTTGTTTTGAGGACCCTTCGTACTAAACAGACACCGTTAGGCTTACCGTGGGTTTGTGACCTACGGTTAGACTCTGCGTGAGAGTAAGTAATCGATTTGAGTATATAGTGTTTAGGGTATTCTTTGTATCGTACCTTTGTGGAACCGTAAGGGTTCCTTTTATACTCGCGAGAGTCCAGGCTGGGCTCCCTGCTCTTGTGGCCTAAGGAAGAGATAATGACTCAAAATATCTTGATCTTCATCATCTAACTAAGGTAAGTGTATATCCCTTTTCCTTAGGCGAATATAACTATAATATAGGTTATATTCTGTCTGATCCTGTCGCGCTGCGACAAGAACCTGTGTAAGTAATCAGCCCTATGTGAGGCAGCGGCTTTCCGGGACTCCCGGGTTATGCGCGCGCACCGCACAAGAATTCAATCCATTCCTAATGGATACGGGTAGTACCCGTGAGTCAGACTATCCAGCCCGACTAGGGACTATACGTCATCAAACGACGACAATAGAAAATATATCTATGTCATAATGAAAATGGTCATGGTCGATGACGAACTCAGACTTTACCGATATTAATAAATGACACGTACTCAATACGTTAAATCTTTAACCATACCGGTTAGCCGAGAACTCAATATTATTCACAAAAATGATCATGGCAAATTAAAGTCGATTAATAAATATTGGTCCGAATATTAGAAATGGTTTCAGACCTCGGTCTAAATGTTGATTTAAAAGTTCGAGTTACTACAAAATCTTTTATCATGGATTCAATGAACCGACGCAAGCAGTCCTTGACGCCGGTGGACTCTTTCTTTATAATACTCTCAACAAAGCATACCAATTGCTTGAGGACCCAGTTCTCTTAAAACTCGATTGGTCCAAAGATAACCGTTCCAACCCCTTCAAGAAAACCGTTGCTTTCGTTGAAAGTAGCAAAAATTCCAAACTCATGGAAAAGATGGACGCTCTCACATTTAAATTCGACTCGCAATTCAAAACTATCAAAGATGAAATGAAAGAGATGCGAGGCGAATGTACCCTTTGTGGAGGACCACACCCATCTACGGAATGTAACGACACACCAATAAGGGAACCACCACAGGAAGCAAGCTAATCCCAAGGAGGATACCAAGGAGGTGATTATCAAGGTAACTACTATGGTAGAAACTCCGGCATTTGGCGTGAGTAACCCAAAAACAAAAATCGTAACTCACAACCTCGTGAGAACGATAATTCTGTTCCATTAAACGAAAAGAAACCCGAAGATTCAAGCTTAGAGAAAACGTTTCTAGCTTTCATAGAATCTCAAAAAGAAACAAACAGGTTCATTAAGAACCAATTCTTCGATCTTAAAACCAATGTTGAAAGAGGACAAAGACACCACACCGCCTCTATCAATGATCTCGAAACCAAGTTTGGTCGAATCTCAGACCAACTAGCCAATCGACCGAGTGGTTCGCTGCCAAGCAACACTCAAATAAACCGAAAACCATCTATGGATAAACGATACCGCCCACCCTCCTCCCGTAATGAACATGTAAATGCTGTATTCACAAGGAGTCGGTTGAGTAATGATCCACCACCAAAACCAAACGTCAATACTTCCACTTTCGCCAATGAAAGTGAAGATGAAGCCGATGAGCTCGAGAAGGAAGAAGTCGTTTCTCCTTTCGAACCCAAACCAAAACAAACCACACCCATACCAACGCCAACACCAAAGGCGTATACACCCAAAATTCCATACTCTCAACGCCTAAGAAAAGAAAAGATGGAGGCTCGTAATGCCAAATTCTTGAAGATGATCAAAGAAGTTAAGATCAACGTGCCCCTTGTTGATATCTTAACCGGCATGCCCAACTATGGGAAATTCCTCAAACATCTTGTGAGCAACCATAGTAAAATGGAGCAAATCTCTGATGCATTTCTAAACGAAGAATGTTCTGCAGCCTTGCAAAGCAAACTTCCACTAAAGCTTAGAGATCCAGGAAGCTTTCTCATACCATGCACGCTAGCCAACAATGTTGAATGTCACGCCTTGGCCGATCTAGGCGCGAGTATCAATCTTATGCCATACTCATTATACAAGAATATTTCAAATAATACTTTGAGACCTACATGTATGAGTATACGTTTGGCTAACCATACATACCAATATAGTATTGGGATATCCGAGAACATGCTTGTTCAAGTAGGCAAATTCATATTTTCTGTCGACTTCGTAATCCTTGAAATGGAGGAAGACCGTCAAGTCCCTCTCATTTTAGTACGACCATTCTTGCACACCGCTGATGCTATCATTCGTGTGAAGAATAAAGAACTCAACCCTGGAGTTGGTGGCGATCGAGTCACATTGTTAGTCGACAAAGCTATGCAACATTCCCATTCTAATGATGACACAAGCTTCCGCGTGGATATTATCGATGAAGTAACAGAAGAAGAGTTGGATGCATTGCTTGATGATGACGCACTATTCCAAACAACTTCAGAAATGATTATCGATACTGATCGTGATCGTGAATTCGAGGAATTCATAGCCCTTGATTCTGAAGTAACTCTCGAAGAAGAGGAAGATACGAACAAAACCTTCGAAGTATTGCCTTCGCAATCGAACTTTGATGATCCTAAATCTATTCAAGACCCACCGACGGATCTTGAATTGCAACCTCTTCCCCAACATCTCGAGTACGCTTATCTAGAGAAGGATTCACTCCTTCCAGTGATTATCTCAGCCTCACTTGAGAAAGATGAGAAGAAACGCCTTGTTTCTATTCTCGAAAACCACAAAGAAATGTTTGCTTGGAAAACATCCGATATACCGGGCATTAGCCCGAATTTTTGCAAACACAAAATCAATCTTGAAGACGATGCCAAGCCTGTATTGAGAGGCAACGTCGAACTAACCCAAATATGAAGGAGATTGTAAAAACCGAAATACTTAAACTTCTTGAGGCATGAATCATCTATACCATATAAGATAGTCCTTGGGTTAGTCCTGTCCATTGCGTTCCTAAGAAAGGAGGAATGATGGTTGTGACTAACGAACATAATGAACTTGTTCATACAAGAACCGTTACCGGTTGGCGTATGTGTATTGATTACCACAAATTGAATGATGCCACACAAAAAGATAATTTTCCTTTACCCTTAATAGACCAAATGTTGGAAAGACTTGTGGGGAACAAATTCTTTTTTTTTTGCTCGATGGATTTTCCGAATATTCCAAATACCTATCGAACCATCCGATCAAGACAAGACCACCTTTACATGTTCTTTTGGAACGTTCGCTTATAGGCGTATGCCATTTGGTCTTTGTAATTCACCTGTCACTTTTCAAAGGTGTATGATCTCGATCTTTCAAGACATGCTTGAAGTATTCATTGAAGTTTTCATGGATGATTTCTCAGTCTTCAGAAAGTCATTCGAGTCTTGCCTTTTTAATCTAGAGCACATGCTCATCCGATGCAAACAAGCTCATCTCGTGCTCAATTGGGAGAAATGCCATTTCATGGTGACTGAAGGAATTGTGCTTGGACACAAAGTCTCCGGAGCCGGATTAGAGGTAGACAAGGCCAAGATCAAAGTGATATCCAAATTACCACCGTCCACTAACGTTAAAGCCATTAGAAATTTTCTAGGTCATGCGAGATTCTACCACCGATTTATAAAAGACTTTTCCAAAATCGCTAGACCGATGACCAAACTCCTTGAGAAAGACATAGTCTTTGATTTTGACGAAAAATTCATAAAGCCATTCGACAAGCTTAAAGACAAGTTAACGAATGCACCGATCATGGTTTCACCGGATTGGTCACGACCGTTGGAACTTATGTGTGATGCAAACGATTTCGCTGTAGGTGCCGTATTAGGACAACACGAAGGAAAGCATTTCCGTCCTATACACTTTGTGAGAAAAACTCTAAATAGCGCGCAGCTCAACTACACAATCAACGAGAAAGAACTACTTGTCGTAGTTTTTGCTTTTGAAAATTTTCGATCCTATCTCGTGTTGTCAAAAACGATTGCATTCACCGATCATTCCGTGTTGAAATACTTATTCTCTAAACAAGATGCTAAGCCGCGTCTTATTAGATGGATTTTACTACTCCAAGAATTTGACATTGAAATTCAAAATAAGAAAGGAGAAGAAAACGTCACAGCCGATCATTTGTCGCGACTTGAAAATCCAAACAAGGAAGAGTTAAGGGATGAAGATATCAATGATTATTTTCGCGATGAAAATCTTATAAAAATCTCTACAGATGAATCTCCGTGGTTTGCAGATTTTGCAAATTATCTCGTTGGAAGAATTCTAAGAAAAGGTTTAACCTATCACCAACGATGTAAATTCTTTCCGAATATAAACACTATTTTTGGGAAATCCCTATCTTTTCAAGGTATGCCCCGATGGCATGATTAGGAGATGTGTTTATGGTGCGGAAACAAGAAAGATCCTTGATGATGTCATCATGGCCCTACTGGGGGGCATTATGGTCCTTCTACCACCTCGAAAAAAGTATTTGATGCGGTTTCTATTGGCCAACAATTTTTAAGGAGGCTCATACTCTTGTCAAAAATTGTGATGCTTGCCAACGTACTGGTAGCCTCTCACGAAGAGATTAGATGCCTCAAAACAACATCCAAGTTAGCGAAATATTTGACGTATGAGAAATTGATTTCATAGGACCCTTTCTAAAATCCCATAAGTTAGAATATATCTTAGTCGATATTGATTACGTGTCCAAATGGGCATAAGCTGAGGCTTTACCCACTAATGATGCACGAGCCGTAATCAATTTTCTAAAAAATCTTTTCTCTCGTTATGGAATGCTAAAAGCTTTAATTAGCGATCGCGGATCCAATTTTTATAACAAATAAATGGAGAAAATCTTAAATCATTAGTCACCCATCGCTTTGCTACCGCGTATCATCCACAAACGAGTGGACAAGTTGAAAATACCAATAGATCCTTAAAACGAATACTCGAAAAAACGGTTAGGGACAATCCTTCCGTTTGGTCAAGGAAACTTGACGACGCTCTGTGGGCATTCCGAACAGCTTATAAAACACCAATTGGCACAACACATTATCGTTTGTTGTATGGTAAAACGTACCATTTGCCCTTAGAAATTGAGCACCATGCTTATTGGGCATTAAGAAGCTGTAATCCCGATCTCAAAGTCGTTGGAGAAAACTGATTCTTGCAATTGCACGAACTCGATGAATTAAGACTCTAAGCCTATGAGAATTCCAAATTGTACAAAGCACGTACCAAAGCTTATCATGACAAGAAACTTAGAATCCGAAAATAATTCAAGAAATTTGATAAAGTTCTCTTGTTTAACATGCGATATAAATTCAAAGACCCAAAGCTTAAAAAAAAAAGTGGTACGGTCCTTTTATAGTTAAACATGGATACCCATCTGGTTATGTTGAATTATATGAGAAGAATGGAGGAAGCTTCATTGTTAACGGACACAGTGTTAAACTATATCATGATGAGTGGAGTGAACATTTTCCAGTCGATAAAAATTATGAAAAATAAAAGAAGTATGAGTCAGGCTGATGACTCAATAATAAAATAACCGCTTCTCAGGAGGCAACCCGTGTGTTTTAAATTTTCATTTTTAAGTGTGATTTTCCTTTTTAAATAAATTCATGCTTACACACCGCAATTTTTAACCAATGGTTTGCTTAAGAATGAGGGGGTGTAGCATGTGTTGCTTTTATAAAAACCTATAAAAAAATATAGTGTTTTTGTATATTTGTGTGTTTTATCTTTTTTTGTAGGTACTGCAAGTTGAAGGCGAAGACAAGACTCATGTGTATTCTTTATTGTGATACCCCCAGAATCAGGCAAGGGAACAACTAGGCAGCAAGGGGGTTCCACGTCATGGTACAAGAAACAATGAATTAATGTAGACACAAAGTTGACGTAATAAAAACATGTACATTACATCATAAAAGATCATAGTTTTAAACATAGGTCCCAGAGTTTTATATGCGGAAAAGTTTATTATTTCATCATGATTTATAACATATAGTTACCAAAAATACAGAAAAATATTCTTACGGTTTTTAGATAAAACCAAAGTTTAATTTACACAGAAATATCCAAGCTGCGATAATATAATATCATGCGGGCTCCCATCCAAGCAAAGCTAAGTAATAATACCTGAGATTGAACATGTAAAATCGTCAACATAAAGTTGAGTGATATTCATAGGTTTAGCGGTAAAGGTGTGGAACACAAGCATTCATTTGTAAAACAAGTAAATAGGGAGTATGGTTATGATCATTAACCATAGTCCGAAACCATTATAATTGTTGTTCAGTTCATGAACCGAAGCTTAACTTATGTAAGTTCCTCTCGGGAGTATTCAGCCTAAATACTCAAGTATAAACAAATATTAGTGCGTCAAGGTACTTGAGACGGGGATAGTTAATCCCAATGGATCAACCCACGATATCCACGCTTAGCAACACAAGTAAATTAACGGTTCATGATCAGGAGAGGAAACTTAAGGCTATAGACTAAAAGCAATAACTATAATGAAAGTTTGGATAGCATACAAGTTCTGGATAGCATACAAGTTCAGGATAGCATACAAGTTCTGGATAGCATACAGTTTTAAATGGTTGTGTTCCACCATGTAAAATGTCACCCCGCGTTTCGAAACCATGTACAAGTAAAAAGGGACTATAAACTCACTTTAGCCACGAGGTAAGTGAATCACGGTACTCAAAAGCTGAGTAGAAACAGTAGTGGTAAGACGATCACCGACGATATGGATGCCCGGGAAAACATGAAAGCCGCAACCTATCTAAATAAGGCGCGCGTTAAGACTCGAACTCAAATATCGGTATATGCCAAGTATAACATGACTTTAATATTTTCAAAGTATTCACACATCATGACTAATGACACGAACCAAGTGAATCCATACTATTTCATTAATCCAACACTACTCGATTAAACCCTTGCACTCTTGGAACAGACCCGTCATAAGACGGCAAGTCAATGCAAGTCAAACTATCCCTTTACCTTACTCGGAACAGTAGCTAAGTCATTTATATAATGACTAAACACTTGAGTAAGTCACCATGTACAATATTGAATACTCAAACTCACGCAACACAAGCATTGAACTACGTGTTCACAATACAAATCAGCAAGTACACTCTGAATGTACACACCGATCTACCCTGTGTAGACTTTTCCGATTTCGATGAAACTTGGTGTCAAGGTCACTTATAACCTATATAAGACCCTGCAAAAATTTGAGCCAAAGTTCATACTTTAAAACCCATCAGCTCGACACTTTACTCGACTCTAAAATTTGGGACATAATTGTATACTTATTTCATAAAACCGTTTATACCACTTTAAAAGTATTATCTTGACAATCCGCCTTTTAAACCCACAACTAGACTCATCATATTAAGTTTATAAACTTTGAAAACCAGTAGTATAATTTATCTAACCATGCCTAAATTCCCCGAGAGTCGACCCAAAATCAGCCACAATTTCGGATTATGCCGATTTGCGTCTCCCGGTACACGAATACTAAAACTAGCATAACTTTTGATCCGTAATGAGTTATAAGCTCTATTTTATATCGAAACGAGCGTCTCGACAACCTCTAAAATACTATCCTCTAATATCAAGCTTTTATCAAACTTTGACCCACGAAAAATCTTCTCTAACCTGCTGTCCAAAATACCCTCTTTAAAAATCATATCAAATCAATTTTTCAACTCATTCTAATTAGTCCATACCTCCAAAATTACCCTACTTTGATACCCATTAACCAAACACTCCTAAAAAACTTTCATGTCAAATTCTAACAAAATCAAAGATAAATAAAAATAAAACCTTTTATGATCAAAACATGATGATCATACCAAGATCATTACATGCATAATGACCAAACCATTTTTCAACCATAAAATAATAAAAATCTTATAACTTCATGCATGTGGAAGATTTTGGTACCAAAAGAATCACTAGAAGATTTTAGGAAGTAGTCTTGTTTTAGTTTTGATTAAAACAAGGTAAAATTGATGATCTTGGTTGTGTTTGGTGTTGAAGTTCACGGCAAAAGGGGAAGGAGGGGGAGAGATGTGCTGAAAAAATTTTATTACTTGTTTACTATGTTTTTAGTGGAAGAATTGTATATATATGTTGATAGGTGGAGGGGTTAAACTTGCCAACTTTGAAACCATTGGACTTAAAAGCAATTAGATAATTTAAAATAGTAGAAAATGACTATTAGTAAATTTTGAAAATATTTACGGGGTTCAGGTTTCGTAAAATATTTTTTCAAAAGTTAAAATTATAGTTTCCCGACACGACTTAACACGTAACTAAAACGAAATCGTCGAAAATATTAATTATCGAAACAATAGATAATAAAATGTAAAATTTTGCGCATCCGTCGTTATCCCGATCACTTGGAATTCTCGTTTACGTTGATTTGAGTAACTCTTTGTAAAATGCACGAGGGTGCTTTTAAATCAAAAAAATTTGATTTAAATAAATATGGAAAAATAAAATATAATTTTTATAATTCCAAATAAAGTATTATCAATGATCCGTAAATACATAAAAAGTATAATTTATTCAAATTATCATGATCTCAGGATTTACATATAATAATGCAAGAAAATGTAATACGTTGGAAAACTCAAGAGGCACGAATAAAAGAATAAAATAATACCGGGAAAAATATGAGTTCTTACAGTCTACCCCCTAAAGGAACTTTGGTCCCTCAGAGTTCTACTGGAGACAGAAAGAGATGCAAACAAAAGGAGGTACATAGTTTAGAACTGATTAATTGCTTCCCAGGTAATTTATGCACCACGGCGAACCTTAACAATTAGAATTTACTATGCTTCAGTTTCTTAACTCCTTTTCGAATAAATTTTCATACTTGGATTAGAATAATGACCTTTCAGTTCGGAGAAATATCATGAGATAGAATGAACACAATAATTTCTTAAACGGACAAAGTGCGCTAAAATGAATCAAGATTGGTAATCAACAAGGAATCGCAAATCGTACAAACTATAAGACGTGACCATCTTAAAACGTAACAATCTAATTACAAGATGAATGGAAGGGGAAAAATGAATTACATAGGAATATATAAAATACAAGTTGTCACAATTATTTGTCTAGAATTTGGTATTACTTTAAAACTCAGTTTAGGTACTTTCTTGATTTAAAGAAAATTTTATAAGGTTCGGTGATTTAAATCAAACTATCTATATTTAGTGAGTAAGCAGTTGCTATATCTTTTTCTTGATCAGGATTTCAAAGAGAAAAAGTAGAATAGTTCAAAATAGTTATCTTTCTAGGCTTAAGCACTTTTGGATGACTGTATGAAGTTATTGTTAAAAACTCAGGTTTATCGTTTCCGTTAGGGAAAATCGAGTTTCCAGATTATTTAGAATCATTGTTAGAAATTATAAATTAATTTTGATAATTTCATTAGGTTGAAAGTAAAGGATAATACAATCAAATACTTTTAAAAGATAAGGCTTGACATCCTTTTAAATACGAGTTATAAATTTACCAAAGAGGATGTATAGATTCGACATTAAACTTGAAACGGTTATTTTGGTAAAATAAACATTTGATAAAATGTGTAGAACAATCTTAACAATTTGTAACATTTTTTTTAGAAATCTAGGTAGAGACTTAAGGCATCAAATAATAAACATAGGATATGTTCGGATATTCAAATGGTGACAAGATAGCAAACAAGTAATGAAGCGAATAATAATCAACAATTAGTATACAAGCAATAGCACGAGGGAATAAAACGAAATTCGTAGTTTGTACAAATTTCTTAATGATCATGATGTTATAAATGCATCAATGATAAGGACAATAAGAAACAAAGGATTATGGCAAGTCATCACTTCTTGAGTGTAGTTGGTGTCACCAACAATGGCTTATTAGGTTCTCGGAGGTCGATACACGATCGAAAGAGAATAGCCACACAACGAATTTTCGAATCAAGGAAAATTCTTAAGAAGTCACTTGAGAGTAATTCTAGTAAGATGAACATCCTTAGCAATTACAGGTGAAATCAATACGTGGTTCACACGAATGAATTTCAAGATAATAGAGTCTAACACACATCATGACGGATACACAAAATCATTGTTCACGTCCAGTCATAAATCATTATCCGCGTCCAGAGACGTTTCGAAGGTCTACCAGAATAGATAGAGAAAATTGATCGATGTAGAAGCATAACAATGTTGAAACTTTCAAGTCTCGTATTAATGGTAAGAAATTAGACGAGTGGTGACGAGAATTATATCACGAAGGAAGATGAGGTAACAAATAAAACAAAGATCATTGAGTAAGGAAATATGTGCTTGAGGCATGTACTTCGTTCAAGAAAAGATAAGGGATTGTATGAGTATGTAGCGAACTGGTGTTACTCGCATAAGATTTAAAAATTTTCAAAACTTTTATTTTATCTAACTTTTAGGGTACATAAGTAAAAAGTTGATTCTTTGTCAAATATTTAAGGTGACTACTATTTGGCCTTGCATGGATCCTTCTAATTTACGCATAGGTGATCAGGCCATGCATAATTTAGGACTAGCAATGCAATGCTCAGCTTCGTCAAACCAGTATTACATGTTATATGAATTAAAATATGTGTATAATGCAATTTGTAAAGACAAGAATCAAAATAATTTATGAAACTTTTTGCCAGTATCTAATTGGCTAGTTGTTTAAATAAAAAATTTTATTGTTACAAGAATTCTTTACAAGACCAATTGTTGAACAATTTGTGAAATTCCATCGAAAAATTAATATAAATTAATCTTATAAGATAGCATTCAAGTATTTAATAAAGTTAAAGTGAAACATTTTGTAAAATTATTCGTAAAACAATAATAATTTAAGTTTATATGGCATCTTAAAATATAGCGAGTGGGTTACACGAGAATAGTAAGGAGTAATTCATCATACAATGATGAAATGGTTACAAGGTGATAAGGTTTCAAAAGGTTCAGTTGGAATCGCCATGAGACAGGTGTCAAAATGATAACGAAAGATAAAAATAAGAACTTCAAATCTTTACCCAAATCAGTGATACAATAGAAACAAAGAAAGACAATGTAGAATGACAAATAAGTCATATATAAATGAAAGGATAAAGGAATCCAAATGTGTTCGCATCATAATTTATTTGACATAAATATACTTTTAAGAAGAAGGGCATCAGTCCCCAAATAGTACAACTACTCCAAAAAGTTTATATTTTAGGAAAGTTTAGTAATTTAACGCGTAAATAGTGACGCATAAAAATGTACCCATTTTTTTCGAATCATATAGTTCATCATCGGTTTATCAAATCACTTGGTTCCATAAGTTCAAGATTTATATATGACCGAGCTCAAAGTTACTATTTTAAACGTTTTCAAATGCAAGTAATGTTCCATAGTTGTAAACTATCATTCGTTAAAGTTTTTCGAGCTCAAACGAACTCAAAAACGCTTCAAACTATATTTTAAATTCTATTAGCTTTGACATTTGAGTTTCACTTTTGGGTTTGACCAGACCAAATGACTCACTAAATGACATCTTCACGACTCGAAGTCTAAAGAAATTTGATGTAAAACGATGTTTTGGACATCTTTCTAGTTTTACTCGAGACTTGGAATGGATCATAAATGGACGAAAATGCCCTCGCATTAAAGCTGTCAACAAAATGATATTTTAGAAATACGCATAACTAAGTTCTTAAATTTTACAATTTCTAATGAGCGTAACTTTCTCGTTTTTAAGGTTTATGGGTCAAATTTTATGTCCTAAACGAACGTCTCAACAAGTAGAAATATATATTTTTATCTAAAGTTATAAAAATATTTTCTCGACATCGTTAAATTTCCTATAAAGCTTATGTACAAAGTATAATTTTTTTTACATAGCTTGAAATTTAATCAAACTTGATAACGACCCAGAATTTATGTACTGGATTCCATAAAGACGAAAGAGAATAGATTGTAAACTTAAGCATATAAAGAAAAACATGGTATAAGATTGATTTATGAATACCAATGATAATCTAAGAAATCAAAAATGGCGCATGACATCCTTGTCTTCAATTTCAAGATGCAATGCATGAAGATCTCTTGGCGGCGTGATTTTCCAAAACCACAAGACATTCCGAGAAAGAAACGTAAGATTAACAAGTCGCATTCCTGGAGCGAGGAGGGTTAATGAAAAGGGAGGGTACAGGTTTATAGAAGTAGAATTTTATTTCAAACAATCGTCACTTAATAGAGGATGAATTACAAGATGATGATTTTTTTCAAGGTACAACGGACGTTGTAATTCTAAATCAAAACGTAGAATGGTCAATGAAATAAGATGTAATCCATGTATAAGTGTTGTGTAAAACGGTGACGTAAAGGTCAATCAAGGTTATGAAAACCCATGATAATATTCAACATTGAATCAAGGAATGCTTCGAGATGTGTGACTCACACGATGTCCTTTAGTCTTTCTCGGAGACACATTGAGATACACAATGGTTTATAGACTATTTTCTAAGACATCCAATCAAAAATGGTGGAAAGCATTTTAGATATCTAAACTGGTATCTTTAAGAAGTTAAATAATGAAAGCAACATGCATGGTAGTAGAATGAATATCAGAAGTTTCGTCGGAAGCAACACTTACTTAATCCCGAACAATGATATCACGAGAATACACACGACATGGAAAATAATGAGAGTCGAGAAAACAGGCGGTTCAAAATGAACGAGTATATGAGGTCAGTCGTATCACGCATAAACAAGATAGCAATAGTACTCAGAAAAGTGAGTATGACAAGTCGGCAGCATACGCGCTCTGAATACAAATATGTAATGTCATAACAAATTAAAATCATGGTAACAAGATCAATCAACAAGAACAAGAATTCAAGGAATACAGTAAGGGAAGATGTAATCACAGTAATATTCAATGTTAATTCATTGAGGACAAAGGCTTGAAAAGAGATAGTAATTATCGAAGGGTAATATAATATTTCAACATGTAATCAAGAGATAAAATACAACAACGATAATTAAAATAAATAATAAAGATTAGGGAGTTACCCATGCAGATATCGAACAACATTGGCAGGTTCTGTGATTGACACTAAAAACATGAAATATTTGAACTTTTTGGTTATAGACCAAGTTTAAAAAAAGGACTCAGTTCCCTATAACCATCGCTCTGATACCAATCTGTGAGACCCCCAGAATCAGGCAAGGGGACAACAAGGCAGCAATGGGGTTCCACGTCATGGTACAAGAAACAATGAATTACTCTTGACACAAAGTTGACGTAATAAAAATATGTACATTTCATCATAAAATATCGGAGTTTTAAACATAGGTCCCAGAGTTTTATATGCGGAAAAATTTATTATTTCATCATGATTTATAACATATAGTTACCAAAAATACAGAAATATCTTCTGACGGTTTTTAGATAAAACCAAAGTTTAATTTACATAGAAATCTCCAAGCTGTGATAATATCCTACGGGCTCCCATCCAGGCAAAGCTAAGTAATAATACCTGAGATTAAACATGTAAATCATCAACATAAAGTTGAGTGGTATTCATAGGTTTAGCAGTAAAGGTGTAGAACACAAACATTCATTTGTAAAACAAGTAAATAGGGAGTATGGTTATGATCATTAACCATAGTCTGAAACCATTATTATTACTGTTTAGTTCATGAACCGAAGCTTAACTCATGTAAGTTCCTCTAGGTAGTATGCAGCCTAAATATTCAAGTATAAACAAATATTAGTGCGTCAAGGTAATTGAGACGGGGATAGTCAATCCCGATGAATCCACCCACAACATTCACGCTTAGCAACACAAGTAAATTAACGGTTCATGATCAGGAGAGGAAACTTAAGGCTATAGACTAAAATCAATAATAATAATGAAAGTCTGGATAGCATACAAGTTTTGGATAACATACAAGTTCTGGATAGCATAAAGTTTTAAATGGGTGTGTTCCACCATGTAAAATCTCACCCCGCGTTTCGAAACCATGTACAAGTAAAAATAGGCTATGAACTCACCTTAGCCACGAGGTAAGTGAATCACGGTACTCAGAAGCTGAGTAGAAACGATAGTGGTAAGACGATCACCGACGATATGGATGCCCGGGAAAATATGAAAGTCGCAACCTATCGAAATAAGGCGCGCGTTAAGACTCGAACTCAAATATCGGTATATACCAAGTATAGCATGACTTTAATATTTCAAAATACTCATACATCATGACTAATGATAGGAACCAATTGAATCCATACTATTTCATTAATCCAACACTACTCGATTAAAAACTTGCACTCTTGAAATTGACCCGTCATAAGACGCCAAGTCAACGCAAGTCAAACTATCCCTTTACCTTACTCGGACCAGCAGCTAAATCATCTATATAATGACTAAACACTTGAGTAAGTCACCATGTTCAACATTGAATACTCAACTCACCCAATACAAGCATTGAACTACGTGTCCAAAATACAAATCAACAAGTACACTCCGAATGTACACACCGATCTACCCTATCTAGACTTGGTGTCAAGGTCACTTATAACCTGTATAAGACCCTGCCAAAATTATAGCCAAAGTTCATACTTCAAAACCCATCAGCTCGACACTTTACTCGACTCTAAAATTTGGAACAGAATTGTATACTTGTTTCATAAAACCGTTTATACCACTTTAAAAGTATTATCCTTACAATCCGCCTTTTAAACCCACTACTAGACTCATAATATTAAGTTTATAAACTTTGAAAACCAGAAGTATAATTTATCTAACCATGCCTAAATTCCCCGAGAGTCGACCTAAAATCAGTCACAATTTTGAATTGTGCCGATTTGCGTCTCCCGGTACACGAATACTAAAACTAGCATAACTTTTGATCCGTCATGAGTTAGAACCTCTATCTTATATCAAAACGAGCGTCTCGATAACCACTACAATACTATCCTATAATATCATGCTTTTATAAAATTTTGACCCACGAAAAAACTGCTCTAACCTGCTGTCCAAAATACCCTTTTTAAAAGTCATATCAAATCAATTTTTCAACTCATTCTAATTAATTCCATACATCTAAAATTACCCTACTATCAAATTTTAACAAAATCAAAGATAAAAAAATAAATCCTTTAATGATCAAAACATGATGATCTTACCAAGATCATTACATGCATAATGATCAAAACATTTTCCAACCATAAAATCATTAAAATCTTAAAACTTGATGCATGTGGAAGATTTTGGTACCAAAAGAATCACAAGAAGATTTTAGGAAGTGGTCTTGTTTTAGTTTTGATTAAAACATGGTAAAATTGATGATATTGGTTGTGTTTGGTGTTTAAGTTCACGGCAAAAGGGGAAGGAGGGGGAGAGATGTGATGAAAATTTTTTATAACTTATTTACTATGTTTTAAGTGGAAGAATTGTATATATATGTTGATAGGTGGAGGGGTTAAACTTGCCAACTTTTAAATCTTAGGACTTAAAAAAATTAGATAATTTAAAAGGGTAGAAAATGACTATTAGTAAATTTTGAATATATTCACGGGATTCGGGCTTCGTAAAAATACTTTTTCAAAAGTTAAAATGCATCATAAATATGATAATATGGTTTTCCGGCACGACTTAACACGTAATTATAATGAAATCGTCGAAAATATTAATTATCGAAACAATCGATAATAAAATGTAAAATTTTGGGCATCCGTCGGTACCGCGATCACTAGGAATTCTCGTTATACGTTGATTTGAGTAAATCTTTGTATAATGCACGCGGGTGCTTTTAAATCAAAAACATAGATTTAAGTAAATATGGAAAAATAAAATAAAAATTTTATAATTCTAAATAAAGTATTATCAATGATCAGTAAATATTTAAAAAGTATAATTTATTAAAATTATCATGATCTGAGGATTTACATATAAGAATACAATAAAATGTAATACGTTGGAAAACTCAAGAGGTACGAATAAAAGAATAAAATAATACCGAGAAAAATACGAGTTCTTACATTTACGACGCATGATATGCCCGTGATTCTAGCTTTTCTCTTATTCCCTAACTTTTGTTTAGTTTCATCACATTAAGATCAATGTCAAAGTTAAGTGTGAGGGGGTTGTAGGGAATCGAGAAAAAGATGCTTAATTGCTATATTTTTGGGCTATTATAAATTTTTTGTTCTTGTTTGCCCTCGTAAATAAAAAGTTTCAAGCAAAATGTATATAAATAATTAAGAAATTATTCAATCGGTAATTTTTGAAGATTTGAGATATATTTTTGTGTCAAACTTACCCAAGTCAAAGTCTCATATAATAGTAGAAGAAAAATTCAAAAATTAGGAGAAGGTTGCAAGCTCAATGTTTGTCAATACAACATGAACTTTGCAAGTATGTTGATCCATGGCTAGGAGTTTTTGCCAAGAAAAAAAAAGAAGAAAAAGAAAGAAAAAGTCAAAAAGACAAATAAATAGCCAGTGAGCTATAATGTTATGAAGTTGAAGGAAGAAGAAGGAATAAAAGGTATCGATTAGCCAATGTGCTAAGTCGTGATACATGTTGCTTCAATTCATATGTTGCTAGTGTAGTATAGTTAGAAATAAAAGACTTTCTAGACTATTATGGGTATTGACTTTATATCTCAACTTTTCAACCTTAAAAACTTAAGCCGATGAGTTTTATCTTGTACTTGTACTTCGTGGACTTGCATCAATATTTATGAAAATACATGTACCTTTAGATTTAATTTTCTTTTCTTCTTGCTTGAGGGCAAGCAAAACTTAAGTGTGAGAGGATTTGATAACTCCCAAATCCAACATGTTTTTGGGAGCTTTATCCGTACTATTGTACATGTATATTGGTTATTTATATAATACTTTTGTGCATATTTGTTCCAAAATGTGTTTGCAAGTCTTTGTATAGCCAATTGCAGGAATAAAGTATAAAGCAGTGCAAATGTGAAGATTAGTACGAGTACGAAGAATCCTAGTCAAAGTTCAAGACCCGTGTACGAGTTAGAAGCCATTGAAGATCTATTTCGGGTGCATGAACAAGTGTTTTCAAGAAATGTACAAGTCACTCAACATGGAAGTTTCCACTGGCGAAATCAAAAGTTGCCACCAACATTTCTGAAAGTTGCCACTGGTGAATCCAAAGTTGCTACCCACTACTTTCATGTTGGCAGATTTCTACATGCATTCTTGAAGCTTCTAAAGAACACACAAGAACATACAAGAAGGTTCTAGACTTTCTTTGGATCTAAGCATAAACCTTTGCCAACAAGCCATGCATTCAAGTCTATGCCATCAATTTGCTAATAAATAAGACCCATGGGGTCACAACTTTCATAATCCCATCATATCTAACTTTCATAACATACTTGTATGTGTTATTTCTGGTTAATAAACTCTCTCAACCTTGTCCAAAACACCATTCCGGATTTGAGCAAGGTGGTGCAAGAAAAGTCACTTTTGGAGTCTGAAAAACAAAGTTAACATCACGAAACTCTTAGGGATCATTACCCTAACCATTAGCACTATATTTCTACTTTGTAAGACTGTTGATTATGAATTATAATACTATTATTTCTAAGTTTATTTCATTGTTCATTATGAGTAGCTAAATCTCATTCTACACTTGGTAGGATGATGTTTGTGGTATGAAGTAGTGGTTGTGATTGTGATTTATGTTTATTTTAATTTCAAGCTTTCCTTTGAAACATTGGTACTTATGTTTCATGTGACAATTGTTGTCAAAACTTAATTTGTTGATAAAGATTTCATAGGTCGAAAGGGTTATTTGCTATCAACAAGTCATAGTCGGTTTGTCTATGATTAGCTATCTTTTGTATTGATCATTTCTTAAGAAGTTTTGATTATGAAGAAACATAATTATAAGTGTTAGCAAATTCGTGAAACGACCGTGAATCGAATGAGTTGAAATTGAATTAAGTCTTGAATTGAGTGATTGAGTCTAATGCTTGTTTTCTTTAACCAAAGTCTTGACGAGGATTGAAGCTTTTGAAAAAAATAGATTGGATTAACCATATAATTATCATAATCATATATATGTTAAATGTGTCATCACAATCATACCACAACGGATGCCCAAACTATTCTTTACCAAGTGTTTCCTTTAATCTTATTGTTAATCTTAATGCTATAATAAAAAAGATTATAGTAGATTTTTGAATGATCATAGGTTTTCCAAATTCCCGTAAACGATCTCGGTATTACCACACAAAAGCTATACACAAAGGAAATGGTCATACTTGGGCATGCGTTTTTAATCATTCCGGTAATTCGTGTTTATAAATTTAAAACTTGTTTCAATCCAATCCATCACACGACGGACACGCATCAGTTTCATAATTAAAAGAGTCCCAGGAGTAATCCTTAAGGGGGAGCTGGATAATTACACCCAGCTATCCTAGGGTCAGCGAATGGCGACCCTTCACCATATCTTTATTCACAATAAAAGAGTCCCAAGGATAAATCCTTAGGGGGGCTAGATAATCACACCCAACTTTCCTAGGGGCAGTGAATGGTGATCTTTCCCTTCATTAGAAACTCACCTACTGTGTACTAATATCTTTCATAACAGGGATTAAATCTTCATGAGGAATAGAAGAATGATGATCCATTCACCAATGCTGGTGATGACAACGTTGTCGCCTTCACCATTGATCTCTCTGCTGTCTCTGCCATCAAATCCATGCCTGATGATGAAGTTTGTATTACTCAAGATGATCTCAGCCTCTATGGCTTCGTTGATATGGAAGATGATGAGGATCAAAATTCATCTGCTGAGTTGAAGCCCATTCCATTCCCCACCATGATCAATGTGTAGGAACTCGTTACTAAGTAAGAGTGGGAACAGAGGCCCATTCCACCAACCCAGGTTCCATTTCTAACAATGCCAAACTTTATAGAGTTTGGGGCAAGGAAACACTGGGAATACTTGCAGAAACTAAAGCCATCCTTGTTCCAAGGATGAAGAATGTGCAAGCTCTGTGAGCTGAAGAACTCTGGGTAAAAAGAGGAGACATCAGCATCACCAAGCCCCTTGTCATTAATGATGTCATCCTCTCTGAGCTTAAAAATCTCACAAATGCTGTTGAGGAGCTAACAACCAACATAGAGACTTCCATGACTTCATCCATGGAATCAACTCTTAAATCCTTGCTTCCTCAATTGTTGGGGAATGCTCTGCAAGCCCAACTTCCCACTATGGTAAACCAGAGTCATCAACAGCATATACCCTCAGTACTTAAAGAGGCTGTCTTGGCCAATGTTGCTAAAATCGCCAAGACCTCTAAGCCATCCAGAACTTTACTCCAAGAACTCCTCCAAAATGAATTGAATGAGTTGTGCCTATTTTTTCATCAAGAGTTCGTCTAGTTCAATAGGCCAGGATCAGGCACAGATACCTCTGGCGCTATGCCTGAGGGGGAGAATTATGCCACCTCCTCTTCCAATGATGAAAAAGATGCTAGATCCAAGAAGGAAAAGCCATCTAAGAAGCCTGAACCTACCATCCAACCAAAGCCTGTCATGGTTCTCACACCAACTCCGCTGCGATCTTTCAAACCTTCTATGGAAGTTGCAAAGGACAAAGGCAAAGGTATTGTCACTAATGAACAAGAGATAACATTGCACTCGCTGCAAGAGGAAGGAGGATCCACTACTAAGCCCTCTGAGCTAAACAACTTTAGAAGCGTTGACGAGCCACCATTGACTCCAGAGCAAGCAAAGGCTCAAATCATTGAACAAAATAGGCTTGCTAAAATCGGGGCCGTTGAGCGTAAAATCAAGGAAGCTCTGAACAAACTCCTCCCACCCTCTGTCAAGGAAGCTCAGTTAAATAAGCTCAAATAACTTGAAGCCAAAAAGAAAAATCTTCAAAAGGAGTATGAGAAGACGGTAAACCAGAGAGCTGAACCAGGGCAAATCACCAAATTCAACTGCTTTACCTACAAGGACGAAAAGTTGGTCATGACCCTATACAGAGATAACCAGATAGCCAATTATATGGTCAGCAATGACTTCAAACTAAAAAATCTGGGACTCTCTTAGTGGTTAGACTTGTTGTCTCTTGCCCAAAAGAAATATGGGCCTGCTACAGCCCAAATGATGAAAAACATACAAGCCAAGCTTAACTGGGTAAGAGACACAGCAAAGATGTTGAAACTCCCTCTGCCTCCACAACTATCACAACATCAACCCCAAGGACAAAGGAAGAGAAAGAACCCAATGGGGCCTATCATATAGAAGCTAGTCACTAAGGATGTTGTAGTGGATGGGATGTACAAAAACCTTGTACTCCTAAAAGTGATCACAAAGACAGTTGGTGGACAAGTCTACACTGAGCTAAAAAAGGGAATGGCCATCATGAATAGAAACTGTGAATATGGCTTCCAGAGGGAAAGTGAGCTACACTTGGCTTCAACTGTCCAGCTCATTAGGCTCAAACAAGGTATCTTGAGAAACTACAAGTACGCTAGTGACTTCGAATATAAGATTGAGTTAATCATCAAATCAAGAGCTGGTAAAGTTGAAGCATAGAGAATTTATGACGAGAGCCTTTATGTAATAGGATTAGGTTCTTTATGTTTAATAAAACTTTGAGGTATGTTTGTTAAATTATGTGTAAGAAGAAGTTGTGTACTCACTTACACTAATTTCAGACTTAGTATAATTTATAAACAAATAGGGGGAGATTGTTGGGCCAATGAAAGTTTTAACTATGGCCCAATCTAGATTTATTTTAATTAGACTAAGTGTTACGAGTCACTATGAATACCAGCGACAGAGACTAGACCAGCTGAAGGCAAAGCCTCAGCTGGCACATCAGGAACATTCAAGTCAAAGAAAACGTCAGAGAAATCGAAGACTATATGAAGTCATACTCACCAGTAGTTATGGACTAGCTGAGATGTAGAAGGAATGTATTGGTGTTCAAGGATCTCTGAGATGACAATACTCAGAGATCACTTACAACCCTATGAAGACTTATGCAAGAAAAGACTTGCCTTATCATTTATAGTTTAGGCGAGAGAGTCTCTAAAGTGTTTTGAGTGGGACAAAACAAGAGATTCAAGATAAAGCCTAGTACGACCTAGTGGGACAAAAGTGAACAATTGGCAGAACTGATCACCTAAAGTTGTTTAAAGGTATGTCTTGATATAGACATGCATTTAATACGTTGTACTACTTCCACAAAGAAGTTGACACGTATCAACTACTCCCACTAAAGAAGAAACCTCGTACCACTATAAATAGGAGGGAGAAAGAAGATAAATTCAACCCTTGTGCTTGGAAAATTTATCTAAGCCTTTCTCCCACTAGAACCTCTGAGTCTCCAGCTGTCCACCAGCGCCTCTAAGGTTCTCTCATAAACTTGAGTCTCGAATCAAGTTTACTTGTTCTAGGGTTCATTTCTTATTGTCACTCAAGGGGTTGTTGGAACATGTAAAGTTCTTGTCCCTCATCGCCAGAAAAAGGAAACCAAATCATGTTTATAAGGACTTTGAAACCATTCCTATTAATTACTTAAAGTACATACTAATGGACATCCTAGTGAATGGTGAATGGTAGGCCTTATTGGGCTTAATATATGTATAATTAATAAAGATATTAAAAGGTCAAAAGATGGGCCTTGGGTCTTGGGGCTCTTAGGCTCAATTAAGAAAATCTGGAACTTAGGTTTTTATCCAGATTAGGTTTTCTTTTGTTTCTATCATAATACAACGTAACCAAACAACACAACGTTTCTTTTGGCAGTTATACATGTGACAATTGTAAACTATTTTCTGAAAGATCATGAGGGTTCATTGGGGACGTTTCATGAAGCATATATACCACATCAGAATCCATCAAGAGAGACAAAAAAGATTCGTCAGATTCAATTTTATCTTGATTTGATTGTTCTATCATCTAAATAGTTCGTACTAGGGACAAATTTCTGTTTAAGGACACTGCATATTGTTTCAGGCCTCAATCTGTTATTTGTAATCTACGATTCTATATAATACAATTTGTATTACGGTTTTTATTCCTAACAATCTTAAATAGAAATTTCAAGATGGATCAAACTGTGTTGAAATCGCATGTGGAAAAACCTGAAAAGTTTAAGGGTTCTGATTATCGTCGCTGGCAACAAAAGATGTTGTTTTACTTCACATCTCTGCATGTTGCTATACACTTACGGATTTTGAACCAGTGGATCCGTATAGTGTTGATCATAATGTTCCCACTGAGGCACAATTGGCAGACTATGAAAGGGACACCTCACAATGGAATCATAATGGATATAATTGCAGAAATTATACTCTGAATGCTTTGGATGATTCCATGTATGATTTTATTCGACCTTTGCTTCTGCAAGGGAGATTTAGGAATCACTGGAAACGAAATACAAGACTGAAGTTGCATGTTCTAAGAAATTTGTTGTTGGTAAATTTCTGAACTTTAAGATGAACGATGCAAAGCCTGTCATGAAACAATTGGAAGAACTCCAAATAATTGTTCACGAATTGGAAGTAGAAGGCATGGGTATTAACTCTAACTTCCGTGTTGGTTCTACTACTGAAAAATTGCCTCCATCCTGGAAAAATTTTAAGATATATCTTAAACATTTGACTGAGAATATGAGTTTTGAGCAATTAGTTCTCAAAATTCGTGTTGAAGGAGATAACAGGATGCATGACAAGGTTGATGCAGTTGCAATTGAACCAAATGCCAATATGGTTGGAGAAAGTTCTACCAAACACAAATCCAACAACAAAAACAAAGGCAAAAATGATGGTGGCTCTGGACAGAAAAATCCTAAGGATGGAAAGAAAAACTACACCCAACAGAAGAACAACAACTTTAAGAAAGTATTTCATTGTTGGGTATGTGGGAAACCTGGTCATAAGGCCAAGGATTGTCGCCACAAGAAAGAATATGGCGGAGGAAATTCTGGCGGAAATTCAAACCAAGCAAACCATGTCGAATCTCCAAAAGAATTTTATGGAATGATTGATACCTCTTTAACATTTCTAACCACTAACGCTGTTGATTGGTGGTATGATAAAGGTGCAAAAAAACACATATGCAATTCAAGAAAGATGTTTGCATCTTATCAAAAATTGAATGAAAGTGAAACAATGTTCGTTGGAAATGGAACTGCTTCAAATATTGAAGGAAAAGGAAAATTCATATTGAAGATGACTCTGGAAAGGATCTAGTACTCTCAAACGTGCTTCATGTGCCAACCATCACCAAGAATTTGATTTCTGGTCCTATTCTTAGCAATAAGGGATTTAAGTTTGTAATAGAATCAGACAAATTTGTAATCACTAAGGGTGGTGTGTATGTTGGAAAGGGTTACATCAATGAGGGACTCTTCAAATTAAGTATTGTAACCGATGACAATGTTATTAATAATAATAATGTGGGCACTAGCACCGCTTTCGTGTACATTCTTGATCCTTCTTCCTTATGGCATTCTAGATTAGACCATGTTTATTTCCGTTCCTTGCAAAGAATGATAAACTTAGGCATGTTGCCTAAATGTTCTAAGGATAAACAATCCAAGTGTGAAATCTGTGTAGAATCTAAGTACACAAGTCATTCACACAAATCTGTGGAAAATTCTAACGAAATACTTGGTTTAACCCATACGGATTTATGTGATTTTAAAGCAATACCATCAAGAGGAGGAAAGAAATATTATATCACTTTCATTGATGAGTGCAGTAAATTTTGCTACGTGTACTTAATAAATACCAAAGACGAGGCTTTGAATATGTTTAAAACATATAAAGCAGAAGTTGAAAATCAACTTGACAAAAAGATCAAAATTCTGAGGTTTGATCTAGGAGGAGAATAAGAATCCAATGACTTTGCTGAATTTTGTTCAACCTTTGGTATTATACACCAAACAACAGCCCCATATACTCCACAACAAAATGGAGTGGATGAACGTAAAAACAGAACATTGAAGAACATGATAAATTCAATGTTAATAACAGCATGGGCTCCTCGTAGTTTGTGGGGTGAGGCATGTTTAGCCGCTAACACAATCTTAAATAAGATTCCTCATAAGAAGAGTGACAAATCTCCATATCAATTATGGAAAGGAAAATAACCTTCTTATAAAAGGATGAAAGTGTGGGGTTCTTTGGAAAAGGTTCAAGTACCTTTACCAAAAAGAACCAAACTTGGACCCAAAAGATTGAATGTGTTTATCTTGGTCCGGCGAAGAATAGTACAGCTTATAGATTTCTGGTATATAAATTAGATGTACTATAACACCCCATTTTGGTAAATGGCCTGTCACACGTAATTATGGTGTGTCATCAAAGCATGCAAGGTAAATGTCTTAAAAACATTTATTGACCATAAAGACAAATGCCGTAATCAAACATCGGCAGTCTAAGTATAAGCTCATCACACATGAATATAAGTACTGAAATGGAAAAGGACTAAACAATATCCAAAGAAATGAAATAAAGTACTGAATGCAAAGTATGAAAGTGCATAAATAAATGAAGGCCGGATAGCTTCCATCTGTATGCACGTACCCTCAAAGTCTACGAGCTTCCCTGTGTACCTGCCGTTTGAGAACATAAAAGGAAAACGGCTGAGCATAATGCTCAGTGCACGGATATACAAGCATAGAATGAATAATATAAGCCTATAAGACATATAGCAACGGAAATAAATAAGTCCTGGAAAACCTGGTATAACATAGTAAAACTAGTTTTATAGTTTGAAAAGCCTTATGTTTAACTTATGAAAAACTATATTACATGTTAACCAAAAGCCCATATAGGTCATGAAGTAGAAACGTGCATGAATACTTAGAGGGGTGACCTCATCTTGCAGTTAGAGGGGTTGCCTCTAATTAATTAAGTCTGGGTAGGAGGGATCAACTCCTTGTGAAGGATGCAAGGCACACACCACATTCACCTAATAATACTGCTAAAACATGTAACCTAGGATGCATCCATACGCTCCACATGATAATAATAATAATAATATGGCCAAAAGCTGAAAGGGACGCCACGAGCTATCACTCTGTTGTGGTGAAGTCATAACACTGGTGCCTCCTGTGTTATGGTTATGGTACCTCCATAACTAGGTGGAACTGGTCATGCATGTATATGGCTTAGGCATTTAAAAATAAACATAAGTAGATCAAAACATATAAAACATATACTTGGGAAAATAGTTGGCTGCATACGGGGAATCCTAATAAGGAAAGAATGTCCATACTGAAGGACGGGAAATCCGTACCTTGTGCCCAATGAACGGAAAGGAAGAACGGAATGAAAGCCTACTCCGATCTCACTAATTCTACATAAATAGGGGACATGTATAAGTATTCTGTTTACTGGGTACGTAGCGGATTATATCATGTCTTAACTTGTTTTATATGTTTTAGTCTTGTTCTATTGATTTTAGTATCATACTGTGTTTATCATGTATATTATGTGTATTTTGATTAAGTATTAGCAGTTTCCTAAAATAGAAAGTTTCCAAAATAAGAAAGTTTCCAAAAATAGAAAGTTTCCAAAAATAGATTAACTTCTAAAAATAGATTAGTTTCTAAAAATAGAAAGTTTCCAAAAATAATAAGTTCCCTAAAATAGAAAGTTTCCATATTTAGAAATAAGCTGGATTAATAATCTAATAGTATAAGCTTAAGTTTACTGATTAAATGTCATAAGTCATGTAATTATTTGTATAGTTTATTAATAATACATGTTAATTAAATAAACTATAGGTTATACGATTTAATTAAATATAAGCATGATTTAATTAAATTATGGTGTATAAAATACTTAGGTTAAACATGTATTAATATTTATTAATTATAACCTAAGTCATGATTATTAATTAATTATAGTTCATGTTTTAAATAATTAATTAATACTATAGTCTAAATTAAATAAATAAAATACTTAGGCTAAAACATGTATTATTTCATAAATAATAATAACCGAAGTCCATGATTAATTAAATTAAGTACTTGTAAAAATTAATAACTTGTAAAAATTAGTCATGAACCGGACCCGTGATTTTAATTTAGACTTAGTGTGAACCAGAGCGAATTCCCCCGAGAACCGGACCAAACAAACACCCCCTTAAGAGTGGCTAACCGGCTCAGCCGGTTGCCACTGTTCTTGTTAAAATGCCACCGGCTTAAGCCAGTGGTTCCCCCTAGTTTGCCTCGGCTAGCCGCTGACCCAACAAGGTTCCCACCAGCAGTTAGCCGGTGGTTCCCCCTGCTGAGCCTTGCGTTCCCCTGCTTAACCAAAACAGCCACCGGCAATTAGCCGGTGGTGTTGTTGCTGCTTCCGAGACCCCATACAAACCAAACGGTACCCCGACTCAAGTCGGGGTCCCTTGGTTCTTTGCTGCCGAGACCACACAGCCCACACCAAGACTATGGGGTCTCGGTTGGTGGTGATTCGAAGACCACCGAGAGCTTCGGCTCTCGGTTCCTTGCGTCGACCGAACCAAACCAACCAACACACCATATTTTATTTTCCCCCATGATTAATTTAACATGTTTACATCTTGTTTTTATTAATCCCATGTTTACATGTTCTTGATTAGTTAAAAGAATAAAAAAAGGATTAAGGATTACCGAATGCGTGAAACGCATGGAACACAATAACACGAACACTATACTTGTTTTTAATCAACCAAAATCAATAAAACACCACCCTTGGTGTTGTTGTTTCCGGTGGCCAAAGGAGACAAAAGGGAGGCTAGGGTTTGTGATTTTTTAGAAAAACTCTGTAAATGAAAATGTGTTTTCCTTATTTGTTTATTTTAGTAAAACTAAAACTGGTCTTGGCCCTCTGGTCTTTGGTGTCTGTGGCATGTGGGGCCCAGAAACGGAAACCCGAAGTTTTTCCCGTGTCAAATATTTTATGTGTTCGTATGTTCGCGCTTTCGTGTCATGTTATACTTAATTATTCGTGTTATAGGTAAATACTTGTTCGTAACGATATTTATCGTATTATAATACGTATGTATGTAATTACATGTTTGTGATTTTATATTCATGATTTCATGTTCGTGACTATAATTATTATTGTTAATAATTATCGTGTATTACCACGTATTTAATACTTGTCGTGTAATAACACGTACGTAATTTCTGTAATTAATATTCGTGACACGTGTTCGTTCTATAAAAGGAAAGTTTTAATACGTACATATGTTTATTAAGTGTACTGTTCATTGTAAAATTATGCGGGTTTTACAACTCTTCCCCCTAAAAAGAATAATTCGTCCCTGAATTATAGATAAAGTAAACTGAAAGAGGAACATACCCGAATTTAAAATTTGAAATGAGGGTAAGAAGTCCGGATAGACTCCTCCGTCTCCGAAGTGTCTTCCGGCTCGGTGTGATCCCTCCAAAGGATTTTGACGAATGGGATCGTCTTCTTCCTCATGATTCGTTCTTGTCTGTCAAGAACTCGCTCGGGTTCCTCTATGAAGGTAAGATCTTTAAGAATCTTATCAAGTGGATACTGAACCATGTGAAGAGGATGATAATTGTATCCTCTGAGTAGGGACACGTGGAAAACGTCGTGAACGTGAGAAAGCTGCGGAGGTAATGCTAAACGATACGATACTTCACCAATTCGATCGATGATGTCAAACGGTCCAATGAATCAAGGACTGAGCTTTCCCTTGATTCCAAAGCGTCTAACACCACGTGCCGGTGACACCTTAAGAAAGACATGATCTCCAACCTTGAAATGCAAATCCCTACGACGCTTATCGGCATAACACTTCTGTCGTGCACGAGCTTCTTGCAATTTTGCTTTAGCTACAGCGACCTTCTCGTTAGTCAACTCAATCATCTTCGGACCCTCAAGTGTTCGCTCACCAACCTGATCCCAGCAGATTGGGGCATGACACTTCCTGTCGTGCAACATCTCAAACGGTGCACACTTGATGCTGGCATGCCAACTGTTGTTGTATGCAAACTCTACCAGACATATATAATCATCCCAATGTCCTGTCCATTCTAGTGCACATGCACGAAGCATGTCTTCTAATGTCTGAATGGTTCGCTCCGACTGTCCGTCTGTTTGTGGATGAAAAGCCGTGCTAAGATTATGTTTTGTACCCCAAGCTTTCTGCAGACTCTTCCAAAATCGCGAAGTAAATAGAGGATCTCTATCCTAGACGATGCTGGATGGAGCACCATGAAGTCTCATGATATCCCTCCTAAGTGTCAGCCAATTAGCTAACTGGATCATCCTTGCGTATCAGTAAGAAATGTGCTGATTTGGTAAGTCGATCAACGATAACCCAAATTGCATCATGCTTCCTCTTGGTCTGCGGATGACCGGTAACAAAATCTATAGTGATCTTGTCCCACTTCCACTCTAGAATGTCTAACAGTTGTAGTAGACCACTAGACCGCTGATGCTCGATCTTAACCTGCTGGCAGGTAAGACATTTGGAAACGTAAGTGGCAATATCTTGTTTCATACCACTCCACCATAAGTACTGCTTGATGTCGTGGTACATCTTGGTTGAACCATGATGTATGGAGAATAGTGAGCTATGAGCTTCAGCTAACAACGCTTCCCTGAGTGCAATATCATCAGGAACAAAAAGTCTCGTGCCCTGCCATAAGATACCGTCTTCATCTAATCGAAACTCTGTCTGCTTTTCCAAGTTCTGAATGATTGCCCAAATTTCACCATCATCCTTCTGGGCTTCCTTTATCCTAGAGAGTAAGTCAGGTTCTACTCTAAGATTAGCCCAGTACCTGTTCTGTCCACGTACCATGATATCAATATCTAGTCATTCCAAGTCTCGTATTACTTCATCCTTTATCTTAATGAAGTTGATCATACCCGACTTCCTACTAACAGCATGTGCCACTACATCCGCCTTGTCGGGATGATACTACATATTAATGTCATAATCCTTCAACAGCTTTAACCACCTTCTTTGCCTCATATTCAGTTCACGTTGAGTGAAGATGTATTTCAGACTCTTGTGATCTGTAAAGATATCACCTGATTCGCCATACAAGTAGTGCCTCCATATCTTCACTGCAAACACGACTGCTGCAAGTTCCAAGTCATGTGTAGGGTAGTTCGCCTCATAAGGCTTGAGCTGTAGTGATGCGTAAGCAATCACTTTCCCATGTTGCATGAGAAAACAACCAAGTCCCTTCCCTTAAGCATCACTGTAGATTTGAAATCCACCCGTACCAGATGGGAGAGAAAGAATAGGTGCAGATACTAGTTTCAGCTTTTGGTCTTCAAATCTCTTCTCTCATTCTTCAGTCCAGACGAATTTCTCCCCTTTGCGCATCAGTTTGATCAATGGCAGTGTGATGTAGTGTTTTTGTACCCTTTAGGAAAAGGATGACAAATAGTGGTAGTATTAAGTGTCGGTTTAGGAAAACCGAGCACTAATGACCAAGCAAGTTCGTTTCCCAAGGAGGCAAGTGCGTTGTGTTGAGAGTTGATTTTGTTTGTGATTATATTGATGGAGAAAGAAATGGGATTAGAAGAGAAGGACGGTTACGAAAATTAATTAAACTACGATGAAAAAGGCGTAAACGTAAAACCGTAAATAGTGCCAAAATTAAAATTTTAACCTAAAAATTTCTAAAAATTACTAAAAATCCCAAATAATATTCTAAGAGTTTACAAAAAATCCAAACTTGCCAAAACCTTTTAATTAATTAAATAATGACTTTTTAATGCTAATTAAAGCCCTAAAAATCACTTTTAATTATTAAAAAGCCCTAAACAAGGTTTTATAATTTGTAAACCTCAAAAATATCCTAATTAAGCTAAAAACTATTTTTTAAAAATTTTAAAACCAAATTAAACTATTTTTAACACTTAAAAACTATTAAAATGTATTAAATCTTAAATTAAATCTAGAAATTAATTGAAAAGCCTAAAAATTAATTGGAAAGTCAAAAAGTTACTAATTTAATGTCCTTAACCTAGGAAAAATGTAAAAAGTAGAAAAATAAAACTTTCTATTTTTATGAATAAAATAATATTAAAATAATGCAAAAAATAAAAAGTTTATAAAATAAATTCTAAAAAATTTCTAAAATCCTAGAATAATCTAACTAAGATAAAAAAGCAATTTAAAGTTCCTAAAACCTTTTTTATAATCTTATATTAATTTTTAAAGTTTAATTAAAAACCTAAAATTAAATAAAATTAAAAATAAGAGTTTTTGAAAAGTTAACTAATTGTAAACCTCAAGTTATTAAATTAAAACTTAAAAATTATTTTTCTAGAATTTAAAACCTACTTTAACTATTTTTAATCTAATTAAATAGATACGGGTACTTAAAAATTAATTAAAAATAAATGACTAAAGTAAAAAAAATCAAACTGGGCCAGAAAAGTCCTAAATTATATAATTATCTTATAAAATATGAAAACAGGACACAAAGCTTAATAAATAAGCTGAGTTGGGCTTATAATGCTACGACTTAATTGAATAAGCCCAAACTGAAAAGTGTACAAATAAGTAATCCCTTGAGACTTTATCAGTAAAAGTCCCAAGGGCGAGCGGTAAGGTGTGTGTGCTTTGGCAGTGGTGGCGCAGGTTCGAGTCCTGGCCACGCCAAAAATTTTTGAAATATATTTTTTTTTTCTTTTTAAACACTTGTTACACAGCAACTTCCACTCACCCAAACACAAACACACGCAGATTTGAGCCTAAAATCCCTCTAATTTGAAGCTAACAGGTCTCAGACCTGGAATTCTTTCTTTCTTTTTGCTTTCTTTTTTTTAAACCAACACTACTACCCAAATATTAACACAAATACTACCTAAAAACTCAAACACTAGTCAAAAATTCAGCCTAAATTACACCTGAGGTAATTGAAAAGGACTGAACTTTCTTTTTTTATCAGTTCTTGTTTGTGATCTTTTTTTGGACAGTCAAAACCCCTCACCAGCAGTTGGCTTGTGGGGGTGTATTATACTAGCAAAAAGCAGTCAAACAAGCACGCATACAATCTGATTTAAACACTAAAAAGCAGGCAGGGTGCAAGTACTTAGCGAATTCAAAGCAAATCTATAATCAACTAGTGAACCAAGCAATAACAATAAACTAAACAGGCTTAACACTTATGGTTTGCTGTTTAAAAAAAAATAGTAAGCACACAAAATTATAAGAACCTAACGCAATCTAACCAATTTAGCAGGCCACGATGTATGATCAATTTAGCAACATAAGCAGACAGATTCTAAGCTTATACGATGCATTCACCCTAGAGTAGCACACTGACTTAGCTCAACAACCACCTATAACAGCTAGCAACATACACCTTAGACTCAAAACTAGCATAAACTAGCCTAACCGATTACACTCCAAGTAGATTTCAGTTTTACACTAAACAGTTCAAACAAAAGCTTAATTAGAAACACACCAACTTAAACTGAGTTTTAACAATGCAGCAAGCTAATCATACAGGCCAAGTGAGCATATTCTAGCACCAATTTTATCAGTTTAAACTAAACAACAAACCTAAGTACTATTACTGCTTACACTACTTAACTAAATTCAAACAGTTTATTCAATCTAAAGTCAATCCTCAATAAACCAACAACTTGACAAGCAAATCTCACAAGAACGATTAAGCAGTTAACACAAATAAATATAAGAAAAAAGAAAGAAGGAAAGAGATGGCGATACCTGCCCTTGTTTGCATCCAACAAGGGCCAGCTAAGCTCCCCTGACCTCAACCAACAACTAGGTGAGGCAGGGGTGTCTTGGACAATAAAAGATTGAGGGGTGGTTCGTTGGGGTTCAACAGCTGAACCGAAGCACCCTGAATGATAAGAAAGCTGCTAAGAAATAAGAAAAGAAATTCAAGAATCAAGACCTAAGGTCTTGATTCAGTAAGTTCACAATATAAATGAATAAACTCTCTTTTTTTTATCTTTTCAAGAACACTCAATACTAAAGTTTAATTAAAACTGATGATAACTTAAAACCAAAAATTTTGAAAACACTTTACTCACTTACTGATTAACTTAAACAAACAACTTCACAACTCGAATTTAAAACAATCAACTTAAATCATAAAACATAAATTTAAAATGGAACTCGGATGTATATTAAAAACTGCAAACTTTCATTCATAAAAAGGGGTTTTTACATAAAAATCCGAGACAAGGGAAAAAATGGGATACCACAAGTTGGTCCTCATTTATAGACCCCCTCAGATCATTCTAGAATTGAAAGAAAAAGAAAACCCTAATCGATTAAATTCCAGAAATACCCTTGTTTGGAGATGCGAATATGCTGATAATTATCCCATCTTTTGAATGATTCTTGAAAACCATGTGCAAATCCCTTGGACGTTTGTGATAGACAGGCTGGATGCATCAATCTTGAGCGTTTGATTTCGTTTGGAGGACACGAAATCTCTGAGAGTCGTTGATTCTCTGGTATGCCTTTGTCTTTTTGCCAATGGGTGGGGTTTTGGGGACCAGGGAGTGAGAGTGATGGGGGATTAAGAGTGGGGTTTGGATTAATCCATGATCAATCACTAATCTGGAGTAGATTAGGTCTTCATCATCAATTTTTAATTTGGGGAAAAATTTAGGGTTTATAAGGAAAAACGTGTTTTTTTTATCTTTTCAGAGTGGGTTAAATGTGTTTAAGGGGAAAAAGAATACGTTTAATATTAAACGTGTTATTTACTTAATGGGTCAACCGGGTTGGGTATGGGTAAACGGGTTTTTGAGTTGGGTTATGGTGACGTGTCAGTGGAGGATTGGCTGGTGGAGTTTGTTTGTCTTGGCAGGAATGCCCCCCAAAATTCCATTTACTTGCTATATCCCTCAAAACAGCTCAAAAGTCTTTTTCCTTTGTTTTTAACTTTTAGCATTTGTCAAAATTGGCACATGGTATTTCCAAATTTATAACAAGGACTATTTATGCAATTTTGACAATTTCCAAGGGCTTTTCTTGCACATGTCTTCAAACTTCAAGGTTTTGACTTGTTGGTTGACTTCTTGGAGGACTATTATTGACAATTTAGATTTCTTGAGGGACTAAATTTGCCAATTCTTCAAAGTTAAGGGTCCTTTTTGTAATTTTGACAAACTTTAGGGACCATACTTGTAATTATGAAGATACAAGGGTATAAAGTGTCAATTCTTCAAACTTGGAGGACCAATCTTCAATATTCTTCAAATCTTCAAGGGTTTTCTTTGGAAAATTCCTCACTAGGGCTTGGTTCATCGTGCGGCTTCGTTTCCCGTGTTCGTTTTTGCCTGATTTTTATGATCTTTTGTCATTTTCTCAATATCCGTACCTAAAATACATAAGCAATAAACACAAGCATATTTTTGGGTATTTTGATGATATTTAATGCATTTTAAGTCCAAAAAGAACGATGAGACCATGTATAAAAGCAGTCTCATCACTCCCCCATACTAAACCATTGTCGTGCCCTCACGCAATGCTAGAATAAAGTATCGTAGCATCTCCAAAATTCATTTTTATTCACTTTATTGGAATGATAAACTAGCTATACTACCACTATTACTACTACTTGTGTTATAGACATAATGTATGATTTTCATCGCAAAATGGGACGTTTAGGTTCCTAGAATAAGAACACGTGAATGCTTCGTTAGAAATAATTTCATCGTCCTCGATTTTCACTTCAATTCCATGCCAAGCGTGTAACGAGATCATTGTCATTATAAGTTAGTAATGCTAACACTACTCATATGCCCTAATCACGTACTTATCCTCCCATTATTCCTAAGTTGTATCTCTTATATTTTATGATGTCTTGAATGTTTCACGAGGATACATTGTTTGACTTATGCGATAATAGAGATTTAGGTCTAAAAATAGAGTCCTAACGGTGTAACTAAGACCATCAAATCAATAACCCCTCCTAATAGACAACGATGTTAAAAAATTAAGTTGACAAGAAGAATCGATAAACACGGTTTTATAACGGTTTTGAACATGAGACTTATTACCAAGACTTTTATACGCCCCCTAACGGAAGGGCCTTATTATCTTTGGTTTACCTCCATCTTTTATTCAACTTCGCCATGAAGCTTTTATTATGACTTCGGTCTTGCCTTGCCTTTTATTATCCGCCTCATCGGTGGTTTTATTAGCCAAAGACGTATATCCTCACGCTAAAGCGAATTTTGGATCTTTAAAGCTTCGAAGATTAAGGCTTGATTCACTTTCAATTTTGCATAGATTTTAGGCCTTGTGGGGCTTCAAATTGTTTGCTTGATTTAGGTGAGCACTTGAAATCTTATTATTAGGTGAAGCTTTCGATTATTGGGGTGCCAATACTTCAAAACCGTGACGCTGGCGATACCTTAATGTCTTCCCAATTTAATTACACGGAAGCTACTAGAAAAGACTAGAAACCCAACAATCCTAACTAAACCGCTAAGTCAATATTTATTAACAAAAAAATATTTACATGCGAAGGGAGAATAAGAAAACAACGAGAACACATGAGTTTTTGAAAGAATACGAGTACTCTAAGTTTAGCATAGTAACTTATAATTAACCCTATCATTTCTCGTCCTCATTTAAGAGACTTAGCCTAATGTATAGTTAAGGAACCAAAGCTAAGTGCTCAACACGCACGGTCGAGTCAAAAATTACTCTTATTCTCGCCATCGGAAAACCTACATTCGTGTCTTCAAACACTTATAAAACATGAGAAAATTTTTAAAATTTGGCCATTTTTAGCCTTATTTTGCAACAAAAACGATAAACTTTGGAAAGCGTGAAGGTTTGGCAAGGCAAGTATCTATTCACCCCCCCATACTAAAGTTAAACATTGTCCTCAATGTTTCGAGCCTAGGGGTGCAAACACCCCCATACTAGAGACGTAGTCGAATGCCTAATCTAGCATAGAAAGGGTGTAACCAATAAGTAATAGCCGTTTATGAAGTGTGCTAAAAACCTAAGGTTAGAACATCAAAAGAATATATCATGGATATTGAGAAATGTCTCCAAAGCAAACGATCGAGTGCTCCCATAAAAACGAACACGAGAGGCTCCAATCGTGAAGATCATGATCTAAAAACCACATATCACAAACAACCACGGAACAAAGGTTGGAAGGGCACGAATCCCCACACGTAAGCTACATTAGACTAAGAAAGCGATAATATGTACATAGGATAAGCATGGGACTCCCCCACGAGGCACCTCGTTTTTGATTACCGAGTCATGAGCTCGACTCGATCCCCTCAATACTAATTATCATTGGGGAAAGTGATTTGGTCGAGGTAGTTCAAGGATGGAACTTCCCCACCAAAGTAGTGCTTCAACCTATGTCCATTCACCTTGAAGTTAGGACCATCATCTTGAGCTAGCTCGATGGTCCCATATGGAAACACTTGAGTCACGGTGAATGGACCGGACCAACGGGATTTCAATTTACCGGAAAATATTTTCAATCTTGAATTAAAAAGTAAAACTTGATCCCCAATGTTAAAAACCCGGTTTTTAATTTTTGAATCATGCAACTTTTTAGTTTTCTCTTTATAAATTAATGAATTTTCATAAGCAATGTCTCTTAATTCATCTAACTCATTTAATTGCATTTTCCGGTGTTTTCTCGCGGTCTCTATGTCATCATTACAATGCTTTAGGGCCCAATAAGCCTTGTGTTCTAACTCGATAGGCAAATGACAATTCTTTCCATACACAAGCTTATAGGGAGTGCACCCAATGGGCGTCTTATGAGCGGTCCTAAAGGCCCATAAAGCATCGTCTAATTTATCCGACCAAGATTGTCGATTTTCCCCCACGGATCTCTCCAAGATCCTCTTCAATGCTCGGTTTGAAACCTCGACTTGCCCACTCGTTTGTGGGTGATAAGCCGTAGAAAGACGATGTGTAACCCCATATTTCCTTAGAACCCTTTCGAATTGGTCATTACAAAAATGGGTTCCACGATCGCTTATGATAGCACGAGGGGTTCCAAACCTAGCAAACAAACTTTTCAAGAACTTAACTACCACACGAGCATCATTAGTGGGCAAGGCCTTCGCCTCCACCCACTTAGAAAGGTAGTCAACCGCAACAAGAATATACTTATTACCACGAGATGATGGGAACGGACCCATAAAGTCTATGCCCCAAACGTCAAAGATCTCACATACTTGGATGATATTTTGTGGCATTTCATCTTTTTGTGAGGCTTTTCCTTGTCGTTGGCATGAATCACAAGACTTCACAAGATTTTGTGCATCTCGGTAAATAGTAGGCCAAAAGAAGCCGGCATCAAACACCTTTTTAGCCGTGAGATTAGCACCGTGGTGACCACCCGTGGGTCCCTCATGGCAAGCTCTAAGGATGTTAGAAGCTTCGGTGCCAAATACACAACGTCGGATGATTTGATCCGCACACGTTCGAAACAAGTAAGGGTCGTTCCAAAAATAGAACTTGACATCACGAAAGAATTTTCGTTTTTCTTGAGTTGTCATACCCTTATTGATGAAGTTACCCGCATGGTAATTTGCAAAATCCGCAAACCATGGGGTAGAAGAATCAAGTTTGGAATTCACTAAACCAAGTGTCTCGAGCGGAAATGTTTCGGTGATTTCCTTAGGCTCGTAAACACTTTGGTGAGGATCTTCCAAACGAGAGAGATGATCGGCCGCTAGATTCTCGGCTCCTTTTTTGTCAACGATTTTGTGATCAAATTCTTGAAGGAGGAGAATCCAATGAAGTAATCTCGGCTTTGCATCTTGTTTAGCCATGAGATACTTGATAGCCGAATGGTCCGTATACACTATGCATTTCGTCAAGACGAGGTAAGGTCGGAATTTATCAAATGCATACACCACGGCAAGGAACTCCTTTTCCGTTGTAGTGTATTTAAGTTGAGCCTCGGTCATCGTCTTGCTAGCATAGTGAATAGGCAAGAAGTGCTTATCATGACGTTGCCCCAAAACGGCCCCTATAGCGTAATCACTTACATCACACATAAGTTCAAAGGGGAGGTTCCAATTTGGAGCAACAAGAATGGGAGCTTCGGTAAGTTTCCTCTTAAGGATCTCAAAGGCTCGTACACAATCTTCGTCAAAGACAAAACGTGCTTCTTTTTCAAGAAGATGTGTAATGGGTCGAGAAATCTTCAAGAAATCCTTGATGAATCGTCGATAAAAGCCCGCGTGGCCTAGGAAACTCCTAACTCCCTTGACGGTTTTGGGATGAGGTAATTTGGCGATGACGTCTACCTTAGCTTGATCTACCTCAATCCCCGCTTTCGAGACCTTGTGCCCTAAGACGATTCCACTCTTAACCATAAAATGACACTTTTCCCAATTGAGCACAAGGTTGGTTTCCTCACAACGTTTTAGCATTCTCTCAAGGTTCGACAAACACGAAGTAAAGGAATCACCAAACACGGAAAAGTCATCCATGAAGACTTCCATCGTCTTCTCGATCATATCATGAAAAATAGCCATCATGCATCGTTGAAAAGTTCCCGGTGCATTGCAAAGTCCGAATGGCATTCTACGATAAGCAAACGTTCCATATGGACATGTAAACGTAGTTTTTTCTTGATCACGAGGATCGATGGGAATTTGGAAGTAACCGGAAAAACCATCTAAAAAGCAATAGAAATCGTTTCCTGCAAGACGCTCCAACATTTGGTCCATGAAGGGCAAGGGAAAATGGTCTTTTCGAGTGGCTTCATTCAACTTTCGATAGTCAATGCACACTCTACATCCGGTCACGAGTCTAGTGGGAATCAACTCGTTGGCATCGTTTGGCACAACGGTCATCCCTCCCTTTTTAGGGACACAATGAATAGGACTTACCCAAGGGCTATCGGAAATAGGGTAAATCATTCCCGCGTCAAGGAGTTTAAGGACCTCCTTTTTGATGACGTCGTGAATTTTGGGGTTCACCCTCCTTTGACTTTGGATTGTTGGCTTGAAATCCTCCTCCATTAAGATTTTGTGTGTACAAAATTTGGGATCGATTCCCTTAATGTCGGATAACTTCCATGCAATCGCCCCTTTGTGGTCCTTAAGAACATCGACAAGTGCGGTTTTTTCATCATTCGAAAGTTCCTTCGCAATAATAACCGGCAACTTGTCGTCCTCCTCCAAATAGACATACTCGAGGTGAGGAGGTAAATCTTTCAACTCAAGGATAGGTGGTTCCTCAAGTGAAGATTTGGGCTCGATACTCATAACCTCCTCGGGTGGAGGAAATGGGAAATCGTTGAGAAAATCCTTGATAATCGAGAAGTCCTCATAGTTGTCGAGGTCGTCGTCACAAGTACGTGGAACATCGAATTCTTCCAACGTAAAACCACCACCTTCAAAAGGAGTGAAGGTTGGTGTCGAATTATCAAGAATTGGATCTAACATAGTGGGATTGCCACTAGTTTCTTCATCACCAAAGCCTAAAACTTCTTGTGAAAATTCCTCGCAAACCACGTCGATCATATCAACGAGGTTTATGGTAGCAACGGAATAAACAGGAGAAAGTTGAGAATTTTGAGTTGCGTTTATAACAAGTTCCTCGTCGTTGAAACGTAAGGTGATCTTTCTAGCATGCACATCAATCAAAGCCATAGACGTATCTAAAAACGAACGACCTAAAATAAGAGGAACTTGAGGATCCGTGGGGATGTCAACAACAATAAAGTCTACGGGATAGTAGAACTTCCCCACTTTCACAAAAACGTCTTCCGCCAAACCACATGCAAGGATCGTGGAATGGTCGGCCAACTCAATAGACATTCGTGAAGGAGTAAGATTAGGAAGATTGAGCGACTTGTAGATTGCAAGTGGCATCAAGTTAATGCTAGCACCAAGATCGGCCAAGGCATAGCATTCTTCCATATCTTGAATTGCACAAGGGATTAAAAATTTACTGGGATCACCGACTTTTTGAGGTATGCGATTAAGATAAACCGACGAACAACTATACTTTTGGTGTAATTTCTCCTTGTTGTTCAACATACTCTTAAAGTTAGCGGCGAATCGAGGCATCATGACCAAAGCATCGGCGAAACTCACATTAAAGTGCAAATCACGAAACATTTTCATAAAAAGCTCAAATTGGTAGTTATCGCGCTCTTGTCGTTTCTCCTTCCTAAGTCTCGATGGGTAAGGCAAGGGTGGTGTGGGTTGGGGCATAGGCATAGCCTTTGGAATCTCGGGTTCCAATATGGGTGATGGGTCAACCGTAGGTGTGGCATGAGCGGTACTTTGTGGGCTTGAAATATGCTCCTTTTCGACCACCACCTCGGGTTCTTCCTCAATTTCCTCCACCGTTGGAGTAATTGGTTGAGGAGTCGGTTCTATAAGTGTCTTACCACTTCGTGTGGTAATCACTTTCATCTCTCCCTTCGGGTTTGAAATGGTGTTACTAGGTAAACTACCCGAAGTAGAGGCTTTGTTTCCCATTACGGCTTCTAAAATTGCATTAAGCTTAGCATCAAAATTATTAAACTTCACATCTTGAATAGCGGCTTTTTGGTCAATTCTTTGTTCAAGCCTAGCATGACTTTGCTCTATCTTGTTGTTTTGACCTCGAATTTGGTTAGCAAAATCATTTTTTAATTCATTTCTCATGGCTAGATTTTCCTTAATGAAATTAGCTAACTCCTTTGCGTTCTTAGCCGTGTCCTTAGCTTGATTAGCCATTTGCTCTTGAATGTTTTCCAAAATCTTATCATTTGAAGTAGCGTAATTCAAAAAGTCCAATGGAAGTTCTTTATTATTTTGAAGACCTTGACTTGCGTTTTGAAAATTACGGTTTTGATTTTGATTTTGCAATTGGCTACTACTACTCCCTTGATTCCCATAGTTGTTATTACCCTTATAATTGTTCCTTTGATTGCTTTGGTAACCAACTTGATTGTTTCGATAATTGTTAGCATTTTGATTTGGTGAAAAACCCGGTGGAGTCAATTGATTAGTGCGAGGAACTTGACCGTTTTGGTTATAAGTTCCCGCGGCCGCGAAGGCACTCGAAGTGTTACCACCGTTGGTAATGCACTCGGAATAACCGTGAGCTCCACCACAATACATACAAGAAACCTCAACCGCTTTAATTGTAGCGGGAGCGGGTTGTTCACCAACTTTAAACTCAACTAACAAGCCTTTCACTATATCAAAAATTTTGTTCTCCAAATTAGCCTCGACTTGGCAAGCATCAACGGTGTGTGACAAACTAGGTGAAGATGAAGACGAAGCCTTACGAACACTCGACGTGCTACGAGGACTATACACCTTAGACCTATTCTCAATGATTAACAAAGCTTCCTCGACCGTCTTACACAAAAAATTACCACCCGCGGCGGCATTAAGATAATCACGCTCATGATCGTTCAAGCCATTGTAAAACGTGTCTATTTGATGCAAGTCGGAAAAACCATGATGAGGACATTCGTGCAACATTTCCTTAAACCTATTCCAAGCCGTTGAAAAACTCTCATTATACTCTTGTGAAAACTTTGAAATCTCGTTTTTCAAGTGCGTAGTCTTAGAGGGCGGAAAAAATTGGTTCACGAATTTTGAAACGAGATCCTTCCACGTCAATATAGAATTGGGTGGCTCTTTCTCTAACCAAATTTTTGCGGGCCCCGCTAAGGAATACGGAAAAAGCATCATCTTAATCGAGTCGTTTGAAACATCCTTAAACTTGCACGTGGCGGTGAGACGATTAAATTGGCGAATGTGGTTATGCGGGTTGTCCTTTTCGTCCCCTCGAAACTTGTTGTTTTGAATCATGGACAACAAACCCGTCTTAACCTCAAAATTCTCCGCAAGGATAGCGGGAATCACAATCGCTTCTCCATAACCCTCGGTGGGTGCTTGAAGCAACTCCATCATAGTTCGATTAGCCATGGGTGCTTCTTTCACTACAATGGGTTCGTCAACAGGAGAGTCCTCACTAGTAGGAGTGAGTGATTTGTTTCTTCGTTTACGAGCACGTCTTGCTTTAGAGCGAGTTTGCATAAACGTCACGTACAACGAGAAGGCGAGCAAAGAAGATTCTTTTTGGTGTTTTTACTTTTTCAAATTTTTTTTTTGTGGTTTTTGATTGTTTTTAACTTTTTTGGATTTTTTTGAATGTATTAGGTAGACACAAATCTACAAATCTCCTCCTTAATCAAATCTCTTGATTAAAAAAGCCTCAAGGAATGAAAACGATCACGTGAAGTGAACGCCTTCGATGACTTTAGAACGATGGTGGAACACCAAATCGTTCAAGAGGGTTTAATCAATAGAAACCAAGAAAATATATATGATACGTAAGTAATACTTTGGGCGGCAAAACCCTTGATTCACTCTCAAAATCAAATACGCACAAGCAAGCGGAGGAAACGAGGCGGCGCGAAGCACTTAAGAGCCTTTTTCCTTTAGGTCGTGAAATACAACCGCCTTATACCCACCTTATAGTTTGTATTTTCAAGATTAAGCTTCACGAAAGTATTTATCTATTTTTGCCTTTTTCTTTGGTTTGAGATTCGAATACAACGATCGAGTGATGAAATCCCGAATCAAGGTTGTGATTGCTCACGTATTTGGAGTACTTGTAAATTTATTGTTCTACGTATACAATATAGTAATAATATTCACAAAAACCGAGAAAACGATAATACGTATTAATAGAGTACTATTAATACAATTACTTTTATGGCTATATATAAAAACAACAATGGTTCAACCAAAACACAACACGCCTCCCCGGCAGCGGCGCCAAAATGATGTAGTGTTTTTGTACCCTTTAGGAAAAGGATGACAAATAGTGGTAGTATTAAGTGTCGGTTTAGGAAAACCGAGCACTAATGACCAAGCAAGTTCGTTTCCCAAGGAGGCAAGTGTGTTGTGTTGAGAGTTGATTTTGTTTGTGATTATATTGATTGAGAAAGAAATGGGATTAGAAGAGAAGGACAGTTACGAAAATTAATTAAACTACGACGAAAAAGGCGTAAACGTAAAACCGTAAATAGTGCCAAAATTAAAATTTTAACCTAAAAATTTCTAAAAATTACTAAAAATCCCAAATAATATTCTAAGAGTTTACAAAAAATCCAAACTTGCCAAAACCTTTTAATTAATTAAATAATGACTTTTTAATGCTAATTAAAGCCCTAAAAATCACTTTTAATTATTAAAAAGCCCTAAACAAGGTTTTATAATTTGTAAACCTCAAAAATATCCTAATTAAGCTAAAAACTATTTTTTAAAAATTTTAAAACCAAATTAAACTATTTTTAACACTTAAAAACTATTAAAATGTATTAAATCTTAAATTAAATCTAGAAATTAATTGAAAAGCCTAAAAATTAATTGGAAAGTCAAAAAGTTCCTAATTTAATGTCCTTAACCTAGGAAAAATGTAAAAAGTAGAAAAATAAAACTTTCTATTTTTATGAATAAAATAATATTAAAATAATGCAAAAAATAAAAAGTTTATAAAATAAATTCTAAAAAATTTCTAAAATCCTAGAATAATCTAACTAAGATAAAAAAGCAATTTAAAGTTCCTAAAACCTTTTTTATAATCTTATATTAATTTTTAAAGTTTAATTAAAAACCTAAAATTAATAAAATTAAAAATAAGAGTTTTTGAAAAGTTAACTAATTGTAAACCTCAAGTTATTAAATTAAAACTTTAAAATTATTTTTCTAGAGTTTAAAACCTACTTTAGCTATTTTTAATCTAATTAAATAGATACGGGTACTTAAAAATTATTAAAAAATAAATGACTAAAGTAAAAAAAAATCAAACTGGGCCAGAAAAGTCCTAAATTATATATTTATCTTATAAAAATGAAAACAGGACACAAAGCTTAATAAATAAGCTGAGTTGGGCTTATAATGCTACGGCTTAATTGAATAAGCCCAAACTGAAAAGTGTACAAATAAGTAATCCCTTGAGACTTTATCAGTAAAAGTCCCAAGGGCGAGCGGTAAGGTGTGTGTGCTTTGGCAGTGGTGGCGCAGGTTCGAGTCCTGGCCACGCCAAAAATTTTTGAAATATTTTTTTTTTCTTTTTAAACACTTGTTACACATCAACTTCCACTCACCCAAACACAAACACACGCAGATTTGAGCCTAAAATCCCTCTAATTTGAAGCTAACAGGTCTCAGACCTGGAATTCTTTCTTTCTTTTTGCTTTCTTTTTTTTTAAACCAACACTACTACCCAAATATTAACACAAATACTACCTAAAAACTCAAACACTAGTCAAAAATTCAGCCTAAATTACACCTGAGGTAATTGAAAAGGACTGAACTTTCTTTTTTTATCAGTTCTTGTTTGTGATCTTTTTTTGGACAGTCAAAACCCCTCACCAGCAGTTGGCTTGTGGGGGTGTATTATCCTAGCAAAAAGCAGTCAAACAAGCACGCATACAATCTGATTTAAACACTAAAAAGCAGGCAGGGTGCAAGTACTTAGCGAATTCAAAGCAAATCTATAATCAACTAGTGAATCAAGCAATAACAATAAACTAAACAGGCTTAACACTTATGGTTTGCTGTTTCAAAAAAACAGTAAGCACACAAAATTATAAGAACCTAACGCAATCTAACCAATTTAGCAGGCCACGATGTATGATCAATTTAGCAACATAAGCAGACAGATTCTAAGCTTATACGATGCATTCACCCTAGAGTAGCACACTGACTTAGCTCAACAACCACCTATAACAGCTAGCAACATACACCTTAGACTCAAAACTAGCATAAACTAGCCTAACCGATTACACTCTAAGTAGATTTCAGTTTTACACTAAACAGTTCAAACAAAAGCTTAATTAGAAACACACCAACTTAAACTGAGTTTTAACAATGCAGCAAGCTAATCATACAGGCCAAGTGAGCATATTCTAGCACCAATTTTATCAGTTTAAACTAAACAACAAACCTAAGTACTATTACTGCTTACACTACTTAACTAAATTCAAACAGTTTATTCAATCTAAAGTCAATCCTCAATAAACCAACAACTTGACAAGTAAATCTCACAAGAACGATTAAGCAGTTAACACAAATAAATATAAGAAAAAAGAAAGAAGGAAAGAGATGGCGATTCCTGCCCTTGTTTGCATCCAACAAGGGCCAGCTAAGCTCCCCTGACCTCAACCAACAACTAGGTGAGGCAGGGGTGTCTTGGACAATAAAAGATTGAGGGGTGGTTCGTTGGGGTTCAACAGCTGAACCGAAGCACCCTGAATGATAAGAAAGCTGCTAAGAAATAAGAAAAGAAATTCAAGAATCAAGACCTAAGGTCTTGATTCAGTAAGTTCACAATATAAATGAATAAACTCTTTTTTTTTATCTTTTCAAGAACACTCAATACTAAAGTTTAATTAAAACTGATGATAACTTAAAACCAAAAATTTTGAAAACACTTTACTCACTTACTGATTAACTTAAACAAACAACTTCACAACTCGAATTTAAAACAATCAACTTAAATCATAAAACATAAATTTAAAATGGAACTCGGATGTATATTAAAAACTGCAAACTTTCATTCATAAAAAGGGGTTTTTACATAAAAATCCGAGACAAGGGAAAAAATGGGATACCACAAGTTGGTCCTCATTTATAGACCCCCTCAGATCATTCTAGAATTGAAAGAAAAAGAAAACCCTAATCGATTAAATTCCAGAAATACCCTTGTTTGGAGATGCGAATATGCTGATAATTATCCCATCTTTTGAATGATTCTTGAAAACCATGTGCAAATCCCTTGGACGTTTGTGATAGACAGGCTGGATGCATCAATCTTGAGCGTTTGATTTCGTTTGGAGGACACGAAATCTCTGAGAGTCGTTGATTCTCTAGTATGCCTTTGTCTTTTTGCCAATGGGTGGGGTTTTGGGGACCAGGGAGTGAGAGTGATGGGGGATTAAGAGTGGCGTTTGGATTAATCCATGATCAATCACTAATCTGGAGTAGATTAGGTCTTCATCATCAATTTTAAATTTGGGGAAAAATTTAGGGTTTATAAGGAAAAACGTGTTTTTTTTTTATCTTTTCAGAGTGGGTTAAATGTGTTTAAGGGGAAAAAGAATACGTTTAATATTAAACGTGTTATTTACTTAATGGGTCAACCGGGTTGGGGTATGGGTAAACGGGTTTTTGAGTTGGGTTATGGTGACGTGTCAGTGAAGGATTGGCTAGTGGAGTTTGTTTGTCTTGGCAGGAATGCCCCCCAAAATTCCATTTACTTGCTATATCCCTCAAAACAGCTCAAAAGTCTTTTTCCTTTGTTTTTAACTTTCAGCATTTGTCAAAATTGGCACATGGTATTTCCAAATTTATAACAAGGACTATTTATGCAATTTTGACAATTTCCAAGGGCTTTTCTTGCACATGTCTTCAAACTTCAAGGTTTTGACTTGTTGGTTGACTTCTTGGAGGACCATTATTGACAATTTAGATTTGTTGAGGGACTAAATTTGCCAATTCTTCAAAGTTAAGGGTCCTTTTTGTAATTTTGACAAACTTTAGGGACCATACTTGTAATTATGAAGATACAAGGGTATAAAGTGTCAATTCTTCAAACTTGGAGGACCAATCTTCCATATTCTTCAAATCTTCAAGGGTTTTCTTTGAAAAATTCCTCACTAGGGCTTGGTTCATCGTGCGGCTTCGTTTCCCGTGTTCGTTTTTGCCTGATTTTTATGATCTCTTGTCATTTTCTCAATATCCGTACCTAAAATACATAAGCAATAAACACAAGCATATTTTTGGGTATTTTGATGATATTTAATGCATTTTAAGTCCAAAAAGAACGATGAGACCATGTATAAAAGCAGTCTCATCACAGTGCTAAACGGGAAAAGTTCTCTACGAACCTACAGTAGTAACCAGCTAAGCCTAGAAAGCTGTGAACTTCAGTCGCGGATGTCGGTCTTGGACACATGGTAATAGCCTCAACCTTTGTTAGATCCAAGGTTATTCCTTCTGCAGATACAATGTGACCTAGAAACGCCACACTACTCAGCCAGAATTCACATTTGGAGAATTTAGCATACAACTGCTTCTGACGAAGTATATGTAATACCGTACGAAGATGGTCTTCGTTCTCTTTCTTTTGACTTGGAGAAAATAAGGATTTCGTCAATGAATATGATGACGAACTTGTCCAGGAATTCATGGAAACTGCGGTTCATCAAATCCAAGAAAACAGCTGGAGCATTGGTAAGACCGAATGGCATGACTACAAATTCGTAGTGTCCATAACGTGTACGGAAAGAAGTCTTGGCGACGTCCTGCTCTTTAACCCGTAACTGATGATAGCCCGACCTTAGATCAATCTTGGAGAAATGTTTGGCCCTTTGGAGTTGGTCAAACAAATCATCAATATATGGTAAAGGATATCGATTCCTGATGGTGATCTTGTTGAGCTCGCGATAATCAATGCAAAGACGCATACTGCTGTCCTTCTTCTTTACGAATAAGACCGGTGCGCCCCATGGATATGCACTATGTCGAATGAAACCACGTTCCAAAAGTTCCTGTAATTGGTCCTTCAACTCCTTCATCTCGATGGGATCCATGCGATAAGGAGCCTTGGAAATCGGCTCAGCTCCTGGGATGAGCTCGATATTAAACTCTACTTCACGAGCAGGTGGTATGCCCAAAAGTTCTTCTGGAAACACATCTAGAAATTCTGACACAATTGGCTGATTCTGGATTGATGTAGATTCAACATTCATGTCATGAACAGTAGAAAGATAGCCCTCGCAACCATGTGAAAGTAATGCACGTGCTTGTAAGGTTGAAATTATTTGTACAGACCTTCCAGGTATGAAACCGTTGTGAATGTAATCTGGTGCATTTACATCACTGAAGATGACCCGATATGAATGGCAGTCGATGGTGGCGTGATGTTCGGATAGCCAGTCCATGCCCAATATCATGTCAAAATCGCACATGTCCAATAAAAGTGCGTCAACTGGATGAATCTTGTCGTCAAACTCGAAGGAAGACTCTTGTACCCATGTGTGATGCGTACAGAGTCTCGTAAGGGCGTGGAAATATTTAAGACATTTCCTAATGGCATCGGGGATATCCTAACAATCCTTGCAAAAGCAGTAGAAATGACTGAATTAGTAGCACTGATAGGTGTGAAAACACCCATCCTTTTACCACTTATTTCTGGCTAAAACAAGACCAAAACACGTATTTAATATCATTTGTTTGGAATTATGCGTGGTTTTTGTGTTTATTGTGTTTTCAGAGTCAACCGGATGAATATTAAAGAAAACATGGGATTGCACGGGTTTTATCAAGGAAAAAGACTCAAGACGAAGTCTATTGTCCAAGAGATGCAAAAGATTTGAAGTCATTGTGCCTATTTGAAGATTTATCGAAGAATAAAGCCAAAGATGGAAGATTCATATATGTCGAAGAACTCGAATCTATTAAACAAAAGATTATAAGACCAGTTGGAATTCTTCACCGACACTTCTCAAATCCGGGTCGGAAACGTTTATTTAGAAGAAACGTAAAGACTAAAGAAGAAAGAAGAAAAGAAGCCCAAAACCAAGCCCATTCACAAAGCCCACAAGACATGCCTATAAATAGGACTTTACTTCACAAATTTGGAGCACTTAGTTAGTCTTAGTTTTAGTTTTTCATTTTCTCTAGTTTTAGAGAGAGAAAGTTCCAAACTTTCTCTCACTAGATTTTTCTTTGTTTTCATCTTTCAAATTTTAAGCTTTTCATTAATCTTTGTACTTTGAGTTCTTTTAATTAAAAGTTTAAGTTTAAGTTTGTGTTCGTCAATCTTCTTCTTCATTTCTTGGTTTCACTTTGCTTTTGATCCGAAAACCATAATCCATACGGATTGATTTCGTTTGGTGTTTAAAGGTTGAAAGTGTAGTCTTTTTACTCCTTGTTAAGCTCTTACGTGTATAGGCTATAAGCTCTTAATGCTTAGTAGCTTATTTCAAGTTTAGCTTATTACTTTTCGGATTTCACAAGGGTTTTAATCAATTTTTAAGTTCGTTTCATACGGTTTATGATTGTTTACGTTTTACAAGTTGTCGAATTTAAGCTTTTTAAGTTATTTAAGTTTCGGATTACTTAGCTTATTGATTTTGCTTATTGAATTTTTTAAGTTGCCACCAATTTCGGAATAACATTCCTTCCATCGCAATATCAGGGTTTACACACATTCCGACGGGTACTTATTTTGATCGCAATAACCCTCAAGGGTTCTACTTTGAGATCGGGTGTCATTCCCCCTTATTCTGATATGGATTGCGATCGCTTATTGCGATCGCACATTCCGACGGGACTAAGGTTCCTTTTTAGACGAAACTCTGCCCAATTCTCGACAGCAACATTGCGATCTGGTACAACATTCCGATCTGAACAATATTGCAATAGGTGTGCTTAGATTTCATACATTCCGATCTAGATCTTTCCGATAGATGCACATTGCGACAGAACGGACTTTAACATTCCGACAGCTTTACATTTATGTATTCTGATGGTTATGATTTTGTCATTCCGATGGACCTTCATTTGCAATATTCTGATGGACTGAGTTTTTAGATTTCAAAGTTTTACAAAGTTTTAAGTTTTAAGTATTTGTCTAATGTTTTCTTTACGTTTTAAAGCATTTACTTTTAACTTGTCAATCTAGTTTAATCTTTCAAAGCTTTAATTTTACTCTTCGACACTTACTTATATGTCATTAGTTCAAAATAGATAAACAAACCAACTCCTTCTCATTAACCAAGAACAAATCATTCCCCTTAGAGCCGTGATCAATTCGAGGAGATACCGAGAACTTAATCCGAACCCATAGCAAATCAGTGTATCAAATGGCGCTGCTGCCGGCTCTTCTCGTTAAGATCAACAGTTTTTTGTGAGAACTTGGATTTTGGGATCCGTTCACCGTGAACGTCACTTTTTCATAAAAATTTTCAAAAACCCTAAAAAATATAAAATTTTCAAAAATCGTAAAAATTAAAAAACATAAAAACCAAAAATATTTCCGCTATGTTTTTTCCTTGTTAGTTCTTTTGCAGGTGCATGCGTACACGATCCACGTCTTATCAAGAGCCCGAGCCTCTCGAAGACTTAGACATGACCGGTGTACAAAACAACAACAATAACCCACCTCAAAACAATAATAACAATAACAACCCACCTTTCAACAACAATAATAACAACAACAATGAGCCTCTACCGGATAATCGCCCGATGATTGAACTTCTGCAAGCACATGTAGATGGCAACAATGATCCAATTGTCATACCCGCGTTTACAGCCAACAACTTTGAGCTCAAATCCGGCTTTATCCAGATGGTCTCTGCTCAATCATTCTTGGGGCGTACCATTGATGATCCACATGACCACATCAAGAGATTCTTACAACTCACGAACACGGTCAAATTCAATGGTGTTCCACAAGAGGTAATTCGTTTACAACTTTTTCCCTTTTCTTTAGAGGGACAACCCCGGCATTGGCTTGCTAAGGAACCGCCACAAAGTATTCTTACGTGGACGGATTTGGAGACCAAATATATCAACTACTTTTTCCCACCCTCTCGTACTACCGCTTTGCGGAATGAAATCATTAATTTTGAACAAAAGTACGATGAGTCTTTTAGTGAATCTTGGGACCGTTTCAAAGAACTTTTAAGAAAATGCCCACAACATGGTTTTACCAAAGTGCACCAAATTAATACTTTTGTTAATGGTTTAAGCATGAATGACCAAGATTCACTAAACAGTGCCTCGGGGGGTAATCTTTTGGCTAAGACTTCCAATGCTGCTTGGGATGTCATTGAAGATAAGTCTCGTGTGCAAACCAAGAGTGTTCGGACCAATGTCGCTAGTGCTAGTACTAGTGATAGCGACAAGCGACTTGACAAAATCACTGCGCTTCTTGAATCGCTTGCTACCCAAACCGCCAGCAACACCAATAGCATCAACGCTAAAAACGCTCAAGTCAATTCTGTCAACCAACCATGTGAGATATGCGGGGGTCCTCACTCTTACACCACTTGTACCGCCACCCAAGACTACCCTTCTGAGAATGTGAATGCAGCATACGGTACCTATCCTCAACCCGCTTATCAAGCTCTTCCTCAAGGTGACCGCAACCTGCTTAGCTACCGCTCCAACAACTATCTCTCACCACCCGGTTTTACTCCTAACAACCCAAACCAACAACAAAACCTCAACCGCCCTCTTCAACAACAACAACAATCTCGTGGACCATACATACCACCTCACAAACAACAAAATCCACCTCAAAGAAACAACCAAGTTTACCAGCAACCTGCTTATCAACCACCCGCATACAATGCTCCTTCCAACAAACCCACCGCATTACACCAAGACATTGGAACCTACATGAGGACTAATGATGTGATCGTGGACAATCTCCAACAGGAAGTGCGCAATTTGAAAGCAGACCTGGTGAAACAAGGGAACGATCTGAGAGCTGACATGAGAAATACTTTGGATAGTCAAACGAATGACTTAAAGAACATGATGGCTAGTTTCTTCCAAGGTAGTCAACCCTCTTCTTCGGGTACTCTTCCGAGTAACACCGTTGCGAATCTAAGAGGGGAGATGAAAGCAATCACCACTCGCAGTGGCAAAGGTACCAAGGAACCCGAGCTTCCTATACCTCCACCGGTGATTGTGACTAAGGAGAACGAGTCACCTGCTCCTATTCCTCATCCTTCTCCTTCCCCAATTTCTTCACCTCTTACTTCACCCAACGATATGAGTGATCCTTCGATCCCAAAGACTTCCTCTTCTTCTGATATACCTTATCCATCTAGGTTGAGGAAAGAGAAGCTCAAAAGCAAGGATGATATTTAGGTTTCGAACTTTCTCAAAATGTTTAAACAATTGAATTTTAACATCTCCTTCGCTGGGGCTCTCGCTCACATGCCCAAGTATGCGAAAATGTTCAAAGATCTTCTTAGCGACAAGGAGAAGCTTCTTGATATTGCTAACACCCAACTTAATGAGAATTGCTCTGCAGTGCTCTTAAGGAAATTGCCAACCAAGCTTGGTGATCCGGGTCATTTCTTAATCTTGTAACTTCCCGGGAGTAGAGAATTGCATGGCCCTAGCCAATCTAGGTGCCAGTATTAATCTAATGCCTCTAAGTGTTTGGAAGCAATTATCTCTCCCAGAGCTAGTCCCCACCAAAATGACTTTGGAATTAGCTAACCGTACGGTTGCTTATCCAGTGGGGATAGCCGAAGACGTCTTTGTAGGAGTCGACAAATTCACTTTTCTTGCCGATTTCATTGTCGTTGACTACGACATGGAACCTCGTGTGCCATTGATCGTTGGTCGTCCATTCTTGAGGACCGGTCGCACTCTCATCGATGTTGAAGCCGGTGAGCTTATCATGAGAGTGGGCGACGATAAAATCGTCTTCAACATGGGAAAGTTGTCTAAACAACCTTATTCATACGAGAGTGTTAATTGTATTGACGTTCTGGATGAGGCTTGTGAAGAACACTTTATTGATGCTTGTAAAAATATTCCTACCTCTCTTCCCAATGTTGAGACTGTTTCCTCTATTGATTCATCACTGTCTCTATTTGGAGAAAGTGATTTATTTTGGAAAGATCTTGAAACCACCATGGGAGATGTGAACTTAGCAAATGACAATTCTCCCACCGTTTGGGATGAAGACGTGCGTTTCTTTGAAAACCTTCTCAAAGAAGACAATCTTTCTCCACCATATCCCACGGTTATTGCTATCGATGCTCCGACTTTTAAAACGCCTCCCATCGAAACTCCTCCAGATTTAGAACTTAAGGAGTTGCCGCCCCATCTCGAGTACGTGTTCCTTGAAGAAAACAAGAAGTCGCCTGTCATCATCGCGAAGGACTTGAAAGAAGAAGAAAAATCTCGCCTCATCGCCGTGCTTAAAGATCATAAGAAGGCAATTGCTTGGAAAATTTCCGACATCCGCGGAATTGATCCGAACTTTTGTACTCACAAGATTCTCATGGAAGATGACTTTAAATCCGCAATCCAGAGCCAAAGAAGGGTTAACCCTCGAATTCATGACGTCATCAAACAAGATGTTATCAAACTTCTAGATGTCGGCTTGATCTACCCTATTTTGGATTCGTCGTGGGTAAGTCTCGTCCATTGTGTGCCCAAGAAGGGCGGAATAACCGTTGTTTCTAATGAACACAACGAGTTGATTCCCACTCGTCTCGTTACTAGGTGGGGAGTTTGTATTGATTATCGCAAGCTCAATGATGCCACGAGAAAAGACCACTTTCCTCTTCCCTTCATGGATCAAATGCTCGAGCGTCTAGCTGGTAATGACTATTACTGCTTCTTAGACGGTTTCTCCGGGTATTTTCAAATTCCCATCAATCCCAAGGACCAAGAAAAGACCACATTCACTTCTCCCTATGGAACATTTGCTTACAAACGCATGCCTTTTGGTTTATGTAATGCTCCTGGGACGTTCCAAAGGTGTATGATGGCTATCTTCCATGACATGGTGGAAGACACTATGGAAGTATTCATGGATGATTTCTCGGTTTATGGCGATTCTTTCTCTGCTTGCCTTGCCAATTTAGAACGTATGCTTAAGCGGTGTGAAGACACTCGCCTTGTTCTTAATTGAGAAAAATGCCATTTCATGGTAAAAGAGGGCATCGTGCTAGGACACAAAATCTCCAAAGCCGGTCTCGAAGTAGACCGTGCTAAAGTCGATGTTATCGCTAAGTTGCCTCCACCTTCAACAGTGAAAGGTGTGAGAAGTTTCCTTGGTCATGCGGGCTTCTACCATCGATTCATCAAAGATTTTTCTCAAATCGCTCGCCCGATGACCCGCCTCTTGGAAAAAGATACTCCTTTTATCTTTTCCAAAGAGTGTATCGAAGCCTTCAACTCGCTTAAGGATAAGCTAACTTAGGCCCCCGTCTTGGTTACCCCTAATTGGGAGCTGCCTTTCGAGTTGATGTGCGATGCTAGTGACTTTGCTATTGGAGCGGTTTTGGGCCAAAGAGTGAACAAACACTTCCAACCAATCCATTACGCTAGCAAGACAATGACTGGGGCTCAATTGCATTACACGACAACCGAAAAAGAGCTTTTAGCTGTCGTCTATGCCTTTGAAAAATTCCGCCCCTATCTTGTCCTTTCCACCACAATCGTTTACACCGATCATTTCGCGCTGAAGTACTTCTTGACTAAGCAAGATTCCAAACCAAGACTTCTTCACTTGGTTTTGCTACTCCAAGAATTTAAAATCGAAATTCGTAATAAAAAAGGAGCTGAAAACCTAGCCGCGGATCATCTCAGTAGACTTGAGGATCCTTACCAAGGGGATCATCCGAACAAAGAAATCAATGATTCTTTTCCCTTGGAGACCTTAATGTCTATCAACTCGACTGCTGATGAAACACCGTGGTTTGCAGACATTGCAAACTACTTGGCGGGTGGAATTCTCGTTGACGGGTTAACATCTCAGAAAAAGAAGAAGTTCTTTAACGACATTAAGACTTACTTTTGGGATGACCCGTATCTATTCAAGCAATGTGCTGACTTGATTATTCGCTGATGTGTTGATGGACCGGCAGCTTTAGAAATCCTTGACGCTTGCCACAAAGGACCCACCGGTGGTCACTTTGGTCCCAACTACACCGCCAAAAAAGTGTTTGAATCGGGATTTTATTGGCCCACCATTTACCGTGATGCTCACGAGATGGTTAAACATTGTAATGCTTGCCAAAAACAAGGCAAGATCACACATAAAGACGAGATGCCTCAGAATTTCATACAAGAATGTGAAATCTTTGATGTTTGGGGTATCGACTTTATGGGGCCATTCCCTTCATCTAAAGGAAACAAATACATCCTTGTAGTCGTTGACTACGTTTCAAAGTGGGTTGAAGCCAAAGCTTTACCCACTAATGACGCAAGGGTGGTTTGTAACTTTTTGAAATAGCTATTCGCTAGATTCGGTGTGCCTTGTGCCATTATTAGTGATCCCGGGACTCATTTTTGCAATGACCAATTTGCTAGAGTCATGGCTAAGTACGGTGTAAATCATCGTCTTTCCACCGCCTACCACCCACAAACTAATGGCCAGGCTGAAATCTCTAACCGAGGATTAAAGCGAATTCTTTAAAGAACCGTGGGAGAGCACCGTGCCTCATGGGCCGATAAACTTGATGATGCTTTGTGGGCTTTTCGTACCGCATACAAGACTCCGATTGGTTGTACACCATATCGTCTCGTGTACGGGAAAGCATGCCACCTCCCCATTGAGTTGGAGCACAAGGCTTACTGGGCCTTGAAGTGGGCTAATTTTGATATCAACAAAGCCGATGACCTACGCAAGATCCAACTCAATGAGCTGAATGAACTCCGTAACGAGGCTTATGAAAATTCTTTGATCTATAAGGAGAAGACTAAGCTCATTCACGACTCTAAGATTAAGAACCGAGAGTTCCAAGTTGGAGACAAAGTTTTACTCTTTAACTCTCGGTTGAAAATCTTTTCGGGCAAGCTGAAATCTCGTTAGTCTGGCCCATTCACCATTGCCCAAATTTTTCCATATGGTACTCTCGAGCTCGCTCAACCTAATGGACCTAATTTTAAGGTGAATGGCCAACGAGTGAAGTTGTACTTTGGTGAGGACATCTCTCAGGAGATGATTCCATCCCTCACCACATTCCCCATGAACTAATTTTGGGTCGAGTCAGGCTCGTGACTCGGTTATCAAAAACAAGCGCTCCTCGGGAGGCAACCCGAGTATCTATCCTTTTATGTTTTAACCTCCTAAGTGTAGGGGGACCTATATAGGTGTTTGTATTTGTGTGGTGATGTGATTACAGGGATGAATGCACTTTTGGAACCTTTGAAGAACCATGCTCCCGTGTTATCCGAAATCCGGTTCTATCTCTCAACTATCGTGATTCAATTTTCTTCATACTCACATTTGAAATTGATCACTTTAGTCGTCTCTTCCCTAACTTAATTTAACCAACGTGCACAATGTCATAAGTGTAGGGGAGATTTTTCCCACATGCTTAAACATTGAGGACAATGTTTATCTTAAGTGTAGGGGGGACTTCTATCAAAGTTTTAAGTGGACTTTTCCATGAAAATGCCTTCATTTAACCGGAAAATCATCTTTTTCAACATTTTTCAAATTTTTAATTAAATTTGGCCATTTAGTCGTAATTTTTAAATTTTTATCATTGCTTTCATATGTATATATCCCGCAATAAAGTCGAAAATATTAATAAAAGTGGTGTAGCTAGTTTTGAAATCTTTGACATATTAGGCCTGTTGCGATTATTTTGACTCAACCCGAATAGACCTATTCAATTTTATTCTAGCTAGTATCCTTAACCATGTAGACCTTAATTGGTGTATTAGGCTAAGCATCCACGAATCTCATTACTTGAGATTTTAAATTGTGGAGGACGAGAAATGATAGAGTCAATTATAAGTCGGTATTCTTGCACAAGCTCACTTGGTGTAATTATCTGCCTATTCTCCCATCACTTGCTAATAATTTATCTGCAATAAGTAAGGTCGTACGATTTGAAAAGTTACTTAGCTTCTAGCCCAAGATCGTTTAAAAGTTGCTCGGTAATGATAAGAGTTCATAGCCAAGGCATAACTTATGAAGCGGGGAGCGAAGATTGGCGAGTCCGAAAAGGCCCTAACAAGGCATGAGGATTCAATCTTATTGCTAAAGATCCAAGGTGATGTGAAAAGCATTATTCCCAAAATCAATATGAAGGATCAAGATTCACGACGAAAAGCAATCAACTCCCATAAAGATCATGGAGAAGTCTATCCGAAAAGACCCTAACAAGGTATGAGGATAAATAGATCCGAGTCCGAAAAGGAGGCGGATCGTTGTATCTCAAAATCCCAATTAGAGATTGAAGAAATAATCATGAAGTCGTGGTCAACAAAGTTGGAGTACCCCTCAAAAGTCTCCAAGTGAAGAAACTCTATTAACGATGAGAAGACCATTATCTCAAGCACGTCTCTCAAGATATGAAGTATGAACTACATGCCAAAATTCGGCCCGAGAAAGGTCTCAAATCGCGAAGCGAGTTATGCCAAGATATGAACTTTTTGATACCCCGAGAAGCAGTTTTAAGAGATTTTGTCCTTTAGCTAACTATTGATCAAATCGTCCTACTTTGCTTTCAGCCTAAATAAACTATCGAAATAAGTCCAACAATGCATCTTCATGATCATTCTAAGATAAAAATAAAATATAAGAGATACACCTAGGAATAAGGGAGTTTAAGCATATAATTAAGCCATGTGAGTAAGTGTTTGATTTGCTAACTTATAATAACAATGATCTCGTTTTTAAGCTTAGTGTGGGGAACGTGAAACTTGAGGGTGATGAATCGTCGCAGCACCGAAGCCCTAATGTAAGTCTTAGATTCCTTTACAAGTTATTTCCACATAGCTATTTTCTATCCTTTTGTTTACTTTAAAGTTTTAATTTCTCTTAGTACTTTAATTTTTGTTTAGTAGTATTTTAATAAGGCCAAGGTTGATTGATTATGAGAAAAGTGTAAACTTGCTTTATCACTAAGCAATGCATGAGGGCATGGCAATGGTTAAGTGTAGGGGATTTGATAGGTGTGAAAACAACCATCCTTTTACCACTTATTTCTGGCTAAAACAAGACCAAAACACGTATTTAATATCATTTGTTTGGAATTATGCGTGGTTTTTGTGTTTATTGTGTTTTCAGAGTCAACCGGATGAATATTGAAGAAAACATGGGATTGCACGGGTTTTATCGAGGAAAAAGACTCAAGACGAAGTCTATTGTCCAAGAGATGCAAAAGATTTGAAGTCATTGTGCCTATTTGAAGATTTATCGAAGAATAGAGCCAAAGATGGAAGATTCATATATGTCGAAGAACTCGAATCTATTAAACAAAAGATTATAAGACGAGTTGGAATTATTCACCGACACTTCTCAAATCTGGGTCAGAAACGTTTATTTAGAAGAAACGTAAAGACTAAAGAAGAAAGAAGAAAACAAGCCCAAAACCAAGCCCATTCACAAAGCCCACAAGACATGCCTATAAATAGGACTTTACTTCACAAATTTGGAGCACTTAGTTATTCTTAGTTTTAGTTTTTCATTTTCTCTAGTTTTAGAGAGACAAAGTTCCAAACTTTCTCTCACTAGATTTTTCTTTGTTTTCATCTTTCAAATTTTAAGCTTTTCATTAATCTTTGTACTTTGAGTTCTTTTAATTAAAAGTTTAAGTTTAAGTTTGTGTTCGTCAATCTTCTTCTTCATTTCTTGGTTTCACTTTGCTTTTGATCCGAAAACCATAATCCATACGGATTGATTTCGTTTGGTGTTTAAAGGTTGAAAGGGTAGTCTTTTTACTCCTTGTTAAGCTCTTACGTGTATAGGCTATAAGCTCTTAATGCTTAGTAGCTTATTTCAAGTTTAGCTTATTACTTTTCGGATTTCACAAGGGTTTTAATCAATTTTTAAGTTCGTTTCATACGGTTTATAATTGTTTACATTTTACAAGTTGTCGAATTTAAGCTTTTTAAGTTATTTAAGTTTCAGATTACTTAGCTTATTGATTTTGCTTATTGAGTTTTTTTAAGTTGCCACCAATTTCAGAATTACATTCCTTCCATCGCAATATCAGGGTTTAGACACATTCCGACGGGTACTTATTTTGATCGCAATAACCCTCAAGGGTTCTACTTTGCGATCGGGTGTCATTCCCCCTTATTTCGATCTGGATTGCGATCACTTATTGCGATCACACATTCCGACGGGACTAAGGTTCCTTTTTAGACGAAACTCTGCCCAATTCTCGACAGCAACATTGCAATCTGGTACAACATTCCGATCTGAACAATATTGCGATAGGTGTGCTTAGATTTCATACATTCCGATCTAGATCTTTCCGATAGATGCACATTGCGACAAAACGGACTTTAAAATTCCGACCAGCTTTACATTTATGTATTCCGATGGTTATGATTTTGTCATTCCGATGGACCTTCATTTGCAATATTCCGATGGACTGAGTTTTTAGATTTCAAAGTTTTACAAAGTTTTAAGTTTTAAGTATTTGTCTAATCTTTTCTTTACGTTTTAAAGCATTTACTTTTAACTTGTCAATCTAGTTTAATCTTTCAAAGCTTTAATTTTACTCTTCGACACTTACTTATATGTTATTAGTTCAAAATAGATAAACAAACCAACTCATTCTTATTAACCATGAACAAATCATTCCACTTAGAGCCGTGATCAATTCGAGGAGATACCGAGAACTTAATCCGAACCCATAGCAAATCAGTGTATCAAGCACCTGTGTGAAATAAAACATATGTAGCTCGACCGTACATATACAAGATTCCAGTGATGGTACCTGTAGACTTAGTAGCCTGATCACGCGAGGTCGTGTACACTCTCCCAGTAGTAGGAGGTGGCTTGGAGTCGGCATGTCCAGATTTGCCCTCTATCTCACCCTTGCGGCAGTCCTTCATGCGATGCCCTGACTGGCCACACTTGAAGCAAGCATCGATGTCGCGGCGACATGGCCCTGGGTGCCTACGGTTGCACGTGGTGCAGAGAGGGTGAGTATACCCTCCAACAGGTGCCCTTGCTGGTTGGGAGCCTGTTAAGAAAAGTATACATGAGACATGGTTTATGGATACAATCGGGACAATGCGGAAAATTGTAAGACATAATACCAGTAATAGTTGCACGGTTAGGCTGGGAACCTTTGCGGTCCTGCTCCCTTCTGTTGCCATGATTCCTGGTAGAAAATGTTGAAGTGTCATAATAAGATTCATAAAACATGTAACATAATAAGTGAGTAAGTTAGGGACACAGTTGGCATTGTTACGGTAATGGTCATTACCGCCACGCCTATCCGAAGCAGAACGGTCTTGGGTCTGACTGTTACGCTTGTGCTGACTTTAGTGGCCGGTCCCAGTCTTCTGCCTGAAAGATGCAATTTTATATAAGGAGATAAACATTTGGATAATATATAATGAATTGAAATGATCACCGCTGAATGTCGAGATATACCTCTTGTCGGGTCTCTCTCCCTCTCCAAACTCATCCCTCTCTTGCAACATCTCCAACTTGTGTGCTGCATCAGCTACTTGTGCCACCGTGTTGAAGGTGGCACAAACCAAGTTATTGGCAACCGATGTACGAAGAGCCCAACGAAAGTGGTACGCTTGCTCCTCGGCCTTACCTGCTGTGGCGCCAAGAAAACCAGCCAGACGGAGAAAACACTGCATAAAATCATTGTTGTTCTCCCCATCTCTCTGTCTAATCCCGTGGTACTCCCTCTTCAGCTTATCTTGCTCAGCCTTAGGGAAGAACTGTCCCATAACCAACTCCTTGAACTGAGCCCAAGTCAAGCCAGCCACCCAATCGCCGCCTCCCTTAGACTGCTTAACTGCCTTCCACCATCCAAGCACGTCTCCTTCAAACTTGTAACAGACCAACCTTGCCTTAAAGACAGGGTCACAACCCATTGCATCAAAGATCTTCTCAATGTGAGTTAGCCAGCTCTCGGCCTCATTGGGGCTGTCAGTATTCTCGAAGGATCGCGGACGCTGCTTGTTGAATCGCTCCAACCATGTGATTAGTGTACCTGGAGGAGGTGGTGGAGGAGGATGCGGGTGCTGGTCCTGATTGTTGGCAGCTTGCACCTATGCTCGAATTTCGTTCCTCAGTTGAGGAAGCATGGCTTGTAATGCAGCTTGGACTGCTGCATTCAGTAGTTCTTGTTCACGTGTGAGAACCATCTGACAGTATAAAACAAATGCAATGATTAAATCTTGTTAGAACATAATATATATAATCATTAAAAAAAATTATGCATATAAACATGAAAAAAAAATTATGTAGAAAATCAGTGTACGCATGCATGATGATGAAAATGACATGGTTTCGGGTGAACGTTTGTGGGTCGGACATAACGAGAATGAACGCCTACGGGTCGGTTCAGTAAAAACAACACGATAGATAAAAAGCACCTGCGACAAAATATGGCTAGTTATGTACCAACCATTACTTTGTCAAAATTCCTATAACAAATGATACATGATATAAATGAATGAATGTATGAAACAAACTGTCAATTCTAGGAAGACCATGGTGATTACCCACTAATCACAGGTCATGTTTTAGAGCCTATAGGTCGAAGCCTTGGCTCTGATACCATAACTATAACACCCTATTTTGTTAAATGGCATGTCACACGTAATTATGGCGTGTCATCAAAGCATGCAAGGTAAATGTCTTAAAAACATCTATTGACCATAAAGACAAATGCCGGAATCAAACATCGGCAGTCTAAGTATAAGCTCATCACACATGAATATAAGTACTGAAATGGAAAAGGACTAAACAATGTCCAAAGAAATGAAATAAAGTACTGAATGTAAAGTATGAAATTGCATAAATAAATGAAGGTCGGATAGCTTCCATCTGTATGCACGTATTCTCAAAGTCTACGAGTGTCCCTGAGTACCTACCGTTTGGTAACATGAAAGGAAAACGTCTGAGCATAACGCTCAGTGCATGGATATAAAAACATAGAATGAATACTATAAGCCTGTAATACATATAGCAGCGGAAATGAATAAGTCCTGGAAAACCTGGTATAACTTAGTAAAACTGGTTTTATAGTTTGAAAAGCCTTATGTTTATCTTTTGAAAAAACTGTATTACATGTTAACCAAAGTCCCATATAGGTCATGAAGTATCAACGTGTATGAATACTTAGAGGGGTGACCTCATCGTGCAATTAGAGGGGTTGCCTCTTATTAATTAAGTCTGGGTAGGAGGGATCAACTCCTTGTGAAGGATGCAAGGCACACACCACATTCACCTGATAATACTGCTAAAACATGTAACTTAGGATGCACCCATACGTCCCACATTTTAATAATAATAATAATAATAATATGGCCAAAAGCTGAAAGGGACGCCATGAGATATCACTCCGCCGTGGTGAAGTCATAACACTGGTGCCTCGAGTGTTATGGTTATGGTACCTCCATAACTAGGTGGAACTAGTCATGCATGTATATGGCTTAGGCATTTAAAAAAAACAAAAGCAGATCAAAACATATAAAACATATACTTGGGAAAACAGTTGGCTGCATACGGGGAATCCTAATAAAGAAAGAATGTCCATACTGAAGGACGGGAAATCTGTACCTTGTGTCCAGTGAACGGAAAGGAAGAATAGAATGAAAGCCTACTCCAATCTCACTAATGCTACATAAATAGGGGACATGTATAAGTATTCTGTTTATTGAATACGTAGCGGATTATATCATGTCTTAGCTTGTTTTATATGTTTTAGTCTTGTTCTACTGATTTTAATATCATATTGTGTTTATCATGTACTTTATGTGTATTTTGATTAAGTATTAACTTGTATTCTTGTATTATTATACTTGTTGTGTAACAATAAGTAACTTTCTAAAAAGAGCAGGTTTCTTAAAATAGAAAATTTCCTAAAATAGGAAGTTTCCAAAAATAGATTAACTTCTAAAAATAGATTTGTTTCTAAAAATAGAAAGTTTCCAAAAATAGTAAGTTCCCTGAAATAGAAATTTCCATATTTAGAAATAAGTTGGATTAATAAGCTAATAGTATAAGCTTAAGTTATACTGATTAAATGTCATAAGTCATGTAATTGTTTGCATAGTTTATTAATAATACATGTTAATTAAATAAACTATAGGTTATACAATTTAATTAAATATAAGCATGATTTAATTAAATTATAGTGTATAGAATACTTGGGTTAAAAATGTATTAATATTTATTAATTATAACCTAAGTCATGATTATTAATTAATTATAGTTCATGTTTTAAATAATTAATTAATACTATAGTCTAAATTAAATAAGTAAAATACTTAGGCTAAAACATGTATTATTTCATAAATAATAATAACCTGAATCCATGATTAATTAAATTAATTACTAGTCATGTTCTAAATTAATTTAATTTCTTGTTAAAATAATATAACTTGTAAAAATTAATAACTTGTAAAAATTAGTCATGAACCAGACCATGATTTTAATTTAGACTTAGTGTGAACCGGACCGAATTCCCCCGAGAACCGGACCAAACAAACACCCCCTTAACAGTGGCTAACCAGCTCAGTCAGTTGCCACTGTTCTTGTAAAAACGCCACCGGCTTAAGCCGGTGGTTCCTCCTGGTTTGCCTCGGCTAGCCGCTAACCCAACAAGGTTCCCACCGGCAGTTAGCCGGTGGTTCCCCCTGCCGAGCCTTAAGTTCCCCTGCTTGACCAAAACAGCCACCGACAGTTAGCCGGTAGTGTTGTTGCTGCTGCCGAGACCCCCTACAAACTAAACGGTACCCCGACTCAAGTCAGGGTCCCTTGGTTCCTTGTTTCCGAGACCACACAGCCCACACCGAGACCATGGGGTCTCGGTTAGTGGTGATTCGAAGACCACCAAGAGCTTCGGCTCTCGGTTCCTTGCGTCAGCCGAACCAAACCAACCCACAAACCATCTTTTGTTTTTCCCCCATAATTAATTTAACATGTTTACATTCTTGTTTTTATTAATCCCATGTTTACATGTTCTTTATTAATTAACGAATGCGTGAAACGAATGGAACAAAATAACACGAACACTATACTTGTTTTTAATCAACCAAAATCAATCAAATGACACCCTTGGTGTTGTTGTTGTCGGCGGCCAAAGGAGACAAAAGGGAGGCTAGGGTTTGTGGTTTTTTAGAAAAACTTTGTCAATGAAAATGTGTTTTTCTCATTTGTTTATTTTAGTAAAACCAAAAGTGGGCTTGGCCTTCTTGTCTTTGGTGTCCGCGACATGTGGGGCCCACAAGGAGAAACCCAAAATTTTTTCCTGTCTAATATTTTATGTGTTCGTATGTTCGCGTTTTCGTGTTATGTTATACTTAATTATTCGTGTTATAGATAAATACTTGTTCGTAACGATATTTATCGTATTATAATACGTAATTACATGTTCGTGATTTTATATTCTTGATTTCATGTTCGTGACTATAACTATTATTGTTAATAATTATCGTGTATTACCACGTATTTAATACTTGTCGTGTAATAACACCTACGTAATTTCTGTAATTAATATCCGTGACACGTTTTCGTGCTATAAAAGGAAAGTTTAAATACATACATACGTTTATTAAGTGTACTGTTCATAGTAAAAGTATGTAGTTTTTACATGTACAAGACATAAGAAACAACACTAATATAGAATCTACAGAAGCATAGTTCTTTGAAACTATCTTTCCTTTCAAAGAAAAAGAGAAGCAAATCTCTAATCCAAGGAAAAGATCATTAGATGATCATTTATCTCATGATCAAAGAGAAAAAAATTCTGATGTTGAACAAGAGGATATTGAACCAAGAAGAAGTAAGCGTTCTAAAGTCTTAAAGGACTTTGGGCCTGACTACATGACATATGTAGTTAATGAAGAACCACAAACATATAAGGCTGCTATGGAATCATCAGAAGCACCTTATTGGAAAGAATCTATTCAAAGCGAAATAGACTCAATCGTGCATAACAACACGTGGAAATTGGTTAATTTTCCCTCAGGACATAAACCAATAGGCCACAAGTGGATCTTCAAGAAGAAATTAAGACCCGATAGTACCATAGAGAAGTATAAGGCTCGTTTAGTAGCCAAAGGATACCGCCAAAAAGAAGGTCAAGATTTCTTTGATACCTATTCACCTGTGACAAGGATAACGTCTATAAGAACGTTAGTCGCAATAGCTTCAATCCACAACTTGATTATATATCAAATGGATGTGAAATTGCCTTTTAAAACGGTAAATTTGATGAAGAAATCTATATGCAACAACCCAAAGTGTTTGTTGTGAAAGGTCAGGAGCACAAGGTTTATAAATTGATTAAATCACTTTACGACCTTAAACAGGATTCAAAACAGTGGCATGAGAAGTTTGATAACACTCTATTACCAAACGGATTTGAAATAAACGAATGTGATAAATGTGCTTATGTTAAACAATAAAAAAATGCATTTTTCATCATTTGTTTATATGTCGATGATATGATGATTATGGGAACGAATTTGGATGTTATAAACCAAAAAAAGAAAATACTTCATTCTTCATTTGACATGAAAGATATGGGAGAAGCAGATATCATTCTTGGTATTAAAATTCAAAGAAATTCTAGTGGATACATCCCTACCCAATCTCATTACATTGAGAAGGCTCTAAAGAAATTTAGGCACTATAATGATAGACCAGTTGTAACCTCGATTGATCCCAAGGTTCAACTGAAGAAGAACAAAGGACAAAGTGTTTCAAAATTACCATATACACAAGTACTAGGAAGCTTGATGTATATAATGAATTATACACGCCCAGATTTAGCATATAGTGTTAGTCAACTTAGTCGATACTCGCATAACCCTGGTAGAGATCATTGGGATGCACTGGTTAGATTGCTTCAATATCTAAAGCATACAATGGCTTATGGGTTACACTATACTAAGTATCCTCTTGTTTTAGAAGGATTTTTTGATGCAAATTGGATTTCCAACCATAATTAAGGAAAGTCCACAAGTGGATATGTATATACACTTGGAGGGGATGTTGTATCATGGAAGTCATCCAAACAAACAGTGAACACCAAATCAACTATGGAAGCAGAATTTGTAGCCTTAGACAAAGCTGCTGAAGAAGCAGAATGGGCAAGAGGCTTTTTAGAGGGTATTCCTTTGTGGCCAAAACCTGTGACTGCTGTATGTATACATTATGATAGTATGGCTGCTATTACAAGAGCAAAGAATCACATCTATAATGGCAAGTCAAGACATATAAGACGTCGCCACAATACAATAAAATACTTGTTGAGAAATGGAATCATTTCCATAGACTACATAAAGTCAAAGGAAAATATTGTTTATCCTTTGACAAAACGCCTTTGTAGAGAACAAGTCATTTTCTCATCTAGGGGTATGGGTTTAAAGCCAATACAATGAGTAAATACTCGGCGAAAACCTAACCTAGCAAAATTGGAGGTCCCATGGTCTAGGTTCAATAAGCAAACTAGTTGAGTAACACTCAAAGTAATAACACACAGGTATACCCGTTCCTATGATGAAATTTTATGTGTTTTATGTTGATGATTGAAGGTTGAATTTTAATTCTTAATAATGCTAATGGCTCTTATAGCAGAATACTACGGAGTACTCTTGATTGGCATTACCTATATGAGATTGATGTGTGGTCGCATCTTTGGTAACCAGATGGCTAAAGTTCTCTAAAACTCTCATGAATAAGGATATGTTCAAGACCCAAATGAACACAACGGTAAGAACCTGTTATTGCATAAATATGACTTGTGTGATTCTTATTGTCTCGATGTATTACAAAACATGGCTAGTTCAAGAGTTATGCTCACTATCCATAAAGTAGATCCGATAAATATCACTAAGATAGGTTCAAGTCGAAAAGACACCTATTTTGATGCATGTCATATTAAGTTTGATGGAAATAGAATAATAAGTAACTTTACATTTGCTTATTTTCTATTCAAATGTGGGGTATTATTGGTGTTTGAATAGAAAATGTGGGGTATTGTTGGAACATGTAAAGTTCGTGTCCCACATCGCCATAAAAAGGAAACCAAATCATGTTTATAAGGACTTTGAAACCATTCCTATTAATAACTTAAAGTCCATACTAATGGACATCCTAGTGAATGGTGAATGGTAGGCCTTATTGGGATTAATATATGTATTATTTACATAGAAATTAAAAGGTCAAAAGATGGGCCTTGGGCCTTGGGTCTCTTGGGGTCAATTAAGAAAATCTAGAACTTAGATTTTTATCCAGATTAGGTTTTCTTTTGTTTCTGTCATAATACAACGTAACCAAACAACACAACGTTTCTTTTGGTAGTTATACATGTGACGGTTGTAAACTATTTTCTGAAAGATCGTGATGGTTCATTGGTGACGTTTCATGAAGCATATATACCACATCAGAATCCATCAAGAGAGACAAGAAAGATTCGTCAGATTCAAGTTTATCTTGATTTGATTGTTATATCCTCCAAACAATTCGTACTATGGACGAATTTCTGTTTAAGGACACTGCATATTGTTGCAGGCCTCAGTCTGTTATTTGTAATCTACGATTCTGTATAATACAACTGGTATTACGTTTTTTATTCCTAATGGGGGTGTATTCATAGCACTTTGTAATACTTTGTTTATAAAGATTAATAAAGCATTACGAGTTTGAAAAGTAATTCATATTGTGTTATCTTGTATACGAGACATTGTATCAATAATTGTTATATTTTAGGACTTTCAAGTCAATAATTCAAGCACATAGAACTCTAATAAGGATGTAAACAAGCTATGATGTGATTTTAAAGTGATACCTTTGTTTGACCTACTTCCAGACCAAACCCAAGCACACTGATACAAACTTTTTGGCTTATTGAAGCTTAATGGAGCTTAGGAGAGAGCTTGTGAACTACAAGGACTACAACAGTCCTTGTGTAAATGAAGGAAATGAAAATATCTTCAAGTTTTTGTACCTGAAACAACACAAACAAAGAAACTTCAAGTGGTATAAGCTAAGACCCTCGCTTATTTGTCAAATAAGCTAGAGGTTAGCTTATTACTACAATAAAAGTAAGTTAAAATAAAAAGCTTTTGATTTCTGAAAACCTTTGGAAAACATGATTGTAAGTAAAATAATATAACAATAATCTTACACTCTATCTTAAACCCTTGCACCCTGAATTTTCAGTTTAACTTACAAGATAGCTTAAAAACATAATGGTTCTCAAAAATCAATTTTCTTTGCTAAAACTTTTTTGTAGTGCTGAAAATTAAAACTTCCATAAAAAATAAAGTGGACAGATAATTTAAAGAAGATAATTAAAATTGGAACTCAAAAAATTTCATTGTTCATCATTTTCATTTCATAGAAATATTTTAATTACAAGATTTTGGAACAAATCTGATGAACTATGGCCTATTCTATTTATACATGAAGAAAGAAGATACTAGAATCAAAACCCTAATGTTGGAATTCCCTAAAACACCATTGAACGAATATTTGAAGATTCTGCTCTTTATTCCTTGTTTGAATATGAGTCATTGGTGAACATGTGATGATTCAGAGCTCTATGTGATAATGCCAGTTAGAAAATCAATATGAGTCTTCTATTTGTTGTGATCAGCAAGGTTGAAGATCTCAGCCATCCAATTTCTATACCTTTTCTCTTGTTCTTCAAAACAGGCCAAAATGGTGATGGTGATGTGCCATTAAGCTGAGATGGAAGTTATTCGTTCACATGGGTGTGTTTCGAGTGGGGTCAATTTAAAATGTAGAAACTATCATATAAAACCCCTTTGGTATGAGTTGGGATAAGATTAGTGTTAGTGTTAGTGCTAGTGATTAAGCATGCTTTGATCCGAAAGAGGAAAGAGGTTTGTGTTTCCCTCTTAAACAAAGTTTAATATTGTTTAAACTTTCAAAATAGCACATTCAGTCCCCCATATTTTGTAAAACAAAACTACTTGATTTCACTTTGTTATGAAGTTTGGGAAATGACCAACTGCCCTCTATAACTTCCTTGATTGGTGTGTTGACTTGATATTGTTGCTAGTTTGAGCAGCTATCAACTTTGGCCCTTCTGTGTACTTTTGATAAATGACCTAATGGCTCTTGTGAAGTGTTAACATTCGTCAAACCAAGTTAATATTCATTATGACTTTTGAAAATGGCAAAAATAGTCTCTAAACTTTATAAAACCAATATCAAGGACTAGTTTTACCATTTTTGCATTCTTCAAGGACTAGACTTGTACAATCTTCAAAATTTAGGGACCCTTTTGTACTTTAGAATATATATGAGGGGTATAAAGTGAAAATTTGTGAAACTTGAGGGACCATTCTTGATATTATTCAATTCTTCAAAGGTATTTTGGTAAATTCGCATCCGACTTCCGTTCTTTTGCACGACTTTGTTTCCCGTGTTTGTTTTTGCTTGATTTTATGATTTCGAAGTGAATTCTCGATAACTGTGCTTGCACATATTTAGCACGTTTTTGATGATATTTTATCCGTTTTAAGTCTGTTTTGGGGTATGAAAACATGTATAATATGAGCCTCATCAATTCTCAAGTAATATAATCATTTCCCCTTTCACTTGTGTTCTTTCTTTGAAGCTTTCTTAGTTTCCTAGATCGTTGAGTATTCGAGGAAGACAGACTTAGTAGAGACTAAGTATCGTACGGAAGACCTTTGTAAAGACAAGTCCGTGACATATGGCACCAGAAATATTATGGCACCAATTTTTAGTTCCTTAAGATTTTATTTTTTTAAATAAAAAACTTTAATGACGTTTAGTCCCTAGTCGGGCAATAAGCCCAACCCACGGGTAGTACCCGTGGGTCAGGCTTATAGCCCAAATAGGGTCTATACCTCAGCATATCCACCCAGTCTAGTAGTCGCAGGTCGCGTCGTTGCTACTAGAATGAAAAACATATGCAGCCGCACCTATAAGCGTACTTGAAACTGAGATGGTGACAAAAAGGGAGCATACCAAAGAAGTTTCAAACTCTTCCCGCCCAAGACCTGTATCTACTTCCCTACTTTTATCCCACTCACTCAGTAAATGTAAAATTAAATGACAAGTCATCTAGTCGATTCATCTTCTACCGTTTGATTTTCCAAGTGGATGACACGTGGCGTTCATCCCTATATGTGAACAGTTAACCCTAGACTCTTAGAGGAATAAATACCACCATCCTCTTTTCACTATGTTTACACAATGATAACCTCTAGTCTCCATTATTTACCTCATCTATTAACGCAAAATATGTAAGGGTGTTTAGTCTTTGAGAGCGCCTAGGTGGGATGAGGTTATCAATGTAGCTTTGATAATCGAATGCTCCAGACAGGTCTGAGGAATTGGGCACGCACTAGTCCGGGACGAATGAATGCTCGGAATGGGGTTACATTTGTTTGATTGTTTCATGTATAGTCTTAGGAGGAGAGTCAGAAGAGCTTATCTCAAGATACTGCTCCGTCATGAGCAGAATAGAGGATTTTTTTCTTCTGTTATAGGAGCAGCAGCGGATGGTTCACCAGTCTCGACTCGCGTGGATTTCTTGGTTGTTTCTGAGGTATCTCTACGTCGCTTTCGTGAAAACCGCGAGCTTTCCTCCTCCCGCACTTCATGTTCTTCCATAACAATATCTGTAGCTTCGGATATGTTTAGCGATTTTAGGTCGACATTGCCTTCCCCTTCTTGGAGTTGACCTTCTCCTGGTATGTTGCGCGGGGGGGGGCATGACTTGAAATTTGATGTTCTTGTAAAGAGGAGGACCCTTGTATTTCCATGTCCATGGTGCGACCAGCTATGGCCACACTTACATGCTGTTTTCCCTCTGCCAGTGGTCGTGGCTGCATTGCTGTTGTTTTGGGTTGACGGTGTCTACCTAGTTGCAAAATATCCATTTATGCAAACATAAATATAGTGATTCAAGTTATAATAAGGGAATGGAAGTACTTACAAGAAGAACAGAAGCGGAGAGATGATCACTAACGTTGCCCATCATCGTCGTAAAACTGCGGAACTTGGTCCTCACAAACTATTGGGTTATAACTTAGCCCAATCATATAAAAGAGCGCTTCGGGGTATTCCCGGATGGGGATGCGAATGGTGTTAATCACATCGGCGTCCCCTTCATTGTATGAGCCAGGATCAGGTTTTAAATCTCCTTAGGGTGTCTCGGGCTACAAAGTCGAACTCAAAAGGAAATATGACATCGTCGATCCAGAAAAATTTAATGTTCCAGTTCTTTAGTGAATCAAGTTTTTCTTTGTAACACTGTAATTGGCCAGCGCGCTTGGAAAATGATACCCATCCTTTTGCCCACGAAGGATTATAGAATGCGCGTAACAGGTTTAGAGTGGGCTCTATGACTAGGAGGCGACAATTTATCTCGAAGTTTGATATCTTCGATTCACCTATACAGTGCAGCTGGGATAAGTGTATATGGTGGTACGTCAGAATATTTACGAAGAACCGTGACAAAGGTATACGGTTATTTTCAAACTCAAAAAATCTAGTATAAACCCTATTATCCCAGCGGGGAAGTTTCCTATGTGAGACTGGGGTCCCGGCACTTCAGGGTGAAGGTTCATCAAAATATAATATTCCGATGTAAAATCGAGTAATTCTTGCTCGGTTATACGTGAAGTGATGTCGGATAGTTGTTTTACCATTCTCGTAGTGTATGGAAAGTATACAATCGCAGTGTTCTTACCTTTTTAGATGGCTTTTTCGTGCTGGATCTGATGGTTCATTAATGGCGACTAGAGATTTTCACTGTGTAAATACTGTGAAAAGGGGATGGTGGTATTTATACCTCTAGGGTTAATTATTCACATATAGGGATGAACGCCACGTGTCATCCACCTGCACAATCAAATGGTAGACGATGAATCGACTAGCTGACGTGCCATGCACTTTCACATTTACCGAGTGAGTCATCAAAAGGATGGAAGTAGGTACAGGTTTTGGGCGGGAAGAGTTCGAAACTTTTTGGTACGCTCCTTTTTGACAATATCTCAGTTTCAAGTACGTTTATGGGTGTGGTTGCATTCGTTTTATAGTTTAGTAGTCGCGACGCGACCTGCGACTACTAGACTGGGGAGACATGATGGCGTATAGTCCCTAGTCGGGCTAGAAGCATGACCGACATGTACTACCCATATCCAGTCCATTGTAAATGGGCTAAGACAGACAACACCAAATCCTAAAGGGCCCAATAAGCCGATGTCGCACTTGGCTCCACGTAAGCCGCGCTCTGACCGCACGCTAGGATCAAACAGAATCATAGTTTAATTAGGACTATGATTATCCTAAAGCAAAGGGATATACACTCTCCTTATTTAAGTGATAAAGATCTCGGTGTATATGGTAATTATCCTTTGCTTAGGCCGCAAGAATCGGGAAGCCAAATTAGGGTTTCACCGGGTATATAAGGAACCTCCGAGGTTCCATGAAGTTACGACTTACTCAATAATCAAACCCTCACCGATTATCTTAATCAAACTGATTACTTACTCTCATGTTGGAGTCTAATCGTGGGAAACATTCCCACGGTAAGCCTAACGGTGCTTGTTCTTTAGTGTGCAGGATCTTCATACAAGTTCACTTGGTGAAAGATCCGGGGTCCTCAACACCCGAATTAAACCTAATTCGGGTCAAGCATGGTTCATCCAACTTTTATATCAACAAACATAAATTTTAACTTAAAATTAAAATTCATTAATTTAAGACATTACATAAAACTTAAACACTACATAAAACTTAAACATTAAATAGAATTAAACATTACATAAAAAACACAAACTAGTCTTCTTTATTCCATAGATGCTCCACTAGTTCTTCTCGGAGATCTTTGTGTACTTTTCTATCACAAAATTTTCTTTGTCTACCTAATATGTGAATAACATTTTTTAATCCTGTAAAACCCGCTTAAAATCCATGATATACGTTATTACACGGAACCACGAATTTAAATTAAACGTGCATTAATTCAAATACACGACAAAAATAATTAATGTTATATCCAAGTATATCGTACATTTATAATTGATATATATATATATATATATATATATATATATATATATATATATATATATATATATATATATATATATATATATATATATATATATATATATATATATATATATATATATATATATATATATATATTAAACACGAAAAGCATTTAATTAATACACTATATGTATTTATGTATATTTGATACTACATAATATGATGTAACACGAACTTCAATTTATAAATTTACGACACACGGAAATACGATTTATCATATGAAGTAAATAATCGGACCGTATGTGTAAAATCTAAGCCTATAAGTCTTGTAAGAATAGAGGCCCAAGGCCCACTCCATAAAGAGAACCAAATGGAAACATGCGTATGGTTTTTCCCCTCCATTTGCAACAAAACAGAATATGGAGAAAACCCTAGCTGGGTCGATAGTAGCCGCCGTCTTCTTGCAACCAATTCTGGTCGCCACCACCCACCACATCACCACAATCTGCACCACCTCCATGACCACCATCTCCTTAACCATGAAGCACCACGGGGTTCATCATTATGGTCAGCCGCCACCACCAGACCCACTACGTCAGGTTCATCATGAACCCATGCTCACCACCACAGAACGCCGCCACAACCACAGCCTTCTTGCAGCACTCGTGAGTTTATGAGTGGGTGCCGCGATGATCTGCGTATAAGGTGGGGGTTTGTTTCGTTGTTACGAAGGCAGAGGGGTGTTGCTTATCGGGGGCAACAAATATGTGTGGTTTAACACCATACAACCAGCAGGGTGTGTTCGGTTCAGCGGCCCAGTAGTAGGGCATGTTTAGTTCAGCATCACGACAGTAAGGAGTGTCTGGGTCTACCGACATGAGTTCGGGCGCGTTTGGGACTGCATATAGTATTTACGGGTGTGTTTGGCTTGGGCAGAAATCATCATAAGGTCAACCTTGCCACTGCTTCTTCTAAAGTTTCCACCGTTTGTCCCTAATCTGCCACCGTTAGTTAATCTAACCATTTTTTGTTAAACTTACCACCGTCAGGCCAGTATAGCCACTGTTGGCGAACAAGGGGTGTTCGTTTTATTTTGTTTTCAGCTTATTTAAATCTCGCGCTTTGGTAAAATGTTTAACCTATTAAATAATGGTGTAAACAAATCAAGGACTATTATTAACCAGCTTATGTACATGAACATGTTAATTAAACTATATTAAGTACGACTTATTGAACCGGTTTTGTTTAACCTTTGAAATTGATCGTGAACCGGTTAGTTAAACGTTAAGATTTGTAATAATTATTTAATTAATTATTCATGAAAGTAACCATGTCATCATTTAATTAAACTTTATCAAGGTATTAGTCTAATTAATTAATTACATTTTATCCATGATATAATTTAATTAGTTATAACCGTTAATTTAATTATTTAATTATCAATATTTTGGACTTATTAATCAAGCTTATAATTATACATGGAAACTTTCAATTTTTTGAAACTTACTATTTTTGGAAACTTTCTATTTTTGGAACATACTATTTGTGGAAACCTGCTATTTTTAGAAAGTTACTTATTATGATACAACAAGTATAATAACACATGAATACATGAAATACATTAATCAGAATACATGGAAACCATGAATATTTACAAGATAATACATGAAACAGTAAAAACATGATAAGAACATGTAAAACAAGCTAACAACACTCAGAACCAGTAAAGTATACAGTCATCGGACAACTCATTCACGTCCCTTATTTATGTAGTATCCGTGAAGTCGGAGTAGATCCTTCAACTTTCATTCTCACTTCATTACTGGACACGAGGTACGAATATTCCGTCCTTCGGTATGGACATCTCCTTCGCATGCATGATTAGGATTCCCCGTTTGCAGCCATCTGTTTTTCCCAGTACTTTTATATTATTCAGCTTTTCAGTAATACTTATGTTTATTTTAAAATGCCTGAGCTATATACATGCATGACCATGTCATCTAGTTATGGAGGTACCGTAACCATAACACTTGAGGCACCAATGTTATGACTCCTCTGCGAGGGAGTGATTTCTCGTGGCGTCCCTTCAATTTCAGTTTGGCTATTATCAGTATTATCATTGGGGAGTATGGGTGCATCCTAGTTTACAGCTTACAGTTATCAGGTGAATGTGGTGTGTGTTATACACCCTTCACAAGGAGTTGATCCCTCCTACCTAGACCAGTATAATTAGAGGTCACCCCTCTAATGCATCATGAGGTTACCCCTCTATGTATTCATGCCAGTTGATACCTTCATGACCTATATGGGCTCTTGGAAAATTTAAATACAGTTTTCATATATAAACATAAGCTCTTCAGAAATTTAAACCAGTTTATAAACATGTTCCAGGTTTTACCCTACTAGATGCGGGAATGATTTACCCTATATCCTATGGCCGTTGGGTGAGCCCAATCCATTATGTCCCTAAAAAGGGAGGAATGGTCGTTGTGCCAAATGATGACAACGAGTTAATTCTAACTCGACTCATAACCGGTTGGAGGGTGTGCATTGACTATCGTAAGTTAAATGACGCCACTCGTAGAGACCATTTTCCCTTGTCCTTCATGGACCAAATGTTGGAGCGTCTTGCGGGAAACGATTTCTATTGCTTTTTAGATGGTTTTTCCGGTTACTTCCAAATACCCATCGATCCTCGTGATCAAGAAAAAACTATGTTTACGTGTCCATATATGGAAAGTTTGCCTATCGTAGAATGCCATTCGGACTTTGTAGTGCACCGGGAACTTTTCAACGGTGTATGATGGCTATTTTTCATGACATGACCGAGAAGACGATGGAACTATTTATGGATGACTTTTCCGAGTTTGGTGATTCATTCACTTCGTGTTTAGGAAATTTGGACAAAATGTTAAAACGTTGTGAGGAAACCAACCTTGTGCTCAATTGGGAAAAATGTCATTTTATGAGTAAAGAAGGAATCGTCTTAGGGCACAAGGTCTCGAAAGCGGGGATTGAGGTAGATAAAGCTAAGATAGACGTCATCACCAAATTACCTCATCCCAAAAACGTTAAGGGAGTTAGGAGTTTCCTAGGCCACGCGGGCTTTTATCGTCGATTTATTAAGGATTTTTAAAAGATATCTCGACCCATTACACACCTTCTCGAAAAAGATGCTCCTTTTGTCTTTAACGAAGATTGTGTACGAGCCTTTGAAATCCTTAAAAGAAAACTAACCGAAGTTCCCATTCTTGTTGCTCCAAATTGGAATGTCCCCTTTGAGCTCATGTGTGATGCTAGTGATTATGCTATTGGGGCTGTTTTGGGGCAACGTCATGCAAAACACTTCTTGCTTATTCACTATGCTAGCAAAACGATGACCGGGGTTCAACTTAAATACACCACAAAAGAAAAAGAATTACTTGCCGTGGTGTATGCATTTGAGAAATTCCGACTAATAAGTGTGAAAACACTTATCCTTTTACCACTTATTTTCCAATAATAACAAGACCAAAATGTGTATTTTATGTCGTAAAAGTCGTAATTATGCGTGGTTTGTGTTTTTATTGTGTTTCAGGGAAAATATATGAAAAAGAAAGAAAACATGAGCTATCACGGGCTTTTATCGAAGAAAAAGACAAAATACAAAGTCAATAGATCAAGAGTGCAAAACGAACGGAAGTCCAAGGCCTATTCTGAAGATTTATCGAAGAAAAAGTCTAAAGACGGAAGTTTAATGAAGTCGAAGAACTCAAGTCTAATAGAAGAAGAAAATTATAAGACAAGTTCAATTTATATCGACAAATCCCAAGACGACGTCGAGAAAGACAAAGAGTTTAAATCAAGTCGAGACGAGAAGAAAGGGAGAAGGAAGCAACACATATACTCTCCACCTCCTATATATACCCTCCTAATGACACATTAGGAGGGTGTTAGTTAGTTTTTTTAGTCACTTTTTATTTTTCTAGTTTTTATCTTTAGAGAGAGAAAGTGTTTAACTTTCTCTCACTAAAACTTCATCTTTTATCTTTCTTGTTTTAATCAAACCTTTACTTTTTAATCTTAATCTTGTTTCAATCTTCACCTTTTTAATCTCTCTTGTTAGTTACGATTTTGTATTCATCATTCTTGTTCATCTACTTTCTCTTGACGCCACAAAAGTTCTTTACTTTTGTGAGTTTCTTGATTCGTGTCATAAAGATTTACAAGTTTTATCATTTCCTTATATGGTGTCTAGCTTATTTCCTTTTAATTGTCTTGAAAAGTTTAATCTTTTAAAAGTTCATCTTAACAAGTTTGCTTATTTGGTGTTTTGATAAGCTTTTCATTCGTAGTTTATTGTATTCTCGCTAATATTGATCTTGTTGAGTTTTTGATAAGTGCTTATTGGAAGTGCTTATTGGGATTTTGGCTTATTTCACTTTATCGGATTACTTTGTGCTCCATCGCAAAGCTAGGGATTACACATTGCGACGCTACATTCCGACGGCTACATTGCGATCGATTATTGCGATACCCCTCCCTTATTCCGATCGTGATTGATATCGCTCATTGCGATCGTACATTGCGACGGATCTAAGGCTATATTGCGACGAAACGCTGCCAAATTTTTGTTAGCCATATTCTGATAGAATTCCTTGTATTCCGATAGAATTATTCTGATACTTTGATATTCCGACAGACTTGACATTCAGATAGTTTTACATTTTGATAGAATTTGTCCACTATTATTCCGATGGTTTCATCTTTGATACATTTCGACAGTAACATTCTGATGGGATTCCGATTAAGGACATTCCGATGGGTTTAAGTTGTTTGTTTTACAAAGTTTTAAGTTTAAATTCACCTTTAAGTTTTAAATTCACCTTTAAGTTTTTAAGTTTTAAATCATTTATTTTTAACTTGTAATTTTTAGTTTAATTTTCAAAGCTTTTATTTTTACTCAACGACATTTTCATATTTGCTTTTAGTTTAAAATAGATAATCAAACCATTTTATTTTCCACCAAGAACGACCGAGTCGCACTTTAAACTAGTAATCAATTCGAAAAGATCGGTTCAACGAACTTTCATACGAGGAAATCCCTTATATTAAATGGCGCCGCTGCCGGCTCTTTTCGTTTAGATTAACGGTTTTTATTGAGAGACGCGTTGGATTTTGGGATCCGTTCACTTTTGAACGTTATTTTCGTGTTAAAATTTTTTCAAAAATGCATAAAAATTAAAAAATTTCAAAAATTCAAACAAATAGAAAAACATAAAAAAACTAAAAATATTTCTTGTCTATCTTTCTTTTCTTTTTGTAGGTGTGTATGCGTACTCGTGCTTGTAGGAAGAAAGCTATTCAAGCCGAAGTCGTACCTCCACCTATTGTCACCATGGACAATCGACCAATGATCGAGCTTTTACAATCGCAAGTGGAGGGCAACACCGATGTTATTGTCATACCCGAGATTGGAGCCAACAACTTTGAACTCAAATCCGGTTTCATTCAAATGGTCTTTGCTCAACCATTCTTGGGGCGTACACTTGATGATCCTCATGACCATATAAAAAGGTTTCTTCAACTCACGAATACGGTTAAGTATAATGGGGTTTCACAAGAGGTGATTCGCTTGCAACTTTTTCCTTTCTCCTTAGAGGGACAAGCCCGCCATTGGCTTGATAAGGAACCGCCACAAAGTATTCTTACGTGGTCGGATTTAGAGACCAAAATCATAAACTACTTTTTCCCACCCTCACGTACTACCGCTTTGCGGAATGAAATCATTAACTTTGAACAAAAGTACGATGAGACATTTAGTGAATCTTGGGGCCGTTTTAAGGAACTTTTAAGAAAGTGTCCACAACATGGTTTCACAAAAGTACATCAAATTAATACTTTTTACAATGGTTTAAGCATGAATGACCAAGATTCACAAAATAGTGCCTCGGTGGGTAACATTTTGGTTAAGTCTTCTAATGCCACATGGGATATTATTGAGAATAAGTCTAGAGTGCAAACCAAGAGTGTTCGAACTAATGTGGCTAGTGCTAGTACTAGTGACGCCGACAAGAGAGTTGATAAGCTTACTTCGATTGTTGAAACACTTTCTCTATAAACCGCTAACAATACTAAAAGCATCAATGCGCAAGTTAATGCTATGAGTCAATCATGTGAAATATGTGGGGGATCTCATTCATACATCGATTGTCCTTCGACTCATGACAATCCGGAAAATGTGTATGCCGCCAACGATAACTTTTCTATGGGAGGCTATTGTTGGGAATAAATTAAGGCCATATCACTTGAGCGCTGACAAGAGTAAACAAAGCGTTGACAAGAACAAAACAAGCGCTGACAGCTCAAGCGTTGACAAGATAAAGTCAAGTGTTGACACATTGAAGACAAGCACTGATGGGAAGATATACTCTACGCGTTTATTGTATTCTAGAATAGTTCTAGTAAAGATAGGAACAACAATGTATTTTCTATATTTATCTTTACCTAGAATAGCTGATACGTAGATTATTGTACAAGGCTTCTTATGTCTATAAAAGAAGTCCTTTAGGTTAATGTTTGATATAAGTTTTCATTCGTAAACTACTTTCATTGTAAGCAAGTTTGATATTGATAATCAAAGTGAAAGTTTGTTTATATCATTGTGTGTTCTTGTTTAAGTGTTAAATTCCGCATAACACTTAGATTCATAAACATATACAAAGGTTTCTCTAAGTGTATTACTTGATCTAATCTCGTATACATAAAGCTAAATCGATCTAAGTTTGGATCAAACAAGTGGTATCAGAGCTTGTTGAGGAACTTTTGATCTTAAAGAACACCAGAACCCTAAAAATCACCAAAACCCTAATTTTCTCAGAAACCCTAACAACATCATGTCTGAAGCAATAACCTCCTCCTCCTCAGCCTTACCAAACATCAAGATTCCCATGCTTGATGCATCCAACTTTGACTTATGGAAGTTCAACTTTGAACAATATCTGGGGATCTATGACTATACACTCTGGGAGATTATTGAATATGGAAACACATTCAATAAGGCTCAAAAGATTGCTAATGTTATTGCTCAAAGAGCAGCTGTTGATGGATGTTCTGAAGAGGATAAGAGAGAAAAACCTGGAGATGGTAGAGCTGTGGTTGCTGATGACATAACAAAGAAAAGGGTTGACATGAAAGCCCTAAATATTCTGAAAGTCTCTTTGGGACAAGAAAACCAGCATAAATATAGAGGCTATGAATATGCTAGGGAACTTTAGGCATCTCTTGAAGTTGCATATGGTGGCAATGCAGACACTAAGGAAGAAAAGAAAAAGCAACTCATGCATGATTATGCTGTCTTCAAAGCTCAACCCAATGAGAAACTGAGTAGTGTGAGAAGCAGACTGTTTGACATTACAAGCAAATTGTCCTTCATGGGGACACAAGTTGGTGATGTTGACATTAATTCTACCTTTCTTAAAAGTCTTGGTGAGGCATGGAAGATTGAGGCAAGATCTATTCTTGCCAACAATACTTACAAGAGCTCCTCGTTTGATGACATCTACAACAAACTAAGGCTGTTGGAAGATGAAACTCTTTTAGAACATGGAAGCAAATCTACCAACAGCAACATGGCCTTCTTCTCTCATAGTGAAGGTCAATTCAATCAGAAGGACTCTTACATGCATCCAGTTACTAGATCATCATATGTCAGCGCTGGAACAAGTCCTGTCAACGTCTCCTATTCAGACGCTGACACATTCAAGAGTGACTCCCCAAGAGTTACACCTGCTGGTTTAAATTTGGATACTGTTTGTGCTTACATTGCTTCTTTGCCCAATGGTTCAGTGATTACATATGAGGACCTTGAGCAGATAAGTGATGAGTACTTGGAAGAGATGGACATCAAATGGAACATGGCTCTTGCTAGTATAAGAGCAAACAGGTGAAACAGAAGGTTTAAGAAGAAAATGACCTTCAATGCTAAAGACACAGCTGTACTTGACAAATCCAAAGTTGAATGCTACAACTGCCATCGTATGGGGCACTTCATGAGGGAATGCAAATCTCTTGGAAGATCTGATGCTGGTAAACCCTCAAGTCAGGTTGTTAAAGCTCAGGATTCCAAAGCTATGGTTGCAGTTCAAGGAATTGATGGTATGGGATGGGATTGGAGCTATCTGGCTAAGAATGTTGAAGAGGATAAAGCTTTGGTTGCTGATATTGAAGAAGAAGAGCATGTTGAATATGCTCTCATGGCACACTCCTCCTCTTCATCTGATAATGAGGTATATGATGACGCTTTTTGTAGCAAAGGTTGTAGGTTAAATACTGAAAGACTTAACAAAGAGGTGTTAAGATTATTAGATGATATGAGTACTGAAAGATGTAAATTGTCTAATTACCAACTAGCTCTTACTGAAACTGAGAAAACTGTTTCTGAATACAAGAAAATAGAATTTGACTTAAAAGATAAAATCAATATCTTAAAACATGAGTTAGATGCTAGTATGGATATTAGAAACATCATGGAAAGGGTCAATGGTGAGTTACAGGCTAAGTTAGATGAGGCCATTAAGAATAAAGATAATGTCGGCCTTAAAATTCAAAGATTTGATAGAGCCACCCAAACCCTAAGAGACTGTGTGGCTAAACAAAGGCATCCTAAGGACATGACTGGGATTGGGATGAATGATTACTCTTTGGTTCCACCACCAGCTGGTGACTTCTATGGTGTCCAACAAAAGGACTTATCTTGGACTGGTTTGCCAGAGCTCCAAGAGGAGGAATTCATTCCTCCACCAAGAGTTGTCACTCCAGTTGAAGAGTATCAACAAAAACTGACTGACCTGAATGAGTGGAAGAAGGCTAACCCTATTTTATTTGTCAAGGGTGGCTTGCTATGTGAAAGTCCAAATGAGTCAACACCCATTAAGGTTACTAACCCAATCACTGGTAAAGCTGTTGACCTAGGCTCAAATACTGTTAGAAAACCTAGCATTAAATATGTAGAGATGCATAGGAATACTAGGTCACCCAAGAGCCAAGTTAGCAATCAAGGAACAGGCTTCTTCTCTTCTAGACCTAAGGTTGTGTCTAGAAAAGCTTGTTACACTTGTGGTAGCTTTTCACACTTGGCATACAAGTGTGTCAACGCTCCCAAGGCCAGCGCTGACAGGAACAATTTCAGCGCTGACAGGAACAAAGTCAACGTTGTTAGGAAGTCAAACGTTGTCAGACCCAAACCTTGTGTGCAGCAAAGTCCACAAGTGATTAGACCTGCCCCATTCTTTACTAGAGGGTCTAACACTCATGGACAAAGACCATTGCAAAAGACAAACACCTGGTCAAATAGGCAATGGGTTTCTATAGCAAACCCTAGGTTCAACGCTGACAAGGGTAATTTTAGCGTTGACAGGACAAATTCTAACGCTGACAGAAACGTGACCAAACCTAAATATTTGCAAACACAAGGTAAGGGGTCTAAAGCTTCTTCAAGCTTAACATGGAGACCCAAGAATGATCAAAACCCTAATGATAATGGGATTTCAATGACTTGCAATAGATTTAACTACATTTCAAAGGTCATTACAAAACCTATTGGGGTTAACTGGGTATTTCATCCTAAGAAGGATGAGAATGGGGTTGTTGTGAGAACTGAGTCTGTTCTTATTGAACAACCAGATGAACCAAAGTCTTTTAAGACTTGGGTTCCCAAAGAAAACTAATTTGTTTTCTTTATGTGCAGGGCATTCAAAAACAGGTCAATGATTATGGATATTGGGATAGTGGATGCTCAAGGCACATGACAGGGAAGGAAGATTATCTTACTAACTTCACTCCCATTAAAGATGGTGACAAGGTTTACTTTGGAGGCGGATATGGCACTATCACAGGCAAAGGAACTCTTCTCACCAAGAATTTGCGTTTTGAGAAAGTCTTTCTGATTGAAAAGAGGATCTTTAGGTACCTAAGATGCTATCCTGGTCTTGGTTTGTGGTACTCAAAGGATTCACCATTGGAGCTAATTGCATATTCAGATAGTGATTATGGAGGTGATAAATTTGATAGGAAATCCATAACTGGTGGATGTCAGTTTCTTGGGAGCAGGTTGATCTCTTGGCAATGCAAGAAACAAACAGTGGTGGCTAATTCTACAACCGAAGCTGAGTATGTGGCTGCAGCTGCTTGTTGTGGCCAAGTTTTGTGGATTCAGAACCAGCTGTTGGATTATGGGTATAATTTCATGCATACCAAGATATTTGTTGACAATAACAGCACTTTATGCATCATTAAGAATCTTGTACATCATTCTAAAACTAAACACATAGAAATTAGACACCATTTTATAAGAGATTGCTTTGAGAAAGGTTTAATACAACCAGATAGGGTTGACACTGAGGAAAATGTGTCAGATTTATTAACTAAACCTTTTGATGCTGGGAGATTTCAATACTTGGTAACAAGTATTGGAATGGTCAATCTCACATAATATGTGTTTTGGAATTTATTTTGTAAAAGTATGTACAGGATGATGCATTGTTATTGGTCTTATTGATGATTTAGATTTTCCACTATATTTTTCTAACACTGACAAAGGTTGCTTGAACACTGATAAGTGTTTTTGTAACGTTGTCAGCCATATAATTGTCTAACGCTGACAAAGCTTCCCTCAACGCTGTCATGTGTTATCGGGGCGTTGTCAGCAACAATGTTAGTTTTGTGGTTTTCAATCTAAATGTGTAGATGGTGTTAGCAGTATACCATTGGATACAGAGTTGCTTATGGATCAATGAAGAAGAATTTGGACAAGTTTTTATTTATGGATGATGGTTGGAATGTTTCATTCCTATCTTGACATAAAATTTTTATGTTCATGCATGATTTTAGCAAACTTTTGTATCAAAGTTTAAGGGGAGGTTTTAGGAACCTTTAGGATGTTTGGGTATCCATATGATACTCATATCACAATTCTAGATTGTGTCCATAGGTGAGTATGAGTTAGTTTTACTAAATCATGAGGCACTGTAGCATGCAAAGTTGATATACTATGCATGCTGCCAAGACATTTTTGGCCAAGAATTGGTTGTGGTCTGTTGGGAGACTTGGGAATAATTTTGTTATGGGATTTACCTGGGAGTAACAAGGAATTTTGTAAGGTAACTTGGTTGTTAAGAGTTTTGGTTAGCAAGGGACACTAGAGGACTGTTATGTCTATCTTGCTTAAGCAAGTGTGCATAACTGGACAGTGCTTGCCGCCCTATAATAATTATCAGCTTTTGGTTATCTTCTCTAGGATAAATTACTTGTTTAGGTCATTTTTCATTTTTAAAAACATTTTTATTTTTGGACGCTGACAAGAATTTTCCAAGCGTTGTTGTGACCAAATTAGACGCTGACATGGTTATAGGCAAACGTTGACAAGTTTATAGCCGTTGGGAGTTGATAGGTTATTTTTGACCGTTGACACTCAATGGGACCTACCCAGTTGTTACTTTTTGTCATATTTTTAGGCCATAATTTTAGGAGTTGTTACTTTCATTTAATGCATGAGATAACTTATAACTTTTTCAATATTTTCATGATTGATTTTTGAAAATACTTGCCTATTTTTGGGCCTATCACATGCATTTTCTTCTCCTATAAATTTGGCTCCTATTTTAAACAGGGTATCTATAATTCTTGTCTAACATAATTTTCTCTTATCAACTTCATCTTCTTCACTTCAATTTAACAGCTTTCATTAATGGCACCAAAGTTTAGACCATCCGAATTGGAATTGGGGTTCAGATCTCAACACAACATGATTGCTTATCTTGAAGCTGATGATGCTCTGTTTCCCCAATACACACAAATGGTGGCGTATTTGAATTCATCCCCTTTAAGGTATGCTCTTTCTCATGCACCACTCATTCCAGTCACACATATTAAACAGTTTTGGAACACTGTCAGTTCCTCAACAGTTAATAGAGTGACTACATTGACTTCTATTGTTCATGGGAGACCTTGGGTGGTTACTGAGGCTTTGGTACGCCAAGCCTTGCATCTTGATGATGCTGATGGTATAGCCATCCTTCCCATAAATGAAATAGAACAAGGGCTTAGGGCTTTGGGATATCCCTTTCCTGATGAAGGTACTCTAAACAAGTATCATAAGCAGGAATTTCCCCCAGCCTGGAAGTACCTCATACATGTCCTTCTTCAATGTTTGAGTCCCAAATGCACTGCTCACAATGAGATCAATAGATCTATTGCTAGTGCTATTGTGTGCATTGCAACAGGGCAAAAATTTAATTATTCTAAAATGATTTTTGAGGGGATGTGTAAAAACAAGGGGAACAAAATGACTTTAGCTTATCCCCGTTTTCTCCAAATGATTTTTGATGTCCAAGGTTACTACTCAAGAGATCATAATGATTTTTATAAGATCCCTGAGCAAAAGAAAGCTATTTTTATGAAGATGAACTCACCACCCCATCGTGACCTACCTTTAACCCCAGCTATGCTTGCTGTTATTGCAGCAGCACAACCCCAACCAGACCCCCAACCCCATATTGACCCCCAACCACAACTTGAACCAATTCCTGAACCATTACCTTCACCTGAACATATGCAACTTGACCAAGTTTCCTTCAACGCTGACACGTTTAATGTTGGCGTTGATGTGCCTATTTCATACGCTGACACACAACCTTCACAAACCCAAACACCCCTGAACCAACCCACATCCACCTATTATTCCACACCATCTTCCACACCCCCTGAATATAGGTTGATGAAACGCCAAAGGACTACTGGAGTGTTCTCCTCTGGTGGTCCTAGCCATGAAGCAGAGAGAACCACCACCACAAGTGTGGCTGGTGCCCTGGATGAGGCTGGGACTATTGGTTCTGGCTTAGATGCTGGCCAAGGCAGTCCCACCATCATTAAGTCCTCATCCATGCCCAATGAATCTGACTTGGGAGGTCAAATCCCCATTTTAGAAGAGGGCAGACTGGAACCAATGACTCTTATAGAATTGACGGCAGTCTGCATAAGCTTGCAAAAGCAAAATGCAGACTTAGTACAAGTTGTCAGCTCACAAGGCCTTGAACTCAAGCAATTGAGGGAGAGGATTGTTGTTTTGGAGAGTGCTAGTGCAAGGAGGGGTATGGAGGAATCTTTCAAAGGGGAGGAAGATCCAATAAATCTAAGTGATAAGGGCAGTCATGATGGTCAATCAATGGATGTTGCTGAGGCCCTTACAACTTTGAAGAAACAAACAGGTTTTGATACGTCCTTAGTCTCTCCTACCAACTTGAATTTATCATTTACAGCTATGTTGAGAGAGGTTACAAAAGACGCTGAGGGAGGATATTTGGGCGTTTACAAGGAGAATTGGACGCTGACAGAAATATTTTGGGCGCTGATAGGACAAAATTGGGCGTTGACAGACCTGCATATGAAGGTGATGTATCCCAGTCATCATCTATCATCAAGGAGGTTTCTACTCAGGTATCACCATCTACCTTACCAACCATTACACCATCAGATAAGGGTAAGGGTATAATGGTAGAAGAGATTGTTCAAAAGGATGCAGCTCAAGTTGAGTTTGATAGAAGATTAGCTGCACAAATCATGGAACAAGATAAAAAGGAGTCACCATTTGTTCTGACTTCAGAAGAAGGAAGTGATGGAGCTAGCTCAGACTCAAGTGTGATGATTATAGAACCATAAAGGCTTGAGTATGGGGATGAGTTGGCTAAGGAGAAGCTGAGAGAATTGAAATTGCAGGTTGACTTTGACATGCCAGAGGTGGTTCAAATGTACAATGCTTGGGAAGAAATATGTATGGAGAATCCAGACTTGACCATCTCAGATCAAATATGGGGTTTGGAGATTCTTCTTAGAGTTCAAAAGGATTGCCAGGTAATTTTGAAACACAAGGCAAGCAATATTCTCTCAGAATTGAAAAGGGATAGAAGGGAGCTATATTTCATGTTGCTCAGATGTCATGGAGTAGGATGGACTTATCAGAAGTTGAAGGCATTGACATTTGATGAGTTGGAAAGCAGGGCTTATCCTATTTGGGTGAGAGTGCAGGAAGCAAACACTCTCAGACTTCTTTCAGATGAAAGAAAGGAGGAACTTACAGAAGAAATGGAACTCAAGAAAGCTATGTTTGTTCCCAGGCTAGTGAAGAAGGGAATTTCATTTGAGTTTCCCAAAGATATGGATCCACTATATCCAAGTGAAGTTGTCATCAGAAAGAGCCTCAAGCTCTCACCTTTAGAAGCTTCAGATATGGTGCAAGTGTTACCATTAGATTCCAGGAACCCAATTGTGAGCTATGAAGAAGATGATTGTGGGTTTTGGAAGATTGGAAGATATGGCAAAGAGGTACACACTTTTACCACTCTCATATCTTTGTTTGCAAGTTGTGATAGAGAAGACTTGGTGGACCTTTGGAGGTTGCTGGAGACCAAGTATGAGGCTGAAGCACCAACTTCAGCTAATGGAATAAAACTGTGGTCCACATTCAAAAGAATGTGTGGACCAAAAGATGAGGATCCTACAATTTAGAAGGATCTTGAAGATGACCTCAGTGGTCTTCAATGGAGGTTATATTTAGCTGCTGGTGTTTACCATTTGAGTTCTACAAAGTTTGCTGAGTATCTACTTGTGGATGGTCAGTATTTCATATCCAAGGCTATTTTGGAGAAGATGAAGGACACTCAGCTGGAAATAGATTATTCAAGTGACGTGGCAAAAGATTTGATCAGATTTATTCACTATCAATATGAGAAGGTTTATAAGATTCCTCCTAGTCCTTAATGCTTATTCAGAAACTTGATCATAAGAGTGGATATCAAGTTTAGGGGAGGATTGTTGGGAATAAATTAAGGCCAGATCACTTGAGCGCTGACAAGAGTAAACCAAGCGTTGACAAGAACAAAACAAGCGCTGACAGCTCAAGCGTTGACAAGATAAAGTCAAGTGTTGACACATTGAAGACAAGCAATGATGGGAAGATATACTCTACGCGTTTATTGTATTCTAGAATAGTTCTAGTAAAGATAGGAACAACAATGTATTTTCTATATTTATCTTTACCTAGAATAGCTGATACGTAGATTATTGTACAAGGCTTCTTATGTCTATAAAAGAAGTCCTTTAGGTTAATGTTTGATATAAGTTTTCATTCGTAAACTACTTTCATTGTAAGCAAGTTTGATATTGATAATCAAAGTGAAAGTTTGTTTATATCATTGTGTGTTCTTGTTTAAGTGTTAAATTCTGCATAACACTTAGATTCATAAACATATACAAAGGTTTCTCTAAGTGTATTACTTGATCTAATCTCGTATACATAAAGCTAAATCGATCTAATTTTGGGATCAAACAGCTATCAAGCACGTCCTCAAGGTGACCGCAATTTGCTCAGTTATCGTTTAAACAATTTCCTTTCACCACCCGGTTTTCCACCTCAAAACCAAAACAACCTCAATCGCAACAATCAAAACCAACCACGAGCTCCAAATCAATATCAAACCCAAAGAAACCCATATCCACCTCAAGGAAACAATCAAGTTCACCAACCACCCGCTTATCAACAGCCTGCCTACCATGCTCTTCCTCCCACCCAACCGACCGTATTTAATCAAGAGGTTGACACTTACATGAGGACTAATGATGCGATAGTGCAGAATCTTCAGCGGTAAATCATCAACTTGAAAGGAGATATGGCAAAACAAGGGAATGATCTTTGAGCCGATATGCGAAACTCTTTGAGCAGTCAAACGAATCACTTAAGGGATATGATGGCTAGTTTCTTCCAAAGTAATCAAGCCTCTGGTTCGGGTTCTCTTCAGAGTAACACTGTTGCTAATCCACGAGGGGAGATGAAAGCAATCACCACTCGAAGTGGAAAAGGTTTAAAGGAACCCGAGCTTCCTACACCTACACCGGTGATTGTGACAAAGGAAAACGAGTCCCCTTCTCCAACTCCCCCACCTTCTATTTCACCAATTCCTCCACCTTATACTTCCACCCCTCCTCCACCCAAGGATGTGAGTGAGAATTCCGTTCCAAAGCCTTCATCTCAACCCAATATACCTTATCCCTCAAGGTTGAGGAAAGAGAAGTTGAAGAACAAGGATGATATTCAGGTTTCTAACTTTTTTAAAATGTTTAAACAACTGAATTTCAACATCTCCTTTGCCGAGGCTCTCGCTCACATGCCGAAATATGATAAAATGTTTAAAGATCTTCTCAGTGATAAGGAGAAACTTCTTGATATCGCTCAGATCCAACTTAACGAGAATTGCTCCGCAGTGCTCTTAAGGAAATTACCAACCAGACTTGGTGATCCGGGTCGTTTTCTCATTCCTTGCAACTTTCCCGAGGTAGAGAATTGTATGGCCCTAGCCGATCTAGATGTTAGTATCAATGTAATGCCTCTAAGCGTTTGGAAACAATTGTCTCTACCTGAGCTAGTCCCCACACGAATGACATTGGAATTAGCTAACCGTACGGTTGCTTATCCAGTGGGGATAGCCGAAGATGTCTTCGTCGGTGTCGACAAATTCACCTTTTCGGTGGATTTTGTTATCGTTGACTACGAGATGGACCCCCGTGTTCCATTAATCGTTGGACGTCCATTCTTGAGGACCGGTCGCACTCTCATTGATGTAGCCGCGGGTGAATTATTCATGAGAGTTGGTGACGATAAAATGGTCTTCAACATGGGTAAACTTTCTAAGCAGCCTTCTGAAAACAAGAGCGTTAATTTCATTGACGTTCTTGATGAGGCTTGTGAAGAACATTTAAAAGACGCTTGTAAAAGTGGTTCTTCTTCTCTACCCATTGTTGAGACCGTTGCCTCTATTGCTCCATCACTAACTCCATTTGAAGAAAGTGATTTCCTTTTAAAAGAATTTGAAGCAACTTTGGGGGATGTGGACTTACAATATGACGATTCTCCCTCCAATTGGGATGAAGACATTTGTACCATTGAGAAACTTCTCAATGAGGACCATATTTCTCCACCATCTCCTAAGGAAATCTCTATCGATGATCTGAATTTGACTACGCCTTCCATCGAAAATCCTCCGGATTTAGAGCTTAAGGATTTACCGTCTCATCTCGAATACATGTTCCTTGAAGACAATAAGAAGTTACCCGTCATCATCGCTAAGGACTTGAAAGAAGAAGAAAAATCTCGACTTATCGACGTGCTGAAGAATCACAAGAAAGCGATTGCTTGGAAAATCTCCGATATTCGTGGAATTGATCCTCACTTTTGCACACATAAAATTCTCATGGAGGACTTTAAACCCACTATTCAAAACCAAAGAAGGGTGAATCCCAAGATCCATGACGTTATCAAAAAAGAGGTTATCAAACTTCTTGATGCGGGAATGATCTACCCTATCTCGGATTCACCATGGGTTAGTCCAGTCCATTGTGTGCCTAAGAAAGGCGGAATCACCGTTGTGCCCAATGAAAACAACGAGTTGATTCCTACTCGTTACAGGGTGGAGAGTTTGTATAGGTTATCGCAAACTCAATGATGCTACGAGAAAGGATCATTTTCCCCTTCCTTTTATGGACCAAATGCTCGAACATCTAGCGGGTAATGACTATTATTGCTTCTTAGACGGTTTCTCTGGGTATTTTCAAATTCCCATCGCTCCTAAATACCAAGAGAAAACCACATTCACTTGTCCTTATGGAACATTTGCTTACAAATGAATGCCTTTCGGCTTATGCAATGCTCCTGGGACTTTCCAAAGGTGTATCATGGCTATCTTCCATGACATGGTTGAAGAAACTATGGAAGTCTTCATGGATGATTTCTTGGTCTATGGTGACTCTTTCTATTCTTGCCTTGCCAATTTGGAACGCATGCTTAAGCGGTGTGAATACACTCGCCTTGTTCTAAATTGGGAAAAATGCCATTTCATGGTAAAAGAAGGCATTGTGCTTGGACATAAAATCTCAAAAGCCGGTCTTGAAGTGGACCGTGCTAAAGTTGATGTCATAGCCAAATTACCTCCACCTTCAACCGTGAAAGGTGTGAGAAGTTTCCTTGGTCGTGCGGGCTTCTATCGTCGATTCATTTGAGATTTTTCTAAAATCGCTCGCCCGATGACCCACCTCTTGGAAAAAGATACCCCTTTTATGTTTTCTAAAGAGTGTATTGAATCCTTCAATCTTCTTAAGGACAAGGTAACTAAGGCACCGGTCTTGGTTACCCCTAATTTGGAGCTACCTTTTGAATTGATGTGCGATGCTAGCGACTTTGCCATTGGAGCGATTTTGGGCCAAAGAGTGAACAAACACTTCCAACCAATCCATTATGCTAGCAAGACAATGACGGGGGCTCAATTTCATTATAACACTACCAAAAAAGAGCTTTTAGCTGTAGTGTATGCTTTTGAGAAGTTCCGCCCCTATCTTGTCATTTCCACCACCATTTTCTATACCGACCATTCCGCATTGAAGTACTTGTTGACTAAGAAAGATTCTAAGCCAAGACTTCTTCGTTGGGTTTTGCTCCTTCATGAATTTAAAATTGAAATTCGTGACAAGAAGGGAGCCGAAAACCTAGCCGCGGATCATCTAAGTAGAGTTGAGGATCCTTATCAAGGGGATCATCCGAATCAAGAGAGCAATGACTCTTTTCCCCTTGAGGCCTTAATGTCTATCAATTCCAATCTTGATGACACCCGTTGGTTTGCGGACATTGCAAACTACTTAGCGGGTGGTATTCTCATCGAAGGGTTAACATCCCAACAAAAGAAGAAGTTCTTTAAAGATGTTAAGACTTACTTTTGGGATGACCCTTATCTCTTCAAACAATGTGTTGATCTGATTATTCGTCGGTGTGTTGATGGACCCGCATCTTTAGACATTCTCGAAGCTTGCCGTAAAGGACCCACCAGTGGTCACTTTGGTCCCAACTACACCGCGAAGAAAGTGTTTGACTCGGGAATATATTGGCCCACCATTTATCGTGACACTCACGAGATGGTTAAAAATTGTGATGCTTGCCAACACCATGGCAATATCGCACATAAAGATGAGATGCCTCAAAATTTCATCCAAGAATGTGAAATCTTTGACGTATGGGGCATCGACTTTATGGGGCCATTTCCATCATCCAAAGGGAACAAGTACATCCTCGTAGCCGTTGACTACGTATCTAAATGGGTTGAAGCAAAGGCTCTCCCTACGAACGATGCGAGGGTGGTTGTGAACTTTCTAAAGCAGCTTTTTGCTCGATTCGGTGTTCCTCGTGCTATCATCAGTGACCGCGGGACTCATTTTTGCAATGATCAATTTGTTCTAGTCATGGCTAAGTACGGTGTCAATCACCGTCTTTCCAGCGCTTATCATCCTCAAACAAATGGTCAAGTCGAGATATCTAACCGTGGATTGAAGCGAATTCTTGAGCGTACTGTGGGAGAGCATTGTGCCTTGTGGGCCGATAAGTTAGATGATTCTTTGTGGGCTTTCTGTACCGCATATAAGACTCCGATTGGTTGCACTTCATATCGTCTTGTGTACGGGAAGGCATGCCACCTCCCTATTGAGCTGGAACATAAGGCGTACTCGGCCTTGAAGTGGGCCAATTTTGACATCAACAAAGCCGGTGATCTTCGGAAGATTCAACTCAGCGAGCTAAATGAACTGCGGAATGAAGCTTATGAGAATTCATTGATCTACAAGGAGAAGACCAAGATCATTCATGATTCAAGGATTAAGAACCGAGACTTCCACATCGGTGATCAAGTCTTACTTTTTAACTCTTGGTTGAAGATTTTCTCGGGAAGGCTGAAGAGCCGTTGGTCTGGTCCATTCACCGTCGCCAAAGTCTTCCCTTATGGCACCATTGAACTTTCTCAACCAAATGGGCCAAATTTTAAAGTGAATGGCCAGCGTGTGAAGCTGTACTTTGGTGAGGACATCCTTCATGAGATGATTCCATCCCTCACCACGTTTCCCTTGAATTAGTTGTGGGTCGAGTCAGGCTCGTGACTCGGTTAACAAAAACAAGCGCTTCTCGGGAGGCAAACCATTGATCTATCCTTTACCGTTTTCATAATAACTGTAGGGGAGCCCCGTAGGTGTTTGTTGTCTTGTTTCTTTTGATGTGCAGGGACTAAAGCTTCAAAGGTCCACTTTTGATGACATTTGATGACCGTGATCCCGTGTACCCGTCTTCCCGGTTCTATCCTAAACTATCGTGATTCAATATTTTATATCTTATATGTTCACATTGAAATCACTATAGTTGTCCTTCCCTTAGCAAGCTTTAAACAAAGTCCACAGTGTCCTAAGTGTAGGGGAGTTTACTCCCACATGCTTAAACATTGAGGACAATGTTTATATCAAGTGTAGGGGGACTTCTATCGAAGTAAGTGGGCTTTTCCATGAATTTGTCCTCATTTTAACCGGCAAATTTGATTTTTCGACATTTTTCAAAATTTTTAATCTATTTTGGCCTAGTAGTTTAGTAGTATTTTCCTTTGTTATCGTTATTTACTTTCTTTGCTAGAATAAAATTTTTAATAAAGTGGTTTAATTTTTCAAAGTCATGAATCTTTTGACTCAACCCGAGTTTACTATTCCAAGTTTACTCTAGCTAGTATCCTTAACGTGTTTAAGTCAAGTTTTGCTAGGCTTTTATATAGGGAACTTTAAAACGCGAAAGTCTTAACTCTTACGGGTTAAGAACAAGAACTTTTCGCAAGTTCCTATAATTGAACCTAGAAAGTCGTTTATCAAGGGAACTTTAAAATGCGAATTCTAAACTTGAAAAAGTCTAAGAAGTTACAAGATCCTATAGATGACTTGAAAACCCAAAACTTTGATTTAATTGGCTAAGCATCCACGAGTCTCATTCCTTGAGATTTTAAATTATGGAGAACGAGAGATGATAGAGTCAATTATAAGTTTGGTATTCTTTCATGAATTTATGTGAGCTGATTATAAGCTTCTTCTCCCATCTCTTGTTAATAAATATATTTGCAATAAATAAGGTTGTACGATTTGAAAAGTTACTTAGCTTCTAGCCCAAGATCGTTTAAAAGTTGCTCGGTATTAATCAGAGTTCATAGCCAAGGCATAACTTATTGAAGCGGGATGCGAAGATTGGCGAGTCCAAAAAGGCCCTAACAAGGCATGAGGGCTACATTTTGTTGCTAAATATCCCAAGTGATGTGAAGAATCATTTATCAAAAATCAATATGGAGGATCGAGACACACGACGGAAAGCAAATACTCCCCTAAATATCATGGAGAAGTCTATCCAAAAAGGCCCTAACAAGGTATGAGGATAAATAGATCCAAATCCTAAAAGGAGGCGGATCGTTGTATATCAAAGTCCAAAATAAATATTGGAGAAAAATGAAGAAGTCGTGGTCCAAATATGAAGAATCTCTCAAAAACTTCAAGTGAAGAAATTCCTATTATGAAGAGAAGACCATAATTTCAAGAACGTCTCTCAAGATTCGAATTATGAAGTCGCTGCCAAATATCGGTCCGAGAAAGGTCTCAAATCGTGAAGCAAGTTATGCCAAGATATGAACTTTATGAGGTCCCGATAAGCAGTTTTAAAAGATTTTGTCCTTCAGCTAACTATTGATTAAATCGTCCCATTTTAATTTTCAGCCTAAATAACTATCGAAATAAGTCAACAATGCATCCTCGTGATCATTCAATACAATATTAAAATATAAGAGACGCACCTAGGAATATAGGAGTCTAAGTGAATAATTGGGCCACATGAATTTGTGTTAGTTTGCTAACTTATAATAACAATAATCTCGTTTTTAAGCTTGGTATGAGGAACGTAAAACTTGAGGATGATAAACATTCATGACAGCCAAAACCCCAATGTAAGTATGCGATTTCTTTACTTGTTTTGTACATGTTTCTATCTTGTTAATAAAGGCCAAGGTGGGTTATTTATGATGAAAAATGTAAACCGTGCTTTTAAATTAATGCACGGCATGAGGGCATTGCAATGGTCAAGTGTAGGGGATTTAATAAGTGTGAAAACACTTATCATTTTACCACTTATTTCCAATAATAACAAGACCAAAACGTGTATTTTATGTCGTAAAAGTCGGAATTATGCGTGGTTTGTGTTTTTATTGTGTTTCAGGATAAAAAATATGAAAAAGGAAGAAAACATGGGCTATCACGGGATTTTATCAAAGAAAAAGACAAAAGACGAAGTCAAAAGATCAAGAGTGCAAAAAGAACAGAAGTCCAAGGCCTATTCTGAAGAGTTATCGAAGAAAAAGTCTAAAGACGGAAGTTCAATGAAGTCGAAGAACTCAAGTCTAATAGAAGAAGAAAATTATAAGACAAGTTCAATTTATATCACAAATCCCAAGACGACGTCGAGAAAGACAAAGAATTTAAATCAATTCGAGACGAGAAGAAAGGAAGAAGGAAGCAACACATGCACTCCCCACCTCCTATATATACCCTCCTAATGACACATTAAGAGGGTGTTAGTTAGTTTTTTTAGTCAGTTTTCATTTTTCTAGTTTTTATCTTTAGAGAGAGAAAGTGTTTAACTTTCTCTCATTAAACTTCAGCTTTTATCTTTCTTGTTTTAATCAAACCTTTACTTTTTAAGCTTAATCTTGTTTCAATCTTCACCTTTTTAATCTCTCTTGTTAGTTACGATTTTGTGTTCATCATTCTTGTTCATCTACTTTCTCTTGACGCCACAAAAGTTCTTTACTTTTGTGAGTTTCTTGATTCGTGTCTTAAAGGTTTACAAGTTTTATGATTTGCTTATTTGGTGTCTAGCTTATTTCCTTTTAAGTGTCTTGAAAAGTTTAATCTTAAAAAGTTCATCTTAACAAGTTTGCTTATTTGGTGTTTTGATAAGCTTTACATTCGTAGTTTATTGTATTCTTCGCTAATATTGATCTTGTTGAGTTTTTGATAAGTGCTTATTGGAAGTGCTTATTGGGATTTTGGCTTATTTCACTTTATCGGATTACTTTGTGCTCTATCGCAAAGCTAGGGATTACACATTGCGACGCTACATTCCGACGGCTACATTGCGATCGATTATTGCGATACCCCCCCCCTTATTCTGATCGTAATTGCGATCGCTCTTTGCGATCGTACATTGCGACGGGTCTTAAGGCTATATTGCGACGAAACGCTGCCAAATTTTTGTTAGCCATATTCTGACAGAATTCCTTGTATTCCGATAGAATTATTCTGATACTTTGATATTGCGACAGACTTGACATTCAGATAGAATTACATTCCGATAGAATTTGTCCACTATTATTCCGATGGTTTCATCTTTGATACATTCCGACAGTAACATTCCGATGGGATTCCGATTAAGGACATTCCGATGGGTTTAAGTTTTTCGTTTTACAAAGTTTTAAGTTTTAAATTCACCTTTAAGTTTTTAAGTTTTAAATCATTTATTTTTAACTTGTAATTTTTAGTTTAATTTTCAAAGCTTTTATTTTTACTCAACGATATTCTCTTATTTGCTTTTAGTTTAAAATAGATAATCAAACCATTTTATTTTCCACCAAGAACGACTGAGTTGCACTTTTAACTAGTAATCAATTCGAAAAGATCGGTTCAACAAACTTTCATACGAGGAAATCCCTTATATTACCGACCTTATCTCGTTTTGACGAAAAGCATAGTGTATACGGATCATTCGGCCATCAAGTTTCTCTTCCCCAAACAAGATGCTAAGCCGAGATTGCTTCGTTGGATTCTCCTCCTACAAGAATTTGATATCACCATACTTGACAAAAAAGGAGCCGAGAATCTTGCGGCCGATCACCTCTCTCGATTAGAAGATCCTCACCAAAGAGTATACGAGAACAAGGAAATTACCGAAACATTTCATCTCAAAACACTTGGTGTAATGAATTCTAAGGAAGATTATTCTACCCCATGGTTTGCGACATCGCAAATTACCATGTCGGCAACTTCATCATTAAAGGTATGACGACACAACAAAAATGAAAATTCTTTCGTGACGTCAAGTTCTATTTTTGGGACGACCCTTATCTATTTCGGACTTGTGTGGATCAAATCATTCGATGTTGTGTGTTTGTCACCGAAGCTACTAATATCCTTAGAGCTTGTCACGAGGGACCCACGGGTCACCATGGTGTTAATCTCATGGCGAAGAAAGTTATCGATGCCGGATTCTTTTGGCCTACTATTTACCAAGATGTGCATGCACTTATCAAGTCGTGTGACTCGTGCCAACGTCAAGGAAAAGTCTCACAAAACGATGAAATGCCACAAAATATCATCCAAGTGTGTGAGATCTTTGACGTGTGGGGCATTGATTTTATGGGGTCGTTCCCATCATCTTGTGGTAATAAGTAAATCGTTGTCGCCGTTGACTACCTATCTAAGTGGGTGGAAGCTAAAGCTTTGCCCACAAACGATGCTCATGTGGAAGTCAAGTTCTTGAAACAATTATTCTCTCGGTTTTGAACCCATCGTGCTATCATAAGCGATCGTGGAACCCATTTTTGCAATGACAAATTTGAGAATGTTTTAAAGAAATATGGGGTTACAGATCGTCTTTCCACGGGTTATCACCAACAAAAGAGTGGTCAAGTCGAGGTTTCAAACCGAGCTTTGAAAAGGATTTTAGAGAGGTCGATAGGAGAAAATCGACAATCTTGGTCAGATAAGCTTGACGATGCTTTATGGGCCTTTCGTACCGCCTATAAGACGCCCATTGGGTGCACTCCTTATAAACTTGTGTATGGGAAGAATTGTCACTTTCCAATTGAACTCGAACACAAAGCTTATTGGGCCCTAAACCATTGTAATGATGACATGGAGACCACGGGAAAACACCAGAAAATGCAATTGAATGAATTGGATGAATTGAGGGACATTGCTTATGAAAATTCATTGATTTACAAAGAGAAAACTAAAAAGTTTCATGATTCATAAATTAGAAACCGGGTTTTTAAGGTTGGGGATCAAGTGTTGCTTTTTAACTCGAGATTGAAAATATTTTCCGGCAAGTTGAAATCACGTTGGTCCGGACCATTCACAATCACCCAAGTATTTCTATATGGGACCATCGAGCTAGCTCAAAATGATGGTCCTAACTTTAAGGTGAATGGTCATAGGGTTAAGCACTACTTTGGTGGGGAAGTCCCTTCTTTGGACGACCTCGACCAAGTCACCTTCCCTAATGATAATTAGTATTGAGGGGATCGAGTCGAGCTCATGACTCGGTAATCAAAAACGAGGTGCCTCGTGGGGGATCTCCCATGTTTATCCATTTACATATTATTGCTTTCTAATGTAGTTAATGTGAGGGGATTTGTGCCCTTCCAACCTTTGTTCCGTGGTTGTTTGTGAATTGTGGTTTTTAGATCATCATCTTCACGATTCAAGCCTCTCGTGTTCGTTTTACGTGAGCCTCGATCATTTGCTTTGAAGAATTTCTTGATATCGAAATGATATATCCTTGAATGTTCTAACCTTAGGTATTTTAGCACACTTCATAAACGGCTATAGATTTAATGGTTCCACCCTTCCCATACTAGATCCTAAGCATTCGACTTCGTCTCTAGTATGGGGGTATCCCACCCTTAGACTTGAAACATTGAAGACAATGTTTAACTTTAGTATGGGGGTGAATAGATACTTGTCTTGCCTACGTCTTCACGCTTTCCAACTTTCATCTTTTTTTATCTTTTGTTGCAAAATAAGGCTAAAAATGGCCAAATTTTAAAATTTTTCTCATATTTTCATAACTGTTTTTAAGACACAAATGTATATTTTCCATTGGATAGAATAAGAGCTAATTTTTGACTTGATGGGCATTTGGAACCCTTAACATTCCTTAACCCGCTTAAATCAAGTTTTGCTAGACTTTTATATAGGGGACTTTAAAATGCGAAAGTCTTAACTCATACGGGTTAAGAACAAGAACTTTTCGCAAGTTCCTATAATTGATCTTAGAAAGTCATCTATCAAGGGAACTTTAAAACGCATGATCTAAACATATCCAAGTCTAAAAAATTGCAAGATCCTATAGTGGCTTGAAAACCAAAAACTTTGATTTAATATAGTCTTAATAAAGCTAATCCAAATTTGGCTTAATTTGACTTGCATAGCTAAGTATTCACGAGTCATTTTAATTAGAGGTCTTTATATAGTGAAGAACAAGAAGTGATAGAGTTAGACAAGTGATCATGCTAAACGTAGAACATGGTTCTTTCAAAAACTCATGTGTTTTTAATTATGGCTTTTTCTTCCATAATATCAATGCATTAGGACAAATAAATTGTAATAAATAAGGTCGTACAATTTAAAATAATTACTTAGCTTCTAGCCCAAGATCGTTTAAAAGTTGCTCGTGTTCGAATAGCGTTCATAGCCAAGGCGTAACTTATTTAAGCGGGACGCGAAGATTGGCGAAGTCCAAAAAGGCCCTAACAAGGCATGAGGATTCCATTTTGTTGCTAAAGATCCAAGATGATATGAAGAATCATTATTCCAAAAATCAATATAAAGGATCGAGACACGCGACGAAAAGCAATTTACTCCCATAAAGATCATGGAGAAATCTATCCAAAAAGACCCCACAAGGTATGAGGATAAATAGATCCAAGTCCGAAAAGGAAGCGGATCGTTGTTAATCAAAACCCCAAATAAAGATTGAAGAAAAATGATGAAGTCGTCGTCCAAGTTTAAAGAATCTCTCAAAAACATCAAGTGAAGAAATTTCGTATATGAATAGAAGACCATTATATCAAGAACGTCTCTCAAGATTCGAAGTATGAAGTAAATGCAAAATATCGGTCCGAGAAAGGTCTCAAATCGTGAAACGAGTTATGTCAAGATATGAACTTAAGGAGATTACGAGAAGTCGTTTTAAAAGATTTTGTCCTTTAGCTAAATATTAATTAAATCGTCCTACTTTATTTTCGGCTTTATATAATTAACAAAATAAGTCAATATGAATCACTTGTGATCCATGAAAATAGTTAAAACATTCTAGAAACATTTTCTTTTCTTAATAAATTAGGATTGCGGGGAGAAAAAGTATTACACAATTTGAATGCATGAGTAGTGTTAGCATTATGACTTGTACCAACAATGATCTCGTCGTCCAAAACGTGCCATAAATATGTGAGTAGTGTTTGCATTGTGAGTAGTGTTTACACTTAGCATGGAATGTGTGACAATCAAGGATGACGAATTTTACTCTACGAAGCATTCACTTGTTTTTATTCTTTGACCCTAAAAGTTACATTCTTGTGATGAAAATCATACATAATGTCTCTAACACCGTAGTAGTAGTGTAGCAAGTTTACTTTTCAATAAAGGTTCATAAAAGTGAATTTTGGAGATTCTTAGATATTTTATTCTAGCATTGCGTAAGGGCACGACAATGGTTTAGTATGGGGAGTGAGGAGACTGCTTTTATACATGGTCTCATCATCTAAAACAGGCTTAAAATGGTGAAAATATCATAAAAAGTGCCATAAATATGCTTGTGTTTGCTCAATGTGTATTTTATGTACGGATATCGAGAAAATGACAAAAGATCACAAGAATCAATGCAAAAACAAACACGGGAAACGAAGCCGCACAATGAACAGGACCCAAGTGTTGAATTTCCAAGGAAAGTCCTTAAAGAATTGAAGATTGTACAAAAAAGGTCCTTCATCACTGAATAAATGACACTTTATACCCTTGTATATTCACAATTACAAGTTTGGTCCCTAAAGTTTGTCAAAGTTATAAAAAGGACCCTCAACTTTGAAGAATTGGCAAGATTAGTCCATACAAAATGAAGACTTGTCACTATTAGTCCTCCACAAAGTCAAAGATACAAGAAACGACCTTCAAAGTTAAAGATAGGTCAAGTATAGCCCTTCAATTATCATGAAAGTACAAAACACACCCTTGAAAATACTTTGGAAAAGTTTTGTGGCCAAAGTGTGAATTTGAAAACTTCATATACAAAGGGGTTTGGAGTTGAGCTGATTAAAACTTCATATAGCATCAAGATACAAACCAAGGGACTAAATCTGGGAGACAAGAAACCTTACCTAGACCTATCAGCTCTTGCCACATCACCCACTCACTCCTATCCACCAATCAAATCCACCCTTTCCACCACGTCACCACCTCCACTAACTGATTAAGTTATATTAATAAAACTTTTTCAAACGTTTTATTTAATATAAAACATGGCGGTTAACACCTAATCCCACCCCCAAAACGGATTAAACCCACAACTATTCACCTAAAGAACCCTAATCCCAATTAACCTTGAATCAAAGGGAAAAATGACATGAGTTTACAAATTGCTAATTAATCACCCTCTAATCAAAACCCAACTCCCAATTTTGCCCCCCTAGCCACGTGGCCACAACAAACCTCCCCTACAACACTTTTGGGAAGAAGACAACCAACGCTAGTAAATCAACGAACCATGGACTTCTACTGGTTCCCCACACAAATTTGGAGGGTCAAGATCATGTTTAACAACTCAACAATCACATGGCAGAAAATTCAACTTGGCATCAACAAGCATATCCGAATCTTTCAAAGACAGCTTGGGCATTTTATCTATTAGGGTTTAGCACTTCTTATTGTTTCTAGAACTCAAAAACGATTATTTTATCGTTTTCTGTAGAGAGCTTTGGCTTATTTCAGGCTTATTTATTGAGCTTTTTCAATATTTCTTTTTACAAACAACTTTATAATCCCAAGATAAGGATGTGTGTCAATTTCCAGCTTATGGCATTAGCTTATGGCTTAATGGGCTTATTGGCCCATTAAGAATAAGTTGGGTGTTTATTAAGCAGTGATAAGCTCACTTTCAGCTTTTAGGCCTTTAGAGTTTTTTGTTTAAAATCTAATTTTAAGGTAGACTGGAGATTTTGGGCTAATTTGGTTGACTTTTGTCTTATTGGGCCAAAAAGCCCATTAATTTGGATTTTTTTTCATTTTTGGCCCATTTGGAGGCCCAATAGGGGTATTTAGGAAATTTCAAGTTCATTTTCTGTTTAATTAGGTTAAAATAAGTTAGTTTGCAACTTTTTAGAATTTTTTATAAACTTTTGATTTTTAATATTATTTTAATATTTTAATTTTAGTTTTTAATTAATTTAAATAGATTTAATAGGTTTTAAAATTTGTAAAAATAGTTTTTACCTTAAGTAAAATATTTTTGAGGTTTACAAATTAAAAACTCTTTGTTTGGGCTTTTTTTTAGTTTATTTGATTTTTAGGGCTTTAATTAGTATTTAAAAATTAAATATTAACTAATTAAAAGGTTAGAAAAAGTTTTGATAATTTGTAAACCCTTAGCTTATTTTTAGGAATTTTTTGTAATTTTTTGGGAATTTTTAGTATAATTTTTAATTTCGTCACGTTTTTACGTTATACGTTTTATCATTCGTCGTAGTTTAATTTTAATTGTAACCGTCATCATTTTATCTTTTCCTTTGTTCCATCAATATTAATCTCAAAATTAATCAAGTTTAACACACACATTAATCCTCCTCGAGAACGAACTCACAACAAGGGTCATAAGGGTTTTGATTTTCCTAAATCAATTCTCTTATTACTTACCGTTTTTACGCTCTTTTTCCTAAAAGACGTATTTTACTACATATCAGTACCCACATACCCCATATCAGCTCGTCGAAGAGATTTCGGTTTTCTGAAATATGGATGGCGAAGAGAGGGAGGGTGTGGCAACGAAGGCCGATGAGGCTCGGCGAGCCAACCATGTCAGATCGACGAAGGGATGGCTAACGTGATACCCTTTTCTCTAATTGAATTTTTATAGAGTTAAGATTAATTCAGACTTTTAATTTATTATACATTCAGTCAATTAGTTATATTTACTTAAACACATTTATTTACCTTTTTTAAAAGATTAAATATCTTACAACGATAAATCTTTAAGCGATAATAAATACACCATTACAACGAAAATTAAATCATCTTTCTATAGATAGGGCATATGTATAAGCTTTCGACGAATTTCTTTTCTCCGAGAAAATCATATAAGATACATATCACGAATCATATATGATTTCCCAAAATCATATATAATTTCAAAAAATCATATATAATATCAAAAATCATATACGAGTCCATATGCATTCTTGATACGAATCATATATGATTTTAAAAGATCATATACTACTCGTATCACGAATCATATATTATTTTTTCAGACAAAAAAAATTTGTCGAAAGTTTATACATGTGTCATTCGATAGAAGATAATTTGATTCTCGTCGCAATGATATGTTTCATTTAGCTCGACGATTAACAGTTATATTTAATTTTAAAAAAAAAGTAATACAAATACAGTAAGTTTTTTATTAAATAAAATCTTTTATATAATAAAAGAATTAGATTATTTGAGAATTTTAGTAAAAAGTGGAAGTTGTAAAAAAAATAAATGAACAAATCAAATAGCTTGATCTTGACATATAAGCAAAATCGAGCGATATGATTGGTTGAAAAAGGTCAAAATTTAATTTAATTTAATCAAAATTAAAAATTTTGGTGGAGGAATTTGATGAAAATACAATAAATTATATGTGTCAAATTTGTGAATATAAAAACTTAAAAAAGAAGGAGGGGATTAATAAAATTTTAGTGGTCGAAATTTAAATAAATTAGATGGGCTTAAATGTAAACTTATAATTTTCTATATTTTTTAGTAACTTTAAAAAATAAACAAAATACCCTCTTAAACTTTATACAACATATATTGTATGTTATATTGAAAAAATCAACAAATCACATGATTATAAATATTCAAATAAAAACACAAATTATTATCTATTTTTATTTTGACACTTAACAAAGTCAAGCAATGCAAAATACGTAGATTATTATTAACATGAATATAAAAATTAAACTGAATGCAGGACTTCAGACATCAGCTTGAGATGAATATAAATAGACGGGATTTTATATATTACAAGAGCATATATTTTTTCAAGGTTGTTATGTGTTACTAAACACACAATATTTAGAAAAGGATAGTTAATATTTCAGTTAAATAAAGTCAAAACATTTATGCAACAAATAGTTATACAAAAATATCAATTAATATTATCACATAATGAAACATTATGTAAAACTCGTAGCTCCATGAGCATTTTAACAATTTAAGTATTAAAATTTTAATATTGTTTTATAGAATAACATTAAGCATTACATAATTATGAATTTATAAATCGTATAGTCTAAAGTTGATGTAAATGGTTTATTGATTAATAATTAAGATGTAACTATCTAGAATAAAAATATTGAAAGTAAAAAATATATGTAATTTAAAAAATAAAATTTGACGTGAGTTTATATTAATTTACAAGGTGTACAGTAAAACAACAAAATAATCAAATAATAAACATTAAATATTTTTAAAACCATATATAATATAAAAATATCACAATAGCAAAATTATTATTTAATTTATCATTTATATTCAAGTCTCATGCGTGCACGAAGTACTGTAAATAAATAACTAAAAATGATAATTAGATATATATGCTAAGAAGAGGCTATACTATGCAAAAACCAATAGATTAACTTAGAAACATTAATTTTGGATCCTTAAAGTTAACAAGGTAACAAATAAAAGTAACAAACCGCTATACTATGCAAAAACCATTGAGTTCACTTTCCTACATACCTGGCTAAGGTCTACGTCGTCTTGATTTAAAAAGACAGTTACATGATATAAACAACTTCGAATCCAAAGATTTTTATCAAAAGTCTAAGATCAAATGGGCGGTGGAGGGGGGATGAAAACACGAGTTTCTTTCATGGTGTGATTAACAAAAAAAAGATCGCAGCTAGCTATCTGGGGCGTCTTTGTGGATGGCCTTTGGTGTACTAACCCAGATTCCCTTAAGAACACTTTTTCTCTCACTTTGCTAACATGTCTAAACAGCCGTCTACAGCTAGGCTCAAACTCAACTTTCAGTTTCCTAAGAAGCTTCTTTTATCCCAAGCTGATGATGTAACACCAGAGAATTTTCCTTATTGTTAATAATAATAAATTATATTAATTATTATTCGAAATTCATTTTTGAGCGCTACCAGACTTATTAGACATGAAAACGGGACATATCTTGACAACGTTTGAAAATCGCACAGTCTGCGTACCGTCACGTTAAAAATTAAATTTTATATTTAATTGTCACGAGATATTTATTTAAATCGATCTATTAATTTTATTTATACTATTTCTATTTTAATAACGTTGGTTAAAAACGTGAATATTCAAGTTGAAACCCATTTTCTTTAAAACAAAGTTCATCGGAGACACCTGATAGATAATCAAATTTTTTAAAAGAGTTTACGAAATATTCTTGAACAATGGTCAAGTGAATATTCATTTTAATAGGAAAAATCATTTGGAACGCGATGGCGAAAGTTTCGTGTCTTGAATCATCCGTTAACTATTATAAACGCGCCCCAAACCATTATTTAACGAAAGTTAAAAGAAATTTTACAGTTATACCCTCAACTATTATACTATCACCACCTGCTGTCGTGGTCCAGCCACGTACCACCGCCGTTGTCCGACCTAAAACCACCAGATCTATATCTTCACGTCGCCCATCATCACCTCACCACCTCCTTGCTACTAAACTGTTGTGGTTTCCAGCCGCATGCCACCACAGCCACCACAATAGATCCACCCACCGTGGTGTTTAACCACGTGCCGCCACCATCGTGTTTTCTTCAGTTGAAGCAGCCACCGACCACCGCTATCACCTTAATTTCGTCGTGGTCTCAAACACCACGCCACCACCATCATAAACTGTCACCACCATTTAAATCACCTTCGTCGCTGTTTAAACCACCTCAGTTGCCACCATGGGTTTTCACAGTTGTGGCTTAGCCACGGTGATGCCTCGATAAAACCTGTAAAAGGGTGTTTGTTGTTCGGGATATATGTTGCTTGCTTTGTTACACTAAAATCACCATGTGGTGGTATTCGAGTTAATTTGTTCGCCATACCGCCACAAAACATGGTGTTTGTGGGTGTCTCGTCACCACAGCAGCACCTAAATAAGGTGTCGGGCTCGTGGTAATAGTTAGCATATTATTGCTAGTGTTTGCTTGTTGTGACTAGATCCGAAAAGATCTTAGTGACTTAATAGTCGTTAGCTTCGTTTGGTTTAATAGTTAATGAATGGATTGAAAGTGTTGTTATTGAAAGTGTTGATTTAGTTTCGACTTGATTATCGGTAATTTTATTTAATTTATTGCTTATGATTCGACAACCTTTAATTTGATATAATGAAAATATGTGGACAATTGAAACGCGGATTGATTGCGAAAGTAAAAATGTGAAATTTTGTGATTATGGGAAACGTTATATAAACGAATAGGTCATGCCGAAAATATATAAATTTAATATTTATTTAGTTTTCTTAAATATTATTTAGAAACTAAATCGCTTTGAGAAATATTAATTTGACAATAATGAAACAACGATTTATAAAATATTATTTTATAAAATCATAATTATTGTATATACTTTTGAAACTTCATTTGGAACTCTGAAACGTGTGTTCTCTTTTATTAAACGATCTTTACTTAATTAATTGATGATTTTGAAAATGTGTCGAATCATTTTGGTTTCATTTATTTTTTTGCTTATTTAATAGTTGTAAGGTATTGTATGCTTGGACTATTTTATTCTTTTGTTGTCATCTTTCTTGAGTTTTATACATGTCGCGTGTCATGTACATTCTAAGTTGTTCGTGAATTATTTGTTCTTGTTATATGATTCAACCTATGAATTATATACACATGTTCCGTTCTTTCATGTGTAACATATAATAGGTGTATATATTACATACATGGTGGTATCCTCCGCTTCACCTTACTCAACCAATTACTAAACCGATTACTAAACCGACTACTGAACCGATTACTGAACCGATTACCGAATCAATTACTGAACGGATTACCAAAATGATTACCGAACGATTTAGAAATGGGATTTAAACGGTTTACGAACCGATGGTATCGATGAAACTTTTCATTGAGAAAGCTTGGATGCATCGATTTGGGATGCTGGGAGATTATCGATAAGATGAACTGCGACTTCTGGTATCGAGCAGTTCCGCCTTACGTTACGCTGCTCTTGGTATTCACATTCCTGCTAATTGATATGCAACATCGATGTCAGTTCATACCCCCTCTTTCTCTTTTCAAATCTCTTTATAAATGTTTTGAATCTCTTTTGGGGAGATGCATGCTTGTTGATGTCAAATACTTTCTAATTATTATTGTGATACATATGCGTTGATATCTTTTCGATGATTGTTTATACTGCGTACGTGCTTGTACTTTTGGGGATTGTTTACGTGGCGTACGTGTTTACTTTTCGAATTGTTGATGATTTATACTTGTGAATATCTAAGCTATCCCATAGCTCCTGTTAAACTGCTTTGTATGTTTAATACTGTGAAGTGAAATAACTACTTGTACATGCTTGTGGGCGCAATAAAAACTGATTTCTGTGAACACTCAGTGAACTTCGTTTGTGATTGGCCTAAGTAGCGTTAGCCGTAGTCCCCACTATCATGAATCTTTAATTACTTGGGTTATACTAAAACCGAACGAATAAGCTCTTATGTTATGGATAGATCTATTGAGGCTTGACAACCTCCACTCGGGCATTCTGACGTCGGACGAGTGTATATCATTTGTGTGAACTTGGGTAGTCTTGGCTACACTCCCACTTGGGGCAAATTATATGTACATTATGGTGTATGTAATGGATCATTAGCTTCGATATCATGAGCTTAGCGCTATCATAAACACCAAAACACCCGATTTATTCTACACTTGACACTATATCTCATATAGTTGCTTGGGTACTTGAACTGAACATTTGCGGTCCATCTTGCTATGAAATTGAATGTGAATTGTGACTTTGATCTTGCTATGAACTTGAATGTGAATCTTGACTTTGATCTTGCTGTGAATATTGATATGAATCTTGACTGCGATCATGTATTGATCTGTTATGAATCTTGAATGTGAATCTTGATTATGATCTTGTTTTGCTCTTGAACATGAATAATGAATGTGACATTGGTATGAATATTGACTACGATCATGTGTTGATCTGATATGAATCTTAACTGTGATGTTGGTATGAATATTGAGTGCGATCATGCATTGATTTGCTATGAACCTTGAATGCGATATTGGTATTAATCTTGACTACGCTCATGTATTGATCTGTTATGAATCTTGAATGCGATATTGATATAAACTATGGTAATGATATGCTCTTGATATGATTCTTACATGTGGTATTGACATGATTTTTACATGAGGTCTCGATATGATGCTTGTATGCTAGTTCCGTATGATGCTTGTATGGTAGTTCGATATGATGCTTGTATGTTAGTTCGATATGATGCTTGTATTCTAGTTTAATATGATCCTTATATGTTGGTTGACCTGATTAGTATATGCGGTTTTGGTATGATTGTGACATTGACATGAACCTAGAGTATGATACTGTTATGTATGTTGTCCATAACTACCTAATTGAACTTGGATATTAATGGATCATCAACTTGAGATTGAACTGAAATGAAATATGTGTATGAACTACAACTTGTCTATGGACTAAAGTATTTGAGTTAGCTGTAATGCTTTTGCTAAACATCGATTTATGACCAAACTTTGTGGTAACGTTTCTTTTATTACGAAATTCCAGATTTCTAAACGTTTTCGTAATGCTACTTTTGGTAGTGGTCCTTATAAACTTTTAAAAGTTCATAAACATTTTAATAAAACTTCTGAACTCACCAACCATTGTGTTGACACTTTTAAGCATGTATTCTCAGGTACTTGACTGTATGATTATTTGGAGTCTGCGTTGTGATATTTGGCGTAAAGGTCGTTCTCTCGGATCAAGACTCGGATAATCATGACGTAATAGGCCCTGATACTCGTGGGCTTCCGCTGGGCCAATTTGGGGTTGTTACAGATTGGTATCAGAGCCTTGGTTATAGAGAACTAGGTGTTATTGTATAGGCCTAGACTATAACTGATGCTCTCTTGTGTTTTAGCATGTCATTATGCTTATTCCTCTGATATTTGAATACGTTCTTCACATGATACGATTGCTTATCCGCTACTATATGAATACTTGTCATGCATGTTTGCTATTACTCTATGCGTTACTATATAGTTAATTGCCTTACTTGTTATGATTACTTCATGCGCTGTTATATAGAAATTTGATCTACATGTCTGTTACCGCGTTTCTCATAGTATATCATATATTTTTATAATTGTTATTCTTGATTTGTTTACATCTATGCATGCATTTCACTTATCATGTGTTTTCTTGAAAATAAAGGAAGTAAACTATTTTTCTACGCGGTATCTTTTAGATCTATACATTTTTAGGTGGATCTACTAAATCTATATATTTTAAGAACATAAATATAGTTTTTATAAAAATATAAGTTGTTGCATTTATAGAAGCTACTGATATAAGTATGTTTTTGGTAAATCATCGATGTATGTGAGTTTTAGGTACAAACTAGTAGTGTTGCGATAATGGGTGTGTTTGAAAGTGGTCAAAATGTATTTTACAAAAGTAATGCATTGTGTTCGATTTTTATATTGAGCTTAAAGGTTTATATAAAATAAAATTAAAAATTTGACACTAGATTAGTACAAAAAATTGAAATTACAAGTTAAAACCTTCGTTTCGGTATATTATAAGCTAAAACCAGAGTCAAAATGAGCAAGATATGGTCGTTTGAAATTTGTTGTCGAAAAAGGTAATTTTTGTGAAAATACTAAAAAGGAGTTGCTGTCTATAATTTAAGATCGTCGAAATGACGTTTTCGAGTTAAACCGAGCTATTTTGAGTGTCAAAATGAGTTCTAAATGTTGTAAATGGATGTTTGGGAATGTTTGAAAGAGGGTTAATGCGCGTATTGGACTTATTTGACGATTGTTACTACTTGAAAGTTGTAATTGAGTATTTTTCGGAAAATGAACTATTGGTTAAATGTGAATTGGGAAATTTTTGAAAATATGAGAATTTAGATCGAGATTTGAGTACTTACTAAAAATGGCAAAATTTGAGAAGACGTCGAAAGGCTGTCGAATATTCCGTAAAAATTGTGTTGAGAAATTTACCAAGTTAAATTTTGGGTAAATTAAATTTACGTCGAAAGACTTTCGATATTCCGTCGAGTAAAAAAATAAACATTGTTGTCTAAGTATAAGATACTAATATTAACTATGATTTTCGATGAGTCATATTTTATCTGTAAAACTAAGCACATGATTGGCAAGTGACATACGTGATAGACATATGTGATTTAGGTGCTCATGCCTGAACTATAACATTATGTTTAGGTTGCCGCTAGTGTTCTTTGCTATTACTTGATTTTTGTACTTGTGCAGATTGATTCATTGCTTGATATCATATCACTTGACAATATATTATGAATGTGAGATATCACATGAAGTAAATATATTAGGATCATTGCCTTATTTGTTTATGAATGCTTTATACACTGCTACCTGACTAATTGCTTACGTAATAATGATTGTTCTATATATAAATTCGTATTTATTTACGAGTCTTTCTCGATGATGAATGAGACTCAGGTAACCGGAATAGTTCCTTTGTCTATTTGATAACTATTATAATATATCATTATATTATATATATATATATATTATTTCTTTGTTTGGTACGTGTTATTGCGCACGTTATTGCGTGATTAACATTTATCTCCTTCCGCTTCTGAATTTGAACGCCTCTTGTGGAACGTGACTCATTGATGACTCTTGCGCTTGCTTTTGATAAATTCATCTAATAACGTCTTAGAGATTTTAACCATTTTTAATGAGATTTTGCACCTGATAACTATTATGATATATTATCCTCTTGATTACGTTTTATGACCGTACACTCCATACACGTCTACACTCTCGGTATCGAAAACGCCTATTATTGGAGTGTAACTGGTCGACGTCTCGTTTTGATTATCTGACGTAATCTTATGTGATATCATTTGGATAGTTTGCCTGTCTGAATGGTGCGATGTGACTCAAATCAGGGTACTTATGATTTCATATTTAAATGGAATGGGACGTTTGAATATGGAACATGAGTCTACTGACCACAAGTTAATTATGATTTCATATTTAGATGGTATGGGACATCCGGATAGGAAATCATAAGCCACCGGACCATTAGCTTATTTATGGTTCCGTATTGAGATGGTATGAGACGTTTGAATACGAAAGCTGTAAATAAACTGGCTGTAAATTTTCTTGGTAATATCTATTTTCTTAGATACTTCATCTATTTTGATAGTAAGTCTTGTCGAGAATATTTGAGTAAGATGAGTTATGAGGTCTTTATTGAAATGGATTGGGACGCCTTTAAATTTGAATAAAGAAGTTATAAATCGCCTAAGCAAAGGTTTATTATTTATATTCACATATATTTGGACGCCTTGTGTGTAAATGTGAATTATAAACAAGTGGGTTTAAGCGCACCAGACGCGATTTCGTATTTACATTATTATTCTACTATTGCAGTTATGAAACGTATTTATTTTCACTTATGATTCGTCCGAATGAGTTTTATCGCTATATTTTTCCTCTCACAGTTATCGTTATCGCATTTTGACGAAAGATTCTTGAACTTCATTTGATTCACAAATTGTTGCACTGATTCTTCTGAATGAACACCGATCGACGTGAGCCTAACGAGCTGACTGCAGTGAACCCTATCTCGACTTTTCAAAGTAGAAGACTTGCTAGATTCGTTGCTTCTAATTGTCCTTTATTTATTCTATGAAACCTTACCAACATTTAAGATGTTGGCGACTTGTTGAACTCTTCGCTTCTAGTTGTCTTTATCTGTTCTACGAACCGTTATCACTTTGTCAAATTGATTTATTGAACCTTCCTGATATAATCTAATTTTACCCACTACTTTCTGACACAACCTTATGTGAAACACCCAATTCAAAATCTAAGGAGAATTAAAAATGACCGGTTTATATATTCGACTTAACTTTGGAGCACAACATCGTATTTCCTTTTTCTTGACACTTCTCAACTGGGTAACAACGAACGAGTTTCGAGGACGAAACTCAAAATACCACGTGGATGATGTAACACTAGAATTTTCCGTAATGTAAATAATAATAAACTATATTAATTATTATTCGAAATTTATTTTTGAGCGCTAACAGACTTATTAGACATGAAAACGGGACATATCTTGACAAAGTTTGAACAATCGCACAGTCTGCGTACCGTCACGTTAAAAATTAAATTTGATATTTAATTATCACGAGATATTTATTTAAAATGATCTATTAATTTAATTTATACTATTTCTATTTTAATAATGTTGGTTAAAAACGTGAATATTCAAGTTAAAACCCATTTTCTTTAAAACAAACTTCATCTGAGACACCTGATAGATAATCAAATTTTTTAAAAGAGTTTACGAAATATTCTTGAACGATGGCAAGTGAATACTCATTTTCATAGGAAAAATCATTTGAAACGCGATGGTGAAAGTTTCGTGTCTTGAATCATCCGTTAACTATCATAAACGCGCCCCGAACCATTAATTAATGAAAGTTAAAAGAAATGTTACAGTTTTACCCTCAACTATTATACTATCCATTATCTACCCTAAAAACAAATATAAATAGAAAAAAATATATATTTTATTCTCATTTTTACATTTCCACTACACACACATACAAACCCTAAACTCCAATATACTCTCTCCACCATTTCCGGCCACCTGAAAACTTTCCGGCGCCGTCTCTTTTTCGGCCAAAATTCCGGCAAGCTCCAAAATACTCTCCAACACCCGATCTATGCATTACACCACCCGATCTACCCTTTTTCTATGTTTTCTGGCCGTCGCCGCCACCTACTTCTCTCGTGGCCTTAGCCGCAACATCACCATCTCCATGGCCACCATCACAACCTGCTGTCGTGGTCCAGCCACGAACCACCGCCGTTGTCCGACCTAAAACCACCAGATCTATATCTTCACGTCGCCCATCATCACCTCACCACCTCGTTGCTACTAAACTGTTGTGGTTTCCAGCCACATGCCACCACAGCCACCACAATAGATCCACCCGTCGTGGTGTTTAACCACGTGCCGCCACCATCGTGTTGTCTTCAGCCGAAGCAGCCACCGACCACCGCTACCACCTTAATGTCGTCGTGGTCTCAAACACTACGCCACCACCATCATAAACTATCACCACCAACGGTTTAAATCACCTTCACCACTGTTTAAACCACCTCAGTTGCCACCATGGGTGTTCGCAGTTGTGGCTTAGCCACGGTGATGCCTCGATAAAACCCATAAAAGGGTGTTTGTTGTTCGGGATATATGTTGCTTTCTTGGTTACACTAAAATCGCCATGTGGTGGTATTCGAGTTAGTTTGTTCGCTTCCATACTGCCACCAAACATGGTGTTTATGGGTGTCCCGTCACCACATCCTCACCTAAATAAGGTGTCGGGCTCGTGGTAATAGTTATCATATTATTGCTAGTGTTTGCTTGTTGTGAATAGATCCGAAAATATCTTTGTAACTTAATAGTTGTTAGCGTCGTTTGGTTTAATAATTAATGAATGGATTGAAAGTGTTATTATTGAAAGTGTTGATTTAGTTTCGACTTGATTATCGGTAAATTTATTTAATTTATTGCTTGTGATTTGATAACCTTTAATTTGATATAAGGAAAATATGTGAACAATTAAAACCCGGATTGATTGCGAAAGTAAGAATGTGATATTTTGTATTATGGGAAACGTTATATAAACGAATAGGTCATGCCGAAATTTTTATAAATTTAATATTTATTTAATTTTCTTAAATATTATTTAGAAACTAAACCCCTTTTAGAAATATTAAATTGACAATAATGAAACAACAATTTATAAAATATTATTTTATAAAATCATAATTATTGTATATACTTTTAAAACTTCATTTGGAACTCTGAAACATGTGTTCTCTTTTATTAAACGATCTTTACTTAATTAATTGGTGATTTTGAAAATGTGTCGAATCATTTTGGTTTCATTTATTTTTTTTTGTTTATTTAATAGTTACAAGGTACTGTATGCTTTGACTATTTTATTCTTTTGTTGTCATCTTTCTTGAGTTTTGTACATTTCGCGTGTCATGTACATTCTGAGTTATTCGTGCGTTATCTGTTCTTGTTATATGATTCAACCTATGAATTATATACACATGTTCCGTTCTTTCGTGTGTAACATATACTAGGTGTATATATTACATACATGGTGGTATCCTCCGCTTCACCTAACTCAACCAATTACTGAACTGATTACTGAACCGATTACTGAACCGATTACCGAATCGATTATTGAACCGATTACCGAAATTATTACCGAACGATTTCGACATGGGATTTAAACGGTTTACGAACCGATGGTATCGATGAAACTTTTCATCGGGAAAGCTTGGATGCATCGATTTGGGATGTTGGGAGATTCTCGATAAGATGAACTGCGACTTCTAGTATCGAGCAGTTCCGCCTTACGTTACGCTGCTCTTGGTATTCACATTTAGGCTAATTGATCTGCAACATCGATGTGAGTTCATACCTCCTCTTTCTCTTTTTAAATCGCTTTATAAATGTTTTGAATCTCTTTTGGGGAGATGCATGCTTGTCGATGTCAAATACTTTCCAAGTATTATTTTGATACATATGCGTTGATATCTTTTCGATGATTGTTTATACTGCGTACGTGCTTGTACTTTTGGGGATTGTTTACGTGGCATATGTGTTTACTTTTCGAATTTTTCATGATTTATACTTGTGAATATCTGAGCTATCCCAAAGCTCCTGTTAAACTGCTTTGTATGTTTAATACTGTGAAGTGAAATAACTACTTGTACATGCTTGTGGACGCAATAAAAACTGATTTCTGTGAACACTCAGTGAACTTCGTTTATAATTAGCCTAAGTAGCGTTAGCCATAGTCCCCACTATCATGAATCGTTAATTACTCGGGTAATACTGAAACCGAACGAGTAAACTGTTATCTTAAGGATAGATCTATTGAGGCTTGACAACCTCCACTCGGGCATTCTGACGCCAGACGAGTGTATATCATTTGTGTGAACTTGGATAGTCTTGGCTAGACACCCACTTGGCGCAAATTATATGTACATTGTGGTGTACGTACTGGATCATTAGCTTCGATATCATGAACTTAGCGCTATCATAAACACTGAAACACCTGATTTATTCTACACTTGACACTATATCTCCTATAGTTGCCTTGGGTACTTGAACTGAACCTTTGCGGTCCATCTTGCTATGAAATTGAATGTGAATCTTGACTTTGATCTTGCAATGAACTTGAATGTGAATCTTGACTTTGATCTTGCTATGACTATTGATATGAATCTTGACTGCGATCATGTATTGATCAGTTATGAATAATGTGAATCTTGATTACGATCTTGTTTTGCTCTTGAACATGAATAATAAATGTGACATTGGTACGAATATTGACTACGATCATGTGTTGATCTGATATGAATCTTAACTGTGATGTTGGTATGAATATTGAGTGCGATCATGTATTATTTGCTATGAACCTTGACTGTGATATTGGTATTAATCTTGACTACGATCATTTATTGATCTGTTATGAATCTTGAATGCGATATTGATATAAACTGTTGTAATGATATGCTCTTGATATGATTCTTACATGTGGTATTGACATGATTTTTTCATGAGGTCTCGATATGATGCTTGTATGCTAGTTCGGTATGATGCTTGTATGCTAGTTTGATATGATGCTTGTATGCTAGTTCGATATGATGCTTGTATGCTAGCTTAATATGATCCTTATATGTTGGTTTACCAGATTAGTATATGCGGTTTTGGTATGATTGTGACATTGCCATGAACCTAGAGTATGATATTGTTATGTATGTTGTCCATAACTACCGAATTGAACTTGGATATGAATGGATCATCAACTTGAGATTGAACTTAAATGAAATATGAGTATGAACTACAACTTGTCTATGAACTAAAGTATTTGAGTTAGCTGTAATGCTTTTGCTAAACATCGATTTATGACCAAACTTTGTGGTAACATTTATTTTATTACGAAACTCCAGCTTTCTAAACGTTTTCGAAATGCTACTTTTGGTAGTGGTCCTTATAAACTTTTAAAGGGTCATAAACATTTTAATAAAACTTATGAACTCACCAACCATTGTGTTGACACTTTTAAGCATGTATTCTCATGTACTTGACTGTATGATTATTTGGAGTCTGCGTTGTGATATTTGGCGTAAAGGCCGTTCTCTCGGATCAAGACTCGGATAATCATGAGGTACCAGGCCTCGATACTCGTGGGCTTCCGCTGGGCCAATTTGGGGTTGTTACAGATGAGTTAGAAGCAAACGTGACTCATGATGAGATTAGGAGGGCTGTCTGGGACTGTAGTGAAAATAAATTGCCAGCACCTGACGATTTTACGTTTGAATTCTTCAAAATTATTGGGATCTTGTGGGACAAGACTTATGTGAAGCGGTAGATTTTTTTTCACTAAAGGGTCCTTTGCAAAAGGTTGTAATTCATCAATTATTACCCTTATCCCGAAAGTTATCGACGCCAAATTTGTTAATGACTTTCGGCCCATCAGCTTAATCGACAGTTTTTGTAAGATGGTTACTAAGATCCTTGCTAAGAGGCTTGTTTTGGTCCTAAAGGAGCTGATTTTGGATACTTCAAACAACTTTTATATCGGGGAGACAAATCTTAGACGGGCCTTTCATTCTTGATGAGGTCCTCAAATGGTGCAAAAGAAAGAAGAAGCAAGCTATGATTTTCAAAGTTAATTTCGCTAAAGCTTATGATTCGGTTATGTGAGATTATTTACTTGACGTGCTAGAAGCATTTGGTTTTGGTCAGATTTGGTGTAATTGGATTCGGCGCATCCTCAACTCGGCTAAATCTTCTATTTTAGTGAACGGAATTCCTACTAAAGAATTTTCTTGTTTTCAAGGGTTAAAACAAGGAGACCCGTTAGCTCCATATATTTTCATACTTGTGATGGAATCATTCCATCTATCTTTTAGCAGGGCTATCGAAGAGAAGTTGTTCAAAGGGATCTCGCTTTCAGGTCCTTTAACTATCTCCCATCTCTTTTACGCGGACGACGTAATGTTCATAGGCGAATGGTCAAAGGAAAATATACAAGGTATTATTAAAACTCTAAGGTGTTATTTTCTTGCATCTGGCCTACAAATTAATATTCATAAGATTCAATTATTGGGGAGGGTGTTCATAGTAACGAGGTTTCATCAGCAGCCACTTCCATAGGGTGTTCGATAATGGATACTTTGTTTAGATATCTAGGAGTGATGGTGGGGATTCAACTATCTATAATTGTTGTGTGGGATTCTTTGTTATCTAAACTTCGAGGTCGGTTGTCTAAATGGAAGCTGAAAACTTTATCTTTTGGGGACGTGTAACCTTATTGAAGTCAGTCCTTGGAGTGACTCCTATCTATAATATGCCTATCTTTCAAGTTTCTAGTGGCGTCCTCAAATCAATGAAAGGAATTCGAATTCGGGTTTTAATGATATAGGTCAATTTGACAAGAAAATCATGTGGGTTGCTTGGAACAAGGTTTTAGCTGCGAAAAAGAATGGCGGGTTGGGTGTCTCTAGTTTTTTCACTCTGAGTCGTGCTTTGCTGCTCAAATGGATTTGGAGATTTATTTCCAACGATGGGTATCTTTGGGGGAAAGTCATTCGCTCTATATATGGTATGTCAATTGATATCCACTATACTAAATTTTCTTCCAACTGGTGCTCTATCCTGAAGGAACTTCAGCATTTAAAAAATAAGGGGTTCGATTTTTGGGAGCATTGCAAAATTAAGATTGGTAATGGTATCTCTTCTTGATTTTGGTTGGACACGTGGCTTGGTGATCTTCCATTTTATGCTAAATTCCCTAGGTTGTCTCCTTGGAGCAGAATCCAAATATTTCTGTGGCAACGAAGATTAATGATACTTTCGTTGCTTCCTTCCGTAGACATCCTCATGGTGGAGTAGAGAAATCGCAGCTCTCTGATTTATTAGCTATGCTGGAATCAATCTCTCTTTCCAATATCAATGATCGATGGTTTTGTGACCTTTCAGATGATGGCAACTTTAGGGTTAAGGAGGTTCGGTGTTTTCTAGACGATTTATTACTTCCTCGTGCTGATGCTACAAACTAGAATAAAGGTGTAACTGTGAAGGTAAATATTTTTGTGTGGCGTGCTCGTAAAGATTGCTTGCCAACGAAGCTAACCTAAACAAAAGAGGTATTCCGTTATCCTCGTTGCTATGTCCAGTATGTGAAGTCGCTGATGAAGACGTGTCTCGTATTTTTTTTCAGATGCGAGTTGACTCAGAATTTACTTTGGAAGGTTTATTGTTAGTGGGAGCTCACGTATACCGATTGGGGTTCTTTTCAAGACTGGCAGGCATGGTTTTCTTTCATTCAATTGTCGTCCAAATTAAAAACGGTATTGGAAGGTGTCTTCCTCGCTTCTTGGTGGCTCATTTGTAGATTCCGTAATCATCTAGTTTTTGAAGAAGTCGGTTCAAGACGTTCGATGCTTTTCGATGATACTGTTCTATTTTCTTATAATTGGTGTAAATAGCGATGTCGTGTTTCTTTTTCTTGGTTATATTGGTTAAAAACCCTAATTTAATTTTCTTGTAATCCTTCCAGCATCTTGCTAGTTTTAATAATAGTCGTCGTTCAAAAAAAAAGCTAGGGTCGCCTAATGATTGAATATCTATTTCGCTTACTAAAGAGTTGTAACTATTATGTACAAAGTTCTCGGTATCATCTAATGACATCCTTCGATAAAAAAAATCTAATGACATCCAATGCAGGTTCACAGCACATAGCGTCACATCTTGTATACTTGAGACAACAGTACCACCCCAATAATGACGTTGTTTTATTGGGTCTAATTGTATCTACGTGTATGTTTAATTGGATACAGTTTTCAGTTTAATGAATGCCGAAGTGCAGCCTGATGTTATTTTCGATGCCATTGCTGATTAGACAGAGGAAACCGAAAAACGGTGAGATCATCGCTGGAGCTCGAATTTGCTACAAAAGTGTTACTACATGCGTGAGTGTCAATGATAAAATATAAAGGTGGGCAAGATTAGAATGGATTACATTCCAACATTGATACACGGTCATGTCAAAATATTTACATTCGTAGAAAATGCTACCTGAAGAGATATATATATACCGACATACAAAATTTAGATGGAAAAGGGTCGAGAATAATATTATGGGATTAATACTAGCTATTATGGGATTAATACTTAGATATGTAACTTGTAAATAAAAAGAAAATAATTTGTAAAAGTATCTAACTTTGCACCATTTCTTTTTCTGAGTATTCAACTTTATTTTTTCAAATGTGGATATGTAACTTGTAAATTCCGACTATATAGGTATCTTTTTACCTCTCCAACAGGAAACTCATATTGTTAGTTAAATCCAATTGCATCGTTAGTCCAAATGACGTCATGTGCCAACATTAGTTCATTTTACCAACATTATAACGGTTAGTCCTATATAATAATGATAGTGTATACTTAATTTAAAATTTGATTTCTTTATAAAAAATTATTTTCTAATTATCTTTAAGAAGGTATTTTTTTATATTAACAAAATAAAAACTTTTCATTCTCTTTTTTTATAGTACTATTTCTTTATTATCACTTTCTAAAGCAAGTAAAAAACAAAATTTCTAACAACCAATACCACCATCACCCACCACCATCTCCGACTAACCCCCAGTCTGCCACCACCATCTCCGATAACCAACACGATCTCCGATACCGACCGACCGCCCGTCCACCACCACCATCTTCGACTGCAACCTTCAGTCCGCCACCACTGGCGACCACCACCACCTCAAAGTTATCTCCTTTTAATTAACTATGGCAAAGTGTGTACAATAATACCGTATCGAAGTTCAAATCGCTTTCTTACTCAAGATCTATACAGATCCGGTGGCGGCCACCACCACCACATGATTCACAGCTGGCACCTTACAGTCATCACACAAATCTGATGGTGTGACTGTGTGTTTGGGTTTTCTTGATGTGATTCATAGCCTTGATATTTGAATGCAATAGGTTGAGAAAATTAACTATGAAGATGATGATTATGTAGATGAGTAGATGAGATAAATAAAGTGAAATAAGATTTTTAGGTTTGATTTCGTGGGATGACAAAATTAAAAAGAGGATATGTTTTTTAGTAATAACTAGCAGGGTACTCGCGCAATGCGGCGGCGGATACCCTATGATTATTTTTTTGCGATGAGCAAATGTTGTTTGATTCACCGGTCTTTTAATTGCTTCCGGCGTCTCAGAGTTGACGACGGTTAGTGATGGTGGTTGAGAGAGAGAAAGGGGGTTGTATATGGGTATTTTTCATCCGTGTTTGTAGATTTTGTGGACTTTATATACTGTATATCTTTTGTTTTCATAAAAATATTATAAAATGGGCTTTAAAAAGGTTTAAATGGACTGTTACATGACCAAATTTTACTTACTGAGATTCAAAGCAATTCAATTTTCAGTTACAAATACAAATGTAAAGACAATTTAATTTTCAAGATGTAACTTATAACTATTTGTATGTTGTAACTTATTTTTGATTAAGCAACAAAAGTGTTTTCCTTTTAAAGAAATGTTTATGGCTTAAACTTTTAAGACTTCTATAATTAGAATAAGTCATAAACCTTTTATAAAGTAGTTAGATAATAAAATCAAGAAAAAAAGTATTTTTTTTAACAATAACAATAAACGAATGAAGTGAAAGATAGATAGAATAATATTATAAACTAACGGTGTGATGGGATTAAACTAATGTTTTGAAACCCGGTTCGACCCGGCCGGTTCTATCGGTTTCGGCCTAAAAAACAGGTCAAAACAAACCGATTCTCTAATAATTAAAACCCCGCTTGATCCGCCGGTTTTTTAAAAACCCGATTCGACCCGGGTGGACGCCGAGTTTGTCTTTCTTGTTTGTTTTAAAAGTGAACAAAATTACTTAACGAAGATATTTACTCCCTATTGTATACCTACCTACACCCTTTCTCCTACCTACTCTTTCTCTCTTTCCTAATTTTTTTACATTTGTCAGCCACCATTAACAAAGCGTCACAATCATCAAATTCAAGTAAATCAAATCTATATTTAGCAAAAACTGTAAGTTTATGAACTTATATTAAATAGTCGTCTGATAGGATCGAACTCGAAATTACGGGATTGCACACAATACGTAAAGAGTTAATTTATTTAATAAATATATTTATTGTATTTATTATTTTATTTAATAAATATATATTTATTGTAACACCCCATTTTGATAAATGGAATGTCACGCGTAATTTTGGCGTGTCATCAAAGCATACAAGGATAAATGTCTAAAACATTACATGACCATAAAAAGGAAATACCGGAATCAAACATCGGTAATCCAAAAGTAAAGCTCATCACACACAAACATAAGTACTGTAAATGAAAGGACTAAACAATGTCCATGGAAAGAGTATCAAAGTATAGATAATGCATAAAGCAAAGAAAGGCTATAAAGCTTCCAGTCCATATGCACGTACGCTTAAAGTTTACGAGCGTCCCTGAGTACCTGCCGTTTTGGGAACATGAAAAGGAAAACGGCTGAGCAATACGCTCAATGCATGGATGTATAATAAATCATGAATAATAAAAGCATATAAGCATACAACAGCGGAAGAAACTAAGTCCCGAATAACCCGGTTAAGTATTAATGAAACTGGTTTTATAGTTTGAAAAGCCTTATGTTTATCTTGTAAAAACTGTTAATCATATTTTACCATTAGCCAATATAGGTCATGAAAATCCACCGTACATGAATACTTGGAGGGGTGACCTCATCATGCAAATTAGAGGGGTTGCCTCTAATTTAAGATACTAGTTTTTGGGTAGGAGGGATCAGCTCCTTGTGAAGGATGCAAGGCACACACCATATTCACACTGAGTAATATGCTAAAAAACATGTAACTAGGATGCACCCATACGTCCCACATGATAAATATAATAATATGTCCAAAAGCTGAAGGGACGCCACGAGCAATCACTCCGCCGTGGGGAAGTCATAACACCAGTGCCTCTAGTGTTATGGTTATGGTACCTCCATAACTAGGTGAAACTGGTCATGCATGTATATGGCTTTAGGTATTCTACTTAAACATAAGCAATCAAACATATAAACTTATACTATGGGAAAACAGTTGGTTGCATACGGGAAACCCTAACAAGGAAAGAATGTCCATACTGAAAGGACGAGAATCCGTACCTTATGTCCAGTGAACGAAGAAGACGAACGGAAGGGAGTCCTACTTTGGTATCACTAATGCTACATAAATACATACGTGTATAAGTACCTGATTACTGAATACGTAACTGGTTTTTTATGTCATGTCTTAGCTTATTTTATACGTTCATGTCATGTTTTACTGTTTTAAGCTTTACACTGTATTTATCTTATACTATGTCTATTCTAAATAAGTATTACTTGTATTTCATGTATTATTATACTTGCTGTGTAATAATAAGTAACTTTATAAAAATAGCAGGTTTCCTAAAATAGAAAGTTTCCAAAACTAGAAAGTTACCAAAAATATAAAGTTTCCAAAAATAGAATGTTTCCAAAAATAGAAAGTTTCCAAAAATAGAATTACTGCTTAAAATAGATAAGTTTCTAAAAATAGAAAGTTTCCATAAATAGATTAGCTACCATAATTAAATAAGTTTCTAAAAATAGAAAGTTTCCATAAATAGATATAAGCTGGTTAAATAAGCTAATTATATAAGCTTAAGTGTTTTCTGATTATTATTCTAAGTCATGTAGTTATAAAGTATAGTTTATTAATTATTACATGTAATTTAAATAAACTATAGGTTAAAAGTATTTAATTAAATATATCATGTTTTTAATTAAATAAAGTCAAAATACTTAGGTTAAAACATATATTATTAACTATTAATAATATAACCTAAGTCATGTTAATTAATTAATTATGGCCATGGTTTTAAAATAATTAATTAATTATAAAGTCTAATTATATATAAATACTTAGGTTAAAATTCATGATCTAAAATTAAATTTATAACCTAAGTCATTTAAATTAAATTAATCATGTCATGTTTTATTAATTTAATTTAAGTCTAAAACAAAAAAATCATAAACTTTTAATAAAAATAATTTATGAACTGGACCCGTGACTAAAAACCATGAACCGGACCCGTAACTAACATCATACCCGACCAAGGTCAGGGTTTCCCCTTGTTTGCTGTTACCGTGACCATCATCATCACCATACCGAGACCATATGGTCTCGGTGGTGGGTAATAAGCCAAGCCGAGACCCCTTAGGGGCTCGGTTAGGCGTCAGCTAGACCACAACACCCCTAAAACCCTTGATTTGATATATCCCATGATCATTAACATGTTTTAATAATTGTTTTTAAATTAGTTTTTTAAAAACATCATGATTTTATGTGATTCATTAAATCAAAACATAAAAGAAAAGGTTAAAAAAAGGTTATACCGATTACGTGAAACAAATGAGGATGAACACACACGAATCCTTGCAAAATTCCAAGATCAAAAATCAACCCGAAACACCCTTTTTGGTGTTGTATATCCGGCTGCCAAGGGAGAAAGTAGAAAAAGATTTAGGGTTTTGTTATTTTCTTGATTTTGTGAATAATGACACAAGTTTTTCCTAATTCCCTTGTTTAGTAAAAGTTTGCATGGGCTTGGCCCATGTCTTTGTGTATGCCGCGGGTAGGGGCCCCACTGGGGGTAACCCGTACTTTTCTCGAGTCTAAATATTATAGTGTGTTCTCGTGTTTTATCGTGTTCGTGTTTTACGTGTTCTACTTAATTATTGATCGTGACTTAATATATTTATTAGTGTTCGTGATAAATATATATATACGTAATTAATATTAGCTCGTGATTAAATTACGTTCATGATTTCATGATCGAATGTTCGTGATTATAATAATTATTTGAATAATTATCGTGTGTTCATACATATTAAATACTTATCGTGTTCTAACACGTACGTAATACTTAAAATTCTTATACGTGAACGTAAACATGCTATAAAAGGAAAGTTCTAATCTTGTACATACGATCTAAAGGGTACTATTCATGGTAAAAGCATGCGGGTTTTACAACTCTTCCCCCCTAAAAAGAATAATTCGTCCCCGAATTATAGTTAAGGTAAACTGGAAAAGAAGAACATATCCGAATTTAAAATATGAAATGAGGGTAAGAAGCCCGGATAGACTCCTCTGTTTCCCAAGTGGCTTCCCGTTCGGTATGATCCCGCCAAAGGATTTTGACGAATGGAATCGTCTTCCTTCTCATGACTTGTTCTTGTGTGTCAAGAACTCGTTCGGGTTCTTCTATGAAAGTGAGATCTTCACGTATCTGTTCCAGTGGATACTGAACCATGTGAAGGGGATGATACTGGTACCCTCTGAGTAAGGACAGATGAAACACATTGTGTACATGCGAAAGCTGCGGAGGTAACGCTAATCGGTAAGATACTTCACCGACTCGTTCAATGATATCAAACGGTCCAATGAAACGAGGACTGAGCTTCCCTTTAATCCTGAAGCATCTAACACCACGTGCCGGCAAAACCTTAAGAAAGACGTGATCTCCTACATTAAAATGTATGTCCCTAAGATGCTTATCGGCGTAACTCTTCTGACGTAGCCGTGCTTCTTGAAGTTTCTGCTTAGCTACTGCGACCCTCTCATTAGTCATCTCTATGATCTCTGGTCCTTCAAGTGTTCGCTCACCCACTTGATCCCAGCAGATTGGGGCGCGACACTTTCTGCCATACAACATCTCGAAAGGAGCACACTTGATACTTGCGTGCCAACTGTTGTTGTATGCAAACTCCACCAAACAGATATAATCGTCCCAATCACCCGTCTATTCCAACGCACATGACCTCAACATGTCCTCCAATGTCTGAATCGTTCGCTCCGACTGCCCGTGTGTTTAAGGATGGAAAGCCGTGTTAAGCTTAAGTTGTGTACCCAAGCTTTCTGCAGACTCTTCCAAAATCGCGAAGTGAATTGAGGATCTCTGTCTGAGACGATGCTGGATGGAGCACCGTGGAGTCTCATGATCTCTCTTCTATACGTATCGGCGAGTTTACTGACCAAATCTTCCTTGCGGATCGGTAAGAAATGAGCTGATTTGGTAAGTCGATCTATGATAACCCAAATTGCATCGTGCTTCCTCTTGGTTGGCGGAAGACCTGTAACAAAATCCATGGTGATTTTGTCCCACTTCCACTCTGGAATATCTAACGGTTGAAGGAGACCGCCAGATCGTTGATGCTCGATCTTAACCTGCTTGTAGGTAAGACATTTGGAGACGTAAGTGGCAACATCCTGTTTCATACCACTCCACCAAAAGTACTGCTTGATGTCATGGTACATCTTAGTCGAACCAAGATGTATAGAGAATGGGGAGCTATGAGCTTCAGCTAACAAGGCTTCCCGGAGTTCTTGATCATCAGGAACACAAAGTCTCGTGCCCTTCCATACGATGCCATCTGCATCTACTCTGAATTCCGTCTGCTTCTCCAAATTCTGAACTATCGCCCAAATTTCTCCATCATCTTTCTGAGCTTCCTTGATCTTAGAGAGTAACTCGGGTTCTACTCTAAGATTAGCCCAGTAACCGTGTTGTCCACGTACCATGATCTCTATGTCTAGTCGCTCCAAGTCTCTTATGATTTCCTCCTCAATCTTAATGTCGTTGATCATTCCGGACTTCCTGCTAAGTGCATCTACTACTACATTCGCCTTTCCGGGATGATACTACAGATTAATATCATAATCCTTCAACAGCTCTAACCATCTCCTTTACCTCATGTTCAATTTACGTTGAGTGAAGATATACTTCAAGCTCTTGTGGTCTGTGAAAATGTCACATGATTCTCCATATAAGTAGTGTCTCCATATCTTTAATGCAAACACGACTGCAGAAAGTTCCAAGTCATGCGTAGGGTAATTTTCTTCATAAGGCTTAAGCTATCGTGAAGCGTATGCGATCACTTTCCCATGTTGCATAAGATCACAGCCAAGTCCCTTCCCCGATGCATCACTGTAGATTTAAAATCTACTTGTACCAGATGGGAGAGTAAGAATAGGTGCAGATACTAGCTTCTGCTTCAGGTCTTCAAAGCTCCTCTCTCGTTCTTCAGTCCAGACGAATTTCTCCCCTTTCCGCATCAGTTTGGTTAATGGTAGTGCTAAGCGGGAAAAGTTCTCCACGAACCTACGGTAATAGCCAGCTAAGCCTAAGAAACTACGGACTTCAGTCGCTGATGTCGGCCTCGGCCACTTAGTAATAGCCTCAACCTTCGCTGGATCCATAGTGATTCCTTCTGCTGATACAATGTGGCCTAAGAATGCCACCTTGTCTAACTAGAACTCACACTTGGAGAATTTAGCATACAACTGCTTATCGCGAAGAATCTGTAGTACTGTACGAAGATGGTCTTCATGTTCCTCCTTGGACTTTGAGAAAATCAGGATGTCATCGATGAAAACAATGACGAACTTGTCTAGAAATTCATGGAAGATTCTGTTCATCAAATCCATGAACACTGCTGGAGCATTGGTTAGGCCGAATGGCATGACTACAAATTTGTAGTGGCCATAGCGGGTAAGAAAAGCAGTCTTGGCTATGTCCTGCTCCTTCACCCGTAGTTGATGATAGCCAGACCTAAGATCAATCTTGGAGAAGTGTTTGGCCCCTTGGAGTTGGTCAAACAGATCGTCTATACGCGGCAGTGGATACCTATTCCTGATAGTAATCTTGTTGAGCTCGCGATAGTCTATGCAAAGACGCATACTGCCGTCCTTCTTCTTAACGAACAAGACTGGTACGCCCCATGGAGATGCGCTAGGTCGAATGAAACCTCGTTCTAAAAGTTCTTGCAGTTGATCCTTCAACTCCTTTAACTCTATGGGAGCCATGCGATAAGGAGCCTTGGAAATCGGATCAGCTCCAGGGATGAGCTCGATATTGATTTCCACTTCCCGTGCAGGTGGTATGCCCGGAAGTTCTTCTGGAAATACATCTTGAAATTCTGACACTATAGGCTGATCATGAATTGATGGAGATTCAGCATCCATGTAGTGCACGTGCTTGCAGGGTAGATATGATTTGTATAGACCTTCCGGGTACGAACCCGTTGTGAATGTACTCTGGTGTATTAACATCACTGAAGATAACTCGATATGAATGGCAGTCTATGGTAGCATGATGCGTGGATAGCCAATCCATGCCCAAAATCTTGTCAAAGTCATTCATGTCTAGTGGAAGTGCGTCAACAGGACGAACCTTATCATCAAACTCTAGGGGAAGACTCTTGTATACATGGGTGATTAATACAGAGTCCCTCAAGGGCGTGGAAATACTGAGTCTATTATCTAATGGCATGGGAAGCATCCTAATGTTCTTGGCATAAGCAGTAGAAATAACCGAGTGAGTAGCACCCGTATCAAATAGAACACACGCAGCTTGACCATACATATACAAGATTCCAGTGATGGTACCTGTAGACTTGTTGTCCTGATCTCGAGATGTCGTGTAGACACGTCCAATGGTAGGAGGCGGCTTGGTATCAGCATGTCCTGATGTGCCCTTCATTTCTCCCTTACGGCAGTCCTTCATGCGATGGCCAGGAAGACCACACTTGAAGCATGCGTCGGTGTCACGACGACATGGCCCTGGGTGCCTACGGTGGCAAGTAGAGCCAAGAGAATGAGTATATCCTCCATCAGGTGCTCTGGCTGGCTGAGGACCTGATAAAACATTTTACATGAGACATGATAATAGGGTACAAAGGACAATGCGAATAACCATAAGATTAAATACCAGTGATAGCTGGATGGCTAGGCTGTGAACCTCTCTGGTTCTGATCCCTACCGTTTCCATGGTTCCTGGTAGAAGATTTGCTAAAGTGTCAGAATTATGAGTTATAACATGAAATCATAAAGAAATGTGTAAGTATTAGGACCTGCTGCTGTTGGAGTGTCCAGCGTTGTTACGATAATTATCATTACCGCCATGCCTATCCGTAGCAGAACGGTCGTTAGTCTGACCGTTTCCCTTGGGCTGATTAGGCTGCTGCTGAGTAGCCGGCTGAGACCGGTCCCCAGTTTTCTGCATGGAAGATACAATTTAAAGAGATGAATAATTGACATATATAGAAAGAATACGGATTGGTCACCACTTGAATACGAATGTTTACCTCTTCTCGGGTCTCTCGGCATCCCCGAACTCATCTCTCTCCTGCAACATCTCTAGGTTACGTGCTGCCTCGGCCACTTGTGCTACCGTGTCCAACGGAGCACCTTCTAAGTTATTGGCAATCATTGGATTAAGGGCCCAACGAAAAAGTTGTGCCTGTTCTTCAGTGGTGCCCGCAGCTGCTCTCAGGACACCAGAAAATCGAAGAAAATGCTGCATGAAGTCATTGTTGTCTTCCTCAGGTCGTTGTCTAATGGTATAGTATTCTCTCATGAGCCGATTCCTTCGTTCTGTGGGGAAAATGCTAGGCGGGGGAGGATAGTTGTCGTTCTGATGAAGGATGTCTTGCATATTTGCATTGGCAGCTGCAACCATGTCCCGGATGTTGTTTGTGTTTGCCATCTGACAGTATAACATAAAATACATGATTAAACTGATCAAAACATAAAATATATATATACATGAAAAAAATTTATACCAATAAATCAAGATAAAATTTTTATGCAAGAAAATTTATACATGAATGCATGATGCAGTTTTATGAAAACTTTTTTATGCTCGAGAGTGAACGCTTATGGCCAGTTCACCCAAAATAAAAGACATGGCGAGGGGACGCCTATGGGTCGGTCCCAAATTTAAAAGTTCGATAAAACACATGCGACTAAATAGGGCCGGTCCTGTACCAACCGTTACTTAGTCATAAACCTGCGACAATGACATATATATGTATGCGTAAAAATGATGAATGCATGAAACCCGACTGTCAATTCTAGGAAGACCATAGTGACTACCCACTAATCACAGGTCATGTTTTGAGAGCCTACAGGTCGAAGCCTTGGCCCTGATACCATAATTGTAACACCCCATTTTGATAAATGGAATGTCACGCGTAATTATGGCGTGTCATCAAAGCATACAAGGATAAATGTCTAAAACATTACATGACCATAAGAAGGAAATACTGGAATCAAACATCGGTAGTCCAAAAGTAAAGCTCATCACACACAAACATAAGTACTGTAAATGAAAGGACTAAACAATGTCCATGGAAAGAGTATCAAAGTATAGATAATGCATAAAGTAAAGAAAGGCTAGAAAGCTTCCAGTCCATATGTACGTACGCTTAAAGTCTACGAGCGTCCCTGAGTACCTGCCGTTTTGGGAACATGAAAAGGAAAATGGTTGAGCAATACGCTTAGTGCACGGATGTACAATAAAGCATGAATAATATAAGCATATAAGCATACAACAGCGGAAGAAACTAAGTCCCGAATAACCCGGTTAAGTCTTAATGAAACTTGTTATATAGTTTGAAAAGCCTTATGTTTATCTTGTAAAAACTGTTAATCATATTTTACCATTAGCCAATATAGGTCATGAAAATCCACCGTGCATGAATACTTTGAGGGGTGACCTCATCATGCAAATTAGAGGGGCTTCCTCTAATTTAATATACTGGTTTTTGGGTATGAGGGATCAGCTCCTTGTGAAGGATGCAAGGCACACACCACATTCACACTGAGTAATCTGCTGAAAAACATGTAACTAGGATGCACCCATACGCCCCACATGATAAATATAATAATATGGCCAAAAGCTGAAGGGACGCCACGAGCAATCACTCCACGTGGGGAAGTCACAACACCAGTCCCTCTAGTGTTATGGTTATGGTACCTCCATAACTAGGTGAAACTGGTCATGCATGTATATGGCTTTAGGTATTCTACTTAAACATAAGCAATCAAACATATAAACTTATACTATGGGAAAACAGTTGGCTGCATATGGGAAACCCTAATAAGGAAAGAATGTCCATACAGAAAGGACGGGAATCCGTACCTTATGTCCAGTGAACGAAGAAGACGAACAGAAGGTAGTCCTACTTCGGTATCACTAATGCTACATAAATACATACGTGTATAAGTACCTGATTACTGAATACGTAACTGGTTTATGTCATGTCTTAGCTTATTTTATACGTTCATGTCATGTTTTACTGTTTTAAGCTTTACACTGTATTTATCTTATATTCTGTCTATTCTGATTAAGTATTACTTGTATTTCATGTATTATTATACTTGCTGTGTAATAATAAGTAACTTTCTAAAAATAGCAGGTTTCCTAAAATAGAAAGTTTCCAAAAAAAGAAAGTTACCAAAAATAGAAAGTTGTCAAAAATAGAAAGTTTCCAAAAATAGAAAGTTTCCAAAAATAGAAAGTTTCCAAAAATAGAAAGTTTCCAAAAATAGAATTACTGCTTAAAATAGATAAGTTTCTAAAAATAGAAAGTTTCCATAAAAAGATTAGTTGCCTTAATTAAATAAGTTTCTAAAAATAGAAAGTTTCCATAAATAGATATAAGCTGGTTAAATAAGCTAATTATATAAGCTTAAGTATTTACTGATTATTATTCTAAGCCATGTAGTTATAAAGTATAGTTTATTAATTATTACATGTAATTTAAATAAACTATAGGTTTAAAGTATTTAACTAAATATATCATGTTTTTAATTAAATAAAGTCAAATACTTAGGTTAAAACATGTATTATTAACTATTAATAATATAACCTAAGTCATGTTAATTAATTAATTATAGCCATGGTTTTAAAATAATTAATTAATTATAAAGTCTAATTATATATAAATACTTAGGTTAAAATTCATGATCAAATAATTAAATTTATAACCTAAGTCATGTATATTAAATTAATCATGTCATGTTTTATTAATTTAATTTAAGTCTAAAACATAAAAATCATAAACTTTTAATAAAAATAATTTATGAACCGGACCCGTAACTAACATCATACCCCGACCAAGGTCAGGGGTTCCCCTTGTTTGCTGCTGCCGTGACCATCATCATCACCATACTGGGACCATATGGTCTCGGTGGTGGGTAATAAGCCAAGCCGAGACCCCTTAGGGGCTCGGTTAGGCGTCGCCTAGACCACAACACCCCTAAAATCATTGATTTGATTTATCCCTTGATCATTAACATGATTTAATAATTGTTTTTAAATTAGTTTTTAAAAACATCATGTTTTTATGTAATTCATTAAATCAACACATAAAAGAGAAGGTTAAAAAAAGGTTATACCGATTACGTGAAACAAATGAGGATGAACACACACGAGTCCTTGCAAAATTCCAAGATCAAAAATCAACCCGAACACCCTTTTTGGTGTTGCATATCCGGCGGCCAAGGGAGAAAGAAGAAAAAGATTTGGGGTTTTGTTATTTTCTTGATTTTGTGAATAATGACACAAGTTTTTCCTAATTCCCTTGTTTAGTAAAAGTTTGCATGGGCTTGGCCCATGTCTTTGTGTATGTCGCGGGTAGGGGGCCCCACTTGGGGTAACCCGTACTTTTCTCGAGTCTAAATATTATAGTGTGTTCTCGTGTTTTATCGTGTTCGTGTTTTACGTGTTCTACTTAATTATTGATCGTGACTTAATATATTTATTAGTGTTCGTGATAAATATATATATACGTAATTAATATTAGCTCGTGATTAAATTACGTTCATGATTTCATGATCGCATGTTCGTGATTATAATTATTATTTAAATAATTATCGTGTGTTCATACATATTAAATACTTATCGTGTTCTAACACGTACGTAATACTTAAAATTCTTATACGTGAACGTAAACATGCTATAAAAGGAAAGTTCTAATCTTGTACGTACGATCTAAAGGGTACTATTCATGGTAAAAGCATGCGGGTTTTACATTTATGTATTTATTAAATTAAACCGAGACAAAACTTTAACGATCATTAAATAATTAAGAGTTAAGTATTAACGAGTGTTGTGGAACAAATAGAAAGTGGAATTAATAGAAATAAGAATGAATAGTTCCGGAACACCCCAAAGGGGTGTTTGGGCCGTTGACCATAGGGGAGAAAAAAGGAAGGGGAAAACTTTCCTTTTATTTGTTTATGGATACAAGTCTATGCCTATATAAACAACCCCTCACCTCCATAATTCTTCATCCCACTTCTCTCTTCTCTCTTGTCTTGCGATCAACAAACCAAACGCAACCTTAGGGTTGTTTGGTTTAATGTAGTGTTTTTACTACTCTTTAGGAAAAGAGAGCAAAAGTGGCAAGTATTAAGTGTCGCTTTAGGAAAACCGAGCACTAATGACCCTTAAGAAAGTTCAAGTTCGTTTCCCAAGGAGGCACGTGCGTTGTGTAATGAATTGATTAATGTTTGTGATTATATTTGAGAAAGGAAAGAAAAGAGAAATAAGAAAGAAATGACGGTTACGAAGACGGATCGAGCTAAGACGAAAAGGCGTTCACGTAAAACCGTAAAAACTACGAAATTAAAATTTTGAAACCTAAAAATTAATTAAAAGCTTAAAGTAGTCTAAAATAATATAAATAAGAATAAAAATCCAATAAAAATATTTTAAAACCTTTTATTAATTAAATATTCAATTTTAAATGCTAATTAAAGCCCTAAAATTAAATATAATTAATCAAAATGTCCAAAATATTATTTTACTGAACAAATAACTTACTTATATTATCTAAAGACTAAAAAGTATTTTTCCTAATTTTTAAAAACTATTTTTCTATTTTTAAATTACTAAAAACTATTTTAAAACTAAAATAATTATAAAAAATAATAAAATAATGCTAAAAATAATTTACCAATTTTAAAAATCCTAATTTACTCTAATGAACAGTAGAAAATTGAAAAAGTTTGAAAAATATAAAATTTACCACTAAAAGACAAAACTGATTTAAATTAAACCATAATTAAGCTAATTTAATTCTAAAAAATAAATAAAAGGTGAACAGTAAAATATTTTTATACCAAAAGTCTTAAAATGTTTTTCTAAGTCTAGGAAAAATGTTAGAAATGAAAAATAACAACTTTTACCACTAAATTCCAAAAACAGAATATTAAAAAGTTAATTAAAAATGCTATTTAATCTAAATAATATAAAATGAACAGTAAATAAAAATTTAATTAAACAGAAAAATCCTAAATAAAATAAGAAAAATAATGGAACCAGTTTCAAGGTCTAATTCCAATTTTAAGGTACAAAAGACAAAATATTAAACTTCTGAAAGTGACACTTGACAGACTTTTGTCTGTTTGTATAGCAGTGGCAACAGATGTGCTACCAGTGGGAAAGGAGTTCCCACTCCTAGTGTAATATTTTGATATGGTGACTGTTTAAGCTTAGGAAAGCTTTTGATTGGTTTTTACTTGGACAATGGGGCACTCCCACAACCAGTAGGGTTGTGGGAAGTCAATCATACAAGAAAAACACAAGTCCTTAGCCAAAAATCACACAATCCAAGCACAAAATGTTTCTGATTAAGCTAGCACAGGTCTGATGAATAGTAGGCCTAGTTTACTTGCACAAAAATGGATTTTAGAAGCTCATAACTTGCACATAAGCTCACCAAATAGCATATAACTGATTCACAATCCTTAAATGACCTATTATCTAACAACTTGCAAGATTATATGAACAAATTCACACAAAAACAGTCCCTGAGAGGACTTTCTGATTTATGTGCTATCTTCCACTTTTTAGCATGCAAATTTGATTAAAACTCCAACAAACTGAAACCCTATGACCAATATCACCCTAAACTATCAATACAAACATGTCTAGATAAGTTTTAAACCAAGAACTTGTCATAAATTCTGCCTAAAACACAAATCCAAACACCCCTTAATATTTTCTGAAAATGATTTAACATACCAAATGCATTCAAACTCCAACCAAATTGCTTCTAATCACTCCTAACATGCATATTACACCTAATCCAGCAATAACAAGCCAATAAACAAGCACTTGAACAATTTCATACAAAATCACATAAACCAAAACCTTAAAACTGAAAATGAGGGAACAAGATTGTTACCTAGAGGGACCTACATCCAGGTCCCTCAGTGACTGCTATGTCACCTCCAATCAGGATGGGACCTGAGCAGAACTTCTTAGACAACAATTAAGCTCCAAATGTTCCTGCTAAGAAAAATAGAGCATAATATCCAAAAATCTGATTTTCTTTCTCTTTTTTAAACCTTTTCAAAATCTTCCCAAATAAGTTTCCTTTCAAAAACACTTAAAGAAACCAACCAAAAACTTGGAAAACCAAGTTTCAGAACAAGATTTTGCCAAAAAATTCACTTTTTCAGAAACTTGAAAAAAAATGACTTTTGACAAATCTTTGAACTAAAGAACAAATGTGGAACTCAGATTGCTTAAACTCACAAACACCAACTTTTATCAAGTAAAAAGGAATTATATTTAACTTAAAAATACCAACTTTTAATTGCATAAAAAGGGATTACAAAAATGATTTAGCAAATCTGGAACAAAAACAAATGAAAGACCTACACGTCCTTATATAATGGACTACAGAATTTTCTAGAATCATAAAAACCCTAGCAACAAACTTCCTATTTTGCCCCTTGACTGAAATTGAAATCTTGGTCAAATTTGTGCTTCATGTGATCTTGTACTTGTACCCGCTGTTGTAAAGTAATATTGGGCGTTCTTTTGAGCTTGGGGTCAAAGAAATGTGATCCATCCGTTGGTCTTGTCGGTTTTAGGGTTTTGAGGGAAAGGGACGTTGCAGGGAGGGTCCCACAAGACACATGGGTGTGTCTTGTGTTGATTTGGGATGTGGGTTTTGGTGACAAAGGCACAAATTAACCATCTGGAAAAGCTAAGGCAAAAACCCTTTGATTTATAGTTAATTGAACCTGGGGGTAATTAGGTTTCTTGGGTGATTAAGGTTGAATTAGATCCATTTTGGGGGTTATTATTTTTGAATATTGTGTTTAGTGGGAAAACACAACTGATTTATTTAATCAGTTGTAAATAAGTGGGTGGAGGGATGACGTGGTGGGGAGGATGAGGTGGATGGCTATGAGTGGTGGAGTGGGGTGAGGTGGAAGTTTGATTGGTGGGGGTGTGTTATGTTTTCTTAGCAAAAATGGCCCCTTAACTCCTTCCCTTTCTTCATTTTGTAAATAACAGCATAAACTTCTTTTCCCTTTGTAATAAGTTTGCAAGAGTTGTCACTTTTGGCACAGCCTATTTTCAAACTTTAAACAAGGACCACAAATGTCATTTGGGCATTCTTCAAGGGCACATAGTGTAATTTCATGACATTTAAGGGACCTCAATGCAATTTATGAGTTTTGCAAGGGTATAAAATGCCAAGTCTTCAAAAGATGAGGGACTAATGTTGACAATCTTCAATTCTTCAAGGACCATTTTGGAAATTCCATATTCGGGTCCAGTTCATTGTGCGGCTTCGTTTCCCGTGTTCGTTTTTGATTGATTCTTGTGATCTTTTTGTCATTTCCTCAATATCCGTACCTGAAATACACAAGCAACAAACACGAGCATATATTTGGCAGTTTTAATGATATTTTATGCATTTTAAGCCCGATTTGGACGATGAGACTATGTATAAAAGCAGTCTCATCAGTTTGTTTGGTTTCTTTCTTGCAAACAACACCAAAGGAAAAACAACTTTTTTTAGGGTTCCTTTTATCCTTTGGTTTGGGTTTAGCAATAATCTAGCCCTAGCCCCTCTCTAGGGTTGTTGGGTAGATTTCCACAAGCGCTGAAGCTCGGTTTGTACGTGCTAGAATCACGGTTAACTCGTTGTATTACGTGTCCACAAGAACATAATATAGTCTTACTATACACTATATCTTGGTGATGTTCGTTATAAACCCTAATTGGTGATTTGTTGGTGATCTTGTGGATCTTCGCTAGGATAAAGGTATGTAACCCTAATTCTATTAATTATAATTGTGTTATTATTATGATCTTGTTAAATTGCTTTCGCTATATGTGCTTTGATCTCGTTTAGGGTTTTATATAATTGTTATGATAGTAATAAACCTTCAATGGCATCGAGAGCCGTTTTAACATGTTATAATTATCGAAAATCTAAAGTTTTTTTAACTATAATTATTTTGAGTTAAAACTACATGTTTTTTAGGTTTTTCATAATATTAGGGTTTTGTTTTTTTAAAAATTAGGGTTTTGGCCGAATTTTTAATAAAAAGAAGTGAATTGTTTTGAAACCCTAAATTACATGTGGGATAATTTTAGGTTAAATTGCATGATTAATTGTTATGTCATGTATGGTTATGATCCGTAGAGATTTATTTGTTAAGATTTGTGGGGAATCCATGATTGCGTGCATGTTTTCATGGATCGTAAAATTATATGTTTATATGATTTTATGTGCTACTTGATTATTTGATTCAATAAATCTAGAATTAGAGAATACTTTTATATAGAGATATAAGGACCAATATTTGATGATCAATGAATAAATCGTATGCATGTGGCTATTTCATTTATTTGTTGCACATATAAATTGTTATTATGTGTTCTATGATTTAGTTTTTTTACTTGTTTATATAAAATTGTTGAATTGTTGTAAACAAGGATTTTTTTGAAAAGAAATAATATGGACTAAATAATATTAAAATATTGATTTGTAAGAGATTTAAGTTACATAAGATTACGTTGATTGGTGAATTGCAATAATAATCTAACGGCATACTCCTTTTGACAAACTATATAGTGGGTATAACGCACCGCTGGTCATGTACCCGGTTAAGGAAGGAGGTGTTATGCCATTAGTCGCTGACCAAATTCCTGGCTCGCCTATGCGTCAAATTGAAATTACCTATGATTATTAATTGAATTATACCTTAAGGGCGATTTACCACAAATTCACATCCGAAACACAATGAATAAGGGTATTGCTTTGTGCGTAGCCGAGTTCTAGCAAACGTACGTTGTGAAATTGTGGGTAAATTCTTTAATTGGTTTAACCAATGCTGCAACATAATTTATGAAGAAATTTGATCTCGTGAAAAAGTTTACTAAATGATTTATTAAACTTATGCTATGGAGTTGTATGCATGCTTCTCCATACATTAATTTTGACATCGAAAATTTATACCCTTAAAATTTAAGTCGAATGCTCCTAATTGACGAGCACTTGAAATTACTTCGTCATCAAATGAGAGTTTTGGGTGATGTTGTGATGGAGAGAAAACCGTTTTTAGAATGAGAATTCGTATGATGGTTTTGCGTTACTCAGGTTAGACGACTTAATTAAGTTACTTAGTGAGATCTCGAAACTTAATGCATCCAGAAGGGATGAAACATGTTTACAATGCAAACGTTCTTTTGGCAATGTAAATCCCTTAAATATCTAGAAATTGCAAATTGTTTGTCAATTATTGTTCGACAAGTTACTATGTTGAATACATTCATTACTAGCAGATCAACTGATGTAATGGGTTTATGTCAATATGGATTCTAGTTTCAAGGAAAATACTATGGTTATTATTACCGGGGTAATTTTATTTCCTTGAAAGTATTTTGTTATCGAAGATACTAAAATTGAATTTTGTAAATTCTTTTACAATGTATTAATGCAACGTTACACCGTAAACATGGTTTAGTCATTCATTTATTGATCTACAAACCATATGGTAGAGGATAGAGTCAATTTACAATGAAAAGATAAACCTAAACTCTTTTCCATGAGTGAAGAAGGAGTCATAAGGATTTTAGAAATGTCTTATTCTAAATACATAACTCATAGCAAACTTTAATGGTTAAGAAAGTGCATATTTTGAGTTATTACATTTCAGAATGGTTACCGCTAATTGGTGTAAAGGCAAACTAGCATATTTTATCTAGTAGTTGTGCTTTCACTATTTATATGCACTACATACCATTGTGGGGTTGGTAGACCTATTCAAGGAAGAAATTGCATGTCAAGTTTTTCAAGTTAAAAGCAATTGATGGATAAGTCATCATTTACGAAGTAGAGTACACTCTTAAACATTACAAGTAAATTGTTACGAATGTGTAAGTAATTCTTACGAATGTGTTTTTCAAAAGTAAACAAAACACTAATTATTTTCACCGATTATGAAACATTTTCAATGTTGTCAAATTCAGTGGGAGAATTGTGTTGTATTACTGAATTCGAGGTTTTTTTTAACATTCTCTTATTCAGTGGGAGTTACAAGCTTTGTTGTCTTGGTAATAACCCATGTTATCTTTACTAAACTAATATAATTACTTTTGAAATTTTGACACTAATATCTTCAAGGATAGTTATACACTGATTCTTGTTGATTAAGAGGTCTTACATCTACTTGTAAAAGACAGTATATATATGACACAATCATATGATGTATAGACAAACGTTAGACGTGATGTTTATCTAATATATATGAGGCTGTTCCATGCACAAGTGGGAGAAATGGATACTGTGTGCAAGAAACAACTCATAAAGATATGATTTAAAGGTTTATCTTGACTTCAAGATAAGATACTAACAATCTAATTAACAATTAGATGAAAGTTAGATCATGTGTCAATATGATTATTAAAGGCTACTTGTAAGTATATATATCATTCACATTAAGAAACACTTGTGGTTGTGTTTTAGTCATGTGAGAGCTTTGACTAAATTGTAAATACAAGGGTTAAATATCCACATGTCGTGAGATCGGGCGTGCATTATTTTGGGGTTTCTTAAAATGGATAATTTCTAGAATGACATAAATACATAGAGTAATCTTATACTACTAAACTAAGATATTTGTGTATTCTTGGAATGACATAAATAGAAATAGTAGTGAATTAACTTGAAAAGATTAATGAAACCTAGTGGTGTTCATGTTTACTTTAGTTATACATGTTTATGATTTATTGTATAAAGTCACAAACATAAAGTCTTGAAATACGTATAATATAAAGTAAGACGTTAATGTATTGTCACTTTTCGTTAAGACATATACATGCAGTCATTTTCAAATGACTTAAAACGTATGATGGAATTATAACTTTTATGTTTTAAAGACATGAAAATGAAGTGACTTTGTATTAGAAGTACTTGACTTATAAAGCATTCAAAATGGTTATGAAATCTATTTTACCATTAAGATGATTTAGTTGGTATATAGATAAACCGAAGATATATATTTATTTTAATATTGTTAAGATTGGCTTACAATATTTCCCTAAATGAAATACATCATTTTTATGGTATGTTCATTAGGAGAATCAAACGCTTAATATGATGGTGATGTTTGATTCAAGATAACTATATCTTCCTTTCTTCCAAAAAATATCAAGGTTAGAAAGTCGAGTATGACTTGAGCTAAGAAGATTATTAAGATACCATTATATATGGAGTGTGATGAATCACATTATGTCTTAAATGAAGTTCGGATTTTGCTAAACTACTTATGAAGTGGGTTGTTAGAAAATAAAGAGATAGGAACCGTCATTGTATTATGTAAAGTCCAAAAAACAGATAACATTGCAGTGTTGATCTATTTGCTATGTATTTAAAGATGAACTTTAAGTTACTAAAAGCAAGTGGGAGTTTTGATCTTGAAAGATAAAATTACAAAATACATAATCTTCTTAAATACACTAGTAATTATCATGAGGTAAGTGTGTTAATGCTAACTCTCAAGATAAAGGAATTTCAATCATAGGTTCGCAAGGATATCTCAGATATACAAGTAATATGCTGAGAATTATGAGTTACAAATAATTGTTATGATGTATTACCAAATATTGACTTGGGTAAACTACTCATACTATGAATATTATAGATGTTGTCCAAACAAGATAATCAATTTTAGATTTGGTTTATCTTAAATAGTTTGACTAGAAATTAAAGATAAGTTTCGTCAAAGAAAGGTAGAAACGGCCATTGTGGTGGTTTAAATCCTTGTGTCGAAATTATATGAACAAGAATGTACACATATTTAATGTATATATTATGGATAGATTATTAATTGTGATTAAGTATTCTTTCCTAAATGTATTAAATATATAAAGATTTTGGTGGTCATATTTTAATTGACAAGTTGAATATATATGAACTCTTTCTGAAATGACTACTTGAGCACGGGCTTAAGTAATCGAAAGGAGTTTATTAATTCAAAAAAAAATCTTAGAAAAGTAAAAAGAGCAATTATTCATGAATGGATAAATGCAGACATCTAGGAAATTGTTCTTATGATTGATTTGAAATCAATATTGGATTTAAATTTAATAAGATGATTTCTAAGTGTTCCTAAAATATAGTGGGAGTAATATGATTATTTTCTTAAATTATATGTCGAATAGACATATAAGAAAGTAAATTTTATTTAAATAAAATGTTGATTTGGTTTAGATTTGAAATGAAAATTTGCCATGGTAATTTAGAAAATAAGATATACATAACCTTGGAACAAATAAATTTATTTGTTTATGCGGTTGAAATACAACATAATATGCCATGTATTAAGTTTATATGGATATTTAGAACATGAAGAAATATACATTTGGTTTGAGATATTTTCATTTGTATCGTCGTATTTACATCATGCTTAAAATGCAAGATGATTTGAATATATTAATCTGTTTGAAAGTTATTAAATAACTTGTGTAATGAATATTCTAAAGGAATATGTTTGGATATAGAATAACATCCTTGTCTTGGATCAGCTTCCATATTCTATAGATGAGTAATTTGTCAATAGTTGTACAAATTATCATAGCCAACAAACTTGCATGTTTGGTTGGAATCAAACATTACATAATAGATATTATTGGTAACGTATTTATATCTTTAAATGACAAGTTAAAAACTTGAAATGACAAGTTATAAAAAACTTGAAAAAACTTGGAGATGACATGTTGATTAAAGTTGCATTATACATTAAATAATAGAATACTTTGAACTTCAAATGTGTTTTTGGAAGTTTAGTATTATAAATTGGTGATCAAGGATGTTCCACAATTTCGGTACCATGTGGCAATATCAATCTGTTTGAATGCACATGTGCAAGAACTTCAATAATTGAATTATTGAAAAAAGTATTCTCAAAATTCCAAATAGGTCAAGATTGGTTATTTTATGCTTTGCCAAACTAGTGTGAAGGTCACTACTAGAGGCATGATGCATCAACCATGTTTTTCATGCATTTGATCTATTTAGTATTTGGATAAAGGATGTTAAGACATTATTATTTAACGGAATAAAGATTGGGTTTCATTCATTCTTGTTATTTAATTTTGTATCCTATTTTACATGTTTTAATCCATGAATAAATTGTTATGCTAAATGTCCGTTGTCGGTTAATAATACGGAATATTATTAAACTAAGACAATTTGAAATTGCGTTAGAGTATACTTTAAAGTGTACTGATCGATTTTGGATGATATTCGATGAATCGAATATTGGACTTATCCCAACTATATGATTATACTTTATGGATCTTTTTCATTAAGTATATCATAAATTGTTGTCCTCAGAACTGAGATACCAGGAAACTGATGTGAATCTAGTGCATTTGTATGGAATAATCTAACGCTAAACGTAACTGGTAGCTATAAGGGTTGTTTTCAGAAGTGTTGCAAAATTCAAAAGTTTTGCTCGTATTCAATATGGAATTTGTTTCCTTCAAATTTATTTTGAAGTTTAATATAGTTGGGCCCCTCGTAGGATTAGTTAGATGTTTGTATGGCCGTACCCAAAGTCTTTCTAAACTAAGTTTAGAATTTTTGGTAATCTTGCTTGAATCCGATAACGAGAAACATAATGTTTAATGAAAGGAATGACTAAGATCCATATCCTTATTAACGCTGTATTAGAAACGAAAGGATACTAATAATAATGATGAATCATTAAAAAGTTTTATCCAGCAGACCTTACTCGAGTTGTACTAGAGACATTGCTAGTGTAACTAGACGCTAGTCAATGTAATCACGATATTCAAAATATGTCCAAGTGGGAGCTGTAAGTTTATGGACTTATAATTAATAGTCGTGTGATAGGATCGAACTTGAAATTACGGGATTGCACACAATACATAAAGACTTAATTTATTTAATAAATACATTTGCTGTATTTATTAATTTATTTAATAAATATATATTTATGTATTTATTAAATTAAACCGAGACATAACTTCAAGGATCGTTAAATAATTAAGATTTAATTATTAACGAGCATTGTGGAATGAATAGAAAGTGGAATTAATACAAAGAAGAATGGAAGGTTCCGGAACACCTCAAACGGGTGTTTGGGCCGTCGACCACAGGGGAGAAAAAAGGAAGGGGAAAACTTTCCTTTTATTTTTTTATGGATACAAGTCTATGCCTATATAAATAACCCCTCACCTCCATAATTCTTCATCCCACTTCTCTCTTCTCTCTTATCTTGCAATCAACAAACCAAACGCAACCTTTGGGTTGTTTGGTTTGTTTGGTTTCTTTCTTGCAAACAACACCAAAGGAAAAACACCTTTTTTTAGGGTTCCTTTTATCCTTTGGTTTTGGTTTAGCAATAATCTAATCCTAGCCCCTCTCTACGGTTGTTGGGTAGATTTTACACAAGCGTTGAAGCTCGGTTTGCACATGCTAGAATCATGGTTAGCTCATTGTATTACATGTGTACAAGAACGTAATATAGTCTTACTTTAGACTATATCTTGGTGTTGTTCGTTATAAACACTAATTGGTGAGTCGTTGGTGATCGTGTGGATCTTCGCTAGGATAAAGGTATGTAACCCTAATTCGATTAATTATAATTGTGTTATTATAATGATCTTTTTAAATCGCTTCCACTATATGTGCTTTGATCTCATTTAGGATTTTATATAATTGTTATGATAGTAATAAACCTTCAAAAACGAGAAACAATCACAAACAAACAGGAAGCCCAACATAATTAAAAGAGGTAATTTTGAATCTTTATTTATTTTTCTAATTTAGGTGTTGTTTATTTATGTTTTCAATCTTTATTTACTTTGTTTTGGTATTTTGTTGTTTTTAGAGTATGGATCTTCAAGATAAAGCATCAAGTGGTTCTAAATCTTACACACCAGTTCGTCACTTTATTTTTATTTTTGAAAAGCAAATATATTATTAGCCAACAAGCAAAGGCTCAAAGGATGAGCCCAAAAAGCTATATACAAAAGCCAATCCAACAAAAACTAAAACTACGAAAGGACTAAAACATTCAGATGATTATTCCACACATCCCACGAGCGAGAACTAAAAGAAGCACGATTACATATCCATAAGAGACTCAACCTTTTGACAGCAGAGCCAATGTCTTCATGACGAGCTGAAGTCGCCTCTTCAATAGACGACGCGTGAAGGATTTTGTTTCTCCAAATCCAAATATGCCAAAAAGTAACCAAACACACCGCGTGAAGAATCTTAGAAACCCTTTTATCTTCGGGAAATTCATGCATTCCTTTCAAAATACCATCCAAGGTCGGGTTAACAGAACTTGAGGCATTCCACCAGGTCCAAATCTTCATCCAAACAACTTTTATAACTGGTCAAGAGAAAAAGTAATGATTTGTAGATTCGATGTGCTCTTAACAGAAAACACACATAGGATCTTTAACATTAATGCCTCTATGCACAAGATTAGCTCGAGTGGGGATGCGATCCAGGAAAACTCGCCAACTACATATGTTTACTTTACGAGGAACCCAATTATTCCAAGGGAACGGCTACTCGGTTTCAGTGACACCGAAAACAAGTAATTTATATTGGATGGCAAGGGATAGAGATTTAACAGTGAACTTACCTGAGCTTTCCAAGGACCATACCCATTTGTCATCAAAAGAGGGATCTAAGACCAGACCACTTAGAGTCTTGTAAGTATCAAAACGTCTCCCGCAGATCTACCACTGGGTTGTCGCCGCCAAGCCCACATAGGCTCCTAAACACCATCCACTAAAGACCATCTATCCACAATCGAACAGGATTTGCACGTCTCAAGCGCAAATAATCGAGGAAAATGTTATTTTAAAGGACCGCAGTCGCCAATCCAGTTATCATACCAAAAAGATGTATTGTTTCCACTGTTAACCTTTTTAACCATCTGATTATTAAAAGATGGGTCAAGACGGCCAAAACCTGAGCAATAGTCAACAATGTTCTTCCAAGTGCATTTTTTCACAGTTGAAGAACCACTCGAATCAAAGTCACCATTTGGACCATGAATCTCGTAGATCACTTTTCTCCAAAGAGCCTCCATTTCATTAAAATATCTCCATTTCCATTTGCCCATGAGACCTAAGTTTTTTGCTTTGATACTCCCGACACCTAACCCGCCCTCCTTTTTAGAGCATAATATCTTTTGCCAACGAATCCACACCATCTTGTTCTTATCCTCTTTCATACCCCAGAAAAAATGTCTTCTAATTGATTCTAGCTTTGATATGACCGCTTCAGGAGCTTTAAAATTGAGAGATAATATATTGGAAGACTACCAAGGACCGTTTTAACGAGAGTAAGTCTACCTCCAATAGAGAGGAGATTTGCTTTCCATGTCGACAACTTCTTTGTGAGTCTGTTAGGAATGTCAGTCCAAGCCTCGATCATATTCATATCTTTGCCGACAGGAAGACCAAGGTATGTAAATGGGAGAACACCAGAAGAGCAGTTAACGCCTCTCGCAATATTCATCACTTCTTCCTTAGAAACTCGAATGCCAAAAAGGCGACTTTTAGAGAGATTAATTTTTAGACCAGATACATCGTAAAAACAATTGAGAATATGTATCAAGTGTATCATGTTAGCTTTGGACCACTCTCTAAAAACAACGCGTCATCTACGTATTGAAGAAGAGAGATGTTAGAACCATCATCGGCAAGAGAAAGGCCTTTATAGATTCCTTTGTTACAAGCGTCGATCATCATGACGTGTAAATCTTATGCCACAATGAGGAAAAGAAAAGGGGAAAGCGGGTCTCCTTGCCTAAGGTACCTTTCCATAGAAAATTCTTTAGATGGGGAGCCATTTAAAAGAATGGAAACTGATGCTGATGAAAGATACGCTGAAATCCATTTCCGCCATTTAGGACCAAAACCCATTTGAGACATGATGTCGAGAAGAAACTCCCAGTTACGCTATCAAAAGCTTTCTCAAAATCGACCTTAAAGAGAAGCAATTTTAACTTTTCTTTTCGCGCACAATGAAAAATTTCATTTGCAATCAGAGAACCGTCCAAAATTTGGCGACCTGCCAAAAACGTCGTTTGATTGGGCCGAATTAGTTATGAATAACCTTACTCAGCCGTGTAGCAAGAAGCTTTCATAGGATCTTATACGCGCACCCAATTAACCTAATAGGTCAATAGTCTCCAATATCGAGAGGATCTGAGATTTTTGGAATAAGGATAATAAAAGAAGCATTGCATCCTTTTGCCAAACAACCAAAATTATCGAAGTATTTGACGAAGTTGAAAAAATCAAACCTTACGACTTCCCAGTATTTCTTGATAAATTTGAAGGTCATCCCGTCTGGACCTGGCGCTTTCGAGCTACAACAACTCTAGATCGCCTGTTTTACTTCGTCCATAGAAAAAGGCGCCTCTAGCATACCCATATCTTGCTGGTCCAACTGCCTAAAATAGGCACTCAGGAATTTTGGACGATTATGATTTGTCTCTTTAAATCGACAAGCAAAATGCTCACGGACTAAATTGCTGATAATCTCAGGATGTTCATTCCAGAGCCCGTCTATATTCATGCCATTAATATTCTGAGATCTTGTTTTGTTATCGACAATCGAGTGAAAAAAATTGGTGTTTTCATCTCCCTCGATGGCCCATTTAATTCTACTTTTCTATTTTAAAGATTCCCGCTTCTTTTGTTCCAAGATATGAAGTTCCATGAGATCTTCATCGCGTTTGACTTTGTCATCCGGAGTGAGTAGACCCATGTCTGCTTTAGCGTCCCACTCACCTAAGAAAGACTCAGTTACAATCTTCCTTTGATTATTCTCTTGCGATTTTGATTTCCACCAAATTTTCACATCGCACTTTAACTTCTTGAGTTTATTCTTTAAGACAATGTCAGAAGATCCATGGTATACTCCTGATTCCCACGATGATTTAATGATGTTGTTGAAATCTTCATCTTCCATCCAATGGTTGAAGAACTTAAAACACCTTGGGCCAAAGTTCTGTGACTTGACTGAAAGCATTATAGGGCAGTGATCAGATATTTCCCTCGCCAAGGTTTTAACATTAGCATCTTTCCACAAAGAAAAGAAGTTATTAGATACTAGAAACCGGTCTAATTTGCTCCGTTTTGACCCTTCCCAAATATATCGAGTAGCAAGACGGCCGCCTAGGGGAAATTCATGAAGCCCGCCATTCGCAATAAACTCATTAAAAGTAGCGGCATCCCTATTTATGAAAATAGACCCAAACCTTTCGTTGCGTGAACGGACAACATTGAAGTCTCCGAAAAGAATCCACACAGCTTCTATCGAATTCATAATGGCAAGAAGATCACGCCAAAGCTGTTCTTTGTTCCTCGAGCCTTGAGGCCCGTATATATTTAGTAAAACAACTTTGTCATTAGCACCATGCCATTTCTAAAAACACCAATAAAATGGGAGCCATAGAATATCTCTGATTTGGAAAAGATAGAAGGATCCCAAACAAGGAGAGTAGCACCCGATGCACCCACAGCCTCTCCAACACAATAGTCAAAATTAGAATTTCCCCAAAGAACTCGGATTTTATTAAGGTTAATAGAAGCCATCTTAGTCTCCTTAAGCCCCAACACTGTCGGCTTTTCCATCCTTATCAAGTTTCTAACATGCTTTTGTTTGGACTCGGAACCCAAACCACGACAATTAAAAGATATAATCTTCATGGATTAAAACACTATCACACCAAATCGAGGAAGAGAAACTCAGAAATAGCTTCCCTCACCATAGAGGCAACAATCGGGTCTTCCTCAGCGACGATCCTAATTTATTTCCTTTTACATCCTTTGTAAAACCCGCATGCTTTTACCATGAATAGTACCCATTAGATCGTAAGTACTAGATTAAAACTTTCTTTTTATAACATGTTTATGTTCACATATAAGAATTTTAAGTATTACGTACGTGTTAGAACACGATAAGTATTTATTACGTATGAACACACGATAATTATTCCAATAATAATTATAATCCCGAACATGCGATCATGAAATCATGAACGTAAATTAATCACGAGAGAATATTAATTACGTATATATATTTATTACGAACACAAATAAATATATTAAGTCACGATCAAAAATTACTTAGAACACATAAATAATTAAAACACGTAAACACGAGCATTTAACACAATTATTATTATTACGTACATTTAATTAACACGACAAGTAATTACATACGTAATGATTACGTTTAACAAGTATAATAATAACTATGAAATCCATGACATTTTATAACACGATTACGCGTACCTTTTAACAAGTCACGAATTAAATAAAAATGCATATGTGTTTTATTGGGCTGTTTTTGACAAAGAAGAAAAGGAAGGACTTGGGCTCAAGGCCCAAGTGTGTTTGTTTAGCCGTGCATATCAAAATACAGGAGGGAGTAGTTTTTTTTTAGACAACACCAAATCAAGATAAAACCCTAAAAATATGAAACTAGCCGTCACTCTTTCTTTTCTTTTTTCTTCTTCCTGCCGTGAGTTTCCAACACCAAGAACAAGGATCAAAACCGCCTATGATCAAAAAAAGCAAGATGTGATTCGTGTTTGTTGTTCCATAAACCCTAAAACATGTGTAAGTAAACCTAATCTCGTTTTATTTTATTTTCTTAGAGTAATTAATTACGAATCCGTTTTTATGTGATCAAAAACATGTTAATTACAAGCTTAAACTATGCGGGTAAATGGGTTTACTGTTTGGGTTTTGGATTTGCACGTTAACCGAGAGTCCTAGACTCTCGGTGGGTGTTTTTCTCCTTCAGCCGCAACCCCTGCAGTCAGAAGGGGTGCGCTTGGCTTAACGGTGGGAACGACGGCCTAACAGGAGGAACCACTGGCTGCGGCCAGTGGTGTAGATCTGCCTGGTAGTGGGAACCAAGACCACCAGGTCTCGGTGGGAAATTATAACAAGCAGGGGGAATTAGCCACTAGCGGGGGCATCATCAAACTGCCAGGGGTAACTGGCAGTTTAAGTGGGCGTTTGGCTTTTGGTTTAACAGAAATTTAAGGGTTGTTTGGTAAACAGTTTAAAAACAGTAGGGGTGCATTTGGTTGCCATTTTAATAAGCATAATTAAGGGGGCTGTTTGGTCCGGTTTATATGTAAAAACAACACGTTTTTCACGGGTTTTTACGGGTTTGATTTACGACGTGTTTTAATAAAATAATACATGGGTACGGGTTATCATTTTACGAGTTTAATTTGCGTTACATGTATATTTTTTACAAGGTAATTAAATTAATAAATCATGACTTATAATTACAAGATTATTTATTTACAAGTTTAATTAAATTAATTTGACTTGTTACTAATTAATTTAATTACATCATGACTTAGGTTATTATTATTATTATTATTATTATTACATGAATTTTAACCTAAGTATTTATATTTAATTAGACTTTATAATTAATTAATTAATTTAAAACATGACTATAATTAATTAATTAACATGACTTAGGTTATATTATTAATAGTTAATAATACGTGTTTTAACCTAAGTATTTTACCTTTTATTTAATTAAAATCATGTTATATTTAATTAAATACTTTTAACCTATAGTTTAATTAATTTACATGTAATAATTAATAAACTATACTTTATAACTACATGACTTAGAATAATAATCAGAAAACGCTTAAGCTTATATAATTAGCTTATTTAATCAGCTTATACCTATTTATGGAAACTTTCTATTTTTAGAAACTTATTTAATTAAGGCAGCTAATCTAATTATGGAAACTTTCTATTTTTAGAAACTTATCTATTTTAAGCAGTGATTCTATTTTTGGAAACTTTGAATTTTTGGTAACTTTCTACTTTTGGAAACTTTCTATTTTAGGAAACCTGCTATTTTTAGAAAGTTACTTATTATTACACAACAAGTATAATAATACATGAAATACAAGTAATACTTAATCAGAATAGACAGAATATTAGATAAACATAGTATTAAGCTTAAAACAGTAAAACATGACATGAACATATAAAATAAGCTAAGACATGATATAAAACCGGTTACGTATTCAGTAATCATATACTTATACACGTATGTATTTATGTAGCATTAGTGATACTGAAGTATGACTCTCTTCCGTTCGTCTTCTTCGTTCACTGGACATAAGGTACGGATTCCCGTCCTTTCAGTATGGACATTCTTTCCTTATTAGGATTTCCCCGTATGCAGCCAACTGTTTTCCGGTTGTATAAGTTTATATGTTTGATTTGCTTATGTTTAATTTAGAATACCTATAGCCATATATATGCATGACCAGTTTCACCTAGTTATGGAGGTACCATAACCATAACACTAGAGGCACTGGTGTTATGACTTCCCCATGGTGGAGTAATTGCTCGTGGCGTCCCTTCAGCTTTTGGCCATATTATTATATTTATCATGTGGGGCGTATGGGTGCATCCTAGTTACATGTTTTCAGCATATTACTCAGTGTGAATGTGGTATGTGCCTTGCATCCTTCACAAGGAGCTGATCCCTCCTACCCAAACCAGTATATTAAATTAGAGGCAGCCCCTCTAATTTGCATGATGAGGTCACCCCTCCAAGTATTCATGCACGGTGGATTTTCATGACCTATATTGGCTAATGGTAAAATATGTTAAACAGTTTTCATAAGATAAACATAAGGCTTTTCAAACTATAAAACCAGTTTTATGAACATGTTCCAGGTTTTCCAGGACTTATACATTTCCGCTGCTATTAAGTCTTTATTATGTTTTAGTCATTTATACTATGTCTATATCCGTGCACTGAGCGTTTTGCTCAGCCGTTACTTTCCTTTCCATGTCCCAAAACGGCAGGTACCCTAGGAAAGACTCGAGCATTTGGAGGACGTGCATAGGATGGAAGCTACTAGAGACTTCTTTTCCTTTTTGCCTTCATATACTTATGCTTGTTTAGTCTTTCATTCATTTCTTTTGCTTTATTCTGTTTTGGGCTTATGTTTGGGAACCAATGTTTGATTTCGGTTGTCCCTATGGTCATGTAATGTTTTAGACCTTTATCCTTGTATGCTTTGATGACACGCCATAATTACGCGTGACATTCCATTATCAAAATGGGGTGTTACAATTATGATATCAGAGACAAGGCTTCGACCTGTAGGCTCTAAAACTCGACCTATGACTAGTGGGTAGTCACCAGGAGCTTCCTAAGCCAACGTTTGTTATTCTACGTATTGATGTTTTCAGCGCATTGTTGTTTTAACCATGATGTTTTCATCACCTTGAGGTTTTAACCTTGATGTTTATTCGATATTGTTTTACTAATATGGATGGACAACCGTCATTCATATTTAGTTATGTGTCATTATTTCATGCATAATGTTTCGCGTGAACTGTGTCTATGTGGACTGAACCCCAGTAGTTCATAATTAGTCACATAAAATTTTTCTGATAAGTTTTGACAGATGAGTTTCATTTATTTATGTTTCATGTATCATTGTTGCAGGGATTATGACTAAGTAATGGTTGGTACAAGACTGGCCCTATTTAATCGCATGTGCTTTTATCGAAACTTTTAATTTTGGGACCGACCCATAGGCGTCCCCTTGCCATGTCTTTTGTTTTGGGACCGACCCATAGGCGTCCCCTCACACATATAAAGGTTTTTATAAACTACATTACGCATTCATGCACTGTTTTTCATGCATAAAATTTTTCTCCTGATTTATTGGCATATAATTTTTTTCATGTCCCCTCATAAGTTACTATGTTTTTACGTCAAGTATGTTTTCATACTGTCATGGTTAACTTCAGTTTCATGTTGATTATGTTATACACTCCTTCATGATAGATGGTTTCATATTTCTTCATGATAATTCCATCTTCATGTTAACTACGTGTTACGCCTCTTTTGTTATTTATGTTTTCATGCAAGACATTGTTGGATTTTATTGAATCCTGCTTTCATGATAGTCATGGTTGGTTTTCACTGATCATGCTGTCAGGCAAATCATCTTCAATTTTGTGTAACCACACTCTAACATTTCTCTATGTAACCAAAATGATGTCTATGCTAATACTGCCAGGTTATCATGATGGTTTTCCTAACCGTTTAACCGATATACTTTCCTTAAATCATGATAAAGGATCGACCCCATACAGATAATTTCATGTGCATTCCACGTGTGCTCCACGTACCGTATTTCATGTGTATTACACGTACCTTAATCCATGTGTATTCCACTTGCAATACTTCACGAGTATTCGCTAGTCGATTCTGAATCATCTTAGGCGTATTTTCAACTGCTGATATTCTACAAGATTGCTGATGCCGCTCATAACTTGGAGATGTTACTAAAGGTTGATGCTGCTGACGTTCGGAGACGCTACGAGATGCGGATGCTGTTCAGAACCTGGAGATCCTACAAGACGAAGACAAAGGCGTCAGAGCAAAGCAATTGGACGAGAAGATGCTTCACCATCAGACGATTTCCATAAATCATTGTCCCTAATTCTTAGTTACATGTCACACGTCATTCGGCTGTCATTTCAGCCATATGAGTGCAAACCGGTACCAGCCGGCCACTCAACTGAATAGTTATATGAATCACGGTCATGAGAATGGCCGTCATGGAACTGGAAGACAGGACGATAGTAACCACTACTATGACAGAAACTATCCTAGAAATCGCAACCGAGGCTCCGGCCGCGGACGTGATCAGACATACAAAGGATCAGTAGCCCAACCGATCCGCCAAGTCGGGCATAATAACCTATTACGTCTCGAGACACATGTCAAGACATCAGTCAAGACACATGTCTCACGTATACTTTCTGAAGACACATGTCAAGACACCAGTCAAGACATATGTCATGCTTATAGTTCCAAGACACGAGTCAAGACACATGACTCACGTCCAACTATGAAACATTTCTAAGAAATTCAGGGTACCCTCCAAGGGTATATCCATTTTGTTGTGCCATGTATTAATCAGGCCACAAGAATTTCAATATCATTACCGGCGCATCAGTGAGAACTGTCACGTTGCCGATGTCACTTTCATTTCTTTCACCATATTTCATATATTCATGACCATGAAGGACGCCTTTCGTATTCCCACGTATACGAAGGTTTTCCTTCAGCTTAATGATGAGATCCAAGCTGCTAACGCATTTCCTCGGACAGACACGAGATGAATTTTATCCTAATTTTGGACTATGAACAGCACACCATGCTACGATTCATAGTTATGTACAGTAATGTTCAGGCTCCTAAATACATTCAGCTTGATTTTCCATCAGGAAAATCTTTACAAATTATATATGCTTACAAGCATGTGTGTTGTTAGCCATGGTCGCTAAAAATTTCTAGCTGTCAGTAAGACACGACTACTTAAGTCCTTTTATGCATAGCCAGTGATTATTCCAAAATCTTCCCATACATTCCAGAAGAACCTTCAGGGAGAAGGACGGTACCATGAGATTATGTGTCGACTACCGTCGACTTAAAGAAATCACCATTCATGACCGTTATTCTCCTCCACGTATTGACAACATGTCCAATCGACCTTATAGTGTTAATCACTTTTCCAAGATCGAACTCATGATCATGCTGCCAACAGTGACGAGTGAAAGAGCAGGACATGTCCATGACTGCTATTCGTTCACGACTCGGTCATGCTAGATTTATGATTTTGAGTTAGTCCCATCAATGCTCTAACAGCATTATAAGAATGAGTTTCCATGAACTCATAAGCAAATTCATCAGCGTTTTCATTGAGGATAACCCGATTTCCTCTAAGTCTAGAGAAGAACAGGAGACCATATCTGCTCTATGTTGCAAATTCTATGACAAGAGAAATTTTACCTGGAAATTTTTTCCAATATCAAATTTGTTTGATTACAGTGACACGCTGAATCACATTGGTTTCTACGGTTAATCTTACCATGACTCTACTTATGCGTAATGGAGAGAACCCTACACTACATTAGGTGTTCTAGAAAATCCTACGCTAGGAGAAGTCTAGATTCAGAGACTCAGAGTTTCGCAACCTTCTATGTATCAAGTTTCTACGAAGCAGGATACAGCTACGTCCATATCTATGTACCGGACATACCAACAGGCTAAGATAGGACACCAACAAACTGGGATGTTTCATCATCTGAAATTGTGAACTGAAATGGGACAAGATCTCCACGGATTTTGGTTATCAGATTAATGCAAACTCAGAAGAAGCATGATGCTAACTGGGTTATTGCAAACAGTTTGATCAAGTCTGCAGAATCCTTACATCCGCAAGGATTTCAGAACCAACAGATTGATCAGACATGTTCCAGCCAAGGCTCATCCGATCACTAGGCAATTCCTCAGTTATCGGGTCAGACAAATATTCATAATTGTGCTCCTTATTTACTTCACGTCCTTGTTCTAATTCTACGACTTGCTTTCGCGCTCGCGTTCATGACACTATTCACATTCATGATGGCATCTCGGCTTACGATTTTACGTTCATTTTCTTATTCTGGGAAGTTTTGCAAGAACTTAAGAGACCAGACCCAAGTTTAGTATAACTCCCTATCCTCGGATAGACGTTTCACGTCATATTCCACGTCTCACCTTGTAGCGTTTGGCGTTACCGCCACTATATTCTATGTTCACGATATGTTTCACATGTCATGTTCATTCCACATTCCTCATATCATGATCAAGATATGTTACAAGTATCATGGATCATGATATGTTTACGCATATTACACTCATCATATCTCCACGTATTACGTTCAAAATTTTTCACGTATTACGTTCAAAAATTTTCACGTACTACGTTTCTTTATATCTCGCGCATCGTTACTAATTATCAATTAAGTTAGTGTGTTTTGCACGATAACATTTTAGTTTCCCATACACGTTAATTCTTTTCCCTCGATCAAATTTAAGGGATCTACCTAACGTTGATAACCAAGAACTTCTTCGTATTTCAAGTCAAGGTCAGGAGGACCAAGATTAATCAATCGTGTCAAAATCTGGTGAAGGAACCGTTCAAAGAGGGAGGCCACTTGGAAACGGACAAGATCATCCGGACTTCTTACCCGTTTTATCTTATCAATTAGATATGTCCTTTCAGTCACGTCACGTTCCATGTCCTTTCAAGACATGTCATGTTCCGCGTTCCTTCTGCCAGGTCACCTGGATGTTCATTTATCTTACATACCCTCTCGGTTTGATTCGGGTATGTTTCTCTTTCAGTTACGTTATCTATAATTCGGGGACGAATTATTCTTTTTAGGGGGAAGAGTTATAAAACCCGCATTCTTTTACCATGAATAGTACCCATTAGATCGTAAGTACTAGATTAAAACTTTCTTTTTATAACATGTTTACGTTCACATATAAGAATTTTAAGTATTAGTACGTGTTAGAACACGATAAGTATTTATTACGTATGAACACACGATAATTATTCCAATAATAATTATAATCCCGAACATGCGATCATGAAATCATGAACGTAAATTAATCACGAGAGAATATTAATTATGTATATATATTTATTACGAACACAAATAAATATATTAAGTCACGATCAAAAATTACTTAGAACACATAAATAATTAAAACACGTAAACACGTGCATTTAACACAATTATTATTATTACGTACATTTAATTAACACGACAAGTAATTACATACGTAATGATTACGTTTAACAAGTATAATAATAACTATGAAATCCACGACATTTTATAACACGATTACGCATACCTTTTAACAAGTCGCGAATTAAATAAAAATGCATATGTGTTTTATTGGGCTGTTTTTGACAAAGAAGAAAAGGAAGGACTTGGGCTCAAGGCCCAAGTGTGTTTGTTTAGCCGTGCATATCAAAAGACAGGAGGGAGTAGGTTTTTTTAAACAACACCGAATCAAGATAAAACCCTAAAAATATGAAACAAGCCGTCAACATATAGGTTCATAGTATCACTTATTGAAACAAACAGAAAAATAAACTAAGAAAGAAACGGGGATCTCCTTCTAAATGCATTCCTACGCGACTCCAATCCTAGCCACATATGTTCTCACGCTTAACCACTTTATCACCTGAAAGAGACACTAAAACACGTCAACATAATGTTGGTGAGAGTCATAGGTTTAGACTCCAACCGAAAATAGATTATAATAAGCTGTGAACAACCATAAACCACTAAACATATGGACAATGTGCTACAAGTATGCATTAACAACTAACATTCAAGATCAATCATTCCAAACTAAATCCAAGGCTCCCAGCCTTACCAAACACCATGGTACCATAGGCGCCCATACACCTATGTACCAATCCCAAGGCCCCGCCTTGTCATTATCCACTGGTCCCATAGATGCTCACACATCTATGTACCTCCCCAAGGCCCCGCCTTGTCAACATCCCCTTGGTACGAAGTCAAACCACAATAACTGAGACGGTACGTGTCTCCCGATCTAAATCATAAACACAATCAAGAATCACATAGCAGTTAATCACATAAGTGCACATACAAGTCCATCACAAACCATAAAAACATTCACATCATTAGTTACAAAACCATACAGTGTCTCTTCCATCCCATCTGGAAGTAAAAAACATAAAAATATATGGGACTATGAAACTCACCTGATTGAGCTTCTCCAAAAATCCGCGCACTAGCAAAAAGCTAACAAACAAAAGCACACAATCAAAACATGAACCAAACACTAAGATGGCTCATGAACCCATGATGGACATCTAACCTTCTCCCATATATATACCTCATTTATATGCTCTAAGCATCTTATTACACCCCTCTATAAAGCCCTTAACTTAGTTTACTTCATAACCCGTCTCGTTAACATTTTACCCAAAACAGTCCCAGTTTTTAGGTCTCCAAACTATAAGCCAAACGCCCACCTAACCATACCCATGATCTCTGTAAAGGAAACCATATTCCCTTACATATGTCAGCTAACTCCTCCCTTTTGCCCCAACCTTAAAGCTACTGTTAATGCCCCGATATATATATATATATATATATATACTTCTGCCTATCCGCATTTTACCATTTTGAACATACAAAAAGTTTGTTATGATTAGGGGATTTTACCCTAACCCATTTTCTTAGACACCCTTCAGGTCTCTTATTTAATATATAAACCAACTACCATTCTCATTAGAGGGCTCAAGTGTACTCCTAAGTACCCCAATGACCTTAAAACATTAAATTAAACCCGACTGATTTCAAAATTATTTTGACCTCCGACTGTTTAACCTGTATTTGACACACCTCCCAACCTCAAATTTAGTTCTCGTTTCTTGCATTTGAAATCCACTTCAAATACCTATTCAGGGATGCTTGGATCGCAAAATAAGGGTTTGTAGAACTCTAGATATGATCAAAACAAGTGACCTAAAATTCTGCCCAGTTTTTAAAAACGAATTTAACACAATTAGCTTAATCAATTACCATCACCATGTATAATAATTATCTCTAATTAATCTAATCATTATAATATCATATATATATATATATATATAGATTTTAATTCAAACCCTAACCTAAATCCATCATTGGATGATTGAGAAAGAATTAAAAACACTTTAATTAAAAAGGGTTATAAAGATTTACCTTTGATTTATGAAAACCCCCAAATTTATGAAGAAGCCCTATTTTTATGATGTGACCGTCGATTCTAATAATTCTACAGGGATTTATGAGAGTTATGATATAATAAAAGTCCTTATATAGTTTTTCTCCAAGAATCCTAGCCCAATACAACCCACCTTCCTTTTTTCCTTTTTTTTTCTTTTTATTCGGCCCTAACAGACCCATATATATATTTTTAATTTATTTTTTTATTACCTATTATTATGTTATTAATAATACCTTAATATAACTTAATTTATTTCAGCTCCTAAAACCTCCAAAACCTGAAAACCGTAAAACTAGTCAAATCGCGTATACCATAAAAAAACGTAAAATATACAGTTTAAAAAAAATCTTAAATTTTGAAATAAACTTTATAACTAATTCCTAAATGACTAAAACCATCCCGAAAAATACTCACATTACTAAACACCTTACCCGAGACCTCTAAATGCTAAACCCCAAATCGAAAAAAAAAATACGATTTACTATAATACTTATACGTATACGTAAAACACCAAAATAACACCATTTCATTTCATAGTCACTAATTTGTGAGCTCATGAACATGAAATAACCGTTCCTCGATTTACTTATGAGTACTTTATACCCGTAAACGATATCCACACCAACCTCGTTCACGCAAAATAACATGTAAACACGCAAATCACATAGTCACACATAAATTAACCTTAAAATAAGACCAAGTGACGAACCTCAAAACCACGGTTTTCACATCACTCCCTCCTAATAGAAATCTCGTCCCGAGATTTACTCCTTAGGATCGTCATTATCAATTAGGTGAGGATACTTGCTCCTCATAAATCCTTCCCGTTCCCACGTGAACTCTAGTCCACGTTTCAAATTCCATCTACCCATAACTACGGTATATTACCCTTTTTATCCAACGTCCTAGCTTCACGACCCAAAATCTCTATCGGCTCTTCAATAAAACGAAGACTCGTATCCGTATAATATCATCTAACGGTACTTGCAAGTCAGTTCTTGCTAAGCATTTCCTCATGTTTGATACATGAAATACTATTAGGAATAAAATGTAGCCAGTGCACTTGAACGCTGACAAGAAGAAAACAAGCGTTGATAAGAAGAAAACAAACGTTGACAGATCAAGCGTTGACAGGAAGAAGTCAAGCGTTGATAGGTTGAAGACAAGCACTGATAGAAAGATATGGTCTACGCGTATTTTGTTTCTAGTTTGTTTCTAGTAAAGATAGGATCAACAATGTATTTTCTATATTTATCTTTACCTAGAATAGCTGATACGTAGACTCTTGTAGAAGGCTTCTTATGTCTATAAAAGAAGACCTTTAGGTTATGTTTCATATAAGTTTTCATACGTTTAACACTTTCATTGTAAGCAAGTTCGTTATTATCAATCAAGTGAAAGTTTGTTTTACAACTGTTTGTGTGTTCTTGTTTGAGTGTTAATTCTGCATAACTCTTAAATTGTTTCATACATAAACAAAGTTTCTCTACGTGTTTAACTTGATCTAATCTCGTTTACACAAGCTAAATCGATCTAAGTTTGGGATCAACAAGTGGTATCAGAGCTTGTTGAGAAACTTTGATATAAAAGAACACAAGAACCCTAAATCACCAAAAACCCTAATTTTCACAAAACCCTAAAAACATCATGTCTACTCCAGAAGTAACCTCCTCCTCCTCCTCAAACCACAACATTAAGATTCCCATGTTAGACCCAGACAATTTTGAGTTGTGGAAGTTTAACTTTGAGCAATATATGCAAATCCATGACTACACTCTCTAGGAGATTATTGAATATGGAAACACATTCAATAAAGCTCAAAAGATTGCAGATGCCATTGCTACAAGATCAACTGTTCAAGGATGCTCTGAAGCAGATAAGAAAGAAAAACCTGAAGATGGTAGAGCTGTGTCTGCTGAGGACATAGCAAAGAGAAGGGTTGATATGAAAACCCTAAGCATTCTGAAACTCTCTTTGGGACAAGAAAATCAGCCCAAATACAGAGGTTATGAGTCTGCAAAAGACCTTTGGGCAGCCCTTGAAGCTGCCTATGGTGGTAATGTTGATACTGTGGAAGAGAAAAAGAAGCAACTCTTGCATGAGTATGCTGTTTTTAAGGCTCAACCTAATGAGAAGCTAAGTAGTGTGAGAAGCAGACTTCTCGACATTACAAGTAATCTGTCCTTCATGGGGACAGTGATTGGTGATGTTGACATTATTGCTACTTTTCTTAAAAGCCTTGGTGATGCATGGAAGATTGAGGCAATGTCTATAATTGCCAATAACACTCACAAAAGTTCTACTTTTGATGACGTGTACAATAAACAAAGGCTGATAGAGAATGAAACTCTTTTGGATCATGGAGGCAAGTCTACAAATAGTAATATGGCCTTCTTCTCACATAGTGAAGGTCAATTTGATCAGAAGGAGTCATACAAGCACCCAGTTACTGGATCAACCTGTGTCAACGCTGGATCATATCTTGTCAACGCCTCACATTCAGACGCTGACACATACAAAATGGACTCACCAAGAGTTAAACCTGCTGGTATGGATCTGGATACTGTGTGTGCATACATTGCTTCATTTACCAATGGTTCAGTGATTACATATGAGGACCTTGAGCAAATCAGTGATGAGAATTTGGAGGAGATGGATATAAAGTGGAACATGGCTCTTGCAAGTATAAGAGCAAACAGATGGAATAGAAGATTCAAGAAGAAGATGACTTTTAATGCTAAGGACACTGCTGGATTTTATAAATCCAAGGTTGAGTGTTACAATTGTCATCGTATGGGACACTTTATGAGAGAATGCAGATCTCCAAGAAGATCTGATGCTGGAAAAGCCTCAAGCCAAATTGTTAAGGCTCAAGATCCTAAGGCCATGGTGGCAATGCAAGAAATTGATGGTGTTGGATGGGATTGGAGCTATTTGGCTAAGGATGAGGAAGAGGATAAAGGTTTGGTTGTTGAGATAGAAAAAGAAAAGCATGTTCAATATGCTCTCATGGCACACTCCTCATCTTCATCAGACAATGAGGTATATGATGATGCTTTTTGTAGTAACGGTTGTCGTTTAAATTTTGAAAGACTTAACAAAGAGGTTTTAAGACTGTTATCAAATGTGAGTAAGGAGAGATGCAAGTTGTCTAACTATCAACTTGCTCTTACTCAAACTGAAAAGACTGTAACTGAGTATAAGTAAATGGAGCTTGACCTAAAAGATAAAATCAATATCTTAAAACATGATTTAAAATGCTAGTACTGATATTAGAAATATCATGGAGAGGGTCAATGCTGAACTACAGGCTAAGTTAGATGAGGCTATCAAGAATAAGGATAATGTAGACCTTAAAATTCAGAGATTTGATAAGGCCTCACAAACCCTAGGAGAATGTGTTAGTAAACAAAGGGATTCTAGGGACATGACTGGGATTGGGATGAAAGAGTATGCTGGTGTTCCAATACTAGCTGGGGACTTCTATGGTGTCCAAAGAAAGGACTTATCTTGGACTGGTTTACCAGAACTCCAAGAAGAGGAATTTATTCCTCCACCAAGAGTCCTTACCCCAGTAGAAGAATATAGGCAGAAGTTGACTGATTTGCACCAATGGAAGAAAGCCAACCCTACCTTGTTTGTCAAGGGTGGCATGCTTTGTGATAACCCAAATGAGTCTACCCCTATCAAAGTAACAAACCCAATCACTGGCAAGACTGTTGACCTTGGCTCAAACGATGTTAGAAAACCTAGCATTAAGTATGCAGAAATGTATAGAAATACTAGGTCACCAAAAAGCCAAGTTAGTGATAATGGAACAGGTTTCTTTTCTTCTAGACCTAGAGTTGTGTCTAGAAAATCCTGTTATACTTGTGGTAGCTTTTCACATTTAGCCTATAAGTGTGTCAATGCTTCCAAGGTCAACACTGACAAAAGGTCAAACACTGTCAGACCCAAAACTTTTGTGGAGCAAAGTCCACAAGTTGTTAGACCAGCCCCATTCTTCACTAAAGGGTCTAACACTTATGGGCAAAGACCTTTTCAGAAGACCAATACATGGTCTAATAGGCAATGGGTTCCTGTAGCAAACCTTAGGTTCAACGCTGATAAGGGTAATCTCAGCGTTGACAAGACCAAATCAAACGCTGACAGAAACGTTGTCAGACCAAATAATGGTAAATATTTGCAACCACAGGGAAAGGGGTCTAAAGCTTCTTCTAGCTTGACATGGAGACCTAAGCAAGATCAAAACCCTAATTCTAATGGGATTTCTATGACCTATAACAGATTTAATTATATTTCAAAGGTCATCACAAAACCAATTGGGGTTAACTGGGTGTTCAATCCAAAAAGGGATAAACAAGGGGTTGTTATGAGGACTAAGTCTGTTCTTGTTGAACAACCAAATGAATCCAAGTGTGCTCAGGCTTGGGTTCCCAAAGAAAACTAATTTGTTTTCTTTATGTGCAGGGCATTCAAAAGTAGGTAAATGATTATGGCTATTGGGATAGTGGATGCTCTAGGCACATGACTGGGAAGGAAGATTATCTCACAAACTTCACTCCCATTAAGGATGGTGATAAAGTTTACTTTGGAGGCGGATATGGAACTATCACAGGAAAAGGAACTCTTCTCACCAACAATTTGCGTTTTGAAAACGTGTTTCTGGTAAAATAACTTGACTATAATGTTTTTAGTGTATCATAAGTTTGTGATAACAAAAATAAGGTTCTTTTCACTGATACTGAATGCTTGGTGTTGAGCAAGGATTTTAAATTCCAGATGAGAAATTCATTGATTATAGAACACCTAGACATAAGGACATTTATAATGTGAATCTTAATGGAATTAGGATGAATAATAACATGTCATGTTTTTATGCTAAAGCTTCAGTTGATGAGAGTAATCTATGGCACAGGAGACTAGGGAACATTAACTTTAAAAATATAAACAGACTTGTGAGACATGGCTTGGTTGATGGTTTGCCTGAAAAGGCTTTCCACAATGATCACTCTTGTGTTGCATGTCTAAAAGGCAAACAGCACAACGTCTCATTTAAGTCTAAACAGGTGCACTCTAGTTCTAAACCTCTTCACTTGCTGCATATGGACCTGTTTGGTCCAACTAATATAGAGAGTTTGAATGGTAAATCTTACTACTTTGTCATCACTGATGACTTTTCTAGGTTTACTTGGACTTTCTTTTTAACAATGAAAAGTGACACTGCTGATACTTTAATTAACTTTATTAACCAAATTGAAAAGAAAACTGGTAATGGAGTTAAGATGCTTAGAAGTGATAATGGTGGTGAGTTTAGAAATAAACTGTTGGATGATTTTTGTGCAAAGAAAGGGATTACTAGACAGCTTAGTATTGCCAGAACCCCTCAGCAAACTAGGGTTGCTGAGAGAAAGAATAGAACCCTAATTGAAGCAGCCAGGACTATGTTGGCTGATGCTCACTTTCCCATTGCATTTTGGGCTGAGGCTGTGAATACAGCTTGTTATGTTCAGAATAGAGCATTGGTCAACAAGATACATAACAAAACACCTTATGAGTTACTTTGGGGAAGGAAACCTAATATTGGTTTTCTTAAACCTTTTGGTTGTCATGTAGTTGTACTAGATACTAGTGATGCCTTAGGTAAATTTAGTGCTAAAGGTGATGAAGGCTACTTCATGGGTTATTCAGTGCAGAGTAAAGGATATAGGGTTTACCTTAAGAAGGAAAAACGTATACTTGAAAAAGTACATGTTAGGTTTTTAGAAAGTAAACCTAGTGATCCTGAAAGTGGTCCAAATTGGTTATTTGACTTGGAACCTCTATCTAGGACTTTGAATTATATGCCTGTTACTAATCCAGACATTGTGAAGGTAACTTCAAATGTTGTGGAAGAACCAGTTGTTGATGTTTCAGGTACATAGGTTAATGAAGAGGTTGGATCACAAGCAGACAAGTCATCTCCGATACTTGAGTATGTCACTATTCCCATATGGACAGATGCTTTTGCTTCTGCTGCTGCTGGAAAGGAAAATGGTGGTCCCCAAGTATCACCAGTTAACAACATGCATGGTCCTTCAGGCGCTGACAAAGGAAAAAGGCGCTGACAAGACAAATTCAGGCGTTGATGACTTAAACGTTGACAACACCATTTCAGACGTTGATGGATCCAACACTGACAACCTTGGTTCAGGCGTTGACAACTCTTTTGACCATATTTTCTCTTCCAATTTTGAACAAGGTGAACCTTCAAGCAGAAATGGAGAGGTTCATACAGATATTGATGTAAGAGAGTTTGAAGAAGATATTGGTAACTTGGATGATGAGATTGAAGACAACAGACTTTTTGAGGGAGGAATTCTTACTTCTACAATGAAGGATCACCCCTCTTCTCTAATTATTGGAGATGTGATGTCTCCTGTTCAGACTAGAAGATCTCATCAGAATCTTGGAGGATTTATTGCTAATATACACAAGAAGGTTGATACCCCTCTTGTTCAAGCATGTTTGTTTGCCTGTTTTCTGTCACAACAGGAACCCAAGAAGATTTTTGATGCTCTCAAAGAACCAAGTTGGATGGAAGCAATGCAGGATGAGCTTCACCAATTTGCTATTCAGGATGTTTGGGAGCTGGTTGATTGTCCCAGATATGTAAGACCTATTGGGACAAGATGGGTTCTTAGAAACAAGAAAGATGAAAGAGGCATTGTGGTCAGAAACAAGGCACGTTTAGTGGCTCAAGGATATATACAAGAGGAAGGGATAGACTATGAGGAGGTCTTTGCACCAGTTGCAAGGATTGAGGCTATAAGGATATTTCTAGCCTATGCTTCCTGCATGGGCTTCACTGTCTATCAAATGGATGTGAAAAGTGCTTTCCTTTATGCCACAATTGTTGAGGAGGTATATGTTATGCAGCCTCTTGGTTTTGAAGATCCAGAGCATCCAGACAAGGTATATAGAGTCAAGAAAGCTATGTATGGACTTCATCAATCCCTAAGAGCATGGTATGGCACATTGTCCACCTATCTGGTGGAAAATGGATTCAAAAGGAGCACCATAGACCAGACCTTATTTACAAAGAAGACTGGTAAGGATGTCTTACTTGTTTAGGTTTATGTAGATGATATCATATTTGGCTCTACAAACCCAAAGATGAGTGAAGACTTTTCTAAGCTTATGACAGACAAATTTAAGATGAGTGCAATGGGGGAGATGAACTTCTTTCTAGGGTTACAAGTTCAGTAGAAAGAAGATGGTATCTTCTTCTCTCGGGATAAATATGTGGTAGAAATCTTGAAGAAGTTTAGCTTTTCTCCACATGAAAAGCAGGCTAGTACTCCTATGGATAGGGGAAAAGTTGGAGATTGAATAGATGTGGATGTCAGGCACAATAGATCAATGATTGGTTCATTGATGTATCTCACAACCTCAAGACCCGACATTATGTTTGCTGTGTGTGCATGTGCACGCCCTCAAGTGACTCCCAAAGAGTGTCACCTTCATGCTGTCAAGAGAATCTTTAGGTGCCATAGATGTTATCCAGATCTTGGATTATGGTATCCAAAAGATTCACCATTGGAGCTTATTGCATATTTAGACAGTGACTATGGTTGTGATAAATTTGATTATAAATCCACAACTGGTGGATGTCAGTTTCTTGGGAGTAGGTTGATATCTTGGAAATGCAAGAAACTAAAAGTGGTGGCCAATTCTACAACTGAAGCAGAATATGTAGCAGTAGCTGCTTGTTGTGGACAAGTCTTATGGATTCAGAACCAGCTGTTGGATTATGGGTATAATTTCATGCATACCAAGATTTTTGTAGACAATAACAGTACTTTATGCATTATTAAAAATCTTGTACATCATTCTAAAACAAAACATATAGAAATTAGACATCATTTTATAAGAGATTTTTTTGAAAAGGGTTTAATACAACCAGATAGGGTTGACATAGAAGAAAATGTGTCTGATTTATTAACTAAACCTTTTGATACTGGAAGGTTCCAATACTTGGTAACAAGTATTGGAATGATCAATCTCACTTAATATGTGTTTTGGGGTTCATTGTAAAAGTATTACAGGATATGCATTGTTGTTGGTCTTTTTGAAAAGTTAAATTTTCCACTATATTTGTCTAACGCTGACAAAGGTTATCTTAACGCTGATAAGTGTTATCATGACGTTGTCAGCAACATGTTAGTTTTGTGGTTTTTGATCTAAGTGTGTAGGCGTTGTTAGCATTGTACCATTGGATACAGAGTTGCTTATGGATCCTTGGAGAATCAATTGGAGCATGTTTCAATTTATGGATGATGGTTGGAATATTTATATTCCTATCTTGACATAAATGTTTATATTCATGCATATTATTGGGCAACATATGTATCACTATTTAAGGGGAGGTTTTAGGAACCTTTAGGACTTTTAGGTATTCTTATAATGCTCTTATCACAATCCTAGATTGTGTCCACTGGTGAGTATGAGTTAGTTTACTAAATCATGAGGCACTATAGCATGCAAAGTTGACATACTATGCATGCTGCCAAGACAGTTTTGGCCTAGAATTGGATGTGGTTTGTTGGAAGACTTGTGAATGATTTACAATGGGTTTACCTAGAAGTTTCAAGGAATTTTATGAGATAACTTAATTGTTAAGAATTTTGGTTAGCAAGGGACACTAGAGGACTGTTATGTCAATCTTGCATAAGCAAGTATGCATAACTGGACAGTGCTTGCCGCCCTATAATAATTATCAATTTATAGGTTATCTTCACTAGGATAAATTACTTTGTTAAGGTCCTTTTTCATTTTTATTACTTTTATTTTTGGACGCTGACAAATATTTTTCCAAGCGTTGTTATGACCAATTTAGACGCTGACATGGCTTTGGCAAACATTCACAAGAATATAGCCGTTGGGCGTTGATGGGTTATTTTTTACTGTTGACACTCATTGGGACCCACCCAGTTGTTATTTTTGACGAATTTTGGGGCCGTAATTTTGGGAGTAGATAACTTTTAATTAATGCACAAGATAACTTATTTTCTTTTCAATATTTTCATCATTATATTTTGAAAATACTTGCCTTATTTTTGACCAATCACATGTGCCTATCTCTCCTATATATTTGGCTCCTATTTTTAAACAAGGTACTTCATATTCTTGTCTAACACTTTTTCTCCTATAATTCATCTTTATCAATAATTCACAAACAGCTTTCTTCAACAATGGCACCAAAGTTTAAACCAAGTGACTTGGTATTGGGATTCAGGAGTCAGCATAATATGATTGCTTATTTGGAGGCTGATGATACTTTGTTTCCACAATACACTTAGATGGTGGCGTATTTGAATGCATCTCCAATTAGGTATGCACTTTCTCATGCTCCTCTCATCCCTGTCACTCATATTAAACAGTTTTGGAACACTGTCAGTTCCTCAACAATTAATAATGTGACTACATTAACAGCTATTGTTCATGGGCATTCTTGGGTGGTTACTGAAGCCTTGGTTCGCCAGGCTTTGCATCTTGATGATGCAGATGGTATAACCACTCTTCCCATTAATGAAATAGAACAAGGACTTCGGGCTTTGGGGTATCCTTTCCCTGATGAGGGCACTTTATACAAATATCATAAACAAGAGTTTCCCCCAACCTGGAAGTACCTCATACATGTCATCCTTCAATGTTTGAGTCCCAAGTGTACTGCACATAATGAAATTAATAGATCAATTGCTAGTGCAATTGTGTGCATTGCAAATGGGCAAAAGTTTAGTTTTTCAAAACTAATTTTTGATGGCATGTGTAAAAACAAAGGGAATAAGATGACTTTGGCTTATCCCAGATTTTTGCAAATGGTTTTTGATGTGCAAAATTACTGCACAAGGGATCATGATGACTTTTATGAGATCCCTGTGCAAACGAAAGCTATTTTTACCAAGATGAACTCACCCCCTCACCGTGAATTACCTCTCACCCAAGCTATGCTTGTTGTTATTGCAGCAGCACAACCCTAACCAGACCCACAACCACGACTTAACCCAATACCATAACCTTTGCCTTCACCTCAACACATGGAAATTGACCAAGAACCCTTCAACATTGACACATTAAATCTTGGCGTTGACACAAGTAATCCAAACGTTGACACCTTTCCTTCACAGACCCAAACATCCCTTAACCTTCAAACTACCACCCAATCCACATCATCTTCTACCCACCTGCATATAGGTTGCAAAAACGCCCAAGGAATACTAGAGTGTTCTCCTCTAGTGGTCCTAGCCATGTTGTAGAGAGAACCACCACCACAAGTGTGGTTGGTGCTATGGATGAGGCTGGGACTATTGGTACTGGCTTAGATGCAGGCCAAGACAATCCTAACATCTTTAAGACCTCATCAATGCCCCATGACTCTACTTTGGGAGGTCAAATACCCACTCTAGAGGAGGGCAGATTGGAACCATACACATTGATGGAATTGACGGCTGTCTGCATTAGCTTGCAAAAGCAAAATGCAGACTTGGTACAAACAGTCAATACACAAGGCCTTGAACTCAAGCAATTGAGGGAGAGGATTGTTATTTTGGAGGATGCTAACACTAGGCGTGGAATGGAGGAATCTTCCAAAGGGGAGGATGAGCAGATCCATGTGAGTGACAAAGGCTCACATGATGGAGAATCTTTGGGTGTTGCTGAAGCCCTCACTGAATTGAAGAAGCAACCAGGTTTTGACACATCTCTGGTTACTCCTACGAATTTGAACTTCTCTTTTACAGCTATGATGGATTAGTTCACAAGAGGCGCTGAGACAAGTAATTTGGGCATTGACAAGCAAAATTTGAATGCTGACATACCAAGCACTGACACGAGTAAATTGGGCGCTGACACAAGGAATTTGAGCGTTGACAGACCTACAGATATGGTTGATGTATTCCAGTCATCAGCTATCATCAAAGAAGTGTCTTCACATGTATTACCATCATCCTTACCCATCATTTATCCATTAGATAAGGGTAAAGGAATCATGGTGAAGTAGAAGTTCCAAATGATGCAGCACAAGTAGAGTTTGATTCAAGGTTGGCTGCACAACTTGTGGAACAAGAAATGAAGAAGGTTGGAGAATCACCATTTGTTGTAACTTCTGAGGAACAAGAAGGAAGTGATGAAGAAAGTTCTGATTCAAGTGTGATGATAATTGAACAACTAGAAAGACTTGAATATGGCGATGACTTGGCAAGAGAGAAGCTTAGAAGTTAAAATTGCAAGTAGACTTTGATATGGCAGAAGTAGTTCAGATGTACCATGCTTGGGAGAATAGGATAATGGAGAATCCAGATTTGACTATTTCAGACCAAATTTGGGGATTGGAGATTCTTCTAAGAGTTCAAAGAGACTGCAAGGTAATTCTGAAACATAAGGCTAGCAATGTTTTCTCACTACTGAAGAGGGATAGAAGAGAGCTTTACTACATGTTACTCAGATGTCATGGAACTGGATGGACCTTCAAGAAATTACAGGGATTATCCTTTCAAGAATTAGAGTACAAGGCTTATCCCGTTTGGGCAAGAGTGCAGGAAATGAACACTCTTAGACTTCTTTCAGATGAAAGGAGAGAAGAACTTGCAGAAGAGATGGATATTCAGAAGGAAATGATTGTTCCAAGGCCTTTGAAGAAGGGAGTTCCACTTAAGTTTCCTAAAGATCTAAATAAAGTGGTTCCTAGTGAAGCTGTTCTTAGAAGGAGCATTAAGCTCTCACCCATGGAAGCTTCAGATATGGTACAAGTGTTACCTCTTGATGCCAGCAACCCTATCATTAGCTCTGAAGAAGATGCAAGTGGGTTTTGGAAGATTGGCAGATATGGGAAAGAGGTACACACATTTACTACTCTTATGTCTCTCTTTGCAAGTATAGATAGGGAAGACTTGGCAGACCTTTGGAGGTTGTTGATGGCCAAGTATGAGACTAAAGCACCTACTTTAGTAAATGGAATAAAGCTTTGGTCAACATTCAAGAGAATGTGTGCACCAGAAGAAGAAGATCCTGTTTGGAAAGAACTTGAGGATGATATCAGTGGTCTTCAATGGCGTTTATATTCAGCTGCTGGTGTGTATTATTTGAGCTCTACAAAGTTTGTTGAGTATCTTCTTGTAGATGCTGAGTATCCCATGTCCAAAGAATTTTTGGACAAGATGAAGACAACACAGCTGGAGATTGACTATTCAAGTGACGTGGCCAAAGATTTGATTAGGCATGTTTATTACCAATATGATAAGATTTGTAAGATTCATCCTAGTTCTTAATTTTTATTTAGAAACTTGATTACTAGAGTAGATATCAAGTTTAGGGGAGGATTGTTGGGAATAAAATGTAGCCAGTGCACTTGAACGCTGACAAGAAGAAAACAAACGTTGATAAGAAGAAAACAAACGTTGACAGATCAAGCGTTGACAAGAAGAAGTCAAGCGTTGATAGGTTGAAGACAAGCACTGATAGAAAGATATGGTCTACGCGTATTTTGTTTCTAGTTTGTTTCTAGTAAAGATAGGATCAACAATGTATTTTCTATACTTATCTTTACCTAGAATAGCTGATACGTAGACTCTTGTACAAGGCTTCTTATCTCAATAAAAGAAGACCTTTAGGTTATGTTTCATATAATTTTTCATACGTTTAACACTTTCATTGTAAGCAAGTTCGTTATTATCAATCAAGTGAAAGTTTGTTTTACAACTGTTTGTGTGTTCTTGTTTGAGTGTTAATTCCGCATAACACTTAAATTGTTTCATACATAAACAAAGTTTCTCTACGTGTTTAACGTGATCTAATCTCGTTTACACAAGCTAAATCGATCTAAGTTTGGGATCAACAAATACGTCATGCACACTACTCAATTCCTCCAGTAATCTCAACCTATACGTCACTAGCCCAATCCTTTCAAGGATTTCAAATGGACCCACAAATCTAGGTGCTAACTTCCCTTTTCTTTCCAAACCGCATCACCCCTTTCCATGGTGAAACCTTTAGCATAACTTTATCTCAAATTTCAACGGCTTACGCCTCTTGTCCGCATAGCTCTCTTGTCGGTTCTTTGCTATTTTCAACCTCTACTTAGTCACTGCCACCACCTCCATAGTTTTCCGTTCCAACTCCGGTCCAATATGTTGACTGCCTCTAACTTCACCCCACCGTAACGGTGATCCACCACATCTTCTATGGATTAACTCCAGCAGTTTCTACTACATTTCCCATCACCCGACCTAACGGTTTTCCCTTCTATATCACTACACTATCTTGACAACCCTTTGCTCCCTCAAGCCATTCTTCCTCCATACTACTTTTCGCTTGTCTCTCCACAATCTTAATTTCTAAGATCTGCTCATTATCCAATCCACCTCTTCAGCCTCCAAAACGCTTCCTCACCCTTCTTCACTTTGCCCCTTGCTGGTTCCACGATATGCCATCATCTCTAACTACTCGTCCTGGCCAACTTAATCCTAAAACTCAAACTTGAAAATCTTACGTATAATTCCCTTTCCTAACAACTCCAAAACCAACTCATAATTCACCTCACTCTCCTTCTTAGATTTGAGTAGATCAAGATGTCGTCGATGCTCCCGATGACAACTCGTTTATATATTGTCATGCACCCCTAGTTCATTGACTCCATGAAAACTGCTAGCGCCTCGGCGAAGCCAAAATCATTACCATAAACCCAAAGCGTTCATACAACATCCTTTGCAGTTTCAACTACGTCCTCCTTGCACCCTCTCTTAGAAGCAATACGAATAAATTTCTACCTCGTTCTACTCGCGAAAATCTACACGTATTCTAAAAGACCAATACTTCCTCTTATCAGACCACTCAACCGCTTTTCACAGCCAATCTACTACTAAGCAACTCAAATTTTACCTTGCATCCATTGCAATTTCTAACAACTCTTGCTCTTAAAATCATTCCATCAACAATTTCCTTGGAAAGGCACTAACTACAACTCCTCTCACTTCTCCTACTTGCTCTATTTATGGTTCTACCTCACAGTAATAGGCAAACCTACTAAATCTCAGGAAATTTTCCGAAAACTTACATGCCTTACGAACAATCATAAATACCTTTGAGGTATTATATCCCCTTCCAACACTCTCTATGGCGCGTTACTTATGCCAATATCCATACATTATACAAATCTCTATTCATCTCCCTTGGCACTCCTAAGAGACCTCATGACCACATTAGTTCGTCTACGAACTTTTAACTCTTTCATCCCCACTAAGGGCATTCTGGCCATTCTCTCAGGGCCACCTACTTAATCGTGTAGGCGCGAGCAAGTCTTTCATATGTCTACCTCAACGCTCCCAATCAATACGAACCCAAAACTACATCCTGAATCCACTAGGTACGATCAACGAATCAAACCCACGGATAACTAACGACATTTCACGTGCACGAGTTAAAACAGACCAAAACCATGAAAACTCAAAAGGAAAACTCAAACATGTACCAATTCAAATGACTCATGACAACGAAGAATGATCCAAGAAACACTTAATGGCAACCAAAACATCTTATGCCCCGCGACATATTATTTAAACTATGCACAAGAACGACTTTTCCAAAAAAATATTTTTTTTCTTTCCTCACCAAATCTATATGACTCAAACAATCTACAAACAACCTTCTAGACGATCTCAAAACTCAACTCAAAGACTAGGTATCCCGTGCATCCCAAATCATAAAAAATTACTATTCAAAACTCAACCTTGAACCCGTCACTTTTACCAAAATTTCGATCAAGCTACTGATACCCCATGACTATACATACCAAATATTTGAAAAGTACATTTCGAGTACATAATTTTAGGCTTTTGAATCACCCAAAAAGCTTTAAAAACGAACAAGTTATGACCAAAACAGTTTTATACTAGTTGTTTTTTAAAAAAAAACTAAAGAATCCTCTTAGTAATTAACGTAATCCTTTTTAAATGAAAAGAAATAAATGTATGTGAATTTTCATGAACTTTGTTTAGTCTTGCATAAATAATTATAAATGACGTATATTGATTAAGCTCACTTATATAAACTATTTAAGTAGAAAGCAATTTTATTTCGCTTTATTTTAAAGAAAGTCTTTTAGAATTTGAAATAAATAAGTGTTGATTAAAAAAAATCTTATGTTACATCTTGTTTCAAACACGACTTCAACACTTTACCTATATTTTATCAAATAAAACCAACTATCCTAACTCTACAATAGATTTTAAAGTCCTTTTTCCATATACCGACCAAAAGAAATGTAAGACTCAATACAAAAGATATCATTATCTCAAAAGAAATCCCAATTTATTTCAATAGACTTAAAACCAAGAACACCATTTTAAAACGTACACGTGAAATACGAAACTCAAAGAATACGCTACAATGGAGGTTTAATATAAAAAAAAGCGAGCTAGCCACCCTCCTAAGGATACAATCGATAATTGTAGGGGATCATACATATATAGGCATATCAGGATACATATACTTAAATCCGTCTAACATCTACTATACAAGCATGTACTAACCCTCTTTCATGCAATCATACTTAGGAATCCATTGAAGTTGTGGTACTTGTATAACTAGGTTGGCCACCATACTTATACAATTACCCTTCCCCAATGCACTCCTTCCTATGATGACACTTATAAGAATTAATACAACACATAACACGTATATCCATCTACTCACATAAGCTCATAACCACATAACCAAAAAAGTACAAAACTCCATCCATTAAAATAACATAGTCAAACTCTTGAAATACATAAATCCATAGTCTAGCTAAAACAGCATAGACTAAATCCAAAACGAAAACATAATCAGTTATAAGTCATGTCGCCCATAAGAGTGGAAACAGCTTAAAATCCTTCATATCCACCTACTCCTAATAACTCGAACTACCACATGATTCTTAGGGAACATGACTTAAACATCAAAAGAAAAATACTATACCCTAGGTACATAAAATAACCCAACAAAAGATAGAAACTACCATGTACCAAATTATGTACTATAATGTACAATTTAAGCAAAATACGACAATGACTAGCGTGGATGATTATGGTTCAACCAGCACTAGTCACACCCCGAAAAGAAAATAAGATGTGGCTAAGTATGGCCCATAGTAGTTCATAACTTAACAAACATCACAAAATAACATCCAAACACATAAATTATTATAAAATGCACACGTACTCCTATGACTCCTATATACAGGGACCCTTAAGCTATAGACTAGGCTACGCGACTAGGCAACCTAATTCTCATAACCATTGGCTCTGATACCATTCTGTCACACCCCACCATGGCGGAATATGGGACGCGACGCATGGATATCATCACAACAATAGCGTGTCCATAGAGAGAACTATATGAATTAAAAATGTCATAAAAGGTGACACAAATGTCATGACAATATCTCATCAATGCAAGAGTCTAGGTAAGTAGGTAACAGTCCTACCTCTTACCCAAGACAAACAAATAACACAAACAAATCAACATATAGGTTCATAGTATCACTTATTGAAACAAACAGAAAAATAAACTAAGAAAGAAACGGGGATCTCCTTCTAAATGCATTCCTACGCGACTCCAATCCTAGCCACATATGTTCTCACGCTTAACCACTTTATCACCGGAAAGAGACACTAAAACACGTCAACATAATGTTGGTGAGAGTCATAGGTTTAGACTCCAACCGAAAATAGATTATAATAAGTTGTGAACAACCATAAACCACTAAACATATGGACAATGTGCTACAAGTATGCATTAACAACTAACATTCAAGATTAATCATTCCAAACCAAATCCAAGGCTCCCAGCCTTACCAAACACCATGGTACCATAGGCGCCCATACACCTATGTACCAATCCCAAGGCCCCGCCTTGTCATTATCCATTGGTCCCATAGATGCTCACACATCTATGTACCTCCCCAAGGCCCCGCCTTGTCAACATCCCCTTGGTACGAAGTCAAACCACAATAACTGAGACGGTACGTGTCTCCCGATCCAAATCATAAACACAATCAAGAATCACATAGCAGTTAATCACATAAGTGCACACACAAGTCCATCACAAACCATAAAAACATTCACAACATTAGTTACAAAACCATACAGTGTCTCTTCCATCCCATCTGAAACTAAAAAAACATAAAAAGATATGGGACTATGAAACTCACCTGATTGAGCTTCTCCAAAAATCCGCTCACTAGCAAAAAGCTAACAAACAAAAGCACACAATCAAAACATGAACCAAACACTATGATGGCTCATCAACCCATGATGGACATCTAACCTTCTCCCATATATATACCTCATTTATATGCTCTAAGCATCTCATTAAACCCCTATATAAAGCCCTTAACTTAGTTTACTTCATAACCCGTCTCGTTAACATTTTACCCAAAACAGTCCCGGTTTTTTGGTCTCCAAACTATAAGCCAAACACCCACCTAACCATACCTATGATCTCTGTAAAGGAAACTCTATGCCCTTACATATGTCAGCTAAATCCTCCCTTTTTCCCAAACATTAAAGCTACTGTTAAGGCCCCGATATATATATATATATATATATATATATATATATATATATATATATATATATATATATATATATATATATATATATATATATATATATATATATATATATATATATATATATATATATATATATATATATATATATATATATATATATATATATATATATATATATACTTCTGCCTATTCGCATTTTACCGATTTTGAACATACCAAACGTTTGTTATGATTAGGGGATCTTACCCTAACCCATTTGCTTAGCCACCCTTCAGGTCTCTTATTTAATATATAAACCAACTACCATGCTCATTAGAAGGCTCAAGTGTACTCCTAAGTACCCCAATCACCTTAAAACATTAAATTAAACCCGACTGATTTCAAAACTGTTTTGACCTCCGACTGTTTAACCTATATTTGACCCACCTCCCAACCTCCAATTTAGTTCTCGTTTCTTGCATTTGAAAGCCACTTCAAATACCTATTCAGGGATGCTTGGATCGCAAAATAAGAGTTTGTAGAGCTCTAGGTATGATCAAAACAAGTGACCTAAAATTCTGCCCAGTTTTTAAAAACGAATTTAACACAATTAGCTTAATTAATTACCATCACCATGTATAATAATTATCTCTAATTAATCTAATCATTATAATATTATATATATACAAATTTTAATTCAATCCCTAACCTAAATCCATCATTGGATGATTGAGAAATAATTAAAAACACTTCAATTAAAAAGGGTTATAAAGATTTACCTTTGATTTATGAAAACCCCCAAATTTATGAAGAAATTCTATTTTTATTATGTGACCATCGACTCTAATAATTCTCCAGGGATTCATGAGAGTTATGATATAATAAAAGTTCTTATATATTTTTTCTCCAAGAATCCTAGCCCAATACAACCCACCTTCGTTTTTTCCTTTTTTTTTCTTTTTATTCGGCCCTAACCGACCCATATATATATATACATATATATATATATATATATATATATATATATATATATATATATATATATATATATATATATATATATATATATATATATATATATATATATATATATATATATATATATATATATATATATATATATATATATATATATATATATATATATATATATTTATTACTTATTATTATGTTATTAATAATACCTTAATTTACCTTAATTTATTTCAGCTCCTAAAACCTCCAAAACCTCAAAACCGTAAAACTAGTCAAATTTACACGTATACCGTAAAAAACGTAAAATATACAGTTTAAAAAATATCTTTAATTTGAAATAAACTTTATAACTAAGTCCTAAATGACTTAAAACCATCCCGAAAATACTCACATGACTAAACACCTTACCCGAGACCTCTAAATGCTAAACCCCAAATCGGAAAAAAAAAATACGATTTACTATAATACTTATACGTATACGTAAAACACCAAAATAACACCATTTCATATCATAGTCACTAATTTGTGAGCTCATGAACATGAAATAACCGTTCCTCGATTTACTTATGAGTACTTTATACCCATAAACGATATCCACACCAACCTCGTTCACGCAAAATAACATGTAAACACGCAAATCGCATATTCACACATAAATTAACCTTAAAATAAGACCAAGTGACGAACCTCAAAACCACGGTTGTCACACATGTCCCCTCCTCTCTTTGTCCAAGATCAGTCTCCGAGATTCCGTTTGAATCTTCATCGCCATTTGAAAGACCATATTCGTATTCATCAGGAAAATTAAGGAGGAGAGATCCGTTGTGATCCTCCACAACCCTTATGAGATATAAACGTTCACAAATCTTAATAGGCACACATTTAGAAATTTCTTCCATTGTGTTGGTGTGGATTAAGACGCCCACAGAATTCTTAAACGCCTCATTACCGTCCATGTTATCTATCTTAAGGACCGAACCAAATTTCCCCTGATATTTTGAACATTCAGAGCTTCCCAAGCAATTGTAGAAAATCCCTCCAGTTCAATCCATGTTAATCTACCTGGTGCTTCCAAATCTTCTTTCCAAATGTCTAAATTCGAGAACCACGAGCTAAGGTTTACCTTGTTTGACTCCAGAGTTTCTTCAGCCACCTTCTCAGATCCCCATTCACAAATAAAAGAAAGACCTCCCGTATAGTGTATGATTCCATCGCCAAGTCCTTCTTGCTTGAAGAGGGTCCACATGTTACGCAGTGCATGAATGTTCCTAACTTTCCCTGTCCAACATCCTTTTAATCTTGTCTATAGGGAGTGGTTGACTTGAATTTGAATAAAGTCATCTGCCTTCTGATCTCCTACAAAAGCATCTCTGTAAGATCTGTTGTATTGACGAGTAATGTCAGACTCCTTAGTATCTTTGACTTCCTTTTTATTGAATGTCCACTGCCATGCATGTGCATTATTGGGTTGTGTGCTATTTGTGCATTATTGGGTTGTGTTCTATTCTTTTGAAACGAAAATATTTTTTTCCATGTTTATCATATTTCGCAATATTGATTATCATCTTGACTCCACCAATATAGATGCATTTCAATTTTAACTCAAATAGGTCAATATTGTTTACATTAAAGAAGCGAACGAATCCGAATCTTGTTCACATCTTGATCATCCTGGCTGCAAGGTATACATCCAAAACATACCCATACTTCCTAAATAGATCCCCAAGTGCTTTCTCATCCCACGAATCTGGAAACCTCGTGAAAAAAATGAAGGTTTTGTCTTATGATGCTCTCACCGGATCTGGATCCCGACTCTTGTTCCGTGATCTCCTCCGACTCTCAATTAACAAGCCCAAGGATCACAGACGAGATCTACCCTAGTGGTTTCGCTTTCATCCATTAACTATACGAAGATCTTCTTTCTTACCTACTAGATCGAGAAGCCTTTGAGCCGGTGGGTTGTGATTGAGCTTAGCTTGCCAGATCTCGCACTGTAATGCGAGTGCTTATGTAGGGGGGTTCATCCTTACTTAGCATCACGTACGACTTTGGTCGAGAGCAGCGCCTCAGACTCACTGGTATGCTTAATGATCTTTTTCTTCGCTTCGATAGGTCGGTACGACGCTCCATGTGGTTATATTCATACATGTTCCGACTCGCCGGTCATTATGGATCTAGTGGCATAGCGGGGCAAAAGAAAGGGGGGGGGGAAGCAACTACGAAGCTTCGTAGACTCGACAAGTCGCTCCACTTATAGAATATAATGAAGCAAGCTAGCGACTCTCCTAGTAGCGAAGGAAAGGGTCAGGAAAGGAGCAGAGAAAGGGTTGGATTTCACCTATGATCAGATCAGTGGGCAACCATAGTTGACTTTTTTCGTAGTGTTGTTAACGTTGTTGAAAGCTCATTACTTATTTAAGTAGGCCTCGCCTTTCGGAGTTGCTCCCAGCTCACACTATGGTGGAGGAGGTGTCGTGAAGATCTAGGAGTGTGAGCAGTACGAGCTGAAAGGCTCCCATACTGTTTGGAGGGCAGGGGGCATAGATGCCAAACAAACCTGACCCCTATCTATCGTCGTAGAAGCTGTTCCTAGGAAAGATTATGGTTCTCGGGTATCCAATCAATTAATCCCCCAAACCGGGGAAGCTTAAGCGGAAATGAAAGGGTAGGGTGAGGGAAAAGAAAAGGGGGGAAGCAACTCAATTTAAGGCTTCGCTCCCAGATCGCTTCGTGAGCTCATTTAGTAGACAGCGAGTGTGCGCCCCTTTAGAGAAGCGATAGGGGCGAGTACTACACGAGCTCGTAAGTAAAGTACGGAACGAGCCTTGTCTACGAAGCAGAGCGAACTCGTCTTGCTTGCTTCTGGCGAAGCTTCTCGCACTGGATAATAGTCATGGCAGGAATACGACTTTTTAGGTCGACCACTACACTACATAGAAGCGATAGCGAAGACAAGCCGTATAAAGGCGAGCATCCCTTATAGCAATAACAAACGGCCTACTTATAGCCCTTCCCAATTTCCAGTAGTAAAGTTTAAGCAGGATAACCCCCTCTCTATTCTTCTCTTCGTGTATATGGGCTGCCTGCCCCGTCCCGAATAGACGAACAGGAACAAGCTGAAGAAGCGAGAGAGATTTGAGATTCCGAGTAAATGATACTTTCTGTTTTATCGAGAGGAAGGACCAAAATGCCTAAACAAGACAAGAACCAACTATATGCTTAACACAAACAGGTCCTCCCTCTAGCACACGGGGATCGGCCCTACGCACCGGGGACGAAGCGTAGAGGTCACTTTAGCTTGTTGTACCGGAGTGGTTCATCGTCAAAAGAACAACAATGGCTTGTAGCATTTCCTATTGATTTGTCTAGGGGATGGGATGTAAAAGAAGGCTTTATCGTCTAAAGGCAGGGGTGAGCTTTCTCACTATACCTCGCTCTTCTTTTATCCCGCCTGGTTTCTGATTCCTGTTCCGTAAATTTTGTACGTAGACAGTTAGTTGCTCTGACTAGTTTTTTAGTGCAAAAAAGGACCAACGACGACCCTATCCTAAAGGAGAAGAAAGAGTAGGAGCAGAGCGGAGAACCTTTTTTGATTCCAGCCGAGAAGACTAGTAAAAGGAAGGATCAAGAATGTTATATATTTCAGGAGCTAGATCAGTTGCCGATGAACAAGTCAGAATTGCCTCAACAAAAATAGATGGAATTGGGCCTAAAAAAGCCATTCTAGTTCGTTATCGATTAGGTATCAGTGGGAACATAAAGATAAAAGAATTAACTAAGTATCAGATCGACCAAATTGAACAAATGACTGGCAAGAATGTCCTAACTTGCTGGCTGACTATTACCTGCTTACTTACTGGCTGACTTGGCAGCTGCCTTGAAAGCCTATTCCGACGACTCCTTCCTAAATAAGTTATCTAAAAGCCAGTCTTTCTTTTTGTTTTCAACGATCTAGTGCTTGGTCCTTCACCTTTATGAATAGGACTGACTCCCTTACATAGGTCTTATGTTCAGTACTTCGTATCAGGTTCTATCTATGGGACCTTAACGAGAATTTTGTTGTTCTTTCTGAAAAACCTAAGAGGTCCGTGACTGACCCTGTGTTCAGCACGGACCTCTGTCCATTCATCTGCCCATTTGGTTGTTGACATTCTCTCTCACCTAGTGTTGTTCTCTCTCACCTGTATTTAATTTTCTTACCAATTTGTCACTTTATAAAATTTATAGTTAGAACAATCTTGGGATTATGTTACACAACAAAAAAGTAGTGTTTGGACAATAGAAACTGTGTGTTGGACATGTTCATAAAACCGGGTTGACCCGGTGATCGAACGGGTTGACCTGGTAACCCGGTGAATTTGTCGGGTCGATCACTGACCCGGTTTTCAAAACATTAGATTAAACTAACGGAACTAATAAAAATGGGCTACTTATTGGGAAGGTAAAAATATTCTCAAAGTAATCGAAATTTGAAAGTTACATAATGAAAAAAGAAAAGATGAGTACCTAGAAGAAAAAATAGTGTCAAGTTAGATACCTTTACAAATCATTTTCCCTAAAATAAAAAGAGTAAAATATGTTGGAGCATAGTTTGGCTTGGCCAGTTCGACGACTCTCCTGGGCCGTTAATCGTCTTCCCCGGTCCTGAATAATGCTGCAAACAAAGGTAAACCGGTTAGACGTGGACCCGAGGCTGGAGCCCCGGGGTCCACCTCCGACGGTCAAGTTAGTATTTGATCGATATGTTGTATATGAAGTGTGGTTAAGAGAGTGAACCTGATATAGAATGAGACCCCTAGCCTTGTTTATATAGTGCTAGGGTTTCTTGAAGGATAAGTTTAGGTGTGTGTGGGCCGCGGGCCTGCTGGACCGGGCCGAATACTGAATATACGTCGACATGTCCCCCAGTCTAGTATGATATGGTTCATGATCATGTTATGCTAGACTCATTCATGTATCACGCTTACTAAACAACCGCGTTGGCTTGGTGCTAGGACATCCTCGTGGGTCGTCCGTAACATATGACTCCACTCTTAATGGGCTACTTTTAGTGAAAAGATAATGGGTTGGGGTTGCGAATAGTGAGCGAAGCCACTATACGTCATCATGTCCCCCCAGTCTAGTATGCGTGGTTGTCACCAAGGTTACTAGACTTTACTCTATATCCGCTACCTGTAAGCGTATCTACGTCGAAAGAAATGGGAACCCCGTGTACGTACGATGGGTGGGTGTGCTCGAATGCTTGGTTTCCCGTGATTATACGGTAAGGACCCCGTAAGAAGAAAACTTGTTCTATAGTCGGGGTAACACTGGCATTGGCAAGGTATCATTCTTAGTCATCTCTAACGTGAGGACGATAAGAAGGTTTTGTGAAGGTGGAGGTGGAACCCGTATGCTGCATCGTGAACATTTGAAGGCGTACTTCTTATACCCACTAATGATGCAGCATAGCGCGAATATTTCATTCGTCTTAAGGCCAACAGAAGACGTACTTTTGAGGCATGTTTATGCGGATATTATATCCGTCTTGCGGCCACAACATTTGACAATGATTTTCCAAAATTCTTTACGTCTTTTCCCGAACTAAAACGTAGTTGATCAGACTCCGTCTAATTACGGTAAAACAATATCAACTTTGGAAAAATCACTCAAATGGTCGGGCAAAGAAATTCGTCGCGGAAGGCGTACTTCCGCAGCAAATATATGAGCCAACGGAAGACGTACTTCCGTGACATGAATAACGAGCAGGCGAAAGACGTACTTACCCGGCGAAGACAGCGTGCCAACAGAAGTAGTACTTCCGCGACGAATGATAATGAGACAATGGAAGGAGTACTTCCACGGTAAAGATAATGAGCCAACGGAAGGAGTACTTCCGTTGCGAAAAGAATGCACCAGTGGAAGGAGTACTTCCACGACGAATGATAATGAGCACGTGGAAGAGATACTTCCACGGCAAAGATAATACGCTAGTGGAAGAATTACTTCCACGGCGAAGATAATAAGCACGTGGAAGGAATACTTCCACAGCGAAGACAATAAGCCAGTGGAAGGAGTACTTCCACGGCGAAGACAATAAGCCAGTGGAAGGAGGACTTCCACGGTGAAGACAATAAGCACGTGGAAGAGATACTTCCACGGCGAAGGATAATGAGCACGTGGAAGAGATACTTCCACGGCAAAGATAATACGCTAGTGGAAGAATTACTTCCTCGGCGAAGATAATAAGCACGTGGAAGGAATACTTCCACAGTGAAGACAATAAGCCAGTGGAAGGAGTACTTCCACGACGAAGACAATAAGCACGTGGAAGAGATACTTCCACGGCGAAGGATAATGGGCACGTGGAAGAGATACTTCCACGGCAAAGATAATATGCCAGTGGAAGAATTACATCCACGGCGAAGATAATAAGCACGTGGAAGGAATACTTCCACAGCGAAGACAATAAGCCAGTGGAAGGAGTACTTCCACGGCGAAGACAATAAGCCAGTGGAAGGAAGACTTCCACGGCGAAGACAATAAGCACGTGGAAGAGATACTTCCACGGCGAAGGATAATGAGCACGTGGAAGAGATACTTCCACGGCAAAGATAATACGCTAGTGGAAGAATTACTTCCTCGGCGAAGATAATAAGCACGTGGAAGGAATACTTCCACAGTGAAGACAATAAGCCAGTGGAAGGAGTACTTCCACGACGAAGACAATAAGCACGTGGAAGAGATACTTACACGGCGAAGGATAATGGGCACGTGGAAGAGATACTTCCACGGCAAAGATAATATGCCAGTGGAAGAATTACATCCACGGCGAAGATAATAAGCACGTGGAAGGAATACTTCCACAGCGAAGACAATAAGCCAGTGGAAGGAGTACTTCCACGGCGAAGACAATAAGCCAGTGGAAGGAAGACTTCCACGGCGAAGACAATAAGCACGTGGAAGGAGGACTTCCACAGCGAAGACAATAAGCACGTGGAAGAGATACTTCCACGGCGAAGGATAATGAGCACGTGGAAGAGATACTTCCACGACAAAGATAATACGCCAGTGGAAGAATTACATCCACGGCAAAGATAATAAGTACGTGGAAGGAATACTTCCACGGCGAAGATAATGAGCACGTGGAAGAGTACTTCCACGACGAATGATGATGAGCACGTGGAAGTATACTTCCACGGCGAAAGATAACGAGCACGTGGAAGGATGCTTCCACGGGGCATGAATAAGCCAACGGAAGAGATACTTCCGTGGCAAAGGCATAAGCCAATGGAAGAAATACTTCCATGGCGCAGAAATTAGCGCGCGGAAAGAGTACTTCCGCGGTGAAGGAATAAGCCAATAGAAGAGATACTTCCATTGCAAAGGAATAAACCGGCAGAAGGCGGACTTCTGCGGCAAAGGAATATATCCAAAGATATTTGTGTGACGTGCACATAAATAGTGGTATTATTATACCCTAGTAGCCCCCCAAGTTTAATGGTGCTACACTTGGTTAGTAGTATTAATCTTAATCAAGTATTCAAAAAATTAGGATCACGTAGACTAGCGCGAATGGACGTACCATAGCCGCGTATGAAAGATAAAAATTGGATTCGAACGTGCGAACCAACGCGGATGGGTCTTGCCATAACCTCGAATTGTCACATAGTATAAGGCGTATCTTAACTAACTTATTGGATGAGCTATGCCATTACGTGCGGCGTACCGCTACTACCATAAGGACGGTCAAAGTTTTGACAAAATTTTGTTAGACGTGCACAGTGTGTCTTTTGCAAGTCCATCATGAGTGATATGGTTCGCTAACTTACTACAACGTCTTGATAGCAAGGTGTATAACAAGGATACATGATCCATGGTCGTTGGGGTTGCATCCCTTTTACACGACAAGTTGAATTATTAGGTTCACTCAATCCTCTTATTCCACCTGGGAACGATGTGTACATGTACGCCCGTAGGCAAAAAATATCCGAGTGTATGGACTAGCACGGATGGACGTACCATGACCGCGAATAATAAATAAAATATATTATATTAAAAAATATATGTCATATATCTTACCGATGTAAAAGATATATATAGTATCTTTTATAAAATATCAGAATATATCCTAAAGAATATCTTGTAGTAATTTAAATGATATGTGTAATATTCGTTATTAATATATCCGAACATGCGGATTAAAACGGAAGACGCGGCTCACTATCGCCGTGAAAAAATAAAATATGACCGAACATATAGACAAGCACGGCTGGACATACCACGACCGCGAATAAAAATAAAAATAATTGATGAATGTGCAAACGAGTGCTGATGGATGAGTCATGACAGCGAATCACGATATTACTACGTCAGGCCGCGACATATGCGAAAAATATATTTAATCAAATCGAAAGATATATGTAATATCTCCTTGACAAATACATGATATCTTTTATTAATAAAAAATATCGATAATATATTTTTTAGAAGATATTGGTAATATCTTAATTCAAAAAGTATAGGTAATATCTTGTTACCCTTTCAAAAAGTATTTAAAATATCTTTTTATGAATTTATAAAATATACGTATTATCTTTTATTGGTATAAACAATATGGCCGAATAAGCAGACTAACGCGAAAGATCGCGGCTCATGACCACAATAAAATATGCCCGAACGTGCTGGCTATCGCGGACGAACGGAACCGAATGATCGCAAATATCAAAAAAAAAATTAAAACATACAGCCTCAATAATAAATCAGTTAGATCACATATGTAGGCTAAGATATCTATATGTTATTAAAATACGTATATTCTTGTTAAAATATATTAACAGAGATATATTTCATGCCGAAAAAAAAGATCGGATTGCCTATATATTTTCTCATGTGATAAATTCAAATTATATTAAAAAATCACATGCTATAATTAATATCAAGCTAAGATTGTAGTCCTGCTAAAGCTTTTGCTAAATTTACATGAGATTTTGAAGGGATTAACAAGCGTATCAATTTCACAAGCTAATTAACAGGTGGGTCAAAATAATTTATATCACACAAAATTTGGTTTAAAATCTTGTTATTAAAGAAGTGAATTGGTATCCTCACTTGGATGACTTTACCAATTTAAAAGATGCTAAAGGCACAAAATCAAGATCTTTGCGACTACGAGGAATGAGTGCCTTTTTTAATGATATTTAAAACACATGAGCCAGTGGTAATAAATCAAGTTTGACATACAGAATAGTGCATGATACGGCGAAACAAAAAACTGAAAGTTTAGAAGTTACCGACTTTCTCATGAATTTTTGCTTTTCGGTAGTATGAGACCACGAAACATTGTATGTTCAAGGGTCCCACGGATGGCGCCAATTTGTTGTAGCATAGTTTGGCTTGGCCAGTTCGACGACTCTCCTAGGCCGTTAATCGTCTTTCCCGGTCCTGAATAATGCTGCAAACAAAGGTAAACCGATTAGACGTGGACCCGAGGCCGGAGCCCCGGGGTCCACCTCCGACGGTCAAGTTAGTATTTGATCGATATGTTGTATATGAAGTGTGGTTAAGAGAGAGAACCTGATGTAGAATGAGACCCCTAGCCTTGTTTATATAGTGCTAGGGTTTCTTGAAGGATAAGTTTAGGTGTGTGTGGGCCGCGGGCCTGCTGGGCCGGGCCGAATACTGACTATACGTCGACAAAATACACTGTTCGTCCTTATGGTTTGCGTTGACTTGCGTCCTTAGTCCTTTGACCAAAAAAAGTACACCGTTCAGCCCTAACTTGCAAACTTTTTCTGTCGTTAATCCCTCACTTTAACTGTCCCACAAATGAAGGTTAGGTCTGCCATAAGGGTAAGCCCATCTTTTTACTAAATCATAAATAAAAAATTGAGAATAACCAAGAGGGTCTAATCCTTTGTTGATATAAAGTAAAAAAAACATTGCCTCATCTATCCCATTTGTAGATGAGAAATGCTAGAACCACAAAATATTTACAAAACAAAATCCACAAAATGAGTTGTCATGATAGTATGTGGTAATCTCTTTCTTACTTTTTAAACCATCTCATATTTCAAGCCAATAATAATCATGACAACTCATTTTGTGGATTTTGTTTTGTAAATGTTTTGTGGTTCTAGCATTTCTCTTTGCAGATATCAAACTCATATCCAATTACTTCTCTATATTCCAGTATCTTTATCATTCAATTGATTCTCACCAAATCTAAAACCTTGTTGCCATTAATTCTTTATATCCTTTTTTGATTAGAAGCATTTCAAAGAAAGGACAACAACTACGGAAAATAATCGACTTTAAGATCTTTGTTAAGGTCTCAGGTAGATATTGTAGGTGTTATTAAGTCGAAACAACAAAATATTTTAACAAGATTGCTCAAATTCTTCTTTATATTTCGAGTAGCAAAAGGTTTAAAACCATACAATGATCTATGACGATTTTTTTTTATTTTGTGATCCTGATCCTGATGGTCTTGACAAAAATATTACACACGAAAACAAATGAAAAACTGAGATCAATCTTTTATTTCGATTTAATTTAGTCCAGATTATGTTTGAAGATGGTGAAGGGTAATAAGATAGAGTTGATGGACTTGTATGGATATAGGTGAACATGAAGTTCGTTGAGATTTTCGAGTTGATGTTATAGGTAGTTAATGTTTATTATTTATGGACCAGGCAGCTAAATCAAATGATTATTAAGTCGCTAAATTTTTTAATCAAGTAGATAAAAGCTTTGCTTGGCAAGCCGCTGGTGGAATAAGTTTTATACTTACAAATTGATTGACTTTGCGAAATAATAGTTACAAACTCAAAAAATGGCGACGAGAGTTAGAAAGTTAAGAAAAATAAACCATCTTCGTCGATGATGATGGAAAAAAAAGAGGGGCAATGTGGTTTTGAGATGCGTTGCGAGTGTTTGTTTAAGAGATAAGTTAAGGATGGTAGTAATTAGCAATTAAGTGTTGGGATATGAGTTGTAAATATTGTCGAGAGAGATGGTATAAAAAATTGATTTATCAAGATTTAAAAAAAAAGAAACATGAGATTTTGTAGATTTTAATCGAGGTATGTTTATTTGGGCTTGATTTTATTTTTTTAAGTTATTTATGATATATGATATTGAATGAGGTGTTTTGATTTAGTGATGTTTGTTTTGATTTAGTGATGTTTTTAGGAAAAATGATAAAGAAGACGTGGGTAATGGTGGTTGTAGTGATGAAGATGAAGATGTTTGTGGCTGGGAATGATGGGCTTGAGATAGGTAAATACATGATTACTCTTGTGGTTAAACAACTTAACAATCAATTGTGGGGCCAGTTAAACCGAGGGACAAACGCCGAAAAAAGTTTCAAAGTTAAGGCTGAACGACGCAACTTTTTTAGTCAAGGGACGAACGACGTCAGTCAACGCAAACCATAAGGACAAACCGTGTAATTTACTCAATAAACAATATTATAAATACAGTTTTTAAAAACCGGGTGCATTTAACAAAAATCTAAAAAAATCATAGTTTTTTTTAAAATAACATTACACAACAAAAATACATGGGTGTCCCGAGACCTCTCGGGATCCATCCTGGTTCCGTCCATGTCTGCAGGGGCGGAGCTAAGAATTTTAGTTTAGGGAAACTAACTATACCTAAAATAAAAGAAATCATAATGATAAAAAAACTTAATGTATAAAATATTATAAAAATGACTTGTAATTCATATAAATAATAACTGAAATAAATTTATTAGATAAGAGTTAGCACCCACTAACCATTTGGTAGGGAGAAATACTATAACCACAAAGAAATTCATAAAAAAAAGTTTACAAAATGATGTGTCCAATAATTAGTGGTACTTTTAAATTTACTTTTTAATTCTCTATCTAATATTTATTTACAAGTCTTATGACACATCATTTTGTAGATAATTTTTATAAACTTTTTTGTGGTGTAGCATTGCTCGTAGGTAGGTATGAATCCTAGCATTCATAACATCACACCATGTCCAAACTTTAGTCATCCTAGCTTCAGACAATTAATTGTCTAAAAAAACTGCACGAATCAATAGGAGTATGCATGGTGATGTTAGGACGAGGTAAGCAATGGCAATGGTAGGACTCAGGAGACACAGGAAGTATGTCAAAAGCTAGATTACGGGTTGGTTGGTTGGGAGCAAAGCGTGCAAAGGTGGGTGGCAGATAATGATTCTAGTTTTAGACCTAAGTTTACAAGTAACGTTTTTAAGTGGAATCTCAGAAACTGAAAAGACCTAAAAACACAGAGGGCTTGTAATGCAAGGTTTTAATGGCTAAGGAAAGAGAAATACATCACCCGGCGGCATAACATTTCAAAAATCCGCTTTCTTGTCCCCCTTTTCAACTTTTCGTTTATCATCACTTTCTATCCCTTTAGTTCTAGAGATCTCTCTCTACGTTTTTTACATTGTATTCTCAAGTTCAATTTGAGAGTGAAAAGGGAAAAAAGGGAAGAAATTATGGATAATGTGTTTAGTTGAAAAAAATTATTTTATTTTTTAAAAAACTTTTATATGAAAATAAAAAAATAATAACTTGTTTAGTTGTATTTTTTTTTTAATATGTTTTAAAAATATAAAAAAATTTATTTTCTGTTTTTACATGAAAAATAAAAAATAACTCCTTTTACTTTTTTTTTCCTCCATCTTTCTAAACATCTTTCTTTTTTTAGAAAAGAAGGAAAAATGAGACTCCATCTTAATAAGTGTTACAAATTTTTAACTTTTTTCTAAAAAGAAAATAATTTTCTTTTTTAAAAATTTAGAAAAAAAAATATGATATTTTTTTCACAACTAAATAGCGATCTTTTAGATCTTTTCAAAGTTTTTAAGAAAAATATATAAAAGAGTAAAAGTAAAGAGTAAAATTATCAATGTTGTTATCAAAATAACGATCTCATTTTTTGGATGGAAAGAAAGCGGTTTTCTTTCTTCAAAACGATTAAAATACATTTTCTATCATCTCATATTCTTTAACGATTTGTCACTTATTTACGATAATTTTAAAGCCAGTTTTTTCTTATTTGAGACACAATAAAATTGAATTTTGCTATTGATATCATCAATAATGATGTTTTGGGTTTTTTGTTCGACATAAGAAATCAGGTCTAACACCCTAATTTACCTTACGCAGTGAAATACTACAATTAGGTGCTAGTCAAAAAATCATCACACAAGTATCGAACGACTCAAAATGAGACGTTTAATAATAAAAAATTTAAGCAAAGTTAAATTTACAACAACATCATGTCTAATTGTTTCCAAACCCCAAAAATATTAACAGAGTAGCGTTAGGTCCCCATGAATCTCAACCACATAAAACCAACCATTTTGTTTAACAAGACATAATGAACATAAATTGTCTTTAGTAAAAGGGAGAAAAACAAGTTAGACTGCCCAAAAGCCACAACAACATCCATAGCATGCTCGCCACATCATCCTCGGTTACCTGAAACACATGCTTAAAATCGTCAACAAACAATGTTGAGCGAATTCTATAGGTTTACAAAATCACATTTGAACATAGGTATAAAAATCATTCACGATTATTCAATAGTATGTTGATCATTACAAACTATTATTTTGGTATTACTCGTTATAGCATAAGCTATTTAATTATGTTTAAGCTCATGACACCGACCCCAATAACTAATCACCCGCGTCAAATGTCGGCGTAATTTAAGTGAAACCATTGCCCCTCTTAGGTATTCGTTGCAAATTATACATTTTTCTTAACACAAGTTATCCGTACGCAGAGGGTACTCAACGTACAAGCTCTCCCCTAGGATAGGGTCGTCAACCAAATAGTATTATCAATTGGATAAGCGGCTATTTCCAATCCACACAAGGATTAAACAATAGTTAACGGTTCATGAATTTAGGGTCTTTTTGCAACTAGGTACTTAACATAATTTAAGGCATCTTTCGGGTCCAATAATCATTCACGACTCATGTTCTTTTCATTTAAATAGCATGTATCCCCCTCGTAAGTAAAAATCATTTTAAAAACAGTAGAAAGCGGGGCTATAGACTCACCTTAAGTAGTAATGATAGTAGTAGTAGCGAAGACGTAGACGAAGACAATCACCGACGATGAGGATGCCCCGGGAAAATCAAATACAACACCTAACAAACAAACGCGAAATGAATCAACACCTTCAAGTACTATTAAGTATTGTATGTACATAATTAAAGACACTCGAAGAGTAGAAGTTGGTATAAACTCACGCCAAAAATCCAAGCAAGTGATATTACTAGACACGTTCATTTTTATATGTTATCACAACTATTACTCCAAACACAATTCTGCCGGTACATACCTAATGTACGGACTGAATTCCCATACTTAAACACCATGAAATTTTACGAAACTCGCTGTAGACCTCACTTACATCATGTATAGCCCACAAAAATTTTCATAAAAAGATTACTCTTAAGTCTCGCTGCCCAACACATTTCCAACCTTGAAAATTCGGGCAGATTTGTACCTTTACGTCGTAAAACTATTTTGACTCACTTAACCAATTCCATTCGTAAATCCGATTCCTAAGTTTGAAAATAGACTCATAACTCCAGGTTTAGAGCTAAAGAACAACCCTCAACCATTTTTGAAACTCTACTTATAGTCCCCGAGATTTGACCTAATATCGATCACACTTTCGTTCTCCACAATTTAAAATCTCAAGGAATGAGACTCGTGAATGCTTAGCCAATTAAATCAAAGTTTTGTGTTTTCAAGTCATCTATAGGATCTTGCAACTTCTTAGACTCTTTCAAGTTTAGAATTCGCATTTTAAAGTTCCTTTGATAAATGACTTTCTAGGATCAATTATAGGAACATCCGAAAAGTTCTTGTTCTTAACCCGTAAGAGTTAAGACTTTCGCGTTTTAAAGCTCCCTATATAAAAGCCTAGCAAAACTTGACTTAAACACTTTAAGGATACTAGCTAGAGTAAACTTAGATAAGTAAACTCGGGTTGAATCAAGAGATTCACAACGTTGAAAAATTAAAACACTTTATTAAAATTTATTTTTAGCAAAGAAAGTAAATAACGATAGCAAAGGAAAAACTACTTGGTCAAAATTGATTAAAAATTTTGAAAAATGTCAAAAAACCAAATTTTCCGGTTAAAATGAGGACAAATTCATGGAAAAGCCCACTTACTTCGATAGAAGTCCCCCTACACTTAATATAAACATTGTCCTCAATGTTTAAGCATGTGGGAGTAAACTCCCCTACACTTAGGACATTGTGCACGCTGTTTAAATATCGCTAAGGAAGAGACAACTATAGTGATTTCAATGTGAACATATAATATATGAAATATTGAATCTCGACAATTTAGGATAGAACCGGGAAGACGGGTACACGGGATCACGGTTCGTCAAAAGTTATCGAGAGTGCTCTTTGAATCTTTAATCCCTGCACATTATAAGAAACAAGACAACAAACACATATGGGGCTCCCCCTACACTTATTATGAAAACGGTAAAGGATAGATCGACGGGTTGCCTCCCGAGAAGCGCTTGTTTTTGTTAACTGAGTCACGAGCCTGACTCGACCCAGAACTAATTCAAGGGAAACGTGGTGAGGGATGGAATCATCTCATGAGAGATGTCCTCACCAAAGTACAACTTCACGCGCTGGCCATTCACTTTGAAATTTGGCCGATTTGGCTGAGAAAGCTCAATGGTGCCATAAGGGAAGACTTTGGCGACGGTGAATGGACCAGACCAACAGCTCTTCAGCTTGCCTGAGAAGATCTTCAACCGAGAGTTAAAGAGTAAAACTTGATCACCAACGTGGAACTCTTGGTTCTTAATCCTTGCATCATGGATGATCTTGGTCTTCTCCTTGTAGATCAATGAGTTCTCATAAGCTTCATTCCTTAGTTTATTTAGCTCATTGAGTTGAATCTTACGAAGATCGCCGGCTTTGTTGATGTCAAAATTGGCCCACTTCAAGGCCCAGTACGTCTTATGTTCCAGCTCAATAGGGAGGTGGTATGCTTTCCCGTACACAAGACGATATGGAGTGCAACCAATCGGAGTCTTATATGCGGTATAGAAAGCCAACAAAGCATCATCTAACTTATCGGCCCACGAGGCACGATGCTCTACCACAATACGCTCAAGAATTCTCTTAAATCCACGGTTAGAAATCTCGACTTGACCATTTGTTTGGTGATGATAAGCGGTGGAAAGACGGCGATTGACACCGTACTTAGCCATGACTCGAGCAAATTTATCATAGCAAAAATGAGTCCCGCGGTCACTGATGATAGCACGAGGAACACCGAATCGAGCAAAAAGTTGCTTCAAAAAGTTCACAACCACCCTTGCATCGTTCGTAGGGAGAGACTTTTCTTCAACCCATTTAGATACGTAGTCAACGGCTACGAGGATGTACTTGTTCCATTTAGATGATGGAAATTGCCCCATAAAGTCGATGCCCCATACATCAAAGATTTCACATTCTTGTATGAAATTTTGAGGCATCTCATCTTTATGTGTGATCTTGCCTTGTCTTTGGCAAGCATCACAATGTTTAACCATTTCATGAGCGTAATGAGAAATGGTGGGCCAAAAAAATCCGAAGTCGAAAACTTTCTTCGTGGTGTAATTGGGACCAAAGTGACCACCGGTGGGTCCTTTGTGGCAAGCTTCTAGGATTAGCAACGCTGCCGGCCCATCAACACATCGACGAATGACAAGATCCGCACATTGTTTGAAAAGGTAAGCGTCGTCCCAAAAATAGTGTTCAATGTCTTTAAAGAACTTTTTCTTTTGTTGGGACGTTAACCCTTCCTCGAGAATTCCACCCGCTAAGTAGTTTGCAATGTCCGCAAACCACGGGGTGTCATCAAGATTGGAATTTATAGACATTAAGGCCTCAAGGGGAAAAGAGTCATTGATCTCTTGAGTCGGATGATCCCCTTGATAAGGATCCTCAAGTCTACTTAGATGATCCGCGGCTAGGTTTTCCGCTCCCTTTTTGTCACGAATTTCGATTTTAAATTCTTGAAGGAGCAAAACCCAACGAAGAAGTCTTGGCTTCGAATCTTGCTTAGCCAACAAGTACTTCAACGCGGAATGATCTGTGTACACGATTGTGGTGGAAATAACAAGATAGGGGCGAAATTTTTCAAAAGCATACACTACAGCTAAAAGCTCTTTTTCGGTAGTGGTATAATGCAATTGAGCTCCCGTCATTGTCTTACTAGCATAATGGATTGGTTGGAAGTGTTTGTTCACACTTTTGCCCAAAATCGCTCCAAAAGCAAAGTCGCTAGCATCACACATCAATTCAAAAGGTAGCTCCCAATTAGGGGTAACCAAGACCGGTGCCTTAGTTAGCTTGTCCTTAAGAAGATTGAAGGATTCAAGACACTCTTTAGAAAAGATAAAAGGAGTATCTTTTTCTAAGAGGTGGGTCATCGGGCGAGCGATTTTAGAAAAATCTGGAATGAATCGACGATAGAAGCCCGCATGACCAAGGAAACTTCTCACACCCTTCACGGTTGAAGGTGGAGGCAATTTAGCAATAACATCGACTTTAGCACGGTCTACTTCAAGACCGGCTTTGGAGATTTTGTGTCCAAGAACAATGCCTTCTTTTACCATGAAATGGCAGTTTTCTCAATTTAGAACAAGGCAAGTGTCTTCACACCGCTTAAGCATGCGTTCCAAATTGGCAAGGCAATGAGAGAAATAATTACCATAGACCGAGAAATCATCCATGAAGACTTCCATAGTTTCTTCAACCATGTCATGGAAGATAGCCATCATACACCTTTGGAAAGTCCCAGGAGCATTGCATAAGCCGAAAGGCATTCGTTTGTAAGCAAATGTTCCATAAGGACAAGTGAATGTGGTTTTCTCTTGGTCTTTAGGATCGATGGGAATTTGAAAATACCCGGAGAAACCGTCTAAGAAGCAATAATAGTCATTACCCGCTAGACGTTCAAGCATTTGGTCCATAAAAGGAAGGGGAAAATGATCCTTTCTCGTAGCATCATTGATTTTGCGATAGTCTATACACACTCTCCACCCTGTAACGAGACAAGTAGGAATCAACTGGTTGTTTTCATTAGGAACAACGGTGATTCCGCCTTTATTAGGCACACAATGGACCAGACTAACCCATGGTGAATCCGAGATAGGGTAGATCATTCCCGCATCAAGAAGTTTGATAACCTCTTTTTTGATAACTTCATGGGTCTTGGGATTCACCCTTCTTTGGCTTTGAATAGTGGGTTTAAAGTAGTCCTCCATGAGAATTTTATGTGTGCAAAAGTGAGGATCAATTCCACGAATATCGGAGATTTTCCAAGCAATCGCTTTCTTATGATTCTTCAGCACGTCGATAAGTCGAGATTTTTCTTCTTCTTTCAAGTCCTTTGCGATGACGACGGGTGACTTCTTATTGTCTTCAAGGAACACGTATTCGAGATGAGACGGCAGATCCTTAAGGTCTAAATCCGGAGGATTTTCGATGGAAGGCGTAGTCAAATTCAGATCATCGATAGAGATTTCCTTAGGAGATGGTGGAGAAATATGGTCCTCATTGAGAAGTTTCTCAATGGTACGAATGTCTTATCCCAATTGGAGGGAGAATCGTTATATTTTAAGTCCACATCTCCCAAAGTTGCTTCAAATTCTTTGAAAAAGAAATCACTTTCTCCAAATGGAGTTAGTGAGGGAGCAATGGAGGCAACGGTCTCAACAATGGGTAGAGAAGAAGAACCACTTTTACAAGAGTCTTTGAAATGTTCTTCACAAGCCTCATCAAGAATGTCAATGAAATTAACGCTCTCGTTTTCAGAAGGCTGCTTAGAAAGTTTACCCATGTTGAAGATGATTTTATCGTCACCAACTCTCATGATTAATTCGCCTGCGGCTACATCAATGAGAGTGCGACCGGTCCTCAAGAATGGACGTCTAACGATTAATGGAACACGGGGATCCATCTCGTAGTCAACGACAACAAAATCCGTCGGGAAGGTGAATTTGTCGACACCGACGAAGACATCTTCGGCTACCCCCACTGGATAAGCAACCGTACGGTTAGCTAATTCAAAATTCATTAGTGTGGGGACTAGCTCGGGTAGAGATAATTGTTACCAAACACTTAATGGCATTAAGTTTATACTAGCACCTAGATCGACTAGGGCCATACAATTCTCTACCCCGAGGAAGTTGCAAGGAATGAGAAAATGACCCAGATCACCAAGTTTGGTTGGTAATTTACTTAAGAGCACTGCGGAGCAATTCTCATTAAGTTGGGTCTGAGCGATATCAAGGAGTTTCTCCTTGTCACTGAGAAGATCTTTAAATATTTTAGCATACTTCGACATGTGAGCGAGAGCCTCAACAAAGGAGATGTTGAAATTCAGTTGTTTAAACATTTTGAGAAAGTTAGAAACCTGAATATCATCCTTGTTCTTCAGTTTCTCTTTCCTCAACCTTGAGGGATAAGGTATATTGGGTTGAGATGAAGGCTTTGGAATAGAATTCTCACTCACATCCTTGGGTGGTGGAGGGGTGGAAGTAGAAGGTGGAGAAATTGGTTAAATAGAAGGTGGAGGAACTGGAGAAGGGGACTCGTTTTCTTTTGTCACAATCACCCGTGTAGGTGTAGGAAGCTCGGGTTCCTTTAAACCTTTTACACTTCGAGTGGTGATTGCTTTCATCTCCCCTCTTGGATTAGCAACGGTGTTACTCGGAAGAGAACCCGAACCAAAGGCTCCATTACTTTGGAAGAAACTAGCCATCATATCCCTTAAGTCATTCGTTTGACTGCTCAAAGAGTTTCGCATATCGGCTCGAAGATCATTCCCTTGTTTCACCATATCTCCTTTCAAGTTGATGAGTTGCCGCTGAAGATTCTGCACTATCGCATCATTAGTCCTCATGTAAGTGTCAACCTCTTGATTAAATGCGGTAGGTTGGATGAGAGGAAGAGCATGGTAGGCAGGTGGTTGATAAGCGGGTGGTTAGTGAACTTGATTGTTTCCTTGAGGTGGATATGGGTTTCTTTGGGTTTGATATTGATTTGGAGCTCGTGGTTGGTTTTGATTGTTGCGATTGAGGTTGTTTTGGTTTTGAGGTGGAAAACCGGGTGGTGAAAGGAAATTGTTTGAACGATAACTGAGCAAATTACGGTCACCTTGAGGACGTGCTTGATAGCCTCCCGTAGAAAAGTTACCGTTAGCGGCATACACATTTTCCGGATTGTCATGAGTCGAAGGACAATCGGTGTATGAATGAGATCCCCCGCATATTTCACATGAATGACTCATAGCATTAACTTGCGCATTGATGGCTTTGGTATTGTTATCGGTTTGTAGAGCAAGTGTTTCAACAAGCGAAGTAAGCTTATCAATTCTCTTGTCGCTCTCACTAGTACTAGCACTAGCCACATTAGTCCGAACACTCTTAGTTTGCACTCTATACTTATCCTCAATACTATCCCATGCAGCATTAGAAGACTTAACCAAAATGTTACCCCCCGAGACACTATTTAGTGAATCTTGGTCATTCATGCTTAACCCATTGTAAAAAGTATTTATTTGATGTACTTTTGTGAAACCATGTTGTGGACACTTTCTTAAAAGTTCCTTAAAACGGTCCCAAGATTCATTAAATGTCTCACCATACTTTTGTTCAAAGGTAATGATTTCATTCCGCAAAGCAGTAGTACGTGAGGGTGGGAAAAAGTAGTTGATGAATTTAGTCTCTAAATCCGTCCATGTAAGAATACTTTGTGGCGGTTCCTTATCAAGCCAATGTCGGGCTTGTCCCTCTAAGGAGAAAGGAAAAAGTTGCAAGCGAATCACCTCTTGTGAAACCCCATTATACTTGACCGTATTAGTGAGTTGAAGAAACCTTTTTATATGGTCATGAGGATCATCAAGTGTACGCCCCAAGAATGGTTGAGCAGAGACCATTTGAATGAAACCGGATTTGAGTTCAAAGTTGTTGGCTCCAATCTCGGGTATAACAATAGCATCGGTGTTGCCCTCTACTTGCGATTGCAAAAAGCTCGATCATTGGTCGATTGTCCATGGTGACAATAGGTGGAGTCACGACTTCGGCTTGAATTGCTTTCTTCTTACGAGCACGAGTACGCATACAAACCTACAAAAAGAAAAGAAAGATGGACAAGAAATATTTTTGGTTTTTTATGTTTTTCTATTTTTTTGAATTTTTGAAAATTTTATAATTTTTAGGATTTTTGAAAATTTTAAAGCAAGAAAATAACGTTAAAAAAGGAACGGATCCCAAAATCCAACGCGTCTCTCACTAAAAACCGTTAATATTAACGAAAAGAGCCGGCAGCGGCGCCATTTAATACAAGGTTAAACCTCGTATAAAGTTCGTTTTTCCGATCTTTTCGAATAGATTACTAGTTAAGAGTGCGACTCAGTCGTTCTTGGTGGAAAAGAAAATGGTTTGATTATCTAGTTTAAACTAATAGCAAAAATGAAAATGTCGTTGAGTAAAATAAAATCTTTGAAAATTAAACTAAAATGACGAGTTAAAAATTAATGACTAAAAACTTAAAAACTTAAAAGTGAATTTAAAAACTTGAAAACTTTGTAAAAAAAAGAAATTAAACCCGTCGGAATGTTGCCATCGGAATCAGATCGGAATGTGATCGGAATGTAAAAGGAAAAATCCTATCGGAATACCAACATCGGAATATGGTCGGAATATAACCAAAAGGAATCTCGTCAGAATGTACCAAATTAATCTCTGTCAAAATAATTGAAACTAGGTCCTATCGGAATATCACATAAACTAACTGTCAGAATGTTGGTAACTCAAAGCAATCGGAATATCAAAACAATCTCCCCCGTCAGAATCCAGATCGAAAAGTAAAACCCTATTCCGATCCTATGATCGGAATAATAGTGCAGCTGTCAGAATGTATGGTCGGAAAGGGGAAACCCTTTCCGATGGAATGTATTTTGAAATAAGCCAAGTTAATAAGCTATATTTTAATAAGCTCAAACTAAAACTTAACCTAATTTATATCGAAAAGAACTAATAAGCACAAATAAGAACTTTTTAAACTTTAAATAAGCAAAACTTTTTAAATCAAACCATAAAAAGATGAAACTTTTTAGAAAAATGAAAACTAAACAAGCTAAATATAAAATAAGCCAATAAGCATGATAAGCTCAAAGCTTAATCCGTATAAAACTTAGATATAAACCAAAAGATAAACTTTTTATCAATCAAACATCAAGATTAAACAAAATCAAAGATGATAAAGAATCAAAGGTAAATAAAATCAAGAAAGGTAGAAGAAGATTAAAGATAAAAACTTAACTTGAACTTGTAGATTAAAGATTCAAAAATACAAGATTGAATTAAAGCTTAAAACATGAAAGAAAGAAAAGATGAAGTTTTAGTGAGAGAAAGTTAAACACTTTCTCTCTCTAAAATTAAAACTAAAGAAAGAAAAATGAAACTAGCTAAGTTAACTAACTAACACCCTCCTAATGTGTCGTTAGGAGGGTATATATAGGAGGTGGGGAGGTGCATGTGTTGCTTCCTTCTTTCTTTCTTCTCGACTCGATTTAAATTCTTTGTCTTTCTCGACGTTGTCTCGGGATTTGTCGATATAAATGAACTTGTCTTATAATTTTCTTCTTCTATTAGACTTGAGTTCTTCGACTTCATTAAACTTCCGTCTTTAGACTTTTTCTTCGATAAATCTTCAGAATAGGCTTTGGACTTCCGTTCTTTTTGCACTCTTGATCTTTTGACTTCGTCTTTTCTCGTTTTCTTCGATAAAAGCCCGTGATAGCCCATGTTTTCTTCCTTTTTCATATTTTTATCCTGAAACACAATAAAAACAAACCACGCATAATTCCGAATTTTACGACATAAAATACACGTTTTGGTCTTGTTAGTATTGGAAATAAATGGTAAAAGGATAAGTGTTTTCACACTTATTAGTGGCATTCCTCTCCAGCCTCCAATCACTAAAATCCAAAATGCACGATCGAGTCTAGAGCCATTTGAGATCATCAAATATCTCATTAGGACACACTTTCATAATTCCTTGATTCTTCACACACTGCAAAAAGTAAGAAAGATCTTAAGGGTGCGTTTAGTTGGATGGAAAACACCTTGTTTTCCACAAAATGTTTTCTAGAAAACAAGGAAAATAGAAAACGCGTTCAAATCATCATTTTCCAGAAAATATCTCTACAAAACACAAAATTCCTATTTTCCCCTTTTATACACAAAACAAGAAAACAACTTTTTTTTGTTTTCCATGTTTTCCTTTTAACACAAAATATCTAATTTTCTCTTTATTTTTACGTTTGCGTTGGAAATTTTGTTTTTTCATCAGTATTTTACGTTTTTGCAAATATTTTACATTTTCGGCAGTATTTTTACATTTTTACGTTTTCGTCAGTAAATTTACGTTTTCATAATTATTTTAATGTTTACGTCAGAAAATTTACGTTTTCATCAGTAAACTTACGTTTTCATCAGTAAATTTACTTTTTCGTCAGCAATTTACGTTTTCGTCAGTAAATTTACATTTTCGTCAGTATTTTTACGTTTTCGTCAGTAAATTTACATTTTCGTCAGTATTTTTACGTTTTCGTCAGTAAATTTACATTTTCGTCAGTATTTTTACGTTTTCGTCAGTAAATTTACGTTTTCGTCAGAAATTTTACATTTTCGTTAGTAAAATTACGTTTTCGTAAGTAATTTACGTTTTTGTCAGTAAATTTACGTTTTCATAATTGTTTTAATGTTTACGTCAGAAAAATTACGTTTTCATCAGTAAACTTACGTTTTCATCAGTAAATTTACGTTTTCGTCAGCAATTTACGTTTTCGTCAGTAAATTTACATTTTCGTCAGTATTTTTACGTTTTCGTCAGTAAATTTACGTTTTCGTCAGAAATTTTACATTTTTGTTAGTAAAATTACGTTTTCGTAAGTAATTTACGTTTTTGTCAGTAAATTTACGATTTCATAATTATTTTAATGTTTACGTCAGAAAAATTACGTTTTCATCAGTAAATTTATGTTTTCGTCAGCAATTTACGTTTTCGTCAGTAAATTTACATTTTCGTCAGTATTTTTACGTTTTCGTCAGTAAATTTACGTTTTCGTAAGAAATTTTACATTTAAATTACGTTTTCGTAAGTAATTTACGTTTTTGTCAGTAAATTTACGTTTTCATAATTATTTTAATGTTTACGTCAGAAAATTTACATTTTCATCAGTAAACTTACGTTTTCATCAGTAAATTTACGTTTTCGTCAGTAAATTTTACGTTTTCGTCAGAAATTTTACGTTTTTGTCAGTAAATTTACGTTTTCGTCAGTAAATTTACGTTTTTGTCATTATTTTAACGTTTACGTCAGTAAATTTGCGTTTTCGTCAGTAAATTTACTTTTTTGTCGGTATTTTTACGTTTTCGTCAATAAATTTACGTTTTCGTCAGGAAATTTACGTTTTTGTCATTATTTTAACGTTTACGTCAGTAAATTTACGTTTTCGTCAGCAAATTTACCTTTTTGTCGGTACATTTACTTTTTCATCAATAAATTTTTTACGTTTGCAAACGAAAACGTAAAATTGCAAACGAAAACGTAAATTCACTGACGAAAACGTAAATTTACTGACGCAAACGTAAATTTAGTGACAAAAATGTAAATTTACTAACGAAAACGTAAATTTACTGACGAAAACGTAAAAGTACTGGCGGAAACATAAATTTACTGACGAAAGCGTAAATTTACTGACAAAAACGTAAAATTTCTGACGAAAACGTAAAATTTACTAAAGAAAACGTAAATTTACTTACGAAAACGTAAATTCACTGACGAAAATGTAAATTTACTAAAGAAACTTAAATTTACTGAGGTAAACGTTAAAATAATGAAAACGTAAATTTACTGACGAAAACGTAAATTTAATGACAAAAACGTAAATTTACTAACGAAAACGTAAAAATACTGACGAAAACCGAAATTTTCTGACTCAAACGTGAATTTACTGACGAAAATGTAAATTTACTGACGAGAACGTAAAATTGCTGACGAAAACGTAATATTACTGATAAAAACGTAAAATTACTAACGAAAACGTAAATTTAATGACGAAAACGTGAATTTACCGAAGAAAACGTAAATTCACTGACGAAAACCTAAAACAAAAACAATTGAACATGTTTTCTAGTTTTGATAAATAGAAAACACAAATACATATTTCTCTAACTAAACGCGTTTTGTAAATTTTTAAGTGTTTTGTGGAGATGGAAATCCCTTCTCTTTTTCTACAAAACAAAAAATAGAAAATGATAGAAAATGTTTTCCAACTAAACGCGGCCTAAGAGTCCTACGCAAAATCTTCATGATCTTGCCTAAACATCCGAGTAATACGAAAGTATTTACAATGAAGATGGAAATCCTTCTTGAGCGAACATCAAAAAGCTCATGGTAGGTGACTTGTGCGATTATTTATGAATCAAACTTGTGATAACTAGAAAGCAACAGTTGTTTAATTCTTAATTGGATTTAAACACGTTCCAGGCCTCTACTCAATATCTTAGTGATCTTGCCAGAACATTCAGAGTAATACTATTGAGTATTTATAGTGATGAATGGAAATCCTTCTAATGTTAACATTAAACAGCACTTGGTAGGTAACTTGCAAGATTCTATATGAATCAAGCTAGTGACAACTAGAAAGCAACGATGGTGCGATTCTTTAATGAATCAAACTTGTTCCAGGAACATGAATTGACGGCTTCAATCATGAGGATAACTTTATCCAAATGATTCACTCTTTACGTTCGCAGTCAGCTTCGGACGGTTGAGTAAAGAGAACGGGTTTACCCGTGAAATCTTGTCATGGAGGTTCTTAATTGAACTACCTGCCACAGGTACGATATTTAATATCGTCCAACGATCTTCACCGACCGGAGGTATAATGCTACCGAATTAGAATGAAATGTTCAAGGCCATTTCATCCATGTATATGTTTTGTTGCTAACTGTCTTATGCAGCATAACAAGAAGGTGGCATTGCGGTGTACAATCCAGAAGAAGTCGTCACCACATGCTTATACTACATACACTTAATACTTCAACAAATTCAAGAAAGTCTGAAAGTCAAGTCTTCCGCTGTATCAAACTCTGAAGCTTTCAAGAATTTATAAAGGTATAAGTATGTGGAACATGAAGTCACAAGGAGGCAAATATCACAAGTGATAATGCACAAGGTCAAGGCAAGGAAACATGCTCAAGACTAAAGTTAAAGATCACATCAAGCATATTCACAAGAACAAGATCAAAGACTCAAGCATAGTATGCTAGGTTTAAGATTTTATAAAATGGTGTGACCTCCCTTAGGGGGAGATTGTTGGAAATATGTTTTTCCAAAGAAAGTCTCGGTCACATCATTGTTAGCATAGATCACGAGCTATAGCCTATTTAGGACATTGTAACTTGGAGTGACCTCCCTTAGGGGGAGATTGTTGGAAATACGTTTTTACGTATTTAGGAAGGATCGGTCACTCCAACAATATATTCAAGTATTGGGCTCGTGATCCAATATATTAATATATAGCCCACCGAAGCCCACATGTAGGGTGGACTATATATACCCCATCCTAGCATGTTAGGAGGGGTTGGTCATTTGTTGTTTTCACTTTTCACTTAATCAACCATCTTTCTCTCTCTACCTCTCCTATCTCTCTTCTTTCTCTCTCTAGTTCATATCTAGTTCTTTCTTCTCCCCCTCTCTCTTTTAGATCTTTACAAACACATCTACAATCCTAAAAAACTATGGACCTACATTGGAATTCTTGTTGATTAGTAAACTCTTAGAAGTTAAAATTTCCCATTTTGAAAAGGTACAGAAAAGAGATTTCTGATGCAAAAAGGGTCAAACCTATAGCATTTATAGATTGTTAGTTATGCACTGTTTATTGTAGATCGTTTCTAAAATTTTAGGCAGTCATTGAAAATGATTTTACCGTTGATTGGTTAACTCTTAGAAGTTATATTTTCTCATTTTGAAAAGCTAAAGAAAAAAACTTTCTGATGCAAAAAGTCTCAAACATGTAGCTTTTATAGATGTTCAGTTATGTACTGTTTAGTGTAGATCATTTTAAAATTTAGTCAGTCATTGAAATTGAAATTCCTTTTGATTGGTAATGTTTTAGAAGTCATAAATGCTCATTTGAAAAGGTAAAGAAAAGATCTTTCTGATGCAAAAAGGCTCAAGTGTGTAATTATTATAGATTTTCGGTTGTGCACTGTTTAGTGCAGAACATTACTAAAATTCCATTCTAGCCTTATATTTTAAAGATGATCACTAGTACAAAAAATGGTATCCGTCACACTCAAAAAGAGTGACCGTAGGCCTACAGTCACATGCGGTTTTTTTAGCCTTTGTGACAAACGGTCCTGCGACCGTAGGTACCTTACGGTCACAATCTGATCTAAGTGACGATAACCAGCCAGAAAATGTGACCAATACTCGAAAATGTGTGACGAACTAGGTACAATATTTAGTGTTTTAGTGAATATGTGTGACGGTAAACACTCTACAGTTACACGAGTTTTGTTAAAGAGTGACTATTGTTTATAATTTTGTCACATGGATATACAATATGTGTTACATTTACTCTGTGATTATTGATTTTCGTGTGACTATATGCATCCAATAGTCACATGACGTTTATGTTTGTGTGACTTTTTATGATATGTAGTCACATAAATCATGTTAATGGTACTGAGTTAGTCACATACAATTAACCAAATATATACCAATAGTAGTAATAAGTGTGACTGTATTCTTTGTCAAGTCAAGAAAATTCTATTTCGTGTGACTATATACATCCAATAGTCATATGAATTGTATGTTTGTGTGAATTTTTATGATATGTAGTCACACAAATCATGTTAATGGTACTAAGTTAGTCACATACAATTAACCAAAGAGTTACCAATAGTAGTAACAAGTTTGACTGTATGCTTTGTCAAGTCAATCAAATTGTATTTTGTGTGACTATATGCATCCAATAGTAAGATGAATTCTATGTTTATGTGACTTTTTATGATATGTAGTCACACAAATCATGTTAATGGTACTGAGTTAGTCACATACAATTAACCAAAGAGTTACCAATATTAGTAATAAGTGTGACTGTATGTAATATAGAGATTTTACTAGGTTGAAAATTCGTTGTTCCGATCTCTTCGAATTGATTTCCGGTTAAATGTGCGACTCAGTTGTTCTTGGTGGAAAAGAAATGGTTTGGTCGTTGTTGTAAAGTAAGAGTGCAAAACTTTAAAGTAAAAGACAAAATAATAATAACGATAAACTAATTAAAACTTAAATAAAAGATTTTAAAAGAAATTAAGATAAAATCTTGAAAAGAATAACCTAAAATAAGACTTTAAAAGAAATTAAGTAAATGACGAAAATATAAAAACTTTAAAAGTAAATGACGAGAAATTAAAGTTTAACAAAACGTAAATTCAAAAACTTTAAAATTAAATAACTCTGAAAATAAACTAAGACAAACAAGTAAAAAATAAAGCTAAGTAAAATGGCGGGAAAAATAAGTTTAAAAATAAAATTGGACAAAAATGACATAATTTCGCAATTAATAAAAAAAATGAATTAATTTCGCAATAATTGCAAAATCATGCAACAATGTCGCAATGCACAATGTCGCAATGCACAATGTCGCAATGCACAATGTCGCAATAATTGCAAAATCGAATCAGATGAAGATTTCGCAATAGAAAAAGGAACAATTTCGCAACTTATGGAGAATTCAATTTCGCAACTTTATGAAAAGTTCCAAAATCGAATCAGACAAAAGTACAATTTCGCAACTTATGAAAAGTTCAATTTCGCAACTTTATGAAAAGTTCCAAAATTGAATCAGAAAAAAGTACAATTTCGCAACTTATGAAAAGTTCAATTTCGCAACTTTATGAAAAGTTCCAAAATCGAATAAGACAAAAGTACAATTTCGCAACTTATGAAAAGTTCAATTTCGCAACTTTATGAAAAGTTCCAAAATCGAATCAGACGTTCCTAAAAAATAGCAACCAGATGTATGACGAAAATAAGCTACTTTTTAGCACTTTTTCAAGGACAATAAGCTAAGAACAACTCTAATAAGCTATCAATAAGCTAGAGAGAAGGTTAAAACTTATAAAAACATCAAAATGAAGGCACCAAAATCAAAAGACTTAAACTTTATGTAAAAACTTGATGAAAAAGATGATGAAAACAAGAACGTGATTAACAAGAAAGATTAAAAGATGAAAATTAAAACAAGATTAAGCTTAAAACGTAAAGATTCAATTAAAAACAAGAAAGGAAGATGAAAGATTAAAGTTCTAGTGAGAGAAACTGTCACTTTCTCTCTCTAGAACTAAACTACTCCTACTCCTAAAACTAAAACTAACCAACCTTCTCACAACAAGTGAGGGTGGTATTTATAGGAGAGGGGAGTGGTTGGTGGCTTCCTCTTTCTTTCTTTCTTTCTTTGTCCTCAGTCTTTCAGTCTTCTTAAATTCTTTGACTTTTAAGACTTCGTCTCGGGATTTCTTTGAACTCGTCTTGTAATTTCTTCATAAATTAGACTTGAGTTCTTCGGCTCTATTAAACTTTCGTCTTTGGACATTTTCTTTGATAAATCTTCAGAATAAGCCTTGGACTTTCGTTCTTTTTGCATTCTTGATCTTTTGACTTCGTCTTTTGTCTTTTTCTTCAATAAACGGCCGTGAAAGACCGTGTTTTCCTTCCTTTTCACATTTTGACCCTGAAACAAAATAAAAACACAAACCACGCATAATTCCGCCATTTACGACATAAAATATACATTTAGGTCCCGTTTTAATGTAATTAAGTGGTAGAAAAGATGGGTATTTTCACACCTATCAAATCCCTTACACTTGACCATTGCAATGCCCTCATGCAATGCTTAGCAATAAAGCAAGGTTTACACTTTCCATCATAATCAACCTACCTTGGCCTTTATTAAACAAATAAGGAAAATAAAAAAGATAGAAAATAACAAGATGCAACAAGGAAGAAACTTGTAAAGAAATCTAAGACACATTAGGGCTTGTGTGTCATGAATGTTTATCACCCTCAAGTTTCACGTTCCCCATGTCAAGCTTAAAAACAAGATCATTGTTAGTACAAGTTAGCATAACAAACATTTACTCATGTGGTTCAATTAATCACTTAAACTCCCTTATTCCTACGGGTATCTCTTATATTTTATTGATGTCTTGAATGATCACGAGGATGCATTGTTGACTTATTTCGATAGTTTATTAAGGCTGAAAATAAAGTAGGACGATCTAATCCATAGTTAGCTAAAGGACAAAATCTTTTCAAACTGCTTCTCGAGACCTCAAAAAGTTCATATCTTGGCATAACTCGCTTCACGATTTGAGACCTTTCTCGGGCCGATATTTGGCATTTACTTCATACTTCAAATCTTGAGAAGACGTTCTTGAAATTATGGTCTTCTCTTCAAATATAGTGTATATCTTCACTTGGGAAAGTTGAGATATTTTCTTCAATGTTGACCACGACTTCATCATTATTTATTCAATCCTTATTTGGGACTTTGATATACAACGATCCGCCTCCTTTTCGGACTTTGATCGATTTATCCTCATACCTTGTTAGGGTCTTTTCGGATAGACTTCTCCATCATCTTTATGGGAGTTGATTGCTTTTCGTCGTGAGTCTTGATCCTTCATATTGATTTTGGGAATAATGCTTTTCACATCACCTTGGATCTTTAGCAATAAGATTGAATCCTCATGCCTTGTTAGGGCCTTTTCGGACTCGCCAATCTTCACGCCCCGCTTCATAAGTTATGCCTTGGCTATGAACTCTAATCAATATCGAGCAACTTTTAAACGATCTTGGGCTAATAACTAAGTAATTTTTCAGACCGTACGACCTTACTTATTGCATTTATTTATTTACAAGCGAGGGGAGAAAAAGATCATAATTAACTCACATAAGTTAATGAAAGAATACCAAACTTGTAACCAACTCTATCATTTCTCGTTCTCCATAATTTAAAATCTCAAGGAATGAGACTCGTGGATGCTTAGCCTAATAAACCAACTAAGGTCTACATGGTTAAGGATACTAGCTAGAGTGAACTTGGATAAGTATACTCGGGTTGAGTCAAAATATTCACAACGGGCCTAATATACCTAAGATAACTAAACTTGCTAAAACCATTTTATTGAACAATAAAAGAAATCAACAAAAATAAAAGAGACTACAACTAGGCCAAAATAGATTAAAAATTTTGAAAAATGTCGAAAAATTGAATTTCCGGCTAAAATGAGGACAAATACAAGGAAAAGGCCACTTAACTTCGATAGAAGTCCCCCTACACTTAATTAAACATTGTCCTCAATGTTTAAGCATGTGGGAGTAAACTCCCCTACACTTAGGACATTGTGCACTTTGTTTAAATCTCGCTAAGGAAAATACAACTAAAGAGATTCCTATTTTAATATTAAGAAATATAAAATAGAGAATCGAAAAGAGTTTAGGATAGAACCGGGAAGAAGGGAACACGGAATCACGGTTCGTCAAAAGTCATCAAGAGTGTGTATTTGAAGCTCTAATCCCTGCACATGATAAGAAAGAAAGCAAGAAACACCACGGGGCTCCCCTACACTTATGATGAAAATATATAGATAATTGGGTTGCCTCCCAAAGAGCGCTTGTTTAGATTAACCGAGTCACGAGCCTGACTCGTCCCCGAATTAATTGGTCCATGGGGAAGCCTCGAATGAAATACCGGGATCAAAGACCTTGTCCTCGTTCCCGGAGGACATTAATAAAGAAGGGGAGGCAGGAGGAAAAGTAGCGAATGGGAGGAAAGTCCGCTCAATATAAGAAAAGCAAGTGAAGGCCAGATTGATGGGAGGTGGGGTGGGTAGAGGAATCACATTGTCATCCTCCAAAGACAATGGATGTGGACCAATTGGAAGATTCGGAAAGTTATCATTCATAGAATGGTCCATGTCACCTCCCGGGTCAAAGCATTCATCCTCATGAACGTTGATCTTTTCGATTTCAGGACATATAAGGACTGTAGAAACTCGGTTGAAAAGATCACGATCAAGTACGAAACCATCATTCATTTGTGAGGATTGTTGATAAGTTAAATCCTCACGAATGTGGTAAACGTAATTCTCATTAGAGGAGTGTTGATTAGGTAACTCCTCGAGAATTGGATGTTTGGGTTCATCGCTAGATGGGGTAACTAATGATGGATCCTCATTAGTAACCAATTCAGGAGAAGGAGGAGGAACAGGATCTTCCTTGAGAAGTTTCTCAATTGTAAGAAGTTCTTCTGCCCAATCGGTTGAAGAATCGTTAGAGTTAAGATCACGGGGACCCAAGCTAGCTTGAATATCATCCCAAAGAAAGTCATTTTCTCCAAAAGGAGTCAATGACGGAGCAAGAGACGAAGGAGGAATGGGGAAAGTCTTGCGTTGCTTTAGAAATTCCTCCTCATCGAAAATCACCTCAATATCGTCATCACTCTCCTCATTATCTAAAGGGTCAATAATAAGCTCAGGGATATGAGTATTCGTCTGATCTCGCTGCTGTAAAAATGACTCCATACAAGTTTGCAGCGTGTGTAAAAACTCTTTCGTTTGCTCTTGAAAAGCTGTAGCAAGATCGTTTCTTTGTTCTTGAAAGGCTGTAGCAAGATCGTCAATTGGTTCTTGGTAACTCATCCCGTGACGAGGCTGATGATCAATTGGGTTTTGCAGGGGTTGGTCAAAACTGGAAGGGGTATAATTATAGTAATTTTGATCCCCTGTAGGACAGTGAAGACTTTCGTGAGGACCCCCACACGTATAGCACCACAGAGATGGAGAAAACTCCGGTGCATCTTGAGGATGAGGATCGTCATGGAGGGGAGAGGGTGAGAAAGTATTGTAAGAGGAGAAGTACGAATTTGTTGAATTGCAAAATGGACAAAAGCCAGATTGTGTATCGTCGATATCAGAACCACACCGGTCACAAGTACACCATTGACATGTTTGAAAACCATGCCATGGTCTCCCACACCGTGCACAAGACGAATCCATGAAGAAAAATAGATAAGCAAGAAGAATATTTTTGGTGCAAAACTTTGAAAAAGAAATGCTTTATGATTTTTCAAATGTTTTTGGGATTTTTGAAAATTTTTGGACACGAAAAATAACGTTCACAAGTGAACGGATCCCAAAAGCCAACACGTCTCTCACAAAAAACTGTTAATCTTCACGAAAAGAGCCGGCAGCGGCGCCATTTTAATATAGAGATTTTACTAGGTTGAAAATTCGTTGTTCCGATCTCTTCGAATTGATTTCCGGTTAAATGTGCGACTCAGTTGTTCTTGGTGGAAAAGGAATGGTTTGGTCGTTGTTGTAAAGTAAGAGTGCAAAACTTTAAAGTAAAAGACAAAATAATAAAAGCGATAAACTAATTAAAACTTAAATAAAAGATTTTAAAAGAAATTAAGATAAAATCTTGAAAAGAATAACCTAAAAATAAGACTTTAAAAGAAATTAAGTAAATGACGAAAATATAAAAACTTTAAAAGTAAATGACGAGAAATTAAAGTTTAACAAAACGTAAATTTAAAAACTTTAAAATTAAATAACTCTGAAAATAAACTAAGACAAACAAGTAAAAAATAAAGCTAAGTAAAATGGCGGTAAAAATAAGTTTAAAAATAAAATTGGACAAAAATGACATAATTTCGCAATTAATAAAAAAATGAATTAATTTCGCAATAATTGCAAAATCATGCAACAATGTCGCAATGCACAATGTCGCAATGCACAATGTCGCAATAATTGCAAAATCGAATCAGATGAAGATTTCGCAATAGAAAAAGGAACAATTTCGCAACTTATGGAGAATTCAATTTCGCAACTTTATGAAAAGTTCCAAAATCGAATCAGACAAAAGTACAATTTCGCAACTTATGAAAAGTTCAATTTCGCAACTTTATGAAAAGTTCCAAAATCGAATCAGAAAAAAGTACAATTTCGCAACTTATGAAAAGTTCAATTTCGCAACTTTATAAAAAGTTCCAAAATCGAATCAGACAAAAGTACAATTTCGCAACTTATGAAAAGTTCAATTTCGTAACTTTATGAAAAGTTCCAAAATCGAATCAGACGTTCCTAAAAAATAGGAACCAGATGTATGACGAAAATAAGCAACGTTTTAGCACTTTTTCAAGGACAATAAGCTAAGAACAACTCTAATAAGCTATCAATAAGCTAGAGAGAAGGTTAAAACTTATAAAAACATCAAAATGAGGCACGGAAATCAAAAGACTTAAACTTTATGTAAAAACTTGATGAAAAAGATGATGAAAACAAGAACGTGATTAACAAGAAAGATTAAAAGATGAAAATTAAAACAAGATTAAGCTTAAAACGTAAAGATTCAATTAAAAACAAGAAAGGAAGATGAAAGACTAAAGTTCTAGTGAGAGAAACTGTCACTTTCTCTCTCTAGAACTAAACTACTCCTACTCCTAAAACTAAAACTAAAACTAACCAACCTTCTCACAACAAGTGAGGGTGGTATTTATAGGAGAGGGGAGTGGTTGGTGGCTTCCTCTTTCTTTCTTTCTTTCTTGGTCCTCAGTCTTTCAGTCTTCTTAAATTCTTCGACTTTTAAGACTTCGTCTCGGGATTTCTTTGAACTCGTCTTGTTATTTCTTCATAAATTTGACTTGAGTTCTTCGGCTCTATTAAACTTTCGTCTTTGGACATTTTCTTCGATAAATCTTCAGAATAAGCCTTGGACTTCCGTTCTTTTTGCATTCTTGATCTTTTGACTTCGTCTTTTGTCTTTTTCTTCAATAAACCCCCGTGAAAGACCGTGTTTTCCTTCCTTTTCACATTTTGACCCTGAAACACAATAAAAACACAAACCACGCATAATTCCGCCATTTATGACATAAAATATACGTTTAGGTCCCGTTTTAATGTAATTAAGTGGTAGAAAAGATGGGTGTTTTCACACCTATCAGTATGCTCTGTCAAGTCATGCAAATTGTATTTTGTGTGACATATGCATCCAATAGTCACATGAATTGTATGTTTGTGTGAATTTTTATGATATGTAGTCACATATTGGAATGTGACTAACAATGATAATAAGTGTGACTATGTTTCATCTTCTAGTAACCTTTCAGAATTTAATAAAAACAAAAAACAAAATTCTGGAAATCAAATTTCAATTGCATTAATATATAAAAATTAATGTACATAAGTGTCGACGTATAGTCGGTATAAGCCCGACCTAACACGTGCGCGACCTAGGAGGCCCGCGACCCAACAGGCCCGTGGCCCATACACCTTACTTATCTTTCAAGAAACCCTAGTCCTATATAAACAGGGGTAGGGCGCTCATTCTATATCATCAGGTTATCTCTCTTAACCACACCTCTTATACTTTATCATCCCAATACTAATTTTACCGTTGGAGGTGGACTCCTGGGCTTCGTCCTCGGGTCCACGTCTAACTGGTTCTCTATTGTTTGCAGCATCACCCAGGACCGGGGAGCACGACGAGCGGCCTAGGAGAGTCGTTAAACCAGTCTAGCCAAACTGTGCTTCAACAAGTTGGCGCCATCCGTGGGATTCGACACAACTATGTCACGGTTTTCACGCCGCGGGAAAGCAAAGATTATTGCCAAAATTCGGTACCTCTGAAACCCTCGTATCTTTGTTTTTTATTCTGCACGTTCTGCCATGCGGTATGCCAAAAATCGGTATACTATGTTCATAATAATGGTCGGTATACCAGTAGAATTTGATTGCTTAATGTAACAAATGTCATGTCAGGAATTATTCTTATGAGCCAATATTTAAATCATGGTTTTTCAAATCATTATTACCCGTCAAAAGAACATGTGATTATCTAATTCGTGGGCCAATATCCTAATTTTTCCTCGTAAAAATTTATGGCGGCTCATTAGAAATTGTGTTGTCAATCCATATATCTACTTCGTGGTTTCTCAACTTTTATTATGCTAATTGTATATTTTGCAAAAATAAGCGATCTCAGAAATAAATTTTGTTCTTTTAGAGTTATGAGCTGTTGCACCAATCAGCATTGTTACCATGATATTATTATTTGACATGATGCAATAAAATTTCAAAATATTTGATACTATTACTAGTGGATCATAACAAATTAAATTGGGTATTATCTTATTATAATATTGCTATTAAGTCATGAATATTTTCAAACTCTATTCAATATTATCCTAGTATAATATTGCTTCTACTACTTAGTGGATCGTAACAAACTGAATTTGATAACGACGTTTTTTTTCCATGGTATTCAGTTTACCATGATAACGCAGTCTTTAATATTTGGCATTTCTACCTATTGTACGTTATGTTTGCGGTCATAGAGTCCGTTCTTTCGCGCTAGTCCGCATGACTGTTTAAATTATTAAATGATATTATCCATATCTTTTAAATAGGTAGTAAGATATTACCTAAAGTTTTTTAAAATAAAAGATATTATCTATATCTTTTTTGTTTAAAAAAAATCTTATCAATATTTTTCATATTAATAAAAAATATTGCATATGTCATTTAAAATTGGCGAGAAGATATTATATATATTTTTTAATTTAGTTCTTCGCATATGTCGCGACCCGACCTCTTTATCCGCGGTCATGGTACGTCCAGCCGCACTCATCCGCACGTTTTTTGAATATTTCATTTTTTCAAAAATCTGGAGTTCTGAGTCGCGTCCTTTCACATTAGTCCGCCGTATTAAAAATAATATTTTATTTTGGTCGTTGCAATCTGCGCGACCAAACATATTGTTTTGTTCGGTCGCGGTTATCCGCCCTCCCGGACGTATTATTTAGTTTGGTCGCTGCGAGCCACGCGACCAAACGTATTATTTTATTTAGTTTGGTCGCTGCGAGCCGCGCGACCAAACATCTTATTTTATTTAGTTTGGTCGCTGCGAGCCGCGCGTCAAACGTCTTACTTTATTTAGTTTGGTCGCTGCGAGCCGCGCGACCAAACGTCTTATTTTATTTAGTTTGGTCGTTGCGAGCCGCACGCCAAACGTCTTATTTAGTTTGGTCGTTGCAATCCGCGTGATCAAACATAATATTTTATTTGGTCGTTGCGATCCGCGCGACCAAACGTATTATTTTATTTAGTTTGGTCGCTGCGAGCAGCGCGACCAAACGTGTTATTTTATTTGTCGCTGCAAGACCAAACGTCTTATTTTATTTAGTTTGGTCGCTGCGAGCTGTGCGCCAAACGTCTTATTTTATTTAGTTTGGTCACTGCAATCCGCGCGATCAAACATAATATTTTTATTTGGTCGTTGCGATCCGCGCGACCAAACGTATTATTTTATTTAGTTCGGTCGCAGCGATCCGCCGCCGAACGTATTATTTAGTTTGGTCATCGTAATCCGCGCAATCAAGTGTATTACTTTGTTTAAATTTCGTCACAGTGATCTGCGCATTCAAACGAATTATTTTATTGGACCGCCTTTCTAATATTAAGTGACTATTTATGATACGTATATATATATATATATATATATATATATATATATATATATATATATATATATATATATATATATATATATATATATATATACATATATATATATATATATACATATATATATATATATATATATATATATATATATATATATATATATATATATATATATATATATATATATATATATATATATATATATATATATATATATATATATATATATATATATATATATATATATATATATATATATATATATATATATATATATATATATATATATATATATATATATATATATATATATATATATGCTAGTCCGACATTCGGACAACTTAAGCTTGACGGGCTGTACATGTACCTATCGTTCCCAGGAGGAATAAGAGGAATGAGCCTACCCTACTAATTAGACTCGTCGAGTAAGTGGGATGCAACCCCATAGACCATGGATCTTGTATCCTTGTTAGGCCCCTTGCTAATCAAGACGTCGATAGCAAGTTTTACAGGCAGTATACTGTGACTGAATAAAGACACGCTTGTGTACACCTAACAACTCGTCAGCCTTACCTGGCCGTCCTTATGGTAGTAGCGGCAGGCCAACACGTAAAGAGTTCTGCCTCACCCATAAAGACACTTTATGATATTACATTCTTCATAAATAACATGTCGTGTTATAAATTTAATGCGAAACAAATCGGGACTTGATTAAGTTTAATACTGCTAAATCGACTATAGCACCATCAAACTTGGGGGGCTACCAGGGTATAATTATACTGCTATTCCCTGCAGGTCACGCGAATTCTTTGGATATATTCATTTTCCGTAGAGGTCCACCTTCTGTTGGTTTATTCCTTCACCGCGGAAGTACTCCTTATGCGCGCTTATCTGTGTGTCGTAGAAGTATCTCTTCCACGGGCTCATAATCTTTCGCCATGGAAGTAATCTCTTCCACGTGCGCATTATCTTCACTGTAGGAGTATTCTTCCACGTGCGCATGATCTTTTGCCGTGGAAGTATTCTTCCACGGGCTCATAATCTTCCGCCGTGGAAGTAATCTCTTCCATGTGCGCATTATCTTCTCCGTGGAAGTATTCTTCCAATGCGCATGATCTTTCGCCATGGAAGTATTCTTCCACGGGCTCATAATATTTCGCCGTGGAAGTAATCTCTTCCACGTGAGCATTATCTTCGCCGTGGAAGTAATCTCTTCCACGTGAGCATTATCTTCGCCGTGGAAGTAATTCTTCCACGCGCTAATTATTTTCGCCGTGGAAGTATTGTTCCACGCACTCATAATATTTCGCCGTGGTAGTATTCTTCTACATGCTCATAATTTTTCGCCCTGGAATTAATTCTTCCACGCGCTCATTATTTTTGCCGTGGAAGTAATTCTTCCACGCACTCATTATTTTCGCCGTGGAAGAAATTCTTTCATGCGCTCATTATTTTCGCCGTGGAAGTAATTCTTCCAGGCGCTCATTATCTTCGCCGTGGAAGTAATTCTTCCACGTGCGCATCATTGCGCCACGGAAGTACGTCTTCCGTTGTCTCATTCTTTTTGCATTGGAAACAGGTCTTCCACTGGCTCATTCATTTTGCCATGAAAGCAGGTCTTCCATTGGCTTATTATTTTTACCACGGAAGTACGTCTTTCGTTGGTTCATATCTTTGGTGTGGAAGTACGCCTTCTGTGATAAATTGGAATGCCCGACCGTGAATTGATTTTCTAAAGTTTGCATTGTTTGACGCTAATTAAATGAAGCTTGATCAACTACGTTTAGTTCAGATAGAATCCTGGAAATTTTTTTGGAGTCGTTATCATGTGTCGTGGCACATTGCCACAGAAGTATGTCTTTTATTGGCCTTAAGCCGAATGCAATATTCACAATATGCTGCATCATTAGTGGGTACAAGAAGTACATCTTCCAACTATTCACGATGCAACATACGGGTTCCACCTCCACCTCCACAAAACCTTATTATCATCCTCACATTAGAGAGGAATAAGAATTATACCTTGTTGATGCCAGTGTTACCCTGGCTATAGAACAGGTTTTCTTTTTGCGGGGTCCTTACCGTCTAATCACGGGAAACCAAGCATTCTAGCACAACCACCATCTTACGTATACGGGTTCCCCATATTTTTTTTGACGTGGATACGCTCACAGGTAGCGGATATGGTGTAGAGTCTAGTAACCTTGGTGAAAACCTCGCATACTAGAATGGGGGGACATGATGACGTATAGTGGTTGCGCTCACTATTCGCATAGTTTGCCCATCATCTTATTGATAAAGGTAGCCCACCACGTGGATGTCCTAGAAGCAAGCCATACAAGTTATTTGGTAAGCGTGACATATGAATGAGTCTAGCATAACATGGTCAGTATAAGCCCGACCTAACAGGCGCGCGACCCAGGAGGCCCGCGACCTAACAGGCCCGTGGCCCATACACCTTACTTATCTTTCAAGAAACCCTAGTCCTATATAAACAGGGGTAGGGGGCTCATTCTATATCATCAGGTTATCTCTCTTAACCACACCTCTTATACTTTATCATCCCAATACTAATTTGACCGTCGGAGGTGGACTCCGGGGCTTCAGCCTTGGGTCCACGTCTAACCGGTTCTCTATTGTTTGCAGCATCACCCAGGACCGGGGAGCACGACGAGCGGCCTAGGAGAGTCGTTAAACCGGTCTAGCCAAACTATGCTTTAACAATAAGCAAATCAACAATTGTAATGTCGTATTATTCTCAACTAACATATTTTTCACAAAGAATCACAGTTATAAAGACTTTGAATCACCGTATTGTAGAGTCTTTTGAGCCTTGTTATTCCTAGCTTGTTTCTTCATATGAAGAATAGTCGTATATGTACTGCCTGCTGGAACGTTCGTCAAGCGCTTAGATCCTATCTTTGGTGCACATTCAACAATAACTTTTATGGTATTCGATGGTGTTGTTTCTTGTAGGGAAACAAAAGTCGTGTATTAAACATTGAACTACATATGAAAAACTATGTATATGTAGGATGATAAAAAAAGTGTATGTACCTTTTGATAAAAAATAACCTTTTCCTTTGGCCATGCCACAAAACTACCTTCTACATCCTAATAGTTTTCAAATCATTATTTTCATCATCAGGTATGAATGTTGTATCCACTAGGGATTCATCAACTGAAACTCTGTAGCAATATTTTGGCAGTGGTTGGTTATGAATCATTATAGTGTCTCCATCCTTATACTTGTATACCGTATCGTTACTAGTGATAATTGTCCTCGAGATGTTCCACAGTTTGCACCTAAATGTCTGAAAAAAATATGTTTACATGAATTAATGAGAAATGAATTAAACAAGTAATTATATGAGTAATGATGAAATACTTACATCTGGGATTGATGGTAGAGACTGATTTACTTTCGATTTAAAAGGTGTACGCTTCTTTCGTAATGATGAAGTAGGTAAGTCTTGTTGTGTCGAGGGAGACAGATGTTGTTGTGATCCGGAAGCTGGAAAAATATCTTCTTGAGATTGAGAATTTTGAAGTGGAGACTTCTTTTCTAACGATGTAGTCTTATTTTTTGCTCTCCTAGTTCTAACAGGTCCCTGCATATATACACAACACAGTAAATAAGTCATGTATGTACAATTTAGAAACCAAACATGGTTTATTTATAACTTACCTTGTTCGCACTTGCAGTTGTAGTTGTAGTGTCCAAATCCTTGTTCGAAGTTGCAATTGCCTTAGACATTGGAATTATCACACCTTTCTGAACTCTACCACTACTGATTGACGTCCTTTGCTCCTCACTAGGTATTGTATTTAATGTATTATTTCTAGTGGTAATACCTGCAATATATAATTATGTTAATTGTTATTGGTATTACAGACTGAAAATCATGATATCTAAATTATAAAACTAGTCTTACATTTGACTGACTTGGCATTAAATCATCTATATTAACCCCATGTGCAGACATAACTTTCAACATTTTATTAAGAGTTTCATGTGTTTTTGACATCTGGGTGGTTAATTGAGTGACTGTAATCTCTTTATCTTTACGCACATGTCTCTCCTTATCAAGTTCAGTGTCAAGCATCGCAATCCTTACATCAGTTCCTTGTTTCCTTCTAGGAAGATCAAAGAACTTCCTGCACGTAACTCTGCCTCCCACTCCTCTTGCATACCCTCCCTTGTCCTTTCCTAATACATGTGATAATGAATCTGTGCCACTATCAACTGTCAAGGTTCCATCTCTGATCTGGTCCTCTACTTCCAGCTGCACACAAAAAATGGTAAATTATTTATTATACGAATATAAACATAATATAGAAAAGTTTGCAATAACACATAAAATCTTAGTGCCAACTTTGATTGTTTCATCATCTGTCTCTATTCCGTCTTTTCTAACCCTTCCGTTAAACCACAATACACCACGGGGGGAGGGGGGGGTTCTTGATCTGGTTTAATATCTTTTCTTATGATCTTCAAAACATCAAATATATACAGATGAAAATGTAAACCAACATAGACAACAGTGTTAGGATATTACACCAATATAACCTTACCATTTGCTCTTTTACATATACATAACCACCACGTCCCATTGTATGCTGATAAAGAGACTTGGAACGCGCCAATTTATTTGCAGCTGATTTCACCTAACAAAAGAGATTACTGGATGAAAAGTTGCTAGTATGTAACAGAGTGTGTTTGTCATACGGAGTTTCTAAACAATGCATACATACGGTGTTTATAAATGTAAAACGAAATAGAAATTAACAACCTTAAATTATTCTTTGACCGTGTGGTTTACAAAAGCAACCCACTTTTCGGCATTGAAGATTGCTTTGTAAGTCTGTTTTGCAGGTGTATCTAGGTTGGGAACTATGTGATTTGCTGCCATTTTACTTCTGAAATTTCTTAGAAGTTCACCTACCTTATTCATAACCAACTTTTTGAAGGACACATCAACTTCAAAGTATTGCTGCACATATTAACATAATGACTAATAGTTGGGTAAAACAATTTGTATGTGTACCGTGGTTTTAGCCCAAAGTTTTTCTCTTGCTTCCTCTTTCACATCTTTCCACAATAGAATCTTCAATCCTATCTGCTCCCGAACAATGTCTGCTAAAAAACTGATAAAAAATGATCTGTTTAGCCCTGATATTCTATTCAGTGCATCAAAGTTTACATTTATCTTCATGATACCTACTTTTCCATATTTTAACTGAAACTTAGATAACCTAGTTATACCCCTCCTACTAACAACCTTCTGTTTACTGATGTCTTCATCCTCGTTTGATTGACCACCATAATTCTATGATAATTGTTTCATAATGCTAGTAATGCATACAAATCTATTAAATTGTTGCAACCTGTCGGTTGATAATACAACAGGTGCCTAGCAATAGCAGACCAACAAAACAAAAAAAAAATCATATTAAACAAGGAGAACTGACATCATCCAACCTTCCTTTTGCCATTGATGTTGCTCCCCTCTACAGCATTCCTTGACCGAACCTTTTTCTCAACAATTTCTTTCCAAGTTTTTTTATTGGCTAGGCCAACAACAACATTTGGTCTTGGAGATTTAGCTTGAGAAGATTGAGCTTTGTGAGTGTACTTTGATCTGGGATTGTGATTTCGTCTTGTAGCATCAGCTTGAGCAACTAATTCTTCATCGCCGGAGTCAAAGAAAGGGCTCATTTTAATCCAATCTCTGTTTTCCCATTCCTCCTGATATTTGACCACATCATGTGTTTAAAACAATTAATCGATGGTATAAAGGTATACAGCTTTATGCATAAACACATAACAACTTAACTATACCTTGTTGGAAATTTTCTTATATCCTTTGGAGTAAGAAGTCGGCTTTTACTTTGAACCTGACATAGCATTAAGTTGAATAAATTAAAAATTCACACTGTTGTACATTCAACCATAACTTCAAGTTTAAACAGCTTTACCTTTAGAATTGGTATTCTTCTTAAGTTCTAACCAATGTTGTAAAACAAGGCCTAGGCAGCCGCCTAGGGGCGCCTAGGCGCTAGGCGGTCATACTCCGCCTAGGAGCTAGGCGGTCAAAAAACTCAAGAAAATCAACAAAAAGTCAATATTTCTTACAAAAATTAAGGGTTTCCTTTCTAATATATAGTGCCCATATTTATTTTAACGTAACATCTTAAAATAATAGATAAACGGATTATTATAAACATAAAGTAATGGGTTTTTCGTATGAATTGGAACCAATTGAATTATATGTTCATGTTTAAAGTTTAAGCACTTAAATTGTTATGTTTAATTTTTCTATTTTGTAAGAACTTCGAATTATTTGAAATTAGAAGTATTTTTTATGTTATACATATTATTTATAATATTTATATGCATAAAATTCCAATCTGCCTAGGCGGCGCCTAATGAATTCCGCCTCGAAGGTCGTCGACCGCCTCACTAGCACCTAGCGATTTCTGAAACCTTGGTTCTAACTCATAATCCTCATCACTCGTGTCTTTTTCCTCATCACTTGTATCTTCCTCCTCATCACTAGAATCTACCTCGACATCATTAGTGTCTTCCTCCTCATCAGATGAATCTGATTCATCCTCTGTAGTAGGTTTTAATACAATAGGAGCTTCTAAACAGGGAGGACGAATAGAGGGAGTACAAACTTTTTTGGAACAAGTTGTGGCATTAGGTACACCTAAAATTTGAGTTTGAAGCAAGGAAGGAAGAACAGAGGGAGGACGAACTCGAGCGGACGGACTTGTGGCATTAGGAGTTTGAAACAAGGAAGGACGAATAGATGAAGAACTTGTGACATTATGTATGCCTACAATTGGAGTTTGAAACAATGGAGGACGAAAACAGGAAGTACTTGAAGAACTTCTTAGAAAACTACGAATCCGACTTGTATTGCTAGGGGGTGGGCGGAATTTAGCATTTTCAAAAGTTGATGATGAAGTGTCTGATTCAATATGAATTACTTTGGCAAACATGTACATGTTAATGTTAGTTATATGTCGATGAAGGGAGTGTTTGGCATTATGTGTAGGCTGGTTGTGGATGCCCTAATAACATTTGGATTTGGTTATGCATATGTTTGTATAGGGGACCACATCAACTGATTTCAAAAAACCTAAAACAATATCTTACCAAAATAACCTGAAACTATAACATACTATGGGACCATATCCAAATACATTAACAAAACCCATAACATAGATTGAAACACAGACCATATAAACACATTAAGAAGGGTTAATCCTATAAATTGAATCACATTAAATAAATATGACATAGGTCCACATACATACATTAAAAATTAGTATGAACCCTAATATTTAAATTTACACTATTTGTATGAACCCTAATATTTAAATTAAACAATACTGATTGTTGCATTACCTCTTTCCTGATACTTCATGTCGTTAATAATTGTGTAAATTTGCCACTATTGTGTATGAGGTTTTATATTTTTGATCGTTTATTGGGTGGTTAATTTAGGGTTCATTCTTCCTGTGTGCAGTGTGTGATTGTGAAAATGGTGGTGGTTACAAGATGGTTACCGGATATTATGTGTGTTTAATAAAAATGTAAATATTAAATTTACGTTAATATAAAATTATAATTAACATTTAATTTTTAATAGTTAATAATAAATAAATGATAAGTAAATAAAAAAGCATATACGTTGAATTTTTATTAAAAACATTTTTGTTAAAACTAACTAACTTTAAAAAGTTTATAATTTTAAACATAAAATTAAAATACTACTTTAATTTAAACATAAATTTATAGTTAAATAACTTAAATATATTAGGTTAAAATAATGCTTGACAACCGCAAGATAAATATATTTTGGTTTTTAAGCAGTGTGTGGGATTTAGTTGAGCTTTATATCAATCACCTTAAATAATCATCTCAAGCAATTTAATATGAATAAGGTCGATTTTGAATGGTCGGTTTAATAAGGTTAGGGTGTCAACATTCTACTTTGGTATTGGGTTAGGGTTTATGGTTTATGGTTGGGTTTAAGGTTTATATGTGGTTTAAGGTATACGGTTGATGGTTAAGGTTTAGGAATTATGGTTTAGGGTTTATGGTTTAGGGTTAATGAAGTAGTTTATGTTTAGGGTTTATGGTTCAGGGTTAATTAAGTGGTTTTTGTTTAGGGTTTATGGTTTAATTTGAGTTCATGTTTTAGGGTTAATTAATGGTTTAAGGTTTATGATTTAGTGTTTAGGGTTTTTTTTGGGTTAAGGTTTAGGGCTTAGGGTTTGGGGTTTAGGGTTTAGGGTTTAAGGTTTAGGGTTTAAGGTTTAGGATTTATGGTTTAATTAGCTAGGGTTTGTTGTTTAATGGTTAACTAATGGTTTAATGTTTATAGTTTAAGGTTAAATGGTTTAAGATTTATGATTTAGTATTTAGGGTTCATTGGTTTAAGGTATATGGCTTAGGGTTTATGGTTTATGTTTTTAGGTTTATGGTTTAAGGTTTAGGATTAATGGTTTAATTATCTAGGGTTTGTGGTGTAAGGGAATTAATGGTTTAAGGTTAAATGGTTTAAGGTTTATGATTTAGTGTTTAGGGTTCATTTGTTAAGGTTTAGGGTTTAGGGTTTAAGGCTTAGGGTTTATGGTTTAAGGTCTAGGGTTTGTGGTTTAAGGGTTAATTAATGGTCTAATTTTTATAGTCTAAGGTTAAATGGTTTAAGGTTTATGATTTAGTGTTTAGGGTTTTTTTAGGGTTAAGGTTTAGGGCTTAGGGTTTGCGTGTTGGGAATAAATTAAGGCCAGATCACTTGAGCGCTGACAAGAGTAAAACAAGCGTTGACAAGAACAAAACAAGCGTTGACAGCTCAAGCGTTGACAAGATAAAGTCAAGCGTTGACACATTAAAGACAAGCACTGACGGAAAGATATACTCTACGCGTTTATTGTATTCTAGATTACTTCTAGTAAAGATAGGAACAACAATGTATTTTCTATATTTATCTTTACCTAGAATAGCTGATACGTAGATTATTGTACAAGGCTTCTTATGTCTATAAAAGAAGACCTTTAGGTTAATGTTTCATATAAGTTTTTCATTCGTAAACTACTTTCATTGTAAGCAAGTTTGATATCATTAATCAAAGTGAAAGTTTGTTTATATCATTGTGTGTTCTTGTTTAAGTGTTAAATTCCGCATAACACTTAGATTCATAAGCATATACAAAGGTTTCTCTAAGTGTATTACTTGATCTAATCTCGTATACATAAAGCTAAATCGATCTAAGTTTGGGATCAACAAGTGGTATCAGAGCTTGTTGAGGAACTTTTGATCTTTAAGAACACAAGAATCCTAAAAATCATCAAAACCCTAATTTTCTCAAAAACCCTAACAACATCATGTCTGAAGCAATAACCTCCTCCTCCTCATCTTTACCAATCATCAAGATTCCCATGCTTGATGCAACCAACTTTGATTTGTGGAAATTCAACTTTGAGCAATATCTGGGAATCTATGACTACACACTCTGGGAGGTTATTGAATATGGAAACACATTCAATAAAGCCCAAAAGATTGCTAATGTTATTGCTCAAAGATCAGCTGTTGCTGGATGTTCTAAAGAGGATAAGAGAGAAAAACCTGGAGATGGTAGAGCTGTGGCTGCTGATGACATAGCAAAGAAAAGGGTCGACATGAAAGCCCTAAATATTCTGAAAGTCTCTTTAGGACAAGAGAACCAACATAAATATAGAGGCTATGAATCTGATAAAACCCTTTGGGAAGCTCTTGAAGTTGCATATGGTGGCAATGCAGACACTAAGGAAGAAAAGAAAAAGCAACTCATGCATGATTATGCTGTCTTCAAAGCTCAACCCAATGAGAAACTGAGTAGTGTGAGAAGCAGATTACTTGACATTACAAGCAAGTTGTCCTTCATGGGGACACAACTTGGTGATGTTGACATTAATGCTACCTTTCTTAAAAGTCTTAGTGAGGCATGGAAGATTGAGGCAAGATCTATTCTTGCTAACAATACTTACAAGAGTTCCTCGTTTGATGACATCTACAACAAACTAAGGCTGTTGGAAGATGAAACTCTTTTAGAGCATGGAAGCAAGCCTACCAACAGTAACATGGCCTTCTTCTCTCATAGTGAAGGTCAATTCAGTCAGAAGGACTCTTACATGCATCCAGTTACTGGATCATCATATGTCAGCGCTGGAACAAGTCTTGTCAACGTATCCTATTCAGACGCTGACACATTCAAGAGTGACTCCCCAAGAGTTAAACCTGTTGGTTTAGATTTGGATACTGTATGTGCTTATATTGCTTCTTTGCCCAATGGTTCAGTGATTACATATGAGGACCTTAAGCAGATAAGTGATGAGCACTTGGAAGAGATGAACATTAAGTGGAACATGGCTCTTGCTAGTATAAGAGCAAATAGATGGAACAGAAGGTTTAAGAAGAAGATGACCTTCAATGCAAAAGACACAGTTGGATTTGATAAATCCAAAGTTAAATGCTACAACTGTCATCGTATGGGGCACTTCATGAGGGAATGCAGATCTCCTAGAAGATCTGTTGCTGGTAAACCCTCAAGTCAGGTTGTTAAAGCTCAGGATTCCAAAGCCATGGTTGCAGTTCAAGGAATTGATGGTATGGGATGGGATTGGAGCTATCTGGCTAAGAATGTTGAAGAGGATAAAGCTTTGATTGCTGAGGTTGAAGAAGAAGAGCATGTTGAATATGCTCTCATGGCACACTCCTCCTCTTCATCTGATAATGAGGTATACAATGATGCTTTTTGTAGTAAAGGTTGTAGGTTAAACACTGAGAAACTTAACAAAGAAGTGTTAAGATTAATGAGTGATGTGAGTACTGAAAAGTGAAAATTGTATAATTACCAAGTAGCCCTCACTCAAACTGAGAAAACCGTTTCTGAATACAAGAAAATGGAATTTGACTTAAAAGATAAAATAAATATCTTAAAACATGAGTTAGAGGCTAGTATGGATATTAGAAACATCATGGAAAAGGGTTAATGGTGAGTTACAGGCTAAATTAGATGAGGCCATTAAGAATAAAGATAATGTTGGCCTTAAAATTCAAAGATTTGATAGAGCCACTCAAACCCTAGGAGACTGTGTGGGTAAACAAAGGGATCCTAAGGACATGACTGGGATTGGGATGCATGATTACTCTTTGGTTCCACCACCAGCTGGTGACTTCTATGGTGTCCAACAAAAGGACCTATCTTGGACTGGTTTGCCAGAATTCCAAGAGGAGGAATTCATTCCTCCACCAAGATTTGTCACTCCAGTTGAAGAGTACCAACAAAAGTTGACTGACCTGAATGAATGGAAGAAAGCTAACCCTACCTTGTTTGTTAAGGGTGGCTTGCTATGTGAAAGTCCCAATGAGTCAACTCCCATTAAGGTTACAAACCCAGTCACTGGTAAAGCTGTTGACCTAGGCTCAAACACTGATAGAAAACCTAGCATTAAATATATAGAGATGTATAGGAATACTAGGTCACCCAAGAGCCAAGTTAGCAATAATGGAACAGGCTTCTTCTCTTCTAGACCTAAGGTTGTGTCTAGAAAAGCTTGTTACACTTGTGGTAGCTTTTCACACTTGGCATACAAGTGTGTCAACGCTCCCAAAGCTAGCGCTGACAGGAACAATTTTAGCGCTGATAGGAACAAAGTCAACGTTTTCAGAAAGTCAAACGTTGTCAGACCCAAACCTTGTGTGCAGCAAAGTCCACAAGTGATTAGACCTGCCCCATTCTTTACTAGAGGGTCTAACACTCATGGACAAAGACCATTTCAAAAGACAAACACCTGGTCTAATAGGCAATGGGTTTATGTAGCAAACCCTAGGTTCAACGCTGACAAGGGTAATTTCAGCGTTGACAAGACTAATTCCAACGCTGACAGAAACGTGACCAGACCTAAATATTTGCAACCACAGGGTAAGAGGTCTAAAGCTTCTTCAAGCTTAACATGGAGACCCAAGAAAAATCAAAACCCTAATGATAATGGGATTTCAATGACCTTCAACAGATTTAATTACATTTCAAAGGTCATTACAAAACCTATTGGGGTCAACTTGGTATTTCATCCTAAGAAGGATGAGAATGAGGTTGTTGTGAGAACTAAGTCTGTTCTTATTGAACAACCAGATGAATCCAAGTCTTTTAAGACTTGGGTTCCCAAAGAAAACTAATTTGTTTTCTTTATGTGCAGGGCATTCAAAGACAGGTCAATGATTATGGATATTGGGATAGTGGATGCTCAAGGCACATGACAGGGAAGGAAGACTATTTAACGAACTTCACTCCCATTAAAGATGGTGATAAGGTTTACTTTGGAGGCGGATATGGTACTATCACAGGCAAAGGAACCCTTCTCACCAAGAATTTGCGTTTTGAAAACGTCTTTCTGGTAAAAGAACTTGATTACAACCTTTTTAGTGTATCACAAGTTTGTGATAACAAAAATAAAGTTCTGTTTACTGATACTGAGTGTTTGGTGTTAAGCAAGGATTTTAAGATCCCTGATGAGAAATATATTGAGTATAGAACACCTAGGCATAAAGACATATACAATGTGAATTTGAATGGGATTAAAATGAACAATAATATGTCTTGTTTTTATGCTAAAGCCTCAGTAGATGAAAGTAATTTGTGGCACAGGAGACTAGGGCACATAAATTTTAAAAATATAAATAGACTTGTGAGACTTGGTTTGGTTGATGGTTTGCCTGAGAAGGCCTTCCACAATGACCATTCTTGTGTTGCATGTCTTAAAGGCAAGCAGCACAAGGTCTCATTCAAGTCCAAACAGGTGCATACTAGTTCTAGACCTCTTCATATGCTACACATGGACCTCTTTGGTCCAACCAATATAGAAAGTTTGAATGGTAAGTCATATTGCTTTGTTATCACAGATGAATTCTCTAGGTTTACTTGGACATTCTTTCTAGCTATGAAGAGTGACACAACTGATATTCTAATTGATTTTATCACTCAGATTGAAAAGAGGTCTGGCAATGAGGTTAAAATGCTTAGGAGTGATAATGGTGGTGAATTTAGGAATAAGAAGCTAGATGATTTCTGTGCCAGGAAAGGAATTACTAGGCAATTTAGTATTGCTAGAACCCCACAACAAAATGGGGTTGCTAAGAGGAAAAATAGAACCCTAATTGAAGCAGCTAGAACAATGTTGGCTGATGCTCATTTTCCTATAGCCTTTTGGGCTGAGGCTGTTAATACAGCTTGTTATGTTCAAAATAGAGCATTGGTTAACAAAATTCAGAATAAAACACCTTATGAGTTGCTTTGGGGAAGAAAACATAATATTGGTTTTCTCAGACCTTTTGGTTGCATGTAGTAGTTTTGGACACTAGTGATGCCTTAGGTAAATTTAGTGCAAAAGGTGATGAAGGCTACTTCATGGGGTACTCAGTGCAGAGCAAGGGATATGGGGTTTATCTTAAAGAAGAAAAACGTATACTTGAAAGAGTACATGTTAGGTTTTTAGAAAATAAACCTAGTGATCCTGAAAGTGGTCCTAATTGGTTGTTTGACTTGGAACCCTTATCTAGAACTTTAAATTATATGCCTGTCACTAATCCAGACATTGTGAAGGTAGCTTCAAATGTTGTGGAGGAACAAGTTATTGATGTTTCAGGTACACAGGTTCATGAAAAGGTTGGATCACAAGCAGAAAAGGCATCTCCTATACAAGAATATGTCACAATTCCCATTTGGACAGATGCTTTTGCTGCTGCTGCTGATGGTGGTAAAGATAATGGTGGTTTCCAAGTACCACCAGATACAAACATGCATGGTCCTTCAGGCGCTGACAAAGGCAAATCTAGCACTGACAAGACCAATTCAGACGTTGATGGTTCAGACGTCGACAACAACAGTTCAAGTGTTGTTAGCCCAAGCGCTGAAAATCAAGATTCAGGCATTGACAACACCTTTGCACATCTTTTCTCTTCCACTTTTGAACAAGGTGAACCTTCCAATTCATATGAAGAAGGTCATCCTTATGTTGATATAAGAGAGTCTGATGAAGAAGATATTGGCAACATGGAGAATGAAGTTGAAGATACCAGACTTTTTGAGGGAGGAGTACTTACTTCAGTTATGAAGAATCATCCTCCTTCTCAAATCATTGGTAATGTTAATACTCCAGTTCAGACTAGAAGATCTCATCAAGGTCTTGGTGGGTTTATTGCCAATATACACAAGAAGGTTGATACCCCTCTTGTGCAAGCATGTTTGTTTGCCTGTTTTCTGTCACAACAGGAACCCAAGAAAATATTTGATGCTCTCAAAGAACCAAGTTGGGTGGAAGCAATGCAGGATGAGCTTCACCAATTTGCAATTCAGGATGTTTGGGAGCTGGTTGACTGTCCTAGATATGTCAGACCTATAGGGATAAGATGGGTTCTAAGGAACAAGAGAGATGAAAGAGGCATTGTGGTCAGAAACAAGGCAAGGTTAGTGGCTCAGGGATATACACAAGAGGAGGGGATAGACTATGAGGAGGTCTTTGCACCAGTTGCAAGGATTGAAGCTATTAGGATTTTTCTAGCTTATGCATCCTGCATGGGCTTCACAGTCTATCAAATGGATGTCAAGAGTGTCTTCCTCTATGGAACTATTGTTGAGGAAGTATATGTAATGCAGCCTCCTGGTTTTGAGGATCCAGAGCATCCAGATAAAGTGTATAGAGTCAAAAAGGCTATGTATGGCCTTCATCAAGCCCCTAGAGCATGGTATGGTACTTTGTCTACCTATTTGGTGTACAATGGGTTCAAGAGGGGCACCATAGATCAGACACTGTTTACAAAGAAGAAAGGCAAGGATGTGTTGCTTGTCCAGGTCTATGTTGATGATATCATTTTTGGGTCTACTGATCCAAAGATGAGTGAGGATTTCTCCAAGCTTATGACAGACAAATTCAAGATGAGTGCTATGGGGGAGATGAACTTCTTTCTTGGTTTACAAGTTCAGCAGAAAGAAGATGGTATCTTCATCTCCCAGGATAAATATGTGGCTGAGATCTTGAAGAAGTTTGGCTTTTCTCCACATGAAAAGAGGGCTACTACTCCTATGGATAGAGAACACCCTTGGGGAAAGATTGGAGATGGGAAAGATGTTGATGTCAGGCACTATAGATCCATGATTGGATCCTTGATGTATCTTACTGCCTCCAGACCTGACATCATGTTTGCTGTGTGTGCTTGTGCACGCCATCAAGTGACTCCCAAAGAATGTCACCTTTATGCTGTGAAGAGGATCTTTAGGTACCTAAGATGCTATCATAGTCTTGGTTTGTGGTACCCAAAGGATTCACCATTGGAGCTGATTGCATATTCAGATAGTGATTATGGAGGTGATAAATTTGATAGGAAATCAACAACTGGTGGATGTCAGTTTCTTGGGAGCATGTTGATATCTTGGCAATGCAAGAAACAAACAGTGGTGGCTAATTCTACAACTGAAGCTGAGTACGTGGCTGCAGCTGCTTGTTGTGGACAAGTTTTGTGGATTCAGAACCAGCTGTTGGACTATGGGTATAATTTCATGCATACCAAGATATTTGTTGACAATAACAGCACTTTATGCATCATTAAGAATCCTGTACATCATTCTAAAACTAAACACATAGAAATTAGACACCATTTTATAAGAGATTTCTTTGAAAAAGGTTTAATACAACCAGATAGGGTTGACACTGAGGAAAATGTGTCAGATTTACTAACTAAACCTTTTGATGCTGGGAGGTTTCAATACTTGGTAACAAGTATTGGAATGGTCAATCTCACATAATATGTGTTTTGGAGTCTTTTTGTATAAGTATGTACAGGATGATGCATTGTTATTGGTCTTATTATGATTTTAGATTTTCCACTATATTTTTCTAACACTGACAAAGGTTGCTTGAACGCTGATAAGTGTTTTTGCAACGTTGTCAGCAATATAACTGTCTAACGCTGACAAAGCTTCCCTCAACGCTGTCATGTGTTATCGGGGCGTTGTCAGCAACAATGTTAGTTTTGTGGTTTTCAATCTAAATGTGTAGATGGTGTTAGCAGTATACCATTGGATACAGAGTTGCTTATGGATCTTTGAAGCTACTAGGAATGCATCTATTTGGACATGTTTTTGTTTATGGATGATGGTTGGAATTTTCAATTCCTATCTTGACATAAATTTTTATGTTCATGCATATTTTTGGCAACTCATGTATCATAGTTTAAGGGGAGGTTTTAGGAACCTTTAGGATGTTTGGGTATCCATATGATACTCTTATCACAATTCTAGATTGTGTCCACAGGTGAGTATGAGTTAGTTTTACTAAATCATGAGGCACTATAGCATGCAAAGTTGATATACTATGCATGTTGCCAAGACATTTTTGGCCTAGAATTGGTTGTGGTCTGTTGGGAGACTTGGGAATAATTTTGTTATGGGCTTTACCTAGGAGTAACAAGGAATTTTATAAGGTAACTTGGTTGTTAAGAGTTTTGGTTAGCAAGGGACACTAGAGTACTGTTATGTCTATCTTGCTTAAGCAAGTGTGCATAACTGGACAGTGCTTGCCGCCCTATAATAATTATCATCTTTTTGGTTATCTTCTCTAGGATAAATTACTTCGTTAAGGTCATTTTTCGTTTTTAAACATTTTTATTTTTGGACGCTGACAAGAATTTTCCAAGCGTTGTTGTGACCAAATTAGACGCTGACATGGCTATAGGCAAACGTTGACAAGATTATAGCCGTTGGGCGTTGATAGGTTATTTTTGACCGTTGACACTCAATGGGACCTACCCAGTTGTTACTTTTTGACATATTTTTAGGCCGTAATTTTGGGAGTTGTTACCTCTCATTTAATGCATGAGATAAACTTATACTTTTTCATATTTTCATGATTGTGTTTTTGAAAATACTTGCCTATTTTTGGGCCAATCACATGCATTTTCTTCTCCTATAAAATTGGCTCCTATTTTTAAACAGGGTATCTATAATTCTTGTCTAACACAATTTTCTCTTATCAACTTCATCTTCTTCACTTAAATTTAACAGCTTTCAACAATGGCACCAAAGTTTAGACCATCAGAGTTGGAATTGGGGTTCAGAAGTCAACATAACATGATCGCGTATCTTGAAGCTGATGATACTCTGTTTCCCCAATACTCACAAATGGTGGCGTATTTGAACGCATCCCCCTTAAGGTATGCTCTTTCTCATGCACCACTCATTCCAGTCACACATATTAAACAGTTTTGGAATACTGTCAGTTCCTCAACAATTAATAGAGTGACTACATTTACTTCTATTGTTCATGGGAGACCTTGGGTGGTTACTGAGGCTTTGGTACGCCAAGCCTTGCATCTTGATGATGCTGATGGTATAGCCACCCTTCCCATCAATGAAATAGAACAAGGGCTAAGGGCTTTGGGATATCCTTTTCCTGATGAAGGTACCCTAAACAAGTATCATAAACAGGAATTTCCCCCAGCCTGGAAGTACCTCATACATGTCCTCCTTCAATGTTTGAGTCCCAAATGTACTGCACACAATGAGATCAATAGATCCATTTCCAGTGCTATTGTGTGCATTGCAACAGGGCAAAAATTTAATTATTCAAAAATGATTTTTGAGGGCATGTGTAAAAATAAGGGGAACAAAATGACTTTAGCTTATCCCCGATTTTTACAAATGGTTTTTGATGTTCAAGGATATTGCACAAGGGATCACAATGATTTTTATAAGATCCCTGAGCAAAAGAAAGCTATTTTTATGAAGATGAACTCACCACCCCATCGTGACCTACCCTTAACCCAAGCTATGCTTGCTGTTATTGCAGCAGCACAACCCCAACCAGACCCCCAACCCCAAATTGACCCTCAACCACAACTTGACCCAATACCTGAACCCATACCTTCACCTAAACATATGCAAATTGACCAAGATCCCTTCAACGCTGACACATTAAATGTTGGCGTTGATGTGCCTGTTTCCAACGTTGACACACAACCTTCACAAACCCAAACACCCTTTAATCAACCCACATCCACCCATTCTTCCACACCATCTTCCACACCCCCTGAATATAGGTTGATGAAACGCCAAAGGACTACTGGAGTGTTCTTCTCTGGTGGTCCTAGCCATGTAGCAGAGAGAACCACCACCACAAGTGTGGCTGGTGACCTGGATGAGGCTGGGACTATTTGTTCTGGCTTAGAAGCTGGCCAAGGCAGTCCCACCATCATTAAGTCCTCATCCATGCCCAATGAATCTGACTTGGGAGGTCAAATCCCCATTTTAGAAGAGGGCAGACTGGAACCATTGACTCTTATGGAATTGACGGCAGTCTGCATGAGCTTGCAAAAGCAAGATGCAGACTTAGTACAAGTTGTCAGCTCACAAGGCCTTGAACTCAAGCAATTGAGGGAGAGGATTGTTGTTTTGGAGAGTGCTAGTGCCAGGAGAGGTATGGAGGAATCTTCCAAAGGGGAGGAAGATCTAATAAATCTGAGTGATAAGGGCAGCCATGATGGTCAATCTTTGGATGTTGCTGAGGCCCTTACAACTTTGAAGAAACAAACAGGTTTTGATACGTCCTTAGTTTCTCCTACCAACTTGAATTTAACATTTACAGCCGTGTTGGAAGAGGTTACAAAAGGCGCTAAGGCATGATATTTGGGCGTTGACAAGGAGAATTTGGACGCTGATAGAAATATTTTGGGCGCTGATAGAACAAAATTAGGCGTTGACAGACCTGCACATGAAGGTGATGTATCCCAGTCATCATCTATCATCAAGGAGGTTTCTACACAGGTATCACCATCTATCTTACCAACCATTGCACCATCAGATAAGGGTAAGGGTATAATGGTAGAAGAGATTGTTCCAAAGGATGCAGCTCAAGTTGAATTTGATAGAAGATTGGCTGCACAAATCATGGAACAGGATAAAAAGGAGGTGAAAGAGTCACCATTTGTTTTGACTTCAGAAGAAGGAAGTGATGGAGCTAGCTCAGACTCAAGTGTGATGATTATAGAACCAGAAAGACTTGAGTATGGAGAAGAGTTGGCCAAAGAGAAATTGAGAGAATTGAAATTGCAGGTTGACTTTGACATGCCAGAGGTGGTTCAAATGTACAATGCTTGGGAAGAAAGATGTATGGAGAATCCACACTTGACCACTTCAGATCAAATATGGGGTTTGGAGATTCTCCTCAGAGTTCAGAAAGATTGCCAGGTAATTTTGAAACACAAGGCAAGTAATATTCTCTCAGAATTGAAAAGGGATAGAAGGGAGCTATACTGCATGTTGCTCAGATGTCATGGAGTAGGATGGACTAATCAGAAGTTGAAGGCATTGACATTTGATGAGATAGAATGCAAGGCTTATCCTATTTGGGTGAGAGTGCAGGAAGCAAACACTCTCAGACTTCTTTCTGATGAAAGGAAAGAAGAACTTGCAGAAGAAATGGAACTCAAGAAAGCTATGTTTATTCCCAGACCAGTGAAAAAGGGAGTTTCTCTTGAGTTTCCTAAAGATATGGATCCACTATATCCAAGTGAAGCTGTCATAAGAAAGAGCCTCAAGCTCTCACCATTAGAAGCTTCAGATATGGTGCAAGTGTTACCATTAGATTCCAGAAACCCAATTGTGAGCTATGAAGAAGATGAATGTAGGTTTTGGAAAATTGGCAGGTATGGCAAAGAGGTACATACTTTTACCACTCTCATATCTTTATTTGCAAGTTGTGATAGAAAAGACTTGGTTGATCTATGGAGATTGCTAGAGACCAAGTAGGAGGCTGAAGCACCAACTTCAGCTAATGGAATAAAACTGTGGTCCACATTCAAAAGAATGTGTGGACCAAAAGATGAGGATCCTGCTATTTGGAAGGATCTTGAAGATGACCTCAGTGGTCTTCATGGAGATTATATTCAGCTGCTGGTGTTTACCATTTGAGTTCTACAAAGTTTGTTGAGTATCTACTTGTGGATGGTCAGTATTTCATATCCAAGGCTATTTTGGAGAAGATGAAGGACACTCAGCTGGAAATAGATTATTCAAGTGACGTGGCAAAAGATTTGATCAGATTTATTCATTACCAATATGAGAAGGTTTGTAAGATTCCTCCTAGTCCTTAATGCTTATTCAGAAACTTGATCATAAGAGTGGATATCAAGTGTAGGGTAGGATTGTTGGGAATAAATTAAGGCCAGATCACTTGAGCGCTGACAAGAGTAAAACAAGCGTTGACAAGAACAAAACAAGCGCTGACAGCTCAAGCATTGACAAGATAAAGTCAAGCGTTGACACATTGAAGACAAGCACTGACAGAAAGATATACTCTACGCGTTTATTGTATTCTAGATTACTTCTAGTAAAGATAGGAACAACAATGTATTTTCTATATTTATCTTTACCTAGAATAGCTGATACGTAGATTATTGTACAAGGCTTCTTATGTCTATAAAAGAAGACCTTTAGGTTAATGTTTCATATAAGTTTTTCATTCGTAAACTACTTTCATTGTAAGCAAGTTTGATATCATTAATCAAAGTGAAAGTTTGTTTATATCATTGTGTGTTCTTGTTTAAGTGTTAAATTCCGCATAACACTTAGATTCATAAGCATATACAAAGGTTTCTCTAAGTGTATTACTTGATCTAATCTCGTATACATAAAGCTAAATCGATCTAAGTTTGGGATCAACATTGCGGTTTAGGGTTTAAGGTTTAGAATTTATGGTTTAATTAGCTAGGGTTTGTAGTTTAATGGTTAATTAATGGTTTAATGTTTATAGTTTAACGTTAAATGGTTTAAGATTTATGATTTAGTATTTAGGGTTCATTGGTTTAAGGTATAGGGCTTAAGGTTTATGGTTTAATTTTTGGGTTTATGGTTTAAGGTTTAGGATTGATGGTTTAATTAGTTAGGGTTTGTGGTTTAAGGATTAATTAATCATTTAATATAGTTTAACGTTAAATGGTTTAAGATTTTCGGATTTAGTGTTTAGGGTTCATTGGTTTAAGGTTCAGGGTTTAGGGTTTAGGGTTTAAAGTTTATGGTTTATGATTTATGGTTTAATTAAGGTTTATGGTTTAAGGGTTTATGGTTTACGGTTAAATAGTTTAAGGTTTAGGATTTTGGTTTTATTATTGGTTTAAGGTTTAATTTGGGTTTATGGTTTAATTGGTTAAGGTTTATGATTTAGGGTTTAGGGTTAATCATCGTTTATGTTATGTTCAGACGTGAGCTTGTTGAAATAAGTCATAAAACCGTTTAAGCACCCGATTTATATTATATAATTAATAAACAATACTTATGTTATAATTATTAATATAATTATCATGATAAGTAAACATGTCCATTTTATTTAAATAAACTTTAGGTTAAAATAATTATTAATATAATTATTCATGTTACATTTAATTAATTAAGAAACTTAGCTTAATTAATTTATATTCATTTTTAACCAAGGTTTAATTATATTAATAACATGTTTTAATTTAATTATACAATAATCATGTAAGGTATAGTTCAATCAATAAAAACATGAAATATTATTAATTAATAATTACTTATAATATCATGTATTATTATTATTAATTAATAATCATATGTTAAGACTAAGTATTTAATATTAATAAACTTTACTATATAATAATCCTGACTTATAATATATGCTTATTGAAACTATAGCTTATATCATACACTTATTTAATAAGCTTATTACTAAATAAAGTCATTAATGTAACAAAAATCTAAAAAATACAAATTTTAAACCCGACTTATATTATATAATCTCTAACTCCAGTCCCGACATCAACCCGTTACGCCACACACACCCAACGTTTCTTAAAAGTGAAGCCTTTTCTTTGCATGTAACTTGATGTATTGCACCGGTACCCCGTCCACTAATCACTCACACACACACACACACATTCAATATCCGGAGGACATATAATGAATCAACCACCCACCCACCCACCCACCCACAAACACTAACAAATCATCAATCCATGATAAACCAAACCTATCTGACTTGGGTTATTTTGATTTTGATAAAGTCCCCATAAGTGGGTAGATGATTGATTATGTGCTTGCTAAGTATGGAAGAAACTGGAAGTATAATGATCCAATTGCTGACACTATTATTGAAGATTTGATGCAAATAGAGTTTAAAAAATATACTAAAATAAAATCAAAACAAGGTTAGGGTTTTTACTTCGCAACAATATTATTGATGTTTTGATGATTTATTTTTGTTTTGAAGATATTGCATGTTATGAAATACCAATAATTGATTTTGTTTTCATATTTTTATATAGATGACAAGGCAGATGAGGCTATGAAGGGTGATGAAGCTATGAAGGTTGATGAAGCTATGTAGGCGCATATTAAAGGTCAATTTTGTGCCATTTTATGTTTATATGTTTGTCAGAAAGGCGTTAGATTGATCAATAGTTAGTGTTTACTATGTAAAGTTTTAGGAGTCGTGAAAATGAGAAATGGTTCAAGTATTCTGTTGGTTATATGATGATGTAGATACATGAGATAAATTTTAAAAAAAGGGGTTGGTCATACTTGAAACCTTAAACGTTTGGATTGAGATTAGTTTTGATTATCTTGATGTGAAAACGTAGACTTCTTTTCCAATGATTGAATCTAATATAGCATCGATAGTATTGATCCCAAATTTAGATCGATTAGCTTTGTGTTAACGAGATTGAATCAAGTTTAACACGTAGAGAAACTTTGTGTATTCTACTATCTAAGTGTTATGCGGAATTAACACTTAGAATCAATATAAACCAAACTTTCACTTCGATTAATAACAAAACTTGCATACAATGAAAGTGTAAAACTTATTATTAAACTAAGAACCCTACGACCTCCTTTTATAGCACAAGGAGTCGTGTACAATAATCTACGTATCAACTTTCTAGGTAAAGATAAATATAGAAAAGACAATATTGAACATATCTTTAATAGAATTACAAAACGTATAGACTAAGTATTCCGTCAGTGGTTGAACTTTCCTTTGTCAGCGCTCAACTATGCTTTGTCAGTGTTCACCTGTCAACGCCTCGTTTACTCTTATCAGCGTCCAAGTTCTTCTTGTCAGCGTCCCAATGACTTAGTTAATTTTATTCCCAACAATTCTCCCCTAAACTTGATATCTACTCTAGTAATCAAGTTTCTGAATAAAAACTAAATACAAAGAGGATTCTTACAAATACAAACTGATTCTTAATTTGAGACATAACATATTTAGAAATACAAAATCCCTGCTAACATCACTAGTATAGTCAACCTCTAATTTTATGGATACCATCATCTTCAAAACATCTTGAGACATAAGATATTTACCATCAACCAATAGATAATATGCAAACTTTAAAGTACTAAGATGGTATACACCAGCAGCTGAATACAAACGCCACTTTAAACCACTGAGGTCATCCAGATCCAACCATATTGGATCAGCTTCATCTAGAAAAATCATTCTCTTGAATGTTGTCCAGATCTTTATTCCATTTACTGAAGAAGGCTCTTCAGCTTCATACTTAGCTTTCATCAAATACCATAAAGCTACCAAATCCTCTCTATCCATACTTGCAAACAGAGAAATAAAAGAAGTGAATGTGTGTACCTTTTCGCCAGCTCTAGTGATCAGCCCGAAACCACTTGCATCTTCCTCATAATTTATTATAGGGTTTCTATTGTCTAAAGGTACCACCTCTGCAATATCTGAATCTTCCAATGGTGAAAGCTTCATGGTCTTCCTTAAAACAGCTTCACTTGGATTTAACTGATCAAGTTCTGGAAATCCAATCTTCATTCCCTTCTTCACTGGCCTTGGAACTATAGATGCCTTCTTTATCTTCATCCGTTCCTCCATTTCCTATTGCCTTTCCTTTGAGAGTAGCCCAAAAGTCCTGTCCTTACACAAGTAATCCCAAATTGGATAAGCCCAATACTCCAATTGATCAAAAGTGAAATTTTTGAGCTTTGTGTAGGTCCACCCACTCTGATGGTTCCTTAACATTATGTAATACAATTCTCTCCTTACTGTCTTGTTCTGTTGTTTAATGTTGCTAGCTCTATTCTGCTCAAACACCTAAATATCCGTCTACATCCTCAATAACCCTTCAAAGCACCAAATCTTTTCTTACAAAGAAATAGTTTGGTCATTCAGGACTTCCTTTTCATACCTAAAGTAGAGCTCAACAATCTTAGGCATATCAAGATCAAACTGTAATTTCAACTCTTTAAGCTTCTCCCTAGCCAGTTCATCCTCCCCATAATCTAACCTTTCTGGCTCTTCAAGTATCATCACACTAGAACTAGAGCCCTCATCATCACTGCCAACTTCATTGCTTTCAGCTTCTGAAGAAGTCACAACATGTGACTCAATGGCAGTCTTAGCAGATTTTCCTCTTTCTTTCTCTTGAATTTGTGCAACCAAAATAGAATCAAATTGTACCTGAGCTTCACTCTTGGGTACCTGTTCTTCTACCATAACCCCTTTACCCTTATCCAAAGCTCCAATTGTTGGTAAAGTTGTTGATGATACCTGTGTAGAAATATCTTTGATAATAACTGATGGTTGGGATACATCAGCTAAACCTGCAAGTCTGTCATCGTTTATTTTATTCATGTCAGCGTTTAAAAACTGAGTGTCAGCGGTTGACTCTATAACCTGCTTCATCATCTCTACAAATGATAGCTGCCTAGGAGTAACCAAAGAAATATCAAAAGCTAATTTCTCCTTTAAACTTTCCAGTGCCTCAACTATCTCCACAGCGCTCCAATAGGAAACACCCTCTTGTGAGCCCTTGTCACTCAAATTCACAGGGTCTGTAGGTGCTTCCTCCCATTTGTAAGAATCTTCCCCTGAAGAAAGGACTCTAAACTGCCGTTGCCTAGTATTGGCAGACTCCAAAGTAACCAACCTCTCCCTTAACGAATTGAGTTCAAGGCCTTGAGCTTGGACAATCTGTACAAGATCATCATTTTGCTTTTACAAGGCATGCAGATCACCGTCAATTCCATTGCTGATAAAGGTTCTAGTCTACCCTCCTCCATAATGGAAATTTTACCTCCCAAGATAGTATCATTGGGCATGGGTGTGGTCTTAATGATGTTGGGACTGTCTTGACCTACTTTTAAGCCCGTGTCAATAGTCCCAGCCCCACCCATGTCACCAACCACACTGGTGGTGGTGGTTCTCTCTGCTACATGGCTAGGACTACTAGAGGAGAACGCTCCAGTAGTCCTTTGTCTCTTCTCAAACCTATAATCTTGTGGTTCTGGTGAAGAAGAGGAATGAGGGTCATGTTGGGTGTGGGGGGCAGTGGTGTCAGCGTCTAGGTTGGGTGTGTCAGCGCCTTCATTGCGAATGTCAGCACCTGAGGGTTGAGGGTCAGTATCCATGTGTTGTGGTGATGGAGGTTGTTCTGAGGCAGGGTCTGGTTGTGGTTCTGGGTTTGCAGGTGCCTGAATGACAACTAGCATGGCTGGGGTGAGGGGAAGGTCACTGAAGGGAGGGATATTCATGTTTCCAAAAAGAGTCTTCTTTTGAGTAGGGACCTCATAAAAGTGGTCATGATCCCTACTGCAATATTGTTTTTCATCAAAAACCATTTGTAAAAACCTAGGGTAAGCAAGAGTCATCTTGTATCCTTGTTGTGAAACATGCCATCAAAAACCATTTTAGAAAAATTATATTTTGCCCAGTTGCAAGGCAAACAAGAGCACCGTCGATTGAACGGTTGATTTCATTGAAAGATGAGCATTTGGGACTCAAACATTGTAAGATGACATGTATGAGGTACTTCCAGGCTGGGGGAAATTGTTGTTTAGTATATTTGTTTATATGCCCAACTAGGGGCTAAGGATATCCCAAGCCTTGAAGCCCTACCTCTAGCTCTGCTAAGGGAAGAGTAGTTATACCATTAGCGTCATCAAGATGTAAAGCTTGAAGAACTAAAGCCTCAGTAACTACCCATTGAGCCCATAAATAGTGTTGACTAATGTAATTACTCCATCAATTGTTTCGGAACGTCCAGTGTTCCAAAACTGCTTGATGTGTATGATAGGGAAGAGAGGAGTATGAGAAGGTGCATACCTTAAAGGAGACACCATCAAATACCCAATCATCTCGGTGTATTGGGGGTGCAACTCATCATCTTCTATCAAATTAGCCACCATGTTGTGTTGACTCTTGAACCCCAACTCTACACCATCAGGTTTAAACTTTGGTACCATTTTAATGGTTTGTGAAAACTCTAGATGTTTAACAAAGGAGATTTGAAGGTTTGAGAATATGAAAGACAAAAATAGTAGTTATCCTGTTAAAACAAGTGATCTAAATTTATAGGAGTGGTATAAGCACACGATTGGTTGAAAAAGAGGATAATTATATTCAAAAAGTAATGATAACAATCTTGAAAATATATATCTTATCTCTTTCATTAATTAAAAGTTACAAACTTGATAAAATTACGGCCCAAATTTTCGTCAAAAATAACAACTAGCTGGGTCCCAGTGTTTTTCAACGGTAAAAAATTAAATATCAGCGGGTAACATCTATATTTTGTCAGCGTGTAAATTTTGCCATGTCAACGTCTCAGTTGGTCGTATCAGAGTTGGAAGTAAACTATGTCAGCGGCCAAAAATAAAAATAAATAAGATGAAAAAGACCTTAACAAAGAAGTTTACCCTAATTAAGATAACTTATCCTCTAACACACACTAAAACTAGCATTCTGTTCAGTTATACACACTTGCATATGCAAGATAGACATAATTGCCCTCAAGTGAACCTTGCTAAAGCAAGTCCTTAGAGGTGAAGTAACCTTCATGTAAACACTTTGTAACTCCCAGATAAGCCCAATTAAAATTTACACCAAGTCTCCCAACCGACCAATCCCAGTTCTAGGTCAAAAGTATTGGCATCAAGCAAAAGTATGTAAACTTTGCATGCTACAGTGCCTCAAGGTTTAGAAATTCCAACAATTTCATAAAGAAAGACCCTTCATTATTTCTAACCCCCACTCACCAGTGGACACAATCTAGAATCGTGATAAGAGCAATTTAAGAATGCCCAAGGTCCTAAAGGTTTCTAAAACCTCCCCTTAAACTATGATGTACACAGTTGCAAATTAATATGTAAATATTCCAACCATCATAAATCTACTTTTGACACATTTCTAGTAAGCTCAAAAGATCCATAAGCAACTCTGTATCCAATTTTACAATGCTCATAATGCTTGCATGATTAGATGAAAAACCACAAAACTAACATGTTGCTGTCAGCGTCAAAATAACCTCTGTCAGCGTTAGAAAATAGAGTGGAAAAATCTAATACTTTAAAAAGACAAATAATAGTGCACATCTTGTACATACTATACAATGATTTCAAAAACACATTTTGGTGAGATTGATCATTCCAATACTTGTTACCAAGTACTGGAATCTCTCAACATCAAAAGGTTTAGTTAAAAGATCATCCACATTCTCCTCGGTGTCTACCCTATCTGGATGTATTAGACCTTTTTCAAAACAATCTCTTATAAAATGATGCCTAATTTCTATGTGTTTAGTTTTAGAGTGATGTACAAGATTCTTAATGATACACAATGTACTGTTATTATCTACAAAAATCTTGGTATGCATAAAATTATACCCATAATCCAACAACTGGTTTTAAATCCATAGAACTTGTCCACAACATGCAGCTACAGCCACGTACTCAACTTCAGTTGTAGAATTTGCCACCACTGTTTGTTTCTTGCATTGCCAAGATATAAGCTTGCTCCCAAGAATTTGACATCCACTAGTTGTGGATTTCCTATCAAACTTATCACCTCCATAGTCACTGTCTGAATAGCCAATAAGCTCCAATAGAGAATCTTTAGGATACCATAATCCCAAGGTGGGATAGCACCTAAGGTATCTAAAGATCCTTTTAACAGCGTGAAGATGACATTCCTTGGGAGTCACTTGAGGACGGGCACATGCACACACAGCAAACAAGATGTCAGGTCTAGAGGTTGTAAGATACATCAATGAACCAATCATTGATCTATATCTTTTCCATCTCCAGTCTTTCCCCAAGGGTGTTCCCTATCCATGGGAATGCTAGCCCGTTTTTCATGAGGAGAAAAACCAAATTTCTTCAAGATCTCAGCCACATATTTATCTTGAGAGATAAAGATACCATCTTCTTTCTGTTGTACTTGTAAACCTAGAAAGAAGTTCATCTCTCCCATAGCCCTCATCTTGAATTTGTCTGTCATGAGTTTGGAAAAGTCTTCACTCATCTTTGGATTTGATGATCCAAAAATAATATCATCCACATAGACCTGTACAAGAAGAAAATCCTTGCCATTCTTCTTGATAAATAAGATTTGGTCTATGGTGCCCCTCTTGAACCCATTTTCCACAAGGTAAGTGGATAATGTACCATACCATGCTCTAGGGCCTTGATAAAGTCCATACATTTCTTTCTTGACTCTATACACCTTATCTAGATGCTTTGAATCTTCAAAACCTAGAGGTTACATAGCATACACTTCCTCCTCAATTGTGCCATATAAAAAATCACTTTTCACATCCATTTGATAAACTATGAACCCTATGCAAGAAGCACAGGCTAGGAAAATCCTTATTGATTTAATTCTAGCAACAGGTGCAAAAACCTCTTAATAATCTATCCCTTCTTCTTGTGTATATCCCTGAGCAACTAAACGTGCCTTGATTCTGACCATAATACCTATTTCGTCCTTTTTGTTTCTTAGAACCCAACGTGTCCCAATAGGTCTGACATGATTTGAACAGTCCACAAGCTCCAAAACATCTTGAATTGCAAACTGATGAAGCTCATCTTGCATTGCTTCAACCCATCTTGGTTATTTAAGATCTTCAAAAATCTTCTTAGGTTCCTTTTGTGACAGAAAACAGGCAAAAAAACATGCTTGCATAAGAGGGGTATCTTCCTTCTTGTGGATGTTTGCAATGAACCCTCCTTTGGAATTCTTCAACTTTTGTCTTCTGGTTTGAACTGGTGAAGTAACAGGTCTAATTATTTGAGAGGGAGGATGAGATTTTTCCAATTTAGTAGAAGTTCCCTTTCCAAATAATGTAGAATATGGAACAGTAGAGTTAAGAATTCCATTGTCCCACTCATCATCACTACCAGACCCATTAGATCTAGGAGAATCATTGCCAGCATCTGAATTGATGACACTGACATCTTCACGGGGTGTGGCATCATCACCTTGTTCAAATCCTTCTTTGGAAGAGGGTGAGAGAAAGCTGTCAGGGGCTGATTTATTCCTATCAGCGTCTGATATAGGCCTATCAGCGTATGATGTACACCTGTCAACGTCCTTATCTGGGCTGTCAGCGTCTGGTTTTGGTTTGTCAGCGTCTTTTTTTCATTGACTTGCTCAACTTGGAGCTTTCTCTCATCTTCTCTTGCAATAGCAGATGCTTGAATGAACTCGTCACTCCATATTGGTATGGTCACATAGTTAAATAATGGAGTGGGCTCATCCTTTTGTGTTCCTTACACATCTTTGACCTGTGTACCTGTATTTTTAGTGACAGATTCTTCTAAAACATTTGGATCCTTGTCCACAATATCTGGATTAGTGACAGGCATATAATTCAAGGTCCTAGATAATGGTTCTAAATCAAACAGCCAATCTGGTCCATTTTTAGGATCACTAGGTTTACTCTCCAAGAAGTCAACATGAATATTTTCTGTTAGAATCTTAGTCTTCTTGTTATAAACCCTGTACCCCCTGCTATTTGTGGAATATCTTATAAAAAGTCCCTAATCACCCATTGAGTGAAACTTGCCTAGATTATCACTAGTATTCAAAATAACTACATGACATCCAAAAGGCCTAAAGAATTCTATACTAGGCTTCCTATTCCAAAGCAACTCATAGGGGGTCTTATTATGAAACTTATTGACCAAGGCTCTATTTTGAACGTAGAAAGTAGTGTTCACAGCCTCACCCCAAAAAGCAATGGGTAGATTTTCATCTGCCAACATGGTTCTAGCTGCTTCTATTAAAGTTCTATTCTTTCTTTCAGCTACACCATTCTGCTGTGGAGGTCTAGCTATGATAAACTCCCTATAGATTCCCTTATTGACACAAAATGTATCTAGAAGGTTGTTCCTAAACTCACCACCATTATCACTTCTAAGAATTTTAACCTCATGACCTGTTTTCTTTTCAAATTGGGTAATAAAGTTGATTAAAGTCTTATACGTATCACTCTTTAGTGCCAAAAATAAGGTCCAAGTAAACCTAGAATAATCATCAGTAATAACAAAACAATAGGATTTACCATTAAGACTTTCTATATTGGTTGGGCCAAACAAATCCATATGCAATAAGTAAAGTGGTGTAGAACTAGAGTGAACATTCTTAGACTTAAATGAGACCTTATGCTGCTTGCCTTTAAGACATGCAACACAGTTATGATCATTTTGGAATGCTTTGAAGGCAATACTCTTACAAGATCATGTCTCACAAGTCTATTCATATTTTTGAAGTTAATGTGCCCTAACCTTCTGTGCCACAAATTACTGTCATCTACTGAAGCTTTAGCATAAAGACATGACATATTTTTGTTCATCTTAATTCCTTTTAGATTAACATTATAAATGTCCTTATTCCTAGGTGTACTATACTTAATAAACTTTTCATCAGGAATCTTAAAATCCTTACATAACACCAAGCATTTAGTATCAGTAAAAAGAACTTTATTTTTGTTGTCACAAACTTGTGACACATTAAACAAGTTATAGTCAAGTTCTTTTACCAGGAAGACTTCATCAAACCGAATGTTGTTGGTGATGAGAGTTCCTTTTCCAGAGATTGTACCAAATCCTCCTCCAAAATGCACCTTATCTTCATTCTTGATAGGAATGAAATTAGTAAGCTAGTCTTCCTTCCCAGTCATGTGCCTTGAGCATCCACTGTCCCAATATCCCTTATCATTAACCTGCTTTGGAATGCCCTGCACATGAAGAAAAAAAATTAGTTTTATTTGGGAATCCAAGCCTTAGTAGAATTGGATCCGTTAGGTTTTTCAACAAGAATGGATTTTTTTCTTGCAACAACCCCTTGTTCATCACTGTTTACCCTGAGTACCCAATTTGATCCAACATTTTGTTCAAGATATTTAAACCTACTACAAGTCATGGAGACTCCAATAAAATTAGTTGACTGTTGTGGTTTTGGTCTCCAAGTTAGGTTGGAAGTAGCCTCAGAACCTTTTCCCTTTGGTTGTAATTATTTGGCACATGTTGGTCTAACAAAAGGTCTTACAGCAGCTAGTTGTGGCATTTTCATACCAAACATAGTTATGTCAGCGCCTTGCCTAGCCCTGTCAGCATGTACTTTGTTCCTGTCAACACCCAAATTAGGGTTTGCTACAGGAACCCACTGTCTGTTAAACCATGTGTTGATATTTTGAAAGGGTCTTAGGCCTTGGGTTGTATCTGCCTTAGAAAAGAAAGGAGCTGGTCTAGTGGCCTTTGGGATAATTTGGGTGTTAGGCTTGTGGTTAAAGTTGGTTGGCCTTTTGTCAGCGGTGGACTTAGAGCCGTTGACACACTTATAAGCCAAGTGAGAAAAACTTCCACATGTGTAACAAGCCTTTCTAGACATAACCTTAGGTCTAGATTGAAAGAATCCTGTCCCATTAATGCTTGCTTAGCTTTAGGGTGACCTAGGTTTTCTATACATTTCAGCATACTTAACACTAGGTTTTCTCTTAATTGGTGAGCCAAGATTAACAGATTTACTAGTGGTGGGGTTAGTCACGACAATAGGTTTAGTTTAAGTTGGAATCTCACTAAGCAGTCCACCCTTAACAAAAAGTAAGGGGTTGGCTGCCTTCTATTGTTCAAGATCAGTCACCTTCTGCTTATACTCCTCTACTGGGGGTAAGCACTCTAGGTGGAGCCATAAATTCTTTTTCTTGGAGTTATGGTATACCAGTCCAAGAGAGATCCTTTTTCATGACACCATAGAAGTTCCCAGCAGGTGGTGGAATAGTAGCATACTCTTTCATCCCAATCCCAGACATGTCCCTAAGGTTTCTTTGTTCACTAACACACTTTTCTAGGGTTTGGCTGGCTTTATCAAACTTTTCAATTTTAAGCCCTACTTTTTCTTTATCATTAATGGCTTCACTTAACTGAAGTTGCAAGTCATCTCTACATTTCATTAAAGATTCTCTAGCATCAGTACTGACATTCGTATCTCTAGTTAAAACATTAATTTGATCTTTTAGGTCAAACTCCATTTTCTTATATTCCTATACCATTCCATCAGATTGTGCAAGTCCCCTTTGATAGTTTGCAAGTTTAGTTCCTATGTCAACAACATCTGATTTTAACTTTAAAATTTCTTTGTTAAGTTTTTCAGTGTTTAACCTACAACCTTTACTACAAAAAGCATCATCATATACCTCATTATCTAATGTAGACGAGGAGTTGGCCATGACAGCAAAGTGAACGTGCTCTTCTTCTTCCTTTTCAGCAACCAAAGCTTGATTATCTACCACATACTTTGCTAGAAAGCTCTAGTCCCATCCAATGCCATCAATATCTTGCATGACAACCATAGCCTTTGGCTCATCTTCTCCAATAGTGACAATCGACCTTGATTTCTTTCTAGCATCATCACTCCGTGGAGATCTACACTCTCTCATGAAGTGTCCCATTCTATGACAATTATAGCATTCAACATTGGATTTGTCAAATCCAGCTGTGTATTTACCATTAAAAGTCGTCTTTTTACCAAATCTCATGTTCCATCTGTTAGCCATTATGCTTGCAAGTGCCATATTCCACTTGATATCTGATGAGACTGCTTTTATACATAGTCTCATCGTCCAAAACGGGCTTAAAATGGTAAAAACATCATCAAAAGTGCTATAAATATGCTTGTGTTTGCTCAATGTGTATTTTAGGTACAAATATTGAGAAAATGACAAAAGATCACAAGAAACAAGTAAAAACAAACACGGGAAACGATGCCGCACAATGAATCGGACCCAAGTGTTGATTTTCCAAGAAAAGTCCTTGAAGAATTGAAGATGTACAAGAAAGGTCCTTCATAATTGAAGAAATGACACTTTATACCCTTTTATATTCATAATTACAAGTTTGGTCCCTAAAGTTTGTCAAAAGTACAAAAAGGACCCTCAACTTTGAAGAATTGACAAGAATGGTCCCTACAAACTGAAGACTTGTCACTTCTAGTCCTCCACAAAGTCAAAGATACAATTGAAGACCTTGAAGAATGAAGACATGTCAAGAATAGCCCTTCAAAAATCATGGAATTACAAATCAATCCTTTATAACACCCTTAGAAAGTTTTTGTGGTCAAAATACAAAACCTAAAACTTCTATGACAAAGGAATTTGGTTTCAAACTGCCAAAAGTTGAAATAAAACAAAGTTGGAAACATGGGGACTAAAACTGGCAGACAATGAAACTTACCTTAACCAACCAGTGGATGACACCTCACCCCACTCACCCATCCAACCAATCACCACTCACCATTTTGCCACCTCACCTATCCACTAATCAGGTTTATAACTAATTAATAATTAGTTATATATACTTGGCGCCTAACACATGTTTAAACACCTAATCAGATCAAAACCCACACTATTCACCAAGAACACGAATTGGGTTTTCCTTAATCACTAAAAGTTACATGTTAATATGCTCCAGAATTGTGATTCAGGGCTTACTTAACCAAACCCATCTCTCACTTTTGTCCCCACTTAACTCACATGCCTTATCACACCCTCCCCTGTACCTTTTGAGGACGAAGACAAAATGTGCCAGTGGATCAACGACTTATAACTTGTGCTTTGTTCCTAAGCTACTTTTGTGACAATCCGTCAATTTATGGTTGATATTTTATTCTCGAATATTATTTAAATACATTATTTTAATGTTACAATATGAACTCACTTATTTTTGGGAAGAAATTTGGATTTACGTCTTGGAGTAGCATCGACTACGTCTAAATCGGAGGATTCAACGTTACGTGCTTACGTTTACATACACCGTCTTTGGTGGCAGTCCGACATTTCAGAAAATAAATTTGTCCATGAATATTATGTTGGAGTTCTAAATTTGTGGTGGTTCATAAACTCACAAATTTACGAGAAAAGACTAGGACTTACGATTTTATTTTAACGTCCTTTACGACTAAACCGGAAACCTTAGGATTTCGTATTTACGTTTTCGAACTCCGTTTTTGATGACACAATTTTTACTGGATTCGTTTTGTGTCGTTGATTCATAATTTATAAAAATGTTTTTCATGAAACGACCCGAGGGCACGCAAATCGAGGAAACTAGAATCTAGGAATACCCGTAAATTAGTGAGGTGGGACAAAATACATTATCCCACCCCACTAATACACATGGATGGCACAACATGACACCACATCAAAGATGTGGCATCATGTTAACTTGTAGCTTACAAGTGTAAGCACTAGCTTAACACTTAAGCTAGTTTCTTCCACTCATCCCACAAAAACAACTAGCTACTCATAACCACCATTTTCACTCATGCAAACCACTCTCATCCTCCTATTTCTCTCTCAAAAATTTGTCCTACTCTCACCCTAAATAACCCATTTGATCTTGATTTAACCATGAAATCATATGTTATTCACACATATGATGAAAACCCATTGAAGTTATGAAGATTGGAGGTGATCTTAACATGTAAAAAGGAGTTTTCAAGGGAGTTTAGGGCTGATTTCTCAAGGAGTTTTCATGAAGAACAAGGGCTGATTTTTGGTGGAATCTACAAATACTTGGTGATCCTAGAAGTGGTGTTGATATCTCATAAGATTGGTTACCCAAAACCATGTCTTGTTCATCCAAAAGCTCATCATTTCATCATCATGGTGGTATAAAGATAGTTCTCCTCATCCTCTTGTTATTTTGATTATGTAATCATGTATTTTATTTCCTATTGTATATGTATATGATGATTATATGATGATAAAAGTGTTATGTGGGGATTTGGTGTTGATAAACATGATTAAAAAGGTGAAAAAGCATAAGAAACAAGGTTAAAATCTTGGTTAAATTTGTTGGCTGTATAAAACAGTAAAGAAACAGGTCATGGACTGATAAAATGATGAAGTAGAATCCATTTACAGTAAGCTATATGTCTTGTACACATGTGAGAGTTGGCCATGAAATGGAATCATTGTAATGAGTGAGATATGATCAAAACAAGTTTAGGGTATAAATCTGAGGTTACTGTTTTGGACGATTTTTAGAAAATACTTAAAAGATGATTCAACAGTAGCTATAGAAGAGTTAAATGGAGCACATATTATTTAGTATATGTGATAAATATTTGAGATTCTATCTCCATATAGAACTCAAGATATGGCAGTTCTGGTGAAAGTGAAGATAAAAATCAGATTTTTGGAATTAATGTTTATTATTATTATATAAGCACTCACATTTTAATGTATAAAATGTAAAAATAAAAACCCACTAACTTATAAAACTTATTTATATAAATATATAAAAGGTTAATTAGATGGATAAATTATATAAATGGTAATGAAATAATATTTATAAGTCATAAAAACTATAAACTTGATTTTTACGACTTTTTCGGCTACCGCCGTAAAATTAACGTTTTCCGCCAAATAAAACTTAGACGACCAAACCCGTCTAATGTAAAGTTTATAAAAGTCATATACTGATATATAAGTATCTAATACAAGTAAAAACCGATAAAACCCGAACTATAAGAAATACGGACATTTACGAGCTAATTAAGCATATTGGACTAATAATTGGACTAAATAAGATAAAAAATTGTAAAAAGAACTTATTGGGCTTAACCCATTTGGGCCCAACATGGAAAGTATACATACTGATAATATAGGTATAAAAGGGATTAAAACAAGTTAAAGAACTTATAATAAGTTTATTGGGCTTAAAACACGAAAATAGGTGAAACTAGTAAACTAGTATAAAAGTTATCGACATATAACACAAAAATGAGTAAATGAGGATATGTAAACCCACTTGATCATCATATATATAAAATCATCATATGTATACATAATTGTTACTTTCATAAAGTCATTGGACATGAGTCTAAGACGAGTATTATTTGTCTAGGTCTCCGTGATTGAAGCACGTACCGTACATCCGAATTGCCGATAATCCGCCTTCCCATATCAACGTGAGTTCATAGCCTCGCACTCTTTTAAATGTTTTTATAAATGTTTTATAAACCCGCGAGGGAGATAACATGTTAGTATTTTTATAAATTAGGACACCATTTGTCCCGATTGTTTGTTTATTGATTTGGACCCGAATGATTGAATGACCCGATTGTATGACCCGATAAATGATTAAAGGACCCGATAGATGAAATTATATGGATTATTAAAGTTAGGTTATGTCACTAAAAGTCCCATTAGCATGAATTGTGAACTACCGGGATTTGGTAGACGCTTATGCATTTAATAGTACTATTTGGGGACGATCACCCCAGTTCGCGCCTTGACGGTTGATCCCCGTCGTGCCACATTGATTGGTAAGCGAATTTATGTAAGAGAAGATTTCCATAGCGTGACCTTTGTGACGACACGCTACTTTAGATGGGCAAAATTGGTATCGGGTTAGCTACCCGTTGTTGGTTTAGTAAGGTAACAATGTCATGCGGCTTATAATAATCCAAAACTAACGAAATACTATTAGACGCACCGAATTACGAAGTATTGCCTGACTAGCAATACGGGGTCATACTATTGATATTATGTTTGTGTTTTGGTTTTCATAACCATATTCATAAAACGGCTTTTATTTGATTTTATACGACGTCATAAGACGTATTGTATGATGTTTTTACGACATTGGCTCGTATAATGATTTTTTTAGGCAAATGCCTATATGATGATTTTGATAAAGGTTTGTATAAAATGAATTTGGCTATTTTATGGCCTATTACAAAGATTTGTATAAAATGATTTTGGCTATTTTACGGCCTATTACCATGATTTGTACGAATTGATTTTTGGTACTAATTTTATACCAAAGTTATATTGATGGAATTTATTAAACTCTATGAATTCACTCGGCGTTATCGCTGACCTTTTCTTTTAACATGTTTTATCTCAGGTACTTGAAGGTAATTCTCGGGAAGACGACAAGAATTCATGGCCTGTACTTAAACAATATTTTCCATTCAAACACTTTGTAAAACTTTTGTATGAAATGTAATGACTTGGGACCGATGTAACTTTAATGTTTATGAATGGAAATGATTTATTATTAAACGACGCGATTTTTATGCGTTGTCTATGATGTGAGTAATGTGCTATCCCGTAACACCAACGAGTCTTCCGCTGTATTGAGTTGTATAAATTTGGGGGTGTTACAGTTTGGCATCAGAGCTCTCGTTATAGAGAACGAAAGATTTTTAAAACCAAGGTTTTGAATAAAACATTTCAAAATCTTTTAACTATAAACATTTTTCTAAAAATGTCTAAAAATCTTTTGACTATAACGGTGCCGAAGAATTCCCGAGTTACCGACAAGGCCAAGACTGAGAAGTGTTATTTTAATATATATATATAACTTGGATTATATATATATATGATGTAATTTTATTACATGATTGTTTGATGATTATTTTGATTTTTATACGAGGTATTTATACGACGTAGATTGTCACAATGTACCCTAAATCCCCTAGTAAATTAATCGAGGCTATTCTCGTTGGAATTCTAGCTATCCTAGATCTAAACCAAGTTGTGGATATTTATGATCCTAACAAATGGTTGATATTCGTAGAAATGTAGATATTAGTTGATTGTGACATTGAAGAAGAATTGGCGAAATTAAAACTGATATCGATGTCATGACGATCTTTTCTTATAGAGTGGAGTTTGACAAAATGTTACCACCTAGAAAGATGTCATCTGAGTCGTTGTCACCCAATTCTTAAATTTGAAATCGAAAGGGTGAATGTTGCACTTGAGGCTGTCATTGGAACCGTTACCCAAAAGCCTCATGCCACTAATACCTTTCCAAGAAGTCTAGTTGGATGATCAAGTCATTTTATATTAATGACTCATTTGATAATTGTTGTTGCAAGAGATATAGGATTTGAAATTAAGTGTTGTTCATATCGAGCTTTTATTGCCTATTAAGGCCTAAGAATAAGATTGAAAGTATTGGAAAATGAGGTAGGATATCGAATTGAGTATAAAATTGGTTAAAATTTGAATAAAGTAAAATTTAACCCGTATGGAATGTGAGATTATTAATAGAAGTTGTTAAGTTCTGTGATTGAATTATAAGGTTTTAATTGATTGTAGGTTTGTGTTAAAGGTTGTTCCTAGACCATTGTCCACTAACGAGGATGCCCAGTGTCCAAGAAATAAATTGAAGAAATCTTCTTCTGAATTGAGACCGATGGATCTTCTAGGACATGTGGAACATCAAATGACTCTTGTAGATTAGTATTCATTGTGGTATCTTTTAAGAATCCCTAACTTAACTGAGATATCAGTTGGTAGGATGAGTTCTGAGAATTGTATGACATAGTGACACGTAATGTGTTACGGTACAATTTTGACTTGTTTGTGATTAACGAAAAAGACTACCTTTGATTGCTAAATTCTACATGTATCGATGATATCTATCTTTTATTGCTTCATCCTAATGCTCACATTAGTGATGCAACCATTGAGCAAGTACTCATCTTGAATTAAGTTACGTTGTGGATTATTCTTTTGAGTGCCATCGAGATCATGAACCTCATGATTAATTGGCTAAGCTCATTTCCTATCATATTGTAGTTAGTTGTTGGTGAACAAGCTTTCATCACTGTTTTGCAGATCACTCATTGTTTTTATAAGTTAAAACAGTATTCCTTGAGAAAAGTTGAATTCTCATTGCCAAAAGGATTATTCAAAATGAGATTTGTAAATAATCACTATCGAAATGAAGTTGTTTATAAAACACCTTGGAAAGCTTAATTGTTTTTATAACAAAGAAAATCTTTGTAAATTTATTTTTGATTCTTATTTAAGAATTAAGAATGAAATTTTTTTATTATAAACATGATGATAAAAATTTTGACGAACTGAGAATTGCATCGTTAATCTTGAAACTGTATATAGTTGCGCGCCTACATACAATTTGGAATGGACCATTCAAGGTTGATTAGTAGTCACCATAAAACTAATGAATAAACACTACATTGAAGATTGTGAAAGATTAAATTATATGAGATCTGCAAGAAGTGAAAAATAGGGACATAATGTTAGGGACACCTACATATGTGCCCTATAGCATCTATTCTTCTGAGTTGAATTTACTCATCTGTGGAAATTGTCTTATTTAACAATTGACAATTCTTTCTTGTCCAATTCTCCCGTAGTGAGATTCTTAGGAAAAGTATCTGATTACCGAGTGTTGATACCCTACTGGATGTATTGACGTTCTTATCATTTCTTTTGATTTGATTTCATTTGAATGACCTGGGTAACGATCCGAGGAGCTTTCGAATGCGTACTCAAATTATGAAAACATGGAATATATTCATATTCGTTAAGTGTTTTCGTCTGTATCTGATTTGAAATTCTCTCGCATAGATTATGCGTTGACCTTACTCTTTTAATGGTAGTTATGTCTCCTGATATCCTTGAATTTGTGAAGGATTATGAGTTATTATTAGTCTTTTGAGAAGTTCACATCTTATCAACGGCAATGAAACTGGAAAGTTGGAAATGCCAGTAGAATGGATTGATTGATTATGACATGACGACATTGTCTTAATTGATGGGAACTCGAGTAGAATTCCCTAAATGATAAGATGTTGATTATCAAAAGTGATCTAAATAATTCTTGATGGATGACCATATCCTGTATTTAGACTTGAAATTATATTGTGAATGATTGTAAATTAGTCATAGATATTATAATCTAGAAGAATCTAATATGAATTTATTAAAAGATGTTTATCTTATCTGAAACTTTAGGAGGTATTTGTTGGTGAATTACCTAGACTTTCGCCATTAAGGCAAGTTGAAATTGATATTGATTATACTCCCGGTGCTGCATCTGTGGCGTGTGCACTGTACGTCAGCACCATCTAAATTAAAGGAATTACCATACAACTGAGAGAGTTGTCAGAGAAAGATATTTTTATACCAAGCCTGTCATTATGAAGAGCTATGGTGTTATCATTCCTTATATTTATAGATTACTATAAACTGAGTAAATTGACAATCGAAAACAATATCCATAACTCGAAATGGAAGATTTGTTCGATCATTTACAAGGTTTTTGATCCTCAGCATGGTTATCATCAACTTCGCATCTGCGAAAAAGATTATGTATTCCAATCACTACATCCGGTACTTGTAATGAACATTACGAGTTTCACGTGGTGACGTTTGGATTGACTAATACACATGTAGCAATCATAAATTTGGTGAATCACGTGTGTAGGCTGTAATTTGATAAATTCATGCTTGTGATCATTAAGGACCATTTATTTGTTTATAAGAATAAGAATGGCTTAATAATTAATTATAGATTGCCCTGAATTGGCCGAACAATGAAAACCTGTATCTTAAATATTTAACATATGACTTAAGACTTAATATTTTACATGATTTAACCATGTGATTAATAGATGATGGAATATATTGACTCTTTACAAATTAAGAGCCCTTTTAAGACTTTGAGTATTGCTAAAAAGAAAATGGAAATATGTTTTGACAAATGTATTAACAAAGGATGTTTAAAGGGATTACTCCATTATACACAAACCATTTAACTAAACTTCTGTTTAGGGGTAAATGTTTGTGTATACCTCAAGATAACTTAAGAAGGATTGAGTAAAACCATTTATACCATAACCTGAAAACTTAAAACGAAAATTTCTGCTTTTCAACTAAGAAAACTTTGACCAAAGTATAAATAAAGGTTTTTCGAACATTTACGAATCTTATTAAATATTTTCGATAAATCAACAAAAATCTTGTTAATTAAATTCAAATTTATTTTGAACATTTTATAATTTGTCAAACTAGGAAATTTAAAATTTTACGTTTACGTTTCGTAAAAATTTAAATATCTAACCTTTAATTACTTGTAATAATTATCGACGCTTTAGACGCCGGATTGAGAAAAACTGATAAAAACAATAGTTGAGATAGAATTAAAACTTAGAAAATATGAAGAAAGGTGAACGTAATTACTGACATATTATATAGAAAGTATAAAGATTCAATTAAGATATATTTCTTAATAATGATTGTGCAAACTAAATTGCCGAATAATATAAAAATAAACGATGTTTGTAAAAAGGATAATATAGATAATAAATGGAGTTCGCGTCTAATGTGAACCATTAAAATTGAGAAGCCAATAGCGTTAAATGTTTTAAAGGCCACTTGTGGTTGCCTAAATATGGAGATTTTGAGATATAGTTATGTTGGAATTTGTAAGTATAAGTATTCTATTTATGTCATTTATGACTAAAAGTATCTTTGTCTAAAGAAGTTGTACTGATGGCAATTATGAAGGCAGACATCACCTCATACATTAGTAAACGTCTAGCTATTGCAAAGGTCATCATCTGAATTTGATTCAATTTGGGTTATCGTCGACAGACTGACCAAGTCTGCTAATATCATTCCCGTTAATGATAAATGCAAAAGAGTTATGTAAACATAGCGTGCCTGTATCGATCATCTATATCAAGATCCTCGCTTCGCATCTAATTTCTAGAGATTTGCTCAGAAATCATTGAGAACGAACCTTGATGAGAGTACTATGTACCACCCCAAATCGAAGGGACGAGGTAAAGTAACGATACAAGGTAATATAAGTGCTGTTTTATGTTTGAATGAATGACCTTTGGTAATAAACCGTATAATCGTTTTCCTTTGGAGAGATTATCATTGATAATTATCGTGTTAGGATCAAGATCGAATCTTGCTAGGATCTAAATATTGGAGCATCTGTAAGCAAGAATTGAGATGAAGACATCCGACATACACCCATTGTGAGTTGGACATGTCTTTTAGGTTTAAGGTTTCCTATGATGGCGAACCTATCCTTGCAAAATACCCGACCCGCGAGATCTGAAATGATTATTGAAATTAAGATCTGATTATTGACAGCCGGTAGTGGGCAAGAGGTTATGTGAATGTGAAATGTAGATCTTGAAGTGCCAAATGGGTAGCGAAGTTATGCCACAATTTTTAACCTTGGAAAAATGAATTCATGATCTGACAAATCATGGGATATAAGTCCCCGTTGTATGGGACCATTGAGATGATATAAAAGATTGGTTTGAAAGGCATATAAGCTGGATCTACCCTAGGACTTCAAAGACTGCGTGAATTATGTTTCGTATATCGAACTTGATGGAATATCTATCAAGTGAGAATCTGATTATTCTTAGTAGAGCTTAGATCGGCGAAAAGTTGCATTCATCAGAAACCCGTGAACATCATGGATAGAGAAAGTAAGTCAATAGTTAGCCTGATCTTATTCCCGTAGTTATGTTTGATGAAACTCGCGTATTATGATGGATTACACTTGTGAGAAAAGATCGGATGTGGAGGAAATACCCACATGGCTTTAACTCTATAAGAAGCGAGTAGTAAGGTAAGATGATCTTTGAGGACAAAGATCCTGTTTAGGGGTAAATGCTGTGACAATCCGTCAATTTATGGTTGATATTTTATTCTTGAATATTATTTAAAAATATTATTTTAATGTTACAATATGAACTCACTTATTTTTGGGAAGAAATTTGGATTTACGTCTTGGAGTAGCATCGACTACGTCTAAATCGGAGGATTCAACGTTACGTGCTTACGTTTACATACACCGTCTTTGGTGGCAGTCCGACATTTCAGAAAATAAATTTGTCCATGAATATTATTTTGGAGTTTTAAATTTGTGGTGGTTCATAAACTCACAAATTTACGAGAAAAGACTAGGACTTACGATTTTATTTTAACGTCCTTTACGACTAAACCGGAAACCTTAGGATTTCGTATTTACGTTTTCGAACTCCGTTTTTGATGAGACAATTTTTACTGGATTCGTTTTGTGTCGTTGATTCATAATTTATAAAAACGTTTTTCGTGAAACGACCCGAGGGCACGCAAATTGAGGAAACTAGAATCTAGGAATACCCGTAAATTAGTGAGGTGGGACAAAATACATTATCCCACCCCACTAATACACATGGATGGCACAACATGACACCACATCAAAGATGTGGCATCATGTTAACTTGTAGCTTACAAGTGTAAGCACTAGCTTAACACTTAAGCTAGTTTCTTCCACTCATCCCACAAAAACAACTAGCTACTCATAACCACCATTTTCACTCATGCAAACCACTCTCATCCTCCTATTTCTCTCTCAAAAATTCTTCCTACTCTCACCCTAAATAACCCATTTGATCTTGATTTAACCATGAAATCATATGTTATTCACACATATGATGAAAACCCATTGAAGTTATGAAGATTGGAGGTGATCTTAACATGTAAAAAGGAGTTTTCAAGGGAGTTTAGGGCTGATTTCTCAAGGAGTTTTCATGAAGAACAAGGGCTGATTTTTGGAGGAATCTACAAATACTTGGTGATCCTAGAAGTGGTGTTGATATCTCATAAGATTGGTTACCCAAAACCATGTCTTGTTCATCCAAAAGCTCATCATTTCATCATCATGGTGGTATAAAGATTGTTCTCCTCATCCTCTTGTTATTTTGATTATGTAATCATGTATTTTCTTTCCTATTGTATATGTATATGATGATTATATGATGATAAAAGTGTTATGTGGGGATTTGGTGTTGATAAACATGATTAAAAAGGTGAAAAACCATAAGAAACAAGGTTAAAATCTTGGTTAAATTTGTTGGCTGTATAAAACAGTAAAGAAACAGGTCATGGACTGATAAAATGATGAAGTAGAATCCATTTACAGTAAGCTATATGTCTTGTACACATGTGAGATTTGGCCATGAAATGGAATCATTGTAATGAGTGAGATATGATCAAAACAAGTTTAGGGTATAAATCTGAGGTTACTATATTGGACGATTTTTAGAAAATACTTAAAGGATGATTCAACAGTAGCTATAGAAGAGTTAAATGGAGCAAATATTATGTAGTATATGTGATAAAAATTTGAGCTTCTATCCCCATATAGAACTCAAGATATGGCAGTTTTGGTGAAAGTGAAGATAAAAATCAGATTTTTGGAATTAATGTTTATTATTATTATATAAGCACTCACATTTTAATGTATAAAATGTAAAAATAAAAACCCACTAACTTATAAAACTTATTTATATAAATATATAAAAGGTTAATTAGATGGATAAATTATATAAATGGTAATGAAATAATATTTATAAGTCATAAAAACTATAAACTTGATTTTTACGACTTTTTCGGCTACCGCCGTAAAATTAACGTTTTCCGCCAAATAAAACTTAGACGACCAAAACCGTCTAATGTAAAGTTTATAAAAGTCATATAATGATATATAAGTATCTAATACAAGTAAAAACCGATAAAACCCGAACTATAAGAAATACGGACATTTACGAGCTAATTAAGCATATTGGACTAATAATTGGACTAAATAAGATAAAAACTTGTAAAAAGAACTTATTGGGCTTAACCCATTTGGGCCCAACATGGAAAGTATACATACTGATAATATAGGTATAAAAGGGATTAAAACAAGTTAAAGAACTTATAATAAGTTTATTGGACTTAAAACACGAAAATAGGTGAAACTAGTAAACTAGTATAAAAGTTATCGACATATAACACAAAAATGAGTAAATGAGGATATGTAAACCCACTTGATCATCATATATATAAAATCATCATATGTATACATAATTGTTACTTTCATAAAGTCATTGGACATGAGTCTAAGACGAGTATTATTTGTCTAGGTCTCCGTGATTGAAGCACGTACCGTACATTCGAATTGCCGATAACCCGCCTTCCCATATCAACGTGAGTTCATAGCCTCGCACTCTTTTAAATGTTTTTATAAATGTTTTATAAACCCGCGAGGGAGATAACATGTTAGTATTTTTATAAATTAGGACACCATTTGTCCCGATTGTTTGTTTATTGATTTGGACCCGAATGATTGAATGACCCGATTGTATGACCCGATAAATGATTAAAGGACCCGATAGATGAAATTATATGGATTATTAAAGTTAGGTTATGTCACTAAAAGTCCCATTAGCATGAATTGTGAACTACCGGGATTTGGTAGACGCTTATGCATTTAATAGTACTATTTGGGGACGATCACCCCAGTTCGCGCCTTGACGGTTGATCCCCGTCGTGCCACATTGATTGGTAAGCGAATTTATGTATGAGAAGATTTACATAGCGTGACCTTTGTGACGACACGCTACTTTAGATGGGCAAAATTGGTATCGGGTTAGCTACCCGTTGTTGGTTTAGTAAGGTAACAATGTCATGCGGCTTATAATAATCCAAAACTAACGAAATACTATTAGACGCACCGAATTACGAAGTATTGCCTGACTAGCAATACGGGGTCATACTATTGATATTATGTTTGTGTTTTGGTTTTCATAACCATATTCATATAACGGTTTTTATTTGATTTTATACGACGTCATAAGACGTATTGTATGATGTTTTTACGATATTGGCTCGTATAATGATTTTTTTAGGCAAATGCCTATATGACGATTTTGATAAAGGTTTGTATAAAATGAATTTGGCTATTTTATGGCCTATTACAAAGATTTGTATAAAATGCTTTTGGCTATTTTAAGGCCTATTACCATGATTTGTACGAATTGATTTTTGGTACTAATTTTATACCAAAGTTATATTGATGGAATTTATTAAACTCTATGAATTCACTCGGCGTTATCGCTGACCTTTTCTTTTAACATGTTTTATCTCAGGTACTTGAAGGTAATTCTCGGGAAGACGATAAGAATTCATGGCCTGTACTTAAACAATATTTTCCATTCAAACACTTTGTAAAACTTTTGTATGAAATGTAATGACTTGGGACCGATGTAACTTTAATGTTTATGAATGGAAATGATTTATTATTAAACGACGCGATTTTTATGCGTTGTCTATGATGTGAGTAATGTGCTATCCCGTAACACCAACGAGTCTTCCGCTGTATTGAGTTGTATAAATTTGGGGGTGTTACAACTTTGGACGTCTAAGATCACTACAACAAGCAGAGGTCACATGTATACCTCCAAGACATAATTCAAGCAAGGCATATTCGGATCTTCCAAGGGCATTCAAGGAACTTCATACATTAGGGTTTCTCAGCTTTCTAGAACATTTTGTAGCCTATATAAAGGCATTAGGTTTCTTTCATTACTGTTGTTCTTGGTTTTCTTTGGGTCACAATTCTGTAAAGCCATTTGTTCAATGAATGAAAAAAGCGTTTGAAATTGTTGACGAATTCCAAGCTCCATATTTACTTTTCGTGTTTGTTAGTTAATGATTCAAGTTTGTGTTGATTTGAGGTTTCAAAAGTATGGTTTTAAGTTTTATGCAAGTTTATTTCATGGTTTTCAAAAATCACTAATTTTTCCAAGTTTCTAGTTTAAACACTTGAAGTTTTTGGATCATAGGTTGATCATATCACCCTGATAACAGCTTATCAAGGTAAAGTGAGACCTCCGGTTTGCGAGGATTCAAGTTGTGGGGACAAAAGATTGGAATAAATCTGCTTTTTTTCATTTTTTATATAATCTGTTTTCTCTTGACTTTTTTCAATCTTAGCAGGTTTAGTGGAAGCTTGTGGTTGTTGTGCTACCACAAAAGCTTTAACATTCGGGGGTGTGGAAGTACATTCCTAAGGTTTGCACTTTTCTTCCTTTTTAATCTGTCAAAAATTGGTGATAAGTAAAATTGGTATTGACTGATGTATGATGATGTTTGTTACTTGAGACCTTGTTTTAAGTTCATTGTGATGTTGATGTGATGCTAATTTAAGGTTTTCTTGGTTATACAAACATTTTGTTTTGTTAAAATCTTGTAATTAGTTTTTAAAAGGTTGTTTGGGTCTGCATGTTTTGAAAAGTTTTGTTAAGATTGAGTAAGTGTTTAAGAGTCTCTTGTGTTTATTTCAACTGATATAGTGTGTTTTAACTGAAATATGCATATCTTGTGTACTAATACATTGAATCTGAATCTTGGCTATAAACTAGGTTGTTTTAGTTGATTGTGAACTAAAACTTAGACAAATGATAGCTAGGGTATAAGACTTAAGCTGAGAAGTGATAAATCTAAGTTTTTGCAACTTATTAACCTTTTCTAATCATTTGAAGTTCATATTGTGGTCAAGTAGTTCAGCAAAAGGTCTTTTGTGTTCATCAGTTACATCAGCAACATCACTTAGGGTCAATACTAGTTCAAATCTTAAAGTTTATGCATGAAACCAGTTTATTTGTGTTTAATTAAGTTTGTTATTTGTGTTGTATGCTTTTGGTGAAATTTGGCTGGCTTATTCTTGCTTAAACATAGCTTAAAACTACCAGACTTAGCTTATTTGCATATCTGATCACATTTTGATTAAACTATATCAATTGGCTAAGTGTAATTCTGTTTTATTGCTTGATTGTGACTCCCTAAAACTCACTGGTTGTAGGGGTGCCTTGTTTGTCCAAAATCTCCAAGTGAATCTCCTTAAAATCAACAAACAGCTCATCATCAGTGGGAACTCCTTTCCCACTGAAACTTGCCACTAATAGTGTTAATCTTATAACAGCTTATTAATAAGCCATTTTAGCTTATTCCAATGTGCAACAACTTTGATTTTGTGATCAGTCTTACTCATTTCACCCATTTAGTTAATCTGGAGCTTTGTGGCCTTTGACTTTAGGGTATGACTAGAAAACGAATTGACTTTTCTTTTTCAAAACAACTTATTCATTATTCCAGCTTATTGATTGTTCTTATTGGAAATCTTTTCGTTGATTTAGCTTATTGGTCATTTGAAACCTTTTGCAACTTGAATCAGCTCTTGAAATGGTCTAGAACTCAAAAACGAAAATTTTGTCGTTTTGTGTAGAGAGCTTTGGCTTTTTTCAGGCTTATTTCATGAGCTTTTTCAAAGTTTCTTTTTACAAACTGCTTTATAAGCTCAAGAGAAGGACATGTGTAAAATTTCAGCTTATGGCACTAGCTTTTGGCTTAATGGGCCAAAATGCCCATTAAGAATAAACTGTTGATTCATAAGCTGTGATAAGCACTTTTTCAGCTTTTGGGCCATTAGAGTTTTTTGTTTAAAATCAAATTTTAAGCTTATCTGGAAGTTTTGGGCTCATTTGGTGGACGTTTTTCTTATTGGGCCAAAAAGCCCATTAATATTGGACTGTTTTAGCTTTTGGCCCATTTGGAGGCCCATTAGGGGTATTTAGGTAATTTCACTTTTATTTCTGGTTTTATTAAGTTAAAATAAGTTAGTTTGCAAGTTTTTAGAATTTTTTTATAAATTTTGAATTTTTAATATTATTTTAATATTTAATTTTTAGTTTTTAATCATTTTAAATAGTTTTAATAGGTTTTAAATTTTGGAAAAATACTTTTTAGTTTAAGTAAGATATTTTTAAGGTTTACAAAGTGTGTAGATTTGCTATAAGCTAATCCGGTGGTCTAGTAGGGTGATAGATGGTGGAAGCCATGGATGAAGTTGAGAGAGAAAGGTTGAATGTGTGAAAATGAAAGAAAAATGAATTAAACTTGAAAAGTGACAAGCAACACCCCTCCTTGGAAGCTAAGGAGGGGTATATATAGTCACACACGCTACCTAAACTATACAACGAACCTAGTCTAGTCTAAACGTGTGTGACTATGATAACTAATGGGAATTCTTAAATGTCGTCACATAAAGTGAGTTTCCAACAATCTTCCCCCATGGGACGACGTGTAGAATTCCTTACAATATTTTTCCTAACAAGTACATAATGATAAGAACAAGAGCTTTCATGAAGCGTCCAACACTGATGATGTCTTCTGAGGCCTTTGACTTCAAAACGACTCATCTTTAACTTGTAGAAGAAATACTGTAACGGCACGAGCTAAGTAACCCATACACTTCTGGATAAGGAGAAGCTTCTGAATTAGCTTCCCCCTAATTCATGCCACATAAACTTGATGTAGAAGCATTTTAAATAGCTTCCCCATAAATTGACAATCCTCGTAAGCAACTTCAAAGCTTTCAATAAAGCTTAGAATAATTAAGCGCACAGCGAAATCTAACAAGCAAATCCCATCATATAACATGATAACGTTGCTAAGAGGAATTGAAAGTAAGGGGTACACCAAGTAGATCAAAAACTTTTCTTCTCACGCTTGAATAATTCTTCTGAATTTTTCTTCCCCCTGAGAGTTCAAGTTATGCATACCAGAAAGAATCAATACATTTCTTCCCCCACATAGTTGAAGAAAGTAAATCAATCCCTGATACACTGATTTGCTATGGGTTCTAGATTGGTCTCGGTATCTCCTCGAATTGATCTCAGCTCTAAGTGGAATGATTTTTTCTTGGTTAATAAAAAGGTGATGGTTTGTTTATCTAATTTAAACTAATAACAAGTAATTAAGTGTTGAAGAGTAAACTTAAAGCTTTAAAAGATTAAACTAAAAAGACGAGTTTAAAGATAAATGCTTGAAAACTTAAAGGGAAGATTAGAAAAATACTTGGACAATGAATAAAACTAACACTTGAAAGCCTTGCAAAAACAAGAAATTAAACAAACAATTTAACCCAAATCGGAATATCACTAAAAGTCCTAGATCGGAATATACTCCGATCTTATGATCGGGATGTATAGGAGTGCGCTGACCGGAATGAGGGACTAAAATGGTGCAATCGGAATACTTGAAAATGAAGCTGATCGGAATAAACATAAAAGGGCAAATCGGAATATTTAAAAGCAACATCAATCGGAATCCACCAAAATAAACTACAATCGGAATAAGAAAACCCTTTTCCGATCACTGCGATCGGAATAGGGTGCTGGTGCTCTGGTCGGAATGACCCAATCGGAAAGGGGTTTTACCCTTTTCTGATATCCCTTTGATCGAAATATAAGCAAGGTGAATAAGCTATCACAATAAGCTACTACCCAAACTAGCTCGAATCTATACTGAAACGGATTAAATAAGCTACAACTTAACTAAACTTCAAATAAACAACTTTTAAATCGAATCAATAAAAAGATGAACTTTTTATAAAAATATTAAAAAGTAAATAAGCTAAATATAAAAATAAGCCAATAAGCACAAAGATCTTAATGCTTATTAGTATAGAAACTTAAGGAAACATAAAAAGATCAACTTTTTAAGCACGAAAACATAGATGAAGAACACGGATCATAAGTAATTCGTACCAAAAGTTAATTAAAATCAAGAAAGGAGGAATGAGATTAAGGATTAAAAGCTTAAAATTAAACTTGATTAATGAAAAACAATACAAAGGTTTGATCTTGAAAGAAAGAAAGATGAAAACTAGTGAGAGAAAGTTGAGAACTTTCTCTCTCTAAAACTAGAGAGAATGAAAATCTAAAAAACTAACTAAAACTAACTAAGTGCAAATTTTGTGAAGTAAAGTCCTATTTATAGGCGTGTGATGTTGGGCTTGTGAATGGGCTTTGGTTTGGGCTTTTTTTCTTCTTTCTTCTTTAGTCTTCACGTTTCTTTAAATAAACGTTTCCGACTTTGGATTTTGAGAAGTGTCGGTGAATAATTCCAACTCGTCTTATAATCTTTTGTTTAATAGACTCGAGTTCTTCGACATATATGAATCTTCCATCTTTGGCTCTATTCTTCGATAAATCTTCAAATAGGCACAATGACTTTAATTCTTTTGCATCTCTTGGACAATAGACTTTGTCTTGAGTCTTTTTCCTCGATAAAACCCGTGCAATCCCATGTTTTCTTCAATATTCATCCGGTTGACTCTAAAAACACAATAAACACAAAAACCACGCATAATTCCAAACAAATGATATTAAATACGTGTTTTGGTCTTGTTTTAGCCAGAAATAAATGGTAAAAGGATGGGTGTTTTCACACCTATCAAATCCCCTACACTTAACCATTGCCATGCCCTCATGCAATGCTTAGTGATAAAGCAAATTTACACTTTTCTCATAATCAATCAACCTTTGCCTTATTAACATACTACTTGAACAAAAATTAAAGTACTAAGAGAAATTAAACTTTAAAGTAAACAAAATGATGGAAATAACTTGCCAAGAAATCAAGGACTTACATTGAGGCTTTGGTGCTGCGAAGATTTATCACCCTCAAGTTTCACGTTCCCCAAACTAAGCTTAAAAACGAGATCCTTATTATTATAAGTTAGCATATAAAACACTTACACACATGGCTTAATTAGATGCTTAAGCTCCCTTATTCCTAGGTGTATCTCTTATATTTTATTTTTGTCTTAGAATGATCATGAAGATGCATTTTTGGACTTATTTTGATAGTTTATTAGGCTAAAAGCAAAGTAGGACGATTTGATCAATAGTTAGCTAAAGGACAAAATCTCTTAAAACTGCTTCTCGGGATATCAAAAAGTTCATATCTTGGCATAACTTGGTTCACGATTTGAGACCTTTCTCGGGCCGATATTTGGCATGTACTTCATACTTCATATCTTCGAGAGACGTTCTTGAGATAATGGTCTTCTCATCGTTAATAGAGTTTCTTTACTTGGAGACTTTTGAGGGGTACTCCAACTTTGTTGACCACGACTTCATGATTATTTCTTCAATCTCTAATTGGGATTTTGAGATACAACGATCCGCCTCCTTTTCGGACTTGGATCTATTTATCCTCATACCTTGTTAGGGTCTTTTCGGATAGACTTCTCCATGATCTTTATGGGAGTTGATTGCTTTTCATCGTGAGTCTTGATCCTTCATATTGATTTTGGGAATAATGCTTTTCACATCACTTTGGATCTTCAGCAATAAAAATGAATCCTCATGCCTTGTTAGGGCCTTTTCGGACTCGCCAATCTTCGCGCCCCGCTTCATAAGTTATGCCTTGGCTATGAACTCTTATCATTACCGAGCAACTTTTAAACGATCTTGGGCTAGAAGCTAAGTAACTTTTCAAATCGTACGACCTTACTTATTGCAGATAAATTATTAGCAAGTGATGGGAGAATAGGCAAATAATTACACCAAGTGAGCTTGTGCAAGATTACCGACTTATAATTGACTCTATCATTTCTCGTTCTCCACAATTTAAAATCTCAAGTAATGAGACTCGTGGATGCTTAGCCTAATAAACCAATTAAGGTCTACCTGGTTAAGGATACTAGCTAGAATAAACTTGAATAAGTCTATTCGGGTTGAGTCAAAATAATCCCAACGGGCCTAATATGTCAAAGACTTCTAAACTAGCTACACCACTTTATTAATATTTTTGACTTTATTGCGGGATATATACATATGAAAGCCACGATAAAAATTTAAAAATTACGACTAAATGGCCAAAGTTAATAAAAATTTTGAAAAATGTTGAAAAAGATGATTTTCCGGTTAAATGAAGGCATTTTCATGGAAAAGTCCACTTAAAACTTTGATAGAAGTCCCCCCTACACTTAAGATAAACATTGTCCTCAATGGTTAAGCATGTGGGAAAAATCTCCCCTACACTTATGACATTGTGCACGTTGGTTAAATCAAGCTAAGGAAGACACGACTAAAGTGATCAATTTCAAATGTGAGTATGAAGAAAATTGAATCACGATAGTTGAGAGATAGAACCGGATTTCGGATAACACGAGAGCACGGTTCTTCAAAGGTTCCAAAAGTGCATTCATCCCTGTAATCACATCACCACACAAATACAAACACCTAAATAGGTCCCCCTACACTTAGGAGGTTAAAACATAAAAGGATAGATACTCGGGTTGCCTCCCGAGGAGCGCTTGTTTTTGATAACCGAGTCACGAGCCTGACTCGACCCAAAATTAGTTCATGGGGAACGTGGTGAGGGATGGAATCATCTCCTGAGAGATGTCCTCACCAAAGTACAACTTCACTCGTTGGCCATTCACCTTAAAATTAGGTCCATTAGGTTGAGCGAGCTCGAGAGTACCATATGGAAAAATTTGGGCAATGGTGAATGGGCCGGACCAACGAGATTTCAGCTTGCCCGAAAAGATTTTCAAACGAGAGTTAAAGAGTAAAACTTTGTCTCCAACTTGAAACTCTCGGTTTTTAATCTTGGAGTCGTGAATGAGCTTAGTCTTCTCCTTATAGATCAAAGAATTTTCATAAGCCTCATTACGGAGTTTATTAAGCTCATTGAGTTGGATTTTGCGTAGGTCACCGGCTTTGTTAATATCAAAATTAGCCCACTTCAAGGCCCAGTAAGCCTTGTGCTCCAACTCAATGGGGAGGTGGCATGCTTTCCCGTACACGAGACGATATGGTGTACAACCAATCGGAGTCTTGTAAGCGGTACGAAAAGCCCACAAAGCATCATCAAGTTTATCAGCCCATGAGGCACGATGCTCTCCCGCGGTTCGTTCAAGAATTCGCTTTAATCCTCGGTTAGAGATTTCAGCCTGGCCATTAGTTTGTGGGTGGTAGGCGGTGGAAAGACGATGATTTACACCGTACTTAGCCATGACTCTAGCAAATTGGTCATTGCAAAAATGAGTCCCGCGATCACTAATAATGGCACGAGGCACACCGAATCTAGCGAATAGCGATTTCAAAAAGTTACAAACCACCCTTGCGTCATTAGTGGGTAAAGCTTTGGCTTCAACCCATTTGGAGACGTAGTCAACGGCTACAAGGATGTATTTGTTTCCTTTAGAAAAAGGGAATGGCCCCATAAAGTCGATACCCCAAACATCAAAAATTTCACATTCCTGAATGAAATTCTGAGGCATCTCATCTTTATGTGTGATCTTGCCTTGATTTTGGCAAGCATCACAATGTTTAACCATCTCGTGAGCATCACGGTAAATGGTGGGCCAATAAAATCCCGAGTCAAATACTTTTTTGGCGGTATAGTTGGGACCAAAGTGACCACCGGTGGGTCCTTTGTGGCAAGTGTCAAGGATTTCTAAAGCTGCCGGTCCATCAACACATCGGCGAATAATCAAGTCGGCACATTGTTTGAATAGGTAAGGGTCGTCCCAGAAATAATGTTCAACATCTTTAAAGAACTTTTTCTTTTGTTGGGATGTTAACCCTTCCTTGATAATTCCACCCGCCAAGTAGTTTGCAATATCCGCAAACCATGGGGTTTCATCAGAATTCGAATTGATAGACATTAAGGTCTCCAAGAGGAAGGAATCATTGATTTCTTTGTTCGGATGATCCCCTTGGTAAGGATCCTCAAGTCTACTGAGATGATCCGCGGCTATATTTTCAGCTCCTTTTTTATTGCGAATTTCAATTTTAAATTCTTGGAGAAGCAAAACCCAGCGGAGAAGCCTTGGTTTGGAATCTTGTTTAGTTAACAAGTACTTCAACGCGGAATGATCGGTGTAAACGATTGTGGTGGAAAGGATAAGATATGGACGGAACTTTTCAAAAGCATAGACAACAGCTAAAAGCTCTTTTTCGGTTGTCGTATAATGCAATTGTGCCCCCGTCATTGTCTTGCTAGCATAGTGGATTGGTTGGAAGTGTTTATTCACACTTTGGCCCAAAACCGCTCCAATAGCAAAATCGCTAGCATCGCACATCAACTCAAAGGGAAGCTCCCAATTAGGGGTAACCAAGACGGGTGCCTTAGTAAGCTTATCCTTAAGCAAGTTGAAGGCGTCAAGACACTCATTGGAAAAGTTAAAAGGAGTGTATTTTTCCAAGAGGTGGGTCATCGGGCGAGCGATTTGAGAAAAATCTTTGATGAACCGACGGTAAAAGCCCGCATGACCGAGGAAACTTCTCACACCCTTCACGGTTGAAGGTGGAGGCAACTTAGCGATAACATCAACTTTAGCACGGTCTACTTCGAGACCGGCTTTGGAGATCTTGTGTCCTAGCACGATGCCCTCTTTTACCATGAAATGGCATTTTTCCCAATTAAGAAAAGGCGAGTGTCTTCACATCGCTTCAGTATACGTTCTAAATTGGCAAGGCAAGCAGAGAAAGAATCGCCATAAACCGAGAAATCATCCATGAATACTTCCATAGTGTCTTCCACCATGTCATGGAAGATAGCCATCATACACCTTTGGAATGTCCCAGGAGCATTACATAAACCAAAAGGCATACGTTTGTAAGCAAATGTTCCACAGGGACAAGTGAATGTGGTCTTTTCTTGGTCCTTGGGATCGATGGGAATTTGAAAATACCCGGAGAAACCGTCTAAGAAGCAGTAATAGTCATTACCCGCAAGACGCTCGAGCATTTGATCCATGAAAGGAAGAGGAAAGTGATATTTTCTCGTGGCATCATTGAGCTTGCGATAATCAATACAAACTCTCCACCCAGTAACGAGACGAGTGGGAATCAACTCGTTGTGTTCATTGGAAACAACGGTTATTCCGCCCTTCTTGGGCACACAATGGACGGGACTTACCCACGGCGAATCCGAAATAGGGTAAATCACGCCGGCATCTAGAAGTTTGATAAGCTCTTGTTTGATGACGTCATGAATGCGAGGATTAACCCTTCTTTGGCTCTGGATTGCGGGTTTAAAGTCATCTTCCATGAAAATCTTGTGTGTACAAAAGTTCGGATCAATTCCGCGGATATCGGAATTTTTCCAAGCAATTGCCTTCATATGATCTTTAAGCACGGCGATGAGGCGAGATTTCTCTTCTTCTTTCAAGTCCTTAGCAATGATGACAGGCGACTTCTTGTTTTCGTCAAGGAACACGTACTCGAGATGGGGTGGCAACTCCTTAAGTTCTAAATCCGGAGGATTTTCGATGGGAGGCGTTTTCAAAGTCGGAGCATCGATAGCAATAACTGTGGGAGATGGTGGAGAAAGATTGTCTTCTTTAAGAATGTTTTCAATGAGGCGAAGATCTTCATCCCAATTGGTGGTAGAATCGTCATTAGTTAAGTTCACATCTCCCATGGTGGCTTCCAAATCTTTCCAAAGGAAATAACTTTCTCCAAATAGAGATAGTGACGAATCGATAGAGGAAACGGTCTCAACATTGGGAAGAGACGTAGGAATACTTTTGCAAGCATCTTTGAAGTGTTCTTCACAAGCCTCTTCAAGAACGTCAATACAATTAACACTCTCGTTAGAATAAGGCTGTTTAGACAACTTTCCCATGTTGAAGACGATTTAATCGTCACCCACTCTCATGATAAGCTCACCGGCCTCAACATCGATGAGAGTGCGACCGGTCCTCAAGAATGGACGACCAACAATTAATGGCACACGAGGGTCCATGTCATAGTCGACGACGACGAAATCGACAGGAAAAGTGAATTTGTCGACTCCTACAAAGACGTCTTCGGCTATCCCCACTGGATAGGCAACCGTACGGTTAGCTAATTCCAGAGTCATTTTGGTGGGGACTAGCTAAGGGAGAGATAATTGCTTCCAAACGCTTAGAGGCATTAAGTTAATACTGGCACCTAGATTGGCTAGGGCCATGCAATTCTCTACTCCCAGGAAGTTACAAGGGATTAAGAAACGACCCGGATCACCAAGCTTGGTTGGTAATTTCCTTAAGAGCACTGCAGAGCAATTCTCAGTAAGTTGGGTGTTAGAAATATCAAGAAGCTTCTCCTTGTCGCTAAGAAGATCTTTGAACATTTTCGCGTACTTAGGCATGTGAGCGAGAGCCTCAGCGAAGGAAATGTTGAAATTCAATTGTTTGAACATTTTAAGAAAGTTCGAAACCTGAATATCATCCTTTCTTTTGAGCTTCTCTTTCCTGAACCTAGATGGATAAGGTATATTGGAAGAAGAGGAAGGCTTTGGGAGAATAGGATCACTCACATCCTTGGGTGGAGGAGGGGTAGAAGTAAGAGGTGGAGAAATTGGGGAAGTAGAAGGTTGGGGAATAGGAGCAGGGGACTCGTTCTCCTTAGTCATAATCACCGGTGGAGGTAGAGGAAGCTCGGGTTCCTTGGTACCTTTGCCACTGCGAGTGGTGATTGCTTTCATCTCCCCTCTTGGATTCGCAACGGTGTTACTCGGAAGAGTACCCGAAGAAGAGGGTTGATTACCTTGGAAGAAACTAGCCATCATGTTCTTTAAGTCATTCGTTTGACTATCCAAAGTATTTCTCATATCAGCTCTCAGATCGTTCCCTTGTTTCACCAGGTCTGCTTTCAAGTTGCGCACTTCCTGTTGGAGATTTTCCACGATCACATCGTTAGTCCTCATGTAGGTTCCAATGTCTTGGTGTTATGCGGTGGGTTGGTTGGGAGGAGCATTGTATGCGGGTGGTTGATAAGCAGGTTGCTGGTAAACTTGGTTGTTTCTTTGAGGTGGATGTTGTTGTTTGTGAGGTGGTATGTATGGTCCACGAGATTATTATTGTTGTTGAGGAGGGCGGTTGAGGTTTTGTTGTTGGTTTGGGTTGTTAGGAGTAAAAGAGGGTGGTGAGAGATAGTTGTTAGAGCGGTAGCTAAGCAAGTTACGGTCACCTTGAGGACGAGCTTGATAAGCGGGTTGAGGATAGGTACCGTATGCTGCATTCACATTCTCAGAAGGGTAGTCTTGGGTGGTGGTACAAGTGGTGTAAGAGTGAGGACCCCGCATATTTCACATGGTTGGCTAACAGCATTGACTTGAGCGTTTTTAGCATTGATGTTGTTGGTGTTGCTGGCGGTTTGGGTAGCAAGCGATTCAAGAAGCGCAATGACTTTGTCAATTCGCTTGTCGCTGTCACTAGTACTAGCACTAGCGGCATTGGTCCGCACACTCTTGGTTTGCACACGAGACTTATTCTCAATGATATCCCAAGCGGCCTTAGAAGTCTTAGCCAAAATATAACCCCCCGAGGTACTGTTTAGTGAATCTTGGTCATTCATGCTTAAACCATTATAAAAAGTGTTAATTTGGTGCGCTTTGGTAAAACCATGTTGTGGGCATTTTCTCAAAAGGTCTTTGAAACGGTCCCAAGATTCACTAAAAGACTCATCGTACTTTTGTTAAAAATTGATAATTTCATTCCGCAAAGCGGTAATACGAGAGGGTGGGAAAAAGTAGTTGATAAATTCGGTCTCCAAATCCGTCCACGTAAGAATACTCTGTGGCGGTTCCTTAGCAAGCCAATGCCGGGCTTGTCCCTCTAAAGAAAAGGGAAAAAGTTGTAAACGAATTACCTCTTGTGGAACACCATTGAATTTGACCGTATTCGTGAGTTGTAAGAATCTCTTGATGTGGTCATGAGGATCATCAATGGTACGCCCCAAGAATGGTTGAGCAGAGACCATCTGGATAAAGCCGGATTTGAGCTCAAAGTTGTTGGCTACAATCGCGGGTATGATAATTGGATCATCGTTATCATCTACATGTGCTTGCAGAAGTTCAATCATTGGGCGATTATCCGGTAGAGGCTCATTGTTGTTAAGAGGAGGATTGTTGTTGTTGTTGTTATTATTGTTGAGAGGTGGGTTATTGTTGTTGTTTTGTACACTGTCCATGTCTAAGTCTTCGAGAGGCTCGGGCTCTTGATAAGACGTTGATCGTGTACGCATGCACCTGCAAAAGAACTAACAAGGCAAAAACAAAGCAAAAATATTTTTGTTTTTTATGTTTTTTTTAATTTTTAGGATTTTTGAAAATTATATATTTTTTTTTGTGTTTTTAATTTTTTTATGAAAAAGTAACGTTCACGGGGAACGGATCCCAAAATCCAAGTTCTCACAAAAAACTGTTGATCTTAACGAGAAGAGCCGGCAGCGGCGCCATTTGATACACTGATTTGCTATGGGTTCTAGATTGGTCTCGGTATCTCCTCGAATTGATCTCAGCTCTAAATGGAATGATTTGTTCTTGGTTAATAAAAAGGTGATGGTTTGTTTATCTAATTTAAACTAATAACAAGTAATTAAGTGTTGAAGAGTAAACTTAAAGCTTTAAAAGATTAAACTAAAAAGACGAGTTTAAAGATAAATGCTTGAAAACTTAAAGGGAAGATTAGAAAAATACTTGGACAATGAATAAAACTAACACTTGAAAGCCTTGCAAAAACAAGAAATTAAACAAACAATTTAACCCAAATCGGAATATCACTAAAAGTCCTAGATCGGAATATATTCCTGTAAAACCCGCATGCTTTTACCATGCATATTACCGTAAGTTCGTACGTACTAGTTAAAAACTTTTCTAATATAGCATGAATACGATTACGTATTAGGAGTTTAGGTATTACGTACGTGTTAGAACACGATAAGTATTTTATTTGCACGATCACGTAATAATTATTTAGTAATAATTATTCACGAACATACGACCACGAGATCACGAGCGTAATTAAAACACGAGATATTATTAATTACGTATATATATACTTAATACGAGCGTAATTAAATATATAAGTGTAGGATATTTACGTAACGAGAACTTTTAAAACACGAACATAATTAAACGTAAACGTGTACGAAATTACAAGACACGAAACGAGGTACGAGACCCCCACAAGGGAGTCCCTACCCGCGGCCAACATAGGACAATGGGCCAAGCCCATTGTCAATTTTACTAAAAAGGAGGGTTAAGAGTTTTTACTACTTAGATTATTTTTACAGAAGAATTTCAAGAAAACATAGAAACCCTTCCTCCTTCTTCCTTGTGTGCCGCCACCTACAAATCACCATAAGGGGGTAATTTTGATCTTGGATCTTGTTGATTTAGTAATTGTTCGTGTTTGTTCTTCACTCTTTTGATCCACGAATACGGTAAAACCTTTTTACTTGTTTCTTTTTAATTAATCTTTTATTAATTAAGAACACGTGTTGTTTTTCTTAAAAACATATTAATTAAACCTAGATCTAACATGTTATGGTCATTAATTAATCAATGGGATCGATCTAAGGGGTGTTTGTTTTGGGCCGCAGGTAAAACCGACCCCAAGAGGGGTTCGGTTTGTTCTAACCGACCACCACCAAGACCTTTTTGGGTCTTGGTTGGTGCGTGTGGGTCCCACGGCATCAAGGGGGTACCCCGATTTGGTTTGGGGTACGGTGCTTGTTCATATCCGGTGCATGTTTTTAAGCCTAGATCCGGATCATGATTATGTTAGTTGTTTATGTTATAAACTTAGGTTAAGAATTAAACTAATAAGATGTAATTAATTTAATAACATGAACTTAGGTTAACTAATTATTATAAACATCAATTATTTTAACCTAAGTATTTTTATTATTAAGACTTATAATTAATTAATTATTTTAAAACCATGGATATAATTAATTAATTAAACATGACTTAGGTTATATTATTAGTATTTAATAATACATATTTTAACCTAAGTATTTAATATATTTAATTAAAAACATGTCATACTTTAATTAAATATTATAACCTATAGTTTAATTAAATTACATGAAATAATTATTAAACTATATAATATATAATATGACTTAGAAAATAATTATGGAAATACTTAGGCTTATTTACTTAGCTTATTTAACCAGCTTATTTCTAATTATGGAAACTTTCTATTTTTAGAAACTTAATTAAATAAGGCAGCTATTTTATTTATGGAAACCAGCTATTTTTAGAAACTTATTTATTTAAGGCAGCTAATCTATTTATGGAAACTTATTTAATTAAGGCAGCTAATCTATTTATGGAAACTTTCTATTTTTTTGTAACTTATCTATTTTAAGCAGTAAATCTATTTTTGGAAACTTTCTATTTTTGGAAACTTTCTATTTTTGGAAACTTTCTATTTTTGGAAACTTTCTATTTTTGGAAACTTTCTATTTTTGGCAACTTCTATTTTTGGAAACTTTCTATTTTTGGAAAATTTCTATTTAAGGAAACCTGCTATTTTTGGAAAGTTACTTAATATTACACAGTAAGTATAATAACACATGAAATATCAGAAATACTTAATCAGAATGAACAAAATATAAGATTTAACACAGTTTAAGGCTTTAAACAGTGTAAATGGTAAGAACACATAAATAAGCTAAGACATGATATAAAACCAGCTATGTATGTAGTAAGCAGATACTTATTTCATGTACGTATTTATGTAGCGTTAGTGATTCAGAAGTAGGATTCTCGCAGTTCATCGTTCTCGTTCACTGGACATAAGGTACGGATTCCCGTCCTTTCAGTATGGACATTCTTTCCTTATTAGGATTTCCCCGTATGCAGCCAACTGTTTTCCCGTAGTATAAGTATGAGTTTGATTGCTTATGTTTTAAATATGATTACCTACAGCCATATACATGCATGACCAGTTTCACCTAGTTATGGAGGTACCATAACCATAACATTAGAGGCACTGATGTTATGACTTCACCACGGCGGAGTGATTGCTCGTGGCGTCCCTTCAGCTTTTGGCCATCTATTTATATTTATCATGTGGGGCGTATGGGTGCATCCTAGTAACCCGTTTTTATTCAGGATTACATGGTGAATGTGGTGTTTGCCTTGCATCCTTCACAAGGAGCTGATCCCTCCTACCCATAAAACCAGTATATTAAATTAGAGGCAGCCCCTCTAATTTGCATGATGAGGTCACCCCTCCAGTTATTCATGCACGGTGGATATTCATGACCTATATTGGCTAAATGGTAAAATATGACAAACAGTTTTTATAAGATAAACATAAGACTTTCAAACTATAAAACCAGTTTTATTAAGACTTAACCAGGTTACTCGGGACTTAGTTTCTTCCGTTGTTATTATGTTATATGTTTATCCTATTCATGCTTTATTGTACATCCGTGCACTGAGCGTATTGCTCAGCCGTTTTCCTTTTCTATGTTCCCAAAACGGCAGGTACTCGGGGACGCTCGTAGAGAATAAGAGTACGTGCATATGGACTGGAAGCTGGGTAGCCTTCTTTACATTATGAATTTCCTTTCTTTATGATACTTATGCTTTGGACATTGTTTCGTCCTTTTCCTTTACTATACTATGTTTGTGTGTGATGAGCTTTACTTTTGAACTACCGATGTTTGATTTCGGTATTTTCCTTTATATGGTCAAGTAATGTTTTAGACATTTTACCTTGTATGCTTTGATGACACGCCATAATTACTGTGATATTTCCATTTCCAAAATGGGGTGTTACAATTCCGATCTTATGATCGAGATGTATAGGAGTGCGCTGATCGGAATGAGGGACTAAAATGGTGCAATCGGAATACTTGAAAATGAAGCTGATCGGAATAAACATAAAAGGGCAAATCGGAATATTTAAAAGCAACATCAATCAGAATCCACCAAAATAAACTACAATCAGAATAAGAAAACCCTTTTCCGATCACTGCGATCGGAATAGGGTGTTGGTGCTCTGGTCGGAATGACCCAATCGGAAAGGGGTTTTACCCTTTCCGATATCCCTTTGATCCGAAATATAAGCAAGGTGAATAAGCTATCACAATAAGCTACTACCCAAACTAGCTCGAATCTATACTGAAACGGATTAAATAAGCTCAAATTACAACTTAACTAAACTTCAAATAAACAAATTTTAAATCGAATCAATAAAAAGATGAACTTTTTATAAAAATATTAAAAAGTAAATAAGCTAAATATACAAATAAGCCAATAAGCCAATAAGCACAAAGATCTTAAAGCTTATTAGTATAGAAACTTAAGGAAACATAAAAAGATCAACTTTTTAAGCACGAAAACATAGATTAACAACACGGATCATAAGTAATTCGTACCAAAAGTTAATTAAAATCAAGAAAGGAGGAATGAGATTAAGTATTAAAAGCTTGAATTAAACTTGATTAATGAAAAACAATACAAAGGTTTGATCTTGAAAGAAAGAAAGATGAAAACTAGTGAGAGAAAGTTGAGAACTTTCTCTCTCTAAAACTAGAGAGAATGAAAATCTAAAAAACTAACTAAAACTAACTAAGTGCAAATTTTGTGAAGTAAAGTCCTATTTATAGGTGTGTGATGTTGGGCTTGTGATTGGGCTTTGGTTTGGGCTTCTTTTCTTCTTTCTTCTTTAGTCTTCACGTTTCTTTAAATAAACGTTTCCGACTTTGGATTTTAAGAAGTGTCGGTGAATAATTCCAACTCGTCTTATAATCTTTTGTTTAATAGACTCGAGTTCTTCGACATATATGAATCTTCCATCTTTGGCTCTATTCTTCGATAAATCTTCAAATAGGCACAATGACTTCAAATCTTTTGCATCTCTTGGACAATAGACTTCGTCTTGAGTCTTTTTCCTCGATAAAACCCGTGCAATCCCATGTTTTCTTCAATATTCATCCGGTTGACTCTGAAAACACAATAAACACAAAAACCACGCATAATTCCAAACAAATGATATTAAATACGTGTTTTGGTCTTGTTTTAGCAAGAAATAAGTGGTATAAGGATGGGTGTTTTCACACCTATCAATCCCAATTATGAAGCTCAAATACTGAAGTGGACACTTTATCCCATTCATGAAGTTGACATCGTAACACCAGAGTCAATTAAGTCCCAGAAATGCACATATCTTCTTCCGGAGATGCACCAGAGTCAATTAAGTCTCGGTAATGCATATAGGATAATGATGATGTTTAATTGCAACAATCAAACAATTAAACCTCGAATCAGTAGTGTACCGTTTAGAGATTGATAACGCCACGAGTTAAAACACTGATTTTCTCTGCGGCTATGACAAATGTCATCCCGGAATATCTTCAAATCGAAAGAAGGTATGAAGTTCATCACGTGTACTCGTTGTGCGTTCAATGTGTCTTCTTCTTCCCCCTTGATGGTTTCGAAATTCAGAACCATCAACAAATCGTACGCACATAAACCTGAAATCTCGTGAGAATAGTAAATAAGATGAATTATATATGTTGTGAGAATCAGCTGTTGATCGAAAATCTCTTCTCATAAACTCTCCATGGCCACCTTTACCAACCCATGTGAAAGCAATTTGAAGTGACCACTGAAAGAATGAACCGGATACATCAAACATGGAGCTGAATAAAAATCCTTCGATCTTGTGACTTAAGCTTGCACAATTGTTGAATGAAGAACGGTGGAGAAATCTCTAAGTACTCAATGCATCACTGAAGAAGTCTATAAGCACAACACCTCTTGAAATTATCCACGTCGACTAAGCGCGTGACACTGAGTACAACAATGTAACCCCTTTAAGTGATAGTTATCCGAGTCATCAACCATCCACCCCGAACCCGGAAACCAGATAACCAAGTCTTCATTCTAGGATTAAGCATGAGCAAGTTATCTTTAAAAGATAAAATAAATACACGCCTTCAAAAAATTCGTCTTCAACGTCACGTAATTAATACCCGATCAAACAAAATTTGTAGCCACTAAAAATCACCCAATTTTTCTTTGGTCTCGTCTCAAATAAATTCTCATCACATTTGTCACGTCACGTTGTCACGTCACTTTCGTCTCGACTTTTTGTCACTTTTAAAAATAGGTAAATCAAAAAATTGTTAACATTTATCATAATGAAATGATAAATCAAATTTTGAAATAACAAATTTTCAATATTGACCATATTCGGCCCAATTCACAACATTTTTCAATACATGTGAGTCCATGTTTTTTCCCTTAAGCTTTTGCAAAACATGGCCCATGTGATTGCTTATACCCGGTCCAACACTTTTATACCTAAAAATTAGGTATACACACACCTCAAATAAAGCGCAGTTATCACACACTTCACCTTAGTCAACCCTAATCTTCACATAGAACAATCCGCCTCTTATCATCTTTAACCAAAAATTCTCTCAACCATCAACACCTAATATTTCTAACCAGCCGCTTTCTTTCATCTTAACTCAAACCACCATCTGCCTCAACAACACACCATATCCTAATACTTCATCTCTGATCTCCGTCCTTTGCAATCATCTCCAACAATACAACGACATCCATCCATCTTTGTCTATACTCCTTAAACGAAATCAATTAAGACCAAACCAAATAATTAAATCACCACGTTTTCATTTACCATAGGATAACGAATCACACGGACATATTCGGCTTCAAGACTTTAAAGGTCTCGGGTAGGTAATAACTGACTGCATGTTGGTTTTCTTTCGTTTTGAGACTCAGTCGAAACAAAGAAAGATCATAATTGATTTGTTATAGATCTTCTTTTCATTCGAATATTAAGAAATGGTTTAAAGCCAAACACAAATCTATGATGATTTATGTTCAGACACTTTAAGATCAAAAGATCTAAAAATGTGTTGAACGAGTCTGAGATGATTAATAATGTTTTTGTTAATTGGTTTTCGAGTCTAGATGGTGTTAAGTGATGATGGGCATTAGGTAGACTTGGAGTTGAATGGGAGTTAAAAGGTTGGATTTTGAGTCGAATCAGTTAGTTAACTGAGTCAACTCGGTAGTTACCGAGTTGACTCGGTTGTGTTGGTTTTGGTCAAGTGTCAGATTAAACTACATGGTCATGTAATTTTGAAACTGCATCGTAGTAAAATGTTTAACCATCGCAGTCTAACATAATTTCCATCGCAGTCAAAAAATAATGAACCCATCGCAGTCAAACATTATAGCCCATCGCAGTAAAAAATAATGAACCCATCGCAGTAAAAAATTATAGCCCATCGCAGTCAAAATAAAACAAGTCCATCGCAGTCTGTCTTTTAAACCTCATCTTGATGGTACCATCGCAACTTGATGGATACCATCGCAGTCCCCATCGCAGTCTTACCCGTCGTAGTCTATCATGATGAAATCCCATCGTATCAAGATGACCCATCGCGATGGTACCCATCACAATGGTACCCATCGCAATGTAGCCATCACAGTGGGACCATCGCAATGGTACCATTGTAGACAACCCATCACACTCAATGCGATGTACCAAGAAGTAGAGTCTTATCCATATCTGTACTTGTTCTTGAAAATCCAGAACAGTGATTTCTAGGTCTGATTTTCTGGCAAATCTGGGTTTTCACCTTCATCTTCAAAAAATATGTAACCCAGAACAGATATAATAATTAAAAAAAATTCCAGGTTTTGACATCACTTTTGAAAGTCAGATTGATAGATGTGGACTGATGCAAGACCTTTGACCAGCAACTTGACCATGATAAGTGAGACAAACGAACCATTTTTGACTGAAGACAAGGACAAAAAGTTATGAGTCTTGGATATAAACACAGGATGAGAAACATGGACACTGATTGGACAAAAGTATGATATAGATTTGGACAGTGACAAAAGTGATATAACAAATGATAAAACAATGTAACCGTTTGGACAAAATCATAACAAGACATGACACATCTATAGAACGAGACCCCAAAAAATTTTTTTTGACCACCAAATCAAAAACATGAACACGATCCAAGGATGGAACCGAGGCTCTGATGCCAAATGTAGATTTGCTATAAGCTAATCCGGTGGTCTATTAGGGTGATAGATGGTGGAAGCCATGGATGAAGTTGAGAAAGAAAGGTTGAATGTGTGAAAATGAAAGAAAAATGAATTAAAAAGTGACAAGCAACACCCCTCCTTGGAAGCTAAGGAGGGGTATATATAGTCACACACGCTACCTAAACTATACAACGAACCTAGTCTAGTCTAAACGTGTGTGACTATGATAACTAATAGGAATCCTTAAATGTCGTCACATAAAGTGAGTTTCCAACAAAGTGAAAAATCTTTATTTGGCATTTTTATTAATTTATTTGATTTTAAGGGCTTTAATTAGCATTTAAAAATTAAATAATTAATTACATAAAAGGTTTGAAATTTTTTTGATCATTTGTAAACCTTAGTTATATTTTTGAAATTTTTTAGTAATTTGTTTGGGAATTTTTAGAGTAATTTTTAATTTTGTCACTTTTTACGGTTTTACGTTTACGTCATTCGTCGTAGTTTAATTGTATTTGTATCCGTCATCATTTTCCTTTTTCTATTTTCTCATCAATATTAATCTCAAAGTTAATCAAATTAAACACACACTTTAGTCCTCCTTGGTGAACGAACTTACATATGGTCATTAACACTTGATTTTCCTAAATCATTTGTTTAATACTTACCACGTTACCTTGTTTTCCTAAACAAGTGTAATTTACCTACAATCATTTTGGCGCTGCTTCTGGGGATGCGTGTTGTGTTTTAGTTTGAACAAATTTTATTTTGATATTATCCATAAACAGTATTTATGTGTTTTAGAACTCTAAGCACACGTATTATCAGTTTTCGTTTTCTTTGTGAATATTATTACTATATTGTATTACGTATCACAATAAATCAACAATATCTCCAAAAGCGTGAAAACTCTACCTTAATTGGGATTTCATCACTCAATTATTGTATTCAAATCTAAAGCAAAAAGAAAAGGCAAAATAGATAAATACTTTCGTGAAGCCTAATTTTGATTTACACAAACTATAAGGTGGGTATAAGGTGGTTGTATTTCACGACCTAGGGGAAAAAGGCTCTTAAGTGCTTCGCGCCGCCTCGTTTCCCCCGCTTGCTTGTGCGTGTTTTGAAAAAAAGGGCTAATCGAGGGTTTTCCGCCCAAAGTATTATTACGTATCATATATATTTGCTTGGTTTCAAGGATTAAACCCTCTTGAACGTTTTGGTGTTCCACTAACGTTCTAAAGTCATCGAAGGCGTTCACTTCACGTAATCGTTTTCATTCCATGAGGCTCCTTTAATCGAGAAATTGATTCGAGGAGAGATTTGTAGATTTTGGTCTAGGTAATTCACAAAAAATCCAAAAAAAGTATAAACAATCAAAAACACAAAAAAATTGAAAAACGTAAAAACACCCAAAAAGAATCTTCTTTGCTCATCCTTACGTTGTAGTTACGTTTATGCAAACTCGCTCCAAAGCAAAACGTTCTCGTAAACGTCGAAATCGAAAGGAAACAACACCAACGCTTTCTAGTGAAGAATCTCCTATTGACGAACCCATTGTAGAACAAGAAGTCACCATGGCTAATCGTACTATGATGGAGTTGCTTCAAGCACCCACCGGGGGGGTTATGGAGAAGCGATTGTGATTCCCGCTATCCTTGCGGAGAATTTTGAGGTTAAGACGGGTTTATTGTCCATGATCCAAGCCAACAAGTTTCGTGGTGACGAAAAGGACAACCCTCATAACCAAATTTGCCATTTCAATCGTCTTACGTCGACATCCAAATTTAAGGACGTCTCGAACGACTCGATCAAGATGATGCTTTTTCCGTATTCCTTAGCGGGGCCCGCTAAAATTTGGTTAGAGAAAGAGCCACCCAATTCTATATTGATGTGGAAGGATCTCGTTTCGAAGTCCGTGAACCAACTTTTCCGCCCTCTAAGACTACGCACTTGAAAAACGAGATTTCAAAATTTTAACAAGAATATAACGAGAGTTTTTCAACGGCTTGGAATAGGTTTAAGGAGATGTTGCACGAATGTCCTCATCACGGTTTTTCTGACTTGCATCAAATCGATAAGTTTTACAATGGACTGAACGATCATGAGCGTGATTATCTTAATGCCGCCGCGGGTGGTAATTTTTTGTGTAAAACGGTCGAAGAAGCATTGACGATTATTGAGAATAGATCTAAAGTTTATAGCCCTCTTATCACATCGAGTGTTAACAAGGCTTCGTCTACACCTTCATCGTCACATACCATTGATGCTTGCCAAATCGAGGCTAATTTGGAAAACAAGATTTTTGATAAGCTTAAGGTATTGTTGAAAGACTTTAAAGTTTGTGAACAACCCGCTCTCGCTACGGTTAAAGCGGTTGAGGTTTCTTGTGTTTATTATGGTGGAGCTCACGATTTTTCCGAGTGCATTACCGTCGGTGGTAACACTTCGAGCGCCTACGCGGCCACGAGAACTTATAACCAAAACGGTCAAGGTACCCGCACTAATCAATTGACTCCACCGGGTTTTCACCAAATGAAAATGCTAATAACTTTCGCAACAATCAAGGTAGTTACCAAAGAAACAATTACAAGGGTAATAATTACAACAATAGGAACCAAGGGACTAGTAATCAATTGCAAAATCAAAGTCAAAATCGTGATCTTCAAAACGGGAATCAAGGTCTTTTAAATGCATTTTCAAAAGATATTCCAAATGAGATTTTGAATTACTTTAAGGCTAATGACGATAGATATACGAATATTGCAAATGTCGTTACAAGTCTGAGAACCAAGTTTGAGACCTATATAACAAGATCGATGGGAATGTGGTTAGGCTCCAACAAAATCAACAAAAAATGGAACAAAGCCAACATAAGATTGAGGAAACGTTACTTAGGTGGGAGCAAAACCAAAAAGCCGAAAAAGAACAAGATATGCAAGAACGACAAAAAACGAAAAATAGACTTTTTGATGTTATCATGATGAGCAAAGCCTCTACTTCGGGTTCACTTCCTAGCAAAACCGTGTCAAACCCAAAGGGAGAGATGAAAGTGATTACCACACGTAGTGGTAAGACCTTTAAAGAGCCGACTACTCAACCGATTACTCCTACGGAGGAGCCAATTGAGTAAGAACCCGAGGTTGTGTTCGAAAAGGAGCATATCTCAATCCCATGAAGTACCTCTCAAACCACACCTACGGTCGACCCTTTACTAATATTGGAACCCAGGATTTCAAAGACAATGCCTACGGCCCACCCAAAACCACCCTCTTTCTTTCAACCATCATCGTCCTCACCATCACCACCTTTTCCTTACCCATCAAGACTTCGTAAGGAAAAATTGCAAGAACGAGACAATTATCAATTTGAACTTTTCATCAAAATGTTTTGTGACTTGCATTTTAACATAAATTTCGCTGACGCTTTAATCATGATGACTCGATTTTCCGCTAACTTGAAAAGTATGTTGAATAACAAGGAGAAATTGCAAAAATTGTCTAGTTGTTCATCGGTTTATCTTAACCGCATACCTCAAAAAGTCAGTGATCCTGGTAAATTTTTAATTTCGTGCGGTATTCAAGATATGGAAGAATGCTATGCCTTGGCCGATCTTGGTGCTAGTATTAATTTGATGCCTCTTTCGATCTTTAAGTCGCTCAATCTTCTAAATCTTACTCCTACGAAGATGTATATTGAAATGGCCGATCATTCTACGATTCCCGCATGTGGGACGGCCGATGACGTTTTTGTTAAGGTAGGAAAGTTCTATTATCCGGTAGACTTTATCGTTGCTGATATTCCCACGGATCCTCAAGTTCCTCTCATTTTAGGTCGTTCATTTTTAGATACATCGCAAGCAATTATTGACGTTCATGCTAGAAAAATCACTTTACGCTTCAAAGACGAGGAGCTTGTTATAAACGCAACTCAAAACTCGAAACTTTCTCACGTTTATTCAATCGCGACTATGAACCATGTTGATATGATCGATGTCGTTTTCGAAGAATATTCACAAGAAATTTTAGGTTTTGTCGATGAAGCAAATCGTCGCAATCCTATTATGCTCGATCATATCCTTGATAACTCGACACCTTCGTTCACTCCATTTGAAGGAGGTGGTTTTACGTTGGAAGAATTTAACGTTCCTTGAACTTGTAACGAAGACCTCGATGACGATGAGGACTTATAGATTATCAAGGATTTTCTAAACGATTACCCATTTCCTCCGCCGGTGGAGGTTATGAGTATCGAACCTACATCTTCAATCGAGGAACCACCAACCATCGAATTGAAAGATCTTCCTCCTCACCTCGAATACATATTCTTGGAAGGAGAAAATAAGTTACCGATTATTATTGCGAATGATCTTTCCGATGATGAAAAAAACCGCACTTATCGAAGTCTTGAAGGCTCACAAAGGGGAAATTACGTGGAAACTCTCCGACATTAAGGGAATCGACCCTAAATTTTATACGTACAAAATATTAATGGAGGAAGACTATGTTGATCCCAAACTCAGATCTTAAACCTTATCTTGTTTAAGGGTTGTGATAGAGAGAATAAATTCAATCTAACACTAGAGAAACTTTGCAATACAAAGTAACTAAACAAGATGCGGAATGTAGTGTTTAGCACAAGAACAAATGGTTAAAGCAAACGTTAAACTTTAATATATCACTGATATACGAATACCCAATAATGGTATTAGGGTTACAAAAACCTAGTGGGTCCTTTTATGGTACAAGGACTCACGTACAAGATTACTACTAACAAACTTGGAAAGTATCTCAGAGTAGTAACTGAAACGCGTTATAATCTATTCCAAGTTTATCTCTTGTAGCAGGGTCTTTGACTTCAGTAGGGGAACCAATCCCCCTGCCTTTGTTATCATGCAAAGTGTCTCTTTCTCTGTTTTCTTTCATTTACTGCATCAAATATGGGATCAAACAGTTCATGCTCATACATCCTATGCATGCATGCCCAGATCACCCAATCCTTCTCTACACCATCCACAGTGGGAGGTTTTGCAACAAAGGTCTTCTTTAAAATCTTCCACAGATCATCTAAGTCCTCACTATCCAAAGTTTGAAACATGATATCTAGGGTTAAAAATGTTTGTGCTGTATTGTCAGCTCTTGTAAGCTTCCACCAAGTCATCCCCTTGTGTTCATAAACAGCATATTCCACTATGGCAAATTTCTTCCCAAACTCACTAGGTGAGATTTCATCATTTTGTTGCACAATTAGCTACTTATATATTTCTTCATTTGAGGGATGCTGAGTCTCCTTATTAACTATACCAACCTTTTCCATCCTCTTGAGTCTTTTGGCTTCTCTTTGTGCATTGAGTACAGATCTCTCAATTGCTAGAAAACTTGCACCTGCTTGAGTTGATGCACCTGCTTGAGTTGATGCACCTGCTTGTGATGATGCACCTGCTTGTGATGATGCACCTGCTTGTGTTGTTTCCACTGTTGTTCCTTCAGCCTTTCTTTTTCTGGATTCCCTAGCTCTTTGTAACACTTCATTTTGCCTCCTGAGATACTCAGCTTCCTCAGGAGTGTTTATAGCTATGAAGTCTTCCTCATTTATCTCTCTTAGAACTAGTCTGACTGCCTTCTCTATCTCCTCAAAAGTCATGTCTCTGAAATTACCATCAGTCCACTTCTTGTGTCTTTTGAGTAAAACTTTGTAGTGTGTCAGCCTCCCCTTCTCAGACCTCAAATATTTTTCCTTCTGAATCTGATTTGCCCTTCTTTCCAGATATCGATTTTGATACTTGTAAACTAAACAAATCAATTCATACCTGTCTTGCAAAGGAGCATTTACCAACTCCTTTCCCCATTGATCTATAAATTCTTGAACATGAGGCACCCTGTCATCCAACTCTCTATGCATGATTTCAACCTTCTTAAGCATCTCTTTGGGCCTCATCTTTTGCATTCTCTGATCCTGCATATGTAGGTCTTCTTGTTGAAGTCTAAGAGCTACCTGTTCATCATATTCTTCTTGAGCCCTTTGCTATTCAAGAGTTCTGTGCTTGTATTTTCTCTTGGGCTGTTCAACCATAATCCCCTTTCCATTGTCTTTTGGGTCCACTACTGGTGCTGGTTTAGCTTTTGGTGCAGATTCTCCAATTCTTATTCCTTTATGAGCTGGTTGCCTTATGTTCTTCCTAACAAATGTTTGAGTAATAGGTTTAGCAGGGGAAGAACTTACAGCCGGGGGATTAGTTTTAGCAGGGGAAATTTTTGAAGCAGGGGATTCTTCTTGGTGCCCATAGTCAATAATGTTTGGGCAATTTCTTTTGTGGCACTCCCCTTATCACTTCCTTTCTCAGCACTTCCTTTCTCAGTCCCTTCCTCAGTCCCTTTCTCAGTCCCTTTCTCAGTCCCTTTCTCAGCACTTGCTACCTTTTCTTGTTCTAGATCCTGCCCACCGGGATATGCATACCACTGAGTAGATTCATCTGTGTTAGGAACTTCCTCCCATTTGGAAGCATCCTCATCTGTAGATATGATAAGCTTGGGATTTCTTCTCCCATCCAGTGTAGCAAGTCTGGTTTCCAAATTATTGATAACCAGACCTTGCTTTTTGACAGTTTGTACAAGTTGTGCATTTTGCTTTTTCAAGCTAATGCACATATTCGTCCATTCCAAGATAGATAAAGGTTGCATTCTGCTCTCAACCCTAGAAGGGGATTTCTCCCCTATCTGGGTATCACTGAGTGAGGGAGAGGACTTACTGATGGTGTCACTATCCTTCTCACCCCTTGAGGATGAGACAGTAGTGGCAGCCAAACCCTCAGGGTGCTCCAACCTTTTGGAGGCTCTCCTCTCTGCTACTTGTGAAGATCCACCAGGCAAGGGAGACCTGGCAAACTTGGATTTGGTTCTCCTTTCATGTTTTGGATCAACAGGGGGTAGATTACTGGCAGGGGTAGAGTCTTGGCAGGGGAATCAGATGGTTTGTGTGTGGCTACTTTTTTTTAGCTGCTTCTTATCTGATTTGTTTCATCATGATGGAAGTGAGTGGAACAACCCTGCCATAAAATTGTGGAGATGGTGCAAGAAGTGTGGTAAACAGTTTGGTAGAGTGTTTGGTGGCTGAAAAATAGCTTTTGTGTTTGATAGGACCATGTTCACTCCTATTCAGCAAAAGTTGTGTAAACCTTGGGTACATACAAAATTTAGTAATGCTTGTAAAATTTTTTACCATTCCTTTGAAAATCATTTGAGAAAAATTGTACTTTCTCCCTATTGCTAAGCATATCAGGGCAAAAGCAACTTCACTTCCAAATTCATTAAAAGCAGTGGTTTTAGGTGACAAACATTGCAAAATTGTATGAACCAAATATTTCCAATGTGGGGCAAACTGACCTTTAGCAAACTTACATTTTTGATCATCAGAAAGAGTGTACCCCAATTTAACAAGACCCTCAAAGATTTCAGCATCAGGTAGGTTGGTTATCCCATCCTCATCATCCAAAACAAGCTTGTCTCTGATGGAGGCAAGTGTAATCACCTTGGGATGACCATCTATTGTGCTCTGAATTATTACCTCTCCATCCACTGTTTTGGTCATTGATTTAGACCAAAACTGCTGGATGTGTGAGGTGTAAATCAAGGGATTGATGAGAAGAGCCACTCTAAAATACGAAGATTTAGAAAAGCCACTGCATCAATGAATTCTGTTGGTTCATCATGTAAAAGAGCAATTTGATTGTGATTAGCAGCAATTTTGAGAGACATGATAGATGTTGAAAACGTTTGAAGGTTTATAATGGTGAAAGTTAGGTGGGATTTAGTCGAGGGAGAGAGATGGACTTGCTGGTTAAGGGAATTATGTTTTTATAGGCGAATTGAAGAGCTGTGATTGGACCAAATTTTCAAATTGCAAAAATATAAAAGATAAATCTTGATAAAAAAGTAATTTGTTTAAAATAATAAAGAAAAGATTACTAATCAGCAAAGAAAGCACCTTAAATATCTTTTAAAAAGAATAAAATCTTCCCTAACCAAAATTTTTGCACGCAGGCCCAACGACTATAAGCAAGGTAACGACATTGTCGGTCAACGGTCAAACAGGGGGATGTTGATCAAGCAGGGGAATCAAAAGTTGAACGCAGGGGAAACTTTCCTAGGGGTATTAGACTAATCATGAAGAGACCAATGCTATATAGCTCTGCTCTAATGCACACCCTTATAAACACAAGGTAGATACACAGAAACTCAAGAGTCATCCATTCAACAAAGTTCTAAACACAAAGAGTTAACACATAAGCAACCCTGCACCTGGTCAATCCAAGAAAATAAGCATACCCTAGTCACCATCCCTAACTTTCCCTTACCTATGGTCAGTTAGTCTTGGCAATGTGTACTAAACATCTGATTCCAGACATCAAGATGTTAAATAAAGGAGTGTAAGTACACATTGCAGTGCCTCAAGGCTTCAGAATTCTGACAAGCTTTGCTGCAAGTTTTCATCATTCTGAACCCTTACTCACCAGTGGATATGATCTAGAATCATATATGAGTATCCTAAGGATCCATTAAATCCTAAAGGTGTGACCTAACCTCCCTTAAAACATATAGCATATACCTGATTCTCCCATGACTGTAGCATGCACCATTTGAATCTCTGCATTGTTAGTATAAAACCACATATAACCACTTTTAAAAAGAACAAACCCAACATAAGAGAAGAACTCTTAGCAGGGGAATGAACCCCAGCAGGGGAATCTTTGTTCAAAAGCAGTGGAATGAAAAGTGATGGAAAAAGTGACTAACATATATACAACAACAACAATAAAGCAATCATGGGTATAAAAGACAAAATAAACATCAATTTTTAGGGAGAAACCATTCCAATACTTGCAACCAAGTACTGAAACCTCCCCACTTCAAAAGCTTTTGTCAAAAGATCAGCAACATTAAGTTCTGTATCAATTGTCTCTGGGACAATCAACCCTTTTTCAAAACAATCTCTTATAAAATGATGTCTTATTTAAATATGTTTAGTCTTACTACGAAAAACAGGATTCTTAATAATGCAAATGGTGTTGTTATTGTCAATAAATATCTTGGTTTTAAGAAAATTGTACCCATAATCAAGCAGCTGGTTCTGAACCCAAAGAACTTGACCACAGCATGCAGCAGCTGCTACATACTCAGCTTCAGTTGTGGATGTGGCCAGAATAGTCTGCTTCTTACACTGCCAAGATATGAGCCTGCTCCCTAAAAATTGGCATCCACCTATTGTAGACTTCCTATCATTGTTTTCACCAGCATAATCACTATCTGAGTAGGATATCAGCTCAAATGGTGACTCCTTGGGATACCAAAGTTCTAAAGTTGGATGACTCTTTAGATACCTAAAAATTCTCTTCACAGTAAATAGGTGCACTCTGTGGGTGCCACTTGGTATCTTGCACATAAACAGACTACAAACATGATGTCAGGTCTTGAAGCTGTAAGATACATGAAAGATCCAATCATAGACCTATAATTCCTGACATCAATAAGCTTTCCAGGACCATCTTTTCCTCAAGGATGATCCTTATCCATTGGAGTGGAAACTTTCTTTCCTTCACACATACCAAACTTCTTCACAATTTCAGCCACATATTTGTCTTTTGAGATGAATATCCCATCTTCCCTCTGCTGAACTTGTAACCCCAAAAAGAAGTTGGGTTCACCCATGGCACTCATTTGATATTGGTCCTGCATCAAATTGGCAAACTCTTTGCTAAGCATAGAGTTTGTGGATCCAAAGATGATGTCATCAACATAAACTTGTACCAAAAGAAAGTCACCCTTCTGTTTCTTGATAAACAGGGTCTAGTCAATTTCCCCCCTATTAAAGCCATTATCCAACAGATATTTATAAAGAGTTCCATACCAGGCCCTGGGAGCTTGGTGAAGTCCATACATAGCCTTCTTCACCTTGTACACTTTGTCTGGGTGTTCTGGGTCTTGAAACCCTGGAGGTTGCATAACATAGACTTCTTCATCAATGGTGCCATATAAAAAGGCACTCTTAACATCCATTTGGTACACTTTGAAGTCCATGAATGAAGCATAAGCAAGAAACAATCTAATGGCTTCAATCCTGGCTACTGGAGCAAAGACTTCCTCATAATCAATGCCTTCTTCCTGTGTATATCCTTGTGCCACCAGTCTTGCTTTGTTTTTGACTACAATACCCCTCTCATCCTTTTTGTTCCTGAGCACCCACTTTGTCCCAATAGGCCTTGCCTATTTTGGACAATCTACCAGAATCCAAACTTCTTGAATGTCAAACTGTAAGAGCTCCTCTTTCATAGCTTCAACCCAACTTGGATCATTTAAAGCCTGAAAAATCTTCTTTGGCTCTTCTTGTGACAAAAATGTAGTAAACAGACAACATTGCATGTTGTCATGATTAAACTTCATAGTGATGTTTGCAATGAAACTGTGTTCCTTTGTTGAATACCTTGTATGTCTAGGAGCTTCAGGATCACCAATGATTTGTGACAAGGGGTGATCTTTATTGATTTTGTAGGTAGGATGCATGCTCATGATTACTTCTATTTCATCCTCTTCCAAATCAGAATTGATGGGGCTATCTTGATTGGAAATAACTCCTCAAAAGAGCTTCCAAATGATACTGCATGACCTAGAGATGGATGCTGATGAGTTGAATGCAGCTCTGAATAACTTGGACCTCCACTCCTAATTATTCTGCTTCCACTGCTGGACATGAGTGGACCACCAGACATAGGTGAAGATGAGGAAATGAGTGGGGATTCTCTTTCTACATCATTTGTAAAATCCATGATTTTACCATGATTAAATATAATAAATTTCCACCTATTAATCCTAGAACACAAACTCATGTGTTATATATCTATAGATCATGTGTGAGCTTGTCTAACACGTACACATATATTTTACATACATGCTTGTTATAATAAGTTGACTATGTAAGCTATATACATAAATCAAGTATTAAAAATGCACAACCAACATTTGATTAGACAACACTTAACAAAAAAATGAGAAAATATGTTACATCATGTAATTATAGCTGTGTATATACATGCATATTCAAGGCATGACTAGACTTGCTTGGACTAGCCTAAGGTTATGTGTTCTTTATGCTCTAGCCCAACATAGGGCCCAACACAAGCCCACCCTACCCTTTGGATAACCTTACACGACATCCACCTTAGGTGGAAGAAGTAGAGATGCATGGGGAACCTAATGGCATACACTTGGCAAGAATACTCTTACCAAGACAAGTCATGCCTTTTCCCCTCCTCTCTCTCTCCCCTTTTAGCCAAAAACACACACACATACACTCACATTCTTTCATGCAAATCTAAGCTTGTTTCTCTCATCCTCTTCTCTCTCAATCATACGGCTTAAAGCCATATACATCCAAAAACCAAGTATTAAATCTACCAAGATCCTTGTCTCATCTTTACTACAAATCATTAGTAGTATCATTCCCTTGGATTCACTATAAACAAGCCCTAGCTAAGCGATCTAGGCCACGACTTGATTTATACATAGGGTTTTCTTCATCATTTTGAGTAGATCTCAAACCACCTTGTTCACCTAGATCATTTGTGGTACTTTTAGGCAAGAAAGGTATACACTACTTGTTCTTTCCTTTCTTCATGCATGCATCATCATACATCTATAAACACAAGTAAATAACATGTTAAAATCAAGATTTGATGAAGCTATGACCATTATAGGTCACGACATATTTATAAAAATCATGTTCATGATTTAAAACCTTTTGATAAGGAACTTATGATTAGTATGTTATGTTTTAAACTTGATTTAAAAACCATATGAGACGTTTTGTAAATCTAAATGTTGCATGAGTTACAAATCTTGTTTTATGGGACTATGGTTAAACCAATAGTCATAGATCTCATAAAATGAATGTGTGTAACCTAAAAGTCTTGAAGACCATGACCTTAAATGTCACGACATACATGTTTAATGTATATGTGAATTATGTGTTAAGTTTAAATGATGGAATATGAAATGATACAAGTTATAATGACTATTAATAATTGATACGAGGCTTTTGCCCAGTAAGAAAATTTTATCGTCCGATCTTTTCGAATTGAAAAATGGATTAATGTGCGACTCAGATGTCTTTGGTGAAAACAAATAGTTTGGTCGTTGTATTAAAAGGAAAAAGTGCACAAACTTTAAAGTAAATGGCGGGTAATTTAAATCTAAATCTAATTGAAAATAAATGACGGGGAATTAAAGCGTGATGAAAAGTAAATAACGCGAACTTAAAACTATCGTAAAGGCAAACTTAAACTTAAACTAAAGGCAAATCTAAGGCAAGTTAACTAAAAGTGCGACTAAGTAAAAAGGCGGGAAAAGTAAAGCTTAAGAATTTAAAAATATAAACTTAAAATAAACTAAAAGCAGCTCATTCGGAATAAACCTTCGTTCGGAATAATCACTCGTTCGGAATGTCACCTTCGTTTAGAATAATTCTTCTTCACTCGGAATATTTACCTCATGCGGAATAAATGGCTCATCCGGAATATTACCTCTAAATCCTTCATTCAGAATAATCAAACAAAACACTCATCTGGAATACTTGAACAAAACCTTCATTCGGAAAATACTAGTTGGTTCGGAATAAGGAGCTCATCCGGAATGTTGTGTTCATCCGGAATAAACCCTCGTTCGGAATAATAGCTTTATTCGGAATAAATGCTTCACTCGGAATATAAGCTTTATTCAGAATGACTGCTTCACTCCGAATATACCTTCATCCGGAATGTTTGGTTCATTCAGAAAGATCCATTCATCCGGAATAATCAAGAAAAAGTGCTTCACTCGGAATAAAACCTTTATTCGGAATATATCACTAATCCAGAATATTCACTTATTCGGAATAATTACCTCAAATCCTTTATCCGGAATAAACACTTCATCCGGAATAACTAGTTCATCCGGAATATTAGCTCATCCGGAATATCCCTTTATCCGGAATATACTGCTGGTTCGGAATAAATCGTTGATCCGGAATAACCTAGGAAAAACAGAAAGTGCGAAGAACAAGGAAAAGAAATAGAACACGAATCTAACCAAAACTAATCAAATCAAACCGAAAGATTAAATCAAACTAACCAATAAACATCTAACAATCATAAACTATCAATCTAAATCAATAAAACTAACAATAGTAATCAAAATAATCAAAACCCACTTGATTAAATCAATAAAAACTTTAAGAACTTAAACATAAACATAAAGCATAAAGATTAAAGATTGAACAAGAAAGGTTGATAGGAGATTAACAATAATAAAAAGGAAACTTACTTGAAATTAAAGGAATTAAAAGTGCAAGACAATTAAGTAAATGACATGAATTTAAATTGCAAGTAATTAAATGGTGGAAGAACTAATTGTCACTATTAGCCAACAAAAACAAATGAAATCCTAATGACTCTATTTATAGGAGAGGAGGTGATTAGTGGAAGGAAGCTTCCTCCTCTATTTCTTCTTTATTTAATTATCTTTAAATCCTTCGTCTTTAGTCTTTAATCTTTTAAATTCTTCGACCTTTCAGACTTTGTCTCGGGATTACATTAAACTCGTCTTGTGATTTCTTCATAAATTAGACTTGAGTTCTTCGGCTTTACTAAACTTCCGTCTTTGGACTTTTTCTTCGATAAAACTTCATAATAGGCCTTGGACTTCCGTTCTTTTTGCACTCTTGATTTCTTGACTTCGTCTTTTGTCTTTTTCTTCGATAAAAGCCCGTGAAAGCCGTGTTTTCTTCCCTTTTAACATTTTGATCCTAAAATCATAACAAAAACACAAACAACGCCTAATTCCGACATTTACGACATACAATACACGTTTTGGCCTGATTATTATTGTAATTAAGTGGTAAAAGGATGGGTGTTTACACACCTATCAAATCCCCTACACTTGACCATTACAATGTCCTCATGTAATGCATTAGTTACAAAGCACGTTTTACATTTTCCATCATAATTAATCCATATTGGCCTTTATTAAAGAGATAGAAATTTATAAACATTCAAAGGAAGAAAGTAAGTAAAGAAATCAAAGACATACCTTAGAGTTTTGGAAATCTCATGAATGATCATCATCCTCAAGTTTTCACATTCTCCAAACCAAGATTAAAAACGAGATCATTGTTATTATAAGTTAACAAACTAACACGAACTCATGTGGGCCAATTATTTACTTAGACTCCCTTATTCCTAGGTGTATCTCTTATATTTTATTGTTGTCTTGAATGATCACGAGGATGCATTGTTGACTTATTTCGATAGTTATTAAGGCTGAAAATAAAGTGGGACGATTTAATCAATAGTTAGCTAAAGGACAAAATATTTTAAAACTGCTTCTCGGGACCTCAAAAAGTTCATATCTTGGCATAACTCGCTTCGCGATTTGAGACCTTTCCTGGACTGATATTTGGCAGCGACTTCATACTTCAAATCTTGAGAGACGTTCATGAAATAATGGTCTTCTCTTCATAATAGGAATTTCTTCACTTGAAGTTTTGAGAGATTCTTCATCTTTGGACCACGACTTCTTCATTTTTCTCCAATCTTTATGTTGGACTTTGATATACAACGATCCGCCTCCTTTTAGGACTTGGATCTATTTATCCTCATACCTTGTTAGGGCCTTTTTGGATAGACTTCTTCATGATCTTTACGGGAGTATTTGATTTTCGTCGTATGTCTCGATCCTTCATATTGATTTTTGATAAATGATTCTTCACATCACTTTGGATCTTTAGCAACAAAATGTAGCCCTCATGCCTTGTTAGGACCTTTTTGGACTCGCCAATCTTCGCATCCCGCTTCAATAAGTTATGCCTTGGCTATGAACTCTAATTAATACCGAGCAACTTTTAAACGATCTTGGGCTAGAAGCTAAGTAACTTTTCAAATCGTAAAACCTTATTTATTGTAGATAAATTTATTAGCAAGCGATGGGAGAATAGGCTTATAATTCACTCACATAAATTCACGAAAGAATACCAAACTTATAATTGACTCTATCATCTCTCGTTCTCCACAATTTAAAATCTCAAGGAATGAGACTCGTGGATGCTTAGCCAATTAAATCAAAGTTTTGGGTTTTCGAGTCGTCTATAGGATCTTGCAAACTCTTAGACTTTTTCAGGTTTAGAAATCACATTTTAAAGTTCCCTTGATAAACGAATCTCTAGGATCAATTATAGGAACTTGCGAAAAGTTCTTGTTCTTAACCCGTGAGAGTTAAGACTTTCGCGATTTAAAACTCCCTATATAAAAGCCTAGCAAAACTTGACTTAAACACGTTAAGGATACTAGCTAGAGTAAACTTGGATAAGTAAACTCGGGTTGAGCCAAAAGATTCACAACGTTGAAAATTAAAACCAATTTATTAAAATTTATTCTAGTAAAGAAAGGAAATAACTATACAAAGGTAAAACTACTAGGCCAAAATAGATCAAAAATTTTGAAAAATGTCGAAAAATTGATTTTCCGGTTAAAATGAGGTCAAATACAAGGAAAAGACAACTTAACTTCGATAGAAGTCCCCCCTACACTTGATATAAACACTGTCCTTAATGTTTAAGCATGTGGGAGTAAAATCCTCTACACTTAGGACATTGTGCACGTTATTTAAATCTTGCTAAGAAAAAGACAACTAACGAGATTCCTATTTTAATATTAAAAAATATAAAATAGTGAATCGAAAAGAGTTTAGGATAGAACCGGGAAGACAGAAACACGGAATCACGGGTCGTCAAAAATCATCAAGAGTAGATACTTGGGTTGCCTCCCAAGAAGCGCTTGATAAAGATAGCTAAAAGACAAACAATGCCTAATTCCGACATTTTGATCCTAAAATCACAACAAAAACACAAACAATGCCTAATTCCGACATTTACGACATAAAATACACGTTTTGGCCTGGTTATTATTGTAATTAAGTGGTAAAAGGATGGGTGTTTACACACCTATCAATAATCACAAAAATAACTTGTGGAATAAATGTAGCCGTGGGTTATATATGACCTAAAATGAATTAGATGTACATGCATGCTTATGTTAACCATAGATCTATTGATAAATACTAACTTAAGTATGTTAAACATAAAAACAAGCTTATAAAATCTTTTGGGAACCTTGGGAAGAGACAATATAGCTGTGGGCTATATATAGTCACCTTGGTAAAATGGGAACCTTGGAAACATGCATATAACCTAGATAATCATGATGTTTTTTTGTAAATATTTACAAGACTTAAAAACTAGTTAAAGTATTCATCTTGGAAATACCAAGATCTAAAAACATAGCCGTGAGCTATATATGTGGGTACATGGATCTATGTTTGATTTATAGGTCTAGACATAGCTAGATCTCATTTTGAACTTGTGACTTATTTTCTTGATGTGTATATAGTTATATCTAATTTTGTAACACATATAAACTACATGCAACCTTGAAATAATACTTGACTTATCTTAATAAGCCATAACTAATACTAGTCGTGGGATATTAGCTCCTACTAGGGCTTATGACCTACTTGTAACCTTATAACACACCTATATCTAATCTAGTATAACACATAAAACAAATTGTAAGTTTTATTCATCTATTTAGTTTGAAAACTAAATATTAATAAGCTCATACTAAGCTTATAAGAATATCCTAAGTAAAAATATACATAAAATGTAAATTAATGTTAATGGACTAAATAAGTCCATGGAAAGTTAACCTAAAACTTAAATGAACCCAATAAGCCCATTTTATAAATTATAGTGACTTAAATGGACTTAGGATCACACTTAGGCCCATTTAACTAATTAAAGGGGACTTAAAAATGTATTAAGCCCAATAAATGATTTAAAGGCCCATTTAAGTAAATTAGTGGACTTGAAATATATTTAAGCCCACTAAAATAGCCCATTAGATGTTTAGCCTATTTAATGAGCCCATATAAAGTTTAGATGTTAAAATAAAAGCTTTTATAATAAAATATGACTTATAAAAACTTTTTGGATGAAAATGAAAATTTATAAAACTTAAGGACTAAAACCATAACTTATGAAACTTGTTTTGATAAACTAGTAAGCACAAGGACTGAAAATGTAAATATCCAAAAGTCTAGGGTTTAATAATTACTAACCGTGGCAAACTAAACCCTAGGGACCATTTTGGGAAGTTTCTAAAAGTTATTTTGTCATTTTAAAACCATAAGGACTATTTTTGTGGTTTATCGAAACCTAAAGAAGCCCTAGGGGCTGTTTTTGTAATTTTTATAAAGTTACAAAACCTAGATAATACTAGGGGGACCAAATCTGCCATAAACCAAAACTATAACAAGCCCTAGGTACTAAATATGTAAAATCCGAAGGTTTACTTGTTTAAACATATGGAGGGACTAGTGTTGCCATGTTCCGAAACATTAACAAGCCCTAACTCTAAAATCTATTTTAATTATAATAAAACACAATTAAAAGTCTAGATCATAAGGATAAATGTATAAAACTTAAGTATGTGATAAATAAATTATTTTATAAATATTAAATAGTTTATGAAAACTTTAGAGTTAAATAAGAATAATATTTTTATTTATTTATGAAATATTTATTTACATTTGCTTTACAAGATAAAATGTATAAACAAGATGAATGTGTACATGAATTCATATACTTTTAAGAAATAAAATTATATGAACGTTAATTAAATTAAATGTTACCACATAAAAATATTATAAGTAAAATCTCTTATGTTTACTTAAATATAGAACTTGGTTATAAATTTAATTAGATGTTATTGATACAAGTATTATAAACATAGATTAATATTTTAAGTGAAACATTTTCTTTTATGTTTACTTAAATGTAAAACTTAATTGTAAGATTGAATGAGTATTATTACATGTATGCTACTTGATATTAATAGTTAAACATTTTATGTTTACTTAGAAATGAAACTTATATAAATAAGTTTAAATGAATATTGATGGTACTTGAACTACGGCTATTTAGATAAACACCGTAGCATAAATGAACTGACTAAAATCTGTATAAGCATACATATATGTTCTTTGTACTATCTATTAAGACTATACTATCTGATTAGGCATAACTTTGGTGTGAGCTTTAATTAGATACCCGTGTTAAACAAGCAATTGCCTACTCCTAGGTGAGTTTACAGCCCCATAAACTTTGATAAAACTTTCCCTTTTTGGGAAAGAAAATATGCAAACATATATTGGACATAACTGAATTGTATAAACTTGATTATGGATTGATTATTATTGAAACTGTTAAATTGTTGTAAATCGCCCGAATGTTATAAATAGATCTATTAGGGATTGACCATCCCCGTCTGGGTGAGTCATGCTCACTGTGCCTTGGCCGGGACAACAGACGTATACCATGTTGGAACTGGAATGGGTGTCTTTTTGTAAGACACTACGTCCTCATTTGTTGAGGACTATGGGGTTAAGCTTCAGTTTCTAATAATAAACAAATTTTATTTACATTTTAGTAAGAATGCTTTGTGCATTATTACTTCTATGATTATTGTATGTCCAAACTAATTAATTGTTAAAATCTATAAATTCACCAACTTTATGTTGACCCCGTTAGTATGTTTTGCACAGGAATATGGAGTTAGTACGTGGTGTGTGCATGGTCTCCAGCATCTTAGTAATCTGCATTGTAGGACTCGTCCGGGGTTCTATTTGGGAAACATAAACAATCAACTTCTGTCGTGTTTAAGACAATTTTTAATTTATTTGTTATCAAACATGTAATCTGATTTAAATAATCTTTATCTTATGCTCTATGGACTATATGTTATCGATCCACCCTTGTGATATCTTCGTGGATATTTTCTGCATATTTTGACCCTACCTGTGGTGTCACAGAGAATGGTATCAGAGCATTAGTTATAGAGAACCAGATAAATTTTTAAATAAAATAAAAATAAAATGATTTTTCTTTTATTTAAAACTGGACTATAACTTATAAAAATCTTTTTGGGATTTTATTTTGGGACCGTATTAGTTAAGCATATAGATCTTAGGGCATTTTATGCTATGTGAACTAATTGTATATATATATATATATGTTTACTAAACTTGATTATTAATACTGTTTAGTGAGGTATTGCTATATGTTAGGCGTGCTAAACTTGAAAAATTTTAAACTACATAGTAAAATACTGAAATAAGAATATGAGTAATATTAAACTAAACTTCACATATACTAATTGATAAATGAACTACTTACATGATAATACATATATATGTATAAGTATAAATATTTGTAACCTTAAAACGTTCTAATAATTGTTTAAAAAGGGATATATTTCATAAAGCATGTAATCTAAATAATATTGTTCTTTGTTTGTAAGCTTATACTCACTTCAAACTTAAAATAATACTATTTCAGAGCATCATGACTCCGCCTACTGCATCCACGACTCTTCTACCCAGAGTAGCTCCTACTCCAGTTGTTTGTTCATCCCCACGATCAATGTAGTGTGGAAGGTTGTCAGCCTCGGATTCAGAGGATGACCCAACCACCGAAGCTGTACTCTCAAAGGACCCTTTTTCTATCTCAGCATCAGCCACACCGGCCCCAACCTCTATGGAGGAGGACCGGGTCCCTTCTAGCATACCATCTTCCATGCCTCTGTCCTTTCCATCAGGCTATTTCTCCGGACCCGCACCCGTCTCCACTTATGAGACCGGGGAAGGCTCCATGGCAGGACGTGTCAATTCCGTCCAGGCCCAGATCTCCACATTTGTCTGCACGCCACGAGCAAGAGATATCCGACCTCCGCAGTCAGTTGACAGTCAGTCAACAGGGCCACACCGTCATTTATGAGCGTATCGACACTCTTTTCTGCACTATGAGGGGAGATTCCCAAACTGCTAAGGGAATCCAGGCTAGGACGGACGAGGTGCTGAAATGGTTATTGGATGAGAACTACTGCCTCCACCAGTGCATTCAGGTCATGGAGGACCTGCAGCATCAGACCCATGCTGCCCTTGCCACTTAGGAGCAATCATTAGCCATCTTCTTTGATATCGCCACTATCTGGCATGATGTGGTTACTGGGGAGATGGCTTATCTCTGAGGGGTCGTCGATAGGATCCAGAACCAGCTATTGTCTGCACTCCGTACGCTCAAGGAGACCCGAACGATAGTTCGGACTTTGTGGAACACCAGGAAAATTTTTGCAGCCCCACCAACTCCATCCGCACAGTCAGCCCCGACATCTTCTATTGGACTATCCAGGCAGGATTAGTATAGATGTACTAGACTTCTTGTACATCATGATAAGCTCACGGGTTACATCCCGTCTATCATGATATATGGCCTTTGTAATTTTATCTCTTTTTCCGCTTTTGGTGATGTAATCCTGCACTTTATCTTTCCTTTTCTTTGGGCATGTATTTTGGATATGATGTACTTAAGACAATGTGTACCACTACCCGGAGCAAGGCTAGCTAAACCTTGTTCCGGATTTAATATGCTCGGTGAATGTTTAAAATTCCCTACGGAACTTTGCATGAAATCACTCTCTTATGTTATATCTGTTGTGCAATGTATTATATTATGAAATCCTGACAGGTTACCCAAATTTGTTATGAATTTTATGCATGAAATCATTCTCTTGCAAATAATATAAAAACCGCACTAACGATTGAATTAATAATCTTATTTTGTTTATGATTATAGACAAATGGTGATTTCACAATCGAACCCCAACAATGCAATGGCCTCCAATACCGCTAATACCAAAGCACCTGAAGCTACTCATAAAGTTACCGTTGCTCAACTCCGGGAGATGATCGGTGAAGGCATTTCGGCAGCTATGGCATCCAGAGAAGCTAATGTGGGCAATGACCCAAACCACAACATGCATAGAAACAACTTCAACAGGGGTTGTTCGTACCCCGACTTCTTGAAATGCAAACCCTCATACTACCGAGGAAAAGAAGGAGTTGTTGAACTGATGCAATGGTTTGAAAGACTAGAGACAGTTTTCCGCATCAGCGATTGTGCCGACGAGAACAGAGTTAAGTATGCTACATACACTCTAATCGATAGCGCCCTTACTTGGTGGAACTCTGTGGTCGATACACTTGGACATGCCACTGCTTATACCCTCACTTGGGCCAACCTCAAGGAGAGAATGACTGAGAAATACTGCCCTAGAGGAGAAATGAAGAAGTTGGAAGCCGAGCTGTGGGATCTCAAGTGTAAGAACAATGATATCATTTGGTACAACCAGAGATTTCAAGAGTTAAGCTTGATGTGCACCAGAATGTTTCCTCTAAGGAGTGACAAGATTGAAAAGTATGTCAGCGGACTCCCTAACAACATTTATGACAGTGTGCTAGCTTCACGACCCACCACTGTGGAAGGTGCCATGGAATTTGCGACTGAGCTGATCAACAAACGAGCCCGCAATCTGTCCGAGAGACAAGCAGACAACAAGAGGAAATCTGAAGAAAACTCTCGTAGCCAGCACCAACAACTTTTCAAAAAGCAAAACATTGGGCAAGCAGATGACACTACTCCCACAACCCGCACTAAGAACTAATCAGGGACAAAGTTCAAGTGTTCGAAGTGCAACTACCATCATGTTGCTGGAGGACAATGTCAAGGATGCTACAAGTGCGGCCAACAAGGACATTTTGCTCGCGATTGTCCAACCAATGTTGCTACCCCAGGTCGACCCAACACCAATCCTGGAAACAGCAACAAGGGCAAGTCCAACGCACGAGGGAGCGGTAGCCAGGGCCGAAGAAAGCTGTGGTATGTTACGAGTGTGGAACCCCTGGGCACGTGAGACCTGATTGTCCCAAGAGGGCCAACCAGAAGAAGGACGACAAGGGAACTCCTTCGCAAGTGTACATGGCTGGAAATGCCCCAACAAACCCAGGCTCCAGCATCGTACCTGATACGTTCTTACTAAACCAGTGATATACATCTATCTTGTCTGATACATGTGTAGACCAAATCACTACAATTGCTAAATTTAGTAAGGTAATGGGAATCCCTCCGATAGTTCTAGGCTCCTATTATACTATGGAATAGTCGACGCAAAAGTTATGATAGTTAAACACCATCATTCAAGGTTGATCCTTAAAACTTTTCAAATCGCCGTTTTACATCAATCAGATTCTAGAAAGCCTTGATAGCTTTGAGGTCGTTATTAGCACAAATTGACTAACAAGTATCATGCGACTATCCTATGTAACCAAAAATGGGTTTGTGTACCTTGGTGAGATGAAACCTTGATTATACTGGGGAGCCATAACCCCGATATAGTTAACACTAGATTTAGTGTCATCTCTAGCACCAATGGGCCAGAAAATACTTGGTCCGAGAATATCCCATTTCCCTAACTTGTTTCTTCCTTGCCTAAACCTGAAAGACACATCCAACTCACAATGGGTGTATTTTGTAGGGTTACTCCTGCCACCTAGACAACCCTAAACCTGAAAGGCACATCCAACTCACAATGGGTGTACCTTGGAGGGCTACATTCGACATCCCCCGTAAGGAGATGTTGAATGTCCTATATTTTTGGACATTCCTCTTTCCTCTTCGGGTCTAATTAGTTCGACAATACCATCATCCATTAGACGCTGGGAGATGAGAATTCTTCTCTTTAGAAGTTAGAATTTGTACAAATTTTGAACCAGTAATAGTGAATGTATGACCCTTGTTACGACACCCTGCAAGGCGCGCACTTCTTTATTCTTGGTATCTTCTTTTATTTCCAACATTAGAGGTACTTCTTTTCTGCTCCCCTCTCACGCAGCCTCACGGCAAAAGAAGCAGATTCTTTGCAACTTCTTACGCAAACGCCATCGACAACAATCTTAACCTCTTTGTTGGGTAGAAACTTTAGTACCATTAACTAATGTTTGTGTCCCGCTGACTTGAGGTAAAGATCATAAGTCTTTTCTTAAAGATGTTAATATAGGAGGGGTTAAAGTTAAACATGTTTGTTTTACCTTCAACCCCCAATTTTTCATCCGCGGGTATGGAGATATAACTTGTATCTCACCCATGAAAAGGATGTAGAAATAGTGCATCCCCAGATTCCCCGGTGTATGAAATATGTTGGCGTGTCCTCCTCATATTAGAAACCATTTTCAATGGATTTGTCCTCCTAACCAAATCCACAACGCTAATGGTCCTCTCCTAGATCCAGGAAAGGTATGACTACAACACCCATTGAGAAGCCCGCGCCTATCCATCCACAACAGTAGTCTCCTTTACTGCTCAATCGGATGTATAGTGCTATCCAGATAAAGATCTCTTTGCATTCCTCTCCTATCCATCCACAACAGCAGTCTCCTTTACTGCTCAATCGGATGTATAGTGCGATCCAGATAAAGATCTCTTTTCATTCCTCTCCTATCCATCCACAGCAGCAGTCTCCTTTACTTCTCAATCGGATGTATAGTGCGATCCAGATAAAGATCTCTTTGCATTCTCTTCTGTTCACCTGTAATGACAGAAGTTTCCATTAATGCCGAATCAGACATATAGAAGTAACCTAGGAATAGACCACTTCGCGTTCATGCCGCCATCCGTACCTAAGAGATAACCTAAAACAAATCATGTACTTAGAACATCTCTTACTCAAAAGATAACTATGTTTTTAGTAGCTTTGAGGACAAAGCTAAAATAACGGGGTGGTGCTGTAAAATCCATGATTTTACCATGATTAAATATAATAAATTTCCACCTATTAATCCAAGAACACAAACTCATTTGTTATATTTCTATAGATCATGTGTGAGCTTGTCTAACATGTACATATATATTTTACATACATGCTTGTTATAATAAGTTGACTATGTAAGCTATGTACATAAATCAAGTAGTAAAAATGCACAACCAACATTTGATTAGACAACACTTAACAAAAAAATGAGAAAATATGTTACATCATGTAATTATAGCCGTGTATATACATGCATATTCAAGGCATGCCTAGACTTGCTTGGACTAGCCCAAGGTTATGTGTTCATTATACTCTAGCCCAACATAGGGCCCAACACAAGCCCACCCTACCCTTTGGATAACCTTACACGACATCCCACCTTAGGTGGAAGAAGAAGAGATGCACGGGGAACCTAATGGGATACACTTGGCAATAATACTCTTACCAATACAAGTCATGCCTTTTTCCCTCCTCTCTCTCCCCTTTAAGCTGAAAACACACACACATACACTCACATTCTTTCATGCAAATCTAAGCTTGTTTCTCTCATCCTCTTCTCTCTCAATCATAAGGCTTAAAGCCATATACATCCAAAAACCAAGTATTAAATCCACCAAGATCCTTGTCTCATCTTTACTACAAATCATTAGTAGTATCATTCCCTTGGAATCACTATAAACAAGCCCTAGCTAAGCCATCTAGGCCACAACTTGATTTATACATAGGGTTTTCTTCATCATTTTGAGTAGATCTCAAACCAACTTGTTCACCTAGATCATTTGTGGTACTTTTAGGCAAGAAAGGTATACACTACTTTTTCTTTCATTTCTTCATGTATGCATCATCATACATCTATAAACACAAGTAAATAACATGTTAAAATCAAGATTTGATGAAGCTATGACCATTATAGGTGACAGCATATTTATAAAAATCATGTTCATGATTTAAAACCTTTTGATAAGGAACTTATGATTAGTATGTTATGTTTTAAACTTGATTTAAAAGCCATATGAGACGTTTTGTAAATCTAAAGGTTGCATGAGTTACAAATCTTGTTTTATGGGACTATGGTTAAACCAATAGTCATAGATCTCATAAAATGAATGTGTGTAACCTAAAAGTCTTGAAGACCATGACCTTAATGGTCACGGCATACATGGTTAATGTATATGTGAATTATGTGTTAAGTTTAAATGATGGAATATGAAATGATACAAGTTATAATGACTATTAATAATCATAAAAATAACTTGTGGAATAAATGTAGACGTGGGTTATATATGACCTAAAATGAATTAGATGTACATGCATGCTTATGTTAACCCTAGATCTAATGATAAATACTAACTTGAGTATGTTAAACATAAAAACAAGCTTATAAAATCTTTTTTGGGAACCTTGGGAAGAGACAATATAGCCGTGGGCTATATGTAGTCACCTTGGTAAAATGGGAACCTTGGAAACATGCATATAACCTAGATAATCATGATGTGTTTTTGTAATTATTTACAAGACTTAAAAACTAGTTAAAGTATTCATCTTGTAAATACCAAGATCTAAAAACATAGCCGTGAGCTATATATGTGGGTAGATGGATCAATGTTTGATTTATAGGTCTAGACATAGCTAGATCTCATTTTGAACTTGTGACTTATTTTCTTGATGTATATATAGTTAGATCTAATTTTGTAACACGTATAAACTACATGCAACCTTGAAATAATACTTGACTTATCTTAATAAGCCATAACTAATACTAGCCGTGGGATATAAGCTCCTACTAAGGCTTATGACCTACTTGTAACCTTATAACACACCTAGATCTAATCTGGTATAACACATAAAACAAATTGTAAGTTTTATTCATCTATTTAGATTGAAAACTAAATATTAATAAACTCATACTAAGCTTATAAGAATATCCTAAGTAAAATATACATAAAATGTAAATTAATGTTAATGGACTAAATAAGTCCATGGAAAGTTAACCTAAAACTTAAATGAACCCAATAAGCCTATTTTATAAATTATAGTGACTTAAATGGACTTAGGATCACACTTAGGCCCATTTAACTAATTAAAGGGGACTTAAAAATGTATTAAGCCCAATAAATGATTTAAAGGCCCATTTAAGTAAATTAGTGGACTTGAAATATATTTAAGCCCACTAAAATAGCCCATTAGATATTTAGCCCATTTAATGAGCTCATATAAAGTTTAGATGTTAAAATAAAAGTTTTTATAATAAAATATGACTAATAAAAACTTTTTGGATGAAAATGAAAATTTATAAAACTTAAGGACTAAAACCGTAACTTATGAAACTTATTTTGAGAAACTAGTAAGCACAAGGACTGAAAATGTAAATATCCAAAAGTATAGGGTTTAATAATTACTAACCGTGGCAAACTAAACCCTAGGGACCATTTTTGGAAGTTTCTAAGTTATTTTGTCATTTTAAAACCCTAAGGACTATTATTGTGATTTACCGAAACCTAAAGAAGCCCTAGGGGCTGTTTTTTGTAATTTTTATAAAGTTACAAAACCTAGAAAATACTAGGGGGACCAAATCTGCCATAAACCGAAACTATAACAAGCCATAGGTACTAAATATGTAAAATCCGAAGGTTTACTTGTTTAAAAATATGGAGGGACTAGTTTTGCCATGTTCCGAAACATTAACAAGCCCTAACTCTAAAATCTATTTTAATTATAATAAAACATAATTAAAAGCCTTTCATAAGGATAAATGTATAAAACTTAAGTATGTGATAAATAAATTATTTTATAAATATTAAATAGTTTATGAAAACTTTAGAGTTAAATAAGAATAATATTTTTTTTATTTATGAAATATTTATTAACATTTGCTTTACAAGATAAAATGTATAAACAAGATGAATGTGTACATAAATTCATATACTTTTAAGAAATAAAATTATATGAACGTTAATTAAATTAAATGTTACCACATAAAAATATTATAAGTAAAATCTCTTATGTTTACTTAAATATAGAACTTGGTTATAAATTTAATCAGATATTATTGATACAAGTACTATAAACATAGATTAATATTTTAAGTGAAACATTTTCTTTTATGTTTACTTAAATGTAAAACTTAATTGTAAGATTGAATGAGTATTATTATATGTATTCTCCTTGATATTAATAGTTAAACATTTTATGTTTACTTAGAAATGAAACTTATATAAATAAGTTTAAATGAATATTGATGGTACTTGAACTACGGCTATTTAGATAAACACCGTAGCATAAACGAACTGACTAAAATCTGTATAAGCATACATATATGTTCTTTGTACTATCTATTAAGACTATACTATCTGATTAGGCATAACTTTGGTGTGACCTTTAATTGGATACCCGTGTTAAACAAGCAATTGCCTACTCCCAGGTGAGTTTACAGCCCCATATAAACTTTGATAAAACTTTCCCTTTTTGGGAAAGAAAATATGCAAACATATATTGGACATAACTGAATTGTATAAACTTGATTATGGATTGATTATTATTGAAATTGTTAAATTGTTGTAAATCGCCCGAATGTTATAAATAGATCTATTAGGGATTGACCATCCCTGTCTGGGTGAGTCATGCTCACTGTGCCTTGGCCGGGACAACAGACGTATACCATGTTGGAACTGGAATGGGTGTCTTTTTGTAAGACACTACGTCCTCATCTGTTGAGGACTATGGGGTTAAGCTTCAGTTTCTAATAATAAACAAATGTTATTTACATTTTAGTAAGAATGCTTTGTGCATTATTACTTCTATGATTATTGTATGTCCAAACTAATTAATTGTTAGAATATGTAAATTCACCAACTTTATGTTGATCCCGTTAGTATGTTTTGTACAGGAATATGAAGTTAGTACGTGGTGTGTGCATGGTCTCCAGCATCTTAGTAATCTGCATTGTAGGACTCGTCCGGGGTTATATTTGGGAAACATAAACAATCAACTTATGTCGTGTTTAAGAAAATTTTTAATTTATTTGTTATCAAACATGTAATCTGATTTAAATAATCTTTATCTTATGCTCTATGGACTATATGCTATTGATCCACCCTTGTGACGTCTCCGGGGATATTTTCCGCATATTTTGACCCTACCCGGGGTGTCATAATTAACATCATTGACAGCTGGATCCTTGGTAGCAGAAGAAGCAATTGATCTAGTAGGGGAATCCTGGATTCCACTACTTTCAGCCATTCCACTGCTTTCAGAAGTTGACTTAGCAGGGGAAGAGATTGGTTGTTCTTTCCTTTGAGATGTATCATCTTCTTCACCTGTTTTTGGAGCAGCTTCAATGGGAAACAATGAGGGTACATTCATATACCTAAATGGTGGCTTCTCCACACCAGTTGGTTCTTTAGTACCTGAAATGTTAGTATTTTACAGAGCAATAGGTACATAATTCATAAACTTTAAAAGAACTTCAATATCAAAGAAGCAATCAGGACCTGTTTGTACATCTTCAGGCTTGTCTTCAAGAAAATCTACATGAATATTTTCTGTCACTTTGCGTGTCTTCTTGTTCAAGACCTTATATCCCTTGTTGTTTAATGAATAACCAACAAAGTACCCATCATCCCCCTTTTCACTGAATTTTCCTAGATTGTCAATTGTGTTCAAAATGATCACATGACATCCAAATGGTCTAAAGAAGTCAATTAATGGAGGTCTTCCATTGAACAGTCGATAAGGGGTCTTGTTGTGTGCCTTAACCACCAAGGCCCTGTTTTGAACATAACAAGCAGTGGCTATAGCCTCAGCCCAAAAGATAATTGGAAGCTTGGAATAAAATAGCATAGTCCTTGTAGCTTCAATAAGTGTCCCGTTCCTTCATTCTGCAACTCCATTTTGTTGAGGTGTTCTTGCTATATTGAATTCCCTCTTTTTCCTTTGTTTATGCAGAAAGTGTCCAGTTTCTTATTTCTGAATTCACGACCAGTGTCTGATCTCATGGTCACTACCCTCATACTTTTGGAAAGTTCAATCTGATTGATGAACCCAATGAGTACATCTGCTGTGTCACTCTTTTCAAACAGAAAGAATGTCCATGTGAATCTTGAAAAATCATCAGTAATCACTAGGCAGTACCATTTCTTCATTATGCTTTCCACAGAAGTAGGACCAAAAAGATCCATATGTAGTAATTCCAATGGCTTGGTAGTGGACATACTTGTTTTTGATTTGGAAGATGCTCTATGTTGCTTCCCTTTCAGACAAGCATCACAAGTATGATCATTGGCAAAGGACTTGGAAGGAAGACCATGAACCAGATTATATTTTACCAGTTTGTTCATGTTCTTAAAATTAAGATGACCAAGTCTTCTATGCCATTTCTTACATTCAACAACTGAGGCTTTGGCAATGAAACATGTTTCATTGTCTTGAAAGAGATATCATTGAGATCAATTGTGTACATATTCTTTTGTCTTGGTGTTCTGAGTACAATAGGAGTGTTGGGTGGTAAGACAAACTCCTTCCCTAACACCAGACATTCAGTATCTATAAACAAGACAAAATTCTTGTTATCAGCCATTTGTGACACACTGAAGAGATTGTACTTGAGCTCTTTCACCAAGTAAACATTGTCAAAAGTCATCCCATTGGTGACAATAGTTCCTTTTCCTGTGATTGTTCCATGCCCATCTCCAAAAGAAAAACCATCATTGTCATGCATGGGAACAAAGTTATACAGATAAGATTTATGTCTAGTCATGCTCCTTGAGCATCCACTATCCTAATATGCTTTATCATCCCTGGTCTTCTTTGTCACCTGCAAAAAGTAAAACAATTTAGTTTTTCTTGGGGACCCAAGCCATTACAGACTTGGATCTACCTCGTATATCAATATAGGATAGCTTATCAAAGACTAGAGATACACCATTGGACTGAGCACCCCTTTTGGGTACCCAAATCCGACGAGCTGAGGCTTTCACAGCTTTTCCCCATTTGCCCATGTTCCTAGAGGGAAAACTTTGCTACCAGGGGATACCCCAGATTTAGCAGGGGAATCCCTATGCTTGGCAGAGGGAACCCATATTTTTTGGCCTCTATTGATGTGTTGGTAAGGTCTAGAGACAGATTTATATGCATTATGAGGTGCTGGGTTGGTCATGGAAGGGTTGGTCTTGGGATATGCATCATTCACCTTACTTGGAGCAGGAACAACATATTTATCAGATACCTTGTTTCTTAAGGCAGGGGCAACATACTTGGTAGGGGAAAAGGATTTTGCCCCTGCATTCAAAAGAATGGCTTTTGGTTGCATGTCTTGCAGCTTCCACTTCCATTGGTGTCTGACAGTCTTGATAAGTGTGATCAAAACTACCACATGTGAAACAAGGTTTGGTGTTTATCACAAAGTCCTCTCCTAATTGATGAGACTTTTGGTCATTAACTTCTCTGATTACCTCTAACAGACCTATACTTACCAGCATATTTAACAGTAGGATTTTGCCCCTGCATTCAAAAGAATGGCTTTTGGTTGCATGTCTTGCATCCACCACTTCCATTGGTGCCTGACAGTCTTGATAAGTGTGATCAAAACTGCCACATGTGAAACAAGGTTTGGTGTTTATCACAAAGTCCTCTCCTAATTGATGAGACTTTTGGTCATTAACTTCTCTGATTACCTCTAACAGACCTATACATACCAGCATATTTAACAGTGGACTTAGAAGAATTTGATCACGTTTTAGATTTGGGTGAACTACTCTTAGAACTAGAATCGCTTCCAAAAAGTCATTCTCTTGAAAAGAGAACATGGTTATCAATTTTCCACTGTTTTAAAGCAATTTGTTCCTTTTCAAAGTCCCTAACAGCACTGGTTTTCACTACTGGTTCGTCTGTTTTTAGATTATTAGGTATGTATGCACTTATGTCAAATTCAATATCTTCATGCTTCTTGAAACAAGATAGACCAGTCAAAGACAAGTCTTTTCTAGGAAAAGGTGCATGAATGTTAGCAGGCGGTGGTGGTATAGAAGCATGCTCATTTTTGACACCAAAACATGTTTTGTCCCTAGGAGACTGTCCGATTTCAACTGCTTTAGTTAAATCTTTAGAAGCTTTTCCAAATTTTTCAACAGTTTCTTCATCTATCCTTTTATTAGATCTAAAAACTTCTAGTTCAGCAGTTAATTCCTTAATGGAATCATTATTTTCTTTAGCATCTCTCTCTAAAACCATAATGTGATCTCTATAATCACATTCTCTTTCTTTATACTCTCTTATGGTGGACTCTAGCTGTTCTAAAGCACGTTTGTAGTTATCAAGGTCATTGTCACAATTAATGTAATGAACTTTTATCTTTCTTATTTGATCATTTAATGACTCAGTATTTTTTCTACAAGCTTTAGTATAATATGAATCGTCATATACCTCATGTTTGAGCTAGAGCTTGACATGGCCATAAGAGAAAAATCTTCTTCTTTTTCCTCAGCAACCAAGGCTTGATTTCTTTCAACACTCTCTGTCATGGCACTCCAATCCCATCCACCTGCTCCATCTATCCCCTACATGGCTACCATAGCATTAGCACCAGAATCATCATCCCTGCTTTCCTTCCTATAGGTGCTCCCAGTCTTAGGCCTTCTGTATTCCCTAGCAAAATGACCTTTCTTTCCACAGTTGTAGCATTAAACCTTTGTTTTGTCAAATCCACCTACATCAGTAGGATTGATGGAGATCTTCTTCCCATACTTCTTGTAAAACCTGTTGGCTCTCATACTAAGTAGAGCCATGTTCCACTTGATGTCCATCTCCTCCAGTCCTTGCTTACTGATTTGACTCAGATCTTCATGTAACACAGTAGATCCTTGTGGCCCTTGGGATGCTATGAAAGCACAAGCAGTGTCAAGGCTGAATGTTGTAGGCCTTTCTTCATCAAAAGTTGATCCAGATCTAGTAGCAGGGGAATGGGTAGAAGGGCCAACTTCGATTCCACTGCCTTTGGAGATTCCACTGCTGTGAGATATGAAAGCCATGTTAGCAGGGGAATCAGCAGATCCACTTGAATTGGTAGGGATGGTTCCTAATGACTTCATCTCATTGACCGCTGGCTCAAAAACTTTCAAGTTATTGTATATGTCATCAATGTTCTTGTCATCTATGTCATTCCTATTCGGCCAAATAACTTTGTAGACGAACCATTCTTTCTGAAGACTGTTAAGAAATCTGGTATTCACCTGTTCTCTTGTCACTTCAATTTCAAAGAACTCCAACTGAGCAACCAAATCTTGAAGCCTGTTGTAGAAGCACCAATTGCTTCATCACCAATTGCTTTAAAAGAAGCAAATTGATCAAGCATTTGATTCTTCTTCTTCTTCTTTGTGGCTTCATTTCCTCCAATGGTTTTGCCTATTGCTTCCCAGAGTTCCTTAGCTGTTTTGTACTTTCTGAATCTTAGTTGATGTCTATCAGGTTGGGCCAACAGCAAGGAACTATTAGCCCTGACATCATGCCTTCTTTCTAGTATTTCCTTGTCAGCAAGAGCAGCAAACTTCTTCTTGGCTTCACCTTTGGATCTTTCACCTTTATCTTCTCCCTTACCATTATTTTCGACTTGTACAGTCTTTGGAAATTGATCACCAAATTCTATGATCTCCCATAGAACATAGTGTTCCATTTTAAGGTATTGTTGAATTCTGAATTCCCATAGTTCAAAGTTTTTAGGATCCAGAATGGGTAGTTTGAGAGCATTGTTGTTGGTTGAGGATGAATGAGAATCTGAAGACATGGTTGATGTTGATTGTATGAGATGTGTTGTTCTTCGTTTAATCAAATTTTCTCAACAAGCTCTGATACTACTTGTTGATCCCAAACTCAGATCTTAAACCTTAGCTTGTTTAAGGGTTGTGATAGAGAGAATAGATTCAATCTAACACTAGAGAAACTTTGCAATACAAAGTAACTAAACAAGATGCGGAATGTAGTGTTTAGCACAAGAACAAATGGTTAAAGCAAACGTTAAACTTTAATATATCAAAGATATACGAATACCCAATAATGGTATTAGGGTTACAAAAACCTTAAAGTATGAAATGAAAGACAACAGAGAAAGAGACACTTTGCATGATAACCTAGTAGGTCCTTTGATAGTACAAGGGCTCACGTACAAGATTACTACTAACAAACTTGTAAAGTATCTCAGAGTAGTAACTGAAACGCGTTATAATCTATTCCATGTTTATCTATAGCAGCAGGGTCTTTGACTTCAGTAGGGGAACCAATCCCCCTGCCTTTGTTATTTAGCAAGGGGAACGTACTCTAGCAGGGGAAACTTTGACCAACTAGCAGGGGTAACTAATACACTTATATTTATTCCCAACAGACTACAAGCCCGCAATCCAATGTCAAAGAAGGGTAAACCCCAAAATTCACGATGTCATCAAAAAGGAAGTTCTTAAACTACTAGACGCGAGAATGATTTACCCTATATCCGATAGCCCTTGGGTGAGCCCCATTCATTGTGTCCCTAAGAAAGGAGGAATGATCGTTGTGCCAAACGATGACAACGAGTTAATTCCCACTAGACTCGTGACCGGTTGGAGGGTGTGCATCGACTATCGTAAGTTGAATGACGCCACTCGTAAAGACCATTTTCCCTTGCCCTTCATGGACCAAATGTTGGAGCGTCTTGTAGGAAAAGATTTCTATTTCTTTCTAGATGGTTTTTCCGGTTACATCCAAATCCCCATCAATCCTCGTGATAAAAAAGAACTCTGTTTACGTGTCCATATGGAACGTTTGCCTATCGTAGAATGCCATTCGACATTTGCAATGCACCAAGAACTTTTCAACGGTGTATGATGGCTATTTTTCATGATATGATCGAGAAGACGATGGAAGTCTTTATGGATGACTTTTCCGTGTTTGGTAATTCGTTCACGTCGTGTTTAGAAAATTTGGATAAATTGTTAAAATGTTGTGAGGAAACCAACCTTATGCTTAATTGGGAAAAATGTCATTTTATGTGTAAAGAAGGAATCGTCTTAGGGCACAAGGTCTCGAAAGCAGGGATTGGGGTAGACAAAGCTAAGATAGACGTCATCGCCAAATTATCTCATCCCAAAACCGTCAAGGGAGTTAGGAGTTTCCTAGGCCACACGGGCTTTTATCATCGATTCATCAAGGATTTTTCAAAGATATCTCTACCTATTACACATCTTCTCGAAAAAGATGCTCCTTTCGTCTTTAACGAGGATTGTGTACGAGCCTTTGAAATCCTTAAAAGGAAACTTACCGAAACTCCCATTCTTGTTGCTCCAAATTGGAAACTCCCCTTTGTGCTCATGTGTGATGCTAGCGATTATGCTATTGGGGCCGTTTTGGGGCAACGTCATAACAATGATTTCTTGCCTATTCACTATGCTAGCAAAACGATGGCCGAGGCTCAACTTAAATACACCACAACGGCAAAAGAACTACTTGCCGTGGTGTATGCATTTGAGAAATTCCGACCTTATCTCGTTTTGGAGAAAATCATAGTGTATATGGACCATTCAACTATCAAGTATCTATTTGCTAAACAAGATGCTAAGCCGCGATTGCTTCGTTGGATTCTCCTCCTTCAAGAAATTGATGTCACGATATTGGACCAAAAAGTAGTCGAGAATCTAGTGGCCGATCACCTCACTCGATTGGAAGATCCTCACCAATGTGCTTACAAGAACAAGGAAATAACCGAAGCATTTCCTCTCGAGACACTTGGTGTAGTGAATTCCAAGGAAGACTCTTCTACCCCATGGTTTGCGGACATCACAATTTACCATGCGGGCAACTTCATCATTAAGGGTATGACGACACAACAAAAAAAAATTCTTTCGTGACGTCAAGTTCTATTTTTGGGAGGACCCATATCTATTTCGGACTTGTGCGGATCAATTCATTCGACGTTGTGTTTTTGGCACCGAAGCTTCTAATATCCTTAGAGCTTGTCATGAGGGACCCACGGGTGGTCACCATGGTGCTAATCTCATGGCTAAGAAAGTTTTCAATGCCGGTTTCTTTTGGCCTACTATTTACCGAGATGCGCATGTACTTATCAAATCATGTGACTCGTGCCAACGTCAAGGAAATGCTTCACAAAACGATGAAATGCCATAAAACATCATCCAAGTGTGTGAGATCTTTGACGTGTGGGGCATTGATTTTATGGGGTCGTTCCCATCATCTCGTGGTAATAAGTATATCCTTGTGGCCGTTTACTACCTATCTAAGTGGGTTGAAGCTAAGGCTTTGCCCACGAATGATGATCATGTGGTAGTCAAGTTTTTGAAGAAATTATTCTCTCGGTTTGGAACCCCTAATGCTATCATAAGCGATCGTGGAACCCATTTTTGCAATGACCAATTTGAGAAAGTTTTAAAGAAATATGGGGTTTCACATCGTCTTTCTGCGGCTTATCACCCGCAAACGAGTAGACAAGTCGAGGTTTCAAACCGAGCTTTGAAGAGGATCTTGGAAATATCGATAAGAGAAAACCGACAATCTTGGTCGGATAAGCTTGACGATGCTTTATGGGCCTTTCGTACCGCCTATAAGACGCCCATTGGGTGGACTCCTTATAAGCTTGTGTATGGGAAGAATTGTCACTTCCCAATTGAACTCGAACACAAAGCTTATTGGGCCCTAAAGCATTGTAACAATGACACGGAGACCACGGGAGAACACCAGAAAATGAAATTGAATGAATTGGATGAATTGAGGGACATGTCTTATGAAAATTCATTTATTTATAAAGAAAAGACTAAAAAGTTTCATGATTTAAAAATTAAAAACCGGGTTTTTAACGTTGGGGATCAAGTGTTTCTTTTTAACTCAAGATTGAAAATATTTTCCGGCAAGTAGAAATCCCGTTGGTCCGGACCATTCACAATCACCCAAGTATTTCCATATGGGACCATAGAGCTAGCTCAATATGATGGTCCTAACTTCAAGGTGAATGGTCATAGGTTGAAGCACTACATTGGTGGGGAAGTCCCTTCTTTGGACGACCTCGACCAAGTCACTTTCCCCAATGATAATTAGTATTGAGGGGATCGAGTCGAGCTCATGACTCGGTAATAAAAAACGAGGTGCCTCGTGGGGGAGCTCCCATGTTTATCCATGTACATATTATCGCTTTCTAATGTAGCTAATGTGAGGGGATTTGTGCCCTTCCAACCTTTGTTCCGTGGTTGTTTGTGATTGTGGTTATTAGATTATCATCTTTACGATTCAAGCCTCTCGTGTTCGTTTTACGTGAGCCTTGATCGTTCGCTTTGAAGAATTTCTCGATATCCAAATTGTCACACCCCACCATGGCAGAATATGGGGCGCGACGTATGGATATCATCACAACATGGCGTGTCTATAGAGATAACTAAATGAAATAAGAAATGTCATAAAATGGTGACACAAATGTCATGACAATATCTCAACAAAGCAGGAGTCTAGGCAAGTAGGTAACAGTCCTACCTCTTACCAAAGACAAAAAAATACATAAACAAAGCAAACATATAGGTGTCAACAGTATCACTTATTAACCAAACAAAAGAAAATAAGAAGGAACAGGGATCTCCTTCTATATGCAATCCTAATGCCTCCAAAACTAGCCACTTCTATTCTCAAGCTTAACCACATTCTCACCTAAAAGAGACACTAAAACACGTCAACATAAAGTTGGTGAGAGTCATAGGTTTAGACTCCAATGCCAAAATCAAACCATAAGCTGTGAACAACAACCACTAACAAAAGAACATATGGACAATATGATACAAACATGCATTAACAACTAATATTAAAGATTTAACAAACCAAACCAAATCCAAGGCTCCCAACCTTACCAAACACCATGGTCCCATAGGCGCCCATACACCTATGTACCAATCCCAAGGCGCCGCCTTGTCATTAACCATTGGTCCCATAGATGCTCACACATCTATGTACCTCCCCAAGGCCCCGCCTTGTCAACACCCCCTTGGTACCAAGTCAAAACATAAAACAATCATGAATCAACTAGCAGTTAATCACATAAGTATGCACAAGTCCATCACCAAACATTATAATATCATTAACATACATATTTTAACTTAAAGCATAACCTAAATCTATCATAAGATGATTGAGAAAGAATTAAAAACACTTAAATTAAAAAGGGTTAAAAGATTTTACCTTTGATTTATGAAAACCCCAAAATTTTGATGAAACCCTAATTTTTTTTCTTTATGTGCCGCGACTTCTAAACTCTCCAGGAGAAAAATTATGAAATTTTGATTTAGTATAAGACATTATATAGGATGTGGGTGAGTCCTAACCCAACCCAAGCCCAACTTCCTTTTTTTCTTTTTTTTTCTTTTTAATCGTCCCATAACCGACCTATATATATATATTTTTAATTTTTTAATTTTTTTATTACTTATTATTAAGTTATTAATATTACCTTAATTTACCTTAATTTATTTCAGCACCTAAAACCTCCAAAACCTCAAAACCGTAAACCTAGTCAAATTTACGCGTTTACCGTAAAAATATACAGTTTTTAAAAAAAAATCTTAAATTTTGAAATAAACTTTATAACTAAGTCATAATGGACTTAAAACCATCCCGTAAATTATTCCCGTGACTAAATACCTCATCCGAGACCTCAAAATGCTAAACCGTAAATCGTAAAAATACGATTTTCTATAATACATATACGTATACGTAAACCACTAAATAACACCATCTCATTTCATAGTCAATACCATGTGAGCTCATGAACATGAAATCATCACACATCGTTTCACTCACAAGGTACCCCGTACCGGAAACGATATCCAAACCACAATCTATACACACCAATTAGCACATAAACACATAAAGACACGTAACTAGCACAAAATAAAACTAAGTGACGAACCTCAAAACGCGGTTGTCACATTAATCCATCCTAATAGAAATCTCGTCCCGAGATTTACTCCTTAGGATCAAACATACCATTAGCAAACAACTGAGGATACTTGTTCTAAATGAACTCCTCTAATTTCTACATGAACTTTAGTTCAAGTCTCAAATTACCACATATACTAAGAAACAATATTTAAATTCATTGCCAAACTCTTGACCTCACAGTCAATAAATCTTACAAATGACTCTTTGATAACACAAACCCTTATTAACACAAATCCCTAATAATTGTACATGTGAATATGCATTCTCAAACAACATTTACCAATCTTAATACACGAAATATAACATGTATACCACTCATTTCCCCCCAGGTAATTCTATGCTCATAAGCTACTGGTCCGATCTTTCCAAAGATCATAAATGGACCTACAAAACTCTACATCAACTCTTCCATTTTACCAAAACATACCACCCGTTACTATGGGTGAAACTTCCTACATAACTTTGTCACTAAACTCTAGTGGTTTCCTCATTTTTAACATAGCATCCCTTGTTTATCTCATCCTTTCCACAAACATAATTACCACATTAGTAGCCTCTTTTACCAATTCTAGTCCACAATGGGGACAACTCACCCTATCCTTTCATATAGTGCCTCAAATGGCATTAATCGACTTCTAGTATGACAACTATCATTATATGAAAACGAAACCATCACTAAAGAGTTCCCTAACTCCCTCTAAATCAATCACTCATGCCCTCAGTGTAACTCCTAAGGTTGTATAAATATCTCACTTTCCCATCCTTTTCCAGTTAGCTGGATATACTCATATCCAATCATGTTCATCAACTCCCTTTAGTCCGTGCCCCAAACTACTTAAAAATTCCAATTTCCTTACAAAGTGACCTATGACGGTCATTCACATATCCATTAGTTCTTCCAATCCAAATCAACTTATGATCTATACACATCATCAAAAGGACGGTTATCTCAGTTAGTCTATCAACTGCCATCCAAACCCATGCTACAAATACTTCCATTAAATTTGGATAGCTCACTAGTAGCACCTATACACTTCTTTATCACTTTTCTTCGTGCTTTTTTTTACCCAACACTTCCTTTATACCTATACAATGTCCTACCTTCAAGGTCATATTGCTCCTAATCTTGTCTCAGTTAGACCAAGCCCTTCGTCCCTATGGCACATCACACCTATAACTCCTCATCTATTCGATTATCGATATAAGCCTCCCAAACAATCAGTATAGGTCATTGCCATTTCCTTTTCCACACTACGACAATATTAGCCTGCGTTGTGCTTTATTCTACTCATTAAGCTCTACCAAAGTTTTACCTTCGGTTCCTATCTCGACCTACTTCATTCATGCTTCGCTTCTATACACACTTCCTTCTTCTTCCTCAACTCCTACCATACATCACGTTGTGATGCTTCCCATCGTTTCTTCCCTTGCCATAATCCTTCATAAGGCATTCCATACATATTAGGCTAACTTTTACGCAAAACCCTCTATTCCATCACATCCGTACGCAATCCTTCCAACTTCTCAACTACGTGACTTCTCATTCCTCTTGAAATATGAGATGAATTAGTTAGTCTATCGACTATCACCCAACTCTCATCGTACTTATTCCTCCACCCCATTATGTATCCCTTTCACCAACTTCGTCCTTACATCGCCTTTTCTAAGCTACTCCTATCTATGTAGGAAGTATAGTCTACGTCCCTTTTCTCCTTATGATTGTCCAAGCCACGCAACATACATGTTGACGCGTTCTCTACTTTAGACAACTCAACTCGTGTAACCTACATCCTTCATCAAAAACACCCTAATACATCATCCATATAGTTCAAGTTCGTCTCAGCTTCACTTCATTCTTCTTATTCCATGTCTCATCAACCATGCTTTCCTTTCACAGATGGTACTTGGCCTTGCAATTTTCTTTCATCACTTAACTCCACCCATCACCTTTTCCAAATGTTCAATCAAGATGATTAAATATGTGTTGGAGACGTTCATGATCTGTATAGATCATTCTCTACGTCTCGTACCCCCAATGCCTCTATCATTCTAGGCAGATATAATAATCCAGCTCCACTAACTAAGTCTATCTAGTCATCTATACGCCAAAATTTTCCATGTAGCTTCACTTGTTTTTTTTTTTCTCACAACCAGTTCTCCTACTCCCTCCTAATAGGGACATATCAGAGTTTCATGTGATTCCATGCGGATCACACTCTCATCTTATACCCACATTAGTTTCCATTTGTCTACTAAGCCATATTTTGAATTCTTATTCAAATCTCATACTTCTACTTTGATCTTGCACCCAACATGAGGTATTTTCAATCATCATCTTCTAGGAATACTTGGTTCTCTCCTTCCATGGTTCTCCATTATTCCTACACTATCCCGTCCAACAAAAATTCCATACTTCATTCATCAAATCTATGGAAATCACTAGTGCATTGGATAATGCATAGCTGCCTCTTCCAATGATCTTTCATAACACCTTCACAAAACCGACTCTCTAATCACCTTCCACGAAACTTATTCAGCTCAGCTTCACTTCTCATCCCTCGATATTGATTGCCACAAAAATTCTATCCGCGTAGTCACTCGACTCCCCTTGTTACTTCCACGAGTTCTTAATCTCCCAGGTCATGTATTCATTTCATCACGATCCACCGGTTCAGCTCTTTGTAGCTCCACTCTGATACTCGATCTGCCCTTCTTCGTCACGAACCATGCGTAAATTTCCCATCATAGTGCTTGTCACCTTTCCAGTCCTCGCAACTTTTATGACTCCTTCGAAATCTCTTGCATCTTTCTTGCAGCCGACACGTAGTCCTTTCAGCTCCTTGCTTCGCGATGTAGCTCTTTACGCACTCCTTCTCGTCTCCATGATGTTACCTAGGAACTTCACACTACTAGTAGCTTCTAACTTCAACTCATCTACCACAATATTTCTAAAAGTACTTCAACCCCTCAATGGCTCACTCTTCCTTACTTGTTGTACTTCACCGTTAATCAGCCTCCTACAAATCATTATTTCACATTCCTGTTTTCCTTCACGTGTCTACTACTACCTTACCTCCATAACTATACCAATCCCTTACGTGTTATTTACCCAACCTTTCCATTAGTATAAACTTTCTACTCTACCCTCACATCCGCTAGTACTTTCATGAATCTCCTAATGGTACTTCAACCAACTTCTCATAGCATGACTTCTCGTTCCCACTACCAGTCAACTAACTTTACTTACTCTCTTATTCCCATAACCAATCTAAGTTTCCAAACTCCACAAATCTTAATCATTCCTTCAACACAACCTTTAAACCAAAACACATTTCTCCATTCTAATATCTAACAATAAGTAATACTACCCAACTCTATCCTCTCATCCTAACGTTTCCACAACCGCATAACTAAATCAGCCATGACGTGTAACAAAAGAATTCCAAACAATCGTGTCCCAATAAATTATAGAGTAAAACGAACCCTGGCCAAAACAACTGAAAACAAAACAATGTAATCCGAAAGATCAATGTAGTGTGCCAACAACGAAAAATTTAGACTCTTCGCTATTAGTATTACCAAATCTCGATACCTTAGAAAATTTTTAAACTTTCTTCCCAATTAGTTACTTCTCATAAGAACCAAACTCCAATACTACTAAAATCAATCATACTCATTTTTAACCAATAACTCATCCTTTATCTTCATCATTCTATCAAGATATCAACTAGTAAGTATACTACAATCTTATTCTAACCATTATCTTGTTTACCCATATTAAACTTATTTCACTTGTTATTTTGAAACCAATACATGTTTATAAAATACACTGTTTTTTTTACACTTTCCGTCTTAGTTAAATTATTCTAAAATTTTAACTCCACTTAAGAAAATTATTGAAAAATATCTTTACCCCTTTAAAATATAATATCACATCTTACATAGAAGACTAATCCAGTTATTTTCAAGACAACTTTTTTTTATAACTTACTACTACAACTAAAAAAAATGTAAGTTACGATATCATACCATACACTTACAAATTATTTTCAAAACCGTTTCCTATAATTAGCCAGACTTATTTGCAAGAAAATTTAGTAGTTCGCATTAATAAAAATACATACCCGAATGTAGACACACATCCAAAAGAGTCAAAACGTCGTTGGAAATCCATCAAACTCCAGCACCATAAAACACGAACAAACACAAGGTACGTTCAAGTTATAATAACTAGTGAACGACCATATACCATAACTTAACACATAGTAGTATATATACATCCGCATATATATACCTATTAAATCACCCAAAACATACTCGTTATCATACATGTCAAATCAACCAATCGCGTCATACACTCGTTTTTCTATTCTCTACGAGTAACCACCATCTTACCACAAGGTATAAAACCCATCACTAAAACCAGTCCATATCGTGTGACCCCATAATCAAACAACATGACTATAACCTAAAACAATAACACACTCAAAAATATCCATATCGTAGGCAACCGTTACATAAACCCATATACTATACATATACCAATAATACACATCTCATCATATACAAACATGTACTAACCCTCTTTCATGCAATCATACTTAGGAACCATTGAAGTTGTGGTACTTGTATAACTATGTTGGCCACCATACTTATACCCTTTCCCTAATGCACTCCCTCCTATGATGACACTTATAAGAATCAATACAACACATAACACATAAATCCATCAACTCACCTAAGCACATAACGACATAAACAATAAGGTCAAAAACTCCAACTAATAAAATTACATAGTCAAACTCTTGGAATACAAAAATCCATAGTCTAGCTAAAACAGCATAGAAAAATCCAAAACGAAAACATAATCAATTATAAGTTATGTCGCCCATCAGAATGGAAACACCTTAAAATCCTTTCTACCCATGTACTCCTAGTAACTCGAACCACCACACAATTCTTAGGGAACATTACTTAAACATCAAAAGAAAAATAACATACCTCAGGTACATAAAATAACTCAACAAAAGATAGAAACTACCTTGTACCAAGTTATGTACTATAATGTACAATTTAAGCAAAATACAACAATGACTAGCGTGGACGATTATGGTTCAATCCGCACTAGTCACAACCCGAAAAGAAAATAACATGTGGCTGAGTATGAACCATAGTGGTTCATAACTTAACAAACATCACAAAAATAACATCCAAACACATCAATTATTATAAAATTCACACATACTCCTATGACGCCTATATGCACGGACCCTTAAGCTATAGACTAGGCTACGCGACTAGGCAACCTAATTCTCTATAAACATTGTCTCTGATGACCATTCTGTCACACCCCACCATGGCGGAATATGGGGCGCGACGTATGGATATCATCACAACATGGCGTGTCTATAGAGATAACTAAATGAAATAAGAAATGTCATAAAATGGTGACACAAATGTCATGACAATATCTCAACAAAGCAGGAGTCTAGGCAAGTAGGTAACAGTCCTTCCTCTTACCCAAGACAAACAATACATAAACAAAGCAAACATATAGGTGTCAACAATATCACTTATTAACCAAACAAAAGAAACTAAGAAGGAACGGGGATCTCCTTCTATATGCAATCCTAATGCCTCCAAATCTAGCCACTTCTATTCTCAAGCTTAACCACATTCTCACCTGAAAGAGACACTAAAACACGTCAACATAAAGTTGGTGAGAGTCATAGGTTTAGACTCCAGCGCCAAAATCAAACCATAAGCTGTGAACAACAACCACTAACAAAAGAACATATGGACAATGTGATACAAACATGCATTAACAACTAATATTCAAGATTTAACAAACCAAACCAAATCCAAGGCTCCCAGCCTTACCAAACACCATGGTCCCATAGGCGCCCATACACCTATGCACCAATCCCAATGCCCCGCCTTGTCATTATCCATTGGTCCCATAGATGCTCACACATCTATGTACCTCCCCAAGGCCCCGCCTTGTCAACATCCCTTTGGTACCAAGTCAAAACATAAAACAATCATGAATCAACTAGCAGTTAATCACATAAGTATGCACTAGTCCATCACCAAACACAAAACATTCACAGCATAATTTATAAAAACAAGACAATGTCTCTTCCACCCCATCTGGATGTCAAAATCATTAGTAAACATGGGACTATGAAACTCACCTGATTAAGCTTCTCCAAAAGTCCGCGCACTAGCAAAAAGCTAACAAACAAAAACACACAATCAAAACATGAACCAAACACTAAGATGCCTCATCAGACCATGATGGACATATAACCTTCTCCCATATATATACCTCATTTATATGCTCTAAGCATCTCATTACACCCCTCTATAAAGCCCTTAACTCAGTTTACTTCATAACCCGTCCCGTTAAAATTTTACCCAAAACAGTCCCGGTTTTTAGGTCTCCAAACTATAATCCAAACGCCCACCTAACCATACCCATGATCTCTGTAAAGAAAACCCTATGCCCTTACATATGTTAGCTAACTCCTCCCGTTCTCCCCAACCTTAAAGATACTGTTAAGGCCCCGATATATATATATATATATATATATATATATATATATATATATATATATATATATATATATATATATATATATATATATATATATATATATATATATATATATATATATATATATATATATATATATATATATATATATATATATATATATATATCCTTTTGTCTATCCGGATTTTACTGATTTTGAACATACAAAAAGTTTGTTATGATTAGGGGGTCTTACCCTAACCCATTTGCTTAGACCTCCTCCAGACCTCTTATTTAATATATAAACCAACTCCCATGCTCATTATAGGGCTCAAGTGTACTCCTAAGTATCCCAATAACCCTAAAACATTAACTGAAAACCCGCTGATTTCAAAACTGTTTTGACCTCCGACTGTTGTAACCTGTTTTTGACCCACTTCCCACCTCCAATTTAGTTCTCGTTTCTTGTATTTGAAATCCAACTATTCCAGGGATACTTGGATCGTAAAATAAGAGTTTGTAGAACTCTATATATGGTCAAAACAATTGACCTAAAATTCTGCCCAGTTTTTAAAAAACGATTTTAACATAATTAGTCTAATTAATTACCCATAGCTCCACTAATTACAAGCCATGATTCACCTAATCATTATAATATCATTAACATACATATTCTAACTTAAACCCTAACCTAAATCCATCATAAGATGATTGAGAAAGAATTAAAAACACTTAAATTAAAAAGGGTTTAAAGATTTTACCTTTGATTTATGAAAACCCCAAAATTTTGATGAAACCCTAATTTTTTTTTCTTTATGTGCCACGACTTCTAAACTCTCCAGGAGAAAAATTATGAAATTTTGATTTAGTATAAGACATTATATAGGATGTGGGTGAGTCCTAACCCAACCCAAGCCCAACTTCCTTTTTTTCTTTTTTTTTCTTTTTAATCGTCCCATAACCGACCTATATATATATTTATTTATTTTTCTTTTTTTATTACTGATTATTAATTTATTAATATTACCTTAATTTACCTTAATTTATTTCAACTCCTAAAACCTCCAAAACCTCAAAACCGTAAAACTAGTCTAATTTACGCGTTTACCGTAAAAATATACAGTTTTAAAAAAAATCTTAAATTTTGAAATAAACTTTATAACTAAGTCATAAAGGACTTAAAACCATCCCGTAAATTATTCCCGTGACTAAATACCTCATCCGAGACCTCAAAATGCTAAACCGTAAATCGTAAAAATACGATTTTCTATAATACATATACGTATACGTAAACCACTAAATAACACCATCTCATTTCATAGTCACTACCATGTGAGATCATGAACATGAAATCATCACACATCGTTTCACTCACAAGGTACCCCGTACCGGAAACGATATCCAAACCACAATCTATACACACCAATTAGCACATAAACACGTAAAGACACGTAACTAGCCCAAAATAAAACTAAGTGACGAACCTCAAAACCGCGGTTGTCACACAAATGATGTATCCTTTGTTGTTCTAAACTTAGGTCTTTTAGCACTCTTCATAAACGGCTATTGATTTAATGGGTCCACCCTTTCCATGCTAGATTAAGCATTCGATTTCGTCTCTATTATGGGGGTTTCCCACCCTTAGACTCGAAAAATTGAGGACAATGTTTAACTTTAGTATGGGGGGTGAATAGATCGACCTTGCTAAACCTTCACGCTTTCCAACTTTCATGTTTTTGTTTCTCGTTTTGTTGCAAATAAGGCTAAAAATGGCCAAATTTTAAAATTTTCTCATGTTTTTATAAGTGTTTAATGGCACGAATGTAGATTTCCGATGGCAATAATAAGAGTAATTTTTGAATCGACCGTGCGTGTTGAGCACTTAGCTTTGGTTCCTAAACTTTTTAGGCTAAGTCTCTTAAATAAGGACGAGAAATGATAGTTTTAATTATAAGTTACTATGCTAAACGTAGAGTATTCGTATTCTTTCAAAAACTCATGTGTCCTAATTGTTTGCTTATTCTCCCTTCGCTTGTATATAAGTTTTGCTAATAAGTATTAACTTAGTGGATTAGTCTTAATTGTTGGTTTCTAGCTTTTTCTAGTACCTTCCATGTAATTAAATTGGGAAAACATTTGAGAATCGCCAGCATCACGGTTTTGAAGTATTGACAACCCGAATAATCTAAATCTTCATCCAATAATAATTTCAAGTGCTCACTCACCTCAATCAAGCAAAAATTCGAAGCTCACAAGGCCAAAAAATCTATGCAAAATTTAAAGTGAAAAGCCTTAATCTTTGAAGCTTTAAAGATCCAAAATTACGTCTCACGTTGAGGATATACGTCTTTGGCCATAATAAACACCTCATGGCGGGTTAAATAAAAGGCAAGGCAAGACAGAAGCCCAAAAGGTGGAGGTAAACCTATGATAATAAGGCCCATCCGGTAGGGGGCGTATAAAAGTCTTGGTAATAAGTCTCATGTTCAAAACCATAAAATCGTGTTTATCGAATATCACTTGTTAACTTAAATTTTTTGACATCGTTGTCTATTAGGGGAGGTTATAAATTCGATGGTTTTGATTGCACTATTTCGTTTCTATTTTTGGACCTTAATCGCTATCATCGCATAAATCAACAATGTATCATCATGATCATTAAGACAAGAATAAAATATAAGAGATACTAATTAGGATAATGGGAGTCTAAGTACGTGATTAGAGCATATGAGTAGTGTTAGCATTTCTAACTTATAATGACAATGATCTCGTTACACGCTTGGCATGGAATTGGGTGAAAATCGAGGACGACGGATTTATCTCTATGAGGCACTCAAATGTTCTTATTCTATGAACCTAAACGTCCCATTTTGTGATAAAATCATACATTATATCTAAAACACAAAATACTTGTAGTGTAGTAAGTTTACCTTTGAATAAAAGTCGATAAAATTGAATTTTGGAGATGATTAGATACTTTATTCTAGCATTGCGTGAGGGCACGACAATGGTTTAGTATGGGGGAGTGATGAGACTGCTTTTATACATAGTCTCATCGTCCAAAACGGGCTTAATATGGTAAAAACATCATCAAAAGTGCTATAAATATGCTTGTGTTTGCTCAATGTTTATTTTAGGTACGGATATTGAAAAAATGACAAAAGATCTCAAGAAACAAGCAAAAACGAACACAAGAAATGAAGCCGCATAATGAACCGGACCCAAGTGTTGATTTTCAAAGAAACGTCCTTGAAGAATTGAAGATTGTATAAGAAAGGTCCTTCATCATTGAAGAAATGACACTTTATACCCTTGTATATTCATAATTACAAGTTTGGTCCCTAAAGTTTATCAAAATTACAAAAAGGACCCTCAACTTTGAAGAATTGATAAGAATGGTCCTTACAAATTGAAGACTTGTCACTTTTAGTCATCCACAAAATCAAAGATTCATGTGAAGACCTTGAAGTATGAAGACATGTCAAGAATAGCCCTTCAAAAATCATGGAATTATAAATCATGTCCTTTATAACACACCCTTGGAATGTTTTTGTGGTCAAAATACAAAAACTAAAACTTCTGTTACAAAGGAATTTGGTTTCAAACTGCCAAAACTTGAAATGAAACAAACTTGGAAACATGGGGACTAAAACTGGCCGACAATGAAGCTTACCTCAACCAACCACTGGATGACACCTCACCCCACTCACCCATCCAACCAATCACCACTCACCATTTTCCCACCTCACATATCCACTAATCAGCTTTATAACTAATTAATAATTAGTAATATATACTTGGCTCCTAACACATCTTTAAACACCTAATCAGATCAAAACCCACACTATTCACCAAGAACACGAATTGGGTTTTCCTTAATCACTAAAATTTACATGTCAATATGCTCCAGAATTGTGATTAAGGGCTAACTTAACCAGACCCATCTCTCACTTTTGTCCCCACTCAACTCACATGCCTTATCACACCCTCCCCTGCACCTTTTGAGGACGAAGACAAAATGTGCCAGTGGATCAACGACTTATAACTTGTTCTTTGTTCCTAAGCTACTTTGGACGTCTAAGATCACTACACAACAAGCAGAGGTCTCGTGTATACCTCCAAGACATAATTCAAGCAAGGCATATTCAAATCTCCCAAGGGCATTCAAGGAACTTCATACATTAGGGTTTCTCAGCTTTCTAGAACATTTTGTAGCCTATATAAAGGCATTAGGTTTCTTTCATTACTCTTGTTCTTGGTTTTCTTTGGGTCACAATTTTGTAAAGCCTTTTGTTCAATGAATGAAAAAGTGTTTGAATTTCTTGATGAATTCCAAGCTCCATGTTTACTTTTCATGTTTGTTAGTTAATGATTCAAGTTTGTGTTGACTTGAGGTTTCAAAAGTTTGATTTTAAGTTTTATGCAAGTTTGTTTCAAGGTTTTAAAAAATCACTAATTTTTCCAAGTTTCTAGTTCAAACACTTGAAGTTTTGGATCATAGGTTGATCATATCATCTTGATAACAGCTTATCAAGGTGAAGTGAGACCTCTGGTTTGGGAGGATTCAAGTTGTGGGGACAAAAGATTGGAAGAAATCTGCTTGTTTTCATTTTTTTATATAATCTGTTTTCTCTTGACTTTTTTCAATCTTAGCAGGTTTAGTGGAAGCTTGCGGTTGTTGTGCTACCACAAAAGCTTTAACATTCAGGGATGTGGAAGTACATTCCTGAGGTTTGTACTTTTCTTCCTTTTTAATCTGTAATAAATTATTGATAAGTGAAATTGGTATTGACTGATGTATGATGATGTTTGTTACTTGAGACTTTGTTCTAAGTTCATTGTGATATTGATGTGATGCTAGTTTAAGGTTTTCTTGGTTAAATAAACATTTTTTTTTGTTAAAATCTTGTAATCAGTTTTTAAAAGGTTGTTTGGGACTGCATGTTTTGAAAAGTTTTGGTAAGATTGAGTAAGTGTTTAAGAGTCTCTTGTGTTTATTTCAACTGATATAGTGTGTTTTGACTGAAATATGCATATCTTGTGAACTAAAACATTGAATCTAAATCTTGGCTGTAAACTAGGTTGTTTTAGTTGATTGTGAACTAAAACTTGGACAAATGATAGCTAGGGTATAAGACTTAAGTTGAGAAGTGATAAATCTAAGTTTTTGCAACTTAAACTCGTTCTAATCATTTGAAGTTCATATTGTGGTCAAGTAGTTCAACAAAAGGTATTTTGTGTTCATTAGTTACATCAGAAACATCACTTAGGGTCAATACTAGTTCTAATCTTGAAGTTTATGCATGAAACTAGTTTATTTGTGTTTGTTTAAGTTTGTTATTTGTGTTGTATGCTTTTGGTGAAATTTGGCTTGCTTATTCTTGCTTAAACATAGCTTAAAACCAACAGACATAGCTTATTTGCATATCTGAGCACATTTTGATAAAACTGAATGAATTGGCTAAGTGTAATTGTGTTTTATTGCTTGATTGTGACTCCCTACAACTCACTGGTTGTAGGGGTGCCTTTTTTGTCCAAAATCTCCAAGTGAATATCCTTAAAATCAACAAACAGCTCATCATCAGTGATAACTCCTTTCCCACTGACACTTGCCACTGATAGTGTTAATCTTGTAACAGCTTATTAATAAGCCATTTTAGCTTATTCTAACGTGCAACAACTTTGATTTTGTTATCAGCCTTACTCATTTCACACATTTAGTTAATCTGGAGCTTTGTGGCCTTTGACTTTAGGGTTTGATTAGAAAACGAATTGACTTTTCTTTTTCAAAACAACTTATTCATTATTCCAGCTTATTGAGTGCTCTTATTGGAAATCTTTTTGTTGATTTAGCTTAATTTGGTCATTTGAAACCTTTTGCAACTTGAATCAGCTCTTGAAATGGTCTAGAACTCGAAAAAGATAATTTTGTCGTTTTGTGTAGAGAGCTTTGGCTTATTTCAGTCTTATTTCTTGAGCTTTTCTTTCTTTTTACAAACTGCTTTATAAGCTCAAGAAAAGGACGTGTGTAAAATTTCAGCTTATGGCATTAGCTTTTGGCTTAATGGGCCAAAAAGCCTATTAAGAATAAGCTGTTGATTCATAAGCTGTGATAAGCACTTTTTTAGCTTTTGGGCCTTTAGAGTGTTTTGTTTAAAATAAAATTTTAAGATTATCTGGAAGTTTTGGGCTCATTTGGTGGACTTTTTTCTTATTGGACCAAAAAGCTCATTAATATTGGACTGTTTAGCTTTTGTCCTATTTTGAGGCCCATTAGGGGTATTTAGGTAATTTCCCTTTCATTTCTGGTTTTATTAAAATAAGTTAGTTTGCAAGTTTTAGAATTTTTTTAATAAATTTTGAATTTTTAATATTATTTTAACATTTAATTTTTAGTTTTTAATCATTTTAAATAGTTTTAATTGGTTTTAAATTTTGGAAAAATACTTTTTAGTTTAAGTAAAATATTTTTGAGGTTTACAAAGTGAAAAATCTTTATTTGGGCTTTTTAATTTATTTGATTTTTAGGGCTTTAATTAACATTTAAAAATTTAATAACTAATTAAATAAAAGGTTTGAAAAAGTTTTGATCATTTGTAAACCTTAGTTATATTTTAAAGGATTTTTAGTAACTTTTTAGGAATTTTTAGAGTAATTTTTAATTTTGTCACTTTTTACGGTTTTACATTTACGTCTTTCGTCGTAGTTTAATTTTATTCGTATCCGTCATCATTTTCCTTTTTCTATTTTTTCATCAATATTAATCTCAAAGTTAATCAAATTAAACACACACTTTAGTCCTCCTTGGTGAACGAACTTACATTGGGTCATTAACAATTGATTTTCCTAAATCATTTGTTTAATACATACCACGTTTACCTTGTTTTCCTAAACAAGTGTAATTTACCTACAATCAATTTCCATCTCTTCTAGGTCAGCATCATTGATTTTCTCAAGATCCTCATAGGTAACTAAGGAACCATTGGGTAATGCAACAATGTATGCACATACTGTATCCAAATCAATACCAGTAGGTTTAAGACTTGGTGAAGCAACATTGTATGTGTCAGCGTCAAAAGTTGACTCGCTGACAAGAGTTAATCCAGTGACAGGATGTACACTCAATCCATGAACATATGAGTCTCTGTCAATGGTTTGAGATTCACTGTGTGAGACGAAGGCCATGTTTCCAGATGTTGACTTCTTTCCATATTCAAGTAAGGTCTCATTCTCCATGATCTTTAGCTTATTGTAGATATCATCAAAAGAAGTACTCTTATGGGCATTGGTAGCAACAATTGATCTGGCATCAATTTTCCATGCATCACCAAGACCTCAAAGGAATGTAGCAGTTATATATGCATCTTCAAGTTATGTTCCCATAAAAGACAACTTGCTAGTGATATCTTGAAGTCGACTTCTTACTTCACTTAGCTTCTTATTGGGATGAGCCTTAAACACAACATATTCACTCAATAGTTGCTTCTTCCTTTCTTTGGTTGTATCTTCATTACCACCATAGGTAACTTGAAGGGCTTCCCAAATATTTTTAGCAGACTCAAACCTTATGTATTTGTGCTGGTTCTTTGAACCCAACGAGAGTTTAAGAATGTTCAAAGTCTTCATGCCATTCTTTCTCAAGGCTATATCAGCGGCTGAGACAACTCTTCCAACTTGAGGTCTTTCATTAAGAGCAACACCAGATTGTCCAGCTTTTCTTCGTGCCTCAATAGCAGTCTGAATCTTAGCTGCTCTATCGAATTGATTGCCATATACAATAACTTCCCTAAGAGCATAGTCATTAACTTGAAGATATTGTTCTAAATTGAACTTCCATTGTTCAAAGTTGTCAGGTCGAGCATAGGAATTTTGAGTTTGTGATTTTATGAGGATGAAGATTATGTGGTACCCATCGTGTTTGGTTTATGGGTATTTCAACGATTTAGGGTTTTTGGAGATTTAGGATTTTTGTGTTCTTTAGATCAAAGTTCCTCAACAAGCTCTGATAGCACTTGTTGATCCCAAACTTAGATCGATTAGCTTTGTGTTAACGAGATTAAATCAAGTTTAACACGTAGAGAAACTTTGTGTATTCTATAATATAAGTGTTATGCGGAATTAACACGTAGCACAAAGAACAAAAAACAAAGCAAAACAATATAAGCCAAACTTTCACTTCGATTAATAATCAGACTTGCGCACAATGAAAGTGTAAAACTTATTATCAAACTAAGAACCCTACGACCTCCTTTTATAGCACAAGGAGTCATGTACAATAATCTACGTATCAACTATGTTAGTAAAGATAAATATAGAAAAGACAATATTGAACATATCTTTACTAGAATTACAAAACGTGTAGACTAAGTATTCCATCAGTGGTTGAACTTTCCTCTGTCAGCGCTCAACTATGCTTTATCAGTGTTCACCTGTCAGCGCCTCGTTTACTCTTGTCAGCGTCCAAGTTCTTCATGTCTACGTCCCAGTGACTTAGTTAATTTTATTCCAAACATATAGAACAACCAACATCTTTTCGTTTACCCTTTTTCATGTAAGTACCTCTTACTATGGCCATCGCATTTCGCTTTTTCATGTTCCTCACTACCATCAAGTACGATCTTTAATGAACGACCCTTTTCTTTTATGTTGATTGGTCGAAGTTTTTCCTTCCCAGTTCCCACTATTGGCACTTCATGGGGTAGCAAGTTATTCGAGTTACCACTTTGAATGCTCTCACTTTTTAGTTTTAGTTTCAGTATCCGAATACTCTTTTTCAGTTGAGTATCTAGATACAGGCTTATGTGGTTTATATCATGCATTGAGTATTTGGATTGATCCATGTGTGGATTATATTTCGATACTGAAACTCAAAGTAAAAGTGAGCGTGTTCAGAGTGACGACTCGGATAATTTGATGCCGAAATAAGCACCAAAAGTTACAAATGGGAAGGAAAACCATCTCCCAATCAACAAAAAGGAAAAGGGTCGCTCAGTAAAGACCGTAGTTGATGATAGTGATACCCATGAAAAGGAGAATGCGAAGGCCATAGTAAGAGGGACTTACATAAAGAAGGGTAAATGAAAATATGTTGGTCGTTCTATCAATGGTATATTGGATTCCATTTTTGGATAAGAAGTCTACGTTTTCACAGCTGCATTGGTTCAGTTACTATGTTGTTTATATGTTGGTTATATGCTGATGCAGATACAAGAGCTAACATAAACAAAAAAGAAAAAAGGCAAGGGACCAATGGAAGCTGATAAAGCATCTGATCCTTTTAAGCTACATAATAGGGTGGAAAAGCTTAAAAGTGAATTCCAACTTTTTAAACAGACACAGTTGTCGGGAGGTTAGAGAAATATAGTTATTCACTAGCTTCGGTATCACATGTATGCTCTAAAGTATTACAACTCCACATAGACGACATCTCAAGCACGTTCGCTCTTAGAGGTAGATATCGCTATGATTCATCTTTCTCGTGAAAATCATCATCTTCGTGCCCGGTATGTGAATCCAATATGCATTAACATCTTTTTGTTTAGCCTTTTTAGTAAAGGACCTCTTACTTTGGCACTCATATTCACTTTTTCATGGGTATTGCCATATTTATGATATTGATATCAATCAAAGACCGAATTCGAAGGTCAAATTTTGAGCTACTTACTTAAAAAAGGATAAACGAAAAGAATTAGGTGCATATTGGATTTATTTATTGGGAATGAAGATGAGCATGTTCACGAGATAGGGAAATCGTGTAGATATCTACCTTGAAGAGCAAACAGGCTTAAGATGTCGTTTATGTGCAGCTGTTAAACTTTATAGCAGACATGTGATTATGTATTTGTAGTTAACTTATCCGGGATTATGATTTTTGTTAACTGATGTAGATATAGGAGCTGACTTGAAAAAAACGGAAATGGTTCGATGGAAGCTGATAACACAACTGATCTTTCTAACCTACATTATAGGGTGGAAAAGTTTGAAAGGGAATTCTAACATTTCAAACAGAAACTGTTGCAGGGAGGTTGTATATGAATGTGTTATTTTTTGAGTATCTGGGTGGCTGTTAGTATCTGAATTTATTAAAATTTGTCTTGTATTTTACAGATGTTATCATGGTTGATTCCTCTAAAAGCTCTGAAGAAGATACGTTATCATTAGATGAAAGCTTTGAAAGCTCTGAAGAATATTTTTTGTCATTAGATGAAAGCTTTGATCATGTGAACACTAAAGACTTCCAGCACCCATTTCATGATGACCATGATGAACCTTCCAAGTATTCCAACACCTCTGAGGATGATTGTAGTTCAGAAGAGACTTGGGGAGAGACTAATTCATCGTCCAAGCAGAAAGGCAAAGCTATTGGCTCATCCAGTCAGACTACAGGCAAGGCGAGTGGGTCATCCAAACAGATAGTCAGTCCAATTGTTAGCAAGGGATGTATAAAAAATCATAGTCATCTTCTCGATCTCCATTTTCTACAACAGAAAGGCCTCCACCTATCAGAAATGCAGTATGTTTCCTGCCTAGTAAAAAAATTGAAAGAATTTGAAACAAAGCTAGGAAAAAATAAGAGGGGGTAGGCTATGGAGGAACCTGTAGGGGGTAGGCTATGGAAGAACTTGTTATCTATGTTTTATGAATGTTTCTGATAAATATTCTTTAGACTATTTCAGTTAAGTGTAGGTATAGTTTATATAAACAATTTTGAACACAAATCTGCATGGATGGGTGTATCTATTATTTTTTGGAATGAAAATATGTTGTCATTCACATTTTGTATGAACCTACAATATTATGATCAGTATTCTAAAATTAGACTTGTATTTCATGGATGTAAACATGGTTCATCTTGTATTTTACTTATTCATGTTGTGAGTTGTATAATCCTAGATGCATAACACATATAACCAAGATTTTTGTGTCAAAAGTTACCTGTTACACATACGATTAAGGCTTTCCACTTCGGTGGATCTTATAACCCAATTTTTTTCCCGCCATCTCCAGCAAAACTAATTAAGCTTTGAGCAGTTTGTGTTTTCGACTTAGCTTAACTCTAAGGTGATTTTAAGTTTTTGCTATTACATCTGCAATTATTTTCTAATTGGATAGACAATTGTTAGGCTCTTGCCTTTGGATTGGAGCATATGTTTGTAACAATAATGTTAGGCCATTCTTCACTTAGAACAAAGCTAATATTGAGTATTTTTTTGAAAAGCTACTTGTTTCAACTTATTTCGTTTTTAATCATTATCTAGTCAAGCACAAGTTAAGATTTTTTTTTTATCTTTTCAATCTATTTTCACTAGTCCTCCCAAGTATTTATTCCAATTCGTGTCTAATTTCCCATAAACAACTAATTTGTTCAAATTATGTGCTTAATTATTAATCAAACTGAAAATGAAAACTTTGAAATGACTGAAGTAAAATAAAAAAAGACAAGATGAAAACTTATCAAACATAAATTCAATTCAATAATAATAAAGGATTACCGTTTTTAAATAAAAACAAACTTTTTGTTTCTCTAATTAATCAAAACTGGGAGATTTTTCACGATCAAGAGCCAAATGAACTTCATCGTAATCAAAAGACTCTTTGAACTCATCATCTTCTTCTTCTTCTTCAATGTCCTTCTTAGAATCATAAATATCATCATCAATTATTTGATCTTCTTCCTCTAGTTGCCTCCTATAATCTTCCTCCCTTTGTCGTTGTTCATCTTGCCTCCTTCTAAAAGAAGAAGCTTCCTCCCTCTAGCGTTTTTCTTACTCCTCTTGCCTCCTTCTTAAGGAAGCAGCTTCCTCCCTCTGGCGTTGTTGTTCTATTCGGGCATTCTCTTCGTCTTCCAGCTTCCATTGTCGCTGTTCGTGAGCTTCCTCTACATAGGAATCATACTCGTCATATGGACATTATAAGGACAAACAACAGGGAACTCTCCATCTGCATTAGCTTTAACTTTTGGCACCACACAAGGTGTAGCAGTTCTTAATTTTCGGATCAATATTTATAAGCCGACTTTTATTTATCAGGTTTGTTTATAAAAAAATAATAAATATGTATTGAATTCTCGGTTAATCGACGAGGTTATGGCTTAGCGTATCGAATACGTGTGTTATTACTTACCGACAAAGTACATGTCTGACATCGACTGTAAATAATAGAAATTTTCCCTATTGTCGTCTTAATGATTTTTTTCGTTTTAAGGGCATTTTTTTTGTAAATTTGATGATAAACTTTAAGTGTCGTTCGCTTATATAACGCGTCAACATTTATTAAATTATAATTCTTTAATTTTATATCAAATATAAAAATGTTCTCCTAATGTCAATGTTTTTATTTTATATTGAGCGTTTATTTTTCGTGTTTTACGCATAATATCTGAATCGCGTAACTTTAAAAATATCGGACCTCGATAATACCCACTTTATTATATTGTGGATCAAAATTTATCAAATATTAAAAACACCCATTTGGTGCCTCACTTTTTACCGAACCAAGCACCAATAAAATTTATTTTAATGGCTCTACATTCTTATCACATAAAAAATAGATACTGTATTAAGATAAATATGGTTCCTCCTTATCTCGTTTTTTTTGTTGTCAACATCATTCACATGATACAAACCATGAGTGACGTTTCATCTCATTCCTTAAAAATTTTAAGTCTCTTTGAAAGCTAAGTAAATGTCATGGCTACTCCAACATCACCCACATCTAGCCATCAAGTTTCATTTTTATCTTATATAAGCTGAGTTCAAGACTCCTCAACCTCCATTATAAAAACTAAAACCTCACTCCAAATATATACAAGCTGCGTTCTAGGAAGAAAAGGAAGGAAAAAGGAGTCTTGATCAAATCCTAGTGCACACGGAAGCCATCACAATTATTTCGCATCGTCTCGATGCGTTTCGACATTTTATTACTCCAATATAGAGCGGGTTAGAACTTTCGTATATCTTGGGTTCGATCGGGTTCAATCACTGCCTTGTTTAAGTCGGTTGGTTCGAGTTTTGATTTCTGAATCATTGGTATTCGGTTCATTAGCCGCAGGTTCATGTTCAGCCACGAGTATTGAGCATATTTACCTTTGTTAATATTCACGTTCGCTGCGGTGTTTATACTCGTGCGCAATTCCAATCACTTGTACTCCAACATAGAGCTAAGGTATCATATCATAACTTAATATTACGGATCATAAGCTAGTACTATATGAGTAAACGAATGATATGATGAGAATGAGAATCGACTATTAATTCTACGAGCTAAAAATGAAGATGGTAGATTCTAATTCTCAAATGAGATTGAAAATGATCCTTAACGTCACCTTCATGCATTATAAATGCATACTTACATTTTGGTCCCTCATTTATAAAGTTATATACAAATAACTAGTGTAGACTTTCAAAGAAACACTTTTGGTCCTCGTTAATTAAAAAATCTTCAAAATCAATCCTAAAATTGTAATTTACTTATTTTAACTATAAAGTAAATGTATATATAAAAACTCATTTCATTTTGGTACATGGTCGTTTATAATTTTAAGACACGCCACTTTATATTAGGTCGTTGCTAGAAGCTCGTGGTTCCTCGGCTTATCTTATTTCATCGCTTCACTCCTATCACTATAATATTGGTCGTTATCCTCGTTTGATATCGCTATCGCTAAGGTGAGTTCATAGCCTCGCTTTTACTACTTTAATTGTTTTATGAAACCCGCGAGGGGGATACATGCTACTTTTTACAAATGGACGCAAGTTCTTGAACTGTATGCTTATCATGTCATTATCATTTACACTAAGGAACACTATTTCCTACAACAAGTCCCTTTTAGTCATGAACCGTTAATTACTTTGACCGACTGTACTGGTCGAGTAAACACGAATGCTGTGAATAGATCTATTTGGGATTGACATCCCTGTCCGGGTAAGTCGCGCTTACTGGACCGACCGAACTGGTCAAACGGACACGCTGTATTTGAGAACTCTAGGTAATATGGCAAATTACCTACTAAGGGAAACTTATCTGAACTCTGTTAACGTATCGGTTTCATGAGCTTAGTGTGATAATAGATGTTTTCTAACTTTTATGAACTAAATACTTGAAATCTTGTGGTCCACTACTTATACTTGCAAACCTATGAATTCACTCAACCGTTGTGTTGACGTTTTAGCATGCATTTCTTAGGTACTCAGTTTTAAGAGCAGCTGGAGCATGGAGTCGCACTGGATATTTTTAAAGGCAATAAAATACTGATTACCATTCGATAAACATTTTAAAACTGTTTATATTTACATTATAGTTGGGACCTGTTGTAAACTCGAATGTTTTATTAAACGAATGGATTAAACTTTTCAAACGTCTCGTTTTGAGTCGTTTTCTGTAACTTGTGTGTTGTGCTATGAAGTAATACTCCTAATGACCCTTCCGCTGATATCCGAAATTTGGGAGTGTTACAGATTGGTATCAGAGCATTTGTTATAGAGATTTAGGTCGTTTTTAAAACCTAGACTATAACAACTCTTTCATGAAAACGTTTTATTGCCTTGAACATCATCCGTGCGCGCTCATGCTACCCGAAAGCTTGTAAAATATGTGTATTGGTATATATATTTGCTCTTCGTTAGTATGTTTATATGAAGGGTTTATTTATATAAACATCGAGCTAAAAGACATTGTAGGTGAAGCAATGGTCTTGATAAAGTTTTTCATAACTTTTATGACACTATCTTATATAAACATGAACTCACCGTTAAGTGCCGTTTCCACTGGTTATTCTGACTCCGAGCGTTCTCGTCATGTGCTTTGGAATAGATTGTCGTTGGAAATTCAAGTTGATTTAAGTATGACTTTGACTTGTTACCTCGTGATGTGCCATTTTAGGGCACCTATTTCTTTCAAACATAATTTAATTGTGCTCCTTGATTTTCTTATCATTTTGAATGATTCTGAAGAATCTGGTTGTGAAGGATATTTTTTTCCTTCTCTCTCTGAAACATTGATTTGGTCTTGATCTCGTGCTTTGTGCAAACGATGCTTAGGTAGACTAAATTTTAATTATCTTGTTGAAACGAATTCGTCACTCGTTTGAACAAGAAAATTATAAATTATCGAACCATTAGTTTCTAAATCTTAATTAGATGGACTTGACGAACCCATGCAATTAATGATTTGTAAATGAGTGGGCTTAAGCATGTGGCATTCACACATTGTTTCTTTTCGACTCATCGTTCAATTGAACGGCTCATCCGTTGTCTATCTCTATTTTAACTCATATCGTTATTATCTTGTACGAACGACTCTTTAATTTTTTTATATTTTTGATACATTTATATGGATGATTCCGAGCATGTATCGACTCTTGTGAACTTTAAAACTCTCACTTTTTGTCGAACGTATCATGAACATGTAAAACAACCGAACTCTAAGACAGAGTTCTTTTAAGGTGGATAGACTGTAGCAGTTCTTAATTTTCGGATCAATATTTATAAGCCGACTTTTATTTATCAGGTTTGTTTATAAAAAAAATAATAAATATATATTGAATTCTCGGTTAATCGACGAGGTTATGGCTTAGCGTATCGAATACGTGTGTTATTACTTACCGACAAAGTACATGTCTGACATCGACTGTAAATAATAGAAATTTTCCCTATTGTCGTCTTAATGATTTTTTTCGTTTTAAGGGCATTTTTTTTGTAAATTTGATGATAAACTTTAAGTGTCGTTCGCTTATATAACGCGTCAACATTTATTAAATTATAATTCTTTAATTTTATATCAAATATAAAAATGTCCTAATGTCAATGTTTTTATTTTATATTGAGCGTTTATTTTTCGTGTTTTACGCATAATATCTGAATCGCGTAACTTTAAAAATATCGGACCTCGATAATACCCGCTTTATTATATTGTGGATCAAAATTTATCAAATATTAAAAACACCCATTTGGTGCCTCACTTTTTACCGAACCAAGCACCAATAAAATTTATTTTAATGGCTCTACATTCTTATCACATAAAAAATAGATACTGTATTAAGATAAATATGGTTCCTCCTTATCACGTTTTTTTTGTTGTCAACATCATTCAAATGATACAAACCATGAGTGACGTTTCATCTCATTCCTTTCAAATTGTAAGTCTCCTTGAAAGCTAAGTAAATGTCGTGGATACTCCAACATCACCCACATCTAGCCATCAAGTTTCATTTTTATCTTATATAAGCTGAGTTCAAGACTCCTCAACCTCCATTATAAAAACTAAAACCTCACTCCAAATATATACAAGCTGCGTTCTAGGAAGAAAAGGAAGGAAAAGGGAGTCTTGATCAAATCCTAGTGCACACGGAAGCCATCACAATTATTTCGCATTGTCTCGATGCGTTTCGACATTTTATTACTCCAATATAGAGCGGGTTAGAACTTTCGTATATCTTGGGTTCGATCGGGTTCAATCACTGCGTTGTTTAAGTCGGTTGGTTCGAGTTTTGATTTCTGAATCATTGGTATTCGGTTCATTAGCCGCGGGTTCATGTTCAGCCACGAGTATTGAGCATATTTACCTTTGTTAATATTCACGTTCGCTGCAGTGTTTATACTCGCGCGCAATTCCAATCACTTGTACTCCAACATGGAGCTAAGGTATCATATCATAACTTAATATTACGGATCATAAGCTAGTACTATATGAGTAAACGAATGATATGATGAGAATGAGAATCGACTATTAATTCTACGAGCTAAAAATGAAGATGGTAGATTCTAATTCTCAAATGAGATTGAAAATGATCCTTAACGTCACCTTCATGCATTATAAATGCATACTTACATTTTGGTCCCTCATTTATAAAGTTATATACAAAAAACTAGTGTAGACTTTCAAAGAAACACTTTTGGTCCTCGTTAATTAAAAAATCTTCAAAATCAATCCTAAAATTGTAATTTACTTATTTTAACTATAAAGTAAATGTATATATAAAACCTCATTTAATTTTGGTACATGGTCGTTTATAATTTTAAGACACGGCACTTTATATTAGGTCGTTGCTAGAAGCTCGTGGTTCCTCGGCTTATCTTATTTCATCGCTTCACTCCTATCACTATAATCTTGGTTGTTATGCTCGTTTGATATCGCTATCGCTAAGGTGAGTTCATAGCCTCGCTTTTACTACTTTAATTGTTTTATGAATCCCGCGAGGGGGATACATGCTACTTTTTTACAAATGGACGCAAGTTCTTGAACTGTATGCTTATCATGTCATTATCATTTACACTAAGGAACACTATTTCCTACAACAAGTCCCTTTTAGTCATGAACCGTTAATTACTTTGACCGACTGTACTGGTCGAGTAAACACGAATGCTGTGAATAGATCTATTTGGGATTGACATCCCTGTCCGAGTAAGTCGCGCTTACTGGACCGACCGAACTGGTCAAACGGACACGCTGTATTTGAGAACTCTAGGTAATATGGCAAATTACCTACTAAGGGAAACTTATCTGAACTCTGTTAACGTATCGGTTTCATGAGCTTAGTGCGATAATAGATGTTTTATAACTTTTGTGAACTAAATACTTGAAATCTTGTGGTCCACTACTTATACTTGCAAACCTATGAATTCACTCAACCGTTGTGTTGACGTTTTAGCATGTATTTCTTAGGTACTCAGTTTTAAGAGCAGCTGGAGCATGGAGTCGCACTGGATATTTTTAAAGGCAATAAAATACTGATTACCATTCGATAAAAATTTTAAAACTGTTTATATTTACATTATAGTTGGGACCTGTTGTAAACTCGAATGTTTTATTAAACGAATGGATTAAACTTTTCAAACGTCTCGTTTTGAGTCGTTTTCTGTAACTTGTGTGTTGTGCTATGAAGTAATACTCCTAATGACCCTTCCGCTGATATCCGAAATTTGGGAGTGTTACACAAGGTTTCCTGAAAAGAACATATAAGATTATTAGTACTAATTATGTTAACAAAAATAAAACGTTAATAAAATAAATTATACAAACTTGTTTTCTACTGCACTGGTATCTTCAAAAGCAGCAGAAAAAGTTCTCTTTGATGAAGAAGCCATTTTTTTATTCTTAAAATAGTGATAATTAAATGTTTGTTCTATTTTTGTTATGATTAATTTCATTACATAATCCTTGTTTATATAACCAAGGATGAAATACAAAGAGTCAGCAGCCTACATTAACATCTAATGCATATTCATGCATGTAACTAATTTTTGTGAAGTTCAAAGAATTAGCATTCTCATTGGACGTGTACAAAATGTGTGCTTTCTGTGTTTTTAGGGCTTATTGTATTTAAAAATATAGCAAAAAATCTGGGACTCGAACCCTAGACCTTCCATTCAAACACTAACACACTTAACCAGTTTGCCACATAAATATTTGGTTCTAAATATTTGACTAATATTAACATTAGTGAAAATTAAGATTACATTTGGTTCTAAACATTTGTCACATGAATATTTTACTGTGTGACAGTTTCAATGTGTTGGTCATATATAATCTCATTATAATGTCACTATTAATACAATTTAGTTACACATTGCTTAGATGTTGTTACTATTGCCAAATTTATAGTCACATAATTGTTTGATGATTGAGTATGATCATGTATTATATTTGATCATAGTCTTCAAGTAATTGTAATATATTTGTCACATTTAAATAAATATAGTGGCAAATGTTTCAATACCTACTTTTCACTTGCCACACATACAGAATTAATGTGTGGTTGATATTTAACAAAATCTACTAGTCACATTAAAATAATGTGTGTGAAAACCTTGTTTATCAATTTGTCACTTGTAAAATAAGTTCATGTGATCATTATGATTTTTGGTCATATTCGATGTGTGTATAACAAATATTTGTCACACATGTATAGGTATAATGTGACTACTACTTGAACCAGACTTTGATTCCGTTACACTCTCAAATTATTAAGTGACTAACGACTCACCCAAAAAGTAGTTGTTAGCCCTAGTCACGCAAATATTCATATGCGTGACAAACAAAACATGAAATGGTCATACAAACTGACTTCAAGTGTGACTGTTTATTTATGGCTGGCGAATTCGGTCACAAAAAAAATTATATGTGACTACACGAAATTTGATGTGTGTGACCAAAACCACTTTTTGTACTAGTGGATTTTGATCCAAAACCTTTATGCTTAGCATAGTCAGGTTACTAAAACCATAGTTATAGCCACATATCACCTTTTATACATTAGGTAAGTGAGAAATTAAGTATACCGAAGTGGTTTAGCTTGTAGTGTAATGTATAACTCATACGCCTACCATGGTTCACTTTTTTCTTATAAACTTAGAATTTATAAGATTTTTAAAACTTTTTATCTATGATCATTCCTTTTTAAAATGAATCTTATTTTACTGTATATAGAGTATTATACTCATAAAATTTCCTTTCCTTAGGTTCGGGTTAATTTAAGTACCATTTCGCTTTTTCTCGTTTCTTCTACAAACCTGACTACTTAAGGTGAGTTCATAGCCTTTTCTACTATTATACATTGTTTTTAAACACGGGGTGAGATTTTCATGCTTGGAACACATAATTTAAAATAGTATGTTATCCTGAACTGTATGCTTAACAGATGAGTAGCAATTAGTATTACTTTTAGTATCTATAGCCATTAAGTCCCCCTCAATATCATGAACCGTTGATTAGTCCCATTTTGCAAGTGTGAATATTGTAGATGGATCCATAACGATTGACAATCCCCGTCTCGTATTACTTTGACGCACTTATATTTGATTATTAGTTGAGTATTTAGGCTTAATACTCACTAGGGCATTTTTATCCGTTAAGGTTCGGTGACATGAGCTAAGTAGTAATAATGAATATTAATGACTATGGATATTGTACATAGTGATCCCCCATTACTTGTTTTACAAATTAATGATTGTGTTCCATTACTTAGTTTACTAAACCTATGAAATTCACTCACCTTTTTGTTAACGATTTTACATGTTTAATCTCAGGTAAAAATGCTTAATTTGCTTGGTGTTGGGAATAAAATTAACTAAGTCACTGGGACGCTGATAAGAAGAACTTGGACGTTGACAAGAGTAAAAGAGGCGCTGACAGGTGAACGCTGACAAAACATAGTTGAGAGCTGACAAAGGAAAGTTCAACCACTGATGAAATACTTAGTCTACACGTTTTTTAATTCTAGCAACGATATGTTCAATATTGTATTTTCTATATTTATCTTTACCTGGAATAGTTGATAGGTAAATTATTGTACACGACTCCTTGTGCTATAAAAGGAGGTCGTAGGGTTCTTAGTTTAATAACAAGTTTTACACTTTCATTGTACGTAAGTTTGATTATTAATCAAAGTGAAAGTTTGGTTTACATTGTTTTGCTTTGTTCTTTGTTTTAAGTGTTAATTCCGCATAACACTTAGATTGTTGAATACATAAAGTTTCTCTACGTGTTAAACTTGATTTACTCTCGTTAACACAAAGCTAAATCGATCTAAGTTTGGGATCAACAAGTGGTATCAAAGCAGGTGGCTCTCGATGCTAGGATCAACAAGGTGTTCGTGTCGAAAAATAAAGAAAAAATCCGTGTAGGATTTTCTGGGCGATTTTGTGTGCACAACAGTAGTTGGAAGGCCATAACTTTTTCTTGAACTATTGGATCGCCACGATATTTTTTGTGTGTATTCTACACACATATATCTAGATATCTACCGGAGGTATTGTCCAGATGAATTTCCAAGGAAACGTTATAGCATGTCGAAGTTCACAGCAGAATGGTGCAGTTTTATGTGGACAGCAGTGGTAAAAACGTGATTTCTCCTTCGCTAACCGTTGGATCGTCGTGAAATTTTTGCTGTAGGTTCTTGACATATGTTTCAAGGATCTCACCGGAGAGATCTTCGATATGAGCTTCCAGTCTCAAGATACAGCTTGTCGAATTTGGCTGCAGGAATGTTATTATTTTAGCCACTGACAAGAGAAAAGTTGCCACTGACACTTTCAGCCGCTGACAATCATTATTCAGCCGCTGACAGCATAGCTTTGTCCGAGATATAAGTTTTCTATGTTGACAAGTGTTGTTCGATATTGGACAACACGTACTGACAGTATATCGGACAATTAAGGATCTCAGATAAAGGGGAAGTTGTTGTTGTTTGGAATTTTGGTCGAGATTTTCACACAAAACGAGGTATTTACACACGCAGGTACATGGGGTCTCTATTTTTATTCAGACTATCATTATGATACTTAAGGGTCAAATATTTTTCTTAGAGTAATTATATGGTTAAGGGGAACTGTTGGAAATACGTTTTACGTATATAGAAAGTCTCGGTCACTCCAACAATGTAGTTATAGGCTCGTAGTAATGTTAAGTTTCATATATTAAATAGCCCGACCCCATGAGCATGTTCATGGGTCGAAAGCCCAAGTCCATTAAGGACTTGGGGTATTTAAACCTCTTTCCACCATGGAAAGAGGTCTTGGTTGTTCATTTTCTACATTTCAATATACAAGTTTCTTTCACTTCTCTCTCTAACTTTCTCTCTCTAGAAAAACATCAACCCTCTTGATTCATAAAGATTATCAATATTCTTCAATTGGTATCAAGAGCCATGGGATGAAATAAAGATTGGTTTTGTGTTGTTCATACTTTTTTAAGTGTGTTCATGTGTTTTTGATTGATTTCTCCAAAAGTTACAAATTTTTTTCGTGTTCTTTGATTCCAAGTGATCTACATATCTTCTAAATAGTTCTAGTAACGATTTGGTGATATTCGTTTGGTTAGAATCACGTTTTGTCAAGGTAAAAATCCTTTCTTTCTTGGTGATATCAAGTCTCGGACTGTTTTTTAGGGATACGATCTGACTTTGTGTTTGCATAAACCCTGGGGGTTTCTACTTGCGATCCTTAGTCACGATCCATTGTTGCGATCATAACTTAGATCCACGCTACGATCTACCATTACGATCTAGTAGTACGATCTATAGGTACGATACATACTTCCATTACTTAGTACGATCCATCAGCACGATCCAAAGTACGATCCATACTTCGATTGCTTAGTACGATCAGGTCGCTACGATCCGGGTCAGATCATGTTCACTACGATCAGCCTACGATCAGTCTTGCTACGATCAGGCTACGATCAGTCTTGCTACGATCAGGGTACGATCAGTCTCACTACGATCAGGTTAAGATCACGTTCACTACGATCAGGTTAAGATCACGTTCGCTACGATCAGGGTACGATCATCTCACTACGATCAGGGTACGATAAGTCTCACTCCGATCAGAGTACGGTCAGGATAGGGGAGTACGATAGCTCACTAGGATAGGGGAGTACGATCGCAACACGATTTGGGAGTCCGATGAGAGTACGATCAGCCATAGTTTTTCAACACTTAGAGGATTTTCAACCTTGGTTTTTATTTGGAAACATTAGCAAAAAACACACAATCAAAAGATCTTAAATATCTTTAGTTAAACAACATTAAAACATATAATCTTATTTCATTGTTCGATCATCTTTGATAATCTTTTTTTTCAAGGGATCACAAAATGAATCCGAGTTCATTAATGCCTCAAATGACATCACTTACGGATATTTCCGTCATTACGGGAACGGATAATCGCCTTCCAATGCTCATTAAAGAATTCTTTGAAGCATGGCAAGGCCGTATGATGTCATACATTACGGGAAAACCGACATATGGGAGGCTTATGGTCAAGTCAATTCTAAATGGTCCACTTGATTATGGTACCATCGTTGATAACAATGTGACTCGACCACGAGAAAGTTTTTAAGACCTTTTTGAGATCATAATGAATGAAATGAACCCCCGGATGAGGAGTTTGAAGAACTTACACCAGCTCAACAACTTATTGCCGATGCAGACGAAAAGGCTCTTCAAACCATTCTCCAAGCTCTTCCACATGACATCTATCGAATGGTGAGTCAATATACGGTTGCAAAGGATTTATGGGAACGTCTAAAGGTTTTGCTACAAGGTACGTCTCTTACAAAACAGGAACGGGAATGTCAGTTGTATGATCTGTTTGATAGGTTCACGTACAGCCCAGGGGAAACGCTTCACGACTACTACTTCAGATTCACTACTCTAATGAATGATTTGAATGTATACAATCTCGTGATTGCTCCATTCCAGGTTAACACCAAGTTTTTGAATACTTTACCTCAAGCTGAATGGGGTGAGTATATTACCAATGTTAAGTTAACCAGGGATTTTCATAAGTGCAATTTGGATCAACTCTATGTTTTTCTTCAGCAGCATGAGAAACACGTGATCATGCACCGTTCACCTCGAGGTATGTACCCTGATTCTCTAGCATTGATGGCTAATCAACCAAGCTTGTCATATAACAACACTCCTTATATCATGGGACACCAAGCTTATCATCCATCGCCGTACCTGACTCCAAGCTTCCCCCAATATTCGATTCTACCTCAACCACCCACCTCACATCAGCAACAATATCGGTTTAATGCACCTTCGTCTCAGAGAGAACCACAAGCATCAAAATATGCCTTACAACCTCACCAATATTCACCAGCAAGCATTGCACCTTAAGCTCAGTCATCATACCCTTCTTATCAAGAAAATGCAGCATATCCATCAAGCTATTCTGACCACATGAGTATCCCTCCTAGTCCTTATGCCGCTCAACAAGACCAAGCATTGTATTGTGATAATGATGAAGTTCCCATTCCTGAATTCAAACAAGGAACTGACCCAGTTGAAGTGTTAGCCACTATGTCTGCTTATCTCACAAGGACATTGAGCAAACGAGGATTTAGAGGACCAGCTCCTACTAACAATCAGCTGAGGAATTCATCCAATTCTCGAAAACCAGATACCATTGAGAATGGCAGGGTAATGGTTCAACCTATACAACCTAATCAGGGGAGACCCACTACATCAACCAATGCACGCATGGTTAATCCTGCTCCAATGGTCAAAACTCCTCCACGGGCTAATTCCACAGGTAAGTTGAGAATGATTACATGCTACAAATGTAAGGAAGAGGGTCACATGTCTAGGGATTGCACAAAACCCAAGAGGAGAAGGGATGGTCAATGGTTTACAGAGAAGATTTATTTGGTATACGCTCAGGCACAAGGACAGGAACTTGACGAAGAGGAGCTTGCATTTCTTGTTGATCCAGGGATTGCGGAACAAGAAGTTGTCACTACACAGAATGCAGCATACCAAGAAGATGATCTGGATGCTTATGATTCAGACTGTGATGATCTTCAATCTGCTCAGGCAGCTCTTATGGCAACTATCTCTAGCTTTGGGCCATATAAAATATCTGAGGTACCTACTAATACCACTGATACTAGTATTCAACCACATCAAGTTGGGCAAGAGGGTGCTGATCCGAATGAGTCTTCGGTGGTGAGTCTTTCAAACGAGGAGACAATCAATGATAGCAATGTCAATGCAAGTCCCAAGACTTTGAGTGAATCACAACCGGGAGTCATTTCGCATACGCATACTCTTGCTCAACAAGATTTGGTCATGGTTCCTGCAAATTTACTTAGCCAAATGAATACTGCACTCTTAGAAACCCTAGCTAAGAATAAGAATTTGTCTGCTGAGCTCGCCTTGTGCAACGAAAAAGTTCAAACTTTGGAATTAGTTCCTTCGTCCAATGTTCTAACAGATCCCGAATATGATCATTTTCGAAACAAACAAATGGGTCATTTGCAAGAAATTGAAACCTTAAGAGCAGATCTTTCCAACGAACTTAAAGAAAAGGAGTTAGTGGTCACTAACTTTCATAAAATTCAAATGGATTTTGAATTACTCGAGTCTAAAAAGAATGAAATGGAAATTAATGCGGCTAATAAGATTAGAAGTTTATATTACTTGCTTTTAAGACAATACGCTGCCTCTAAACTAGTGCACTTATTTGATGCTTCGTTTAGAGAATTTAACTTATCGCGTCAAAAAGGCCTTCCCCCTAACCCACGGTATGCAAAACAAGCTTTTATCCATAGTCCAAGACTTTATAATGCAACCCAATTAGGATTGGTCTTAGACCCGATTGTTATTTTCGAGGATCGCACAAATAAGGATCTAGTTGATGAGAATCGGTCATACAACTTTGCAAAATATCCCCAGTGTGATTATTTTAAAATGAATCAGGAGCTTGCAAAAACGGACTTTAGAATTCGCTTCCATATGGATAAAGATCTTATCACAGCACCAACCTACATGTTAAATGAAGAAAACCCTAGTACACTTCCTACACTTGTCAAAATGGAAGGACCTAAGGAAATTCCAAAGGATCTTCCACATGTTAGCACTGTATGGATAAACTTGCAAGAGATTAATCAATACTTTGCTAGTTTTGACAAGGTCATCCGGGAATGTACGACTTCAAATGGCTTAAACGCCGGAGAATGGGCTTTCGAACACATGAACGAGGTGTTTAAGAATGAGATAAATCCGTTTGTCGAAAGACTAAAAGGAAGTTTTGCATCTCTTTCGGAAAATCTCGAGTTTGAAATAAAAGAAGTTCAAAAAGTGTTTTATGAAATGGACACCGCTTACGAACTACAATTAATTGAAAAGGAAAAGATTTATCCGAATATAACCGATTCTTGTCCCAAGTAATTTCGTGTGATGTGCTTACTACTGTGAATGTTAATTATTCGAATGAGCTTACATCCGCTATGATTAAATGTGATGCTATGAATATATGTGATGATGTGTGTGATCTCTCTGTAAATGTTGCTGATACTGTAAATGAGGTAGATAATCATTCTTTTCACGAGTCTAACGCTGAATTTTTAAAGCTTCAAGATTCATACAATTTACTTACAAAACGCTTTAATCACCTTGAATAACATTGTATATCTTTAGAATTAAAACAACAAACTCAAAACGAGGATCTTTTGATAACAAATGGTTGTGAAAACAGTGTTGAGACGAGTGACAAGATGATTGAGATTGTTAAGACATTAGAGGAAGAGATTATGAGATTAAAGAGAGATGAGTCATTGAATGAAACACTAAAATTGGAACTAGAGGCTGCAGAGTCTAAAAACCAGGTCTTAGAAATTAGACTTTCGTCTATTCTAGGAGAGATGGATCATGCAAGACAAGGAATGTCCAATCTTTATGGTTCACTAGAAGAACGTTTCGCTTTTAATGCGGCACAGCAACAATCTTATGTTGAACAATTGAACCAAAAATGTGAGGAAATCTCTGACTTAAATATCCAGCTCGTTGACAAAAACATGGTTTTGGCCGAGTTAAAGGAGACACTTCTTCTCACCCGACAAGAAGTTGTTAATAACTTAGCTACCAACTCTGCACCGTCCTCTAGTGCTCCATCAACCAATTCAGTAGTGCTCTATAAGAACCCGCGCCATAAGCAAAATCCGCATACTTACGATGACTATATGAGGAATGCAATTAAGCACGTGGTTCTTGTTAGGGATATTTTAGATGATTTGTATGCGTTAGATCCCTCAAGCAGTTTTTATTATTCAGCTCATGAATATATTCAGCGTGTTCAATATTGCTTAGCATATTTGCAATACATAGGAAAACCGGGTTCTGTACTACTCACTAATCGACCCATTGCTGTAACTCCATTCAATAAGACCCCAGGAGCAAAACCGTCATTGGCACCATCAACTAAGGCACCGTTAAAATCTGTTGCTAATATTCCCACTTCGCCTTCTATAGGATTAAAAGAGTCTACTAGGGCTAAAGGATCGCCACTCAAGAAAGATAAGATCAAATCCTCCACTAGTAGTACCATCAAGAAGAAAGTAGAAGCTCACCCTAGGAATGTTATTTCAGATTTAAATAAAAAGAATCATGTTGCTAAGACTAAAAGCTCTGCGCCTGTGCAGAAGTCTAAACCATTTGTGAATTCTAATTTGAAATGTTGGAATTGTAATGAATGCATGTTTTCCCAACGTCATGATTTGTGTCTTATTGATCATGTGAATGAAATGAATGCCATTAGGAATGATGTTGAATGGAAGCCAACTGGGAGAACTCGTACCCAAGTTGGATGGCAATGGCGTCCCACTGGTAGGACCTTTACATTAGATGGAAAAATGTGCCCTTTAACTAGGAATGCATCCATTGAGGTTAGGTCTCAGCGTCCTTTAATTAGGCACACTAGCACTAAAGTATGGAAACCGCGCCCTTTAATTAGGTCAGCCCCCACTATAGTGCCTATCAGTGAAGAAATACCTCAGGATTTAACCCAACTTGAATCTACACCACCAACTAGGAAGAAGGCTAGGAAATCTATGAAACCTAAAGTTAGCAAATCTAAGATCATTAAATCTGTACCTGCTAATAACAAGGAACATTCAGATTCCGAAACCTATACATTGTCCTCGTCTGGTGATATTTTCAGGTGGTCCAAATCATCCTCTGGTATTTGGACTCCGGTTGCTCAAAGCATATGACCGGAGATCGCTCGATGCTCCGAAATTTCGTCAGCAAGTTTCTTGGAACGGTAAAATTCGGTAATGATCATATTGCAAAGATAATAGGGTATGGTGAATATCAAATTGGAAATGTCACGATTTCAAGGGTATACTATGTAGAAGGTCTTGGTCATAATTTATTTTCAGTAGGACAGTTCTGTGATTCCAACCTAGAGGTGGCTTTTCGATAACACACTTGTTTCATCCACAACTTGGAAGGAAAAGACTTGTTGAAGGGGTCTCGTGGTGCAAATCTATATACTTTGTCCCTACAAGACATGATGGCCGCCTCTCCAGTATGTCTTCTCTCCAAAGCATCTAAGACCAAGTCATGGTTATGGCATCGCAGATTATCTCATCTCAACTTTGATGCTATTAATCATTTGGCTAAAAACGAATTAGTTCGTGGTCTTCCAAAGCTCAAATTTTACAAGGACCATTTATGTTCCGCGTGTTCAAGGGGGAAAAGTACCAAGAAATCATACAAGCCCAAAGCTGAAGACACCAATCAAGAAAAACTTCATATTTTGCATATGGATCTTTGTGGGCCAATGCGAACCGAAAGCGTGAGCGGTAAGAAATTCATCCTTGTTATTGTGGATGATTTCTCCAGATTTACATGGGATAGATTTCTACGTACAAAGGATGAAGCACCGAAGGCTATCATCACTTTTCTGAAATTCATTCAGGTACGTTTAAATACTACTGTCCGCCGTATTTGTACAGATAATGGAACAGAGTTCGTCAACCAGACTCTTCGTGATTACTGTGAAGAAGTTGGTATTTCACAAGAAACATCCACTGCACGTACTCCACAACAAAACGGTGTCGTTGAAAGACGGAATCGTACGCTTATGGAAGCTGCTAGGACTATGCTGATTTATGCGAACGCTCCATTATTCTTGTGGGCAGAAGCTGTATCTACTGCATGTTTCACCCAAAACCGCTCTATCATTCGGAAACGCCATGGAAAAACACCTTACGAGCTTCTACATAATCGTAAACCCGATGTTTCATTCTTTCATGTGTTTGGTGCTCTTTGCTATCCAAACATTAATAGTGAGAACTTGGGCAAACTTCAACCGCAAGCCGATATAGGTATTTTCATTGGTTACTCATCCTCTAAGAAAGCATACCGAATTTACAACCGTTGTCTTGGTAAGATAGTAGAAACTATGGACACAGATTTTGATGAGCTGACAGTGATGGCTTCTGAGCAACGCAGCTCTGAACCCGCGCTTCATGAGATAGGAACCGGTGCTATTAGTTCCAGATTAGTTCCCAATAATCCTACTTCTACATCATTTTTACGACCTACACGACCCGAGTGGGATAAATTATTTCAACCGTTGTTTGATGAATTCTTTGATCCCCCAAATGCTGAAGGTCCAGCACCTGTGGTGTGATAGGTGTGAAAACACCCATCCTTTTTACCACTTAATTACAATAATAACCGAGCCAAAACGTGTATTTTATGTCATTTATGTCGGAATTATGCGTGGTTTGTGTTTTTGTTGTGATTTAGGACGAAAAGGTGAAAAGTGGAGAAAACACGGGATTTTACGGGCTTTTATCGAAGAAAAAGACGAGAGATGAAGTCGAAAGATCAAGAGTGGAAAAAGAACGGAAGTCCAAGACCAATTCTGAAGATTTATCGAAGAAAAAGTCAAAAGACGGAAGTTTACTTAAAAGCCGAAGAACTCAAGTCTAATTTATTAAAGATTATAAGACGAGTTTGAAGAAATCCTAAGAAAAAGTCCAAAGATTAAGAAGATCAAGGACCTAAGCTTGCAAATAAGAGAAAGAAGGAGAAGCTTCCACCTTAAGCTTTCCCCTCCTATAAATAGTTTAGGATCTCATTTTGTAAAGGTGGTTGGATGCCTGACAAGCCTTTCTTCCCCATTCTTCATTTTCTTGTTCTTTACTCTTATGCATCTTAATCTCCATGTAATGCACCTTTAATTTTCTTTTAATTCCAAGTAAGTTTCCATTTAATTGTTGTTAATCTTTACTTTATTGTTAATCTCCTTCTTCCTTTCTTGCTTGATTTGTCCTTAATCTTTGTGTTCATGTTCTTGAGTTTTTCTTATTTTCAATCAAGTGGGTTTTGATTGATTTGGCTTTGATTGTTAGTTTTGATGATTTGTTTTGATTGATTATTGTTAGTTGATGTTTATTGGTTGTTTTGGTTTAATCTTTTGGTTTGTTTTGATTAGTTTTGATTAAATTCGTGTCCTATTGCTTCTTACTGTTCTTCGTGTTTGATGTTTACTGTACTCGCCCAGAACTTTCCGAATTGGCTGGCACATTTTCCTTCTATGCGGAATATTTCGAATATTCCGAATAGACTATCTTTGTATTCTTCTATGCGGAATATTAGACATTCCGTATAGAATCCCTATTCTGAATATCTAGATATTCCGAATAGAGACCCTTACTCGGAATGTCTGATTATTCCGAATAGAGTTTTCTATTCAGAATGTTAGATTATTCCGAGTAGTGTCTTCTATTCGGAATATTCAAATATTCCGAATAGCCTTTCTTTTCCGCATAGCTTTTATTTTCCGCATAGTGTTACTTTATTCCGAATAGAGCTTTTAGTTTTTAGTTTTAAGATTTATTTTTCCCCGCCTTTTTCCCTTACTTGCACTGTTACTTGCTTTCCTTTTATTTCAAGTTTAATAGGCACCATTTACTTTATTTGTCTTTTAAATTTCTCGTCATTTATTCCCGTCAAGTTTTAATCTTTAATCTTTCATCGTCGTTTCTTTCTACCGTCTTTACTTTATCTTTAATTGTTTCAAGTCTTTATTTTCCTTTAGTTTTAGACAACGACCACTCTTTATTTGATTCACCAAGAACAACTTAGTCACACAATTAACCCGAGATCAATTCGAAGAGACACCGAGAAAACGAACTTTAATTGATACAAAATATTTACATTAAAATGGCGCCGCTGCCGGCACTTTTCGTGAAGATTGAAGGTTTTTTGTGAGTGACGCGTTGGATTTTGGGACCCGTTCACTTGTGAACGTTATTTTTCGTGTCCAAAAATTTTCAAAAATCCAAAAACATTTGAAAAATTATAAAAAGCATTTCTTTTTCAAAGTTTTGCACCAAAAATATTCTTCTTGCTTATCTATCTTTCTCTATGGATTTTTATGTCAATTGCGTCGGGTGCGGGAGACGATTGTACGGGAACGATTCTTGTCAATGGTGTACATGTGAGCGGTGCGGAAACGATATCAAAGATACGTAATTAATACCAGGATTTTGTCCTTTGTGCCACTCACTTAATTCTTCCTTTTTGAACCCACCTACTCTTTCCCCGTGCATCTATTGTGGAAGCAATTCTCATTGGCATGTTTCGTGCCCGGTTCAATACTCGTATGATTACGGGCAAGAACCAGGGTATAATTATGACAATGGAAATAACTATCCACAAGACGCAACCGACTTTTCTCCTTACCCTTCTTGCCAAACTTGTGGGGGTCCTCATGATTCTTCTTATTGTCAACCAATGAATTATTATGAGCAAAATCCGTGTCCTTAATTTTCTTCACCAATGGATTATTATGAACCAAACCCGGTTTCTAATTCTTCTCCACCGATGAACTACTATGAGCCACAATCATGCTATAATTCAGGTTTTCAACATTTTGAATCCCCACAACACATCATCGATCCTCAACCCTCCTTCGCACAATTGAGCTCCAATGAACAACAGGACAATCTGGTTAAGCAGCTTCAGCAAATTCAAGAATCTTGGATCAAGTTCATCGAAAAATATCAAGAGGATCAACGACAGGAGCAAATATCGAATATCGAGACTTATACTCCTCCTCCGGTGTCTCCATACTATTACGATGATGATGACGATGAGCCTACTATTTCTTGGAATGATCTTACTGCTCAATGTCCTAGTTCTATTGTCATCCCTCCTCTAAATATCCCAATCGTGTCTAAGGAGTGTGATACATTGAATGAGCTTAGTGATGTTGGTCTTGATAACGTGTTTGATGATGAGGAGCCTAAGGACAACGTTGCTCTTACAGAAGAGGTCGATCCTAATGATGACGATTCTTCTCTCTGCTATGAGAATTTCACTTTTGAAGTTTCTCAATCTCCACCGGGAGATGCGGGTGATGACGATTTATTTTCTCCGATTTACGAGACGTTCATTGATGAACATGATCGTGTGGATGAGGTGGAAGACGTACTTCTTCGCGATAGATTACGGAAAGTGCACCTTCTTATTGATCAAATCGAATCGTGACTTCTCCTTCTCCTTCCGAGTCTTTGCCTCCCTCTATTCCTCCCGTTGAAGATAATGACCCATTGCTGGAAGAAATTGACATTCACTCCATATCACCAGGTAATGATGACGATGATTTGGAGGGGGACATTATTTTTGCTAATTTGCTACAGGAAAATATTGTCCCAAGTCCCCCTCCCGAGCACCTTTCATCCTCCCCTTTAGCCACTATCTCGGAGGATGAGTGCTTTGATCCGGGAGGTGACATTGATTATGCTATGATTTATAACAATACGGCTTTGCCGTTTGCTCAGCATTCATTGTCTTCGGGGGAGGACAATATTCTTACTTTACCCAACCCACCTCCCGTGGATCTTGAATTCACATACTATACGTATGTTGAAAGGACCTTTCTCCCATTCAAGACTTATCCCCCCCGCCTCTCCTTTGTTGATGTCAACCGGGAACGAGGACAAGGTCTTTGATCCCGGTATCACATTCGAGGCTTCCCCATGGACTATTTAATTCGGGGACGAGTCAGGCTCGTGACTCGGTCAACAAAAACAAGCGCTTTTTGGGAGGCAACCCAATTATCTATCTATCTTTACCATAAGTGTAGGGGGAGCCCCGTGGTGTTTCTTGCTTTCTTTCTTATCACGTGCAGAGATTAGAGCTTCAAAGACACACTCTTGATGACTTTTGACGAACCGTGACTCCGTGTTCCCTTCTTCCCGGTTCTATCCTAAACTCTTTTCGATTCACTATTTTATATTTCTCAATATTAAAATAGGAATCTCTTTAGTTGTCTCTTCCTTAGCGAGATTTAAACAAAGTGCACAATGTCCTAAGTGTAGGGGAGTTTACTCCCACATGCTTAAACATTGAGGACAATGTTTATCTTAAGTGTAGGGGGACTTCTATCGAAGTTAAGTGGCCTTTTCCTTGTATTTGTCCTCATTTTAACCGGAAAATCAATTTTTCGACATTTTTCAAAATTTTTAATCTATTTTGGCCTAGTTGTAGTTCCCATTATTTTTGCTACTTTTCTCCTATTTTAATAAAATGGTTTTAGCAAGTTTAGATATCTTAGATATATTAGGCCCGTTGTGAATATTTTGACTCAACCCGAGTTTACTTATCCAAGTTCACTCTAGCTAGTATACTTAACCATGTAGACCTTAATTGGTTTATTAGGCTAAGCATCCACGAGTCTCATTACTTGAGATTTTAAATTGTGGAGGATGAGAAATGATAGAGTTGGTTACAAGTTTGGTATTCTCTCATTAACTTATGTGAGTTAATTATGATCTTTTTCTCCCATCACTTGCTAATAATTTATCTGCAATAAGTAAGGTCGTACGATTTGAAAAGTTACTTAGCTTCTAGCCCAAGATCGTTTAAAAGTTGCTCGGTAATGACGAGAGTTCATAGCCAAGGCATAACTTATGAAGCGGGGCACGAAGATTGGCGAGTCCGAAAAGGCCCTAACAAGGCATGAGGATTCAATTTTATTGCTGAAGATCCAAAGTGATGTGAAAAGCATTATTCCTAAAATCAATATGAAGGATCAAGACTCACGACGAAAAGCAATCAACTCCCATAAAGATCATGGAGAAGTCTATCCGAAAAGACCCTAACAAGGTATGAGGATAAATAGATCCAAGTCCGAAAAGGAGGCGGATCGTTGTATCTCAAAATCCCAAATAGAGATTGAAGAAATAATCATGAAGTCGTGGTCAACAAAGTTGGAGAACCTCTCAAAAGTCTCCAAGTGAAGAAACTCTATTATGATGAGAAGACCATTATCTCAAGAACGTCTCTCGAAGATATGAAGTATGAAGTACATGCCAAATATCGGCCCGAGAAAGGTCTCAAATCGTGAACCGAGTTATGCCAAGATATGAACTTTTTGATATCCCGAGAAGCAGTTTTAAGAGATTTTGTCCTTTAGCTAACTATTGATCAAATCATCCTACTTTGCTTTCAGCCTAAATAAACTATCGAAATAAGTCCAAAAATGCATCTTCATGATCATTCTAAGACAAAAATAAAATATAAGAGATACCCGTAGGAATAAGGGAGTTTAAGTGATTAATTGAACCACATGAGTAAATGTTTGTTATGCTAACTTGTACTAACAATGATCTTGTTTTTTAAGCTTGGCATGGGGAACGTGAAATTTGAGGGTGATGAACATTCATGACACACAAGCCCTAATGTAAGTCTTAGATTTCTTTACAAGTTTCTTCCTTGTTGCATTCTATCATTTTCTATCTTTTAAATTTTCCTTAGTTGTTTAATAAAGGCCAAGACGGATTGATTATGATGGAAAGTGTAAACCTTGCTTTATTACTAAGCATTGCATGAGGACATTGCAATGGTTAAGTGTAGGGGATTTGATAGGTGTGAAAACACCCATCCTTTTTACCACTTAATTACAATAATAACCGAGCCAAAACGTGTATTTTATGTCATTTATGTCGGAATTATGCGTGGTTTGTGTTTTTGTTGTGATTTAGGACGAAAAGGTGAAAAGTGGAGAAAACACGGGATTTTACGGGCTTTTATCGAAGAAAAAGACGAGAGATGAAGTCGAAAGATCAAGAGTGGAAAAAGAACGGAAGTCCAAGACCAATTCTGAAGATTTATCGAAGAAAAAGTCAAAAGACGGAAGTTTACTTAAAAGCCAAAGAACTCAAGTCTAATTTATTGAAGATTATAAGACGAGTTTGAAGAAATCCTAAGAAAAAGTCCAAAGATTAAGAAGATCAAGGACCTAAGCTTGCAAATAAGAGAAAGAAGGAGAAGCTTCCACCTTAAGCTTTCCCCTCCTATAAATAGTTTAGGATCTCATTTTGTAAAGGTGGTTGGAGGCCTGACAAGCCTTTCTTCCCCATTCTTCATTTTCTTGTTCTTTACTCTTATGCATCTTAATCTCCATGTAATGCACCTTTAATTTTCTTTTAATTCCAAGTAAGTTTCCATTTAATTGTTGTTAATCTTTACTTTATTGTTAATCTCCTTCTTCCTTTCTTGCTTGATTTGTCCTTAATCTTTGTGTTCATGTTCTTGAGTTTTTCTTATTTTCAATCAAGTGGGTTTTGATTGATTTGGCTTTGATTGTTAGTTTTGATGATTTGTTTTGATTGATTATTGTTAGTTGATGTTTATTGGTTGTTTTGGTTTAATCTTTTGGTTTGTTTTGATTAGTTTTGATTAAATTCGTGTCCTATTGCTTCTTACTGTTCTTCGTGTTTGATGTTTACTGTACTCGCCCAGAACTTTCCGAATTGGCTGGCACATTTTTCTTCTATGCGGAATATTTCGAATATTCCGAATAGACTATCTTTTTATTCTTCTATGCGGAATATTAGACATTCCGTATAGAATCCCTATTCTGAATATCTAGATATTCCGAATAGAGACCCTTACTCGGAATGTCTGATTATTCCGAATAGAGTTTTCTATTCGGAATGTTAGATTATTCCGAGTAGTGTCTTCTATTCGGAATATTCAAATATTCCGAATAGCCCTTCTTTTCCGCATAGCTTTTATTTTCCGCATAGTGTTACTTTATTCCGAATAGAGCTTTTAGTTTTCAGTTTTAAGATTTATTTTTCCCCGCCTTTTCCCTTACTTGCACTGTTACTTGCTTTCCTTTTATTTCAAGTTTAATTGGCACCATTTACTTTATTTGTCTTTTAAATTTCTCGTCATTTATTCCCGTCAAGTTTTAATCTTTAATCTTTCATCGTCGTTTCTTTCTACCGTCTTTACTTTATCTTTAATTGTTTCAAGTCTTTATTTTCCTTTAGTTTTAGACAACGACCACTCTTTATTTGATTCACCAAGAACAACTGAGTCACACAATTAACCCTAGATCAATTCGAAGAGACACCGAGAAAACGAACTTTAATTGATACAAAATCTTTACATTATGGTGATAGCTCCAATCCCTGAAGTTGTTGCTCAAGCTAATGAAGCTTTATCAAATGCATCTTCAATTAACATTGAACCGGATGCAGCTCTACCAAGTGATTCTCAAACTACACCTGAATCTTCACCCTTACTTGTGCCTAATGATATGGAAGAGGATTCTATTGATCACGACTTGGAATATGCTCACCTACAGGAGCTTCCATTCTTTGGTATACTGATACCTGAAAATCCTTCAGCCGCGTCTACCTCAGAAGAAGCTCCTACAATTGTTCACTCCAGACCACCACGGATTGAAAATCACAACACCAAATGGACAAAAGATCACCCAATTGGGAATATTATTGGAGGTCTCGATCGACCAGTCTTGACACGCCATCAATTACAAGAGAGTGCACTCTATTGCTATTTTGATGCATTTCTCTCCGAAGTTGAACCTAAAAACTGGCAACATGCTATGAATCAATCATCTTGGATTGAAGACATGCAAGAGGAACTAAATGAATTCCAAAGACTTGAAGTATGGGAATTAGTTCCTCTCCCTGACAAGGTTAACATCCTTACTTTGTTGTGGGTTTATAAGGTTAAACTCGATGAGATGGGTGGAGTCTTGAAGAATAAGGCTAGATTGGTTGCTAGAGGATACAAACAAGCCTTGGGTATCGACTTTGAAGAATCTTTTGCTCCTGATGCAAGATTGGAGGCTATTAGACTATTCCTTGCGTATACTGCTCATATGAACATGATCGTCTATCAAATGGATGTGAAGACAGCATTTTTGAATGGTGAACTAAGGGAAGAAGTCTATGTTAGTCAGCCGGATGGGTTCGTTAGCACGGAGTTTCCTAATCATGTGTACAAGCTTAAGAAGGCTTTCTATGGGTTGAAACAAGCTCCACGCGCGTGGTATGATCTCCTTTCAACATATCTCATTTCGGAAGGCTTCTCCAAAGGCAAGGTGGACCCCACTCTATTCACTCTCAAGGAGGACAACGACATGATACTGGTACAAATTTATGTTGATGATATAATATTTGCTGCCTCTAACATAGAATTGTCAAACCGTTTTGAGAAGATAATGTCCACACGCTTTCAGATGTCAATGATGGGAAAATTTTCATTTTTCTTAGGATTACAAATTTCTCAGATCCCCAGAGGCATCTTTATTAATCAATCCAAATATGCTCTAGAATCATTAAAGAAATATAACTTTGAGAATTGTGACCCCGTGGATACTCCAATGGTGGAGAAATCCAAGTTAGATGAAGATAGGAATGGGACTATTGTCGATCCAAAACTCTACCGTCGGATGATCGGCACCCTTCTCTATCTGACTGCTAGCAGGCCTGATCTGCACTTTGCCGTATGCATGTGTGCCCGGTATCAGGCTCGGCCTACCGAAAAGCACTTACATGTTGGTAAAAGGATCTTTTGGTATCTCAAATGAACACTTCATCGTGGTCTATGGTATCCGAAAGATTCCTCTATTGCTCTAATATCATATGCAGATGCCGATCATGCTGGGTGTCAAGACACGAGACGTAGCACTTCTGGGTCTGTGCAACTCCTTGGAGACAGATTGATTAGTTGGTCTTCAAAAAGGCAGAAAAGCGCTGCAATTTCTAGCACGGAGGCTGAATACATTGCCATGTCCGGTTGTTGTGCTCAAGTCCTTTGGATGAGATCACAACTAACTGACTACGGTCTTGGATTTAACAAAATCCCGATGTATTGTGACAACAAGAGCGCCATTGCCCTTTGCTGTAACTACGTTCAACACTCCCGCGCAAAGCACATCGACATTCGCTACCATTTCATTAAAGAGCAGGTGGAGAACGGAGTGATCGAGCTGTATTTTGTCACTACTGAGTATCAGCTGGCAGATATGTTCACAAAAGCCTTAGATCGAGGACGAATCGAGTTTTTGATCGACAAGCTTGGCCTGAAATCCTTCTCTCCAGCGACTCTCAAAGAGTTGGCAGAAGAATCAGCAGAATAGTGGTGGTAAACTATTCATGCGTATCCTTTGTTCGTGATCATGTATATTATCGTATATATATAAACCACAAAAAGAAAAATACAAAAATATAAAACCTAGAAAAACCATAAAAAATATAAAACCAAGAAAAACCATAAAAAATATAAAACCATCAAAAAAAATATAAAACCAAGAAAACCCAAAAATATTTTCTTTTCAAATCGGGCATGTCTTTTAGTACGGTAATATTTACGGCCTTAGAAATGTCGATCAAAATTGACACGGCGCCATAAATAGAGTCCGTATAAAAGTTGTACATTTTTAAAACATTCCCATTATGGCTTGTAGTTATTTCTGACTGCAACCCGCTTTTCGCATTAAAGTCACATATTTCTTTTGAAAACGTTGGCTCACAACGAGAATTAATTTTCTCGGGCAAGGTTTACTTTAAAACCTTGTAAGGGACCAAGTTTACTTTATAAGTTGGTCTAACACAAATTTGTGTACGTATCAGTGCACTTATTTTGTCTAAATAAGAGAAATCTTATTGCCACCAAAATTTTTCTTAAAATCATTAAACCGGAAAAAGTCTTCTCGTATATTTGTTCTTCTAAAAACAATGACTACAGCTCTTTAAATAGAAAACGGGTCTATGTTTAAGGGGGAGCAAATATTATATCGCTTTTGGAATAAAAATTCATCTTCACAAAGGATTTTCAGAAATTATAAACCGACCGTTCTCATCTCTATATGCTTTGTTATTCTTATATGGTTTGAGATTTTGCCTGTTTGAAATTAAGCTTTAGGAGTTAGTTGTCGTGTTTGCTTTCTAAGATAAGACGTTATAGGTTTAGGTATTAGCTATTTCACGTGTTGTCACATGTGTTGGTTATACATCTTACACCTTGGGGGAACACAATTGCAAACTTGCAACTAAGGGGGGGGGACCTAATTGCAATTTATTGCAACATAGTTTGACTCAGTCAAATACACAACCCCCCCCCCCCCCCCCACACTTTGTTCGTCTGTCTTCTCAACAAACACACACATACTTGACAACCCCGTCCGCCATTGTTAAGAGCTTACCAACACCATCTTTTGTGCCTCCTTTTGTATCCGCCCTAGGTATAACTATATTCATCTACGCTTATGATTTTTAAATGTTTATATATTCTGCTCATCTCATTAAACTCAAACAAGTATCTATTCGAATCTGAACCAATTTAGGGTTTCTAGATTATTGATGAAAATGAGTTTTTAGAACTGGGATATGTTCATATGGCCTAGATAAACATTGGTTATTAATAGATTGGCTCATAACATCGTCCTTGTCCCAAAATCGCTCACTTAAGATACACCTCGGTTTTATCACCAAGAATGCGATCTATGGCTACGATCCATTCTCATCGCATTGATTGCGATGGCTTTACCAAATCCACTCGCTGTGATGGCTCATTATGATAGGCCTGTTGCGATGGTCCATTACGATGGATCGTTGCGATGGTTCATTGCGATAGATCGTTGCGATGGTCCGTTGCGATGGGTCGTTGCGATGGTTCGTTGCGATGGATCGTTGTGATGGTCCGTTGCGATGGATCGTTGCGATGGTTCGTTGTGATGGATCGTTGCGATGGGCTGTTGCGATGGATCGATGCGATGGGTCTGTTACGATGGCACCAATGCGATGGGCCTGTTACGATGGCTCCAATGCGATGGGTAGGATGCGATGAGGTAGGATGCGATGGATAGGATGCGATGGATAGGATGCGATGGGTAGGATGCGATGGGTAGGATGCGATGGGTTGAGTGCGATGGGTTGGCACGATGGATATAGTTCGATGGACTTAATACAATGATTTCACTACGATGGGTATAAAATGACACATTATTACAATGGACAACATTTGCTAAGTTATAAGATAAGTGAAACACTATAATGGACTTATTTTTGCCATGTCCTTGCCTTTTATATCTCGTTATGTGATTCTGAATGTATGACCTTGGTCCATATGATCTATGCTTGTTTTTGCTACTCAAACATATGTGGTGATAATTTGTTGTGATTTATATCCCATGCTTAGAATTTACATGTTTATGAGATATATATGTTTATATATCAAGTGTGCTTGTATTTATCTAAAAGCAGGAAAATGTCGATAACCGAAGAAGAACAAAAACAATTAGATCTTATCCTTGTTCCACTTAATGCTCGAATGCAACATGCACCAAACAATTTTCGTTTGAGAGACGATTTTGATCCTTCTTTGGCGGCATTCAAAATCGCAACAGACATCCTAGATTGTTCACCAATAAAGGATGCATTACGTGTCACTGCATCGGTTCCCGAAGTATACATGCATGAATTTTGGGCAACTGCTTCAATCACACAAGCAAAGCAATTGTCAAAGAAGATAATCTCCTTTACTCTGAACAACAAAGCTTTGACATTTGACCTGCGTCAGTTTAGGCAACTATTTAAGCTTCCAAAGCTTGCAAAAGGGGAACACTTTGTGCCTAATCCAGATGCAGAAGAACTACTTAGAGTAATCCGAGAATTGAACTATGAGGGTGAAATTGGGTTTCTTTCTCATTTTAACACGTCACATGTTGGACAACCTTGGAAAGCAATTGTCATCACTTTAGTAAAGTGCCTTACTACGATGGGTATAAAATGACACATTATTAAGTCAAGTTTTGCTAGGCTTTTATATAGAGAGCTATAAAACGCGAAAGTCTTAACTCTCACGGGTTAAGAACAAGGATTTTTCGCAAGTTCCTATAATTGATCCTAGAGAGTCGTTTATCAAGGGAACTTTAAAATGCTATTTCTAAAACTTGAAAAAGTCTAAGAATTTGCAAGATCCTATAGGCGACTCGAAAACCCAAAACTTTGATTTAATAGGCTAAGCATCCACGAGTCTCATTCCTTGAGATTTTAAACTGTGGAGAACGAGAGATGATAGAGTCAATTATAAGTTTGGTATTCTTTCGTGAATTTATGTGAGTTAATTATAAGCCTATTCTCACTTCGCTTGTTAATAAATTTATCTGCAATAAATAAGGTTGTACGATTTAAAAGGTTACTTAGCTTCTAGCCCAGATCGTTTAAAAGTTGCTCGGTACGGATTAGAGTTCATAGCCAAGGCATAACTTATTGAAGCGGGATGCGAAGATTGGCAAGTCCGAAAAGGCCCTAACAAGGCATGAGGGCTACAGTTTGTTGCTAAAGATCCAAAAGTGATGTGAAGAATCATTTATCGAAAATCAATATGAAGGATCGAGACACACGACGAAAAGCAAATACTCCCCAAAAGATTATGGAGAAGTCTATCCGAAAAGACCCTAACAAGGTATGAGGATAAATAGATCCAAGTCCTAAAAGGAGGCGGATCGTTGTATATCAGAGTCCAAAATAAAGATTGGATAAAAATGAAGAAGTCGTGGTCCAAAGATGAAGAATCTCTCAAAACTTCAAGTGAAGAAATTCCTATTATGAAGAGAAGGCCATTATTTCATGAACGTCTCTCAAAGATTCGAAGTATGAAGTCGCTGCCAAATATCGGTCCGAGAAAGGTCACAAATTGTGAAGCGAGTTATGCCAAGATATGAACTTTATGAGGTCCCGAGAAGCAGTTTTAAAAGATTTGGTCCTTTAGCTAACTATAGATTAAATCGTTCACTTTATTTTCGGCCTAAGTAACTATCAAAATAAGTCAAACAATGCATCCTTGTGATCATTCAAGACAAAACTAAAATATAAGAGATACACCTAGGAATAAGGGAGTCTAAGTGAATAATTGGCCCACATGAGTTCGCGTTAGTTTACTAACTTATAATAACAATGATCTCGTTTTTAAGCTTGGTTTGGAGAAAGTGAAAACTTGAGGATGATGATCATTCACGACATTTCCAAAACCCAAGGTATGTTTTTAATTTCTTTACTTTGAATGTTTATAATTTTCTATCTCTTTAATAAAGTCCAACGTGGATTGATTGTGATGAAAAATGTAAAAGTGCTTTGTAACTAATGCATTGCATGAGGACATTGCAATGGTTAATTGTAGGGGATTTGATAGGTGTGAAAACACCCATCCTTTTTACCACTTAATTACAATAATAACCGAGCCAAAACGTGTATTTTATGTCATTTATGTCGGAATTATGTGTGGTTTGTGTTTTTGTTGTGATTTAGGATGAAAAGGTGAAAAGTGGAGAAAACACGGCATTCACGGGCTTTTATCGAAGAAAAAGACGAAAGATGAAGTCGAAAGATCAAGAGTGGAAAAAGAACGGAAGTCCAAGACCAATTCTGAAGATTTATCGAAGAAAAAGTCAAAAGACGGAAGTTTACCAAAAGCCGAAGAACTCGAGTCTTATTTATGAAGAAAATTCAAGACGAGTTCAAAGAAATCCCGAGACAAAGTCATTAAGTCCAAGATTAACAATAGGATAGTTATTATCTCCGTCCAAACCATTCGTGCTTATTATATATATATATATTTTTCTTTCTAAATGTAGATAAATTCATCGCCTTCAGGACCACCTAGTGGCTCCCAATAGATTTCTTTTTAGTACTTATGTGTATGTAATTTCTATTATATATCTTTTTTGCATTTCCACTAGACTATTGTAACAGTTAGTACTACTAATATCTTGGGTGCAATCTTGTTCTATTTTGTATACGCCCTTATAACCAAAATCTTATTAACTTGGTATGTAATGGAAAACGTATGCTTAATGAAATATCATTTGGGTATCATTTTAATTACATTTGCTTTACTTTGTTTCTTAAATTCCTTTTCTTGTGAATTTGAAATTTTTGCAATAATTTTAAGTTGTTATGACCTTAGATATGTTTATTCGGGGCGTGTACGCTGTCGCCTTCTCATAGTCACTTTTCAGCGTACTATGGCTATTACGTTCATGTGTGAAATGTCCGACCTCATCTACTCGTTCGTTTTGAACCGTCTGTTTTTCTCGACTCACTTTTATATGTTGTGCGTACTCTCGTGATACCATTATTTGGGATTAAGTAAGTGTTGTGTTTGATGAAACTTCCGATTATCATTTTACTACCGTACGTGTTACTTTAAATGTTAAACTCCTTTAAGATATTGATAGTAGTAAAATATACATCTTTTAGGAAAAAGAAATATAAACGGAAAGTATTAAGTATCACGTTTAAGAAAAACACGAATACTCGACAATTGCAAGTTCGTTCTCGAAGGAGGTGTATATGTTGTGTGCCAATAATATAAAAACAATGCTTTGATTAGTTACGTTTTTTCTAGAGAATGATTGGAAAAGTAGATGACGAGTTACACTGATTTTAAACTACGACGAATAAATAAAACGCATAACGTAAAAACGTACAAACGCGACAAAAATAAAATTTTTAACTAAAACTTAATTAAAAATCAAACTAAATCCTAAATAATATAAATTAGGATAAAAATTCATTAAAATTATTTTAAAACTTTTTATCAATTTAATATTGAATTTTAAATGCTAATTAAAGCCCTAAAATTAAATAAAGTCAACAAAAAGTCCAAAATATTATTTTATCCAACAAAGATCTTACTTATATTAATTAAAAACTAAAAATTATATTTCCTAAATTTTTAAAACTATTTTTCTATTTTTAAACTACTAAAAATAACATAAACACTAAAATAATGCTAAAAAATAATAAAATAATGGAAAAATTAAAACAACTTTTTGGAAAAATCTAAAATAATTAAAATAACAGGGGAAAATAAAAAAATAAGAAAAAGTTGAAATCTTACATAATAAGACAAAACAGTAAGAATTTGAAAGTTACTTTTTGTCCTTTTGTGCTAAAAGTGGCTAAATAATGAAGACAGTGGGAACAGGGGTTCCCACTGCTTGTTACAGAAAGTGAAAATGGGGGCTTTTGAGCCTTGTTTAGATATTTCTATGGGAACAAAGGGCACCCCACAACCAGTTGGGTTGTGGGGGGGGGGGGGGGGGGGGGGAATCAAGTAAACACACAAACTCAAACAATAAACACAAATGCACGCACAAATCTACCAAAAACAGCAATTGTGACAAAAAAAACTAGGGTCTGGTGGTTTGCTGTTTATACAGTGAGTTACCAAATGATTTTTGAGCCACCAAAAGTGAACCAAACCTAGATCCTAGCTAATGCAGCCCTATACTACCCTAAAAACTAAGTATGGAACAAATTTGTAGTCAAGACACACAAATTTAATCCCTAAAACACCCTCTGGTGTGTATGACAAATGGGTGTGCTAGGTTGCTGATGTAATGTGCTCCTAGGTGAATTTTGACCTAGCTTTCTGAGTAAACAAGTTGTCTAAACACAATCCACCAACAATCACTCCTAATCTATCATATTATCTAGTGTTATCAAGAAATCAACACACAAAACTAAAAAATCAAACCTAAATCTGCCTACTGATGGTTTTTTTGCAGAAAGAAAGTGAAACATGCAAACTTCAAATCTACTCTACTCAAATCAAACCAAAGCTCAAAGTACCTAAATAAAGTCCTAATGAGAATGCTCATATAACCTTCAAGCCACATAAGTGAATACAACTGTTCCTAATAAGCAGATCCAAACACTCCTTAAAAGATCTAAAATGGATTTTATCAAAGGTTTACTTTTTAAACAAACTCAAAATACTTCTAAATTATCATAACTAATGTATAGATTTTACTAGTTGAAAAAGTTCGTTTTCTCGGTATCTTAACGAATTGATTTCCGGTTCAAAGTACGACTCAATTGTTTTTGGTGAAAAAGAATATTTCTGGTTGTTTTAAGATAAATGTGCAAAGACGTAAAATTAAAAGGCAAGTAAAATAAATCTAACTCTAATTTAAAGTAAATGACAAGTATTTAAAAGCGTGACGAAAAGTAAACAACACTAAAAGTAAATAACGCAAACTTAAATCTAACTAAGGCAAAATTAAAACGCAACTAAAACTTAAAACTAAGGCAAAGCTAAAATAAATCTAAGGAAAATAAACTTAGAGTGCAACTAAGGAAAAAAAGTGGTACAAATAAAGCTTGAAGATTAAAAACAGAAAGTTAAAAACTGAAACTAAAAAGAACCTGAAAATAGCTCATCCGGAATAAACCTTCGTTCAGAATAATCACTCATCCGGAATGTCACCTTCGTTCGGAATGATTCTTCTTCACTCGGAATATTAACCAAAACCCTTGATCCGGAATAACTCCTTTTATCCGGAATATGTCACTTATCCGGAATAAAGTCTTGATTCGGAATACTTGAGCTTGATCCGGAATGTTGCTGATCCGGAATGTTTTCCGAATGAATCCCCTTGATCCGGAATGTTTAAGATTCCGGATGAAGACCTTGATCCGGAATAATTACTTATTCTGAATAAAACACCTTGATCCGGAATATCTCCTTGATCCGGAATGTTGGATATTCCGGATGAATACTTTGGCTAAACCCTTGATCCGGAATGTTTGGTTGATTCGGTATGAAAGGCTGATCCGGAATGTTTGGTATTCCGAATGAAAGGTTTGATCCGGAATAATAAATTATTCCGAATAAACACCATTGATCCGGAATGTCTAATATTCCTGATGAACAACCCTTGATCCGGAATGTTTCATCACAAAGCCTTCACTCGGAATGTTTTGCTGGGCTTGATCCGGAATGATCCTGGGAATCAGAAAACAGCGAAGAACACGCAAGAAAGGAAAAAGCACGAATCTAAACAAATACTAATCAAATCAACCAAAAGATTAAATCAAACTAATCAAATAACATCTACTAATCATAAACAAACAATCCAAATCAATCAAACTAACAAAACTAATCAAAATAATCAAAATCCACTTCAATCAAATCAATAAAATAAGAACATGAACATGAACAATAAACATAAAAATTAAAGATTAAAGAAAGGTAGATAGGAGATGAACAATAAAAGTAAATATTGACAATAATTAAAAGGAAACTTACTTGAAATTAAAGGTATTTAAGGTGCACAACAATAAAAGTAAATATTGACAATAATTAAAAGGAAACTTACTTGAAATTAAAGGTATTTAAGGTGCAAGACTAGTATTTAAATTGGGCAAGAAATTAAATGACATGTATTTAAATGTGCAAGGTAATGAAAATGGAAGAACTAGTGTCACTCTAGCCAACAAAACTAATTAAATGAAATCCTAATCTATTTATAGGGGAGGATTAGGAGGTGCTTAGGAAGCTTCCTCCCCTCTTTCATCTTGTAAAACCCGCATGCTTTTACCATGAATAGTACCCTTAAGATCGTACGTACTAGATTAGAACTTTCCTAATATAGCATGATTACGATTACGTGTTAGGATTTTACGCATTACGTACGTGTTAGAACACGATAAGTATTTACTATACACGAGCACGTAATAATTATTTGACAATAATTAATCACGAACATGAGATCATGAAATCATGAACGTAATTAAAACACGAACTATTATTAATTACGTATATATATATATTTATTAGGAGCGTAATTAAATATATTAGATCGCGATATTTACGTAACGAGAACACTTAAAACGCGAACACAAATAATCACGAACGTGTAACTTAACATCGAGACACGGAAAAAGGTACGGGTACCCCAAGTGGGGCCCTCTTACCCGCGGCTACAAGGACAAATGGGCCAAGCCCATTTGTCAAATTCTACTAAAAGGGAAAAAGGGATTTTTCACTACTCATTTACAATTACAGAAGATTTTTAGCAAAAACCTAAAAACCCTCCTTCCTTGTTCTTTTTGTGCCGCCACCCTACAAACACCACAAGGAGGTGGTTTGTGATCTTGGATCTTGGAATTTTAGTTGGTGATCGTGTTTGTTCTTCATCCTTTTGATCCACGAATTCGGTAAATCCTTTTTAAACCTTTTCTTTTGATTTGATCTTTTTATAAATCAAGAACATGTTATGTTTTTACAAAAACCTAATATATAAACATGGATCTAACATGATTTGGGGTTTAATAAAATCAAAAGTATGTTTTTAAGGGGTATTTGTTTTGGCCGCAGGCTGCACCGAACCCGAAGGGGGTTTCGGTTTGGCCAACCGACCACCACCAAGACCATATGGTCTTGGTTGGTTGGTGTGGGTCCCACGGCAGCCTCAAGACACGGGGTACCCCGACTTGGTTCGGGGTACGGTGTCGATTTCATGTCCGGTTCATGGTGATTAGTCTAGATCCGGTTCATGGTGTATGTTTAGTTTTATTTTTTTTTATGATCTTATGTTAAAAATTAAATTAATAAATGACATGATTAATTTAATAACATGACTTAGGTTATTGTAATTATTAATAATCATGAAATTAATTAACCTAAGTATTTTATATTTTAGACTTATAATTAATAAATTATTTAAAAACCATGATTATAATTAATTAATTAACTTGACTTAGGTTATATTATTAATATATAATAATACATGTTTTAACCTAAGTATTTAACTTTATTTAATTAAAAACATGTTATACTTTAATTAAATATTTTAACCTATAGTTTAATTTAATTACATGAAATAATTATTAAACTATACATTATATCATATGACTTAGAAAATAATCACGAGAACACTTTGGCTTATATACTTAGCTTATTTAACCAGCTTATTTCTAATTATTGAAACTTTCTATTTTTAGAAACTTAATTAAATAAGGCAGCTAATCTATTTATGGAAACCTTCTATTTTTAGAAACTTATTTATTTCAGGCAGCTAATCTATTTATGGAAACTTATTTAATTAAGGCAGCTAATCTATTTTATGGAAACTTTCAATTTTTAGAAACTTATCTATTTTAAGCAGTAAATCTATTTTTGGAAACTTTCTATTTTTGGAAACTTTCTATTTTTGGAAACTTTCTATTTTTGGTAACTTTATATTTTTGGAAACTTTCTATTTTTGGAAACTTTCTATTTTTGGAAACTTTCTATTTTTTGAAACTTTCTATTTTAGGAAACCTGCTATTTTTGGAAAGTTACTTATTATTACACAGTAAGTATAATAACACATGAAATACCAGAAATACTTAATCAGATTTATCAGAATATAAGATAAACACAGTGTAAGGCTTAAAAACAGTAAAACATGGTAAGAACACATAAAATAAGCTAAGACATGACATAAAACCAGCTACGTATTTAGTAAGCAGATACTTATCCATGTATGTATTTATGTAGCACTAGTGATTCGGAAGTAGGATTGCTCTCAGTTCATCTTCTTCGTTCACTGGACATAAGGTACGGATTCCCGTCCTTTCAGTATGGACATTCTTTCCTTATTAGGATTCCCCGTATACAGCCAAATTTTTTCCCGTAGTATAAGTTACGTGTTTGATTGCTTATGTTTAATTAAGATTACCTATAGCCATATACATGCATGACCAGTTTTACCTAGTTATGGAGGTACCATAACCATAATTTTAGAGGCACTGATGTTATGACTTCACCACGACGGAGTGATTACTCGTGGCGTCCCTTCAGCTTTTGGCCATTTATATTATATTTATCATGTGGGGCGTATCGGTGCATCCTAGTTACATGTTTTTAGTCAGGATTTCATGGTGAATGTGGTGTGTGCCTTGCATCCTTCACAAGGAGTTGATCCCTCCTACCCAAAAACCAGTATATTAAATTTGAGGCAGCCCCTCTAATTTTCATGATGAGGTCACCCCTCCAAGTATTTATGCACGGTGGATTTTCATGACCTATATTGGCTAATGGTAAAATATGACAAACAGTTTTTATAAGATAAACATAAGACTTTCAAACTATAAAACCAGTTTATTTAAGACTTAACCAGGTTACTCGGGACTTAGTTTTCTTCCGCTGTTATATGTTATATGCTTATCCTATTCATGCTTTATTGTACATCCCTGCATTGAGCGTATTTTCTCAGCCGTTTTCCTTTTCTATGTTCCCTAAAACGGCAGGTACTCAGGGACGCTCGTAGACACTAAGAGTACGTGCATATGGACTGGAAGCTGTCTAGCCTTCTTTACTTTATGCATTTCCTTTCTTATGATACTTTTGCTATGGACATTGTTTAGTCCTTTCCTTTACTATACTATGTTTCTGTGTGATGAGCTTTACTTTTAGACTACCGATGTTCGATTCCGGTATTTTCCTTTTTATGGTCAAGTAATGTTTATACATTTTTCCTTGTATGCTTTGATGACACGCCATAATTGCATGTGACATTTCCATTATCAAAATGGGGTGTTACAGTTATGGTATCAGAGCCAAGGCTTCGACCTGTAGGCTCTTAAATATGACCTGTGATTAGTGGGTAGTCACTACGGTCTTCCTAGAACTGACAGTTGTTTTCATGCATTCATCATTTTTAAGCATACATATACATGTCATTGTCGCAAATTTTGATTAAGTAATGGTTGGTACAGGATTGGCCCTATTTAGTCGCATGTGTTTTATCGAAACTTTTAGATTTAGGACCGACCCATAGGCGTCCCCTCGCTATGTCTTTTGTTTTGGGTTAATTGACCAGAGGCGTTCACTCTCGAGCATACAAAAGTTTTTATAAAACTGCATCATGCATTCATACACAAAATTTTCTTGCACAAAATTTTTCTCGTGAAATTTTAGTATAAATTTTTTTTCATGTACATATATATATTTTATGTTTTGATCTGTTTAATCATATGTTTTATGTTATACTGTCAGATGGTTCTCACACGCGAATAGGAGCAGCTCAATGCTGCAATTCAGGCTGCCATGCAAGCTTTGCTTCCTCAACTGAGGAATGACATAAGGGCTGAAGTTCAAGCTGCCAACAATTAGCAGCATAATCAGGCACCTCCTCCTCCTCCAGTGACATTAGTAGTATGGCTGGAGAGATTCAACAAGCTCCACCCTCGAGCTTTTGAGAAGACAGATAGCCTCAGCGATGCTGAAAGCTGGTTGGCTCACATCGAGAAGATTTTCAATGCTATGGGTTGTGACCCCGCATATAAGGCGAGGTTGGCATGCTATCGGTTCGAAGGCGATGTACTCAATTGGTGGTTAGCATTGATGCAGTCTGAAGGTGGTGACGAGTGGGTTGCTGGTTTGACTTGGGCTCAGTGCAAGGACAGGGTGATGGAGCAGTTCTTTCCCAAGGCTGAGCAGGACAAGCTCAAGAGATAGTACCGTGGGATCCGACAGAGAGCTGGGGAGAATAACAACGAGTTTATGCAGCGCTTTCTTAGCTTAGCTGGTTTCCTTGGTGCGGCAGCAGGTACTCCTGAAGAGCAGGCGCATCACTTTAGATCGGCTCTTCGCACATCGGTCGCAAACAATCTGGTGTGTGCTACGTTCAACATTGTAGCACAAGTGGCCGATGCAGCACGAAAACTGGAGATGCTGCAGGAGAGAGATGAGTTCGGGGAAGCTGAAAGACCCGACAAGAGGTAAACATTCGTATTCAAGCGGTGACCAATCCGTATACTTTCCATATGTCAATTATTCATCTCTTAAATGTATCTTCCAGGCAGAAAACTGGGGACCGACCTCAGCCGGCTACTCAGCAGCAGCCTCATCAGCCCAAGGGAAACGGTCAGACTAACGACCGTTCTGCTATGGATAGGCGTGGCGGTAATGATAATTACCGTAACAACGTTGCGCACTCCAACAGCAGCAGGTACTAATACTTACGCATTTCCTTATGTTTTCATGTTATAACTCATATTCTGACATTTTAGCAAAACTTCTACCAGGAACCATGGAAACGGTAGGGACCAGAACTAGAGAGGTTCGTAGCCTAGCCGTCCAGCTATCACTGATATTAAATCTTACAATTATCCGCTTTGACCTTTGTACCCAATTACCATGTCTTATGTAAAATGTTTCATCAGGTTCTCAGCCAGCCAGAGCACCTGCTGGAGGATACACTCATCCTCTTTGCTCTACTTGCCACTGTAGGCACCCAGGACCATGTCGCCGTAATACTGATGCGTGCTTCAAGTGTGGTCTTCCTGCCCATATTATGAAGGATTGCCGTAAGGGCGAGATGGAGGGTACATCGGGACATGCTGATACCAAGCCGCCTCCTACTGTCGGGCGTGTCTACACGACATCTCGAGACGAGGCCAACAAGTCTACAGGTACCATCACTGGAATCTTGTTTATGTATGGTCAAGTTGCATGTGTTCTTTTCGATACGGGTGCTACTTACTCGGTTATTTCTACTGCTTATTCTAAGAACATTAGGATGCCTCCCTTGCCACTAGAAAATAGGCTTACTATTTCCACGCCTTTGAGGGACTCTGTATTAATCACCCATGTATACAAGAGTCTTCCCCTAGAATTTGACGATAAGGTTCGACCTGTCGACGCACTTCCGCTGGACATGAATGACTTCGACATGATTTTGGGCATGGATTGGCTATCCAAGCATCATGCTACCATAGAATGCCATTCCTATCGAGTTATCTTCGGTTATGTTAACGCACCAGAGTACACTCATAATGGGTTCATTCCCGGATGGTCTGTACATGTCATATCTACCCTGCAAGCGCGTGCACTACTGTCACATGGCTGCGAGGGTTATCCAGCTACGGTTCACGACATGGATGCTGAATCCCCGTCGATTCAGGATCAACCTATAGTGTCGAAATTCCAAGATGTTTTTCCAACAGAAATTCCGGGCATACCACCTGCACGAGAAGTGGAATTCAGTATCGAACTGGTTCCAGGAGCTGAACCAATCTCCAAGGCTCCTTATCGCATGGCTCCCAGAGAGCTGAAGGAGCTGAAGGATCAACTGCAAGAACTTCTTGAACGAGGTTTCATTCGACCGAGTGCATCTCCATGGGGCGCACCGGTCTTGTTTGTTAAGAAGAAGGACAGCAGTATGCGTCTTTGCATAGACTATCGCGAGCTCAACAAGATTACCATTCGGAATAGGTATCCACTGCCACGCATTGACGATCTGTTTGACCAACTCCAAGGGGCCAAACACTTCTCCAAGATTGATCTTAGGTCAGGCTATCATCAGCTACGGGTCAAGGAGCAGGACATCGCTAAGACTGCCTTTCGTACCCGTTATGGCCACTACGAGTTTGTAGTTATGCCATTTGGCCTGACAAATGCTCCAGTAGTGTTCATGGATTTGATGAACAGAATCTTCCATGATTTTCTGGACAAGTTCGTCATTGTCTTCATCGATGACATACTGATTTTCTCAAAGTCCAAGGAGGAACACGAAGACCATCTTCGTACAGTACTACATATTCTTCGCCAGAAGCAGCTGTATGCTAAATTCTCCAAGTGTGAGTTCTGGTTAGACAAGGTGGCATTCTTGGGTCACATTGTATCAGCAGAAGGAATCACTATGGATCCAGCGAAGGTTGAGGCCATTACTAAGTGGCCAAGGCCGACATCAGCGACGGAAGTCCGTAGTTTCTTAAGCTTAGCTGGCTATTACCGTAGGTTCGTGGAGAACTTTTCCCGCCTAGCACTACCATTGACCAAACTGACGCAGAAAGGGGAGAAATTCGTCTGGACTAAAGACCGAGAGAAGAGCTTTGAAGACCTGAAGCAGAAGCTAGTATCTGCACCTATTCTTACTCTACCATCTGGTACGGGTGGATTTCAAATCTACAGCGATGCATCGAGGAAGGGAGTTGGCTGTGTTCTCATGCAACATGGGAAAGTGACCGCGTACGCTTCACGGCAGCTTAAACCTTATAAAGAAAATTGCCCCACGCACGACCTGGAACTTGCTGCAGTCGTGTTTGCATTGAAGATATGGAGACACTACTTATATGGAGAATCATGTGACATTTTCACGGACCACAAGAGCTTGAAGTATATCTTCACTCAGCGTGAATTGAACATGAGGTAGAGAAGATGGTTGGAGCTGTTGAAGGATTATGACATTAATCTACAGTATCATCCCGGAAAGGCAAATGTAGTAGAGACTTGGAGCGATCAACGGCATTAAAATCGAAGAGGAAATCATCAGAGACTTGGAGCGACTAGACATCGAGATCATGGTACGTGGACAGCACGGTTACTGGGCTAATCTTAGAGTAGAACCCGAGTTGCTATCTAAGATCAAGGAAGCTCAGAAGGATGACGGAGAAATTTGGGCGATAGTACAGAATTTGGAGAAGCAGACATAATTCAGAGTAGATGCAAATGGTATCGTATGGCAGGGCACGAGACTTTGTGTTCCTGATGACCAAGAACTCCGGGAAGCTTTGTTAGCTGAAGCTCATAGCTCCCCATTCTCTATACATCCTGGTTCGACTAAGATGTACCATGACATCAAGCAGTACTTTTGGTGGAGTGGTATGAAACAGGATGTGGCCACTTACGTCTCCAAATGTCTTACCTGCCAGCAGGTTAAGATCGAGCATCAGCGATCTGGCGGTCTCCTTCAACCGTTAGATATCCTAGAGTGGAAGTGGGACAAAATCACCATGGATTTTGTTACTGGTCTTCCGCCTACCAAGAGGAAGCACGATGCAATTTGGGTTATCGTAGATCGACTTACCAAATCAGCTCATTTCATACTGATCCGCAAGGAAGATCCGGTAAGTAAACTCGTAGATATGTACAGAAGAGAGATCATGAGACTCCACGGTGCACCATCCAGCATCGTCTCAGACAGAGATCCTCGATTCACTTCGCGCTTTTGGAAAAGTCTGCAAAAAGCTTGGGGTACACAACTTAAGCTTAGCACGGATTTTCATCCTCAAACGGACGGACAGTCGGAGCGAACCATTCAGACATTGGAGGATATGTTGAGGTCTTGTGCGTTGGAATGGACGGGTGATTGGGACGATTACATCTGTTTGGTGGAATTTGCATACAACAACAGATGGCACGCAAGTATCAAGTGTGCTCCATTTGAGATATTGTATGGCAGAAAGTGTCGAACCCCAATCTGCTGGGATCAGGTTGGTGAGCGAACACTTGAAGGACCGGAAATCATAGAGATGACCAATGAGAAGATCGCAGTAGCTAAGCAGAAAATTCAGGAGGCACGGTCACGTCAGAAGAGTTACGCCGATAAGCATCGTAGGAGATCACATCTTCCTTAAGGTCTCGCCGGCACGTGGTATTAGACGCTTCGGGATTAAAGGGAAGCTCACTCCTCGTTTCATCGGACCGTTTGATATCATTGAACGAGTCGGCGAAGTATCTTACCGATTGGCGTTACCTCCGCAGCTTTCGCATGTGCATAATGTGTTTCATGTGTCCTTACTCAGAGGGTACCGGTATCATCCCCTTCACATGGTTCAGTATCCACTGGAACAGATACGTAAAGATCTCACTTTTATATAAGAACCCGAACGAGTTCTTGACAGATAAGAACGAGTCATGAGAAAGAAGACGATTCCATTCGTCAAAATTCTATGGAGGGATCATACCGAGCGGGAAGCCACTTGGGAAACAGAGGAGTCTATCCGGGCTTCTTACCCTCATTTCATATTTTGAATTCGGGTATGTTCTTCTTTTCAAGTTTACTTTATCTATAATTCGGGGACAAATTATTCTTTTTAGGGGGGAAGAGTTGTAAAACCCGCATGCTTTTACCATGAATAGTACCCTTAAGATCGTACGTACTAGATTAGAACTTTCCTAATATAGCATGATTACGATTACGTGTTAGGATTTTACGTATTACGTATGTATTAATTACGAGCACGTAATAATTATTTGACAATAATTAATCACGAACATGCGATCATGAAATCATGAACGCAATTAAAACACGAACTATTATTAATTACGTATATATATATTTATTAGGAGCGTAATTAAATATATTAGATCACGATATTTACGTAACGAGAACACTTAAAACGCGAACACAAATAATCACGAACGTGTAACTTAACATCGAGACACGGAAAAAGTTACGGGTACCCCAAGTGGGGCCCCCTACTCGCGACAACAAGGACAAATGGGCCAAGCCCATTTGTCAAATTTTACTAAAAGGGAAAAAGGGATTTTTCACTACTCATTTACAATTACAGAAGATTTTTAGCAAAAACCTAAAAACCCTCCTTCCTTGTTCTTTTTGTGCCGCCACCCTACAAACACCACAAGGAGGTGGTTTGTGATCTTAGATCTTGGAATTTTAGTTGGTGATCGTGTTTGTTCTTCATCCTTTTGATCCACGAATTCGGTAAATACTTTTTAAACTTTTTCTTTTGATTTGATCTTTTTATAAATCAAGAACATGTTATGTTTTTACAAAAACCTAATAAATAAACATGGATCTAACATGATTTAGGGTTTAATAAAAGCAAAAGTATGTTCTTAAGGGGTGTTTGTTTTGGCCGCAGGCTGCACCAAACCCGAAGGGGGTTTCGGTTTGGCCAACCGACCACCACCTAGACCATATGGTCTTGGTTGGTTGGTGTGGGTCCCACGGCAGCCTCAAGACACGGGGTACCCCGACTTGGTTCGGGGTACGGTGTCGATTTCATGTCCGGTTCATGGTGATTAGTCTAGATCCGGTTCATGGTGTATGTTTAGTTTTATTTTTTTTTATGATCTTATGTTAAAATTAAATTAATAAATGACATGATTAATTTAATAACATGACTTAGGTTATTGTAATTATTAATAATCATGAAATTAATTAACCTAAGTATTTTATATTTTAAACTTATAATTAATTAATTATTTAAAAACCATGATTATAACTAATTAATTAACTTGACTTAGGTTATATTATTAATATATAATAATACATGTTTTAACCTAGGTATTTAACTTTATTTAATTAAAAACATGTTATACTTTAATTAAATATTTTAACCTATAGTTTAATTTAATTACATGAAATAATTATTAAACTATACATTATATCATATGACTTAGGAAATAATCATGAGAACACTAAGGCTTATATACTTAGCTTATTTAACCAGCTTATTTCTAATTATGGAAACTTTCTATTTTTAGAAACTTAATTAAATAAGGCAGCTAATCTATTTATGGAAACCTTCTATTTTTAGAAACTTATTTATTTCAGGCAGCTAATCTATTTATGGAAACTTATTTAATTAAGGCAGCTAATCTATTTATGGAAACTTTCTATTTTTAGAAACTTATCTATTTTAAGCAGTAAATCTATTTTTGGAAACTTTCTATTTTTGGAAACATTCTATTTTTGGAAACTTTCTATTTTTGGAAACTTTCTATTTTAGGAAACCTACTATTTTTGGAAAGTTACTTATTATTACACAGTAAGTATAATAACACATGAAATACCAGAAATACTTAATCAGATTTAACAGAATATAAGATAAACACAGTGTAAGGCTTAAAAACAGTAAAACATGGTAAGAACACATAAAATAAGCTAAGACATAACATAAAACCAGCTACGTATTTAGTAAGCAGATACTTATCCATGTATGTATTTATGTAGCACTAGTGATTCAGAAGTAGGATTCCTCTCAGTTCATCTTCTTCGTTCACTGGAAATAAGGTACGGATTCCCGTCCTTTCAGTATGGACATTCTTTCCTTATTAGGATTCCCCGTATGCAGCCAACTGTTTTCCCGTAGTATAAGTTATGTGTTTGATTGCTTATGTTTAATTAAGATTACCTATAGCCATATACATGCATGACCAGTTTCACCTAGTTATGGAGGTACCATAACCATAACATTAGAGGCACTGATGTTATGACTTCACCACGGCGGAGTGATTGCTCGTGGCGTCCCTTCAGCTTTTGGCCATTTATATTATATTTATCATGTGGGGCGTATGGGTGCATCCTAGTTACATGTTTTTAGTCAGGATTTCATGGTAAATGTGGTGTGTGCCTTGCATCCTTCACAAGGAGCTGATCCCTCCTACCCAAAAACCAGTATATTATATTAGAGGCAGCCCCTCTAATTTGCATGATGAGGTCACCCCTCCAAGTATTCATGCACGGTGGATTTTCATGACCTATATTGGCTAATGGTAAAATATGACAAACAGTTTTTATAAGATAAACATAAGACTTTCAAACTATAAAACCAGTTTATTTAAGACTTAACCAGGTTACTCGGGACTTAGTTTTCTTCCGCTGTTATATGTTATATGCTTATCCTATTCATGCTTTATTGTACATCCGTGCACTGAGCGTATTTGCTCAGCCGTTTTCCTTTTCTATGTTCCCTAAAACGGCACGTACGGGACGCTCGTAGACACTAAGAGTACGTGCATATGGATTGGAAGCTGTCTAGCCTTCTTTACTTTATGCATTTCCATTCTTATGATAATTTTGCTATGGACATTGTTTAGTCCTTTCCTTTACTATACTATGTTTGTGTGTGATGAGCTTTACTTTTGGACTACCGATGTTTGATTCCGGTATTTTCCTTTTTATAGTCAATTAATGTTTAGACATTTTTCCTTGTATGCTTTGATGACACGCCATAATTGCATGTGATATTTCCATTATCAAAATAGGGTGTTACACATCTTTTCTTAATTGCACCATTAAGTCCTTAAGTCTTTAATCTTCTTAAATCTTGGACTTTAATGACTTTGTCTCGGGATTTCTTTAAACTCGTCTTGACATTTCTTCATAAATAAGACTTGAGTTCTTTGGCTTTTAGTAAACTTCCGTCTTTTAACTTTTTCTTCGATAAATCTTCAGAACTGGTCTTGGACTTTCGTTCTTTTTGCACTCTTGATTTCTTTGACTTCGTCTTTCGTCTTTTTCTTCGATAAAAGCCCGTGAATTCTCGTGTTTTCTCCCCTTTCCACATTTTCGTCCTAAATCACAACAAAAACACAAACCACGCATAATTCTGACATTTATGACATAAAATACACGTTTTGGTCCGGTTATTATTGTAATTAAGTGGTAAAAAGGATGGGTGTTTACACACCTATCAAATCCCCTACACTTGACCATTGCAATGTCCTCATGCAATGCATTAGTTACAAAGCACGTTTACACTTTTCATCACAATCAATCCATATTGGCCTTTATTAAAGAGATAGAAAATTATAAACATAAAGAAATCAAAAACATACCTTCGGGTTTTTTAAATGTCATGAATGATCATCATTCTCAAGTTTTCACTTTCTCCAAACCAAGCTTAAAAACGAGATCATTGTTATTATAAGTTAGCAAACTAACACGAACTCATGTGGGCCAATTATTCACTTAGACTCCCTTATTCCTAGGTGTATCTCTTATATTTTATTATTGTCTTGAATGATCACGAGGATGCATTGTTGACTTATTTCGATAGTTATTAAGTCTGAAAATAAAGTGGGACGATTTAATCAATAGTTAGCTAAAGGACAAAATCTTTTAAAACTGATTCTCGGGACCTCAAAAAATTCATATCTTGGCATAACTCGCTTCGCGATTTGAGACGTTTCTCGGACCGATATTTGGCAGCGACTTCATACTTCAAATCTTGAGAGACGTTCATGAAATAATGGCCTTCTCTTCATAATAGGAATTTCTTCACTTGAAGTTTTGAGAGATTCTTCATATTTGGACCACGACTTCTTCATTTTTCTCCAATCTTTATTTTGGACTTTGATATACAACGATCCGCCTCCTTTTTGGACTTGGATCTATTTATCCTCATACCTTGTTAGGGCCTTTTTGGATAGACTTCTCCATGATCTTTTGGGGAGTACTTGCTTTTCGTCGTGTGTCTTGATCCTTCATATTGATTTTCGATAAATGATTCTTCACATCACTTTTGGATCTTTAGCAACAAAATGTAGCCCTCATGCCTTGTTAGGACCTTTTTGGACTCGCCAATCTTCGCATCCCGCTTCAATAAGTTATGCCTTGGCTATGAACTCTAATCCATACTGAGAAACTTTTAAACGATCTTGGGCTAGAAGCTAAGTAACTTCTCAAATTGTACAACCTTATTTATTGCAGATAAATTTATTAGCAAGCGATGGGAGAATAGGCTCATAATTAACTCACATAAATTCATGAAAGAATACCAAACTTATAACTGACTCTATCATCTCTCGTTCTCCACAGTTTAAAATCTCAAGGAATGAGACTCATGGATGCTTAGCCTATTAAATCAAAGTTTTGTATTTTCGAGTCGCCTATAGGATCTTGCAAATTCTTAGACTTTTTCAAGTTTAGAAATCGCGTTTTAAAGTTCCCTTGATAAACGACTCTCTAGGATCAATTATAGGAACTTGCGAAAGTTCTTGTTCTTAACCCGTGAGAGTTAAGACTTTCGCGTTTTATAGCTCCCTATATAAAAGCCTAGCAAAACTTGACTTAAACACGTTAAGGATACTAGCTAGAGTAAACTTAGACAAGTAAACTCGGGTTGAGTCAAAAGATTCACAATGTTGAAAATTAAAACCATTTTATTAAAATTTATTCTAATAAGGAAAGAAAATAACTATACAATGGGGAAAACTAATAGGCCAAAATAGTTCAAAATTTTTTAAAAATGTCGAAAAATTGATTTTCCGGTTAAAATGAGGAAAATACAAGGAAAAGGCCACTTAACTTCGATAGAAGTCCCTCCTACACTTAATATAAACATTGTCCTCAATGTTTAAGCATGTGGGAGTAAACTCCCCTACACTTAGGACATTGTGCATGTTGTTTAAATTTCGCTAAGTAAAAGACAGCTAACGAGATTCCTATTTTAATATTGGAAAATATAAAATAGTGAATCGAAAAGAGTTTAGGATAGAACCGGGAAGAAGGGAACACGGAATCACGGTTTGTCAAAAGTCATCAAGAGTGTGTCTTTGAAGCTCGACTCCCTGAATAGTATAAGAGAGGAAATAGCAAACACCAACGGGTCTCCCCCCTACACTTATGGTAAAAATAAAGAAAAAGATAGATAGATAGGCGGGTTGCCTCCCGAGAAACGCTCGTTTTTGTTAACCGAGTCACGAGCCTGAATCGTCCCCGAATTAAATGGTCCATGGGGAAGCCTAAAATGTAATACCGGGATCAAAAACCTTGTCCTCGTTCCTGGAGGAATATAACAAAGGAGAGGCAGGAGGATAAGTCTTGAATGGTAGGAAGGTCCTTTCAACATACGAGAAGTATGTGAAATCTTGATCCACGGGAGGTGGGGTGGGTAAAGGAATCACATTGTCATCCTCCAATGACAATGGATGCTGACCAATTGGCAAAGCCGTAAGGGTATCAATCATAGAATGGTCATTTTCACCTCCCGGGTCAAAGCACTCATCCTCATTTCCCGGAGAGTGAGATTGATACATCACCCGCTTGGGCGTGCATTCAGTGGGATGGGGGGAAATATCTTAGCAGAAGTAAGAGAAGAATTACCTTCCACCTGCGGTACATTTCCAGTAGAGTGAGAACTCTCCACCTCTGCGATAAAAGGGGGAATGGCTAACAAAGTATGTTCATTAATAGCAGTAGAATAAGAGCTATGAATGTCCTCAATCCCTTCGTCAAAGAGAGGATTCACCTCACTAGATATGTAAGCGTCATCAAAATCAAATAAAGGGTTCGAATAAATCTTGAAAGTTTCCTTCGGAACGTCTTCATCAGATAGTGACTCGTCATCACTAGAAGTAAAATCATCATCTTGATCAAAAAGAGGATTAGAGAAAGCTAAAGAATCCTCTCCCAAAGTGTTGGTGGAAGGAACATCATCAGAAGAAAGTGCATCATACTCATCGTCACTGTCGGATGTCAACTCATATTCACTTGGAATTGGGACAAGGTCCTCATCCCTTAGGATGGTTGAATCCTTAGGCTCCAGAGCCGGCAAGTCGGGAGAAGGAATAGAATTCTCATCGTTCCAAGAAATAGGACTCTCATCGTTATCACTATCATTATTATATGGAGGCACAAGAGGAGGAGTATAAGCATTAAGGTTAGATACTTGCTATTGGTGCTGATCCGCTTGACATTTCTCCATGATCTTGTTGCAAGCTTCTTGAACTTTGTGAAAGTTGTCAAAAATTGTGGCAAGTTGTTCAGGATGAAGTGCACAAAAGGGTTGATGATTGACGGTGTGACGTGGGGGCTCAAAGTTATACACATTGGGATGATAGCTCGGAACTTTCTCAAAGACCTTCGACGGATCACAAGAAGAAGCATCGTGTGGGCCCCCACAAATATAGCACCACGGGTATGGAGAAAAACCCGGTGCATCTTGAGGATAAGGATTGTCATAGACGGGAGAAGGTGAGAATGTATTGTAAGAGGAGAAGTATGAATTTGTTGAATTGCAAAATGGACAAAATCCAAATTATGTATCGTCGATATCACACACCGCTCACAAGTACACCATTGACATGTTTGAAAACCATGCCATGGTCTCCCACACCGTACGCAAGACGAATCCATGAAGAATTATAAATAAGAGGGGTAAAGAAAAGAATTAAACATAATAGAGGATAAAGAGGAATATTTTTGGTGCAAAACTTTGGAAAATAAATGCTTTTTATGATTTTTCAAATGTTTTTGGGATTTTTTGAAAATTTTTGACACGAAAAATAACGTTCACGAGTGAACGGATCCCAAAAAGCAACGAGTCTCTCACAGAAAACCGTTAATCTTTACGAAAAGAGCCGGCAGCGGCGCCATTTTAATGTATAGATTTTACTAGTTGAAAAAGTTCGTTTTCTCGGTATCTTAACGAATTGATATCTGGTTCAAAGTACGACTCAATTGTTTTTGGTGAAAAAGAATATTTTTGGTTGTTTTAAAATAAATGTGCAAAGACGTAAAAGTAAAAGGCAAGTAAAATAAATCTAACTCTAATTTAAAGTAAATGACAAGTATTTAAAAGCGTGACGAAAAGTAAACATCACTAAAAGTAAATAACGCAAACTTAAATCTAACTAAGGCAAACTTAAAACGCAACTAAAACTTAAAACTAAGGCAAGGCTAAAATAAATCTAAGGCCAATAAACTTAAAGTGCAACTAAGGAAAAAAGGCGGGAAAAATAAAGCTTGAAGATTAAAAACAGAAAGTTAAAAACTGAAACTAAAAAGAACCTGAAAATAGCTCATCCGGAATAAACCTTCGTTCGGAATAATCACTCATCTGGAATGTCACCTTCGTTCGGAATGATTCTTCTTCACTCGGAATATTAACCAAAACCCTTGATCCGGAATAACTTCTTTATCCGGAATATGTCACTTATCCGGAATAAAGTCTTGATTCGGAATAGTTGAGCTTGATCCGGAATGTTGCTGATCCGGAATGTTTTCCGAATGAATCCCATTGATCCGGAATGTTTAAGATTCCGGATGAAGACCTTGATCCGGAATAATTACTTATTCTGAATAAAACACCTTGATCCGGAATATCTCCTTGATCCGGAATGTTGGATATTCCGAATGAATACTTTGGCTAAACCCTTGATCCGGAACGTTTGGTTGATTCGGAATGAAAGGATGATCCGGAATGTTTGGTATTCCGAAGGAAAGGTTTGATCCGGAATAATAAATTATTCCGAATAAACACCACTGTTCCGGAATGTCTAATATTCCGGATGAACAACCCTTGATCCGGAATGTTTCTTCACAAAGCCTTCACTCGGAATGTTTTGCTGGGCTTGATCCGGAATGATCCTGGGAAACAGAAAACAGCGAAGAACACGTAAGAAAGGAAAAAGCACGAATCTAAACAAATACTAATCAAATCAACCAAAAGATTAAATCAAACTAATCAAATAACATCTACTAATCATAAAAAAAACAATCCAAATCAATCAAACTAACAAAACTAATCAAAATAATCAAAACCCACTTTAATCAAATCAATAAAATAAGAACATGAACATGAACAATAAACATAAAAATTAAAGATTAAAGAAAGGTAGATAGGAGATGAACAATAAAAGTAAAGATTGACAATAATTAAAAGGAAACTTACTTGAAATTAAAGGTATTTAAGGTGCAAGACAAGTATTTAAATTGGACAAGAAATTAAATGACATGTATTTAAATGTTCAAGGTAATGAAAATGGAAGAACTAGTGTCACTCTAGCCAACAAAACTAATGAAATGAAATCCTAATCTATTTATAGGGGAGGATTAGGAGGTGCTTAGGAAGCTTCCTCCCCTCTTTCATCTTTTCTTAATTGCACCATTAAGTCCTTAAGTCTTTAATCTTCTTAAATCTTGGACATTAATGACTTTGTCTCAGGATTTCTTTAAACTTGTCTTGACATTTCTTCATAAATAAGACTTGAGTTCTTCGGCTTTTAGTAAACTTCCGTCTTTTGACTTTTTCTTCGATAAATCTTCAGAATTGGTCTTGGACTATCCGTTCTTTTTGCACTCTTGATTTCTTTGACTTCGTCTTTCGTCTTTTTCTTTGATAAAAGCCCGTGAATGCTCGTGTTTTCTCCCCTTTCCACATTTTCGTCCTAAATCACAACAAAAACACAAACCACGCATAATTCCGACATTTACGACATAAAATACACGTTTTGGTACGGTTATTATTGTAATTAAGTGGTAAAAAGGATGGGTGTTTACACACCTATCAATAACATGCATGAAATGTTAAAATAACAGAACTCAAACACTCATTCTACACAAACTCAGTCAAACACCAACTTCACATAAGCATGCTTTTTAACAGAAATACTAAGGGAGTTCAAGGATACCCAATCTAGCTTTGTTCAAGCCAAATAACTTCCTGATGCCACCAGTTCACTCTATCTGCTAGAAGGTTTGTTTATGCAATGGGCTTATGAATGCTACTTTAGAGAAGATGGTGCAAAGAGAATGGATTCTAGACTACAACAATAAAAAGAATCTTAGACTACAACAGTCTAATATGGCTCCTTGTTCCTTTTCGAACACAACACCAAAACAAGAAAGTTCAAGCTCAAAATAAATAGGCTATAATCTAGTTTTCATGTAGCTTATAGCTTGTTTATTTGAACAGTAAGCTGTTAAAACAAGGAAAAAAATATGATCCAAATAACTTTTCAAAACCTCAACTTTTGGAACCAAATCTTCAAACTGAAAAAGTAAGAATAGAAACAAAACACAAGCTATACACCCTTTGTATAAGCTAAAGTTGTCAACTTTAGCTTATCCAAAGCTTAGAGCTTATGGATCTCCAAAAATCTTTTACTCAAAACCTATTTTGGATAAACAAGTGAAATAATTTTGCAAGAACAATACATAAAGTTACACTAAAACAGATAATTAAAAGGAACTCAGCAATATTTATAAGATTAAAAACAACAGTTTTCATTAATATTTAGAAAATTACAAAATTTCTAGAACAAAGAAAAAACGATAAACCATACTGCCTTTTATACAGGCTTACAGATGATTTTAGAATGCATTGAAAATACATGTAAACCCTAAACAATGAAAGTCCTATTCTGTCCTTTGATTTCAAATTTGAAAAATAGTCAAATATGCCATGTGAATGATTCTGTTGTGTCTTGTGATGCCAACTTGCTTGAATTGATCTCCAACGTTCATTTACCATTAAGGAGCAACTAAATCGCATGTGACGTTGATTTGGTTGAGTATAGGGAAAAGTGTGAGAGGGAAAGGGCAGGGCACCCATGTGGGGGTGTCCCTGGTGGTGATGTGGCAGGTTAGTGATGGGGTTTAGCTAAAAAGACCCTTAATTATGATTCTGGAAAACAAGGCTTAGTATTTTTGGGTATTTAGTTTTTTTATGATTAGGGTTCATGAGTTGAGATTTGGGGGAGAGATGGGTACAGTAGGTGTTTAGTGGAAATTAGGGGTTAGTTAATAATAATTCAAATGAATTATTAATAAGAAAAGGACCGGGTTATAAAAGGTAATGGTGTTAATCCTAATTAATCCATACACAAGAATTAAGAATAGAAATAGAGAGAAGTTAGAGAGAGAAAGTAGTGAGAGAAACTAGAGAGATGGTGGAAGGTTTATGTAAACTAGATAGAAGTTTACAATGGACCAACACCCTCTTCCACACATGGAAGAGGGTTTATATACCCTAGGCTTGTATGGGTCGTGGGTTTAGTGACATGGGTCGGGCTTGGCTTGACTTGGGCTTAACGCCCCTAACTTATACAATATTAGCTTAAAATACAAGCCTGGTTAACCCGACTAACCTATTATAATACAAGACCTTTAACGACTAAGATGACCTATTACATTCTTGTTCGACTATGTAAAATATAGGGCTAACAATCTCCCCTAATGTATCGGTCATCTTTAAATACATAAGATGATTGAGTGAATACATTCTTGTGGAGGTGATCTTCTAATACTAGGTTTTGCCTCGTATGAAAAGTTATCGTCCGATCTTTTCGAATTGACTATTGGTTAATGTGTGACTCAGTCGTTCTTGGTGGAATATAAAGGAAAAAGGTGGTTATCTATTTTGAACTACAATGAATGAAAATGTCATTGCGTAAATGGTAGAAATAAAGTAAAAACAAAAGCGATAAACTAATTAAAACTTAAATAAAAGACTCTGAAAGAAATTAAGTAAATGATGAAAATATAAAAGCTTTAAAAATAAAGGACGAGAAATTAAAACTTAAAGAAATGAAAATTTGAAAATAAAAACACGTTTAAAATTAAACTAAGACGAACAAGTAAAAATAAAGCTAAGTAAAAATAAGACAAAACAATTAAAATAAAGCTAATTAAAAATGGCGGGAAAAATAGGTTCAAAAATTAAATTTAAATAAAAACTATTTAATTTCGCAATTATATTAAAACTATGAATTAATTTCGCAATAAAACAATTAATTTTGCAATAATAAACAAGATTTCGCAACTTTGTTGTGATTCAATTTCGCAATAATTGCAAAATTAAGGCACAATGTCGCAATAATGCACAATGTCGCAATAATGCACAATGTCGCAATAATTGTACAATGTCGCAATAATGCACAATGTTGCAATGAATACACAATGTCGCAATAATTCACAATGTCGCAATAATTGCAAAATTGAATTAGATTTCCTAAAAAATAGGAAATCGTAAAAGGACGAAAATAAGCACTTAAAACTCAAATTTTAAAGGACAATAAGCCAAGAAAAACAACAATAAGCTAACCAAAACTAATAGATGAATGATAAAACTTATAAAAACTTTAAAAACAAACAAAGAAATGTAAAAAGATGCAAACTTTATGTAAAAAGTAGACGAAAAGGATTAAGATTAAGAACACGAAACAAACAAGAACAAAGATTATGAAAAAGATTAAGATTAATCAAACCAGAAAGGTAGAATGAGATGATTAAAAAGCTTAAAATTAAAAGATTAAAGACAAGATTAAAGATTAAAATTTAAAAACATGAAATAAATCTAGAGAGAGAAAGTAAAAACTAGAGAGAGAAAGCAAAACTACACTACTCCTATTACATAAAAATAAACTAACTAGAAATTATCTAACTATCTAACCAACCCCCTAATGACATATTAGGGGGGTATTTATAGGAGGAGTGGAAGTTAGCATGTGTTGCTTCTTTCTTTCTTCTCTCGCCTTTTCGTCTTCTCTTCGACTTTTTTCGACTTTGTCTTGGGATTAATCAAACTCGTCTTAAAATGTCTTCATTTATTAGACATGAGTTCTTCGACTTCATTATACTTCCGTCTTTAGACTTTTCTTCGATAAATATTCAGAATAGGCCTTGGACTTCCGTTCTTTTTGCACTCTTGATCTTTTGACTTCCTCTTTTGTCTTTTTCTTTAATAAAAGCCCGTGAAAGCCCGTGTTTTCTTCCCTTTTCATATTTTGGTCCTAAAGCACAACAAAAACACAAACCACGCATAATCCTGACATTTACGACATAAAATACACGTTTTGGCTTGGTTATTATTATAATTAAGTGGTAAAAGGATAAGTGTTTTCACACTTATTAAATCCCCTACACTTGACCATTGCAATGTCCTCATGTAATGCATTAATTAAAAAGCACGTTTTACATTGTTCATCATAATTAACCTACATTGGCCTTTATTAAACACAAGACATAAAAGAGATAGAAAATTTATAAAAAGAAGAAAACAAGTAAAAAGATAAAAAACTTACCTTAGGGTTTTGGCATTTCATGAATGATTATCATCCTCAAGTTTCACGTTCCCCATACCAAGCTTAAAAACGAGATCATTGTTATTATAAGTTAGCAAACTATCACAAACTCATGTGGGCAATTATTCACTTAGACTCCCTTATTCCTAGGTGTATCTCTTATATATTATTGTTGTCTTGAATGATCATGAGGATGCATTGTTTGACTTATTTCGATAGGTTATTAGGCTGTAAATAAAGTAGGACGATTTAATCAATAGTTAGCTAAAGGACAAAATCTTTTAAAACTGCTTCTCGGGACCTCATAAAGTTCATATCTTGGCATAACTCGCTTCACGATTTGAGACCTTTCTCGAACCGATATTTGGCATTGAATTCATACTTCAAATCTTGAGAGATGTTCATGAAATAATGGTCTTCTCTTTATATTTGGAATTTCTTCACATGAACTTTTTGAGAGATTCTTCATACTTGGACCATGACTTCTTCATTTTTCTCCGATCTTTATTTGGGATTTTGATTTACAACGATCCGCCTCCTTTTAGGACTTGGATCTATTTATCCTCATACCTTGTTAGGGCCTTTTTGGATAGACTTCTCCATGATCTTTAAGGGAGTATTTGCTTTTCGTCGTGTGTCTCGATCCTTCATATTGATTTTTGATAAATGATTCTACACATCACCTTGGATCTTTAGCAACAAAATGTAGCCCTCATGCCTTGTTAGGGCCTTTTCGGACTCGCCAATCTTCGCATCCCGCTTCAATAAGTTATGCCTTGGCTATGAACTCTAATTAATACCGAGAAACTTTTAAACGATCTTGGGCTAGAAGCTAAGTAACTTTTCAAATCGTACAACCTTACTTATTGCAATTATATTTATTAACAAGCGATGGGAGAAAAAGCTTATAATCAACTCACATAAATTCATGAAAGAATACCAAACTTATAATTTACTCTATCATCTCTCGTTCTCCATAATTTAAAATCTCAAGGATTGAGACTCGTGGATGCTTAGCCGATTAAATCAAAGTTTTGGGTTTTGAAGTCATCTATAGGATCTTGCAACTTCTTAGACTTTTTCAAGTTTAGAATTCGCATTTTAAAGTTCCCTTGAAAAACGACTTTCTAGGATCAATTATAGGAACTTGCGAAAAGTTCTTGTTCTTAACCCGTAAGAGTTAAGACTTTCGCGTTTTAAAGTTCCCTATATAAAATCCTAGCAAAACTTGACTTAAACACGTTAAGGATACTAGCTAGAGTAAACTTAGATAAGTAAACTCGGGTTGAGTCAAATGATTCACAACGTTGAAAAATTAAAACCACTTTATTAAAATTTATTCTAGCAACGAAATAAAATAACTATAATAAAGGTAAATACTAATAGGCCAAAATAGATTAAAAAAATTGAAAAATGTCGAAAAATCAATTTTCCGGTTAAAATGAGGACAAATACAAGGAAAAGCCCACTTAACTTTGATAGAAGTCCCCCTACACTTAATATAAATATTGTCCTTAATGTTTAAGCATGTGGAAGTAACCTCCCCTACACTTAGGACATTGTGCACTTTGTTTAAATCTTGCTAAGGAAGAGACAACTAAAGTGATTCCTATTTCAATCATAAATGATAAAATAATGAATCAAAAAAGTTTAGGATAGAACCGGGAAGACGGGAACACGGGATCACGGTTCGTCAAAAGTCATCAAGAATGGATCTTTGATAGCTCGAATCCCTACACATGATTAGAAAGAAAACAACAAACACATACTAGGGTCCCCTACACTTATTATAAAAACAAAGGAAAAGGATAGATACTGCAGGTTGCCTCCCGAGAAGCGCTTGTTTTTGTTAACCGCGTCGTGATCCTGACTCGACCTTGATTATCATGGTAAGAAGCTTGAAGAACATCCATCGGGATCAAAGACATAGTTTTCATCCATCAAGTAGCACAAGCTTAAGGCGAACAAGGCAAGCCAAAGAAGAGTAGGCAAGGTTCCCTTAAGCAAAGATGGAGCACGATGGTAGCAAGGGTGATGAGGTACAAGCATATCTCCATTGTGTCCAAAAATCTTTCCTTTTATTTCATCAGATGGATACTGATATGGCTTAAAAAGTTAAATACCGGGATCGAACACCTTTTCCTTTAGGGGAAAATAACACTCAGGCTCAGCAGACCTTGAAGAAGATCCACACATAAATCGCACAACCTCATCCTCAGAGGGAGGATAGAGAGGTGTCAAGACATAGGTGCTACGGGTTTCTTCTCCTTTGTAACGGGTTTCTTCATATCCAAAGGAGGATAAAGACCATAATCATCAAAGTCCAAAGGAGGAGCATCACTCTCATTTGGGAAGTAGGTATTGAAAAAAGTAGCAAAATCTTCCTAAAATGAGTAATTATCCAAAGTATCAATAGTGGTTGGTGGAGGATCTTCATCAAAAGTAGGAGTATGGTCATCATGAGAAGAATCACTTAAGAGAGTATCAGCATCATCAAAATCATCATAAGTTGGCATGTCTGGATACTCTGAAACAAAAGAAGCAGGATCATCTCCATCGGAACTAGAATCATCATCATAGTTATCATAAATTGGTGGAGTCTCCTGAATTGGTCGTGGATCCAAATTGGGGAGAGAATCATCAAAATCATCCACATCGTCTTGAAAAAGTGGATTGTCATAGGAAGACTCGAAAAGAGGATTATCATATACAACAAAGTCATCAAGCTTAAAACTTTCGAAAGTAGGAGTAATCTCTTCTTGAAGCACTTTACTGATTTTCGCGGATTCTTTTCCATTTATCTTACTTGTAATCTTCCCCATCTTAAAAACATGAGCATCATTCCCGACTCTTAATATTAGCTCACCCTCGGAAACATCGACAAGAGCTTTTCCGGTTCTCAAAAATGGTCGTCCAAGTATTAACGGAATAAGAGGGTCCATTTCATAATCAACAACAACAAAATCGACCGGAAAAGTGAAGGTACCAACTTTAATAAAAACATCTTCGGCAATACCAACGGAGTAAGAGAGAGTGCGATTTGCTAGCTCAAGAGTAATCTTTGTCGGTGTAAGGTCGGGTAATGATAGCTTTTTCCACACACTTAATGGCATCAGATTTATACTTGCCCCGAGATCAGCTAAGGCAGTAAATTCTTCGGTTTTGTTGAAAATGCAAGGCAACACAAAACGTCCGGGATCTCCAAGTTTCTCCAGAAGTTCTTTAAGAAGGACGGCAGAACAATTTTCATTCAGTCGAGTATTAACAAACTCGGCCATCTTCTCATTCTTATTAAGCAAGTCCTTAAACATCTTAACAAATTTAGGCATTTGGGCTAGAGCTTCAACAAGGCTAAAGGTGATGGTCAGTCCTGAAATCTTCTTCAAAAAGTTGGACACTTGAATATCATCCTTGGTGAGCAATTAGCACTTGTCTAAGCGAGAAGGATAAGGGATATTGGGTTTAGGTGGTGTAGGTGTAGCAGGTAAAGGTTGAGATGTTGAGGGTTGAGAAATAGAAGGTTTAGAGGTGGTAGGTGGGGTTGGTGGAGGGTTTTGCTTGGGTACTTCTTCATTAATAGGTGGAGACGGTAATGGAGAACTAGTACCAGTGTGGTAGTAGGAGGGATAAATGGGGGTGGAGGAGGTGTAGATGGAGTAACGAGAGGAGGGATAGAAGGTCCTACTAGAGTTTCTCCACTTTGAGTAGTAATAACACTCACATTTGCTCTAGGGTTTGTTTCGGTTGTAGAAGGAAGAGCACCTTGGGGACAAAGGGTTTGTAACATTTGAACGAATTTCCTATCCGTGGACTCTTGCATTTGTCTAGTAGATTATTGCATTGCTTGCATTATTTTCTCATGTTCATTCAATTTTTGCCAAACCAAGTCCATTGGCGGATGAGGTAAATTGAACCCTTATTGTTGAAAACCTTGGTTTGGGTATTGGTTATAAGGTGGAAAACCTTGAGGATTGAAACCTTGGTGTTGAAAACCTTGGTTTTGCATGTGATAGTTTCCCTGGTTTGCATTGGAGCCCCTCACATTAGCATTTTGTGTAACATTTGCTCTTGGTGGCCCTTGGTTGTTATGGTTGGGTGGTGGTGGTCTTTGCTGAAAACAGGGTGGAGCCAAGTAATTTGTCGAGTTGTAAGACAAGTGATTAACATCGACATTAGGCTTGAAATGAACTCTCTCGGTGGTGTTGTAAGAATACACTTCCCCGTGAGATTGATCATAAGCTTTATCACAATTAGCATAAGAGTGTGGCCCACCACAAGTTTCACAAGTTATATTAAGAGCATTGTTGTTTTTGGCATTGTTAAAGGCTTGTAAAGCAAGTGCTTCAAAAACCGTAGTAAGCATATCAAGTCTCCTCTCGGTGTCACTAGTGCTAGCACTAGCCACATTATCCCGAACACTTTTGGTTTGCAATTTAGATTTATTCTCAATAATATCCCATGCGGCATTAGAAGACTTAACCAAAATATTACCCCCCCGAGGCACTATTTAGTGAATCTTGGTCATTCATGCTTAAACCATGGTAAAAAGTGTTAATTTGATGCACTTTTGTGAAACCATGTTGTGGACACTTTCTTAAAAGTTCCTTAAAACGATCCCAAGATTCACTAAATGTCTCACCGTACTTTTGTTCAAAGTTAATGATTTCATTCCGCAAAGCGGTAGTATGTGAGGGTGGGAAAAAGTAATTTATGAATTTGGTCTTTAAATCCGACCACGTAAGAATACTTTGTGACGGTTCCTTATCAAGCCAATGTCGGGCTTGTCCGTCTAAGGAGAAAGTAAAAAGTTGCAAGCGAATTACCTCTTGTGAAACCCCATTAAACCTGACCGTATTAGTGAGTTGAAGAAACCGTTTGATATGGTCATGAGGATCATCAAGTGCACGCCCCAAGAATGGTTGAGCAGAAACCATTTGAATGAAGCCAGATTTGAGCTCAAAGTTGTTGGCTCCAATCTCGGGTATGACAATAGCATCGGTGTTGGCCTCTACGTACGATTGCAAAAGCTCGATCATTGGTTGATTGTCCATGGTGACAATAGGTGGAGTAATGACTTCGGCTTGAGCTACTTTCGTCTTACGAGCACGAGTACGCATGCACACCTACAAAAGGAAAAGAAAGATAGACAAGAAATATTTTTGGTTTTTTATGTTTTTCTATTTTTTTATATTTTTGAAAATTTTATATTTTTTAGGATATTTTGAAAATATTTTTGAAAAATGCAAGAAAAAATAACGTTCAAGAGTGAACAGATCCCAAAATCCAACGCGTCTCTCACAATAAACCGTTAATCTTCACGAAAAGAGCCGGCAGCGGTGCCATTTAATACAAGGTTTTAGCCAAGTATAAAAATTTTATCGTCTCGTCTCGATTCGAATTGATCTCCGGTTGAATGTGTGACTCAGTTGTTCTTGGTGGAAAAGAAATGGTTTGGTCGTTGTTGTAAAGTAAGAGTGCAAAACTTTAAAGTAAAAGACAAAATAATAAAAGAGATAAGCTAATTAAAACTTAAATAAAAGACTTTGAAATAAATTAAGTAAATGACAAAAATTTAAAAGCTTTAAAAATAAAGGACGAGAAATTAAAATGTAAAGAAATGAAAACTTGAAAATAAAAACACGTTTAAAATTAAACTAAGACGAACAAGTAAAAATAAAGCTAAGTAAAAATAAGACAAAACAATAAAATAAAGCTAATTAAAAATAGCGGGAAAAATAAGTTCAAAAATTAAATTTAAATAAAAACTATTTAATTTCGCAATTATATTAAAACTATGAATAAATTTCGCAATAAAACAATTAATTTCGCAATAATAAACAAGATTTCGCAACTTTGTTGTGATTCAATTTCGTAATAATTGCAAAATTAAGGCACAATGTCGCAAATGATAATGTCGCAATAATGCACAATGTCGCAATAATTGCACAATATCGCAATAATGCACAATGTCGCAATAATTGCACAAAGTCGCAATAATGCGCAATGTCGCAATAATTGCAAAATGTCGCAATAATACACAATGTCGCAATAATTCCACAATGTCGCAATAATGCACAATGTCGCAATAATTGCACAATATCGCAATAATGCACAATGTCGCAATAATTGCAAAATCGAATTAGATTTCCTAAAAAATAGGAAATCGTAAAAGGACGAAAATAAGCACTTAAAACTCAAATTTTAAAGGACAATAAGCCAAGAAAAACACCAATAAGCTAACCAAAACTAATAGATGAATGATAAAACTTATAAAAACTTTAAAAATAAACAAAGAAATGTAAAAAGACGCAAACTTTATGTAAAAAGTAGACGAAAAGGATTAAGATTAAGAACACGAAACAAACAAGAACAAAGATTATGAAAAAGATTAAGATTAATCAAACAAGAAAGGTAGAATGAGATGATTAAAAAGCTTGAAATGAAAAGATTAAAGACTAGATTAAAGATTAAAACATTAAAACATGAAATAAATCTTGAGAGAGAAAGTAAAAACTAGAGAGAGAAAGCAAAACTACACTACTCCTATTACATAAAAATAAACTAACTAGAAATTATCTAACTATCTAACCAACCCCCTAATGACATATTAGGGGGGTATTTATAGGAGGAGTGGAAGTTAGCATGTGTTGCTTCTTTCTTTTTTCTCTCGCCTTTTCGTCTTCTCTTCGACTTTTTTCGACTTTGTCTCGGGATTAATTAAACTCGTCTTATAATGTCTTCATTTATTAGACTTGAGTTCTTCGACTTCATTAAACTTCCGTCTTTAGACTTTTCTTTGATAAATCTTCAGAATAGGCCTTGGACTTCCGTTCTTTTTGCACTCTTGATCTTTTGACTTCGTCTTTTGTCTTTTTCTTCAATAAAAGCCCGTGAAAGCCCGTGTTTTCTTCCCTTTTCATATTTTGGTCCTAAATCACAACAAAAACACTAACCACGCATAATTCTGACATTTACGACATAAAATACACGTTTTGGCTTGGTTATTATTATAATTAAGTGGTAAAAGGATAAGTGTTTTCACACTTATTATCTTCCTTCTTTGGTCTTGTATCTTGGTCTTGATCTTGTTTGTAACGGCTTTGTTCCTTCATACTTTTGTGATCTTTATCTTGATCCATTGTCATTTGACTTTGAGTGCTTGAGATCTTCATCTTGTGCTCCTTGTGGTTAAGATGACCTATTACATTCTTAAGTATCTTGATTATCGCCATCTTGTGCTCTTGTGACTTCTGAATCAACATGTTCATACTTTGTTGATTTCGAAAGGCTAACAATCACCCATACAAATATAGTTGTAGTTAGTCCTTCAAATATCCATCAGAGTTATAGAAGACTTTAACTTTTAGTATGAACATGTGAAGACGACTTCGGTTAGTATACAGCTACGCCACCATCTTGATATTGAGCAACATATATAGAAACAGATAAAATGGCTTTGAACATTTCATCCTAACTCGATAGCGTTAAAGCTCCGGTCGGTGAAGACCGTTAGACGGTATTAGATACCGTAATCGGGTAGATTCAATTAAGAACCTCATTGACAGGGTTTCCCATCGGTAGTAGCCAGTTCTCTTTACTCGACCGTCTCAAAGCAGACTGCGAACATAAAGAGTGAATCATAAGGATAAGTTATCCGTCTGATTAGAGTCGTCAATTCAGAATTCCTTGAACAAGTTTGATTCTAATATAATCACCCCATTATTTATTTTCAGTTTGTTACAAGCTCGATTCATAGAGAATCTTGCGAGTCACCTACCGCAGTGCTGTTTGATGTTGACACTGGAAGCATTTCCATTCGTCACTATGAGCAATAAAGAGTATCACACTGAATGTTCTGGAAAGATCACAAGGATTTTGCGAAGAAACCTGGAATTAAGTTTAAATCAACTTAAGAAATTAAACTTAGTTGCTTTCTATTTCTCACAAGTTTGATTCGTGCAGAATCACACAAGTTACCTATCATGGGCTTGTTGGATGTTGAATCAAGAAGGATTTCCATCTTCATTGTGAATCGTATCACTCGGATGTTCTGGAAATATCACAAGGATAATGCATAGGACTCGATTGTGTCCTAATGAGATGATAGATTGATCTCTTTTGGCTCTAGACTCGATAGTGCGTTTTGGTAATCGGAGGCTGGAGCAGACTGTCACCTTTTCAATATCAACTAACTCGGAGTGAGAAAGTCAATAGATATGTGTTGATCTACTTGACAATGAGACAAGTTTCTATTGAGAGAAACTCGAATGGATGGGGAAGGGTTGTGCATCACATCACTGGGTCCATGACACTTGTCTTCAAAAGATGTGTTAACCCGATTTCTGCCTAAGTTACATAGAATTTTCAACTCCTTCAATGCTTACCAATACGTCATCACTAGCCCCTTGTTGTGATTGTTCCAGTACTAGCTTAAGTAATTAGTCCGCATTCAGCTTCATTCAACTCCATCTTTCTTAAGGACAACTATTTATAGCTATGGAATGTCCTTGGGTATATCCATCCGGTTCTGGTTTGATCATAAGACTTAGATTCCTATCCTAAACCACCTTTTGACTCCATCGTTCCGTCCTGGATAGTAGGTTGTTTTGGGTAAAGATCGTAACCATAAAACCATGGAAAAACCAATCAAAGTGCCTGTTAAAATCCTTTTTGACACTTTGAAAGTTTTACATTTCTGAAAAGCTCCCCTACACACATGCATCGATATATGAAATAGTTTTGCATGTGAAGGAAAGAGTTGCACTTGAGTCTTTAAGATCACTGCGATATATTACATTTAATCACATTTTCTCCCCCTATCTCTAGTATAAAAACATAATATTAGAGATACCAATTGATTAAAATATGACAAATTCTGAAAACCGTTTGGGAGAGAAACATGTGTGCACGCATGAATCATGGAACATTTGTGGTCGAGTTGCTCCCCCTCAACAATATATGTGTGTCTTAAAACAAAATTTGACAATATTTTGGAAAAACGACACCACAAAATATGTTGAGGTACGAAGTTAAGATGCCTTATCCGATATAATATGTAACATATGACAGATTTAATATCATTTTCGGAATGTGTTGGATACATAAAATATGACAATATATGAGATGTACCCAACAACATTAAAGGCTTGATTTTAAAACGCTCCCCCTCAAAAATTGATCAAAATAACATATGACAGTTTTTAGATATAAAAACCACTTTATGAGGAAGGGAGTGTTGAACACACAATTTTGAAAGATTTAGAACAACCTTTTGAGAAATTCTTGAAAAATTGTGTTCAACGGTTTTAGAATAAACTTCGATTTACATGAGCTCAAAACTTTGAATGTTGTGTGACTAGATCATGACCGAGAAAAATTAATTTCCCGTTTTGAAGGATAAGTTATCATCCGTGATAAACTTTCCTTAAGATGAAGTCCGAGTTCTAAGCTGACATTTACTTAGAAGTCGTTTTTCATGAACTTAAAAACTTTGTACGAAGTTAAGATGCCTTATCCGATATAATATGTAACATATGACAGATTTAATATCATTTTCGGAATGTGTTGGATACATAAAATATGACAATATATGAGATGTACCCAACAACATTAAAGGCTTGATTTTAAAACTCTCCCCTCAAAAATTGATCAAAATAACATATGACAGTTTTTAGATATAAAAACCACTTTATGAGGAAGGGAGTGTTGAACACACAATTTTGAAAGATTTAGAACAACCTTTTGAGAAATTCTTGAAAAATTGTGTTCAACGGTTTTAGAATAAACTTCGATTTACATGAGCTCAAAACTTTGAATGTTGTGTGACTAGATCATGACCGAGAAAAATTAATTTCCCGTTTTGAAGGATAAGTTATCATCCGTGATAAACTTTCCTTAAGATGAAGTCCGAGTTCTAAGCTGACATTTACTTAGAAGTCGTTTTTCATGAACTTAAAAACTTTGAATGTTTTTATAAGAAGCTCATGACCGAGAAATAGTAATTTCTCGTTGAGAAGGATAAGTTATTGTCTGTGATAAACTTTACTTAGTTGAGATCGGAGTCCTAAGCTAAGATGCGCTTAGAAGTCATTATGAGAAAATAAAAAGCAGCTTCATTTGCCAAAACCTACAAGTCTTATGGAATCATATACTTCATACCAAGACGGCCAATGAGATACTGCAACCTATTTTGGGATAGAGCTTTAGTAAACAAGTCTGCTATCTGGTAATCAGTTCTGAAAAAGTATAATCTCACGATACCGCGTTCCACTTGTTCCTTGATGAAGTTATATCTGACAGCGATGTGCTTGGTACGGGAGTGCTGAACTGGATTCTAAGAGATGGTTATGGCCGACTTTGAGTCACAATACATAGGTATTTTATCAAAGTGGAAGCCATAATCCGTGAGTTGAGTTCTCAGCCAAAGGACTTGAGCACAACACGCGGATAGAGCCACATATTCTGCTTCGGCTAATGACAGTGAAGTAGAATCCTGCTTCTTTGACAACCAGCTCACAAGCTTGTCTTCCCCTAGAAATTGTATGCCACCAGAAGTGCTTTTTCGACTATCAAGGCAACCTGCGTGATTAGAATCTGAAAAAGCTGTTAGATGAAAATCGGTTTCCCTCGGATACCAGAGTCCCATGTGAATGATAGCGTGTACAATGGCATGTGGCATTATGAATATCAGGCCTACTGGCTGTAAGGTACATAAGAGACCCGATCATACTGCGATATCGCTTTTGATCTACGGGATATGAGTACAAGTCAGCGTCTAGGGATGTGGTCGACAATGGTGTAACAACGCGAGCACATAAGGTCATACCATGCTTAAGTATCTCTTGAGCATACTTAGCTTAGTTAATAAAGATACCCCATCATTGACATTTCAAATTTGTTGTGCATTAATGTTTCAAAATGTTTTGAAAGTTTTGGGTTCGTAGAACCAAAAATGATGTCATCAACATAAACTTGCACAAGCAATATGTCATCCCCATATTTATTAATAAATAGAGTAGGATCAATGAAACCTTTAGAGAATCCTTTGGATACCAAGAAGTTTGATAGTTCATCGTACCACGCCCATGGAGCTTGTTTGAGTCTATATACTGCCTTCTTGAGACGGTAGACTTTGTCAGGATGATGAGGATCAACGAACCCTTCCGGCTGATTCACATATACTTCTTCCTTCAAATGACTGTTGAGAAAAGCAGTTTTAACGTCCATCTGATAAACCGTGAAGCCTTTATGTGCAGCATAAGCAAAGAATACTCTGACAGCTTCCGAACGAGAAACTAGAGCAAATGATTCGTCGAAATCTATTCCTTTTTATTGACGATATCCTTTAACCACAAGACGAGATTTGTTTTTGATGATGTTTTGTTCGTCATCCAGTTTGTTTTTCCAGATCCATTTGAAATCTAACATCGATTTTTTATAGGGTCTGTCAACAAGTTCCTAAACATTGAGGCGTTCAAACTGATGAATTTTGTCTTGCATTGATTCAATCTACGCATGATCAGTCATGGCTTGCTTGATGTTTGTAGGTACAGTTGAACTCACGGTGAGTGCATACATACACACATCGCTATCGGTTTCGAGTTGTCTGCGTGTTCGAACTGGTTGAGAAGGATTTCCAATGACTTGTTGCAATGGATGATCACGTGTCTAATGGTGAGTGGATGGATATCTTTGGTAGAATGTATGCATGTTGGACGGATCAACATGTTGAGTAGAAGACTCTCCGACTTCACGTACTGGTGTACCGAATGGGTTGATAAATCCGTCTTTGTCAGACCGTGCATCGACTGCTTGATTTTTGTTTCCTCATGTAGCATTGACGGTTGGTGATGTTGGTTGTATGACGGTTTATTGTGTTTGTTGAGTATCCAATGGAATTGTCTCTTGAGCAACGGTTGCTGAGGTAGATGTAGTGGTGTCTTGTTGACTTTGTCCGGGTGTATCAGCAGTATTGACAGCGAAAGACTTTTACACAACTTGATTGTTTCCATAGTAACATTCATCAAACATTGGATCATATAAATCAGCCAACTCATTCATTTGTTTCGTATCCGTCGAGTCTGCTGTAGGAATATTTTTTTGACATTCTTGCATGGGACGTACACTGTTTTGTGTAGGTGCCATTGTTGGACATTGAGGTGAGGGACTTGAGCTGTTGTGATCAAGTACCATTTGTGGCAATTCGTCAAAGTTCACATGACTTGATTCGACGATAATCCTTGTTCTCTTGTTGTAGACTCGATATCCTTTCGACAATGTAGCATACCCCACAAAAATACATGCATCACCTTTTTCTTTCATCTTAGCGAGATTCTCACCGTCTTTAAGAATGTAGCATAAAGATCCAAATACGTGAAAGAATTTAACAGTAGGTTTCCTACCATTGATGATGTGGTATGGTGTCTTTTCATGCCTAGGGATTACGAGAGAACCATTCTGAGTATAACAGGCAGTTGCAATTGCTTCAGCCCAGAAGAATAGTGGTAACTTGGATGAAGAAAGCATTGTTCGAGCTGCCTCAACCAAAGTAAAGTTCCGTCTTTCGACAACGCCGTTTTGTTCAGGAGTTCGAGAAATAGACGTTTGATGTGCGATGACTTCTTCTTGAAAGTAAGATTGCAAAGTCTTGTTCAAAAATTCGGTACCACTATCCGTTTTTACGGTTAATACTTGAGCTTGAAGATTGCGTTGTATCATATTGAGAAAGTTTTTGAGAACCTCTGGTGTTTCATCTTTGGACCTTAAGAAGAAAGTCCATGTGTATCTAGAGTAATCATCAACAATCACGAGAATATACTTTTTCTTGTTAATAATCTCTACACGCATGGGGCCACATAAATCTATGTGTAGAAGTTCCAATCGTCCTTTTGAGCTTGGGGTAGTCTTGGTTTTGAAAGACTTTCGTTTAGCTTTCCCCAACTCACAAGAAAGAAAAAGATTATCTTTGATGAATTTCAACTTAGGAAGATCGGTCACAATATCATTCGTTGAAAGCAAGTTGATGGTGTCAAAGTTGAGATGTGATAATCGTTGATGCCATAACCATGCTTGAGAAGATGAAGCTTTAGCCATTAAGAAAACTGGATTTGGTGAAGATGTGTCTTGTAGAGTTACTGTGTAGAGATCAGAACCATGAGAACCTGTGAGAAGGTCATTCCCATCGTAGTCTCTAACATAGCAAGTAGTTTTCCGAAAAGCCACATCCAAATCCGCATCACAAAATTGACCAACGGAGAATAAATTGTGATTCAGTCCTTCGACGTAATAAACCCGTTTAATAGTAATATATCTATGAAACAAATCTCCATATCCGAGTATCGGTGCAAACTGATCATTTCCAAACCGTACCTAGAAACTTCTCCACTAAGTTAATTAGAAGCTTGAGATTTCCCGTTATATGATTGGTGTACCCAGAGTCCATTATGAAGAGAATGATCTCGACGAATTGCATAAGAATTAGGAGACAATTTAGATTTTGACAAATGGGAGCCTTTGATAGAAGTGGGTTCCAAAATATTACTAGGCCTAGATGCAGATCCTAGAGGCAAGTTAACATTCATAGTCCCAATTAGTATAGTGGTTATCTAGGTACTCATTTGTATCTGGGTGGTGTAAATCTAGAGTCCCCCGTTTACAGGTCCTATTCATGTTCTCATAAAGCTTCTCTAACCTATTTTGTTTACGCAGAGTAGTGGATTCTAACACACTTAGTTTCTAAAGTGGTTGGACAGTGGATTGGTTCACGGTTCTTGTAGGTTTTCTAGTACTAGTGGGCACAAGAGTAGGCTTCCTAGTTCTAGCATTCACGCCATTATGATTAAAAGCACAAGCTTATGATTAAAAGTACGAACACATTTTCCAGATTTAACACAAACAAATTCAACATTCAAAGTCTTAACATTCAAACTGTCATTACATGCAGTTTCAGACGTTTTATTATTAGATAACATAAAATTCCTACGGTGGTCTTCTACTTCCATCTTCTTCCCTTGACTATTGTTAGGCATGACTCTATCTTGCATTTTAGTGCTCTTAAGCCGTGGTCCACTAATGCTAGTAGTAGGAGTTACTCCTGTAGAAGAACACGTTGATTAGTTTTCCTAGGATTCTAAGGTAACCGCGATGTTCCAGTTTAAGTGGGCCTAGTGTTCATCTTATACATTCCTGGTGCTATCACATTTGTGCTCTTATTATTTCCTAGTTTAGGCAAAGTCTGTGGGGGTTTACCCAAAATAGATGATTTAGGACATTTAACCGCATTCGGTTGACAAATGGCGGATGATTTACCCAAACCAGACATTCCTTTCAATTTCTCAATGAGTTTTTGTAACTCACTGATGGCTATGTCCCTTGTTTGTAGCTGAGCTTTCAAATCATTTATTTGCAAAGTTTTTTCATTCAATTCACAAAACGAAGAAGCTGTAAGTTCTTGACACTTTTTATGATTATGAGATTGATCATCAGTTTGTAAAGAAAGTTCAAGAGTGTGGTAATTTTTCTCAAGATTAAAAAATCTTTTCTCAAGTTCTTTGTTTGAATCAATCTGTTTTGAAAGCTCAACCTCAAGATTTTGACATTTATCAACAACAACATTCAGATGGTCAATACGATAATATTCTCACGAAAGTCGATCAATTTCTTTAGAAGGTTGAGTTTCTTGTCTCTTTAATTTAGTTTGAAGAAAATCAACTTCATCTTCAAGAGATTTAACATATCTTAAATCAGTTATCATTTCCTCAGTGAGAGCATTATAAAACATTTCCACATTGTTTGAAAGATCATCGATGGTTGGAACAATACATTGTTGAATGACGAATTCTATTTGTGGGTGAAGTTTAATATTCCAAACGGAAAATGATGTTGAGTAAAATTACCCCTTTAGGAAAAGAAGGCAATAAAATAGGGCAAGCGTGCACGACGATTTAGGAAAACCGTGTGTGAATGACCCTAGGTGAGTTCGTTCTCGAGGAGGCTAGTGCGTTGTGTTGAGAGTTGATTTTTGTTTGTGATTATATTGATTGAGAAAGAAATGGGATTAGAAGAGAAAGACGGTTACGAAAATAAATTAAACTACGACGAAAAAGGCGTTCACGTAAAACCGTAAAAACCACAAAATTTAAAATTTTAACCTAAAAATTCCTAAAAATTACTAAAAATCCACAATAATATTCTAAGAGTTTACAAAAGATCCAAACTTGCCAAAACCTTTTAATTAATTTAATAATGACTTTTTAATGCTAATTAAAGCCCTAAAAATCACTTTTAAATATTAAAAAGCCCTAAACAAGATTTAATAGTTTGTAAACCTCAAAAATGACCTAATTAAACTAAAAACTATTTTTAAAAATTTTAAAACCAAATTAAACTATTTTTAAACACTTAAAAACTATTAAAATCTATTAAATCTTAAATTAATTCTAAAAATTAATTGAAAAGCCTAAAAATTAATTGGAAAGTGACAAAGTTCCTAATTTAATGTCTAGAATCTAGGAAAAATGAAAAAAAGTTAAAAATAAAACTTTGAATTTTTCTTAATAAAATAATAATAAAATATTCCAAAAAATAAAAAGTTCTTAAATAAATTCTAAAAAATTCTCAAAAATCCTAAATAATCTAACTAAGAAGAAAATGCAAATTAAAGTTCCTAAAACCTTTTAGTTAATTTTATATTAATTTTTAAAGTTCAATAAAAAACCTAAAATCAAATAAAATCAGAAATTAAAGTTTTTGAAAACTTTATGATATGTAAACCTCAAAAGTATAAATTAAAACCTAAAAACTATTTTTTTGGATTTTTTAATTACTGTTTACTATTTTTTAATTACTTTCTAAATTTTAATCTAAAAATAATCCTAATAATTAATTAAATAATGGGAAAAATAATGTTTTTAAACAGAAAAGTCCTAAATGGTAACACAAACCTAAGAAAAATGAATTGAAGCAAATTGGCTTAATGGATAAGCTGAAAAAAAAGAAATAAGTTACGGCTTATTTTAATAAGCCAAAACCAAAACTTGTTTAAGTAACTAATGAAATGAAACTTGAATGTAAAAACTCATCTAGATCACTGGTAGAACCCCTCACTCCTGAGCTGCAGGTCGGGGGTTCGAGTCCAGGCAGGGTGAAGTTTTTACAAAATTTTTTTTTTTTTTTAAACACTTAATCAGTAAACTTACTTAATCACTAAAACACAAACACAAATCATTTTTAACCAAGATTAAATCAAATAGAAGCTCAAATATGCCCAGACAAGGCTTGTTGACTAATGAACAAGTGTGAGTTTCACTTGTGCAATGAACTACCAAGAGGACTTGGTTTTTGCTGAATTGGTGATGTTTTTGATGGAACAAGAGCACCCCTACACTCTTTGGAGTGTAGGGAGTCAAATGCAGGCAAAAATCAAGCACTTCACAAACAAAAATAAGCTCAAAACAGCACTCAAAAGCAATTTAAGGTTGTTGAGGTCTTTTATAGGTCTGGTGGTGTTCTATGCCTACTACTTGCACACTAATGAGATTTAAGGGCCAAGCTTTTGCACACAATAGTATCAATTAGCATGCAAACAAACTCATTCCCTAAATACCCCTAACACTTAACAGATTCCAAGCTTTGATGCTCAATATTTCAAAGAAATATGCAGAAAAGAGACAAGGAAATTTTTTGCTATTCTTTTTCTTTTTTACTCAATCAACCTGCTTCAAACTTGTTCCCAAATGTAATCTAACCTAACAACATCCTATTACTTCCCTATTCAACCTTTCTAACAACTTTAAAACTACAAAATCTGTCAAGAATATCAATTAAAAAGCAGATCCAAACACACCCTTAAAACTTTAATCCAACTTTTAACAAACCAAATCGAATCAAAACATACTCAAATTGATTTCCACCAATCCTAACAAGCATAACATACTATTTAAACTTAAATCAAATCAGATTAAACAACAATTAACACCTAACATACAAAATCACATGAACTTCATTTTTTTTTACTAGAAAAGCTTAAACAAGGGTTTTACCTTGTTGGTCTTACATCCAAGACCAACAATGGCTAGATAGCCACCTCCCTATACACTCGGGTGTATGCAGAACACCTTGATCAATTCAAGCTAAAAACACCCCTGCTAAGAAAATAGAAAACACGAGCACATATACTATATCTTTTCTGTTTTCTTCTTACTTTCTTAAAATCTTTTCCACAAACTTTTCCAATGTTTAAAACACTTAACAACACTGATTAATCCAAATGAAACAAACTTTGAAACAAATTCTTACCAAGAATTCACCAAATTTCAGAAACCTTCTTGAAAACTTTTTTGAAAATTTTTAAAAACACAAACTTGAAGAAAAATGAACTCAGGAAAGACAAACTTTAAAACTGAAAAAATACTGGAAAGTAAATGGTTCTCAGTCATATGCAAGATGAAAACATTTTCATTAATTCATAAAAGAAAATTTTTAACATAAAACTGGAACAAAGGCAAACCACAAGTTGGTTGCTCTTTTTATACTAGTCTATGGACTATTCTAGACTACCAAATTATAAGAAACCCTAGCAGACGGATTTCCCATTGTGCCCTTGGTGGAGTTTGAGTTTTGGTCAACAAACAAGTCATGTGAAGATTCTGAGATTGCCATGTGATGATGAGCTGTAAAGATTGCATCTTGGCCATTCAAAGACCCTTTGGGAGCAAGAAATCACTGTGGTTCGTTGGATTGCTGCCAAAACTTGTCTTCATGTAAAGGAGTGGGTCAGGGAACACATGGGGTGGTCGATGGGGGAAAGTGACAAATGTTTTGAAAGGTGGGATTGGTTAAGGATGGGTTAAATTAAGATTCTGGAGAATATGGGGGTAAAGCCCTTTTTCTTGATGCTAATTCGTCATTAGGGTTTATGTTTGGGATTAGGGATAATTGGGGGAGATGGTGATGAATAGTAACTGTTTCCCACTAAAATTAATAATAAAAAACCCAGTTTAAAAGTTAATTAATATTAATATTTTGGTGTTAAGTGGAGATCTGATGTGGAGTGGAAGTGAGACGTGATTGGTGGAGGTGATGATGTGGCAGCTGGTGATTGGTGGTGGATGTTTCCTTGTCTGGGCAATTTCACCCCCTGGACTCCCTTTCTATTGTCACTTTCATTTAAACAACCAAAACTTGTACTTCCTTTGTAATAACTTTACTCAGCTTGTCATTTTTGGCACCAAAGTTTTCAAAACTTGTATCAAGGATTAATTATGCAATTAATGCATTCTTCAAGGGCCATTCTTGTAATGTCTTCAAACTTCAAGGTCTTTGATTTGTTTGTTGACTTCTTGGAGGACCATTATTGACAATTTAGATTTGTTGAGGGACTAAATTTGCCAATTCTTCAAAGTTAAGGGTCTTTTTTGTAATTTTGACAATCTTTAGGGACCAAACTTGTAATTATGAAGATACAAGGGTATAAAGTGTCAATTCTTCAAACTTGGAGGGCCAATCTTCAATATTCTTCAAATCTTCAAGGGTTTTCTTTGGAAAATTCTTCATTAGGGCTTGGTTCATCGTGCGGCTTCGTTTCCCGTGTTCGTTTTTGCGTGATTCTTGTGACCTTTTGTCATTTTCTCAATATCCGTACCTAAAACACACAAGCAACAAACACAAGCATATATTTGGGTATTTTGATGATATTTAATGCATTTTAAGTCCAAAAAGAACGATGAGACCATGTATAAAAGCAGTCTCATCAGTATCTCTAGAAACTTTTTCATAATCGACAACACCTTTGTATAAATTTAACACCCCTTGTTTTATAAACTCAAATTCCTGAACGTTTTTACATTTTTCATCCCATTTACGTTTTTCATCCAAATTCACTTTTCTAACAAAATTGACTGCTTTTTAAGACCCCTTTTTGAAGAAAGTTTCGTTCCCGTGTTGTTATACGTTGGTGGAATATTTGAAAAATACTCTTGTTCATGTGAAAGCGCTCTTTGAGGGACAAAGTTAATGACATATTTCTCATTCCATGCAGTATAATCATAAGGTGTTATGAAGGCATTTAGGTTGGATTGACGTTCTTCGGCATGACGAATGATTTCACTGGAGTCATGGGAAAGCATAAGGGCAAGATTATCATTATAGCAACCGATATTATAAAGAGCAGGCGTAATACTTTGAACTTTCTTGAGATATTCATGCTTAACAAAACTCGTTTTCATATTTCTATTGAGCATGTTCATAGTTTGAATACATTGACCCATTTTGTAAACAATGTTGTTTAACGTTTCGACTCTCTTTTCCAAAGCAAGAATCGTTTCAATATCCTTATCTTCACGAATTTTATAAAGCTCAGTTTGTTCTTTGTTAACTGACTCTAATTCAGTAATCTGAGTTTATGTAGCAGCAATTGTCCTTCAAGTTCCGATATCTTTTGTTTTGACATATGAATTTCATGTGTTACTTCAGAACAATATTGTTCGTTGAGCACCTTACGTTCATATACCAAACCATTAGCTATAACAACTCGCCGATCAGCTTCTTTTACATAATCACACTCTTTAAGCATGTCTATCTCCTTGGCTAAATATGTGTTTGCTTGCTTCAAACGTTTATTAGCCTCTTTGTTTTCGTGAATTTTACGTTTTAAAGAATCAATAATAGACGCAAGCAAATCACGGTCCTCATCCGAGTCAGTATCCTGAGCAACATTTTTGTCATCATTACAAATATGATGTGAATCCGTAGAGATATTGTTATCCTTCGTGTCCATTACATATGTGTCATTGATGCTTTTGGGTTGCTCAGGATGTCGTCGTTCATTAGCAAACACATTATAGTTATCGTATGATGGTACCTTTTCAATTGGCTCAGAATCATAGTTAGGTCCAGAAGTGTCAGCAGTCTCTAGAATCACTTCTTGAATCTTTGCCATGTACACATAATGTGCCTCCAAGTCTTGATTGTCGGCTTCATCATCAGTGTCGTCACGTCAATCAACATTATCTGCTGTGAGCGGAATCCCAGCCTGGTTTTTCTTACACATCAACATTTTTTCCTTGTGATATGCAGAATCATTACCCCTTTTTGGATTCTTACATTCCCTGTACATGTGTCCAAAACCCTTGCAAATGAAACATTGAATCCCAGTCTTTTGCACAACTGGAGTTCCTACAGTGTCTCTAGCCCAAAATTGATTTGGAAACCTCTGGTTATCATACCTAGCATCACGATCATACCTTGGTGCATTATCAACGTCTTTGTATCGTGCATTGGATGATGATCTAAGGTTGTTGTTGGTAGGTTTTTATTTCTTCTTGTAGGTCGTAGTGAGTAAAGACATGAGTTCCTCAATCTTATTGTCCCTTGAAGTTTGTTCATCGTCACTGTTTCCATCTGACTCGGTGTAATACTTTGGAGGTGGAGTGGGGACAATTTCTTTTTCTTTATTTCTAGCAGTAGCTAGAGGTTTGGTGGATGAGCTTGATGACTTTGAGGAATGAGAAGTTGCTTGTTGATGGTGAACGAGTTTTGTTGAAGTAGCAGCCACAAAAGCAATAGAGTTAGCAAACCATTCTGCCTTTTTAGCCCTAAGTTCATTCACTTCATTCTGATGTTGTTTCAAGATATCATAAAGTTTATGATAAGAGATAGTCTTGATATCGTCCTTTTGTTTAACCAAAGTCGCAAACCTTTGCCATTCTGGTTTGAGTTGAAGTAAAAACTGAACATTGGCATGATGATTCTCGATGGTGCACTGATTTCTGACAAGCTCATTCATCATTTTATAGAATCTCCAGTAATATGAGTCAATGGATTCACCATCTTCGGATGTGAATTTTCCAAACTCCCAAAGTAGATTAGTCTCGAGATCTTGAACATTGATCGACTCACCTTGCTTCAATCGATGAATTGCATTCCACATTTCCATAGCATTAGGACATGCATCAACCATGGAATAGATATCGTTATCAATCCCAGTGAGTATGTAGTTAACAACATCAGCTTTAGCTTGGAGGAGTTTCTTTTTCTCAGCATGACATGTATCAAAATTCTCCACAGATCGTGTAGTTGATGAAGTACCATCCTCTACTTGTGTGGTAATGGGTCTGAATTCAAAAACTAGAGGTGGATTCTCAAGGCAGTGATGAAGAGCTGTTCGGTTCTCTTTTGTGTCGAGAAATTGGAGAAAACGAGATCTCCATTGAACGTAGCAACCGGCTGTGAGTACTGGTGGATTACCGTTGCCACCTTGTTCCAAACGAATCTGATTACCGTGCGCATTGTTGTTGTTTGAGATGGTAAAAGCTTGTAAATTGATTACAGATCTTAGTAGATTTGTTGTGATGAGGTGTGGTTAAAAGATCGTAGCGTTCCGAGAATCTTCAGTCCGACAATAAATTCCTTATTCCGACAAAACAGTAAGCCGAAAAATTTTGTATCGGCAAATTTTGAAACTGAGTTAGAAATAGCCAAAAACTAGTAGGGAAAAAATTTGATTTTAATTGACCTAAAATTTTTAACTCTAGAGGGACTAGTCTAGAGGGTGGCTAAGTCTAAAACATCTTCAAACAAAAATCTCGCAAAGTAATAATTTCGGAATATGCTTCCTTACCAAAATTTGGAATATTTTTGGTAAACTATGATCCGTGACTAGTCTAGAGGGTGGCTAAGTCTAAAACATCTTCAAACAAAAATCTCGCAAAGTAATAATTTCGGAATATGTTTCCTTACCAAAATTCGGAATATTTTTGCTTCAAAACGAAATTCGGAATACACTTCACCTTCAATAAATGAATGCAATTCTACCTCAAAACGAAATTGGGAATGTGAGCACATGTGTAGAAGTTGGAATGTGAGCACTTGTGTAGAAGTCAGAATGTGAGCACCTGTGTAGAAGTCGGAATGTGAGCACTTGTGTAGAACTCGGAATGTTCAACCAGAGTTAATGTCGGAATAACAAGGTGACAAGAATTCGAATCTGTATGCTGCATGAATTTTGGAATGTGTATGTTGCACGAATTTTGGAATCTGTATGCTACACGAATTTCGGAATATGGGTTACCTATTAGATTTTGGAATAATGAAATCCTTTATAAAATTTAGAATGAGAGTCCTTTACAAAATTCGGAATGTGAGTCCTTTATAAAATTCAGAATAATGAAATCCTTTACAAAATCAGAATGTGAGTCTTAAAGTCTGAATATGAAAGTCTGTTCCAAAAGTCGGAATGTGAAAGTTTGCAAAAGTCGGAATACTATCACCACCAGATTCCGAATCTTAAACTTTCCAAAAGTCAAAATGTGAAACTTTGCAAAAGTCAGAATACTATCACCACCAGATTTCGAATCTTAAACTTTCCAAAAGTCGGAATAACCTTATATCTCGGGTATCAAAGTTGAAATAAGTGATTTTTCACCAAAATTGATCCAAACGCTAAAAAACTTTGTGTTTTTAACCAAAATAAAGATACACAATCACTACCACAACTATGTAGATGATTTTGTTAAAGATTAAACCATAAAAAACACAAAAAAAAATTGGATCAAATACCTCACGAAATCAATAAGAACAATAACCACAAATATTCAATCACCTATCCACTATAGGCTCTTGATACCAAATGTTAATCCCAACTTAATCCATAACACAAGATATATGATAGAAATAGAGAGAAGTTAGAGAGAGAAAGTAGTGAGAGAAACTAGAGAGATGGTGGAAGGTTTATGTAAACTAGAGAGAGAAAGTTACAATGGACCAACACCCTCTTCCACACATGGAAGAGGGTTTATATACCTTTGGCTTGTATGGGCTATAGATTTAGTGACATGGGCCGGGCTTGGCTTAACTTGGGCTTAACGCCCCTAACTTATACAATATTAGCTTAAAGTCCAAGCATGGTTAACCCGACTAACCTATTACAATACAAGACCTTTAACGACTAAGATGACCTATTACATTCTTGTTCGACTATATAAAATATAGGGCTAACAAATGGGTTGGGTGATGTTGGATGTGGGCTGTGGTGTTGGGTAAAGGTGAGTATGGTGTTGGGCTTATGGGCTTAGAATCGGGCATAGTTAGGGTATTGGTTTGGTAATGCACACAAATGGCCCTCCATGTATAAAAAATTGTTCAAAGATTTCTTTGGCAGGTTATATGGCATTTTCCTTTACAATATCTTATGGCTATGGGCAGAATTAGACCTTGTGACTTGTAGAAACTTGGAAAAGGACTTCTCTTGTAATATAAGCATTCTTCAAGGAGAAAATGTGTAATATATTGAAACTTTAGGGACACAAATGCACTTTTTGAGTTTTACAAGGGTTTAAAGTGACAAGTCTTCCAATGTTTGAGGGACTATTCTTGACAAATCTTCAAACTTCAAGGACTTCTTTGTAAAATCAATGCTTGGGTCTTGTTCTTTGTGCGGTTTCGTTTCCCGTGTTCGTTTTTGCTTGATTTTTGATATCTTTTGTTGAATTCACGATATCCGTACCTTAAATACACAATGAACAAACACAAGCATATTTTGCGATATTTTATGACATTTTAAGCATTTTAAGCCTGATTTTGACGATGAGACTATGTATAAAAACAGTCTCATCATTTTAAGCCTGATTTTAGATATGCAAATTGCTTTCCGACCATTTGTGATTGGATGTCTTGAAAAATAGTCTGTAGACCATTGTGTGGCTCAGTGTGTCCCCGAAAAAGACTAAAGGCCATCGTGTGGGTCACAACATCTTGAAATATTTATTGAAATCGTGTGGAATGATATCCTGGGTTTTCATAATCTTTGGTTGAATTTTACGTCACCGTTTTACACGGCATTCGAATATCGATTAAATTTCTTCTTTCGTTGACTATTCTACGTTTTGACTTCGAATTACAACGTTCGTTTGTACCTTGGAAACACCATCGTCATCTTGTAATTCATCTTCTATAATATGGCGGTTGATTGGAATACGTTTTTTACTTGTATAAACTTTTATCATACTTTTTCCTAGTACCTTCCCGCTCCGGGAACGCAACTTATTAATGGTCAAATCTTTTTCCCATGTATATCTTGTGTTTTTGGAGAATCATACCGCCAAGGAGACCTTCCTACGTTCCATCTTGAAATGTAAGACATGGATGTCATGCGCCGTTTTGGTTTCTTAGATTCTCGTTGGTATTCTTAAACCATTTTTATGCTATATTTTTCTTTATATGCTCATTATACAATTTGTTTTTCGTTTTTATGAAATCCACAAGTCATGTGAGTTAAAAAATTCTGGGTCGTTAGGAAGTTTGGATATAATGTATTATATTAAGGGCAATAGGAATTGCGTGATATTTAAGAATATTAATGAAGTTTGATTAAATTTCGAGGTGTGTCGAAAGATATTTTTCTGTATAAAATTTACAGATAATTTAACGGTGTCGAGAAAATATTTTAATAAACTTTATACTTAAAAATATGTTTCTACCTGTTGAGACGGTCGTTTAGAGATAAATTCGACCCGTACCTCTTAAAAACGAGCAAGTTACGCTCATTTGAATTTTATAAAATTTATGAATTTATTTTCTGCGCATAAGAAAATTTGGTGCTGATGCAGAACAGCAGGGAGGGTAAAATCATCATTTTCTAGTCCGTTTCGACCTTCGGCCGAAATATGAAAGTTGCCTGTAATGTCGTTTTACGTCTACGGCGAAGTAACTTGTGTTGAAACTGAATATTTATGGGTCTTTATTAAATAGGCTCTGCGTTTTTCTAAAGTATCATTATATTAACTGATATGATGCGAGGGGCTTCGCCTATTGCTGGCCCGTTTTGAGTCTTGAGTAAAACTAAAAGTTGTTTAAAATGTCGTTTTGACTTTACCGTTTAGATAACCAAGTCCGAAAACTAGTATAGACGGGTCAAAACTTAAAAGTCAAACTTGCGTTTTTAAGGTAAAAAGTCAAAGATGATAGAATTTAAAAATATGATTTTTAGACGATTTTGAGTTCGTTTGAGATCGTGAAACATTAACGAATGGTAATTTACAAATAACAAAAGTTGGGTACGTTTAAAAATAATGAGTAGATAGAAATTTTAAAACGAATTATACATATAATTATAATAAACTTATGAACTCGAATGTTTGGATAAAACCGACGGTGAACTAGTCTTGTCAAAAAAGTTTACATCTTTATGAGGTAACCTTAACGTCTTGATTTTTCAAGCTTTCCAGAATCGGAAAATTTCCTAACATATAAACTTTCTAAAAATAGGAACTTTCCAAAAATAGAAACTTTTCGGGGTTAGTTGTATTATTCGAAAACAGATATTCTACTTTCTAAAAGCATATTTATATCGAATAATTTACGATGTGCACACATATGAATTCCTTTATTCTTTTTATATACATGACTTATTTGTCATTATATATTATCTTTCTTTTCTTCTATCGTACCAACGATTTGGATCGAGATTTGAAGGTTTTATTTTTATATATTTCATCATCATTGATAACACGTGTCTCATGACGATTTCGGCTAAACCATTTGAAACTATATCATCTTGTAACCATTTCACCGATTGTCTTATTAATTACTGATGAGACTGCTTTTATACATAGTCTCATCGTCCAAAAAGGGCTTAAAATGCATTAAATATCATGAAAATACCCAAATATATTCTTGTGTTTTTTGCTTGTGTATTTTAGGTACGAATATTGAGAAAATGACAAAAGATCACAAGAATCATACAAAAACGAACACGGGAAACGAAGCCGCACATTGAACCAAGCCCTAATGAAGAATTTTACAAAGAAAACCTTTGAAGATTTGAAGATTTATGAAGAAGGGTCCTCCAATATTGAAGAATTGACACTTTATACCCTTGTATCCATTACAAGATTGGTCCCTAAAGTTTGTCAATATTACAAAAAGGGCCCTCCACTTTGAAGAATCGGCAATTTTATTCCCTCAACAAAACTAAAATGTCAATATTTATCCTCCTCAAAGTCAAACATACCAAGAAGGACTCCAAGTTACAATAAATTACAAGTTTGGTCCTTTGAAAATGTCAAAATTACCAAAAGGACCCTTGACTTTGAATACTTGGCAAAAATGGTCCCTCATTAATGATGACTTGGCAATATTAGTCCTCCAAAATGTCAAATGTACAAGTAAAGACCATAATCCATGAATAAAATACCAAATCAGTCCTTCACGAATCAAGAAATGGCAAGAAATACCCGTGAAAATACTTTGGAAAAGTATTTAGGGCAAAAGTGTGAAAATGAAAACTTCATTTACAAAGGGAATCCGAATTCATCTTATTTATTTGCAAATGAAAGGAGAGACAAAGATGAGGGGAGTATTCTGCCAAAACATAAACCTTACCTTAACCAGCCAGTGGCTGCCACGTGCCCCACTATCACCTTTCCACCAATCACAAGCCAGCATTCATCCATGTCACACCCCACTATTAACCGTTTATAACTAATTAATTAATTAAGTTATAAACACGCGCTAAACAACAATTCAAATCCTAAACCAAATTAAAACCTCTACTATTCATGTGATGAACACAATTGGGTATTTTTAATCCTGTTGTAATTAAGCCATGAAAACCTCCAGATTAGTGATTAAGCATCCCTCAATCACATCCCAACCTCAATAATACTTGCCACATCACTCCTTTGTCCCACACATGATCCCCCTGCTGCATCAAAGAAGAAACTGCCAAAAGAGGCCAGTCATCCAACGTCCCACAACAAAGCTTGAAAGTTAAGCTTTTTTGAAGCCCTTTGATCAACTTTTCACATGCCAGCTCCACTACAATACAAGATTCAGTCACATGATCTTCAAAAGTTCAAACAAGACAAGGGCAAATTTGGAACTTCATTAGCTAGGGTTCACGTTTTTTATGCATTCAGTAGATAGTTTGTAGCCTATATAAAGGCCTTAGGGTGCATCATTAGCACTTGTTCTTGAATTTTCAGTTGTTCACAATTCTATAAATCATATATTCTACTTAATAAAATGTGTTTGAATTTGGTGAAGAAAATCAAGTGCCAACCTTTGATATCTATTTATTGTTGTTGATGTTTACTAGTTCTTGAATCTTAAACCTGTTTTCAAAAGGAGTGTGCAAAAGTTTGCACATTTTCCACTTTTCTTGATATTTTGCTAAGACTTGTTCAAACCTTGGAATTATTGGGCTATAAAGCTGATCATAGCATCCTGATATTGTGTTATCAAGGTGTGGTGAAGCCTATAACTTGGGGATAATCAAGTGTGGGGAATTAAGGTTGCATTAATCAAGGATTTTTACTTTTGCTGATTTTCATATTGGGCTCTTAACCTTGTTGATTCTTAGCAGGGTTGTTTGTGGAAGCTTGTACTTGTTCTTGCTAGTACATAAGCTCAAAAAATTCGTGGGTGTGGATGTACATCCATGAGGTACACACCTTTCTACCCAAAATCTGATAAAATCTTGATTTTTGGTGAATTTGTGTGCTACTTGTGTTCTTGCTGATTTTATGGTCTAATCTTGCTTAAATCTGCTTAATATATCTGTTATTGTGCTAATTTGGGCTTGGGAGGTCTTGGATAATACTTTTGATTAGAAAAATTGGTTTTGAAAAGTTAAAAGGGTGTTTGGGATTACCTGTTTGAGATCATAAAGTGTTATTGTGTTATTGGAAGTTTGTGTTTATGCTTGTTATCTATTCTTGACTTGGTTGAGTGCTATTTGCTGCAAGTTTTTGGGCTTGAACCTTGAAATCAAAGATTGTGCTATAACTTGTTGAGTCTGACTGTTTTTGACCTAAAATTTTAGGAATACTTAGAGTATATGCATGTTTAGGGATATAAGCTGTTAAATCAAAGTTATTATAACATATGTGATAGATTTGGAGGTTTGAATTTGGCTTGGTGGTCAATTGCATCAGCAAAGTGAAAAAACTGCATGTTCATAGTTCATCAGTAACTTTAAGTGCTTGAATCTTGCTCAATACTTTGAATCAGTGCATGAAACCTATTTAGACTTGCTTATTTAAGTTTATTATTGCTTGTGTATGCATTTGGTTAAGTTTGGCTGGCTGAATTGTGCTATAAGTGCTTATTGAACCTCAACTGCTTATGTGTTCATGTTTGTGCCAGATCTGGTGATGTTTTGAATTAACTGTACAATTTGGTTATTTTTTATTGTGATTTCTTTGTTGTTGTTGACTCCTTATGATCCACTGATCATTTGGGTGCCTTTGTGTAACTTGAATCTCCAAAAAAGTCACTAAAGACAAAAAAAGTCAACAAGTCAAGCAGTGGAAAAAGTTTCCATTGCTCAACACCCAAAACTAGCCCCTGCTAGTGCAATTTTTCAGTTAGCTTATCAATAAGCCATTTTGGCTTATCCAGACCTGCAACAACTTATTTTTTGTGATAGATCTTCATTATTTGACCCATTTGATTGAACTGGAGCTTATTAGACTTTGACTTTGACTTTTTGCTAGAAAACCAACTCATTTGACTTTTTCATAAGTGCCTATTTGCTTATTACAGCTTATTGAGTGAACTTATTTGAAAACTTTTTGTTGATTAATATTAGTTAAGTCATTTAAAAGTTTTAGAAACTTGAATCAGCTCTTGGGATAGCCTAGAACTAAAAAACGACTATTTTGTCGTTTTCTGTAGATTGCTTTTTGCATTTTCAAGCTTATTCCTTTGGCTTATTTCAAATTTCTTTTTACATAAGTCTTAAGCAACTCAAAAGAAGCTTGTCTGTCTAATTTGAGCTTATGGCATCAGCTTATAGCTTAATGGGCCAAAAAGCCCATTAAGAATAAGCTGTTTGGTATAAGTCAGCTTATTTCACATTTTTAGCTTTTGGGCCTTTGAAAAGTTGTGTTTAAAATCAAATTTTGAGTCAGATAGGAGCTTTTGGGATTAATTAGACAACATTTTTCTTATTGGGCTTATTTTTGGCCTATTAAGGTGACTGTTTGGACTTTTGGCCCATTTGGAGGCCCATTAGGGGTATTTTTGTAATTTCAACTTCATTTTCTGTTTATTTAGGTTAAATTAAGCTAGTTTGCAAGTTTTTAGAATTTTTTATAAATTTTGGATTTTTAATATTATTTATTATTAAAAATTAATATTTAGATTTTTCAAGTTTTTATATTTTTCTTAGGTTAAATACATTAAGTTAGGAATTTATAACTTTTAGAATATTTTTGTTGTTCTTAGATTAATTTTTATGATTATTTTAAGTTGTAATAGTTTTAATTGTTTTTAAATAGTTTTAATTAATTTAAAAATTTTCAAAAATAGTTTTAAATTAAGTTAGGGTATTTTAGAGGTTTACAAAGTGATAAATCTCATTTTGGGTTTTTATTAGTTAAATTGATTTTTAGGGCTTTAATTAGCATTAAAAAATCATTATTTAATTAAATAAAAGGTTTGGGTGATTTTTGATTTTTTGTAAACTCTTAATACATTATTTAGGATTTATTGCAATTTTCTAGGAATATTTAGAGTAAATTTTTAAATTTGGTGCTTTTACGGTTTTACGTGTACGACCTTTTCGTCTTACTTTAATTCGTCATCGTAACCGTCATTCTCTTCTTACCTCATTTCTATTTTCTTTCTCATAATCATATAATCACATAATTAATTATTTCTCTACACAACACACTAGCCTCCTAGGGAAACGAACTTTCACCATTGGTCATTAGTGCTTGGTTTTCCTAAACCGACACTTAATACTTCCACTATTTTGCCTCCTTTTCCTAACGGTGTGTAAAAAGACTACATCAATTTTGGCGCCGCTGCCGGGGAGGCGTGTTGTGTTTTGATTTGGCAATTGTTGTTTTTATATATAGCCATAATATCTATTTGTATTAGTAGCACTCTACTAACACGTATTATCGATTTTTCATTTTTTTTTGTGTGAATATTATTAATATACTGTATACGTAGAACAATAAATTCACAAGTACTCCAAAAGTGTGAAAACACAACCTTGACTTGGGAGGTCATTACCCAATCATTGTATTCGAATTTCAAACAAGAAAGAAAATGCAAAAATAGATAAATACTTTCGTGAAGCTCGATTTTGAAAAATACAAACTATAAGGTTGGTATAAGGCGGATATTATAAAATATATCCTAAGGAAAAAGGCTCTTAAGTGCTTCGTGCCGCCTCGTTTCCCCGCTTGCTTGTGAGTACTTGATTTTGAGTGCTAATCGAGGGTTTTGCCGCCCAAAGTATTATTAAGTATCATATATACTTTCTTGGTTTCATTTGATTAAACCATCTTGAACGTTTTGGTGTTCCACCAATGTTCTAAAGTCATCAAAGGCGTTCACTTCACGTGATCGTTTTCATTCCTTGAGGCTTCTTTAATCAAGAGATTTGATTAAGGAGGAGATTTGTAGATTTTGGTCTACCTAAAACAATCACAAAAATCCAAAAAAAGTAAAAACAATCAAAAACCACAAAAAAATTGGAAAAATACAAAACACCAAAAAGGATCTTCTTTGCTCACCCCCACGTTGTACGTGACGTTTATGCTTACTCGTAATCAAGCAAGACGTGCACGTAAACGAAAAAACCGAAAGGAGTCAACACCTACTCCTAATCTTTCTAGTGAGGAGTCTCCTATTGACGAACCCATTGTAAGAGAAGAACCAACCATGGCGAATCAAACTATGATGGAGTTACATCAAGCACCCACCGAGGGATATGGAGAGGCTATTGTGATTCCCGCTATCCTTGCGGAGAATTTTGAAGTGAAAACGGGTTTGTTGTCGATGATCCAAAACAACAAATTCCGTGGTGATGAGAAGGACAACCCGCACAACCATATCCGCGAATTCAATCGTCTTACCGCCACTTGCAAGTTCAAGGATGTTGCTAATAACTCGATTAAGATGATGCTTTTTCTGTATTCCTTAGCGGGGCCCGCTAAAATTTGGTTAGAGAAAGAGCCACCCAATTCTATATTGACGTGGAAGGATCTCGTGTCTAAGTTTGTGAACCAATTTTTTCCGCCCTCTAAGACTACGCATTTGAAAAACGAGATTTCAAAATTTTCACAAGAGTTTAATGAAAGTTTTTCAACGGCTTGGAATAGGTTTAAGGAAATGTTACATGAGTGTCCTCATCACGGTTTTTCCGACTTGCATCAAATTGACACGTTTTACAATGGACTTAATGATCATGAAAGGGATTATCTTAATACCGCCGCGGGTGGTAATTTTTTGTGTAAAACGGTTGAGGAAGCTTTGGTGATAATTAAGAATAGATCTAAGGTGTATAGTCCTCGTAGCACGTCTAGTGTGCGTAGGGCTTCGTCTTCGGCTTCACCTTCTTTGTCTACTACCATCGATGCTTGCCAAATTGAGGCGAACTTGGAAAACAAAATCTTTGATAAGCTTAAAGGTCTTTTGATTGAGTTCAAAGTTGGAGAACCTAGTGCTCCCGCTACGGCTAAAGCGATTGAGGTTTCATGCATGTATTGTGGTGGAGGTCATGATTTCTCCGAGTGCATTACCAACGGTGGTAACACTTCGAGTGCCTACGCGGCCACGGGAACTTACAACCAAAACGGTCAAGTTACCCGCTCTAATCAATTGACTCCACCGGGTTTTGGTTCAAATCAAAATGCTAACAACAAATATCACAACAATCAAGTTGGTTTCAAAAACAATTACAACAAGGGAAACTATGGTAATCAAGGGGATAATAATAAAGTTTCAAACAAGAATCAAAATGATTTTCAAAACAACAAAAGTTTTCAAACATTGAAAGATCTTCCAAATGAATTTGTTGAATATGCTAATGGGAACGATGCTAGGTTTGACAACATTCAAAGAGAAATCATTAGCCTAAGATCCGAGTTTAAGAACGACTTGAAGAAAGAGTTGAAAAGTGAGTTAGCAAATGAGCTTAAAATCCATACAAACAAGATGCAAGGAAATGTAACTAGGTTACAACAAAACCAACAAAAAATGGAACAAGGGCAAAATGAAATTAAGCAAGAGATGATTAAAGCCGAGAAGAGGCAATCAATGTTTGAGGACAAAATTTCATCCATGTTTGAGGCAATTATGTGCAAACCGTCTTCGAGTAGTCTTCCTAGCAACACCGCATCAAACCCTAAGGGTGAGATGAAAGTGATTACCACACGTAGTTGTAAGACACTTAAGGAACCGACTCCTCAACCAATTTCTCCTACGGAGGAAGCAATTGAGGAAGAACCCGAGGTGGTGGACCAAAAGGAGCATGTCCAAATCCCGTGAATTACCGTTCATGCCACACCTATGGTTGACCCATGACCAACATTGGAACCCGAGATTCCAAAGGCTATGCCTATGCCTCAACCCACACCACCTTTGCCCTATCCATCGAGACTTAGAAAGGAGAAACGTCAAGAGTGCGACAATTATCAATTTGAGCTTTTTATGAAAATGTTTCGTGATTTGCACTTTAATGTGAGTTTCCCCGATGCTTTGGTCATGATGCCTCGATTTGCCGCTAACTTTAAGAGTATGTTGAACAACAAGGAGAAATTGCACCAATTGTCTAGTTGTTCATCGGTTTATCTTAATCGCATACCTCAAAAAGTCAGTGATCCCGGTAAATTCTTGATCCCTTGTGCAATTCAAGATATGGAAGAATGCTTTGCCTTGGCCGATCTTGGTGCTAGCATTAACTTGATGCCACTTGCAATATTCAAGTCGCTCAATCTTCCTAATCTTACTCCTTCACTAATGTCTATCGAGTTGGCCGACCATTCCACGATTCCCGCATGTGGATTGGCGGAAGACGTTTTTGTGAAAGTGGGAAAGTTATATTATCCGGTAGACTTTATCATTGTCGATATTCCCACGGATCCTCAAGTTCCTCTCATTTTAGGTCGTTCGTTTTTAGATACGTCTATGGCTTTGATCGATGTTCATGCTAGAAAGATCACCTTACGTTTCAACGACGAGGAACTTGTTATAAACGCAACTCAAAACTCTCAAATTTCTCATGTTTATTCCATTGCAACCATAAACCTCGTTGATATGATCGACGTGGTTTGCGAGGAATTTTCACAAGAAGTTCTAGGTTTTGGTGATGATGAAAATAGTGGCAATCCCACTATGTTAGATCCCATTCTTGATAACTCGACACCAACCTTTACTCCATTTTAAGGTTGTGGTTTTACGTTGGAAGAATTCGATGTTCCACGTACTTGTAACGAAGACCTCGACAACGATGAGGACTTCTTGATTATCAAGGATTTTCTTAACGATTTCCCATTTCCTCCACCCGAGGAGGTTATGAGTCGAGCCCAAATCTTCAATTGAGGAACCACCTATCCCGAGTTCAAATATTTACCTCCTCGTCTCGAATATGTCTATTTGGAGGAGGGCGACAAGTTGCCGGTTATTATTGCAAAGGAACTTTCGGATGATGAAAAAACCACACTTGTCGATGTTCTAAAGGATCACAAAGGGGCAATTGCATGGAAGTTATCCGACATTAAGGGGATTGATCCCAAATTTTATACCCACAAAATCTTAATGGAGGAGGATTACAAGCCCGCAATCCAATATCAAAGAAGGGTTAACCCCAAAATTCACGACGTCATCAAAAAGGAAGTCCTTAAACTCCTTGACTCGGGAATGATTTACCCTATTTCCGATAGCCCTTGGGTGAGTCCTATTCATTGTGTCCCTAAGAAGGGAGGAATGATCGTTGTGCCAAACGATGCCAACGAGTTAATTCCCACTAGACTCGTGACCGTATGGAGAGTGTGCATTGAATATCGTAAGTTAAATGAAGCCACACGTAAAGACCATTTTCCATTGCCCTTCATGGACCAAATGTTGGAGCGTCTTGCGGGAAACGATTTCTATTGCTTTTTAGATGGTTTTTCCGGTTACATCCAAATCCCCATCGTTCCTCGTGATCAAGAAAAAACTATGTTTACGTGTCCATATGGAACGTTTGCCTATCGTAGAATGCCATTCGGACTTTGCAATGCACCGGGAACCTTTCAAAGGTGCATGATGGCTATTTTTCATGACATGATCGAGAAGACGATGGAAGTCTTCATGGATGACTTTTCCGTTTTTGGTTGTTCGTTCACTTCGTGTTTGTCGAATCGTGAGAGAATGTTGAAGTGTTGTGAGGAAACCAACCTTGTGCTCAATTGGGAAAAATGTCATTTTATGGTTAAGAGTGGAATCGTCCTAGGGCACAAGGTCTCGAAAGCGGGGATTGAGGTAGATCATGCTAAGGTAGACGTCATCGCCAAATTACCTCATCCTAAAACCGTTAAAGGAGTTAGGAGTTTCCTAGGCCACGCGGGCTTTTATCGTCGATTCATCAAGGAGTTTTCAAAGATCTCTCGACCTATTACACATCTTCTTGAAAAAGAGGCACGTTTTGTCTTTGACGAAGATTGTGTACGAACCTTTGAAATCCTTAAGAGGAAACCTACCGAAGCTCCCATTCTTGTTGCTCCCAATTGGAACCTCCCCTTTGAGCTCATGTGTGATGCTAGTGACTACGCTATTGGGGCCGTATTGGGGCAACGTCATGAAAAGCACTTCTTGACTATTCACTATGCTAGCAAGACGATGACCGAGGCTCAACTTAAATACACTACAACAGAGAAGGAGTTCCTTGCCGTGGTGTATGCATTTGAGAAATTTTGACCTTATCTCGTCTTGACGAAATGCATAGTGTATACGGATCATTCGGCTATCAAGTATCTTATGGCTAAACAAGATGCAAAGCCGAGATTACTTCATTGGATTCTCCTCCTTCAAGAATTTGATCACAAAATTGTTGACAAAAGAGGAGCCGAGAATCTAGCGGCCGATCATCTTTCTCGTTTGGAAGATCCTCACCAAAGTGTTTACGAGCCCAAGGAAATCACCGAAACATTTCCGCTCGAGACACTTGGTGTAGTGAATTCTAAGCTTGATTCTTCCACCCCATGGTTTGCGGACATCACAAATTATCATGCGGGCAACTTCATCAACAAAAGGTATGACGACTCAAGAAAAACGAAAATTCTTTCGTGACGTCAAGTTCTACTTTTGGAACGACCCTTACTTGTTTCGAACTTGTGCGGATCAAATCATCCGATGTTGTGTCTTTGGTACCGAAGCTTCTAATATCCTTAGAGCTTGTCACGAGGGACCCACGGGTGGTCACCATGGTGTTAATCTCACGGCTAAGAAGGTGTTTGATGCCGGCTTCTTTTGGCCTACTATTTACCGAGATGCACATGAGCTTGTGAAGTCGTGTGACTCATTACAACGACAAGGAAAAGCCTCACAAAAAGATGAAATGCCACAAAATATCATCCAAGTGTGTGAGATATTTGACGTTTGGGGCATTGACTTTATGGGGTCGTTCCCATCATCTCGTGGTAATAAGTACATCCTCGTCGTGGTTGACTACCTATCTAAGTGGGTGGAAGCTAAGGCTTTGCCCACCAATGATGCTCGTGTGGTAGTCAAGTTTTTGAAAAGCTTGTTTTCTCGGTTTGGAACCCCTCGTGCGATCATAAGCGATCGTGGAACCCATTTTTGTAACGACCAATTCGAAAGGGTCCTAAGGAAATATGGGGTTACACGTCGTCTTTCTACAGCTTATCACTCACAAACGAGTGGGCAAGTCGAGGTTTCAAACCAAGCGTTGAAGAGGATCTTGGAGAGATCTGTTGGAGAAAACCGACAATCTTGGTCGGATAAGTTGGACGATGCTTTATGGGCTTTTAGGACCGCTCATAAGACGCCTATCGGGTGCACTCCTTATGAGCTAGTGTATGGGAAGAATTTTCATTTGCCAATTCAACTTGAACACAAGGCTTATTGGGCCCTAAAGCATTGTAATGATGACATAGAGACCGCGGGAAAACACCGGAAAATGCAATTAAATGAATTGGATGAATTAAGGGATATTGCTTATGAAAATTCATTGATCTATAAAGAAAAGACTAAAAAGTTGCATGATTCTAAAATTAAAAACCGGGTTTTTAACATTAGGGATCAAGTTTTGCTTTTTAATTCTCGTTTGAAAATCTTTTCCGGTAAGTTGAAATCCCGTTGGTCCGGTCCATTCACCGTGACCCAAGTTTTTCCATATGGAACCATCGAGCTAGCTCAAAATGATGGCCCCAATTTCAAGGTGAATGGACATAGGTTGAAGCACTACTTTGGCGGGGAAGTTCCATCCTTGAACTACCTCGACCAAATCACTTTCCCCAATGATAATTAGTATTGAGGGGATTGAGTCGAGCTCATGACTCGGTAATCAAAAACGAGGTGCCTCGTGGGGGAGTCCCATGCTTATCCTATGTACATATTATCGCTTTCTAATGTAGTAACGTGTGGGGATTTGTGCCATTCCAACCTTTGTTTCGTGGTTGTTTGTGAATTGTGGATTTTAGATGATCATGATCTTCATGATTGGAGCCTCTCGTGTTCGTTTTATGGGAGCACTCGATCGTTTGATTTGAAGACTTTCTCAATATCCATGATATATCCTTTGATGTTCTAACCTTAGGTGTATAGCACACTTCATAAACGGCTTTAAATTTAACGGTTACACCCTTTCCATGCTAGATTAGGCATTCGACTACGTCTCTATTATGGGGGTGTTTGAACCCCTAGACTCAAAACATTGAGGATAATGTTTAACTTTAGTATGGGGGGTGAATAAATACTTGCCTTTTCAAACCTTCACGCTTTCCAAAGTTTATCTTTTTGTTGCAAAATAAGGCTAAAAATGGCCAAATTTTAAAAAATTTCTCATGTTTTATAAGTGTTTGAAGACACGAATGTAGGTTTTCTAATGGAGAGAATAAGAGTAATTTTTGACTCGACCGTGCGTGTTGAGCACTTAGATTTGATTCCTTAACTTCACATTAGGCTAAGTCTCTTAAATGAGGACGAGAAATGATAGGGTTAATTATAAGTTACTATGCTAAATGTAGAGTACTCGTATTCTTTCAAAAACTCATGTGTTCTCATTGTTTGCTTATTCTACCTTCGCTTGTAAATATTTTTTTCTTAATAAATATTGACTTAGCGGTTTAGTCTTGATTGTTCGGTTTCTAGTCTTTTCTAGTAGCTTCCGTGTAATTAAATTGGGAAGACATTAAGGTATCGCCAGCGTCACGGTTTTGAAGTATTGGCACCCGAATAATCGAAAGCTTCACCCAATAATAAGATTTCAAGTGCTCACCTAAATCAAGCAAACAATTTGAAGCCCCACAAGGCCCAAAAATCTATGCAAAATTGAAAGTGAATCAAGCCTTAATCTTTGAAGCTTTAAAAATCCAAAATTCGCTTTAGCGTGAGGATATACGTCTTTGGCTAATAAAACTACCGATGAGATGGATAATAAAAGGCAAGGCAAGACCGAAGTCATAATAAAAGCTTCATGGCGAAGTTGAATAAAAGATGGAGGTAAACCAAAGATAATAAGGCCCTTCCGTTAGGGGGCGTATACATGTCTTGGTAATAAGTCTCATGTTCAAAACCGTTATAAAACCGTGTATATGGATCCTTCTTGTTGACTTAATTTTTTGACATCGTTGTCTATTAGGAGGGGCTATTGATTTGATGGTCTTGGTTACACCGTTAGGACTCTAGTTTTAGACCTAAATCTCTATTATCGCATAAGTCAAACAATGTATCCTCGTGAAACATTCAAGACATAATAAAATATAAGAGATAACTTAGGAAACTGGGAGGATAAGTACGTGATTAGGGCATATGAGTAGTGTTAGCATTACTAACTTATAATGACAATGATCTTGTTGCACGCTTAGCATGGAATTGGGATGAAAATCGAGGACGACGAAATTATTTCTAACGAAGCATTCACATGTTCTTGTTCTATGAATCTAAACGTCCCATTTTGCGATGAAAATCATACATTATGTCTAAAACGCAAGTAGTAGTAATAGTAATAGTGTAGCTAGTTTATCATTCAATAAAAGTGAATAAAAATGAATTTTGGAGATGCTACGATACTTTATTCTAGCATTGCGTGAGGGCACGGCAATGGTTTAGTATGGGGGAGTGATGAGACTGCTTTTATACATAGTCTCATCGTCCAAAAAGGGCTTAAAATGCATTAAATATCATGAAAATACCCAAATATATGCTTGTGTTTGTTTCTTGTGTATCTTAGGTACGGATATTGAGAAAATGACAAAAGATCACAAGAATCATACAAAAACGAACACGGGAAACGAAGCCGCACATTGAACCAAGCCCTAATGAAGAATTTTCCAAAGAAAACCTCTAAAGATTTGAAGATTTATGAAGAAGGGTCCTCCAATATTGAAGAATTGACACTTTATGCCCTTGTATCCTCATAATTACAAGATTGGTCCCTAAAGTTTGTCAATATTGCAAAAAGGGCCCTCCATTTTGAAGAATTAGCAATTTTAGTCCCTCAACAAAACTAAAATGTCAATATTTATCCGCCTCAAAGTCAAACATACCAAGAAGGACTCCAAGTTACAAGAAATTACAAGTTTGGTCCTTTGAAAATGTCAAAATTACCAAATGGACCCTTGACTTTGAAGACTTGGCAAAAATGGTCCCTCATTAATGATGACTTGGCAATATTAGTCCTCCAAAATATCAAATATACAAATCAAGACCATAATCCTTGAAGAAAATACCAAATCAGTCCTTCAAGAATCAAGAAATGGCAAGAAATACCCCTGAAAATACTTTGGAAAAGTATTTGGGGCAAAAGTGTGAAAATGAAAACTTCATTTACAAAGGGAATCCGAATTCAGCTTATTTATTTGCAAACGAAAGGAGAAACAAAGATGAGGGGAGTATTCTGCCAAAACATAAACCTTACCTTAACCAACCAGTGGCTGCTACGTGCCCCACTATCACCTTTCCACCAATCACAAGCCAGCATTCATCCATGTCACACCCCACTATTAACCGTTTATAACTAATTATATAATTAAGTTATAAACACGCGCTAAACAACAATTCAAATCCTAAACCAGATTAAAACCTCTACTATTCATGTGATGAACACAATTGGGTATTTTAATCCTGCTGTAATTAAGCCATGAAAACCTCCAGATTAGTGATTAAGCTTCCCTTAATCACATCCCAACCTCAAAAATACTTGCCACATCACTCCTTTGTCCCACACATGATTCCCCTGCAGCAAGAAAGAAGAAACTACCAAAAGGGGCCAGTCATCCAACGTCCCACAACAAAGCTTGAAAGTTAAGCTTATTTGAAGCCCTTTGATCAACTTTTCACATGCCAGCTCCACTACAATACAAGATTCAGTCACATGATCTTCAAAAGTTCAAACAAGACAAGGGGCAAATTTGGAACTTCATTAGCTAGGGTTCATGTTTTTATGCATTCAGTAGATAGTTTCTAGCCTATATAAAGGCCTTAGGGTGCATCATTTGCACTTGCTCTTGAATTTTCAGTTGTTCACAATTCTGTAAATCGTATATTCTACTTAACGAAATGTGTTTGAATTTGGTGAAGAAAATCAAGTGCCAACCTTTGATATATGTTTATTGTTGCTAATGTTGACTAGTTCTTGAATCTTAAACCTGTTTTCAAAAGGAGTGTGCAAAAGTCTACACATTTTCCCCTTTTATTGATATTTTGCTAAGACTTGTTCAAACCTTGGAATTCTTGGGCTATAAAGCTGATCATAGCATCCTGATATTGTATTATCAAGGTGTGGTGAAGCCTATAACTTGGGGATAATCAAGTGTGGGGAACTAAGGTTGCATTAATCAAGGACTTTTACTTTTTCTGATTTTCATATTGTGCTCTTAACCTTGTTGATTCTTAGCAGGGTTGTTTGTGGAAGCTTGTACTTGTTCTTGCTAATACATAAGCTCAAAAAATTCGTGGGTGTGGATGTACATCCATGAGGTACACACCTTTCTACCCAAAATCTGATAAAATCTTGATTTTTGGTGAATTTGTGTGCTACTTGTGTTCTTGCCGATTTTATGGTCTAATCTTGGTTAAATCTGCTTAATATATCTGTTATTGTGCTAATTTGGGCTTGGGAGGTCTTGGATAATACTTTTGGTTTGAAAAAATTGGTTTCGAAAAGTTAAAAGGGTGTTTGGGATTACCTGTTTGAGATCATAAAGTGTTATTGTGTTATTGGAAGTTTGTGTTTATGCTTGTTATCTGTTCTTGACTTGGTTGAGTGCTATTTGCTGCAAGTTTTTGGGCTTGAACCTTGGAATCAAAGATTGTGCTATAACTTGTTGAGTTTGACTGTTTTTCACCTAAAATTTTGGGAATACTTAGAGTATATGCATGTTTAGGGATATAAGCTGTTAAATCAAAGTTATTATAACATATGTGATAGATTTGGAGGTTTGAATTTGGCTTGGTGGTCAATTGCATCAGCAAAGTGAAAAAACTGCATGTTCATAGTTCATCAGTAACTTTAAGTGCTTGAATCTTGCTCAATACTTTGAATCAGTGCATGAAACCTGTTTAGACTTGCTTATTTAAGTTTATTATTTTTTGTGTATTTATTTGGTTAAGTTTGGCTGGCTGAATTGTGCTATAAGTGCTTATTGAACCTCAACTGCTTATGTGTTCACGTCTGTGCCAGATCTGGTGATGTTTTGAATTAACTGTACAATTTGGCTGTTGTTGATTGTGATTTCTTTGTTGTTGTTGACTCCTTATGATCCACTGATCATTTGGGTGCCTTTGTGTAACTTGAATCTCCAAAAAAGTCACTAAAGACAAAAAAGTCAACAAGTTAAGCAGTGGAAAAAGTTTCCACTGCTCAACACCCAAAACTAGCCCATGCTAGTGCAATTTTTCAGTTAGCTTATCAATAAGCAATTTTGGCTTATCCAGACCTGCAACTACTTATTTTTTGTGATAGATCTTCATTATTTGACCCATTTGATTGAAATGGAGCTTATTAGACTTTGACTTTGTCTTTTTGCTAGAAAACCAACTCATTTTGACTTTTTCATAAGTGCTTATTTGCTTATTCCAGCTTATTGAGTGAACTTATTTGAAAACGTTTTGTTGATTAAGCTTAGTTAAGTCATTTAAAAGCTTTAGAAACTTGAATCAACTCTTGGGATAGCCTAGAACTCAAAAACGACTATTTTGTCGTTTTTTGTAGATTGCTTTTTGCATTTTCAGGCTTATTCCTTTGGCTTATTTCAAATTTCTTTTTACAGAAGTCTTAAGTAAACTCAAAAGAAGATTGTGTGTCTAATTTGAGCTTATGGCATCAGCTTATAGCTTAATGGGCCAAAAAGCCCATTAAGAATAAGCTGTTTGGTATAAGTCAACTTATTTCACATTTTTAGCTTTTGGGCCTTTGAAAAGTTGTGTTTAAAATCAAATTTTGAGTCAGATAGGAGCTTTTGGGCTTAATTGGACAACATTTTTTTATTGGGCTTATTTTTGGCCCATTAAGGTGACTGTTTGGACTTTTGGCCCATTTGGAGGCCAATTAGGGGTATTTTGTAATTTCAACTCCATTTTCTGTTTATTTAGGTTAAATTAAGCTAGTTTGTAAGTTTTTAGAATTTTTTATAAATTTTGGATTTTTAATATTATTTTACTATTATTTTATTATTAAAAATTAAAATTTAGATTTTTCAAGTTTTTATATTTTTCTTAGGTTAAATACATTAAGTTAGGAATTTTACAACTTTTAGAATATTTTTGTTGTTCTTAGATTAATTTTTATAATTATTATAAGTTTTAATAATTTTTAATTGTTTTTAAATAGTTTTAATTAATTTAAAAATTTTCAGAAATAGTTTTAACTTAAGTTAGGGTATTTTAGAGGTTTACAAAGTGATAAATCTCATTTTGGGCTTTTTATTAATTAAATTGATTTTTAGGGCTTTAATTAGCATTAAAAAATTATTATTTAATTACATACAAGGTTTGGGTGATTTTTGATTTTTTGTAAACTCTTAATACATTATTTAGGATTTATTGCAATTTTCTAGGAATTTTTAGAGTAAATTTTTAAATTTGGTGCTTTTACGGTTTTACGTGTACGACCTTTTCGTCTTAGTTTAATCCGTCATCGTAACCGTCATTCTCTTTGTACCTCATTTCTATTTTCTTTCTCATAATCATATAATCACATAATTAATCATTTCTCTACAAAACACACTAGCCTCCTTGGGAAACGAACTTTCACCATTGGTCATTAGTGCTTGGTTTTCCTAAACCGAACACTTAATACTTCCACTATTTTGCCTCCTTTTCCTAAAGGTGTGTAAAAAGACTACATCAATTACTCTTTACTACTCTCGTGTAAACCACTCGTCATTTTGTAAGTTATCATAACGTCACCATATATATAAAATTGTTATTTTTTTACGAATGTAGGATTGTAACACACTACTAGATAAACTATAGAGAGATGAAGATTAAACCAAAAAAGAAAGATTAGATTAAGATGAAGAATAAAAGAGAAAAACGAAGAGTTGTGATTTTCTATTGAGAGAAAGACATGATGTTTCTCTCTCTACCAACTATGAAAATGGAAACACACACACACAAATGAGATGCTATGGGCCTTTTATAATACAAGTGTAATATATAGAAGGCCTTCCTCATTTATGTGTTCGGGAAAAATTCCAGTTACATACATAACATTATACTAGAACTCTCAACACCGTTGAATAGCATTTTTCACGAGCTTCGAAACGGTATATTATATGACCATCACTTTAAATATGGCTAACAATCTCCCCCTAAGGGGTGGTCATGTAATCTGTGACTTCACTTCCTTGGTATTGTTGACTTTGAAGCTCGTTGTCTTGAGAGTTCCTTCATAGATCCTTTCATGACTTGTGATCTTAGATCTTTGATCTTTTCCTTGACTTGATCTTTAAACTTTGCCAACTTGTGTTCTTGTGTCTTTTCCCACATACTCATAGTTTGCGTTGTCTTGAAAGCTTGTTAACAATTTCCCTTGATAATCAGAGTAGCGGAAGTCTTTGTCTTTAGATGTTCTTGAGATTTCTTCATTTTCATGAGCATGTGGTCTTGAATCACGACCCTTGAGGTTACGCCACCGGTTGCATTACTCCGGTTTCCCGTTATACATTACGAATATTGTACCTGTGATTAGGTAAGTTCAAAGAACTTCCTTGACAGGGTTTCCGGCTGTGGTAGCCGTTCTCAATACTTGATTATATCGAAATGTAATTCATAGTAAAGAGTGAATCATGCAGTTCCAATCTGCTGATTAAGTCGTCAATTCATTTCCTGGAACAAGTTTGAATCAGTTAAGAATCAAACCATTGTTGCTTTCTAGTTGACACAAGTTTGATTCGTATAGAATCTCACAAGTTATACCGCAGTGCTGTTTGATGATGACACTTGAAGGATTTCCATTCGTCACAGTGAATACTAAGAAGTATTACTCTGAATGTTCTCGTAATCATAAAGATTTTGCGTCGATACCTGGAACGAGTTCGAATCAAGGAAGAATCAAACTTCTGTTGCTTTCCAGTTAGCATATGTTTAATTCAAGTGAATCTTACATATGACCTACCGCAGTGCTGTTTGATGTTAGCACTGGAAGGATTTCCATTCATCACTATGAAAACTAAAGAGTATCACTCTGAATGTTTTGGCAATATCACAAGGATAGAGCGTAGGACTCCGTAGATTATCGCTTTTGTTCTAAAGATGAACAACAATTGATATATGTAATAAGTTTCCTCATGAGATTTTTGATGAAACTCGTTGGCTCTAGACTCTATAAGTGCACTTTTATTTGCTCTAGACAGCCACCTTTGCAATTCTACTATCTCAGAGTGAGAAAGTTGATAGAAATGAGTTGAACTCCGTGACCATAAAACAAAATTCTTTTGAGAGAAGCTTGAGTAGGTTGGGAAGGGTTGTGCATTACATCATTGGATCCATGATGCTTTTTCTTCAATACTAGAAATCATCTGAGTGATTCTGATAGTAGATGTGTTGACCCGGTTCCTGCCTAAGTTGTATGGAGGGCTGCTTTCTTTACACCCTTTATCCTTACATTTCTTTTTCATTCTTCAACCCCTTCAATGCTTACCAAGACGTCATTACTAGCACCTTGTTGTGATTGTTCCAACGCTAGCTTAAGTAATTAGTCGGCATTTTTCCCGTACACTCAACTACTCCATCATTCCTAAGGACTTCTAAGTTCTAATGGATTGTCCCTGGGAAGATCCCTCTGGTTCTGGTTGGATCATAGAACGAATACCTAACCACCTTTTGACACCAATACTGTCGTGAATCAATGTGTTGTGGGGTATAGATATCGTAACCAGAAAAACTAATTGAAAAGGCAATCAAGGTGTTAATGAAATCAATGTTTACACTTTGAAAGTTTTCTATATCACCAAAAACCGCTCCCCCTACATATGTGCATCATAAAAAGAAAATTATTTGCACATATTAGGACGAGAAAGAACTTATATCAAAAATCGTATCCACGGATGAAACATTTTGATCACATTTTATCACTTTTCTCCCCCTAAAAAATTGCATGTGTTTGTGAAATTTTTGATAAACTAGTGAGATAACATGGAGAGAATAATGTCTCATGAAACTTTTGGAACTATATGTTATGAGATTTTTATACTCCCCCTCGAAAAAAATTCTGAATAGAATAGGGGAGTAAATGAGCACACAATTTTGATAGAATTTGAATAAAACATTTGAAAATATCTTGAAAAATTGTGCTCAAAAACCGAGGAAACTGAATTTCCTGTTATGGAGGAAAAATGTACATAAATGAACATTTTCCTTGTTGTCATGAGCTTAAACCTTTGAATGTTTACTATAAGCCCATGACCGAGAAAAAATAATTTCCCGCTATTGAGGATAAGTCATAGACTTTCCTTTCTTTGAGGACCGGGTTATAGTCTGACATGTGACTATAAGCCATTATGAGAAGAAAAATTAGAAAAGACATATTTTAAAAAATATGAAACTCTCATTCGAACTTTATGTACATACCTGTGTCGTTATTGAGCGACATTTCTAAGTACGTCCATATTATCGATGCTGAGAGGCATGTCGAAGAAGAATATTTTTGGTATTTTTGAAAGATTTTCTCATTTTTTATTTTGTTTTTATAGGTTTTATATTTTGTATTTTGATTTTCAGATAGATATATACAAGGTTACTGCAAATGTGCAAGACGTTCAAGTTCATCAGGAGTGAAACTACGCATACCAAGTCGACGGACCAAGAATTCAAATCTGTCTTGAGAAAGAGCTTTGGTGAAGATGTCGACCAGTTGGTAGTCTGTCTTGACAAAATACAGTTCGATCGTTCCTCTTTCCACGTGCTCCTTTATGAAATGGAATCGGACAACGATGTGCTTGGTCTTGGAGTGTTGGACTGGGTTGCAAGATATGGCTATGGCTGATTGTGAATCACAATAAATAGGAACTTTGTTATAGTGAACGCCATAATCCGTGCGTTGTGTTCTCATCCAAAGGACTTGAGCAGTACACACTGATAAAGACACATATTCTGCTTCCACGGTGGACAACGCCGTACAATCTTGCTTTTGTGAGGACCATGTCACTAGTTTCTCGCCTAGGAATTGTGCGCCACCGGAGGCGCTCTTGAATGTATCATGACACCCTGCATGGTCGGCATCTGAAAAACCAGTTAGATTAAAACCAGAATCCTTCGTATACCAGAGACCCATGTGAACGGTTCCCCAGAGATAACGAAAGATTCTTTTAACCTCCTTGAGGTGCTTCTCGGTTGGCTTTGCCTGGTACCAAGCACATAAACAAGTAGCATGCACAATGTCTGGTCTGCTTGAGGTTAAGTACATACGGGACCCGACCATTCTTTGGTATTTTGTAGCATCTACAAATGTCCCTTTCTTATCCAAATCAAGCTTGTGTTTAGTGTCCATTGGAGTACCAATAGGATCACAGTTTTCCATTCCAAATTTCTTTAGAATTTTAAGCACATATTTGGACTGATTTATGAAAACACCACGGGGGGATTGGTGAACTTGGAGACCAAGAAAAAATGTCATTTCCCCCATCATCGACATTTTGAAGCGGCTTTTCATAAGGTTGGAAAATAATATGGAATATTTTGGGTTTATAGAGCCAAATATTATATCATCTACATAGACCTGAGCCACCAAGATGTTGTTGCCGTAGTGTTTGATAAACAGCGTTGGATGAATGGTGCCTTTGCTGAAGTGATTGTGGAGAAGAAATGATGATAATTCGTCGTACCATGCCCTCGGTGCTTGTTTCAAACCATAAATTGCCTTTTTCAACTTGTAGACATGGCTTGCATGTTCGGTATTAATGAAACCTTCAGGTTGACATACGTACACATCTTCTTTTAACGGGTCATGCAAGAAAGTCGTCTTCACGTCCATTTGGTACACAGTGAATGATTTTTGTGCAACGTATGCCAAGACAATACTAATAGCTTCCATTCGAGCAACCGGGGCGAAGGATTCGGTGAAATCAATTCCCTCCTGCTGTTTATAACATCTCACAACTAACCGAGTGTTGTTCCTAATGACCTTTTGCTCCTCATCTATCTTGTTTTTGAACAACCATTTCAGGGTAAGGGGATCGATATTGTCCGGACGTGGTACTAACTCCCATACATCAAGCCGGATGAATTGATTTTGCTCTTCTTGCATAGACTCAATCCATGATGCGTCGGTCATTGCTTCTTTAACAATTGCTGGTTCCATTGTGCTGACTGATAGTGCATAGATACACATATCACCATCGGTACGCAGCTGATTTTGTGTCGAGACTGGTCGTAAGAGATTGCCAATCACTTGAACCAAAGGATGATCCTTAGTCCATTTGTGTTCATGTGGAAGTGTATGAGAAACTTGATGCGAGCTCGACAGATCCACATATGGTGTTGAAGGTTGAGTGGTACTTGTGGAAGCCTCAATTGGAGGTTCTTGAACTACCGTAGCAGGTGCAGCCGAGGCATTTTGAGTAGCACCAAATGACGAAGGACCCTCCATATATTCATCATAAATTAGACCAAATAAAACTTCCAAGTCATGTTCTAAAGGTGGTAACGATGATATTGCTGACGGTGCAAATTGAAGCGCGAGTCCTGAACTTACGTGTCCTGAAGTCTGACCTTGAAGCTTAGGATGTGAAATTCTATGTTTAGATTCCATTCCCGAGAGTTCATCAAAGGTAACATTCATAGTCTCCATTACCTTTCTTTTCCCTCAGATTATAAATCCTGTAAGCACAAGCAGTTGAAGATTGACCAATGAAAAACCCAATATCACCTTTAGGTTCAAGTTTACCGATATCTTCACGATCATTCTACGGATAACATAATGCACCGAAGACATGTAGAAACAATATATCCGATTTTATTCCATTAATAATTTCATAGGGTGTTTTGTTGAATCGGGTGTGAATAATGGAGCGGTTTTGAGTATAACATGCAGTTTCTATAGTGTCGGCCCAAAGGAATAACGGTGCATTGGAGGAGAGAAGCATCGGCCGAGCAGCTTCAACTAACGTACGATTCCTCCGTTCCACAACCCCATTCTGCTCTGGAGTTCTTACAGCCGAAGTTTGATGAGAAATTCCAACTTCGTCAAAATAAGCTTTTAGTTGCTGATTGGTGAATTCTGTACCGTTATCCGTTCGTACAATGATGACAGGGGCTTGAAGTAGCACTGATGTTTTCTTCAAAAAAATTAATAATTACACCAGGTGCTTAATCTTTTGAAGCAAGAAAATGAACCTATGTGTAACGAGAATAATCATCCACAATCACAAGGACATGCCGCTTTCCATTAATGCTCTTGATTCTCATTGGGCCACACAAATCCATATGTAGGAGATGTAACATATGCGTAGAGTTTGGAACAGGTTTGAGTTTGTGAGGATTCTTCTTGCTTTTACCTTGCTCACATGAAGGAAAAAGATGGTCTTTTGTATATTTGAACTTTGGAAGACCGATAACGATATCATTTTTTGCTAGTTGGGTGATGGCATCGAAATTGAGATGAGATAACCTTTGATGCCATAACCATGACTTTGTTGAAGTGGCCTGGGCCATGAGACAAATTGGAGACGCATCAGACATTTGAAAAAGATCAATGGTGTAAAGGTTGGTGGTACGATTTCAATTCAACAGATCAATTCCTTCAAGATCTCTAACGAAACATGTATGACTTCTGAAGGCTACCTCCAAATCTCAATCACAGAATTGCCCAACCGAGAACAAATTGTGTCCCAAGCCATCAACAAAAGAGACTCTGGTGATTATGATATTTCCCCAATGAAGATCACCATAGCCTAGAATAGCCGCGACATGACCATTTCCAAATCTAACAGTACCCATGAATTTCCAAACAAAGTTCTTGAGAATATTTCGATTCCCACTCATGTGCTTGGAACAGCCTGAATCCACGCACTAGAGACAAATTTCAACAGCCTGCCAATGATAAGAGAAAAAAGATTTTGGCAACCGATGAAATAGGTTCCTATAGGGTTAGAAGAAAATTAAGCCTTATCACATACCGACACATCACTTTCAGTATGAGATCTACTAGTTTCGATAACTTTGCCACTAAAGTCAAAATTTCTACTAGTAGGCAACCACTTAGAGGTGAATCTAGGGCTACTAGGCTTAGCAAGACTTTCTGTGGATCCTACGTGCTCATTTTTCTAAACATACACTTTAGCCTTAGGAGTGCTACTTTTTGTCACTGATTGACAGCTTGTCAATGCAGGTGTAACCACCGTAATTCAAACCATTCATAGTCAAACCACAATCATCATGACTAAAAGTAAAGAAACATTTATTACATTTAGCACAAATAACTTCATATTTTTCATTCCGAATAGCAAGCTTAAAGTCATTACATTCAGATGAATTAAGTTTCTGGTTATGATTAAAAAGGGATAAATTCCTAGGGTGTTCTTTTACTTCCACATTTGGGGCGACTACTTTTAGAGGTAAAAGGGACCCTATCATTCCTTGTATTGCTCGTAGGCGGTGGCCTTCTACTCTTAGTGTAGTTGTTTATTTCTGTAGAATAAGACACACGTCTATTAGAATTAACACTTTTTAAATCGATGACTTGTGGTTGAGATTGAGTGGTCAGTTTTGTCCTAACGCTTGCTTTACGTTGTTTGCTAGGCACATAATTATTTACCCTAGTTTGAGAAGAAGGACTGACACAAAAAATTCATGGGGCAATCACAGCAACTTTCGTTCCAGCAACCTTGGGAAAAGGTGTTACAACAATACGAGTAGTTCCCGAGGTTGCTGGTTTCGGAATCATCGTGTCCACAATCGAACAAGGCTCAGAAGTCTTATCTTTTAACAAGGCCTTTAACTTACAGTTCTCACAGATTTTATCGATAAGTTTCTGATAGACAGACGTATTGTGTTCTACATCCCGCTTATACGAAACAACTTCAGATTCTAAGTCTGCAATCTTAGACTTAAGCTTCTGAACATTCCCATCACTGGCATTTACTAACCCCAAAGAAGCCAAACTCTGTCCCTTAACCCCTCCTAATTGACCCTGCAGCCGCTCGATTTTTTGTTGCATTTCTTTGTAGGCTTTATCGTACGAAATTTTGTCATATTTACATTCATCACATTTTTTGACAAATTTATTCCAAAGATCAGTGAACTCTTTATCCTTTTTAATGACATAAGATTCCATTTGCTCGTTCCTACGTTCAAGCTCAGTTTGGAGGGTTTCGTTATCCGACACAGGAATATCTAACGCAAAGGGGCTGCTACCTACATTATCACTAGCTTTAGAGAGTCGTTCCAGATCGCTTTCCAAAACTTTGATATTATCAAGAGATTCATCAGCCTCCTTCGCCAAAGATTTAAAGTCTTCAACAAAATTGGCTAGTTATTTAAGAAAAGCATTTTCTAAGTTGCTTATCCTAGCATCAACTTGATTAACAATCGGATTAATATCATTTTAAAGAATTTTTTGAACCTCAATCTGAACGGGTGATGTAAAATTTCCTACAGTAATTTTGGAATTAACAACATGTTTAAGAATTACAAAATTATCTTTGAGCTTGTTTAGATACCTTCGTGCAACGCTCGGTTTAGGGGGGTCATCCGTCAATTCCTCACTTGGTAGCAAAAGCATTTCAGTACTCGTTTTAGACCGAAGAAAAGTTGTTGGAGGTTTAATTTTCGGATAATAAACGGGTGTGACTTCTTTATCAAGCTTTTTCATTCTTAAACAAGTCTCTACCGCAAGTTTAGTAGTTTCCTCATAATCATGCACACTAGGAGGATCATGTGTATCAAGAAACACATTACCATTATATAGAATTTGTTGGGTGGTCTAAGCATGTTTAAGATATTCAGGATTGGGAGGAAGCGGGCAACCTAAAGCCAATTTGTAGCGGGTGTAATTAATCTCATTCACTTTTGGTGCGAGCATATTTATCATCTGCATAGATTGGCCACGTTTTACCAAAAGATTGTCTAATTCCCTAATCATATCCTAAGCGTTACAAAAATCCTCAAGAAGCCCATCTTCTCTAATTTTGAAATCATGTTTCAGCTTTTTTTCTTTCTTCTTTTAAATCAGAAATAATAGATTGTTCATTTAGAAGCTGTTTATTAAGAGAGGTGATTTCATCATTCAAATCACTTATCTTTTTGGCACTACTTAAATGTAGAGCATTTAATTTCTTAGTCGTATATTTTTCTTGATAAAAAGATGTTGCATAATCTTGTTCAAGTTCTTTAATTTTAGCTTGATGAAATCCAAAACATTTCTCCCTTTCCTTATAACCCGCAAGCTTAGTGGTCAATTTCGCATTGGTTTCTCTAAACTTATTATTAACCACCTTAGCATGATCAACATCCTTAGAAAGCTTATCAAATAATGATTTGTAATACGCATGCGTCGCATCGGGAAGGGTTGTAAGCTGGGCGACTCTATCTACACTAAGGTTCACACTGGGCTCATTTAAAATAATATTACTATTAGTCGTTTGATCCCCGTGTGTCTCAGTGTAGGGCTCAAGCATCTCAGTATACTCTTCCTCCTTATTAGACATACTATATATATCATTATCATCAAAACGTGGGTGTACCTCAGAGGGACTGTCTGAATCATAGACGAGAGCACTGTCATCATGCATTCCTGAGGTAGATGCTTGCTGTAAGTTTGCCATCAAGATGTAGTTGGCATTTACTTCTTCTTCCTCATCATATTCTGCTGAAGAATCCATAAGATCAAATTCCTCAGCTTGAAGTGGAATCCCTGCCTCTTCCTTTTGTGCTATAATAAAGATAAGCAGCATCCCTCTTCTTTTTAGCTGTGCAATCTCGAGCATAATGACCAAATCCCCTGCAGTTGTAGCACTGAACCTAACGATTGTTGTTTCCATTTCTCGTACCAGTATTCTCAGCCCTTGCAGCCATAATATTTCCCATCTAATTACCAACTGGTGGCACAACAATTAACCCATTCTGATTACCCACATTTGGAACACTCGGATTCTAACCACAAATTTGTCCATACTGATTTCCTGCATTCCGAACAGTCTGCCCAACATTCTGACCATATTGTTGAAATGGTGTCCCCGTGTTCCCAACAACTACCAATTGGCGATCTAGATTCGCATTCATGTAAGGTTGAGCAATCTTCCTATTCCTAGTGTTCGAGGAGATTCTCTGATTGTTGTTGGTGGGTTAATGGTGAATTTGAATGCCTTTGCAAGAAGTGCAAGACCAGTATTGTTCGCATGAGTAGGATCGTTGATGTCATCAAAACAAGCAATGGGTTGTTGTAAGTAGTTCACAGGAGCAGGAAGTTGATATCCATAAGAGGTGAGTTGTTGTTGTTGTTGGTGTGGCATAAAGGTACTTGGTGAGGGTTGATGGTTGGGTACCATGGGATATGACATAGATGACGGAGAGTTTGCCATAAAAGCCAATGGATCTTGTGTTTTGGCACGTCTTTCAGCCCTAACTTCGTTAACTTCATCTTGATTCATCTTCAAATAATCATATACTTGAGTGTAGTCCACGACATGAAGATCCATGGTTTGATTGACGAGAGTGACATATCGTGACCATTTAGGAGGAAGATTATCAGGAAATTTGATGTTGGCAGCAATTTGTGTAGGTTAATGTTTGTTTCTTCTAATATGATTCATGAGGGTTGAAAACCGATGCTAGTAAGGTTGAATTTGTTCCCCTTCAGTAGACGTAAATTTCTCCCATTCACGAAGCAACTTAGTCTCCTTTTCTTGTAAACCAATTTCACTCCCCTTCATCATTTTATGGATCCTAAGCCACATCTCGTGTGCGGTTTCACAACTATTGTCAGCAGCATAAACATCTTCAGGGAGTCCCATAAGGATTACTAGAATTGCTTGATCATCAACGTCGAGTTGTTTGGATTCAGCTTCAGTTAAGTCTTCATCCTTTTGCTCATGACTTGAGTCCGCTACTGGGTTATCATTCGTGGGGTCCCTAGGCACAAGAATTGTTCTACTAACATACCGACCTTTTTTAATCGAGTTGACAATAAACTTTCCCAAAGGTTTACATTTTGCATAACGAAGGAGACTACTAGCCCATGTAGTGTAATTCTCCTTGGTAAGAATGGGTGGACGATTCTCAATACCCGCAGCATAAATGTCTTGTTGAGACGTCATTGTAAAAGTCGTGGGTAAAACAGGATCTCAATTCGTAGAAATCAGGATTAAAAGTGTTGTAAAAACCCTTAGAATGAGTAAATTCCCTAAGAATGTGAGCTTCGAGAAACCACAAATTGTTAAAAGTGTTTTTCGGAATAATTATGTAGATTTTGCAATGACAGAAAACCAAGTCGTCGCAATGTTTAAAAAGTGATATCTGTCGCAATGTTTAAAAAGTGATATCTGTCGCAATGTTTAAAAGAAAGTTGTCGCAATTTTGGTAAACCGTCGCAATGGCTCAACTTCAAAACCGTCGCAATACCAAATTTCAAACCTTACCTGTCGCAATGTCTGAAATGCAAATCCGTCACAATATCAGAATGAAAATATGTCGCAATACCACAATATCTGCCGTAATGTCACAAATGATCTGATCTGTCGCAATGTGTATCGCAATAACTCAAATGATTTTGTCGCAATGTGCATCGCAATAATAGCAAGACTAATCTATCGCAATATCACAATATTCTGTCGCAATAACACAAATCGGTCGCAATACACACCAATATTCTGTCGCAATACCTCAAATTGAGTCTGTCGCAAAGCGTATCGCAATAATAGAAACCTTATCGCAATAGTGATCGCAATAAGGGCAGCAATATAGAAACCCTTATCTATTGCGATGGAAATTCAGCAAATGTGTCTCAATAGATGTACTGTTCCGAAACTTGAAACAAAAAATAAGATTTTTTTCTAGAAATCCGTGATTTGAACAAATCTAAAGCACCCAAGTCTCTACCAAAAATATGTAGAAGATGTATGGATCACTTGGAACAACAAGAAAACACGAAAAAAATTTGGATCTTGGGATGTTTTGATCTAAAACTCACGAAACTTAAGAAAACAAAAACAACACGAAAGAGCTATCCTCGAATCCCGTGGCGAATGATACCACTTGGAGGATTGTAACACACGACTAGATAAACTATAGAGAGATGAAGATTAAACCAAAAAAGAAAGATTAGATTAAGATGAAGAATAAAATATAAAAACAAAGAGTTTTGATTTTCTAGTGAGAGAAAGACATGATGTTTCTCTCTCTACCATCTATGAAAATGGAAAACACACACACAAATGAGGTCCTAGGGGCCTTTTATACTACAAGTGTAATGTATAGAAAGCCTTCCTCATTTGTGTGTTCGGGACTAATTCCCGTTACATACAAAACATTATACTAGAACTCTCAACACCGTTGAATAGCATTTTTCACGAGTTTCGCAACGGTATATTATATGACCAACACTTTAAATACGGCTAAGAACGAATAATTTTACAAATTGTTCTACTTGGGCTTTATAAAATACTTGAATGTCACCTTATAATTTTTTCTGATATTGTTTTACGATTTATTTTCATAAAATGTTTTATTTTCGTGTTATAAATTGATTTTGTAACACAAAAGTTTCTTATTAAGTATCTAGAAAATTACTTACTCTCGAAAACGTTTCATAAGTTATTTCCATTTTTATTTTACAAATGGTATTAAATATATATATATATATATATATATATATATATATATATATATATATATATATATATATATATATATATATATATATATATATATATATATATATATATATATATATATATATATATATATATATATATATATATATATATATATATATATATATATATATATATATATATATATATTAAATATATGACACGTAATACTAGTTTGACGAAACTGAGCATCGTATTGCCAGCCCTAAATTATGCATGACTTGATCACCTATGTATAATTCAGAAGGAGCCATGCGAGGCTAAATAGTAGTCACCTTAAAAAATCATGATAAGAATCAACTTTTTACCCACATGTGTGAAAAAGGCACAATACACTTAATAAAGTGAAATAAAATTTTGAAAGCTTTTATGCGTTATGCAAGTATTACAAGTTCATGACATATGCATATGTTTCGTTATCTTTTCTTGAACGAATTACGAGTCTGTGAATACATTTTTCTTTACTCAACAATCTTTGTTTTACTTATTACCTCGTTTTTTCTCATGATATAATTCTCTTTACCACTCGTCTAATTACCGACCAATGATACCAGACTTGGAAGTTTCAACGTTTTTATGTTTTCTCCTCGGCCAACCTTCTTTATATATTTGGGTAGACCTTCGGAATATCTCCGGACGCGAATAACATTTATGTTTGGACGTGAATAATGATTTCGTATACCCGCCATGATGTGTGTCAGACTCTATTGCCTCGAGATTCGCTCGTGTGAACCATGAGTTGACTTTGCTCTTTGATCGCTAACGTTGTTCATTTTATTGATTTTCTTTACAAGTAGTTATTTAATAATTTTCTTCGAATTGAAAATTTGTTAATGTGGATTTTCTTTTTTGATCGTGTATCGACCACTGAGAACTTAATGAGCCGATGTTGGTGACACCAACTGCACTCATGAATTAACGGCATACTAAACTTCGTTTCCTATTGTTCTTTCGTCGACGTCTCTGTTTCATCCCATCATTTGAAGAATTCTTTCGACATTCGCTTCATTATCTCATGTCATTGCATACGTATTATTTGTTGGCTAGTAATTGTTTTATATTCGTTCCCTATCATGTCACCTTGTTGAACCCCAAATACATCCCTTTTTTAAACTTGATGCATTAATCACCTAAATGGATTTCCATAGATTATTATAAACTTCTAAGAAAATTTTACACATTTTAACAAGCGTTTAAATTACCAAAATAACCGTCTCAAGTTAAAATGTCGGATCTATAAATTTTATTTGTAGGTTTTTTAACTTATGTTTAAAATGACATCATGCGTTAACTTTTGAAATATTTTGATTCTTCATCATGTTTTAATTTAAAGTTAATGAAGTTACCGTCTTAAACTTCATTCCTTTTAATGATTTTCAATAATTTGAAAATTAGATTTTTTTATATATATAAGTAAACATCAAACCCGAGTTTTAACAATAATTTCATGTAGTCATCCAAAAGTTCTTAAGCTGATCAAAATAGTTTTGAACTATTTTACATCTACTTGAACACCATATTTATCAAGAAAAATACTTAACGATTGTTTACTCATTAAATATATAATTTCGGTTTAATCCTAATGTAACAAAGTTATTTTTCTTTACTAGTAGTTTTGATTTCAAATCACCAAACACCTTGATAAGCAACTATACCTATAATGACACCATTTTGAAAGTGTTATAACATTATAAATCCATTACCGAACAAACCTTTTATCTTTATAATCAATAAGGTACTTAAGCCGAGTTTTAAAGTATACCAAATTCGAGACGGATAATTATGACAACCGTGTTTTAAATGTCTATATGCAAGTCATATTTCTCCTCTATTTCTCTAGTAAAATAGATTGTCGTGTTTTACAGTTTGCGTGATTTTTGATTCCTTGTCGATTATTAATCTTATTTCGTTTTAGTGCATCTTGTCTGTTTAAGCAATTATCGTATTCATTCTACCTATTAATATTTCCTCGTATTGATAGGTCATTATTTTATTAGTTTGAAATAAATTCAAAAAAGAGTTAAGAAGCTGAAGCGTAGTTGGATCCCAATCGTTAAGGTTCGTTGGGATTCTCGTCGTGGTGCTGAGAGTACCTGGGAAAGCGAAGATCAGTTCAAATCTAAGTATACCCATTTGTTGGCGTCTTCTTCCGTCTCCAGTTGAACTCTGAAGGACCAGATTTCCTTTAGGGGGCCGACTGTGAGGATTCATGTTTTTCCCAGTAATTATCTTATTATTTTATTTGTACTTCTTGATTTTACAATATTTAACTTGTTTCTTTTACTTTAAAAATACGTAAATCCCGAGATTCTTAAATTTCATGTTTCCCCATGACGTATTATGCAGTTTTTTATAAGTAATAAGTTTTTATATATTCTAGTACCTCCTTTAGCCAAGTTATGATCCAAACTAGCCCTAGATGTTGCCTCGTTAATTTTAAGTTTATCAAAAATCAAATTTCGGGCTTATGTCTAATTTAATAAACCATTTTTTTTAAATGTAAAAAACTTTTTTACTAGTTCTTCCTAATTTTAAAAACATTCATAAAATGGAAGGACCAAAAGGGTGTTTATAGGAAATATAAAACTAATAACACTTTACATTCATTTAATTCAAAAAAAAGATCAAACATCTCTTTTTCTTTCTCTCTTTGGTCGGAAACAATAAGCAACAAGAACACCATGATCAAAATTTGTTCTAGTTAAATTATCTTGATTTTTAGTAAGTATAATCCTTCCTTAACATAACCTTATAATTTATTTTGACATGCAAGAACATTTTCAAAATATAATAATTTGAATAAAATTCATATGAAATGTTTATGTTTATGTTTATTTATGAATTAGTGTATTTTGGAATGATCCACACGATTTTACATTGTTAATTTTTTTTATCAATTTTAGGTTTAGATCATAATTAAGGGATCTTTTGATAATATACTTGGAGGAAAGGATTAAGCTACTAATCTTATATTTACTTGTCCTAATTTACTTCTATAGAGGTATGTTCAAAACCCTATTTAATTATGTATGTTTATGAAACAATATATTGTGATTTTTGTTAGTTGAAATGGGTTGATCATGAAATTTGGCACATATGAGTTACCTACTGATTGTATCCTTAAAATGAACATTGTTTGTGTCTATGGTCGATTAGTAGGCTTTGCCATAGATTTTAAAATAATTTTGGGGTAGTTTAGACCAAATTTATGTGTTAGAAATGATGGAAATTGTTGGCTGATGTTAAACACGTCATGGCAAAATTTATACAGGTATAAGGTGTATTTTTAATTCAAAAATAGATTCCACGGGTTTATATTTTATTTTGTAGATTTGGGTAGGCAATGGAAGTGTCCGGATGCAAAAGTTACGTTCGTTTATTAAAATGGGTCAAAATCGGGTAACGGTTCAAACATGTGTTATGAGTCTTGATTCAAAATTTTGTAATGGGTGAATTTATAGTAGGTCACCATTTTATAAATCTCTATTCCTTTTAATCTCCTTAAAAGCTTTTACAATTAGTGATTTATGACTAAAACGACAAGTTTAAATGTATAGTGTAAATTTCTATTTCTAAAATTTGTATTCAGTCACTAAAATTGGATTCAGGTTGATTGGTAAACTCTTATTAGTTAAAATTTCCTATTGTTAAAAGGTAAAGTAAATAACTTTCTGATGCAAAAAGGTTCAAACCTGTAGCATTTATATATTTTCAGTTATGCACTGTTTATTGCAGATCGTTTTTAAAATTTTAGTCAGTCATTGAAATTGAGCTTCTACTTGATTGGTTAACTCTTAGAAGTTATAATTTCCCATTTTGAAAAGTTAAAGAAACTATCTTTCTGATGCAAAAAGTCTCAAACCTGTAGCTTTTATAGATTGTATGCATCGTGTAGTTCAGATCATTTCTAAAATTTAGTCAGTCATTGAAATTGAAATTTTCGTTTATCGGTAAACTTTTAGTAGTCATAATTTCCCAGTTTGAAAAGTTAAAGAAAATATATTTTTGGTGCAAAAAGGATCAAGTCTGTAGCTATTATAGATTTTCAGTTGTGCATTGTTTAGTGTAGAACATTAATACAATTTCGTTCTACTCTTATATTTTAAGGATGATTTTAGTCCAAAACTTTTATGCTTAGCATAGTAAGGTTACTAAAACCATAGGAATAGCCACATATTACCTTTTATACGGTAGGTAAGTGATAAATTGAGTATACCTGAGTGTTTTACCTAGAAGTGCAATGTACAACTTATACACCCACCATGGTTTACTTTTTTCTTAAAAACATAAAAATTTACAACATTTCTAAAACTTTTAACCCATGATCATTCCTTTCTAAAATGAATCTTATTTTACTATATATAGAGTATTATACTCATAAAATTTCCGTGACTTAGCTTCAGGTTACTTTTGGTGTCGTTTCACGTTTTCTCGTTTCTTCTACAAACCCGACTACTTAAGGTGAGTTCATAGCGCTTTTTACTAATATACATTGTTTCTAAACATGGTGTGAGATTGTCATGCTTGGAACACAATAATTTAAACTGTATGATATCCTGAACTGTATGCTTACTAGATTTGTACCAATTATTATTGCTTTTAATATCTATAGCCATTAAGTCCCCTCAATATCATGAACTACTAATTATTCACAATTTGTAAGCGTGAATGTTGTGTGTGGATCCATATGGATTGTCAATCCCCGTCCCGTACTACTTTACGCACTTATATTTGATTGTTAATTGAGTATTTAGGCTGGATACTCACTAGGGGCATTTTTATCCGTCAAGCTTCGGTGTCATGAGCTAAATAGCAATAATAAATATTAATGACGATGGATAATGTACATAATCATCCTCCCGTTACTTGTTTTACAAATTAATGCTTGTGTTCCATTACTTAATTTACTAAACCTATGAATATCACTCAACTTTTTGTTAACGATTTTACATGTTTAATCTCATGTAATAACGTTTAGTTTGCTTGGATGGGAGCCCGCAAGATGTTAGCAGCTTGGATATTATGTGTTGTATTTAAACTTTTGATTTAGTAAAAGGTGTCATAAAATCATCCTGCATGTCTTTTTGGTATCTATAAATTTCAAAATCGTGTTCTAATGGTACTTTTCCCATGTTATAAAACTTTTGGGACCTATGTTTAAAAACTCAGATTGTCATGATGCAATATATATATATTTTATTACGTCATTTTTGTGTCACCTATATTTTATTGTTGCTTGTACCATGACGTGGCATCCCATGCTACCTAATTGTTCCTCGTCTGATTTCTAGGGTGTTACAGGGGTTACGTATTTTTAGTACATTGATGTGTTGTAAGCTGGAAGGTAACGCTACAACACATGGTGTCTCATTCAAATACAAAGGCGGAGTATATGGCTTTTACAGAGGTTGTGGAGGAAGATATTTGGCTAAGGGGACTCTTGGAAGAGTTAAGCGTGAAGCTTAAAATTGTGGCGGATAATTGTGATAATCAGGGTGCGATTCACTTATCGCGGAATCATGTTTTTAATGAAAGGACTAAGCACATTAACGTGCATTATAACTTTACCAGATAAGTCTTGGAAGCAAAGACGGTTGACGTTCTAAAGGTGGGTACTAAACACAATGCTGCGAATACCTTGACGAAGAAGGTACCTGGACTCACGCTACAACACTGTTTGGAGTTTCTGAGTCTCGGTATAGGCTAATATGAAGCTTAAGGTGGAAATTTTTATATTTAGTCTTCGTATTAGAGTCGTAATGTTAAGCTAATAAGACAAGTAGTAGAATAAGGAGTTGGTTGGTTATGATTGATTCCAAAGCCCAACCCGTACTTGTATTTATTCGGTTACTTCCCCCCCCCCCCCTCATCCCTATAAAAAGGGATGAGGGGTTGGAGATTAAAAAAATCATTCTTTCAATAATACTAATCTAAACGATTAGGGATAATACCTTGTGGGTTCTTTACTTTTATGTCGATTGCTTCGTAGATCGTTGTGTTCCGCATGTAGTTAATCCGGATAGTTGGGTGTGCAAACCTGATATCCCACACCGGTTGAAATATAATCTTAAAGTCAAGATATAAGCTTGGTACGCTAATCCTTCTATCACCTATTAGTTTTAGAATGGAACCTCAGTGGGCTTATATGTTAGACTCAGTGAGATTCTGGGCCACGAATTCCTACAATTGGTATAAAAGACCGGTTGAGCTTAGTGGTGATGTGGATGGCGTCCATCAGTTAAACCCTGGTTCATGGTGTTAGTGGATTACCCTGTACCAAAAGGAAGCCAGCAAAAAGTCGGGGGCGTTCCGATGGTAAAGGTCGGCGATATGAAAAAAGGTGGGATCTTGGCTATAGTTGACGGAAGCCTATGGTGATTTGGGTTTGAGGGATATATTGTTGGGTGTGCATTTTACCTCCGGTCGGTGAAGACCGTTGGACGATATTAAATATCGTACTTGTGGTAGTGACCGATCCTTCCTAAATACGTAAAAACGTATTTCTAACAATCTCCCCCCTAAGGGAGGCCGCTCCAAGTGACAAAGTCCTAATATTCTAGAGCTCGTGATCTTTAGCTAGCCATGCTAACTATGATGTGACCGAGACTTTCTTAGGAATTTCGTATTCCCAACAATCTCCCCCTAAGGGAGGTCACACCTTTTTACAAAATCATAAACCTAGCATACTATGCTTGAGTCTTCGATCTTATTCTTGTGAATATTTTGACATGATCATTTTGCTTTAAGCTTGAACTTGTTCATTTGCCTTGATCCTGTGCATTTATCACTTGTGATATTCGCCTCCTCGTGACTTCATGTCCCACATACTTATAATTTTGTAATTCCTGAAATCTGCAGAGTTTGATACATCGAAAGACTTGATATTTAACTTTCTAGAATTTGTTGAATTATATAATGAAGAAAATGTAAGCATGTGACGACGACTTCTTCTGGTACACCGCAACGCCACCGTCTTCAAATGTAGTAACATAAGTAGACACGAACGAAATGGCTTTGACATTTCATTCTAATTCGGTAGCATTTTACCTCCGGTCGGTGAAGACCGTTGGACGATATTAAATATCGTACTTGTGGTAGGTAGTTTGAATTAAGAACCTCCTTTACAAGATTTCGTGGGTAAACCCGTTCTCTTTACTCGACCATCCAAAGCTGACTACGGACGTAAAGTGTGAATCATTTGGATAAAATTATCCGTATGATGGAAGACGTCAATTCATGTTCGTGGAACAAGTTTGATTCGTTTACGAATCGCACCATCATTGCTTTCTAGTTGCCATGAGCTTGATTCATATAGAATCTTTCAAGTTACCTACTAAGTGTTGTTTGATGTTAACACTAGAAGGGTTTCCACTCATCACAATGAACACTAAAGAGTGTCACTCTGAGTGTTCTGGCAAGATCACTAAGATATTGCGTAGAGGCCTGGAACGTGTTTAAATTAAGTTAAGAATTAAACCATTGTTCCTTTCCAGTTATCACAAGTTTGATTCATAAAGAATCGTACAAATCACCTACCATGAGCTTTTTGATGTTTGCTCAAGAAGGATTTCCATCTTCATTGTAAATACTTGCGTATTACTCGAATGTTTAGGCAAGATCATGAAGATTTTGTGTAGGACTCTTAATATCCTTCTTACTTTTCACAGAGTGTGAAGAAGCAAGAAAACATGGATTTGTGTCCTAATGAGATTATTGATTATCTCAAATGGATCTAGACTCGATCCTGCATTTTGGATTTTAGTGATCGGAGGCTGGAGAGGAGTGCCACCATTTCAACACTAATTTATTCGGAGTGAATAAATCAATAGATAACGTGTTGATCCCGGGTGATTAAACTAATAACTTTTGAGAGATATATGAGTTAGCTGGGATGGGTTGTGCATTGCATCACTAGCTCCATGATGTCTATCTTCAATATCGAGCATTATTAAAATGATCTCAATAGCATATGTGTTGACCCGGTTTCTTCCTAAGTTGTAAGGAGGGCTTCTTTCTTTAGACCCTTTATCTTTACAATTTTTTTCATTCTTCAACCCCTTCAATGCTTACCAATACGTCATAACTAGCACCTTGTTGTGATTTTTCCAGTGCTAACTTAAGTACTTGGTCGGCATTCATCTATGTTCATAATCTTTCTCCATCTTTCCTACGGACTACTATTTCTAGCTATGGAATGTAAAACCCGCATACTAATGCCATGAATAGTAAATTACGTAAACCTATGAACCAATTAAAACTTTCCAATTATGTCACGTACATATGTCAAAAATATTAAATTCAGAAACTACGTATGTGTTAGTGCACGATAATTATTAAGTACGTGATAATATACGATCATTATTAACAATAAATTATAATCACGAGCATATGATTACGAACATTAAAACACGAACATGTTAACTACGTATTATATATTATTACACGATAAACAAGTATTACGTATAATATATATTTCATGAATATTAAAACACGAACCAATACAAACATTAAGGAAAACGAACGAACACGTAAAATAGTTAACATGAAAATGGTACGGGTTTGCCCTTTCGGCCTTAGGTAGCCGCGGATAACGACAAGGAAAAGGGACAAGCCCATTTTAATTTTGGCTAAAGGGGGAAAAGGTAAAACACAGGGAAATCATAACACATTTATTTTAAAAAACAAGAAAAACCCTAGCCTCTTTCTTCTCTCCTTCTTGCCGCGGGCTACAACAAACATCAAGGGTGTTTGGGTTGATTCTGATTGTTGATTTTGGGGTTGTACGTGTTCGTGTTCTTAGTTCTCATTCAATTACGTAATTGGTATCACCAAAACCTTCATCTTTTAATTTTATTTTCTTGTTTATTATGATTCATGTGTTATAATAAAAACATAATTAAAACATGCAAAACAAATCCAAGAAACATGGATAGTGGGGTTTTTACTAGGGTTTTGTTCGGCTAACACGCAAACCGAGAGCTCCAAGCTCTCAGTGGGTTTGATTCGCACCAACAGCCGAGACCCCAAGGTCTCGGCGTGGTCTTGGTGGTTCGGCCGCAGGGAACAAAGGACCCCGACTCGCGTGGGGTTGGTGTTTGTTTTGTTTGGGTCTTGGAGCAACAGCAAATACACCACCGCCTTCAGCCGGTGGCTATTTTTGGTCAAGCAGGGGGAACGCAGGCCAGACCTGGGGAACCACCGGCTACATCCGGTGGTGTGTTTGGTTCCAACAGCGGTTAGCCGAGACAAAACAGGGGGAACCACCGACTTTAGCAGGTGGGTATATTGCTCGGACAGTGGCAACTGGCTAGGCCGGGTAGCCACTGTCAAGAGGTTGTTTGGTTCGGCTTATATGTAAAACACGGGTACGGGCACGAAATCTTTTTTCTACAAGATTCATCTTTTTACAAGTTATTTTATTTTCAAGAAAAATTAAATTAATTTAACATGACTAGTAATTAATTTAATTTAATCATTGAATTAGGTTATATTTATTTTAATAAATAATACATGTTTTAACCTAAGTATTTTACCATTTAATTTAGACTATAGTTATTAATTAATTATTAAAACATGGACTTATAATTAATTAATAAATCATGACTTAGGTTATAATTGATAAATTATTAATACATGATTAACCCAAGTATTTTATATGTCTTAATTTAATTAAATCATGATTTATTTAATTAAAACATATAACCTATAGTTTATTGATTTACCATGTCATTTATTTTATAAACTATGTTAATTAAACGTGATACATTATTAATTAATAATACATGTACTATTATGATTAATTAATAATCAGTTATAACCTATAGTATTTATTTAATAAACTATGCTATTAATTAAAGGACTTATGACTTTTACCTAGTAAACTGTAACTTATATTATTAGCTTATTAATCCAGTTTATCTCTAAATATTGAAACTTTCTATTTCAGGAAACTTACTATTTTTGGAAACTTTCTATTTTTAGAAACTGGTCTATTTTTGGAAACTTATGTTTTTGGAAACTTTCTATTTTGGAAACCGGCTATTTTTAGGAAGTTACTTATTATTACACAACAAGTATAATAATACAAGAATACAATATAATACTTAATCAGAATACGCGAAATACATGAATAATATAGTATATCATTTAAAATAGTAAAATAAGACAAGAACATATAAAACAAGATAAGAACCTACAAGAACCAGTAACATGTCCAGTAATCAGACAACTCATACATGTCCCTTATTTATGTAGCTTTAGTGAGATCGGAGTAGGACTTTCCATATGTTCTTATTTCCCCGTTCACTGGACACAAGGTACGGATTTTCCGTCCTTCAGTATGGAAATTCTCTTTCCTTATTAGGATTCCCCGTATGCAGCCAACTGTTTTCCCAATATATGTTTTATATGTTTTGATCTGCTTATGTTTAGTTTTGAATGCCTAAGCCATATACACGCATGACCAGTTCCACCTAGTTATGGAGGTACCATAACCATAACACTGGAGGCATCAGTGTTATGACTTCACCACAGCAGAGTGATAGCTCGTGATATCCCTTTATGTTTTGGCCATATTATTATTATTATCATGTGGGGCGTATGGGTGCATCCTAGGTTACATGTTCTACAGTAGTTTCAGGTGAATGTGGTGTGTGCCTTACATCCTTCACAAGCAGTTGATCCCTCCTACCCAGACTTAATTAAATAGAGGCAACCCCTCTAATTGCATGATGAGGTTACCCCTCTAAGTATTCATGCGCGTTGATACTTAATGACCTATATGGGCTTTTGGTTACATGTATAATACAGTTTTCATATTATAGACATAAGGATTTCCAAATTATAAAACCATTTTACCAGTACCAGGTTTTCTAGGACTTATACATTTTCGCTGCTATATGTCATATTATGCTTATATCATTCATGTTATGCTTGTATATCCGTTCATTGGGCGTTATGATCAGCCGTTTTCCTTTCATGTTCCTAAAAGGCAGGTACTCAGGGACGCTCGTAGACCTTGAGAGTACGTGCATACGGATGGACGCTATCCGACCTTCATTTCTTTATGCACTTTCATACATTACGTTACAACAGTTTATTTCATTTCTTTGTACATTAGTTAGTCCTTTTCCATTTCAGTACTTATATTCATGTGTGTGAGCTTATGTTAAGAATACTGATGTTTGATTCCGGTATTTGTCTTTATGGTCAATAAATGTTTTTAAGACATTTACCTTGCATGCTTTGATGACACGCCATAATTACCCTGTGACATTCCATCACTAGGATGGGGTGTTACAATTATGGTATCAGAGCCAAGGTTTCGAACGGTAGGCTCTAAGCCATGACATGTGATTAGTTGGTAATCACCATGGTCTTCCTAAAACTGACAGTTTGTTTTCATGCATTTATTTCATGTATCATTGTTGCAGGAATTTTGAATAAGTAACGGTTGGTACAGGACTGCCCATATTTAGTCGCATAAGCTTTTAATCGAATCATTTTGTTTTGATGAACCGACCCATAGGCGTTAATCCTCGTCGTGTCATTTTGTTTAGGCTAACCGACCTATAGGCGTTCACCCAAACCCATGTCATTTTCATTATCATGCATGCATACACTATTTTCTGCATAAATTTTTTTTTTCATGTTTATATGCATAATTTTTTTTCATGATTATATTTATTATGTTCTAATCAGATTTAATCATTGCATTTTATTTTATACTGTCAGATGGTTCTCACACGTGAACAAGAACAGCTGAATGCAGCAGTCCAAGCTGATATGCAAGCTATGCTTCCTCAACTGAGGAATGAGATTCAAGCAGAGGTGCAAGCTGCCAACAATCAGCACTAGCACCAGCATCCGAATCCTCCTAATCCACCTCCACCTACCTTGATCACATGGTTGGAGCTATTCAATAAGCAGTGTCCAAAATCTTTCGAGAAGGCTGACAGCCCCGCTGAGGCTAGGAGCTGGCTAGCTCATATTGAGAAGATATTTGACGCGGTGGGATGCGACTATGTCTTTAAGGCAAGGTTAGCCTTTTACAAGTTTGAAGGGAACATGCTTTCATGGTGGAAGGCAGTGAAACTGTCGGAGGGAGGCGACGATTGGGTGACTGGCTTGACTTGGGAACAGTTCAGGGAGTTTGTTATGGGGTAGTTTTTCCCAAAAGCTGAGAAAGATAAGCTCAAGAGGGAGTATAATGGGATTAGGCAGAGAGTTGTGGAAAACAACAATGAGTTCATGCAGAGGTTTCTTCGATTAGCTGGATTCCTTAGTCCAGCAGCAGGAACTACATAAGAGCAAGCGTACCACTTTCGTTGGGCTCTTCGTACCTCGGTCACCAATAATCTGGTATGTGCTACGTTTAATACTCTAGCTTAGGTGGCCGATGCAGCACGCAAGATGGAGATGCTGCAAGAGAGGGATGAGTTTGGAGAGGCAGAAAGACCCGACAAGAGGCAAAAGACTAGGGACCTGTCCTAACCGGCCACCTAGTAGCAGCAGAGTCAGTAGAAGGATAACGGTCAGACTCATGACCATTCTGCTTCGGATAGGCGTGGCGGTAATGACTATTACCGTAACAATTCCAACAAATCCAACAGCAGCAGGAATCATGGCAACGGAAGGGAGCCGGACCGCAGAGGTTCCCAGCCAAACCGTGCAGCTATATTTGGCTCCCAGCCAAGAAAGGCACCTGTTGGAGGGTATACTCATCGTCTTTGCATTACGTTCAACCGCAGACACCCAGGACCATGTCGCCGTGACAGCGATGCTTGCTTTAAGTGCGGCCAGTCTGTAAAACCCCTAAAAATAAGGTCCTAATTTAATTCTATTTTCAATTATTTTGAAGTATTTTATAACGTTAAATATTATTATGTTTAACGGTTTAAGTTGAAACCGATATTAAATATTATATTTTAATATTTTGACAAGCAACGAGGACTACTAGTGATCGCGATACCGACGGATGCCAAAATTTTTATATTTTATTATCGATAGTTTCGATATTTAATACTTTCGACGATATCGTTTCAATTACGTATTGAGTCGTTATATTATTATTTTTCGTGTGCGTTTAAACTTTTAAAAAGTACAATCTATCATTTTCAGGTAGTGAAATATTTTCTCTTATAATATTTTAAAACTTATTTTTGTGTTGGTTGACGAACTCACAATTTGCGGATTTAAATTTGGGCTTACGTGCATAATTTAGCGTCCTTTACGACTAAACCGGAAACCTTACGATTACGTATTTACGTTTTTGAACTCCGTTTTTTATGAGACAATTTTTATTGGATTCATTTTGTGTCGTTGATTCATAATTTATAAAAACGTTTTTCGTAAAACGACCCGAGGGCACGCACATCGAGAAAACTAGAATCGAGGAATACCCGTAAATTAGTGAGGTGGGACAAAATACATTATCCCACCCCACTAGCTAACATGGGATGGCACATGACACCACATCTAAGGATGTGGCATCATGTTAGCTAAGTACTTACAAGTGTAAGACTAAGCTTACACTTTAAGCCATTCCTAGCTAAAACCATCAAACCATTCCACCACTTCACACATACCATCTTTCCATACATGCAAAACAACCTCAAACTCTCTCAACCATCACCACCTTGCCATCCACTTTGAAGCTACAAACACCCCTATTGATCTTTTCTAGCCATGAAATACATGTTATCTAGCTCTATCATGGAGTTATCTTGAAGCCTTGATCATTTGGTGGCCATATTAACAACATTGGAGGTGATTTGCTTGTGTCCTAGGGCTGATTTCTCAACTATTATTCTTGGTGTTTAATGATCTTGAAGTTACTTGTGGTGTTCATCAAGTTCTTGTCTTCCAAAAACAAGAAATACACTTGGTTGGTAAAGAAGATTATCCTCTCCATTTCTCTAGTTATTTTTGTAAAGAACAAATGTATTTTCTTTCTTATTGTATATGTATATGATGTATATATGATGATAAAAATGTTGTGTGGGGATCAAGTGTTGATAAATATGCTGAAAAATGTTAATAACCAGGAGAAATAAGGCTAAAATCATGCTTATTTAGTTGGCTGTATAAAAACAGTATGTAACTAAAACTTGAACTGATAAAATTGCATGGTATGATCTATTTACAGTAAGTACAAGATGTTATACACATGTGAGATTTGGCCATGCAGTGGAATCATTATAATGAGTGAGATATGATCAAAACAAGATGAGAGTGTGTTAATCTGAATAAGCTGTTTTGTAGGGACTGTTAAGGCTAGATAATCTTAAAATGAGCAGTAGCTATAACTAAGTTAAATGTATCACATAATATGAAGATCATGCCACCCAAAAATGAGCTTCTAACTCATTATAGAACTCTAGATATGATAAAAATGGTGAAGATGAAAATAAAAATCAGATTTTGAGAATTAATGTTTATTATTATTATATAAGCACTCAAATTTTATTGTATAAAATGTAAAATAAAAACCCACTAACTTATGAAACTTATTTATATAAATATGTAAAAGGTTAATTAAATGGATAAATTATATAAATGGTAGTGGAATAATACTTATAAGTAATAAAAACTATAAACTTGATTTTTACGACTTTTTCGGCTATTACCGTAAAATTAACGTTTTTCGCCAATTAAAACTTAGACGATCAAACCCGTCTAATGTAAAGTTTTTAAAAGTCATATACTGATATATAAGTAACTAATACAAGTAAAAACCGATAAAACCCGAACTATAGGACATACGGACATTAACGAGCTAAATAAGCATATTGGACTAATAATTGGACTAAATAAGATAAACACTTATAAAAGAACTTATTGGGCTTAACCCATTTGGGCCCAACATAGAAAGTATAGATACTGATAATATAGGTATAAAATGGATTAAAACAAGTTAAAGAACTTATACTAAGCTTATTGGACTTAAAATAGGTAAGTAGGTAAAACTAGAAAACTAGTAAAAAGTTACCAAAACGTAAACACTAAAATGAGTAAACAAGGATATATAAACCCACTTGATCATCATCATATGTACAAAATCATCATATGTATATTGTTATTTTGATAAAATTCATTGGACAAGAGTCTAAGACCGATTATTATTTATATAGGTTTCCGTGACCGAAGCACGCCCGTAGCCGATAATCTGCCTTTCATTATCAACGTGAGTTTATAGCCTCGCTTTATACTAGTTATTAAATAATTTTAAACCCGCGAGGTGGAATACATGTTTTATAAACTTAGAACACAAGATTTTTATGGTATGCTTTGTCCCTCTATGAATGGACCCGTGGTTGCCTTTAAATTGCATTAAGTGATTGCCTTTGTTAAAACCTCAATTATGGACCGTTAATTAACCTATGATGGGTTAACCGCTAGTACAATTAATAGATCTATGGGGGAAGCCGCCCCGGTTCAGTTTTTGTGGACTTGTCATAGAAGCTTAGGCCCAACCTCCACACTGTTTGAGCATATTGTATTGAGAAGTCAGGTATACGGCAATGTACCAATAATCTGGAGGTAACCGACAATTAATAAATCTCTCGTCTTATTAGACTGATATGGGAGTGTCTAAGGGCTCGGTTCCATGAGCTTATTGCAATTTATGCTATATACAATTATCATTGTTGATGCAAATTATTATTTGATGCTTATAAGCATGCCACAAACTTATAATCTTTTCTTGTGTTCAAATTGATTTCATAAACCTATAGATTCACTCGGCATTTTTGCTGATCGTTTTACTCACATGTATTTCAGGTAATCAAGAAGTGGAAGCTTGGAGGTCACGGGGAATGAAGTTGTGCACTGCGTTTGTTGTTCAAATTCTTTGATTTATTTATCGCTCCATTTTCAAAACAAACCAATATGTTGTTTTAACTTATCTTTTGGTAACGATTACTTGGGACTACGCTACTTTGACAAATGTTTTAGGAACGATAAATCTAAAACGTCTCTTTTCGAGTCGTTCTTTATAAATTATGTGTTGTTGTATCATTGTTTAGCACCCAAAGATGTATTCCGCTGCGTGTTAATTTGGGGGTGTTAAAGATTGGTACCAGAGCCATGAGTTATAGAGAACTAGGTCTTTTTCTAAAAACCTAAACTATAACTGTCGGTTTTAATTTTTTCAAAGAGTCGGTGCACATGATTTCGCGTGACTTCAGGTTCAAGCTACTTCTGGGATTACAACTTTAGTATACATTATTACGTATACCTTATTGCCAAGTATTTATAAATAAATACTATGATCCATTTACGGATATATATTTATATCTAGGATCCCTTTAATCGATATATATATATTTATGTCGTTAAACTTTTCGATAAAAGTTTATCATTTATAAATGATTAACTTAAATAAATACATTGAATTTTCAAGATCTTTCTGTATTTATTTTTGAAGTATTTAAATTACTATTATTACAAATTTTATATTATAACCTTACATAACTTCATCTACGCGCGTTACTTTCATTGTTTATCCCTTTGTGATATCTATATAGATATCCAAATCGTCTTCCGACTGTTTATGTTTAGACGTCTTGAAACGTAATCTCTAGACCATTGTGTAGCTCAATGTGTCCTTGGAATAGACTAACCGCTATTTATTGACATTTCTCCGAAGTGTATTGTTCACTTATATCTCGGTAACGTCATCGTCATTTTATAAATCATCGTCTAGATTATGGCGCTAGATTGGAATACAATTTTACATCTATAAACTTGTATTATCCTCTTTCATTAACCTTCTTGCTCTCGGAACGTAACCTATGAATGATCCATTCTTTTCTTGTTATGTTTTGTGTTTTTGACAATCGTGGCACCAAGGAGATTTGCCTACATTGCATTTGAAATCTAAATTACGAACGTCTTTCACCGTCTTGCTTCCTAAATTTCGTGTTGAATACCTTGAAGCATTTTCTGTCATTCATCATGCTATATTTTATTTGATGCTCATTACGAGATTTATTTTTCGTTGTTATAAAATCCACAAGACATGTGTGTATATATGAATATATTTTGAGCCGTTAAGAAGTGTCGAAAAATACACTTTATGCAGAAACTGTAGGGGCAGTATAAACAGGTCAAAACTTAAAAGTAACACCTGTGTTTTTAAAATAAAATAGTCAAACCTGCACAGAACTTGCAGGGGTATTTTGGTCATTTTACATTGGTTTTCAGGTCTCGGGTAAAACTAGAAAGTCGTCTGAAACGTCGTTTTGCATCAAAATGCTTTAGACTCTGAGTCTTGGAGATGTCGTTTATCGGGTCAATTAATCGGCTCATATTTAAAAGTTAAATCTGATAGAAAATTCAGAACATGAGTTTTAAATGTTTCTAAGCTGTTTTGATTTCATTTGAGATCGTAAAATTTTAACAAATATTATTTTACAACTAACGAATACTAGTTGCATGTGAAAATATTTAAAAATAGAAACATTACAGGATTAGCAATTACCAGATTAATGGTGTAATTTGAAAACGAATAATATACTTTCTTAAAAGCATGTTGTGTTGAGTATCTTACGTAGAATACACATATGGATTGATTTACTCTTTATATATATAGGACTCATTTGTCATTCGATGTTATTTTATTTTTTTTATTTTCTTCTAACCTTCCACTGATTTGAGTTGAGTTTTGAAGTTTTGCCTTCACATTCTTCGTTGACATTCTTATCGCGTATCTCATGACGTTTTCGTCTAAACCTTATAATCCTTTGAAAACTTAACAACTTGTAAACATTTCATTGGTTGTTTTATGAGCTACTATTTGCCACTTTTTGCAAAACTTTGACTACTTTATACGTTGTCATAATGTCATATTATAAATAAAGCTGATATCGTTTTACGATTATTTTCACCAATTGTTTTTACTTTGGTCTTATAAAATACTTTTCGTAACATTAAAAGTTGCTTATTGAGTATCTCACAAATTACTTGTATCCTATAAATTTATAAACTATTTTTAAAATTCCATTTTTCAAATGGCATGGTAATACTTTTAGACGAAATGGAGCACTGCATTGCTAGCCCTAAATTATACATGGCCTGATCACCTATGTCTAATTTAGAAGGAGCCATGCTAGGCTGAATAGTAGTCACCTTAAAAATCTTGATGATAATCAACTTTTTACTTGTAACTATGATAAAGATAAATAAAATGAAATAAATTGAAAAGAAGTTTTGAAAACCTTTATATTTTATGCAAGTAGCCAATTTCTATGCATCCGCATATGTTTTCTTACCTTTTGTTAAACGAATTACGTGATTATAAGTACGTTTTTACTCGATGATTGTTTTTCCACTTGTTACTTCATTTTGTCTTATAACTGATTTCTTTTGACTGTTCGTTTAATTACTGACTGTTGATAAATGACTTGAAAGTCTCAATGTTTTATCCTTCCTTCTCGTCCAATCTTCTTTATGCGACTGGGTAGATCTTTGGAATGTCTCCGCACGTGAATAATGAATTATCACTAGAGTGATTTTCGTCTATCCGGGATGACGTCCGTCACTCTCGTTTGTCTCGAAATCCACTCTTGTGAACCGTGCTTTGACTTCTCTCTTTAAACACTAACATCGTTCATTTGATTCATTTTAATTACAAGTGATTATTAGGAATTTTATTTTATTAAAATTTTTGTATGGATCTTCTTTCTGATCATGTATCGACCACCGCTAAGTTAACGAGCTGATATTGGTGAACCATCGACCGCACTAACAAAATCGACAACTTGTTTAATCTATTATTTCTTATCGTCATACCATCAACGCCTTTATTTTATTATTCTCTTTAAGAATTCATACGACATTTGCTTCGTTCTCTTTTGTACCATTGATTTCATATTAATTGTTGACTATTATTTTCATTTGTATTCGTTTGTTATCTTGTCACATTTTGAAACCCGAATATATCCCATATTTATTTTGAAATAATAAACACCTTTATGTATTTCTACAACGTATTATAAAATTTTTATGGAACTTTTATACATTTTCCAATGATTTTCAATTATCGAAATAACCATCACAAGTAAAAGGTCAAATTTATACACCATATTTTGTATAACTAAAACTAATGTTTAAAATGAAATTATGCTCTATCTTTTGAACTAAGTGACTTATCATACTTTTCTTTTAATGTAATGAAATTACCAGTTTAATTTATATTTCTAATAATGATTTAATTTAGAAATTATATTTTCTAATTGTAAACATCAATACGAGTTTAATTAATAAATTCATGTCTTTCTTTCAAAGTTTCTTAATACAACAAAAATAAATTATGAATCTATTTAACTCCTATTTTAATATATCATCTTTATCAAGAAAGTACCTCAATTGCGTTTTAAGGTAATACCAAAACCGGGATGGATGATTGTGACAAATGTTACTTTATTGTTAATATTTAATTCATTCTTCGCTCTCATTTTTCTAGTATTGTGATTTATTATGTTTACGGTTACGTAAGTCGAGATCCCTCGTCGATCGTCAACCTTAAATCATTTTACCACATCTTGTCCGTTTATGCGTTTATTGAATTTATTTTTATCTCGTTCTGTTCCTCGTACTGAAGATCACTATTTTATTTTGAGTTTAAAATGAATCTCGGGAAGCAATGTATAAGAAGAAACGATAAGTGTCACCAGGATTTATGCGTGTACTTGTGGAATGATTGAGGACCGAATCTCTTAATGAATGGAGTTAATAAATTCGTTACGACCTCGAGGAGTATGTTGAAGCTGACACCGCAAGTGGAAAGACTCTTGAGACCAAGTGGTTATTATCAAGGGTTCGTTCAAGGTTTTCTCGATGATTAACGATGGAGATCTATACTCGATGTTTATGTTCGACCTTTATTTTTATGTACTTATGTGGTACGTGATCTAGTCAAATGATCGTAAGTTGTGAGAACTTGAGACGGCATCATCCGATGACGTCCGATCATGTAGAACATATATTATGTAATATCTTTTTGACTTTCAACGACGATGTTTATTGAGACTTTAATGCGCGTTGGCGAAAGTGAAATGGTGTCTTTGTATTATCTTTTGAGTGAGGACCCGCGTGTGAGCACCCTTCGATGACGAAAATGTTTTTCTTGTTAATTCTTTTTGATGTGTGTCCATGGCTATCCGGCCAATGGCTATCCTTTAAATTGCAACATTCTTTTTAATTGGACTTACCCGAAAATCCTGTCACCTATTCTTGTCGTCGAATGAGCTTCGTGTGATTCATAAAATTTTCATGTGTCGAACTTGACGGGTGACTGGTGGATAAGGATTTATTTATTCCTTTTTGGTGAGATAACACTTGACGACAAGTTGCGTTTTGTAAAAGAACCAATGGAGATCGTGGATCGAGATTCACGTGGGAACGTGAAGACTTATTTATAAGGAATGTCGTCATCCTCCCGGGTAGTGATCAACTCGTGTATGAGGTGAGTTGAGCGCCGGGACGTCGCTCCCTTAAGGTGGTGAGGATGTAAAATCCGTAAAAATAAGGTCATAATTTAATTCTATTTTCAATTATTTTGAAGTATTTTATAACGTTAAATATTATTATGTTTAACGGTTTAAGTTGAAACCGATATTAAATATTATATTTTAATATTTTGACAAGCAACGAGGACTACTAGTGATCGCGATACCGACGGATGCCAAAATTTTTTTATTTTATTATCGATAGTTTCGATATTTAATACTTTCGACGATATCGTTTCAATTACGTATCGAGTCGTTATATTATTATTTTTCGTGTGCGTTTAAACTTTTAAAAAGTACAATCTAACATTTTCAGCCAGTGAAATATTTTCTCTTATAATATTTTGAAACTTATTTTTGTGTTGGTTGACGAACTCACAATTTGCGGATTTAAATTTGGGCTTACGTGCATAATTTAGCGTCCTTTACGACTAAACCGGAAACCTTACGATTACGTATTTACGTTTTTGAACTCCGTTTTTGATGAGAAAATTTTTATTGGATTCATTTTGTGTCGTTGATTCATAATTTATAAAAACGTTTTTCGTAAAACGACCCGAGGGCACGCAAATCGAGAAAACTAGAATCGAGGAATACCCGTAAATTAGTGAGGTGAGACAAAATACATTATCCCACCCCACTAGCTAACATGGGATGGCACATGACACCACATCTAAGGATGTGGCATCATGTTAGCTAAGTACTTACAAGTGTAAGACTAAGCTTACACTTTAAGCCATTCCTAGCTAAAACCATCAAACCATTCCACCACTTCACACATACCATCTTTCCATACATGCAAAACAACCTCAAACTCTCTCAACCATCACCACCTTGCCATCCACTTTGAAGCGACAAACACCCCTTTTGATCTTTTCTAGCCATGAAATACATGTTATCTAGCTCTATCATGGAGTTATCTTGAAGCCTTGATCATTTGGTGGCCATATTAACAACATTGGAGGTGATTTTCTTGTGTCCTAGGGCTTATTTCTCAACTATTGTTCTTGGTGTTTGATGATCTTGGAGTTACTTGTGGTGTTCATCAAGTTCTTGTCTTCCAAAAACAAGAAATACACTTGGTTGGTAAAGAAGATCATCCTCTCCATTTCTCTTGTTATTTTTGTAAAGAACAAATGTATTTTCTTTCTTATTGTATATGTATATGATGTATATATGATGATAAAAACATTGTGTGGGGATCAAGTGTTGATAAATATGCTTAAAAATGTTAATAACCATGAGAAATAAGGCTAAAATCATGCTTATTTAGTTGGCTGTATAAAAACAGTATGTAACTAAAACTTGAACTGATAAACTTGCATGGTATGATCCATTTACAGTAAGTACAAGATGTTATACACATGTGAGAGTTGGTCATGCAATGGAATCATTATAATGAGTGAGATATGATCAAAACAAGATGAGAGTGCTAATCTGAATAAGCTGTTTTGTAGGGACTGTTAAGGCTAGTTAAACTTAAAATGAGCAGTAGCTATAACTAAGTTAAATGTAGAACATAATATGAAGATCATGCCACCCAAAAATGAGCTTCTAATTCATTATAGAACTCTAGATATGATAAAAATTGTGAAGATGAAAATAAAAATCAGATTTTGAGAATTAATGTTTATTATTATTATATAAGCACTCAAATTTTATTGTATAAAATGTAAAATAAAAACCCACTAACTTATGAAACTTATTTATATAAATATGTAAAAGGTTAATTAAATGGATAAATTATATAAATGGTAGTGGAATTGTAAAACCCGCATGCTTTTACCATGAATAGTGCCCTTAAGATCGTACGTCCTAGATTAAACCTTACCTCATTTAGTATTGATCACATTCATGTGCTAATAATCAAGCAAGTGCATACGTGTATGACATGACAAGTATCGATTACGTACGAACTCATGATAAACAGTTAATAAATATATCACGTGAACATAATTAAATCATGATCACCATTTAAAATACAAATTAGAATACTTACGTAAATACATATAATATAATTACGAGCGTTAAGATTACGATAACTACATGATAAAATAAACAGAAACGCTTCAGACACGAACACGTTTAACCACGAACGAACACGAAACATCGGGACACGAGAAAGGTACGGGTACCCCATGTGGGGCCCCCATACCCACGGCACAACCACAAGAAATGGCCTAAGCCCATGGACATTTACAAGTAAAGGGGGGTTATGTAACTTTTTCATTTCATTTCACTTTTTCAAGAAAATAAACAAAAAAACCCTAAAAAGAGTTTTCTCCTCCTCCTTTTCTCCTCTTTGTGCCGCCACCTTAACATCACCATAGGAGGGTGATTGGTTGATTTTGATCTCAAAAACTATTGTTATAATCAGTGTTTGTTCATCCTTTTTCCAAGCTACATAGTGGTATACCTTTCTAACCCTTCTTTTTAATTCTTTTTAATTCTTTTAATCTTTGATTATTTTCATGAACATGTTATTATTTTCTTATTAAAACATGGTAATTAATCATTGATCTAACATGTTTTGGTATTAATTAAAATCAAAGAATGATTTAAAGGGGTGTTTGTTTTTAGCCGCCTAGCAAAACAAACCCGAGGGGGGGTTTGGTTTGCTATTGCCGCCACCACCAAGACCATTTTTGGTCTTGGTTGGCTCATGTGGGACCCACGGCAGCAAGGAGGCACACGTGCCCCGAGTTTGGCTCGGGGTACGGTGTCGAATTTATGCCCGATTCATGGTTCGTTGGTTAAATCATGATTTATGCTACATGTTAATTTTTATGAATTATGAACTTAGGATATAATTAATTAATAACATGAAATATTAATTAAATCATGACTTAGGTTATTTTAATTATTAGTTTAACAAGATATTAATTTAACCTAAGTATTTTATGTTATAAGTTATAATTAATTAATTATTTTAAAACATGCCTATAATTAATTAATTTAGACATGACTTAGGTTATGTTATTAATACATAATAATACACATTTTAACCTAAGTATTTTATTCCATTTTAATTAATACATGTTATACCTTAATTAAAATGCTTAACCTATAGTTTAATTAAAATACATGAAATAATAATTAAACTATACACTATATCATATGACTTAAGAAATAAGCTTCTAAACACTTAGACTTATATGTTAGCTTATGTAACCAGCTTAATTCTAAATATCGAAACTTCTGTTTATAGAAACTTAATTAAATAAGGCAACTAATCTAATTATGGAAACCTTCTATATATGGAAATCTATCTATTTCAGGCAGCTAATCTAATTATGGAAACCTTCTATATATGGAAACTTATTTAATTAAGGCAGCTGATCTATTTTTGGAAACTTTCTATTTTTAGAAACTAATCTATTTTAAGCAGTAAATTCTATTTTTGGAAACTTTCTATTTTTGGAAACTTTTTATTTTTGGAAACTTTCTATTTTTGGAAACTTTCTATTTTTGGTAACTTTCTATTTTTGGAAACTTTCTATTTTTGGAAACTTTCTATTTTTGGAAACCTGCTATTTTTGGAAAGTTACTTATTATTACACAGTAAGTATAATAATACCTGAAACACCAGTAATACTTAATCAGATTAATCAGAATACTAGATAAACACAGTTTAAGGCTTTAAACAGTGAACCATGACCTAAAACATACCAAATCAGCTAAAATGAGACACAAAACCCAGTACGTAATCAGTGAATCGATACTTATACACGTGTGTATTCATGTAGCGTTAGTGATCCTGAAGTAGGAGTCTTTCTTCCGTTCATTCACTGGACTTGAGGTACGGATTCCCGTCCTTTCAGTATGGACATTCTTTCCTTATTAGGATTTCCCCGTATGCAGCCAACTGTTTTCCCCAGTATTTGTTTTACTGTTTTGAACTGCTTATGTTTAATTAGCATAATCTATAGCCATATACAAGCATGACCAGTTTCACCTAGTTATGGAGGTACCATAACCATAGCATTGGAGGCACCGATGTTATGACTTCCCCACGGCGGAGTGATTGCTCGTGGCGTCCCTTTTAGTTTTGGCCATATTATTATATCATGTGGGGCGTATGGGTGCATCCTAGTTACATGTTTTATTCAGTTTATCATGGTGAATGTGGTGTGTGCCTTGCACCCTTCACAAGGAGTTGATCCCTCCTACCCAAACCAGTATATTGATTAGAGGCATCCCCTCTAATCAGCATGATGAGGTCACCCCTCCAAGTATTCATGCACGTGACCTTTTCATGACCTATATGGGCTATGGTATATATATGTTAAAACAGTTTTCACAAGATAAACATAAGGCTTTTCAAACTATAAAACCAGTTTTCTTGATACTTAACCAGTTTACTCAGTACTTAGTCTTCCGTTGTTATCTATTACATGCTTATCCTATTTCATGCTTTATTGTACATCCGTGCACTGAGCGTCTTGCTCAGCCGTTTTCCTTTTCATGTTCCCAAAACGGCAGGTACTCAGGGACGCTCGTAGATCTCAAACGTAGGTGCATATGGACTGGAAGCTTTACTGTCTTTCTTTACTTTATGCATTTCCTTTACTTTAATACAGTTGCTATGGACATTGTTTCGTCCTTTCCTTTTACAGTATTTATGTTTGTGTGTGATGAGCTTTACTTTGGGGTACCGATGTTTGATTCCGGTATTTCCCTTTTATGGTTGAATAATGCTTAGACATTTATCCTTGTATGCTTTGATGACACGCCATGATTATGCGTAATATTCCATTTCCAAAAATGGGGTGTTACAATTATGGTATCAGAGCGCAAGGTTTCGACCTGTAGGCTCTCAAATATGACCTGTGATTAGTGGGTAGTCACTACGGTCTTCCTAGAACTGACAGTTGTTTTCATGCATTCATCATTTTTAAGCATACATATACATGTCATTGTTACAGGGTTTTTGACTAAGTAATGGTTGGTACAGGATTGGCCCTATTTAGTCGCATGTGTTTTATCGAAACTTTTAGATTTGGGACCGACCCATAGGCGTCCCCTCGATATGTCTTTTATTTTGAGTGAACTGACCGGAGGCGTTCACTCTCGAGCATCAAAAGTTTTCATAAAACTGCATCATGCATTCATACAAAGATTTTCTTGCATAAAAATTTTTCTCGTGAAATTTTTGGCATAAATTTTTTTTATATATATTTTATGTTTGAACTGTCAATCATATGTTTTATGTTATACTGTCAGATGGCAAACACAGACAAACTCTGGGAGTTATTCGCAGACATGGAGGCAGAAAGGCAAGACGCCATTCTTCATGACGACGAATATCCTCCCCCACCTATCGTTTTTCCCATGGAAGGAAGGAATCGACTCATGAGGGAATACTACGCCATGAGACAGAGACCCGACGAGAATTGTGGTCAGTTCATGCAGAGGTTCCTTGGGTACACAGCTGTCCTGAGGGCATCCGCAGGCACCACTAAAGAACAAGCACTACATTTTCGTTGGGGCCTTAATCCAAGGATTGCCAATGATTTATCGGGTGCCCCGTTGGATACTGTGGCACAAGTGGCTTATGCAGCAAGGAAGCTTGAGATGTTGCAGGAACGCGATGAGTTCGGGGAAGCTGAAAGACCCGACAAGAGGTAAAACATTTCGTGTTCTAGCGTTAACCAGACTGCATCCTATCATTATATGTTCTTTAATCATCTCATAAACTGTATCTTCCAGGCAGAAAACTGGGGACCGGTCTCAGCCGGCTACCCAGCAACAGCCTCATCAGCCCAAAGGAAACGGTCACAATAACGACCGTTCTGTTGTGGAAAGGTGCAACGGTAATGATAATTACCGTAAAATGCGGGACACTCCAACAACAGCAGGTCCTACTATTTACGCATCTTCTTATGATTTCATGTTATATCTCTCATGCTGACACTATATTAATCTCTACCAGGAACCACGGTAACGGAAGGGACCAGAACCACAGGGGTTCTCAGCCCAACCGTTCAGCTAACACTGGTAAACATCTTATGACGCTTACGTCCTATACTCGTGCATATACTTTATTCTTAACACGTTTTGTCATCAACAGGCCCTCAGCAAGCAAGGACTCCTGCTGGAGGATTCACTCATCCTCTTTGCAATACTTGCCATCGCAGACACCCTGGCCCATGTCGTCGTGATTCCGACGCGTGCTACAAGTGCGGCCTCCCTGGCCATCGTATGAGAGATTGCCGTAAGGGTGAAATGGAGGGTACTTCGGGTCATGCTGATACTAAACTGCCTCCTACCACTGGGCGTGTCTACACGACATCGTGGGACCAGGCAAACAAATCTACAGGTACCATTACTGGAATTTTGTATATGTACGGCCAGGCTGCATGTGTTCTTTTCGACACGGGTGCCACTCATTCAGTTATTTCCACTACTTATGCCAAGAACATCAGGACATTTCCCTTGCCATTAGAAAATAGGCTTACCATTTCCACGCCTTTGAGGGACTCTGTATTAATAACTCATGTATACAAGAGTCTTCCTCTAGAGTTTGACGATAGAGTTCGTGCAGTAGATGCACTTCCCCTGGACATGATTGAATTCGATATGATTCTCGGCATGGACTGGCTATCCAAGCACCATGCTACCATAGACTGCCACTCATATCGGGTGATCTTCGGCGACATTAATGCACCAGAGTACATTCATAACGGGTTCATACCCGGGCGGTCTGTACAAGTCATATCTACCTTGCAAGCACGTGCATTACTGTCACATGGCTGCGAAGGTTATCTAGCTACGGTTCATGACATGGATGCTGAATCCCCTTCGATTCAGGATCAACCAGTAGTTTTGGAATTTCAAGACGTTTTCCCAACTGAACTTCCAGGCATACCACCTGCAAGAGAAGTGGAGTTCAACATCGACCTTGTTCCAGGAGCCGAGCCAATCTCGAAGGCTCCGTATCGTATGGCTCCATAGAGCTAAAAGAACTGAAGGACCAACTGCAGGAACTTCTTGAACGAGGGTTCATTAGACCAAGCGCATCTCCATGGGGCGCACCGGTCTTGTTCGTTAAGAAGAAGGACGGCAGCATGCGACTTTGCATTGACTACCGTGAACTTAATAAGATTACCATCCGCAATAGATATCCACTGCCACGTATAGACGATCTGTTTGACCAACTTCAAGGAGCCAAACACTTCTCAAAGATCGATCTAAGGTCAGGCTACCATCAGCTAAGGGTTAAAGAGCAGGATATTGCCAAGACTGCTTTTCGTACCCGCTATGGCCATTATGAGTTTGTGGTCATGCCATTCGGCCTGACTAACGCTCCAGCAGTATTCATGGATCTGATGAACAGAATCTTTCATGAATTCCTTGATAAATTTGTCATTGTATTCATCGATGACATCTTGATTTTCTCAAAGTCCACGGAGGAACACGAAGATCATCTCCGTACTGTACTACAGATTCTTCGTCAGAAGCAATGCGAAATTCTCCAAGTGTGAGTTCTGGTTAAACAAGGTGGCATTCTTAGGTCACATTGTATCAGCAGAAGGGATCACTATGGACCCAGCGAAGGTTGAGGCTATCACTAAATGGCCAAGACCAACATCAGCGACAGAAGTCCGCAGTTTCTTAGGCTTAGCTGGATATTATCGAAGATTCGTGGAGAACTTTTCCCGCCTGGCATTGCCTCTCACCAAACTGATGCGAAAAGGAGAGAAATTCGTCTGGACGGAAGAACGAGAGAAGAGCTTCAAAGACCTAAAGCAGAAGTTAGTATCTGCACCTATTCTTACTCTCCCATCTGGTACAGGTGGATTTCAGATCTATAGCGATGCATCGGGGAAGGGACTGGGCTGTGTTCTCATGCAACATGGGAAAGTGATCGCGTATGCTTCACGGCAGCTTAAGCCCTATGAAGAGAACTACCCTACGCATGACCTGGAACTTGCTGCAGTGGTGTTCGCATTGAAGATATGGAGGCATTACTTATACGGAGAATCATGCGACATTTTCACGGATCACAAGAGCTTGAAGTATATCTTCACACAGCGAGAATTGAACATGAGACAAAGGAGATGGTTGGAACTGTTGAAGGATTATGATATTAACCTACAGTATCATCCCGGGAAGGCTAATGTAGTAGCAGATGCACTCAGCAGAAAGTCCGGAATGATAAACGGCATTGAGATCGAGGAACAAAACATAAGAGACTTGGAGCGACTAGACATCGAAATCATGGTACGTGGGTAGCACGGATACTGGGCGAATCTTAGAGTAGAACCTGAGTTACTGACTAGGATTAAGGAAGCGCAGAAGGATGATGGAGAGATTTGGGCGATAATTCAGAATTTGGAGAAGCAGACAGAATTCAGAATGGACGCAGACGGTATCGTTTGGCAGGGCACGAGACTTTGTGTTCCTGACAATCCAGAACTCCGGGAAGCATTATTAGCTGAAGCTCACAGCTCCCCATTTTCTATACATCCTGGGTCGACAAAAATGTACCATGACATCAGACAGCACTTTTGGTGGAATGGTATGAAACAGGATGTAGCCACGTATGTCTCCAAATGTCTTACCTGCCAGCAGGTTAAGATTGAACATCAGCGATCGGGCGGTCTCCTTCAACCGTTGGATATTCCAGAGTGGAAGTGGGACAAAATCACCATGGATTTTGTTACCGGTCTTCCGCCTACCAAGAAGAAGCACGATGCTATTTGGGTCATTGTTGATCGACTCACCAAATCAGCTCATTTCTTACCGATACGCAAGGAAGATCCGGTAAGTAAACTCGCATATACGTACAAAAGGGAGATCATGAGACTCCACGGTACTCCCTCCAGCATCGTCTCAGACAGAGATCCTCGTTTCACGTCGCGATTCTGGAAAGGTCTGCAAAAAGCTTGGGGTACACAACTTAAGCTGAGCACAGCCTTTCATCCTCAAACGGACGGACAATCGGAGCGAACAATTCAAACATTGGAAGATATGTTAAGGTCGTGTGCGTTGGAATGGACAGGTGATTGGGACGATTACATCTGTTTGGTCGAGTTTGCATACAACAACAGCTGGCACGCAAGTATCAAATGTGCTCCTTTCGAAATGTTGTATGGCAGAAAGTGTCGCGCTCCAACTTGCTGGGATCAAGTGGGAGAGCGAACACTCGAAGGACCAGAGATTATAGAAATGACCAATGAGAAGATCGAAGTAGCTAAGCAGAAACTACAGGAAGCACGATCACGTCAGAAGAGTTACGCCGATAAGCATCGTAGGGACATACATTTTAATGTGGGAGATCACGTCTTCCTCAAGGTTTCACCGGCACGTGGTGTTAAACGCTTCGGGATCAAAGGGAAACTCAGTCCTCGGTTCATCGGACCATTCGATATCGTTGAACGAATCGGCGAAGTATCTTACCGATTGGCGTTACCTCCTCAGCTTTCACACGTGCATAACGTGTTCCATGTGTCCTTACTCAGAGGGTACAATTATCATCCCCTTCACATGGTTCAGTATCCACTAGAACAGATACGTGAAGATCTCACTTTTATAGAAGAACCCGAACGAGTACTCGACAGGCAAGAACGAGTCATGAGAAGGAAGACGATTCCATTCGTCAAAATTCTTTGGAGGGACCATACCGAGCGGGAAGCCACTTGGGAAACAGAGGAGTCTATCCGGGCTTCTTACCCTCACTTCATATTTTGAGTTCGGGTATGTCACTTCTTTTCAGCTTAATTATCTATAATTCGGGGACGAATTATTCTTTTTAGGGGGGAAGAATTGTAAAACCCGCATGCTTTTACCATGAATAGTGCCCTTAAGATCGTACGTCCTAGATTAAAACTTACCTCATTTAGTATTGATCACATTCATGTGCTAATAATCAAGCAAGTGCATACGTGTATGACATGACAAGTATCGATTACGTACGAACTCATGATAAACAGTTAATAAATATATCACGTGAACATAATTAAATCATGATCACCATTTAAAATACAAATTAGAATACTTACGTAAATACATATAATATAATTACGAGCGTTAAGATTACGATAACTACATGATAAAATAAACAGAAACGCTTCAGACACGAACACGTTTAACCACGAACGAACACGAAACATCGGGACACGAGAAAGGTACGGGTACCCCATGTGGGGCCCCCATACCCACGGCACAACCACAAGAAATGGGCTAAGCCCATGGACTTTTACAAGTAAAGGGGGGTTATGTAACTTTTTCATTTCATTTCACTTTTTCAAGGAAATAAACAAAAAAACCCTAAAAAGAGTTTTCTCCTCCTCCTTTTCTCCTCTTTGTGCCGCCACCTTAACATCACCATAGGAGGGTGATTGGTTGATTTTGATCTCAAAAACTATTGTTATAATCAGTGTTTGTTCATCCTTTTTCCAAGCTACATAGTGGTATACCTTTCTAACCCTTCTTTTCAATTCTTTTTAATTCTTTTAATCTTTGATTATTTTCATGAACATGTTATTATTTTCTTATTAAAACATGGTAATTAATCATTGATCTAACATGTTTTGGTATTAATTAAAATCAAAGAATGATTTAAAGGGGTGTTTGTTTTTAGCCGCCTAGCAAAACAAACCCGAGGGGGGGTTTGGTTTGCTATTGCCGCCACCACCAAGACCATTTTTGGTCTTGGTTGGCTCATGTGGGACCCACGGCAGCAAGGAGGCACACGTGCCTCGAGTTTGGCTCGGGGTACGGTGTCGAATTCATGCCCGATTCATGGTTCGTTGGTTAAATCATGATTTATGCTACATGTTAATTTTTATGAATTATGAACTTAGGATATAATTAATTAATAACATGAAATATTAATTAAATCATGACTTAGGTTATTTTAGTTATTAGTTTAACAAGATATTAATTTAACCTAAGTATTTTATGTTATAAGTTATAATTAATTAATTATTTTAAAACATGCCTATAATTAATTAATTTAGACATGACTTAGGTTATGTTATTAATACATAATAATACACATTTTAACCTAAGTATTTTATTCCATTTTAATTAATACATGTTATACCTTAATTAAAATGCTTAACCTATAGTTTAATTAAAATACATGAAATAATAATTAAACTATACACTATATCATATGACTTAAGAAATAAGCTTCTAAACACTTAGACTTATATGTTAGCTTATGTAACCAGCTTAATTCTAAATATGGAAACTTCTATTTATAGAAACTTAATTAAATAAGGCAACTAATCTAATTATGGAAACCTTCTATATATGGAAATCTATCTATTTCAGGCAGCTAATCTAATTATGGAAACCTTCTATATATGGAAACTTATTTAATTAAGGCAGCTGATCTATTTTTGGAAACTTTCTATTTTTAGAAACTAATCTATTTTAAGCAGTAAATTCTATTTTTGGAAACTTTCTATTTTTGGAAACTTTCTATTTTTGGAAACTTTCTATTTTTGGAAACTTTCTATTTTTGGTAACTTTCTATTTTTGGAAACTTTCTATTTTTGGAAACTTTCTATTTTTGGAAACCTGCTATTTTTGGAAAGTTACTTATTATTACACAGTAAGTATAATAATACCCGAAACACCAGTAATACTTAATCAGATTAATCAGAATACTAGATAAACACAGTTTAAGGCTTTAAACAGTGAACCATGACCTAAAACATACCAAATCAGCTAAAATGAGACACAAAACCCAGTACGTAATCAGTGAATCGATACTTATACACGTGTGTATTCATGTAGCGTTAGTGATCCAGAAGTAGGAGTCTTTCTTCCGTTCATTCACTGGACTTGAGGTACGGATTCCCGTCCTTTCAGTATGGACATTCTTTCCTTATTAGGATTTCCCCGTATGCAGCCAACTGTTTTCCCCAGTATTTGTTTTATTGTTTTGAACTGCTTATGTTTAATTAGCATAATCTATAGCCATATACAAGCATGACCAGTTTCACCTAGTTATGGAGGTACCATAACCATAGCATTGGAGGCACCGATGTTATGACTTCCCCACGGCAGAGTGATTGCTCGTGGCGTCCCTTTCAGTTTTGGCCATATTATTATATCATGTGGGGCGTATGGGTGCATCCTAGTTACATGTTTTATTCAGTTTATCATGGTGAATGTGGTGTGTGCCTTGCACCCTTCACAAGGAGTTGATCCCTCCTACCCAAACCAGTATATTGATTAGAGGCATCCCCTCTAATCAGCATGATGAGGTCACCCCTCCAAGTATTCATGCACGTGACCTTTTCATGACCTATATGGGCTGTGGTATATATATGTTAAAACAGTTTTCACAAGATAAACATAAGGCTTTTCAAACTATAAAACCAGTTTTCTTGATACTTAACCAGTTTACTCAGTACTTAGTCTTCCGCTGTTATCTGTTACATGCTTATCCTATTTCATGCTTTATTGTACATCCGTGCACTGAGCGTCTTGCTCAGCCGTTTTCCTTTTCATGTTCCCAGAACGGCAGGTACTCAGGGACGCTCGTAGATCTCAAACGTAGGTGCATATGGACTGGAAGCTTTACTATCTTTCTTTACTTTATGCATTTCCTTTACTTTAATACAGTTGCTATGGACATTGTTTCGTCCTTTCCTTTTACAGTATTTATGTTTATGTGTGATGAGCTTTACTTTGGGGTACCGATGTTTGATTCCGGTATTTCCCTTTTATGGTTGAATAATGCTTAGACATTTATCCTTGTATGCTTTGATGACACGCCATGATTATGCGTAATATTCCATTTCCAAAAATGGGGTGTTACAGGAATAATACTTATAAGTAATAAAAACTATAAACTTGAATTTTACGACTTTTTCGGCTATTACCGTAAAATTAACGTTTTTCGCCAATTAAAACTTAGACGATCAAACCCGTCTAATGTAAAGTTTTTAAAAGTCATATACTGATATATAAGTAACTAATACAAGTAAAAACCGATAAAACCCGAACTATAGGACATACGGACATTAACGAGCTAAATAAGCATATTGGACTAATAATTGGACTAAATAAGATAAACACTTATAAAAAGAACTTATTAGGCTTAACCCATTTGGGCCCAACATGGAAAGTATAGATACTGATAATATAGGTATAAGATGGATTAAAACAAGTTAAAGAACTTATACTAAGCTTATTGGACTTAAAATAGGTAAGTAGGTAAAACTAGAAAACTAGTAAAAAGTTACCAAAACGTAAACACTAAAATGAGTAAACAAGGATATATAAACCCACTTGATCATCATCATATGTACAAAATCATCATATGTATATTGTTATTTTGATAAAAGTCATTGGACAAGAGTCTAAGACCGATTATTATTTATATAGGTTTCTGTGACCGAAGCACGCCCGTAGCCGATAATCCACCTTTCATTATCAACGTGAGTTTATAGCCTCACTTTATACTAGTTATTAAATGATTTTAAACCCGCGAGGGGGAATACATGTTTTATAAACTTAGAACACAAGATTTTTATGGTATGCTTTGTCCCTCTATGAATGGACCCGTGGTTGCCTTTAAATTGCATTAAGTGATTGCCTTTGTTAAAACCTCAATTATGGACCGTTAATTAACCTATGATGGGTTAACCGCTAGTGCAATTAATAGATCTATGGGGGAAGCCGCCCCGGTTCAGTTTTTGTGGACTTGTCATAGAAGCTTAGGCCCGACCTCCACACTGTTTGAGCATATTGTATTGAGAAGTCAGGTATACGGCAATGTACCAATAATCTGGAGGTAACCGACAATTAATAAATCTCTCATCTTATTAGACTGATATGGGAGTGTCTAAGGGCTCGGTTCCACGAGCTTATTGCAATTTATGCTATATACAATTATCATTGTTGATGCAAATTATTATTTGATGCTTATAAGCATGCCACAAACTTATAATCTTTGCTTGTGTTCAAATTGATTTCATAAACCTATAGATTCACTCGGCATTTTTGCTGATCGTTTTACTCACATGTATTTCAGGTAATCAAGAAGTGGAAGCTTGGAGGTCACGGGGAATGAAGTTGTGCACTGCTTTTGTTGTTCAAACTCTTTGTTTTATTTATCGTTCCATTTTCAAAACAAATCAATATGTTGTTTTAACTTATCTTTTGGTAACGATTACTTGGGACTACGCTACTCTGACAAATGTTTTAGGAACGATAAATCTAAAACGTCTCTTTTCGAGTCGTTCTTTATAAATTATGTGTTGTTGTATCATTGTTTAGCAACCAAAGATGTATTCCGCTGCGTGTTAATTTGGGGGTGTTAAATAGTCAGGCCATCGCATGAAGGACTGTCGTAAAGGTGAGATAGAGGGAACTTCTGGACATGCCGACTCCAAGCCACCTCCTATTTTTGGACGGTTGTACACGACCTCGCGTAACCAACCTGCCAAGTCATCAGGTACCATCACTGGCATCTTGTATATGTATGGTCAAGCTGCATGCATTTTATTTGACACGGGTGCTACTCATTCGGTCATTTCAACTGTTTATGCCAAGCGTGTTAGGATATCCCCTATGCCATTAGATAATGTCTTAAACATTTCCACGCCCTTAAGATACTCTATACGTATCACACATGGGTACATGTTAGAAGTATTTAAAATGATGGTCATATAATATACCGTTGCGAAGCTCGTGGAAAACTCTACTTAACGGTGTCGAGAGTTCTATGTTATTGTTATGTGTGCAACGAGAATTAGTCCCGAACACACAAATGAGGAAGGCCTCCTAATCTTGTAAGCCTTAGTATAAAAGGCCAATCCAACCACATTTGTGTGTGTCTCCTATATTACCTTTCCATTCTTCTAGTGTGTTAGAGAGAGAAACTCTCCTTAGTTTCTCTCACTAAGATTACACCTACTTTGTATCCTTCTCTTTCTTATTCTCTCTAATATAATATTCCATTCTTAGTTTTAATATTGTTCTTCATAATCTTTATTTCTTGTTCTATAAGTCATGTGGTATAGTCCTATAAGTGGTATCATTCGCCAAGGGATTCGTGGATAGCTCTTTGGTGTTGTGTTAGTCATCTTGTCTCTCGTGGGTCTTTGATAAAAATTCTAAGATTCCAATTTTTTGTGTTTTTATTATTCCAAGTAATCCATATATCTTCTACTTAGTTGTGGTAGAGATTTGGGTTCTTTTGTTTGATTAAAATCACGGATTTCTAGTCAAAAATCTCACTTTTTTATCTCAAGTTTCGGAACGGTACCTTTATTGCGACAATTTTCCATCACAAAGGCTTAGGGTTTTCACATTGCGATAAGGTATTGCGATAAGGTATTGCAATAAGGTATTGCGATAAGATATTGCCATAAGGTATTGCGATAAGACATTGCGATAACAGACGTTGCGATAACAGACATTGCGATAAGAGACATTGCGATAACAGACATTGCGATAACAGACATTATGATAAGATACATTGCGATAACAGACATTGCAATATGAAACACTACGATAGGAGACATTGCGATGGGAGATATTGCGATAGGTGTTATTGCGACAAGAGAGATTGCGATAAGAGACATTGCGATAGAAATTTTGGTATTGCGATAGAAAGTGTGGTATTGTGATAGGAATTGTGATATTGCGATATAAATTGTGGTATTACAACATATAAGGTTTAATTCTTGGTATTGCGACGGTTCTGAAGTTGGGTCATTGCGACAGATATACTTTTTTTGAAAATTGCGCCGCCTTGTTTTTTAAACATTGCGACAGACATAATGTTTTTATCATTGCAAATTCTTCACAATATTATTCCAGAAAAAATTTCGAACAAAACTGCATCCTGAGTTTTTGTTGGAATTGAAGAATTTTTGGTTTCTCGAGATCACATTCTTAGGGGAATTGATCATTTTAGGGGATTTTAACTACAACACTCTTAATCCTGCTTTCTACGAATTGAGATCCTATTTTACACCAATGACGTATCAACAAGATAGTGATGATGTGGGTATTGAGCATCAGGATAGCACTGCAAGAAAGAAGAGGAATGCTGCCTATCTCCAGTCTCAGCTTCTTATAGCACAAAAGGAAGAAGCAGGAATTCCACTTCTAGCTGAAGAGTTTGATCTCATGGCATCTACAGCAGAATATGATAACGGAGAAGAGGTCACTACCGTCTCCATCTTGATGGCTAATTCGCAGCAAGCATCAACATCGGTAATTCAGGCTGACAGAGCTCTTGTGTATGATTCAAACGGTTCCTCTGAGGTACACCCACGTCTCAATGATAATGAGTTATATAATATGTCTAATCAGGAGGAAGAATATACTGAGTCACTTGAGCCTTCCAATGAGACACACGGGGATCAAACGAATAATAGCAATATTATTTCTAATGCGCCCAGTGTGGACCTTAGTGGAGATCAAGTAGCCCAACCTACACCCTTCCTGACGCGACGCATGCGTATTATAAATCATAATTTGATAAGCTTGCCAAGGATGTTGCTCATGCGAATGTGGTTAATAATAAGTTTGGAGAAACTAATGCCAAATTGACCACTGAGCTTGCGGGATATAAGGAACGGGAGAAAAGTTTTGAAATTCATCATGCTAAAATCAAGGAACTTGAACAAGCTCGTGCTACATCAGTTTATCAAGAAAAATGCACCACTAGAAAATTAAAATCCTTACATTAAAGTAGTACTAAAAAGATAAGTGAATTGAATGATGAAATCACCTCTCTTAATAAAAAGCTTTTAAATGAACAAACTATTGTTTCTGATTTAAAAAAAAGAAAGAAAAAAGCTGAAACATGATTTCAAAATTAGAGAATATGGGCTTCTTGAGGATTTTTTGCAACGCTCATGATAGGATTAGGGAATTAGACAACCTTTTGGTGAAACGTGGTCAAACTATGCAGACGATAAATATGCTCGCACCAAAAGTGAATGAGATAAATTACACCCGTTACAAATTGGCTTTAGGTTGTCCTCTTCCTCCCAATCCCGAATATCTTAAGCATGCTAAGACAACCCAACAAAGTCTATGTAATGGTAATGTGTTGCTTGATACACATGATCCTCCTAGTGTGCATGATTCTGAGGAAACTACTGAACTTGCGGTAGAAACTCGTTTAAGAATGAAAAAACTTGATAAAGAAGTCACACCCATTTATTATCCAAAAATTAATCCTCCAACAACTTTTGCTCGGTCTAAAATAAGTACTGAAATGCTCTTAATACCGAGTGAGGAATTGTCGGATGACCCTCCTAAACCGAGTGTTGCACGAAGGTATCTAAACGAGCTCAAAGATAATTTTGTCATTCTCAAACGTGTTGTTAATTCCAAAATCATTGAAGGAAACTTTACTTCACTCGTTCACATTGAAGTTCAGAAAATTCTTCATAACGAGATTAATCCGCTTATTAATCAAGTTGATGCTAGGATAAGCAATCTTGAAAACGCTTTTCTAAAAGAACTAGCCAACTTTGTTGAAGAATTTAAATATTTTGCGAAGGAGGCTAATGAATCTCCTTATAGAATTAAAGTTTTGGAAAGCGATCTTGCACATCTCTCGAAAGAAAGTGACAGTGGTGGTTGTGTTGATAGTAACCCTGTTGAGGTAAACATCTCTGTGTCGGATAATGCAACCCTCCAAGATGAGCTAGATCGTACAAAAGAGAAAATGGAGTCTTATGTCCTTACAAAGCATAGAGAATTTACCGATCTTTAGAATAAATATGTTAAAAAGTGTGATGAATGTAACGACACCAAACTTTCATATGATAAAGCATCCAATGACATGCAACAAATGATCGAACGGTTGCAAGCTCAGTTAGGAGGGGAACATTGTGAAATTGAGTTGTAAAAAAAACGCTACTCAAAAGAAGCTTACAATTCTTCAACACCGATGTGATTTCCTTCAAAAACATTGTCACTCTCTTGAACTTGCAATGCAAAACAAAGTTGGAAAATTTCCAAATGATTGTAATTTACAAGTAAAACTCTCTGAATCATTTCGTGATTTGAATGAGAAGAGTTTGGAAATTACTGGTTTGAAAGCGCAGTTGCAAGAAAAGGCCATCGCGATTGCTGAGTTGAAGAAACTTGTTGGAAAGACGGGTGGATAAACTGTGGAACCGAAGGTTGTAAAATTAGTTGTAAGACAACCCAATGCGTACAAAGTTCCAAAGCCATCTATTTTAGGAAATCGCCTTCTAATGTTTCCAGGTTACCTCCTAATACCGATGTGCAACCAAATGTTCCAAAACCAGCCATATCACCCTATGTTCTACCATTTAGAAAACCCACTTTTGCTAAACACAACCATGTGACTGCACCTTGCACTACTCCTAAGAGTACTCCCAAGCATGTGAATCTTATAACCACAAATGAATCTAAAGGGTCAAATGACGTTGTTCAAACCAACAATCTAGGGAAGGGTATGCCAAAAGGGAACATTCAGAAAGTAAAACTTGTATATTCACCACCTAGTAAACAAACAACTGCTAGAGTTCAACATACTCCTAATGGTAGTCAACCAAAACCTAGGAACCCTAACCAGCAACCTAGGAATTGGAAACCACCAATGAGTAGTCGTGTATCGAACATGGTGCCTAAACGGTTAGCAAAACCTAGGTACACAAGGACTTTCGAGAATCCCAAATTCCCAGTATGCCCCATGTACAAAAAGGGCATTCACCATGGAAACCATGCTCATTGCATTCTGCAATACCTCTATGAGGTAAACTCTCATGCCTTCGCATAGAGAAAGAATGCAGAATCCTATAAGACAACACGAAGATTCACACCCGTCACAAAGAAAAGCAATGAGAAGAAATCCTCAAGGCGGATCAATGCAGGACCTAGTTCTCTCCAAAGAAGTCTTCTACTGTGTAAGAGAAATCTACTCCTAGATCCTGTCTTTAGTGGAAACCAACGGGTAGGATCTTCAAGGAAGTTGGTCTTAAGTGGATTCCCTTCGAGATAAGTGATGACACCTGCTCTAGCACTAATGCGAGTGTTATGAATGTAGAAATGAGTTTGTTAGTCCTAACACTAGTATTTGTACAAACTCTTCCTCTTCTGTCATTGTAGGTAATTCAGCAGATTGCAAATCCACTTCTTCATCCAAGGGTTCTAATTATGTACATTCGACATCACCTTCTTCTGCTGTACAAAGGTCTATTTTAGATTATTTTCGAAAAACTTGAAAAATTCAAAATACAAAAATATAAAACCTATAAAAACAAAATAAAAAATGAAAAATCTTTCAAAATTACCAAAAATATTCTTCTCGACGTGTCTTTCAATTTCGATAATATGGATGTGCCTAGAAATGTCGCTCAACAACGACACGGGTATGTACATAAAGCTCGAATGAATGTTCAAATATTTTCAAAACATGTCTTTTCCTTTTTCTTTAAATGATTTACAATTTCTTCAGATTGTGACTCGTGCCTCAAAGAAAGGAAAGTTGATCACGGACGATAACTTATCCTTAACAACGGGAAATTAATTTTTCTCGGTCATGGGCTTATATTAAAACGTTCAAAGTTTTAAGCTCATGAACAAAAGGAAAATGTTCATTTATGTAATTTATTCCTCAACAACGGGAAATTCAGTTTTCTCGGTTTATGAGCACAATTTTTCAAGATATTTTCAAATTCTTTCAAAATTGTGTGCTCATATACTCCCCTATTTCAAATAGAATCTTTTTTTCGAGGGGGAGTATAAAAATCTCATAACATATAGTTCCAAGATTTTCTTGCTACATTATTCTCTTCATGTCTTATCTCCAATTTTCAAAAATTATGAACACATGCAATTTTTTAGGGGGATAATAGTGATAACATGTGATCAAAATATGTCATCTTTGATATAAGTGCTTTCTCGTCCTAATATGTGCAAATATCTTTCATTTTATGATGCACATATGTAGGGGGAGCATTTCTGGTGATTCAGAAAACTATCAAGGTGTAAACATCATTTTCATTAACAACTTGATTGTAGTTTAAATTGGTTTTTCTGGTTATGATATCTATACCCTACAATACATTAATTCACGATGGTATTGGTGTCAAAAGGTGGTTAGGTATTCGTCCTATGATCCAACAAGAACCAGAGGGATCTTCCTTGGGACAATCCATTAGAACTTAGAAGTCCTTTAGAAAGATGGAGTAGTTGAGTGTACGAGAAAGATGTTGACTAATGACTTAAGCTAGCACTGGAATAATCACAACAAGGAGCTAGTTGATGTCTTGGTAAGCATTGAAGGGTTGAAGAATGAAAAAAAAATGTAAGGATAAAGGGTGTAAAGAAATAGCCCTCCATACAACTTAGGCAAAAACCGGGTCAATACATCTATTATCAGAATCACTTTGATGATTTCTGGTATTGAAAGCAAAGCATCATGGACCGAGTGATGAAATGCACAACCCTTCTCAGCCTTTTCAAGCTTCTCTCAAAAGAAGTTTGTTTTATTGTCGGAGTTCAACTCATTTCTATCAACTTTCTCACTCCGAGATAGTAGATATTGAAAAGGTGGCAGTCTGCTCTAGCCTCCGATCACCAAATAAATGTGCACTTATAGAGTCTAGAGCCAACGAGATTCATCAAAAATCTCATTAGGACACTTATTCCATATATCAATTTTTGTTCATCTTTAGAACACAAGCGATAATTTACAGAGTCCTATGCTCTATCCTTGTGATATTGCCAGAACATTCAGAGTGATACTCTTTAGTACTCACAGTGATGAATGGAAATCCTTCCAGTGTTAACATCAAACAACACTGCGGTAGGTCATATGTAAGATTCACTTGAATTGAACATATGTTAACTGGAAAGAAACAGTGGTTTGATTCTTCCTTGATTCAAACTCGTTCCAGGTCTCGACGTAATATCTTTATGATCTTGCTAGAACATTCAGATTAATACTCCTTAGTATTTACAGTGACGAATGGAAATCCTTCCATTGTCATCATCAAACAGCACTTGGTAAGTAACTTGTGAGATTCTATATGAATCAAACTTGTGTCAACTGGAAAGCAAAAATGGTTTGATTCTTTATAGATTCAAACTTGTTCTAGGAAATGAATTGACGACTTACTCAGCAGAATAGAACTGCATGATTCACTCTTTACTATGAATTATCGTTTGAGATATTCAAGTATTGAGAACGGCTACCACAGCCGGAAACCCTGTCAATGAAGTTCTTTCAACTTACCTAATCATAAGTACAGTATTCGTACTGTATAACAGGAATCCGGAGGAATGCAAACGGTGGCAAAGAGTCGTGATTCAAGACCACATGCTCTAGTAAATGAAGAAAGCTCAAGAACATCTAAAGTCAAAGACTTCTGCTACTCTGATGATCAAGCTTTTAAGACAACGCAAAATAAGAGTATGTGGGGAAAGAAACAAGAACACAAGTTGGCAAAGTTTAAATATCGAGTCAAGGCAAAGAACAAAGATCCAAGATCACAAGTCATGAAAGGAACGATGAAGAAACTCTCAAGACAACAAAATTCAAAGTTTGCAACAACAAAGTTGTAAAGTCACATATCTTGACCGCTACTTAGGGGGAGATTGTTAGAAGTATTTAAAGTGATGGTCAAAGAAGTGAAGTCACATATTATATCACCACCTCTTAGGGGGAGATTGTTAGGAGTATTTAAAGTGATGGTCATATAATATACCGTTACGAAGCTCGTGGAAAATGCTACTTAACGGTGTCGAGAGTTCTATGTTATTGTTATGTATGTAACGGGAATTAGTCCCGAACACACAAATGAGGAAGGCCTCTTAAACTTGTAAGCCTTAGTATAAAAGGCCAATCCAACCTCATTTGTGTGTGTCTCCTATAGTTCCTTTCCATTCTTCTAGTGTGTTAGAGAGAGAAACTCTCCTTAGTTTCTCTCACTAAGATTACACCTACTTTGTATCTTTCTCTTTCTTATTCTCTTTAATCTAATATTCCATTCTTAGTTTTAATATTGTTCTTCACCATCTTTATTTCTTGTTCTATAAGCCGTGTGGTATAGTCCTAGAGTACAAGAGTCTTCCCCTCGAGTTTGACGACAGAATTCGTCCAGTTGACGCACTTTCATTAGACATGTGCGATTTCGACATCATATTAGGCATAGACTGGTTATCCAAGAACCATGCTACCATTGACTGCCATTCATATAGGTTCATCTTCGGTGATGTAAACGCACAAGAGTACATTCATAACGGTTTCATACCCGGAAGGTGCGTACAAATAATTTCAACCTTACAAGCACGTGTATTACTGTCACATGGTTGCGAGGGCTATTTAGCTATTGTTTACGACATGGATGCTGAAACTCCATCTATCCAGAATCAGGCTATCGTGTCAGAACTTCCTAACGTTTTTCTAAAGAACGTCCGGGCATACCACCTGCTCGTGAAGAAGAGTTTAATATTGAGCTCATTCCGGGAGCTGAGCCAATTTCCAAGGCTCCTTACCGCATGGCTCCCATCGAGCTGAAGGAGTTAAAGGACCAACAACAGGAACTTTTGGAACGAGGTTTCATCCGACCTAGTGCATCTCCATGGGGTGCACCGTTTTTATTCGTGAAGAAGAAGAACGACAATATGCGTCTTTGCATTGATTGTCGTGAACTTAACAAGATCACCATCAGGAATCGATATCCTTTACCACGCATTGATGATCTGTTTGACCAACTCCAAGGGGCCAAACATTTATCTAAGATTGATCTGAGGTCAGGCTATCATCAGCTACGGGTGAAAGAGCAGGATATTTCCAAGACTACTTTCCATACACAATATAGGCACTACGAATTTGTAGTCATGCCATTTGGCCTTACCAATGCTCCAACAGTTTTCATGGACCTTATGAACCGTATCTTCCATGAGTTTCTGGACAAGTTCGTCATTATCTTCATTGACGTTATTCTGATTTTCTCTAAGTCAAAGGAAGAACACAAAGAACATCTTCATACAATGTTACAGATACTTCGCCAGAAGTAGCTGTATGCCAAGTTCTCCAAATGCAAATTTTGGTTGAGCAAGGTGGCATTTCTAGGCCACATAGTATCTGCAAAAGGAATAACCATGGATCCTACGAAGGTTGAGGCTATTACTAAGTGGCCAAGACCGACGTCAGCAACTGAAGTTCATAGCTTTCTAGGCTTAGCTGGTTACTACCGTAGGTTCGTAGAGAACGTTTCCCGCTTAGCATTTCCATTGACCAAACTGATGCGGAAAGGGGAGAAATTCGTTTGGACTGGAGAAAGAGAGAAGAGCTTTGAAGAACTGAAGCAGAGGCTTATATCTGCACCTATTCTTACACTCCCATCTGGTACATGTAGATTTCAAATCAACAGTGATGCTTTAGGGAAGGGCCTTGCTGTATTCTCATGCAACATGGGAAAGTGATTGCTTACGTATCACGACAGCTTAAGCCTTATGAGGAGAACTACCCTACGCATGACTTGGAACTTGCAGCAGTCGTGTTCGCACTGAAGATATGGAGGCACTACTTGTATGGCGAATCATGTGATATCTTCAAAGATCACAAGAGTATGAAATACATATTCACTCAGTGTGAACTGAACATGAGACATAAAAGGTGGTTGGAGATGTTGAAGAATTATGACATTAATCTGCAGTATCATACTGGCAAGGCGAATGTAGTGGCAGATGCTCTTAGTAGGAAGTCGGGTATGATCAACGGCATTAAGATAGAGTAAGATATTATACGAGACTTGGAACGACTAGATATTGAGATCATGGTACGTAGACAGCATAGGTACTGGGCTAATCTTGGAGTGGAACCTGACTTACTCTCCAGGATCAAGGAAACTCAAAAGGATGATGGTGAAATCTGTGAAATTATTCATAACTTAGATCAGGAGACGGAGTTTCGGTTAGATGAAGACGGTATATTATGGAAAGGCACGAGACTTTGTGTTACTGATGATCTTGCACTCAGGGAGGCGCTATTGGCTGAAGCTCATAGCTCCCATTCTCCATTCATCCTGGTTCGATGAAGATGTACCATGACATCAAACAGTATTTCTGTTGGAGTGGTATGAAACAGGATGTTGCTACCTATGTTTCCAAATGTCTTACCCGCCAACATGTTAAGATAGAGGATCAACGATCCAGTGGTCTACTACAACCATTGGACATTCCAGAGTGGAAGTGGGATCAAATCTCCATGGATTTTGTCACCAGACTTCCGCAGACCAAGATGAAGCATGATGCAATTTGGGTTATCATTAACAGACTTACCAAGTCAGCTCATTTTTTACTGATTCTCAAGGATGATGCGGCTACCAAACTCGCTAACTTATATCAGAAGGAGATCATGAGACTTCATGGTGCTCCTTCCAATATCCTCTCAGATAGAGATCCTCGGTTTACTTCACGATTTTGGAGAAGGTTGCACAAAACTTAGGGCACCAGACATAAGCTTAGCACGGCTTTTCATTCGCAGATAGACGGGCAGTCAAAGCGTACCATTCAGACACTAGAGGATATGCTGCGAGCTTGTGCTTTAGAATGGACAGGATGTTAGGACGATTATATCTGCTTAGTAGAATTTGCATACAACAACAGTTGGCATGCCAGTATCAAGTGTGCACCGTTTGAGATGTTGTATGGAAGAAAATGTCGCGCCCTAATCTACTGGGATCAGGTTGGTAAGCGAATTCTTGAAGGTCCGGAGATGATAGAGATGACTAACGAGAAAGTCGCTGTAGCTAGCGCGAAACTGCAAGAAGCTCATGCACGCCAAAAGAGTTATAATGACAAGCATCACATGGATTTTCATTTCAAGGTCGGAGATCATGTCTTTCTCAAGGTATCACCGGCGCATGGAGTTAGGTGTTTCATAATCAAGGGGAAACTAAATCCTCGATTCATCGGACCGTTTGATATCCTTGAACGAGTCGGTGAAGGATCATACCGTTTAGCGTTACCTCTGCAGCTTTCTCATGTTTATGTGTCTCTACTCAGAGGGTACAATTATCATCCCTTCACATGGTTCATTATCCACTAGAACAGATTCGTGAGGTTCTTACTTTTGTTGAGGAACCCAAACGATTTCTCGATCGCCAAGAGCGAGTCATGAGGAAGAAGACGATACCATTCGTCAAAATCCTATGGAGGGACCATTCCGAGCGGGCAGCCACTTGGGAGACGGAGGAGTCTATCAAGACTTCTTACCCTCATTTCCAGTTTTGATACGGGTATGTTTCTCTTTCAGTTTATGTTATCTATAATTCAGGGATGAATTATTCTTTCTAGGGGGGAAGAGTTGTAAAACCGGCATACTAATGCCATGAACAGTACATTACGTAAACATATGAACCAATTAAAACTTTCCAATTATGTCATGTACACGTGTCACAAATATTAAATTCAGAAACTACGTACGTGTTAGTGCACGATAATTATTAAGTACGTGATAATACACGATAATTATTAACAATAAATTATAATCACGAGCGTATGATAACGAACATTAAAATACGAACATGTGAACTAGTATTATATATTATTACACGATAAACAAGTATTACGTATAATATATATTTCATGAATATTAAACCACGATCCAATACGAACATTAAGGAACATGAACGAACACGTAAAATAGTTAACATGAAAATGGTACGTGTTTACCCTTTGGGCTTAGGTAGCCGCGGACAAGGACAAGGAAAAGGGCCAAGCCTATTTTAATTTTGGCTAAAGGGGGAAAAGGTAAAACACAGTAAAATCATAACACATTTATTTTACAAAACAAGAAAAACCCTAGCCTCCTTCTTCTCTCCTTGTTGCCGCCGGCTACAACAAACACCAAGGGTGTTTGGGTTGATTTTGATTGTTGATTTTGGGGTTGTACGTGTTCGTTTTCTTAGTTCTCACTCAATCACGTAATCGATATCACCAAACCTTCATCTTTTAATCTTATTTTCTTGTTTATTATGATTCATGTGTTATAATAAGACCATAATTAAAACATGTAAAACAAATCCAAGAAACATGTATAGTGGGGTTTTTGGTGGGGTTTTGTTCGGTCGACACGCAAACCGAGAGCTCCAAGCTCTCGGTGGGTTTGATTCGCACCAACAGCCGAGACCCCAAGGTCTCGGCGTGGTCTTGGTGGTTCGGCCGCAGGGAACAAGGGACCCCGACTAACGTCGGGGTGGTGTTTGTTTTGTTTGGGTCTCTGTGCAGCAGCAACAACACCACAGGCTTCAGCCGGTGGCTGTTTTTGGTCGAGCAGGGGGAACGCATGCCAGACAGGGGGAACCGCCGGCTACAGTCGGTGGTGTGTTTGGTTCCAACAGCGGGTAGCCGAGACAAAACAGGGGGAACCACCGACTTTAGCCGGTGGGTATATTGCTCGGACAGTGGCAACCGCCTAGGCCGGGTAGCCACTGTCAAGGGGTTGTTTGGTTCGGCTTATATGTAAAACATAGGTACGGGCACGGAATCGTTTTTTTTACAAGATTCACATTTTTACAAGTTATTTTATTTTCAAGAAAAATTAAATTACTTTAATATGACTAGTAATTAATTTAATTAAATCATGGACTTAGGTTATATTTATTTTAATAAATAATACATGTTTTAACCTAAGTATTTCACCATATAATTTAGACTATAGTTATTAATTAATTATTAAAACATGGACTTATAAGTAATTAATAAATCATGACTTAGGTTATACTTAACAAATTATTATTAAATGATTAACCTAAGTATATTATATGTCTTAATTTAATTAAATCATGCTTTATTTAATTAAAACATATAACCTATAGTTTATTGATTTTACATTGTCATTTATTGAATAAACTATGTTAATTAAACATGATACATTATTAATTAATAAAACATGTACTATAATGATTGATCAATAATCACTTATAACCCATAGTATTTATTTAATAAACTATACTATTAATTACAGGACTTATGACTTTTAACCAGTAATCTGTAACTTATATTATTAGCTTATTAATCCAGTTTATTTCTAAATATGGAAACTTTCTATGTCAGAAAACTTACTATTTTTAGAAACTTTCTATTTTTAGAAACTGGTCTATTTTTGGAAACTTCTATTTTTTGAAACTTTCTATTTTGGAAACCTGCTATTTTTAGGAGGTTAATTATTATTACAAAACAAGTATAATAATACAAGAATACAAGATAATACATAATCAGAATACGTGAAATACATGAATAATACAATATATCATTTAAAACAGTAAAATAAGACAAGAACATATAAAACAAGCTAAGAACCTACAAGAACCAGTAACATGTTCACTAATCAAACAACTCATACATATCCTTTATTTATGTAACTTTAGGAAGATCGGAGTAGGACTTTCCATCTGTTCTTCTTTCCCCATTCACTGGACACAAGGTACGGATTTACCGTCCTTCAGTATGGACATTCTCTTTCCTTATTAGGATTCCCCGTATGCAGCCAACTGTTTTCCCAGTATATGTTTTATATGTTTTGATCTGCTTATGTTTAGTTTTAAATTCCTAAGCCATATACACGCATGACTAGTTCCACCTATTTATGTACCATAACCATAACACTAGAGGCACTAGTGTATGACTTCACCACGGCGGAGTGATAGGTCATGAGGTCCCTTTCAGTTTTGGCCATATCATTATTATTATCATGTGGGGCGTATGTGTACATCCTAGGTTACATGTTCTACAATAGTTTGAGGTGAATGTGGTGTGTGCCTTACATCCTTCACAAGGAGTTGATCCCCCTACCCAGACTTAATTAATTAGAGGCAACCCCTCTAATTGCATGATGAGGTCACCCCTCTAAGTATTCATGCACGTTGATACTTCATGAACTATATGGGATTTTGGTTACATGTATAATACAATATTCATATTATAAACATAATGCTTTTCAAATTATAAAACCAGTTTACCAGTAAATACCATGTTTTCCATGACTTATACATTTCCGCGGCTATATGTCATAATATGCTTATATCATTCATGCTATGCTTGTATATCCATTCACTGGGCGTTATGCTCAGCCGTTTTCCTTTCATGTTCCCAAACGGCAGGTACTCAGGGACGCTCGTAGACTTTGAGAGTACGTGCATACGGATGGACGCTATCTGGCCTTCATTTCTTTATGCACTTTCATACATTACGTTACAGCACTTTATTTCATTTCTTTGGACATTGTTTAGTCCTTTTCCATTTCAGTACTTATATTCATGTGTGTGAGCTTATGTTAAGACTACCAACGTTTGATTCCGGTATTTGTATTTATGGTCAATAAATGTTTTTAAGACATTTACCTTCTATGCTTTGATGATACGCCATAATTACCCTGTAACATTCCATCACCAGGATGGGGTGTTACATGGAATGTCCTTGGGAAGATCCCTCCAGTTTTGGAAGAATCCTTGGACTTAACCTATCCTACCATCCTTATGTCACCATAATTGTCACCGCCGTGAAATAGATAAGGTATTGGTAATTATACGTCACCATCAAATCCATTTTGATATCCAAATTCATTTTGCTCCCCATTAACATATGCCACGATATTCGAAAGCATTTCGCATATGTTGGGATGAGCCGACACATTAAGTCAAACCATTAAATTAATTGATCTTAATATTAAATCACATTTTCTCCCCATATTAAAACTATTAACCCAATCAATGTTTTCAATATCAATTGTTTTAATGAAATTTTAAGAAAATTTAGGAAGAAAAATGCAAATCCAATTATTTTCATGATTGTTACAAGCTCCCCCTCAAATTAATGAGGGTGTACTTGATATGTAAATTAAATACCTTTTAACACAAGTGTAAGGTACTTATCACGTGCAAAGATCATATATGGTAATGTATTGACAAGATTAATAATTTACGAGGTTGGACCTGAATGATGAGAACATCATATGATAGAATCACGTGGTTCTTGTTGGCGAATGTTGGTCTCCCCCATAACGTCTGAAGTTATCTCCTCCTTTCTGAAAAGCGGTAATCTTTCATGACATCACATGTACGATTGGTATCGTTATCTTGATGTCAATCATGACACCAATTGAAAGATGAATACTTCGTCTTGGCACCACTAGTTAACACCAGCAATTCACAAAGAATTGACATCGAAGAATCTGAATGCGTGACAATTTCTCCCCCTCAATTATTCACCCATGTTCTATCTAAAGAGCTGTAGTAGTTGTTTGAGTAGTCGCATAGTCGATTATGTAGATACCAATAGTAAAGAACTTCAATTCGTAGAGATGATAACTTCGTAAAAACAAGATTTCTCTCGTTTTAAAAAATAAATGCACTGAACCGTACGTGTTATATTGTGTTATAACATAAACACAACCCCTTACATGGTTATAAAGTAAACCATGCCCGAGAAAATTAATTCCCATTGTGGAGTCAAAGCTTTCTGGTCAAATGCTTGACTTGAATATGAAAAGCGGGTTATTATCATAAATAATAGCAAGCCATATTCAACATGTTTTAAAACATTTAAAATTCTGATCGAACTTTATTTACAAACCCGTGTCATTATTAAACGACATTTCTAGGAACGTAAATATTATCGATTTCAGAAGACATGCTTTTTTTTATTAAAACATTGGTTTAAGAAACTCTCCCTTAGTATTGAGACGAAGAGTGTTGAACACATAAGTCCGAGAAGTTGTAAGCTTCCCGTTGTGGGGATAAGTTATCATTAAAGATATACTTTCCTTTTAACTGAAGAACGAGTCCTAAGCTGACATTTACTTAGAATTCATTTTCATCAGCTTGAAAACTTTTGAATGTTTTAATGTAAAGCTCATGACCGAGAAAGGTGAATTTCTCGTTATGAAGAAAAGTTCTCTTATTTAAAGATACACTTTTCTTTCTGAGCTTAAAACTTGGAATGCTTTAATACAAGCTCATGACCGAGAAAACTCAGTTTCTCGATGCTAAGGATAAGTTATCGTCCGTGATAAACTTTCCTTTTATTGAGGTCCGAATTACAGTCTGATATTTAACTGTAAGTCATTGTGCATGAGCTTAAAAACTTCGAATGTTTTTAATATAAACTCATGCCCGAGAAAGATTAATTTCTCGCTGTGAGGATAAGTTATCATCAGCGATAAACTTTCTTTTATTTGAAGTCCGGGTCATCGTCTGGGATTTAACGACGAGCCAAATACACGGGCTTAAAACGCTTGAATAGTTTTATTTTCAGCTTGTTTCTGAGAAAATTTAATTTCTCGTTCTGAGGGTAAGTTATCGTTGACTTGATAAACTTCCCTTTCTTTGAAGTTCGGGTCACAATCTGTAATATGACTGCGAGCCATTGTTGTGAGCTTAACTACAAATCTCCTGAAACATTTGATTCGTAGATATCGAGTTCTTCTACAGCCAAGGTTTGGAACGGTATACAATAAGACTACTACCTCGTTTTTGTTTATCCTTGATCTCAGTACATGCACTTGCATCAACAATTTGCATACTTTCACATGGGTTAGCGATATCTATATTAGAACTATGTGGGGGTTCACAGTCAACCTTGGTAGTGCTATAGGGAAACATCCTTCCTATAGGAACCTATTGGGGATTAACCAATTTAAAAATCCTACCCGTGGGTTGCCACCTAAGATTGGATCTAGGAGATATGGTTTTCTTATGCACAACGGAAGGCTTAGCGGTATAAAAACTTTTTCCTCTAGGATTCCCTCTTTTCGCGCGGGAGTTAAATTCCTTCAAGACTTTAGTTACACTACTCGCATGATTTGTCATGAAGACACTTTTCATGCATACGGAACAAACACCGTGTTTTGGGTTCGAATGAGATCTAGAAATCCAAGTTCTTGCTTGTGTCATTTTCTTAGGTGCACCCAGATAGTGATTATTAGGCATGCTATTCGACCTATGTTGTGGCATATTCTTAGGACTATACCTAGAATCACTAGTAGCGGTCTTGTTCTCAGGTTTTTCAAAGGCTGTTTTAATCACATTAGGCCTAGTTAGTGGAGTGACTGGCCTAGAAAGATGAACCATATCAACTTGGGAGGCAAACCATGGTCTCGAGTATTTTTGTCTCTCGGATCAAAATGCAGTCGGTTGTCGAACGAACTGATTTTTAGGCGGTTTTCCTAAGATTGATGGTTTTTAAAGCTTAGTGTCCACAATAGTTCCCTTAATTCTCCTCAGCTCATTTTTCAACGCATCTATTGCAAAACGTTTTTCTAAACCCGAGCCTTTAAATCAACACTTTCGGTAGTTAACGAGGTGGTCAGGTCTAAGGTTTTAGACCTCGTCTCTACGATAGAATTACTCAAATCATTATAACGCTATTTTAAGATCTCGTGTTCCTTTTGTAAAATGTCATGGGATGCCAACTAAAATTCAAGCAAATTAATTTGTTTAAAAAAATATCTTTTTCAGCCTTAGAATCTTGAATTTTTTGACCTAATTTTGGTTCAAGAACAACGTTTGAATTTTCAAGGTTTTCAAAATATTTTTCAAATTTATCCGTTTTCTTCGAAATTCAATTTTGGAATCCTCAAGATCTTTTGATTGTTGAGCTATGATCGTTTCGAGCTCGTCAATCCTAGAATCAGAATTGGTTAATGAAGCATGCATAAAGAAATTATCATGATTTTTAGCATTTTTGATCACTCCCTCCCCTATTATGACTCACATTGGATGAATCAGAAGTGGTATTGCTATCACGCTTTTCCATCCCACGTTCGGCATAGGTAGGTTCGGAATTCTCAACATGTTGTAGATCGTTGTCACATACATCAAATACAATATTCAATTGTACACCAACCAGTGTCTCTTCGTCATGTATGCTTGAGTCATGCTGGCGTGATGCTATAACACTATTATCATCGTTAACCAAAGCGGTCTCCGTTGAGTCATCCATATGACCATTTTCCTTGTGCATTTGCATTTGAGTTTCTTGAATCCAACAATCAGCCGGTAGTTGAAATCGCGATCTTTCGTGAACCAAATGCGCAAGAAATTCCACGTATTTGAACAATTTACCACAGAAGTCTTGAATCTCGGTGTGCATGTCTTCAAGGAATGACTTGCAGATCACTGAGTTTCCAATCTTAGTAAGATCAATATTAAAGAAACGCGTAAATTATGTCACTAGAACTTGAAATGCATATGCAGATGCAGAATGATTAAACTCCTCTTTGTCAAGTTGCATTTCTAGTGTAGCCAAGTTAGTCATCATTACATTGATGAATATATGAGAATATTGACCAAAGAGTGCCACAAAGTTTGCTCCGTTCTTGAGCTTTAAAAGTTCGAGGAGATTTTCTTGCCTCATCTTGTATTTGAAGCAAATCTCCCTCTCGAGACTTCGAATTCAACAGTTTCATTGAAGTTCGATGTCTAAATGAATTTAAGGATTACTTATCGATCGAGCAATGAAATAAAGTAATTGTGTTTGTTTTTAAAGAACAATACATAGTTTTACAGTTCTTGGAAAACCGAGAAAGAAATTTGCGGGATTTTACAAACCACCGAATAAACCGTAAACGTTCTTGATTTCTTGATTAGTGAAGAAAAGTTGATTAAATCCCCTAATTATGTCTTCGAGAAAAACCAAAATCGCCTAGACCAAAATACTCACGATTCACGTTTTTTACAATTTAGGAATATTGAAAATTTCTTAACTCGGAATATTGAAAAATCCAATTCGCAGTATTTCAAAACCCTGAGTTCGCAATCTTACAAGAAACTGATTTCGCAATAATTTGTATATCCAATTTCACAATAATTTGTATACCCAATCTCACAATAACAATTGTAGAGAATTCTCGCAATAATGTTAAAGCCAATCTAGCAATAATTATTATAGAGTAATCTCACAATAATTGATAACGCGATTTTGCAATAAGTTTAAAAGCTAAGTTCGCAATAAATTTTAAAGTTAAACTCGCAATAACTGTTAAAGCCCGATTTCGAAATCCCCAACTTCGCAATCCCACTTCGCAATAAATCTAAAGCTTCAATTCGCAATAATGCAGAACGCGATCTCGCAATAAATCTTGAACTCGCAAAAACCTGGCTGATTTCGCAAAATCCAGTTTCACAATAATTAGGGTTTTGAATTTCACAATATTCCAAAATAGTAACTTTTTGGGATCTTTGAAAAGACGAATTTTTCAAGTGTTTCCGGCAAAACGACTTGTACTTTCGAAGTATTAGGCAACGTAGTGACTAGAAAAACACAAACTTTCTCAAACTAATGACAAAAAATTTAAAATCAAGATTTGTACTTTTATCAAGATCTTCACCAAAAATAAATCCAACCACCAATTTTTTGTGTGTTTTTAGATTAAATAAAAAAACCCAAATCACTACCACAACTTTGTAGATGATTTGTAGAAAGTTTAAACCATAAAAAAAATTAGATCTAGGGTTTTGGATCAAAAATTCACGAAATCAACAATAACAAACACAAAAACAAAGCGATCATCCCATGGTTCTTGATAGTAATTGTAGGCCTACGTAATCCTTGGATTATCCTAACCATTAAATGATTACAAGAGAGATAGATAGAGAAAGAACTAGAAAGAGAAAGAAGAGAGAGGTTGGAGAGAATATTTGAAAGGATGTAAGATTAGATTGGAAAATGTGTGAACCAAGCCCTCGTAACATGCTAGGAGATGGTATATATAGCCCACTTTATATGTAGGTTTTGTGGGTTATATGTTAACTTACTTGATCACGAGAGCATACTAGATGTATCTCGTTGGATCGACCGATATTTCCTAAATACGAGGAAAGTTTCGTAAGGAACTATGACCCTAAAAGGAAGAATTCCCTCCATCCCCACCGTCAATCCTCAAAAAGAAGGGATGGTCCAGATTAAATCATTAAGGGTATATTAGTAAATTAACTCTGCCCCAAATCCCAGTTTATATTGATGTAGAGTTTTTACTACCCTTTAGGAAAAGAGAGCAAAATAGGGAAAGTACTAAGTGTCGTTTTAGGAAAACCAAGCACAAATGACCAATGTGGTTCAAGTTCGTTTCCCAAGGAGGCAAGTGACTTGTGTTAAGAGATGATTAATGATGTGATTATGATTATGAGAAAAGAAAATAGAAACGAGATAAGAATAGAATGACGGTTACGATGACGAATTAAACTAAGACCATAAAGTCGTACACGTAAAATCGTAAAAAGTGACAAAATAAAAAATTTACCCTAAAAATTCCTAGAAAATTTCAATAAATCCTAAATAATGTAATTAGAGTTTAAAAAAAAATCAAAAATCACTCAAACCTTTTATTTAATTAAATATGATTTTTTAATGCTAATTAAACCCCAAAAAATCAATTTAATTAACAAAAAGCCCAAAATGAGATTTTTTCAAATGTAAACCTCTAAAATGACTTAACTTAATTTAAAACTATTTTTGAAAATTTTAAAATTAATAAAAACTATTTAAAAACAATTAAAAACTATTTAAACTTAAAATAATTATAAAAAATAATCTAATGACAATAAAAATATTCTAAAAAGTGTAAAATTCCTAATTTAATGTATTTAACCTAAGAAAAATATAAAAACTTGAAAAATATATATTTTAATTTTTAATAATAAAATAATAATAAAATAATATTAAAAATCCAAAATTTATAAAAAATTCTAAAAACTTGCAAATTAGTTTAATTTAACCTAATAAACAAAGAAACGAAGTTGAAATTACCTAAATACCCCTAATGGGCCTAGAATGGGCCAAAAGTCCAAACAGTTAGCTTAATGGGCTTATTAAGGCCCAATAAGAAAAATGTCGTCCAAATAAGCCCAAAAAATCCTATCTGGCTCAAAATTTGATTTTAAACACAAAACTCTGAAGGCCCAAAAGCTGAAAATGTGTTTAAGCTAGCTTATTTCAAAGCATCTTATTCTTAATGGGCTTTTTGGCCCATTAAGCTATAAGCTGATGCCATAAGCTCAAATTAGACACACAAGCTTCTTTTGAGTTACTTATGATTTCTGTAAAAAGAAATTTGAAATAAGCACAAGGAATAAGTCTGAAAAAGCAATAAGAAATCTTCACAAAACGACAAAATAGTCGTTTTCGAGTTCTAGGCCACCCCAAGAGCTGATTCAAGTTTCAAAAGCTTTTAAATGACTTAACTAAGCTTAATCAACAAAAAGTTTTCAAATAAGCCACTCAATGAGCTGGAATAAGCATATAAGCACTTAATTAAAAGTCAAACTTATGAGTTTTCTAGCAAAAAGTCAAAGTCAAGGTCGGATAAGCTCCAGTTCAATCAAATGGGTCAAATGATGAAGATCTATCACAAAAATTAAGTTGTTGCACGTTTAAATAAGTCAATATGGCTTATTAATAAGCTGACTAAAAAATTACACTAGCAGGGGCTAGTTTTGGTGTTTGAGCAGTGGAAACTTTTTCCACTGCTTGACTTAATTGACTTTTTGTCTTTAGTGACTTTTTTGTGGATTCAAGTTTCACAAAGGCACCCAAATGATCAGTTAATCATAAGGAGTCAATAACAATCACAAAAACACAATCACAATCAGCCAATTAGTACAGTTAATTCAAAACACCATCAGATCTAGCCCAGACATGAACAATAAGCAGTTATGAACTTATAAGCTGTTTAAGAAAATTTCAGCCAACCAAATTGCACCAAAAGCATACACAATCTATAATAAACTCAAATGAACGAGTTTAAACAGGTTTCATGCAATGGTACAAGGCCTAAATCAAGATTGAAGCACAATAAGTTTACTAATGAACACTAACAAGCAGATTTTTACTTTTGCTGATATACTTGACCAACAAGCCAAATTCAAACACTCAGATCTCTTAGATAGGTTATGAACACTTTGATTTAATAGCTTATATCGCTAAACATGCATATACTCTAAGTATTACCAAACTTTTAGGTCAAAAACAGTCAAAATCAATAAGTTATAGCACAATATTTGATTCAAGGGTTTAGACCCAATAACTTGCAGGTTTTAGTTCTCAACCAAGTAAATAACAGATACCAAGCATAAACAACAACTTTCAACAACACAATAGCAACTTATGATCTTAAACAGATAATCCCAAACACCCCTTATCTTTTTCAAATCAATTTTAAACAAGTATAAGTGTATTCCAAGACTACACAAGCCCAATCAAACACATTAACAAGTATAATATGCAGTATTAAACAAGATTAGACCACAAATTGCACAAGAACACAAGAAACACACAAATTCACCAAAAATCAAGATATTAAGAAGATTTTAGGTAGAATGATGCAAACCTCATGGATGTACATCTACACCCACGAATTTTGAGCTTATGTGCTAGCAAGAACAAGCACAAGCTTCCACAAACAAGCCTGCTAAGATTGAACAAGGTTAAGAGCACAAATATTAAAAACAGAAAAGTGAAAAATCCTTGATTAACGCAACCTTAGTTCCCCACACTTGATTATCCCCAAGTTATAAGCTTCACAACACCTTGATATCACAATATCAAGATGCTATGATCAGCTTATAGCCCAAAAACTCCAAGGTTTGAACAAGACTTAGCAAAAAATCAAGATTCAAGGAAAATATGCAAACTTTTGCACACTCCTTTGAATACAATTTTAAGATTAAAGATTATTAAACAAAAAACAATAATAAGTAGATAAAATGATTGGCACTTGAGTTTTCTTCACCAAATTCAAACACTTTTCATTACTTTGAATATATGAGTTACAGAGTTGTAAACGTAGGAAAATTCAAGAGCAAAAAACAAATGTAGTGATGCTAATGCCTTATATAGGCTACAAGAAACCTAAATGCTGAATAAAATTCGTAACCCTAATGCCAAAAATTCCCTTGTGAAGTTTAAATAACTTGAGAATCATGTGACTTGTTCTTGGCGTTTTGTTGTAGCTGGCAAAGTGGAATTACATCCAATGGTGTAAAATAAGCTTAAAACGTATGCTGGAATCATGCACGTTGGATTGCTGTCACTGTTTTGTCTTCTTGTTCAAAGGCGTAGCAGGGGAGTCTCTTGTGGGTCTTTTGGGTAAGGTGGCAGGTTTATTAAGAGTTGGGTTATGATTAAGGATACCTTAATCATAAATCTGGAGTATATTAGGGTTTAATTTCAAACAGATTAAGAAAACCCAAAATTGTTCTTGAGGTGAATAGTTGTGTGTTTAATCTGTTTAAGGATACAAAAATATGTTAACCGCGTTTATTAATAACTAATTAAGTTAGTTAAATAAACGTGTGTGGGTGGATTGGTTATGTGGATGAATGGTGGAAGCTGATTGGTGGAAAAGGGTGAGTGGGACACGTGTTGGATGTGGGTTGGTCTAGGTAAGGTTGGATGTTTGACAACTTTTACCCCTCAACTCATTAACTCCTTTCATTTGTGTTTTAAACGGCCAAAACTCGATCCCCTTTGTATTTGAAGTTTCCAACTTCACACTTTTGCCCCAAAAAGTTTTGTAAAGTATTTTCAGGGGTATTTCTTGCCAATTGATGATTCTTGAAGGGTTGTTTTGGCATTTTCTTCATAGGTAATGGTCTTGACATGTCTTGTTGACTTCTTGGAGGACTGAAATTGCCAAGTCATGATTTATGAGGGACCATTCTTGCCATTTCTTCAAAGTCAAGGGTCCTTTTGGTAATTTTGACATTTTTAAAGGACCAAACTTGTAATTTCTTGTAACTTGAAGTCCTTCATGGTATGTTCGATTTTGAGGAGGACTAATATTGACAATTTAGTTTTGTAGAGGGACTAAAATTGCCAATTCTTCAAAGTGGAGGGCCCTTTTTGTAATTTTGACAAACTTTAGGGACCAATCTTGTAATTATGAAGATACAAGGGTTTAAAGTGTCAATTCTTCAATATTAGAGGACACTTCTTGCATAATCTTCAAATCTTCAAGGGTTTTCTTTGGAAAATCTTCATTAGGGCTTGGTTCATTGTGCGACTTTGTTTCCCGTGTTCGTTTTTGTATGATCTTGTGATATTTTGTCATTTTCTCAATATCCGTACCTAAAATACACAAGCAACAAACACAAGCATATATTTGGCCATTTTCATGATATTTAATGCATTTAAAGCCCTTTTTGGACGATGAGACTATGTATAAAAGCAGTCTCATCACTCCCCCATACTAAACCATTGCCGTGCCCTCACGCAATGCTAGAATAAAGTATCGTAGCACCTCCAAAATTCATTTTTATTCACTTTTATTGAATGATAAACTAGCTACACTACTACTATTACTACTACTTGCGTTTTAGACATAATGTATGATTTTCATCGCAAAATGGGACGTTTAGGTTCATAGAATAAGAACACGTGAATGCTTCATTAGAACTAATTTCATCGTCCTCGATTTTCACCCCAATTCCATGCTAAGCATGCAACGAGATCATTGTCATTTTAAGTTAGTAATGCTAACACTATTCATATGCCCTAATCACGTACTTATCCTCCCATTTTCCTAAGTTGTATCTCTTATATTTTATTTTGTCTTGAATGTTTCACGAGGATACATTGTTTGACTTATGCGATAATAGAGATTTAGGTCTAAAAATAGAGTCCCAACGGTGTAACCAAGACCATCAAATTAATAACCCCTCCTAATAGACAATGATGTCAAAAAATTAAGTCAACAAGAAGGATCGATAAACACGGTTTTATAACGGTTTTAAACATTTGACTTATTACCAAGACTTCTATACGCCCCCTAACGGAAGGGCCTTATTATCATAGGTTTACCTCCATCTTTTATTCAACTTCGCCATGAAGCTTTTATTATGACTTCGGTCTTGCCTTGCCTTTTATTATCCACCTCATCGGTGGTTTTATTGGCCAAAGACGTATATCCTCACGCTAAGGCGAATTTTGAATCTTTAAAGCTTCAAAGATTAAGGCTTGATTCACTTTCAATTTTGCACAGATTTTTCGGCCTTGTGAGCTTCAAATTGTTTTGCTAGATTTAGGTGAGCACTTGAAATCTTATTACTAGGTGAAGCTTTCGATTATTCGGGTTGCCAATACTTCAAAACCATGACGCTGGCGATACCTTAATGTTTCCCCAATTTAATTACATGGAAGCTACTAGAAAAGACTAGAAACCAACAATCAAGACTAAACCGCTAAGTCAATATTTATTAAGCAAAAAATATTTACAAGCGAAGGGAGAATAAGCAAACAACGAGAACCCATGAGTTTTTGAAAGAATACGAGTACTCTACGTTTAGCATAATAACTTATAATTAACTCTATCACTTCTCGTCCTCATTTAAGAGACTTAGCCTAATGTGAAGTTAAGGAATCGAAGTTAAGTGCTCAACACGCACGGTCGAGTCAAAAATTACTCTTATTCTCGCCATCAGAAAATCTACATTCGTGTCTTCAAACACTTATAAAACATGAGAAAAATTTTAAAATTTTGCCATTTTTAGCCTTATTTTGCAACAAAACGATAAACAAAAAGATAAACTTTGGAAAGCGTGAAGGTTTGGCAAGGCAAGTATCTATTCACCCCCCATACTAAAGTTAAACATTGTCCTCAATTTTTCGAGTCTAACGGTGGAAACACCCCCATACTAGAGACGTAGTCGAATGCTTAATCTTGCATGGAAAGGGTGTAACCGTTAAAGTTAAAGCCATTTATGAATTGTGCTATAAACCTAAGGTTAGAACATCAAAGGATATATCATGGATATTGAGAAAGTCTCCAAAGCAAACGATCGAGTGCTCCCATAAAACGAACACGAGAGGCTCCAATCGTGAAGATAATGATCGTCTAAAATCCACAATTCACAAACAACCATGGAACAAAGGTTGGAAGGGCACAAATCCCCACACGTTACTACATTAGAAAGAGATAATATGTACATAGGATAAGCATGGGACTCCCCCACGAGGCACCTCATTTTTGATTTCCAAGTCATGAGCTCGACTCGATCCCCTCAATACTAATTATCATTAGGAAAAGTGATTTGGTCGAGGTAGTTCAAGGATGGAACTTCCCCGCCAAAGTAGTGCTTTAACCTATGTCCATTCACCTTGAAATTGGGGCCATCATTTTGAGCTAGCTCCATGGTCCCATATGGAAAAACTTGAGTCACGGTGAATGGACCGGACCAACGGGATTTCAACTTACTAGAAAAGATTTTCAAACGAGAGTTAAAAAGCCAAACTTGATCCCCAATGTTAAAAACCCGGTTTTTAATTTTTGAATCATGTAACTTTTTAGTCTTTTCTTTATAAATTAAGGAATTTTCATAAGCAATATCCCTTAATTCATCCAATTCATTTAATTTCATTTTCCGGTGTTTTCCCGCGGTCTCTATATCATCATTACAATGCTTTAGGGCCCAATAAGCCTTGTGTTCCAATTCAATTGGCAAGTGACAATTTTTCCCATACACAAGCTTATAAGGAGTGCACCCAATGGGCGTCTTATGAGCGGTTCTAAAGGCCCATAAATCATCGTCCAACTTATCCGACCAAGATTGTCGGTTTTCCCCAATAGATCTCTCCAAGATCCTTTTCAATGCTCGGTTTGAAACCTCGACTTGCCCACTCGTTTGTGGGTGACAAGTCGTAGAAAGACGATGTGTAACCCCATATTTCCTTAGGACCCTTTCGAATTGGTCGTTACAAAAAATGGGTTCCACGATCGCTTATGATCGCACGAGGGGTTCCAAACCGAGAAAACAAGCTTTTCAAAAACTTGACTACCACACGAGCATCATTGGTGGGCAAAGCCTTAGCTTCCACCCACTTAGATAGGTAGTCTACGGCGACAAGGATGTACTTATTACCACGAGACGATGGGAACAACCCCATAAAGTCGATGCCCTAAACGTTAAAGATCTCACACACATGGATGATATTTTGTGGCATTTCATCTTTTTGTGAGGCTTTTCCTTGTCGTTGGCATGAGTCACATGACTTCACAAGTTCATGTGCATCTCAGTAAATAGTAGGCCAAAAGAAACCGACATCAAATACCTTCTTAGCCGTGAGATTAGCACCATGGTGACCACCCGTGGGTCCCTCGTGACAAGCTCTAAGGATGTTAGAAGCTTCGGTACCAAAGACACAACGTTGAATAATTTGATCCCCACAAGTTCGAAACAAGTAAGGGCCGTTCCAAAAGTAGAACTTGACGTCACGAAAGAATTTTTTCTTGAGTCGTCATACCCTTGATGATGAAGTTACCCGCATGGTAATTTGCGATGTCCGTAAACGATGGGGTGGAAGAATCAACCTTAGAATTCACTACACCAAGTGTCTCGAGCGGAAATGTTTCCTTTGGCTCGTAAACACTTTGGTGAGGATCTTCCAAACGAGAAAGATGATCGGCCGCTAGATTCTCGGCTCCTTTTTTGTAAACGATTTTGTGATCAAATTCTTGAAGGAGTAGAATCCAACGAAGTAATCTCGGCTTTGCATCTTGTTTAGCCATAAGATACTTGATAGCCGAATGATCCGTATACACTATGCATTTCGTCAAGATGAGATAAGGTCGGAATTTCTCAAATGCATACACCACGGCAAGGAATTCCTTCTCTGTCGTAGTGTATTTTAGTTGAGCCTCAGTCATCGTCTTGCTATCATAGTGAATTGGGAAGAAGTTCTTTTCATGACGTTGCCCAAATACGGCCCTAATAGCATAGTCACTAGCATCACACATGAGCTCAAAGTGGAGGTTCCAATTGGGAGCAACAATAATTGGAGCTTCGGTAAGTTTCCTCTTAAGGATTTCAAAGGCTCGTATACAATCTTCGTCAAAGACAAAACGTGCATCTTTTCCAAGGAGATGTGTAATAGGTCGAGAGATCTTTGAAAAATCCTTGATGAATCGACGATAAAAGCCCGCGTGGCCTAGGAAACTCCTAACTCCCTTAACAGTTTTGGGATGAGGTAATTTGGCGATGACGTATACCTTAGCTTGATCTACCTTAATCCCCGCTTTCGAAACCTTGTGCCCTAAGACGATTAAACTTTTAACCATAAAATGACATTTTTCCCAATTAAGCACAACGTTGGTTTCCTCACAATGCTTCAACATTCTCTCAAGATTCGACAAACACGGAAAAGTCATCCATGAAAACTTTCATCGTCTTCTAGATCATATCATGAAAAATAGCCATCATGCACCTTTGAAAGGTTCCCGGTGCATTGCAAAGTCCGAATGACATTCTACGATAGGCAAATGTTCCATATGGACACGTAAGCATAGTTTTTTCTTGATCATGAGGATCGATGGAGATTTGGAAGTAACCGGAAAAACCATCTAGAAAGCAACAGAAATCGTTTCCCGCAAGATGCTCCACCATTTTGTCCATGAAGGGCAAGGGAAAATGGTCTTTTCGAGTGGCTTCATTCAACTTACGATAGTCAATGCACACTCTCCATCCGGTCACGAGTCTAGTTGGAATTAACTCGTTGGCATCGTTTGGCACAACGGTTGTTGGGAATAAAATGTAGCCAGTCCACTTGAGCGCTGACAAGAGGAAAACAAGCATTGATAAGAACAAAAACAAACGCTGACAGATCAAGCGTTGACAAGAAGAAGTCAAGCGTTGATAGGTTGAAGACAGGCACTGATAGAAAGATATAGTCTACGCGTATTATGTTTCTAGTTTGTTTCTAGTAAAGATAAGTTCAACATTGTATTTTCTATAATTATCTTTACCTAGAATAGTTGATACGTAGACTCTTGTACAAGGCTTCTTATGTCTATAAAAGAAGACATTTAGGTTATGTTTCAATATATAAGTTTTCATACGTTAAACACTTTCATTGTAAGCAAGTTTGTTATTATCAATCAAGTGAAAGTTTGTTTACATCCTTTGTGTGTTCTTGTTTAAGTGTTAATTCCGCATAACACTTAGATTACTTTATGCATAAACAAAGTTTCTCTACGTGTATAACTTGATCTAATCTCGTATACACAAGCTTAATCGATCTAAGTTTGGGATCAACAAGTGGTATCAGAGCTTGTTGAGAAACTTTTGATCTTAAAGAACACAAGAACCCTAAAATCACCAAAACCCTAATTTTCACAAAACCCTAAAAACATCATGTCCACTTCAGAAGCAACCTCCTCCTCCTCAAACCAAAACATCAAGATTCCCATGCTTGATGCAAACAACTTTGAGCTGTGGAAGTTCAACTTTGAGCAATATCTGGGGATCTATGACTACACTCTCTGAGAGATTATTGAATATGGAAACACATTCAATAAAGCTGAAAAGATTGCTAATGCCATTGCTACAAGATCAACTGTTCAAGGATGTTCAGAAGAAGATAAGAAAGAAAAACCTGATGATGGTAGAGCTGTGTCTGCTGAAGACATAGCAAAGAAAAGGGTTGATATGAAAACCCTAAACATTCTGAAACTCTCCTTGGGACAAGAAAATTAGCACAAATACAGAGGTTATGAGTCTGCAAAAGACCTTTGGGCAGCCCTTGAAGTTGCCTATGGTGGTAATGCTGATACTAAGGAAGAAAAGAAGAAGCAACTCATGCATGAGTATGCTGTTTTTAAGGCTCAACCTAATGAGAAGCTAAGCAATGTGAGAAGCAGACTGCTTGACATTACAAGCAAGCTGTCCTTCATGGGGACACAAGTTGGTGATGTTGACATTATTGCCACTTTTCTTAAAAGCTTTGGTGATGCGTGGAAGATTGAGGCAAGATCTATACTTGCCAATAACACTCACAAAAGTTCTACTTTTGATGATATCTACAACAAACTGAGGCTGTTGGAGAATGAAACTCTTTTGGAGCATGGAAGTAAGTCTACCAATAGTAACATGGCCTTCTTCTCACATAGTGAAGGTCAATTTGATCAGAAGGACTCATACATACACCCAGTTACTGGATCAACATGTGTCAACGCTGGATCATACCCTGTCAACGCCTCACATTCAGACGCTGACACATACAAAATTGACTCACCAAGAGTTAAGCCTGCTGGTTTGGATCTGGATACTGTGTGTGCATACATTGCTTCATTTCCCAATGGTTCAGTGATTACATATGAGAACCTTGAGCAAATATGGAACTATCACAGGCAAAGGAACTCTTCTCACCAAGAACTTGCGTTTTGAAAACGTGTTTCTGGTAAAAGAACTTGATTACAATCTTTTTAGTGTATCACAAGTTTGTGATAACAAAAATAAAGTTCTGTTTACTGATACTGAATGCTTGGTGTTAAGCAAGGATTTTAAAATACTAGATGAGAAATATATTGACTATAGAACACCTAGGCATAAGGACATCTATAATGTGAATCTTAATGGTATTAGGATGCATAATAACATGTCATGTTTTTATGCTAAAGCTTCAGTTAATGAGAGTAATCTATGGCAGAGGAGACTAGGGCACATTAACTTTAAGAATATAAACAGGCTTGTGATACTTGGTTTGGTTGATGGTTTGCCTGAAAAGGCTTTCCACAATGACCACTCTTGTGTTGCATGTCTTAAAGGCAAGCAGCACAAGGTCTCATTTAAGTCTAAACAGGTGCACTCTAGTTCTAAAGTGATGAGACTGTATTTATACATAGTCTCATCGTCCAAATCGGGCTTAAAACGCTTAAAATATCATCAAAATACCCCAAAATATGCCTGTGTTTGTTTATTGTGTATTTCAGGTACGGATATCGTGAATTCACCAAAAGATTACAAGAATAGAGCAAAAACGAACACGGGAAACGAAGCCGCACAAAGAACCGGACCCGAATCATGATTTTCCTATCAAGTCCTTGAAGTTTGAAGATTTGACAACTTTGGTCCCTCATTTTTGAAGATTTGGCAAGAAAAGACCTTGGATAAATCATTATGGGCAAGAAATATCCTCCATGTTTGAAGATTATATATGATAAGTCCTTGAAGAATGCAAGATATGCAAAATTAGTCCTTGATAAAAGTTTTGATATGCCTTGGGCCAAATATGACAAGTTAATCAAACTTGTTATTTAAGGAAAAATGTTTGTTGGCTGCTATTTACTAAATGAAGCAACCATGGGACTTGGGGGACTATTATTGACCAGACAGCATTCTTAAACCCTCCACTCCTAAGCCTCCACGTCACCCACTTCACACCTCTCCTCCAATCAACTCCTCCCTTTCCCCCATGTCATGTTTCCACTTACCCTTTCCTTTTAATAACTGATTAAATCAGTTATTTCCCCCTTCCCTCCTTAAACACCAATTTAAAAAACCTAATCCCCCAAATGGATTAAAACCTGCTGATTAAACCCATAAACCCTAATTTCCCCTTTTCACATAACCCAAAATTAAGAGTCCAAAGCATCCAGATCACTAATACATGGCATGAAAAACAAAACCCCACCATAAAAACAAGGCCACATGGTCTGTGGTCCCCACATGTGGCCTCCCCTGCTCATGGCTTGTCCCAAGATAGCAAAAAACGAATCCATACAGTTCATCTATGGCTCAGGATTGTTTCTTGTTCCCCAATGGTCTTCTAAACGGCTAAGATTGGTCAAGACAGCTCATCCACAACCTGGCAACTCACATGGAAGATTTGACCCAAGTTTGAATATTCAAGAATTCAAATTTTCAAGGACTTTTTAGGGAATTTATCTAGTTAGGGTTTCCTCTTGCAATGTATTCTAGAAAATTCCTCTACCTAGTATAAATAGCAGTCCTTTCTTTCAATGTAATTTTGTTCCAGTTTTAGTGTAATTTTTTTAAAACAAGTAATGACAATGAAAGTTTTTAATGTTACATGCTACTGAGTTCCCAAGTTCCATACTTGTTTTAGTTAATTGTTACTTTTGTTGCAAATTTAGTTAAAAAATTCTTGAAGTTTCTGTTCTAAATTGATTTTCTGAAAATACGTTTTATTGTTCTTGAGAGGTTGTTTTAAGCTTGGATAAATCCCTTTTGAGGAAGTGAAAGTGGAATCAAAAGGGTTATCCAAAGCTTTGGTTAAGTTTTCTTTAAAGGTTTCAAGGTTTGGTTCCAAAAGATTTTATTAGAAAGAAAATCTGTTTTCATTTCCTTTTTCTGCATAAGCAATAAGCTATAACAGCTTACTTAATAAGCTTGTTTATAGCTTATTGGTTTCTTCACAGGTCACTTTTTTGTCTCTCTTGTTTTCTTGGCAGGTGCACAAGCTTATCACCATTTCCATCCCATTTCAAGATTGAAGATATATAGGGTGTTGACTGTTAGTCAACACCATCACTTCTCTACTTCAGCAAGCTCCTTTTAACCCATCTCATAAGCCCCTTGAAGTTGTCACATTTGAAGAGAAGGCATCAGTTGGGTAAAGACATGAACCCTCTCTTAATTTTCAGCTTTCTTGAGTGTTATATGATTTTGGTCTTCTATGCTTATGCTAGTTTGGGTCATGAATATTTTAAGTAGTATAGGTTCTTATTGTATGATTGAGTGCTTTTAGATTCATGTTGTAGTGTTTAGCTTAAATTCCTTTGTTAATTTTAGAGTTCTGATTTTTAAAAGGGGTGTTTGGGTCTACATATTAACCTAGGAAAGTAACAATCCTTTGGTCTAATGGTAGTCTAGACATGCTTGTACTGGTTGTTTTGGGTTATTGCAGTATCATTCTTCATGCTATGATAAGTAGAAATAGGAATTGTATGCTAGAAATTGGTAACATAGCTTAGAAATCATCAAATTCACTTTTCTGCCAGTTTTTGGTCTCTTTTGCTTTCAATTTTTGCAAGACTGTTAGAAATTAGTCTAATATCGGGTTGTATTAGCTTTTATGTGATTTGGTTATCTGGTATGCAAGTTTGGAAGCTTTAAAATTCGTCTTATAGTCAAAAAATTCAGTCACTATTCATCAGTAACTTACTTGCCATATCAGTAACTTATTAGGGTAATTTGTGTGTGATACTTGTATTGTGGTTGTGTGTTTTTTAGCATTTACTGACTCCCTACACTCCACTGAGTGTAGGGGTGCCCCTCTTGTCCAAAAATACCAACTCAATCTCAAGTTACAAGCAAAAACATCCATAGACCCGTTTATTTTCATTGTCAGTGGGAACTCCTATCCCACTGCTAGCTTTGCTGTTCCCACTGCTTAGCTAAAAGACAGAAACAAATCACATGTCACTTTCATAATCTTAATTTTTTGTCTTTTGTGACCTTTTTCAGGAATTAGGACTTCATTCTTTTTCCATTATTTTTCTTTTTTAATTTCTGATTTTTCAGTATAATTTATTTTTCTGCTACTGTTCATTAAGCAATTTTTAGATTAAATACTTAATTTTAATTACTTTTTAATTATTGTTTTTTGGAATTTAGTGTAAAAAATTTATATTTTTCACTTTTAAAATTTTTGTTGGACTTAGAAAATTAATTTAAGGTTTTTAGTTTAAAAAATATTTACTGTTCACTGTTTTAATTATTTTTTATAATTAAATTAGTTTAATTAGGGTTTAATTATTAATCTGTTTTGTCTTTTAGTGCAAATTTTTACATTTTTCAAACTTTTTCAATTTTCTACTGTTTATTAGTGTAATTTAGGATTTTTAAAATTGTCAAATTATTTTTGGCATTATTTTATTATTTTTTATGATTATTTTAATTTAAAAATAGTTTTTAGTGATTAAAAAATAGAAAAATAGTTTATAAAATTTAGGAAAAATACTTTTTAGTCTTTAGATAATATAAGTGACTTATTAGTTCAATAAAATAATATTTTGGGCATTTTGTTAATTATATTTAATTTTTGGGCTTTAATTAGCATTAAAAATCGAATATTTAATTAATAAAAGGTTTTAAAATATATTTGTTGGATTTTTATTCTTATTTATATTACTTAAGACTTAGTTTAATATTGAATTAATTTTTAGGTTTAAATTTTAATTTTGTTGCGTTTTACGTATTTACGTTCGCGTTTTACGTCAACGTCGTAGTTTAATCGTAGTCGTAGCTCGTCTTTTCTTTTTCTCTCTTTAAACCAAAAAAGTCACTAATCCAAACATTGTTATTTTATATATTGGCACATTAATACACACACCTCCTTCGAGAACGAACTTGGAATTTATTCGTCTTCACGGTTTTCCTAAATCGTGTCGATTAATACTTACCGCATTCATACTCGTCTTTCCTAAGACTTGTATATACACAAAACTACATACATCAATATCATTTGGCGCCGCTGCCGGGGAGGTGTTTAGTGTGCCATTATTATTAGTATCGTGTTTGTGTGAGTAGTACGTTTTAGCTTTTCATTTTTTTGGAAAGCGTGAATATCGTACATACTCATTTTTGTTATTTTTTCTCTATTATAGTATAATATCCAAATAAATCGTGTTTAATTTTCCTAAATTAAACACAAATCAATCTTTACTATATTGTAGATATATTGGTTTTCGTTTTTATTGTGAATATATTATTACTATATTGTACTACGTAAGAACAATAAATATACAAGTACTCCAAAAGCGTGAAAACGCAACCTTGATTCGGGATATCATCACTCGATCATTGTATTCGAATCCAAAGCAAAAGTTTAAAGGAAAAATAGAAATACTTTCGTGAGGCTTAATTTTGATTAACACAAACTATAAGGTGGGTATAAGGCGGTTGTATTTCACAACCTAAAGGAAAAAGGCTCTTAAGTGCTTCGCGCCGCCTCGTTTCCTCCGCTTGCTTGTGCGTGTTTTGAGAAAGAGGGCTAATCGAGGGTTTGCCGCCCAAGTATTATCTACGTATATTATATTTGCTTGTGTTTTCAAGATTAATCCCTCTTGAACGTTTTGGTGTTCCACCAACGTTCTAAAGTCATCGAGAACGTTCACTCCACGTGATCGTTTTCATTCTTTGAGGCTCCTTTAATCGAGAAAGTCGATTCGAGGGGAGATTTGTAGATTTGTGTCTACGTAATACAACAAAAAATCCAAAAAAAATTAAAAAAAATCAAAAACCAAAAAAATTGAAAAAATCGAAAAAACGCAAAAAGAATCTTCTTTGCTACCACCCATTCTACGCTTAGTGCATGCGCACTCGATCGAAGGATTATTCCAATTCTAGTGAAGCTTCGAATCGACGCAATCGTAATCGAAGGAATCGACGACGTAGACGAGAATTAGAAACCGACGTTCCTAATATCGTTGTTGAAGAGACCTTAGACGAGATGGCCGACAATCGTTCAATGATGGAATTGCTCCAAGCGCCCACCGAGGGTTATGGAGACGCGATCGTAATTCCCGCTATCGAGGCGGAGAATTTTGAGATTAAGAGCGGAATGCTTTCGTTGATCCAAGCTACAAAGTTTCGAGGTCGTGAAGCCGACAATCCTCACGACCATATTCGGAATTTTGATCGTCTTTTAGCCACGAGCAAGTTTAAGAACGTCGACACCGATGTTGTCAAGCTTATGCTTTTTCCGTACTCGCTCGATGGTGCCGCCAAGGATTGGTACGAGAAAGAGCCACCTAATTCGATAGTTACGTGGAAGGATCTCGTTTCCAAGTTCGTTAATTATTTTTTCCCACCGTCTAAGACAACGTTTTTCAAAAATGAAATTACGAAATTTGAGCAAAAACCGAATGAATCTTTTAGAGACGCGTGGGATCGCTTTAAGGAATTGCTTAGGCAATGTCCTCACCATGGTTTTTCCGAGTCGCACCAAATCGATACGTTTTACAACGGTCTTAATTTTCACGAACAAGACTCGTTGAATTCCGCCGCCGGTGGCAACTTTTTGTGTAAGACTCCGAAAGACGCATTGATAATTATCGAAAACCGATCCAAGGTTTACCAACTCCGCAACGCACCGAGTGTTGCCAATGTCGCCAATGTTAGTAGTTCTAATCGCGACATTGAGAGAGTTGATGCGAAAGTCGACAAGTTGACAAATGTGTTTACGTATTTTCTCGTTGAGATGCAAAAGAAAGACGCTCCCGCTACGGTGAAAGCGGTTGAGGTTTCGTGTACGTTTTGTGGTGGACCTCATAATTATTACGAGTGTGCGGCTACGGATGGCCAAACGTCGAATGTGAGTGCGTTAAATGGAAACAACAATTTTCAAAATCAAAATAACGCGGGTCCATCACAACAAGGCAATTATAACCAAGGCAACAATTTTCAAAATCGAAACAATTTTCAAGGAAATAATCAACAAGGAAAATTTTCGAATCAAAATCAAGGAGTTTATAATCAAGGTCGTAATATAACTTGGCAAAATCGAGACAATAACCAAAACTCGAATTTTTCAAACAACAACAATCAAGGTAACAATTTTTCAAGTGGTAATCAAGGAAATTTTCAAAGAAACAATCAAAACCAAGGGAACTTTAATTCTAATCAAAATAGTTCGTCAAAGGCTAACATGAGACGATTAGAGGGAGAAATTGGTACTTTGAAAAATGACTTTTCTAATACATTGAAATTGCAAAACACGAAGATTAAGCAAGGGCAAATTGATATAAAAACGATGTTTTCGGCCATAATGAACAAGTCCTCGGGTGCGTCATCGAGTTCGTTACCTAGTGACACCGTAGCAAATCCGAAAGAACAATGTAAAGCCGCCTCGTCTCGTGAGAAAGGTCGTGTGATTACCCCTAACCTTGAAGGATTCCGTGTTGTTTATTCCTCTCAACCCTCGACTTCTAAGACGTCTTCTTGTTCTAAAGTCGATGGGGTGAACGTGGCGACCAAGGAAAGGAGTGCACACCCTCGTGTACCTCAAATTCCATCCACGGTTCAAAAAGAGAGTTTTGTCGACCTTACCAAAGTAACCCTTGAAGAAACTTGTGCATCGATCCTTCTTAAAAAACCAAAAAGGCGTATGCCGAGAAAGGAAAAGGACCCGGGCCAATTTCTACTACCTTGTGATTTTTTCGAGATTGAGGGATGTTTAGCCCTTGCCGATTTAGGTGCTAGCATCAATCTCATGCCTCATTCTCTTTGGAAATTGATGAGATTGCCTTCGCTTACCCCCACAAACATGACAATCGAGCTTGCAAATTGTACACCTTTAATACCAATTGGAATAGCCGAGGTTGTCTATGTTAGGATTGGAAAGTTTGTTTTTCCCGCGGATTTCGTTATATCCGATTACGAGTGTGACCCTAAATGTCCCATTATTTTAGGCCGACCATTCTTATCGACGGCTCGAATCGTAATCGACGTTCACGAGGGGAGACTTACTATGAGATATGGGGATGAGAAAATAGACTTTTTCGCTAGAAAATCCCAAGGATTTAATGAGAATGAAAAAACCGAGGTTTCCAAACCTAATGATTCAAATTCTAATGATTTCAAAATGTTTACTTTAGCGGAAAGAATGAAGCTTGATGCATGTTTTGAAAGAATTAAGAAAAACGGTTTTAAAGATGATGATTTTGATGATAAAGAATACGTGTACCTAATTCAAAAGGGTATGTGTAAATTTATGGATGAAAACTCACTTTGGGATGTTTTTAGCGAAACAAGTGAAACACCAATTCCGAAGGGCGACGTTAGTGCCATCACGACAAAGACAAATATGGGCTCGTCTTCACCACCTTCGAGGGACCATGACTTTGAGGCCTATACTTCTAAACCCATTGAAGTGCCTCCCACTCCTAGCCCCGAATCCATTAAGGCTAAGGAAGTGGCCCAACCCAATGCAATCTCACCCATCATAGAAATGTCACCTAAGCATAGTCATTCGACTTGTAAGTCCATGGTTGTGACTCTCGAGAAATCCACTCGAGAACTTGCTCACATCGACACTTTCTTTGATGGCGATGGTGATTTTGCCGAGATCGAGCATATACTTGCTAATCCGCCATCCATCTTCGAGGATTTACCCTTTGATAAATCTTCAAATGAAGAGGACGATCTCATGTCGGAAATTTCTTATAATGATGAGAATGACGACACTTTCACAACGTACTCGAATTCCGTATACGAACCTATTTTTCATCATAATCCCATTTTTGATGATGAATTCGAGAACGTTGATGACCATATCATCGATCCTCCTTCGTTTCACAATTGTGATGATGAAGAATTCTTTAAGGAGGTCGATGATTTTCTTGCTATAGACACAAGTCCCATTCTCGAGGAATTACCTTATAAACACTCCTCATTTGAGAATGACGTTTACCACATTCATGAGGATCTAACTTATCAACGATCCCCACAAAAGAATGATGGTTTCGTGCTTGATCGTGATCTCTTCGAGAGAGTTTCTAAAATCATCAAAGAGGGGAATGACAAACCATGGTTTGACAAGCCTATCTATGACGAAGAAATCGATGAGATCGATGCTCATGAAGATGACGAGTATGTAGACCCCGAGGGGGCGGTGTTCTTTATTGATCGACGTTTTGAGAATTTATATAATCCACCACCCCCTAACCGCGACTTAAATGTGAGGATTTTTAGCGCGACTAATTTTGAATTTGACACGACAAATATTTTCAACATTATTCAATCGGGTTTTCATAAAGAGTTTTTCAACGATGAAAAAGGAAAAGATTTTAAAAATGTTTTAAAAGATTTTTCTACATGTTTAACTCCGTCATCACCGCGTTTTATGAGTGCTACCACCTCGTCTACTCCTTTTGACGACGGTTGGTGTGGATTTAGTGTGGGGGAAGCCCCAAATGTTCCCTCACATTTCTCCACCGAGGACGAGATTTACGATCCCGGAATTGCTTGTAAAGGGAAATCTCGGTCTTCCACCGATGCAATAAATGGAAAATCTTTTCGTTTGCTTGGTGTGAGTCTACCTCGAGTAGCTCATTTTAGTGACTTACCCATTGCCCCACCTTTCTACTTCTCATCTCTTTTCTTCTACCCCATTGGGGTTCGTGTTGAAGTAGCGTTGTTTCGTCTTTCATCCGAAAACGAGGACGCTATCTTTGACCCCGGTATTCGTGTATCGGGTTTTTAAAGTACTCCACGTACTTTTGGGCATTGTTTATCATGTAAGCCCCACTAAAAATGACCATACCAAGATTATCCCTAAATGATCACATTTATGGGGATTCGAGTCTAGCTTTTGACTCGGTTATCAAAAACAAGGTGCCTCGTGGGGGATTCTCATGCTTATCCTTGTACATATTATCACTTTCTTAGTTTAACGTAACGAGGGGACTTGTGCTCTTCCAACCTTTGTTCCGTGGTTGTTTGTGATTGTGATTCATTAGGTTCATCGTCATCATTGAAGCCTCTCGTGTTCGTTTTATGGATCACTCGAGCTTCGGTCGTTGCCTTTGGAGATTCCGATATCCGATGATATCCTTTTATGTTCTAACGTTTATCTTATTAGCATAATTTATAAACGGCTATAGGTTATTCGTTTTACCCTTTCCATGCTCGAGATTAAGCATTCGACTTCGTCTCTAGTATGGGGGTGTTTACACCCCTAGACTCGAAACATTGAGGACAATGTTTAGTTTTAGTATGGGGGGTGAGTAGATACTTCACCTTGCTTACGTCAACACGCAATCCAATTTTCATCTTTTTGTTATCGTTTGTTGCAAATAAGGCTAAAAATGGCCAAATTTTAAAATTTTTCTAGTTTCTCATAAGTGTTTAAGACACGAATGTAGGTTTTCCGATGGTGAGAACGAGAGTAATTTTTGACTCGACCGTGCGTGTTGAGCACTTAGCTTCGATTCCTTAACTTTTTAGGCTAAGTCTCTTAAATGAGGACGAGAAATGATAGAGTTATTTATAAGTCTCGTAATCGTCACGATCTTATGTGTAGTAATTATTAGCTTATTCTCCCAACGCTTTTTCATAATAAATTGTTAATAAATATAGATTTGGCGGTTTAATCACTATTGTTGGTTTCTAGTTTGTTTTGGTATCTTCCATGTAATTAAATTGGGAAAACATTAAGGTATCGCCAGCGTCACGGTTTTGAAGTATTGGCACCCGAATAATCGAAAGCTTCACCTAATAATAAGATTTCAAGTGCTCACCTAAATTAAGCAAAAATTTGAAGCTCACAAGGCCGAAAAATCTATGCCCAAATTGAAAGTGAATCAAGCCTTAATCTTCGAAGCTTTAAAGATCCAAAATTCGCTTTAGCGTGAGGATATACGTCTTTGGCTAATAAAACCACCGATGAGGCGGATAATAAAAGGCAAGGCAAGACCGAAGTCATAATAAAAGCTTCATGGCGAAGTTGAATAAAAGATGGAGGTAAACCAAAGATAATAAGGCCCTTCCGTTAGGGGGCGTATAAAAGTCTTGGTAATAAGTCTCATGTTCAAAACCGTTATAAAATCGTGTTTATCGATCCTTCTTGTTGACTTAATTTTTTGACATCGTTGTCTATTGGGATGAATTATTGATTTAATGATTTTGGTTACACCGTTAAAACTCTATTTTTAGACTTAATCTCTATTCACACATAAGTCGATGATGTATCTTCGTGATCATTATGACAAAAATAAAATATAAGAGATACCAAGTAGGAATAAGGGAGTTTAGGTTCGTAATTAACACTCATGAGAAGTGATCGTGTTGCTAACTTATAATAACAATGATCTCGTTACACGCTTAGCATGAAATTGGGTGAAAATCGAGGACGACGAAATTATTTCTAATGAAGCATTCACGTGTTCTTGTTCTATGATCCTAAAAGTCACATTCTCGTGATGAAAACAATACATTATGTCTAAAACGCGTGTAGTAGTTTATTTAAGTTTATGTCATCAATAAAAGTCATCATAAATGAATTTTGGAAGTGCTACGATACTTAATTCTAGCATTGCGTGGGGACACGACAATGGTTTAGTATGGGGGAGTGATGAGACTGTATTTATACATAGTCTCATCGTCCAAATCGGGCTTAAAACGCTTAAAATATCATCAAAATACCCCAAAATATGCCTGTGTTTGTTTATTGTGTATTTCAGGTACGGATATCGTGAATTCACCAAAAGATTACAAGAATAGAGCAAAAACGAACACGGGAAACAAAGCCGCACAAAGAACCGGACCCGAATCATGATTTTCCTATCAAGTCCTTGAAGTTTGAAGATTTGACAACTTTGGTCCCTCATTTTTGAAGATTTGGCAAGAAAAGACCTTGGATAAATCATTATGGGCAATAAATATCCTCCATGTTTGATGATTATACATGATAAGTCCTTGAAGAATGCAAGATATGCAAAATTAGTCCTTGATAAAAGTTTTGATATGCCTTGGGCCAAATATGACAAGTTAATCAAACTTATTATTTAAGGAAAAATGTTTGTTGGCTGCTATTTACTAAATGAAGAAACCATGGGACTTGGGGGACTATTATTGACCAGACAACATTCTTAAACCCTCCACTCCTAAGCCTCCACGTCACCCACGTCACACCTCTCCTCCAATCAACTCCTCCCTTTCCCCCACGTCATGTTTCCACTTACCCTTTCCTTTTAATAACTGATTAAATCAGTTATTTCCCCCCTTCCCTCCTTAAACACCAATTTAAAAAACCTAATCCCCCAAATGGATTAAAACCTACTGATTAAACCCATAAACCCTAATTTCCCCTTTTCACATAACCCAAAATTAAGAGTCCAAAGCATCCAGATCACTAATCCATGGCATGAAAAACAAAACCCTACCATAAAAACAAGGCCACATGGTCTGTGGTCCCCACACGTGGCCTCCCCTGCTCATGGTTTGTCCCAAGATAGCAAAAAATGAATCCATACAGTTCATCTATGGCTCAGGATTGTTTCTTGTTCCCCAATGGTCTTCTAAACGGATAAGATTGGTCAAGACAGCTCATCCACAACCTGGCAACTCACATGGCAGATTTGACCCAAGTTTGAATATTCAAGAATTCAAATTTTCAAGGACTTTTTAGGGAATTTATCTAGTTAGGGTTTCCTCTTGCAATGTATTCTAGAAAATTCCTCTACCTAGTATAAATAGCATTCCTTTCTTTCAATGTAATTTTGTTCCAGTTTTAGTGTAATTTTTTTTAAACAAGTAATGACAATGAAAGTTTTTAATGTTACATGCTACTGAGTTCCCAAGTTCCATACTTGTTTTAGTTAATTGTTACTTTTGTTGCAAATTTAGTTAAAAAAATTCTTGAAGTTTCTGGTCTAAATTGATTTTCTGAAAATACGTTTTATTGTTCTTGAGAGGTTGTTTTAAGCTTGGATAAATCCCTTTTGAGGAAGTGAAAGTGGAATCAAAAGGGTTATCCAAAGCTTTGGTTAAGTTTTCTTTAAAGGTTTCAAGGTTTGGTTCCAAAAGATTTTATAAGAAAGAAAATATGTTTTCATTTCCTTTTTCTGCATAAGCAATAAGCTATAACAGCTTACTTAATAAGCTTGTTTATAGCTTATTGGTTTCTTCACAGGTCACTTTTTTGTCTCTCTTGTTTTCTTGGCAGGTGCACAATCTTATCACCATTTCCATCCCATTTCAAGATTGGAGATATATGGGGTGTTGACTGTTAGTCAACACCATCACTTCTCTACTTCAGCAAGCTCCTTTTAACCCATCTCATAAGCCCCTTGAAGCTGTCACATTCGGAGAGAAGGCATCAGTTGGGTAAAGACTTGAACCCTCTCTTAATTTTCAGCTTTCTTGAGTGTTAAATGATTTTGGTCTTCTATGCTTATGCTAGTTTGGGTCATGAATATTTTGAGTAGTATAGGTTCTTATTGTATGATTGAGTGCTTTTAGATTCATGTTGTAGTGTTTAGCTTAAATTCCTTTGTTAATTTTAGAGTTCTGATTTTTAAAAGGGGTGTTTGGGTCTACATATTAACCTAGGAAAGTAACAATCCTTTGGTCTAATGGTAGTCTAGACATGCTTGTACTGGTTGTTTTGGGTTATTGCAGTATCATTCTTCATGCTATGATAAGTAGAAATAGGAATTGTATGCTAGAAATTGGTAACATAGCTTAGAAATCATAAAATTCACTTTTCTGCCAGTTTTTGGTCTCTTTTGCTTTCAATTTTTGCAAGACTGTTAGAAATTAGTCTAATATAGGGTTGTATTAGCTTTTATGTGATTTGGTTATCTGGTATGCAAGTTTGGAAGCTTTAAAATTCGTCTTATAGTCAAAAAATTTAGTCACTATTCATCAGTAACTTACTTGCCATATCATTAACTTATTAGGGTAATTTGTGTGTGATACTTGTATTGTGGTTGTGTGTTTTTTAGCATTTACTGACTCCCTACACTCCACTAAGTGTAGGGGTGCCCCTCTTGTCCAAAAATACCAACTCAATCTCAAGTTACAAGCAAAAACATCCACAGACCCGTTTATTTTCATTGTCAATGGGAATTCCTTTCCCACTGCTAGCTTTGCTGTTCCCACTGCTTAGCTAAAAGACAGAAACAAATCACATGTCACTTTCATAATCTTAATTTTTTGTCTTTTGTGACCTTTTTCAGGAATTAGGACTTCATTCTTTTTCCATTATTTTTCTTTTTTAATTTCTGATTTTTCAGTATAATTTATTTTTCTGTTAGTGTTTATTAAGCAATTTTTAGATTAAATAGTTAATTTTAATTACTTTTTAATTACTGTTTTTTGGAATTTAGTGTAAAAAATTTATATTTTTCACTTTTAAAATTTTTGTTGGACTTAGAAAATTAATTTAAGGTTTTTAGTTTAAAAAATATTTACTGTTCACTGTTTTAATTATTTTTTATAATTAAATTAGTTTAATTAGGGTTTAATTATTAATCTGTTTTGTCTTTTAGTGCAAATTTTTACATTTTTCAAACTTTTTCAATTTTCTACTGTTCATTAGTGTAATTTAGGATTTTTAAAATTGTCAAATTATTTTTGGCATTATTTTATTATTTTTTATGATTATTTTAATTTAAAAATAGTTTTTAGTGATTAAAAAATAGAAAAATAGTTTTTAAAATTTAGGAAAAATACTTTTTAGTCTTTAGATAATATAAGTGACTTATTAGTTCAATAAAATAATATTTTGGGCATTTTGTTAATTATATTTAATTTTTGGGCTTTAATTAGCATTAAAAATCGAATATTTAATTAATAAAAGGTTTTAAAATATATTTGTTGGATTTTTATTCTTATTTATATTATTTAAGACTTAGTTTAATGTTTTAATTAATTTTTAGGTTTAATTTTTAATTTTGTTGCGTTTTACGTATTTACGTTCGCGTTTTACGTCAACGTCGTAGTTTAATCGGAGTCGTAGCTCGTCTTTTCTTTTTCTCTCTTTAAACCAAAAACGTCACTAATCCAAACATTGTTATTTTATATATTGGCACATTAATACACACACCTCCTTCGAGAACGAACTTGGAATTTATTCGTCTTCACGGTTTTCCTAAATCGTGTCGATTAATACTTACCGCATTCATACTCGTCTTTCCTAAGACTTGTGTATACACAAAACTACATACATCAATATCATAAACCACTTCACTTGCTGCATATGGACCTGTTTGGTCCAACTAATATAGAGAATTTGAATGGTAAATCATATTGCTTTGTCATCACAGATGACTTTTCTAGGTTTACTTGGACTTTCTTTTTAGCTATGAAAAGTGACACTGCTGATTATTTAATTGACTTTATTAATCAGATTGAGAAGAAAACTGGTAATGAAGTTAAAATGCTTAGGAGTGATAATGGTGGTGAGTTTAGAAATAAACTCTTGGATGATTTTTGTGCCAAGAAAGGGATTACTAGGCAATTTAGTGTTGCCAGAATCCCACAGCAAAATGGGGTTGCCTAGAGAAAGAATAGAACCCTAATTGAAGCAGCCAGGACTATGTTGGCTGATGCTCACTTTCCCATAGCTTTTTGGGCTGAGGCTGTGAATACAGCTTGTTATGTTCAGAATAGAGCATTAGTCAACAAGATACATAACAAAATACCTTATGAGTTACTTTGAGGAAGGAAACCTAACATTGGTTTTCTTAAACCTTTTGGCTGTCATGTAGTTGTTCTAGATACTAGTGATGCCTTAGGTAAATTTGGTGCTAAAGGTGATGAAGGCTATTTCATAGGTTATTCAGTGCAGAGTAAGGGTTATAGGGTTTACCTTAGGAAGTAAAAACGTATACTTGAAAGAGTACATGTTAGGTTTTTAGAGAGTAAACCTAGTGATCCTGAAAGTGGTCCAAATTGGTTGTTTGACTTGGAACCTCTATCTAGGACTTTGAATTATATGCCTGTTACTGATCCAGACATTGTGAAGGTAACTTCAAATGTTGTGGAAGAACCAGTTGTTGATGTTTCAGGTACACAGGTTAATGAAGAGGTTGGATCACAAGCAGACAAGTCATCTCCTATGCATGAGTATGTTACTATTCCCATATGGATAAATGTTTTTGCTGCTGCTGCTGTTGCTAGAAAGGAAAATGGTGGTCCCCAAGTATCACCAGTTAACAACATGCATGGTCCTTCAGGCGCTGACAAAGGAAAATCTGGCGTTGACAAGACAAATTCAGGCGTTGATGACTCAAACGTTGACAGCACCAATTCAGGCGTTGATGGATCAAACGCTGACAACCTTGGTTTAGGCATTGACAACACTTTTGAGCATATCTTCTCTTCCAATTTTGAACAAGGTGAACCTTCAAATATACATGAAGAGGTTCATACAACTATTGATGAAAGAGAGTCTGAAGAAGATATTGGCAACATGGATGATGAAATTGAAGACAACAGACTTTCTGAGGGAGGAGTTCTCATTTCTACAATGAAGAATCACCCTACTTCTCAAATTAGTGGGGATATCATGACTCCTGTTCAGACTAGAAGATCTCATCAGAGTCTTGGTGGATTTATTGCCAATATACACAAGAAGGTTGATACCCCTCTTGTTCAAGCATGTTTGTTTGCATGTTTTCTGTCACAACAGGAACCCAAGAAGATTTTTGATGCTCTCAAAGAACCAAGTTGGGTGGAAGCAATGTAGGATGAGCTTCACCAATTTGCTATTTAGGATGTTTGGGAGCTGGTTGATTGTCCCAGATATGTCAGACCTATTGGGACTAGATGGGTTCTTAGAAACAAGAGAGATGAAAGAGGCATTGTGGTCAGAAATAAGGCACGTTTAGTGGCTCAGGGATATACACAAGAAGAAGGGATAGACTATGAGGAGGTCTTTGCACTAGTTAAAAGGATTGAGGCTATAAGGATATTTCTAGCCTATGCTTCCTGCATGGGCTTCACTGTCTATCAAATGGATGTGAAGAGTGGTTTCCTCTATGGCACAATTATTGAGGAGGTATATGTTATGCAGCCTCCTGGTTTTGAAGATCCAGAGAATCCAGACAAGGTGTATAGAGTCAAGAAATCTATGTATGGACTTCATCAAGCCCCAAGAGCATGGTAAGGCACATTGTCCACTTATTTGGTGGAAAATGGATTCAAAAGGGGCACCATAGACCAGACATTATTTACAAAGAAGGCTGGTAAGGATGTCTTACTTGTTCAAGTTTATGTTGATGATATCATCTTTGGCTCCACCAATCCAAAGATGAGTGAAGACTTTTCCAAGCTTATGACAGACAAATTCAAGATGAGTGCAATGGGGGAGGTGAACTTCTTTCTTGGGTTACAAGTTCAGCAGAAAGAAGATGGTATCTTCATCTCTCAGGATAAGTATGTAGCAGAGATCTTGAAGAAGTTTGGCTTTTCTCCACATGAAAAGAGGGCTAATACTCCTATGGATAGAGAACACCCTTGGGGAAAAGTTGGAGATGGAAAAGATGTGGATGTCAGGCATTATAGATCAATGATTGGTTCATTGATGTATCTCACAGCCTCCAGACCTGACATCATGTTTGTTGTGTGTGCTTGTGCACGCCATCAAGTGACTCCCAAAGAATGTCACCTTTATGCTGTCAAGAGAATAATTAGGTACCTTAGATGTTATCTAGATCTTGGCTTGTGGTACCCAAAAGATTCACCATTAGAGCATATTGCATATTCAGACAGTGACTATGGTGGTGATAAGTTTGATAGAAAATCCACAACTGGTGGATGTCAGTTTCTTGGGAGTAGGTTGATATCTTGGCAATGCAAGAAACAAATAGTGGTGGCCAATTCTACAACTAAAGTAGAGTATGTTGCTGCAGTTGCTTGTTGTAGACAAGTCTTATGGATTCAGAACCAGCTGTTGGATTATGGGTATAATTTCATGCATACCAAGATTTTTGTTGACAATAACAGCACTTCATGCATTATTAAAAATCCTGTACATCATTCTAAAACAAAACATATAGAAATTAGATATCATTTTATAAGGGATTGTTTTGAAAAGGGTTTAATACAACCAGATAGGGTTGACATAGAAGAAAATGTGTCTGATTTATTAACTAAACCTTTTGATGCTGGAAGGTTCCAATACTTGGTAACAAGTATTGGAATGATCAATCTCACATAATATATGTTTTGGGGTCTTATTGTAAAAGTATGTACAGGATAATGCATTGTTATTGGTCTTTTGAAGTTAGATTTTCCACTATATTTTTCTAACGCTGACAAAGGTTACCTTAACGCTGACAAGTGTTATCGTGGCGTTGTCAGCAACAATGTTAGTTTTGTGGTTTTTAATCTGAGTGTGCAGGTTGTGTTAGCATTGTACCATTGGATACAGAGTTGCTTATGGCTCCTTGGAGTATCATTTGAGTATGTTTTTATTTATGGATGATGGTTGGAATATTTATATTCCTATCTTGACATAAATTTTTATGTTCATGCATATTTTTGGGCAACATATGTATCACTGTTTAAGGGGAGGTTTTAGGAACCTTTAGGACTTTTGGGTATCCTTATGATACTCTTATCACAATTCTAGATTGTGTCCACAGGTGAGTATGAGTTAGTTTTACTAAATCATGAGGAACTATAGCATGCAAAGTTGATATACTATGCATGCTGCCAAGACATTTTTGGCCTAGAATTGGTTGTGGTCTGTTGGGAGACTTGGGAATGGTTTTATCATGGGTTTACCTGGGAGTAACAAGGAATTTTATGAGATAACTTAGTTGTTAAGAGTTTTGGTTAGCAAGGGACACTAGAGGACTGTTATGTCTATCTTGCATAAGCGAGTGTGCATAACTGGACAGTGCTTGCCGCCCTATAATAATTATCAACTTATAGGTTATCTTCATTAGGATAAATTACTTTGTTAAGGTCCTTTTTCATTTTTATTACTTTTATTTTTGGACGCTGACAAGTATTTTTCCAAGCGTTGTTATGACCAATTTAGACGCTGACATGGCTTTGGCAAACGTTGACAAGAATATAGCCGTTGGGCGTTGATGGATTATATTTGACCGTTGATACTCATTGGGACCTACCCAGTTGTTATTTTTGACGAATTTTGGGGCCGTAATTTTGGGAGCAGATAACTTTTAATTAATGCATGAGATAGCTTATTTTCTTTTCAATATTTTCATCATTATATTTTGAAAATAGTTGCCTCATTTTTGACCAATCACATGCACCTATCTCTCCTATATATTTGGCTCCTATTTTTAAACAGGGTACCTCGTATTCTTGTCTAACAATTTTCTCCTATATTTCATCTTTATCAATAATTCACAAACAGCTTTCTTCAACAATGGCACCAAAATTTAAACCAAGTGATTTGGTATTGGGATTCAGGAGTCAACACAACATGATAGCATATTTGAACGCTGATGATACTCTGTTTCCCCAATACACGCAGATGGTGGCGTATTTGAATGCATCCCCAATTAGGTATGCTCTTTCTCATGCTCCTCTCATCTCTGTCACACATATTAAACAGTTTTGGAACACTGTAAGTTCCTCAACAGTTAATAATGTGACTACATTATCATCTAGTGTTCATGGGCGTACATGGGTGGTTACTGAAGCTTTGGTTCGCCAGGCTTTGCATCTTGATGATGCAGATGGTATAACCACCCTTCCTATTCATGAAATAGAACAAGGACTAAGGGCTTTGGGGTATCCTTTCCCTGATGAGGGAACTTTAAACAAATATCATAAATAGGAGTTTCCCCAGCCTGGAAGTACCTCATACATGTCATCTTGCAATGTTTGAGTCCCAAGTGTACTGCACACAATGAGATTAACAGATCCATTGCTAGTGCTATTGTGTGCATTGCAAATGGGCAAAAGTTTAATTATTCTAAAATGATTTTTGATGGCATGTGTAAAAACAAAGGGAATAAGATGACATTGGCTTATCCCAGATTTTTACAAATGGTTTTTGATTTGCAAAATTACTGCACAAGGGATCATGATGATTTTTATGAGATCCCTGTGCAAAAGAAAGCTATTTTTACCAAGATGAACTCACCCCCTCACCATGACTTACCCCTCACTCTAGCTATGCTTGTTTTTATTACAACATGACAACCTCAACCAGACCCTCAACCACAACTTGACCCAATACCAGAACCTTTACCTTCACCTCAACACATGGAAATTGACCAAGAACCCTTCAACGCTGACACATTAAATGTTGGCGTTGACACAAGTAATCCAAACGTTGACACCTTTCCTTCACAGACCCAAACACCCCTTAACCTTCCTACATTCACCCAATCCACATCATCTTCTACCCCACCACAAAATAGGTTGCAAAAACGCCAAAGGACTACTAGAGTGTTCTCCTCTAGTGGTCCTAGCCATGTAGCAGAGAGAACCACCACCACAAGTGTGGTTGGTGCTATGGATGAGGCTGGGACTATTGGTTCTGGCTTAGATGCAGACCAAGACAGTCCTAACATCTTTAAGACCTCATCCATGCCCCATGAATCTAACTTGGGAGGTCAAATACCCATTTTAGAGGAGGGCAGATTGGAACCATACACATTAATAGAATTGACGGCTGTCTGCATTAGCTTGCAAAAGCAAAATGCAGACTTGATACAAATTGTCAGTACACAAGGCCTTGAACTCAAGCAATTGAGGGAGAGGATTGTTATTTTGGAGAGTGCTAGCACAAGGCATGGAATGGAGGAATCTTCCAAAGGGGAGGATAAGCAGATTAATGTGAGTGATAAGGGCTCACATGATGGTGAATCTTTGGGTGTTGCTAAAGCCCTAACTGAATTGAAGAAGCAACGAGGTTTTTTAGACTTGTCTTTTACAGCTATGTTGGAGCAAATTACAAGAGGCGCTGAGACAAGTAATTTGGGCGTTGACAAGCAAAGTTTGAACGCTGACATGAGCAATTTGGGCGCTGACACAAGCAAATTGAGCGTTGACAGACCTGCAGATGAGGTTGATGTATTCCAGTCATCAGCGATCATCAAAGATGTATCTTCACAGGTATTACCATCATCCTTACCCATCATTGATCCATTAGATAAGGGTAAAGGAAAAGTGGTAGAAGTAGAAGTTCTAAAGGATGCAGCACAGGTAGAGTTTGATAGAAGGTTGGCTACACAACTTGTGGAACAAGAAATAAAGAAGGTTGGTGAATCACCATTTGTTGTCACTTTAGAGGAACAAGAAGGAAGTGATGAAGCCAGTTCAGATTCAAGTGTGATGATCATTGAGCAACCTTAGAGACTTGAATATGGTGATGATTTGGCAAGAGATAAGCTTAGAGAGTTGAAATTGCAAGTAGATTTTGATATGCCATAAGTTGTTCACATGTACCATGCTTGGGAGGATAGGTGTATGAAGAAACCATATTTGACTATTTCAGACCAAATTTGGGGTTTGGAGATTCTTCTAAGAGTTCAAAAAGACTGCAAGGTAATTCTGAAACACAAAGCTAGCAATGTTCTCTCAATGCTAAAGAGGGATAGAAGGGAGCTGTACTACATGCTACTCAGATGTCATGGAACATGATGGACCTATAAGAAATTGTTGGGATTATCCTTTGAGGAGTTGGAGTACAAGGCTTATCCAATTTGGGCAAAATTGCAGGAAATGAACACTCTAAGACTTCTTTTAGATGAAAGGAAAGAAGAACTTGCAAAAGAAATGGAGCTTAAGAAGGCAATGATTGGTCCAAGACCTTTGAAGAAGGGAGTTCCTCTTGAGTTTCCTAAAGATATGGATAGATTGAAGCCTAGTGAAGCTGTTATAAGAAGGAACATCAAGCTCTCATCATTGGAAGCTTTAGACATGGTACAAGTGTTACCTCTTGATGCCAGAAACCCTATTATAAGCTATGAAGAAGATGCAAGTGGGTTTTAGAAGATTGGCAGGTATGGGAAAGAAGTACACACTTTTACTACTCTTGTATCTCTTTTTGCAAGTGTTGACAGGGAAGACTTGGTAGACCTTTGGAGGTTGTTGGAAGCCAAGTATGAGACTGAAGCTCCTACGTCAGTCAATGGAATAAAACTTTGGTCAACATTCAAGAGAATGTGTGGACCAAGAGAAGAAGATCCTGCTGTTTGTAAGGATCTTGAGGATGATCTCAGTGGTCTTCAATGGCGTTTGTATTCAGCTGCTGGTATGTATTATTTGAGCTCTACAAAGTTTGCTGAGTATCTGCTTGTAGATGGTTAGTATTCCATGTCCAAAGAAGTTTTGGAGAAGATGAATACAACATAGCTGGAGATTGATTATTCAAGTGACGTGGCCAAAGATTTGATTAGACATGTTTATTACCAATATGATAAGATGTGTAAGATTCCTCCTAGTTCTTAATTTTTATTCAGAAACTTGATCACTAGAGTAGATATCAAGTTTAGGGGAGGATTGTTGGGAATAAAATGTAGCCAGTCCACTTGAGCGCTGACAAGAGGAAAACAAGCGTTGATAAAAAGAAAACAAACGCTGACAGATCAAGCGTTGACAAGAAGAAGTCAAGCGTTGATAGGTTGAAGACAAGCACTGATAGAAAGATATAGTCTACGCGTATTATGTTTCTAGTTTGTTTCTAGTAAAGATAAGTTCAACATTGTATTTTCTATAATTATCTTTACCTAGAATAGTTGATACGTAGACTCTTGTACAAGGCTTCTTATGTCTATAAAAGAAGACATTTAGGTTATGTTTCAATATATAAGTTCTCATACGTTAAACACTTTCATTGTAAGCAAGTTTGTTATTATCAATCAAGTGAAAGTTTGTTTACATCCTTTGTGTGTTCTTGTTTAAGTGTTAATTCCGCATAACACTTAGATTACTTTATACATAAACAAAGTTTCTCTACGTGTATAACTTGATCTAATCTCGTATACACAAGCTTAATCGATCAAAGTTTAGGATCAACAACGGTCATTCCTCCCTTCTTAGGGACACAATGAATAGGACTCACCCAAGGGCTATCGGAAATATGGTAAATCATTCTCGCTTCAAGGAGTTTTAGGACTTCCTTTTTTATGACGTCGTGAATTTTGGGGTTCACCCTCCTTTGACATTGGATTGCGGGCTTGTAATCCTCCTCCATTATGATTTTGTGGGTACAAAATTTGGGATCGATCCCCTTAATGTCGGATAACTTCCATGCAATTGCCCCTTTGTGATCCTTTAGAACATCGACAAGTGCGGTTTTTTCATCATTTGAAAGTTCTTTGAAAATAATAACCCGCAACTTGTCGTCCTCCAAAAAGACATATTCGAGATGAGTAGGTAAATATTTCAACTCGAGGATAGGTGGTTCCTCAATTGAAGATTTGGGCTCGATACTCATAACCTCCTCGGATGGAGGAAATGGGAAATCGTTAAGAAAATCCTTGATAATCGAGAAGTCCTCATCATTGTCGAGGTCTTCGTCACAAGTACGTGGAACATCAAATTCTTCCACCGTAAAAACACCACCTTCAAATGGAGTGAAGGTTGGTGTCGAGTTATCAAGAATGGGATCTAACATTGTGGGATTGCCACTATTTTCATCATCACCAAAACCTAGAACTTCTTGTGAAAATTCCTCGCAAACAACGTCGATCATATCAACGAGGTTTATGGTTGCAACGGAATAAACCTGAGAAATTTGAGAGTTTTGAGTTGCGTTTATAACAAGTTCCTCGTCGTTGAAACGTAAGGTGATGTTTCTAGCATGCACATCAATTAAAGCCATAGACGTATCTAAAAACGAACGACCTAAAATGAGAGGAACTTGAGGATCCGTGGGAATATCGACAACGATAAAGTCTACCGGATAATAGAACTTTCCCACTTTCACAAAAACCTCTTCCGCCAATCCACATGCGGGAACCGTGGAATGGTCGGCCAACTCGATAGACATTAGTGAAGGAGTAAGATTGGAAAGATTGAGACTTGAAGATTGCAAGTGGCATCAAGTTAATGCTAGCACCAAGATCGGCCAAGGCATATAATTCTTCCATATCTTGGATTGCACAAGGAATCAAGAATTTATTGGGATCACCGACTTTTTGAGGTATGCGATTAAGATAAACCGATGAACAACTAGAAAATTGTTGCAATTTCTCCATGTTGTTCAACATACTCTTAAAGTTAGCGGCAAATCGAGGCATCATGACAAAGCATCGGCAAAGCTCACATTAAAGTGCAAATCACGAAACATTTTCATAAATAGCTCAAATTGGTTGTTATCACGCTCTTGATGTTTCTCCTTTCTAAGTCTCGATGGATAGGGCAAATGTGGTGTGGGTTGAGGCATAGGCATAGCCTTTGGAATCTCGGGTTCCAAATGTGGTAATGGGTCAACCATAGGTATGGCATGAGCGGTACTTTGTTGGATTTGGACATGCTCCTTTTCGACCACAACCTCGGGTTCTTTCTCAATTGCATCCTCCATAGGAGAAATTGGTTGAGGGTCGGTTCCTTAAGTGTCTTACCACTACGTGTGGTAATCACTTTCATCTCTCCCTTAGGGTTCGATATGGTGTTACTAGGAAGACTACTCGAAGACGGTTTGCACATAATAGCCTCAAACATAGATGAAATTTTGTCCTCAAACATGGATTGCCTCTTCTCGGCCTTAATCATTTCTTGCTTAATTTCATGTTGCCCTTGTTCCATTTTTTGTTGGTTTTGTTGTAACCTAGTTACATTTCCTTCCATTTTGTTTGTATGGATTTTAAGCTCATTTGCTAACTCGTTTTTCAACTCCTTCTTCAAGTCGTTCTTAAACTCGGATCTTAGGATAATGATTTCTCTTTGAATGTTTTCAAACCTAGCATCGTTTCCATTAGCGTATTCAACAAATTCATTTGGGAGATCTTTCAAAGTTTGCAAACTCTTGTTGTTGTTTTGCAAATCACTTTGATTTTTGTTTGAAACTTGATTATTAGCCCCTTGATTCCCATAGTTTCCTTTGTAATTGCTTTTAAAACCAACTTGATTGTTTTGGATACTTGTTGTTAGCATTTTGATTAGGAGCAAAACCTGGTGGAGTCAATTGGTTAGAGCGGGTAACTTGACCGTTTTGGTTGTAAGTTCTCGTGGCCGCGTAGGCACTCGAAGTGTTACCACCATTGGTAATGCACTTGGAGAAATCATGACGTCCACCACAATACATACATGAAGCCTCAACCGCTTTAGTCGTAGCGGGAGCACTTTGTTCTCCAACTTTGAATTCAATTAAAAGTCCTTTAAGCTTATCAAAGATTTTGTTTTCCAAGTTCGCCTCAATTTGGCAAGCATCATTGGTATTAGACAAAGAAGGTGAAGCCGAAGACGAAGCCTTACGAACACTCGACGTGCTACGAGGACTATACACCTTAGATCTATTCTCAATTATCACCAAAGCTTCCTCAACCGTTTTACACAAATAATTGCCACCCGCGGCGGCATTTAGATAACCCCTTTCATGATCATTAACCCCATTGTAAAACGTGTCAATTTGATGCAAGTCGGAAAAACCGTGATGAGGACACTCATGTAACATTTCCTTAAACCTATTCCAAGCCGTTGAAAACTCTTATTAAATTCATGTGAAAATTTTGAAATCTCGTTTTTCAAATACGTAGTCTTAGAGGGCGGAAAAAATTGGTTCACAAATTTAGAAACGAGATCCTTCCACGTCAATATAGAATTGGGTGGCTCTTTCTCTAACCAAATTTTTGTGGGCCCCCTAAGGAATACGTAAAAAGCATCATCTTAATCGAGTCATTAGCAACATCCTTTAATTTGCAAGTGGCGGTAAGACGATTGAATTGGCGGATATGGTTGTGCGGGTTGTCCTTTTCATCACCACAGAATTTGTTGTTTTGGATCATCGACAACAAAGCTGTTTTCACTTCAAAAATCTCCGCAAGGATAGCGGGAATTACAATAGTCTCTCCATAACCATCGGTGGTTTCTTGAAGTAACTCCATCATAGTTCGATTCTCCATGGTTGGTTCCTCTCTTACGATAGATTCGTCAATAGGAGACTCCTCACTAGAAAGATTAGGACTAAGTCTTGACTCCTTTCGGTTTCTTCGTTTACGTGCACGTCTTGATTGGTTGCGGGTTTGCATAAACGTCACGTACAACGTGGGGATTAGCAAAGAAGATTCTTTTTGGTGTTTTTAATTTTTCCAATTTTTTTTGGTTTTTGATTGTTTTTACTTTTTTTTTTGGATTTTGTGATTGTATTAAGTAGACAAAAATCTACAAATCTCCTCCTTAATCAAATCTCTTGATTAAAGAAACCTCAAGGAATGAAAACGATTACGTGAAGTGAACGCCTTCGATGACTTTAGAACGTTGGTGGAACACCAAAACGTTCAAGAGGGTTTAATCAATTGAAACCAAGAAAATATATATGATACTTAGTAATACTTTGGGCGGCAAAACCCCCCGATTAGCTTTCAATCTAAAAATACTCACAAGCAAGTGGGGAAACGAGGCGGCGCGAAGCACTTAAGAGCCTTTTTCCTTAGGGTATATTTCATAATACCCGCCTTATACCCACCTTATAGTTTGTATTTTTCAAAATCGAGCTTCACGAAAGTATTTATCTATTTTTGCCTTTTCTTTCTTGTTTGAGATTTGAATACAATGATTGGGTAATGACCTCCCAAGTCAAGGTTGTGTTTTCACACTTTTGGAGTACTTGTGAATTTATAGTTCTACGTATACAATATATTACTAATATTCACACAAAAAACGAAAACCGATAATACGTATTAGTAGAGTGCTACTAATACAAATACTATTATGGCTATATATAAAAACAACAATTTCCAAATCAAAACAAAACACGCCTCCCCGACAGCGGCGCCAAAATTGATGTAGAGTTTTTACTACCCTTTAGGAAAAGAGAGCAAAATAGGGAAAGTATTAAGTGTCGGTTTAGGAAAACCAAGCACTAATGACCAATGTGGTTCAAGTTCGTTCCCCAAGGAGGCAAGTGCGTTGTGTTAAGAGATGATTAATGATGTGATTATGATTATGAGAAAAGAAAATAGAAATGAGATAAGAAGAGAATGACGGTTATGATGACGAATTAAACTAAGACCATAAAGTCGTACACGTAAAACCATAAAAAGTGACAAAATTACAGATTTACCCTAAAAATTCCTAGAAAATTCCAATAAATCCTAAATAATGTAATTAGAGATTAGAAAAAATTTCAAGAATAGTCCCTATCGTTTACACTGAAAATCAACTTTCATCCCTATTTCAAAATAAGTGCACCAGTCGTCCCTATCGTTTACAACTTGGATCAAAAATGGTCCCTATCTTGGATGAGAGTTAATTTTGGCTGTTAACTTTTGAAAATAGAGGGGTATATTTGGCTTTTTCAAACACACACAACCCAAAACAAACATGTTCCCTCACTAAAAAAACATTTTTCTTTTGTTTTTCTCTTTGTTAAAAACTCCAAGAAGTCAAAATCCAACCACTTCCTCACACCATCATAAACACAACCCACGAATCTTCCTATTCCTACTATTTCTATTTTGTGTTCACACCTCTTCTCTTCTGCATCAACTTTCCTTCTTTTATTCCTCATCTAATCCCATATATTTTCATCTAGTTTTCATTTCACACTTATAGTTTTATAATACAATACAAATACACGATTCAACCTTCAATCACCAATAACCTTTTCATTTTCTTGCCATATATTTCTTGTGTTCACATTTCTTTGAAAACAACACTTTTTTGTTACACCATTTTTCTTATATATGAAATCAAACGAAAGTGAGGAAAGTGATTATTCTTATTATTATAGTGTGCTACAACAAACCTTTGATCAAATGAATGATACCTCCAAGTTGATGAGCATGAAGATAAAGAAGAGGTGAAAACAAAGGGTTTGAAAGAGATTATTACTTCGTTGCTTTTGATTGAAGAACAAGCGAAAACGGATAATATCGAGTGGGAGCAAGCTCAAGTAAAGATGTTGTTTTGGGTATATTGATTTCATAGAAACATGGTTCTGTTGACACAAATGATTTCGAATGATTCGATAATTGGTATTACGATTGGTGAATGATTGGATTGATCTCGCTGTTGAATCTTATTAATGGGAATGACGCAAAGATTCGTGAATGATGTGTTGTAGAGATTGCTTTGGTTTAGTGTGAATCGAAACAAAATAGAGTTAGTTGTGGTTGTTCACCGCCGCACCCACCACCACTTTCTCCGCCTCACCACCGAAAACTGCAGTCGCCTGAGATTGAAAAACCTCAATAACAGGATTTGAAACATGGGGTTTTTTCCTAGATCTGACGAGGATTTGATTGATGGGGGATTAGGAGTAGATAAATTGGAGGAACGAATTAGATTTAAAAACGAGTGGAAATTGTTGATTAGAAAAATTGGTCGGTTGTGATTTATAGATCTGACGAGGATTTGATTGATGGGGGATTTATGAGGTGATGGTGAGAATTAAAGGATATTGTATTTAGGAAGGTGACATGATTGGTGGGGGATTAAGGTGATGACGGTGAAAGTTAAAGGACAGTGGTTTTAGGTAGCGTGGTCATGGTGAGAGGGTATCTTCATTTCCTGCTATTAAAAAGAAAAAAAAATACTTCCTAGAGATAATGAGACGAAGAGACCAAAATACCCCTCCACTTCCAAGAGATAACGATCAAAACTAACTCCCATCCAGAATAGGGACAATTTTTGATCCAAGTTGTAAACGATAGGGACGACTGGTGCAGTTATTTTGAAATAGGGAGGAGACTTGATTTTCAGTGTAAACAATAGGGACCATTCTTGAATATTTTTCTAGAGTTTACAAAAAAATCAAAAATCACTCAAACCTTTTATTTAATTAAATAATAATTTTTTAATGCTAATTAAACCTCAAAAAATCAATTTAATTAACAAAAAGCCCAAAATGAGATTTTTTCAATAACAAACCTCTAAAATGACTTAACTTAATTTAAAACTATTTTTGAAAATTTTAAAATTAATAAAAACTATTTAAAAACAATTAAAAAGTATTTAAACTTAAAATAATTATAAAAAATAATCTAATGACAACAAAAATATTCTAAAAATTGTAAAATTCCTAATTTAATGTATTTAACCTAAGAAAAATATAAAAACTTGAAAAATCTAAATTTTAACTTTTAATAATAAAATAATAATAAAATAATATTAAAAATCCAAAATTTATAAAAAATTCTAAAAACTTGCAAACTGGTTTAATTTAACCTAATAAACAAAGACATGAAGTTGAAATTACCTAAATACCCCTAATGGGCCTAGAATGGGCCAAAAGTCCAAACAGTTAGCTTAATGGGCTTATTAAGGCCCAATAAGAAAAATATTGTCCAAATAAGCCGAAAAACTCCTATCTGACTAAAAATTTGATTTTAAACACAAAACTCTGAAGGCCCAAAAGCTGAAAATGTGTTTAAGCTAGCTTATTTCAAAGTAGCTTATTCTTAATGGGCTTTTTGGCCCATTAAGCTATAAGCTGATGCCATAAGCTCAAATTAGACACACAAGCTTCTTTTGAGTTACTTAAGAGTTCTGTAAAAAGAAATTTGAAATAAGCACAAGGAATAAGCCTGAAAAAGCAATAGGCTATCTTCACAAAACGACAAAATAGTCGTCTTCGAGTTCTAGGCCACCCCAAGAGTTTATTCAAATTTCTAAAGCTTTTAAATGACTTAACTAAGCTTCATCAACAAAAAGTTTTCAAATACGCCCACTCAATGAGCTGGAATAAGCAAATAAGCACTTAATTAAAAGTCAAACTTATGAATTTTCTAGCAAAAAGTCAAAGTCAAGGTCTGATAAACTCCAGTTCAATCAAATGGGTCAAATGATGAAGATCTATCACAAAAAATAAGTTGTTGCACGTTTAAATAAGCCAATATGGCTTATTAATAAGCTGACTGAAAAATTTCACTAGCAGGGGCTAGTTTTGGTGTCTGAGCAGTGGAAACTTTTTCCACAGCTTGACTTAATTGACTTTTTGTCTTTAGTGACTTTTTGTGGATTCAAGTTTTACAAAGGCACCCAAATGATCAGTTAATCATAAGGAGTCAATAACAATCACAAAAACACAATCACAATCGGCCAATTAGTACAGTTAATTCAAAACATCATAAGATCTAGCCCAGACATGAACAATAAGCAGTTATGAACTTATAAGCTATTAAGCAAATTTCAGCCAACCAAATTGCACCAAAAGCATACACAAGCTATAATAAACTCAAATGAACAAGTTTAAACAGGTTTAATGGTATAAGGCCTAAATCAAGATTCAAGCACAATAAGGTTACTGATGAACACTAACAAGCAGATTTTTACTTTTGCTGATATACTTGACCAACAAGCCAAATTCAAACACTCAGATCTCTTAGATAGGTTATGAAAACTTTGATTTAACAGCTTATATCCCTAAACATGCATATACTCTAAGTATTACCAAAAGTTTAGGTGAAAAACAGTCAAAATCAATAAGTTATAGCACAATCTTTGATTCAAGGGTTTAAACCCAATAACTTGCAGGTTTTAGTTCTCAACCAAGTAAATAACAGATAACAAGCATAAACAATAACTTTCAACAACACAATAGCAACTTATGATCTTAAACAGATAATCCCAAACACCCCTTATCTTATTCAAATCAATTTTAAACAAGTATAAGTGTATTCCAAGACTACCCAAGCCCAATCAAACACATTAACAAGTATAATATGCAGTATTGAACAAGATTAGACCACAAATTCCACAAGAACACAAGCAACACACAAATTCACCAAAAATTAAGATTTTAAGCAGATTTTAGGTAGAATGGTGCAAACCTCATAGATGTACATCCACACCTACGAATTTTGAGCTTATGTGCTAGCAGGAACAAGCACAAGCTTCCACAAACAAGCCTGCTAAGATTGAACAAGGTTAAGAGCACAAATATTAAAAACAGAAAAGTGAAAAATCCTTGATTAATGCAACCTTAGTTCCCCACACTTGATTATCCTCAAGTTATAAGCTTCACAACAACTTGATATCACAATATCAGGATGCTATGATCAGCTTATAGCCTAAAAATTCCAAGGTTTGATCAAGACTTAGCAAAATATCAAGATTCAAGGAAAATATGCAAACTTTTGCACAATCCTTTGAAAACAGGTTTTAAGATTAAAGATTAGTAAACAAACAACAATAATAAGCAGATAAAATGATTGGCACTTGAGTTTTCTTCACCAAATTCAAACACATTTCATTACTTTGAATATATGATTTACATAATTGTGAACTTAGGAAAATTCAAGAGCAAAAAACAAATGTAGTGATGCTAATGTCTTATATAGGCTACAAGAAACCTAAATGCTGGATAAAAATCGTAACCCTAATGATGTAGAAGCCCAAAAATGACCTTGTGAAGTTTGAATAACTTGAGAATCATGTGACTTATTCTTGGCGTTTTGTTGTAGCTGGCAAGGTGGAATTGCATCTAATGGTGTAAAATAAGCTTAAAATGTAAGCTGGAATCATGCACGTTGGATTGCTGTTACTGTTTTGTCTTCTTGTTCGAAGGCGTAGCAGGGGAGTCTCTTGTGGGTCTTTTGGGTGAGGTGGAAGGTTTATTAAGAGTTGGGTTATGATTAAGGATACCTTAATCATAAATCTGGAGTATATTAGGGTTTAATTTCAAACAGATTAAGAAAACCCAAAATTGTTCTTGAGGTGAATAGTTGTGTGTTTAATCTGTTTAATGATTCAAAAATATGTTAACCGCATTTATTAATAACTAATTAAGTTAGTTAAATAAACGGGTGTGGGTGGATTGGTGATGTGGAGGAATGGTGGAAGCTGATTGGTGGAAAAGGGTGAGTGGGACACGTGTTGGATGTGGGTTGGTCTAGGTAAGGTTGGATGTTTGACCGCCTTTACCCCTCAACTCTTTAACTCCTTTCATTTTTGTTTTAAACGGCCAAAACTTGATTCCCTTTGTATTTGAAGTTTCCAACTTCACACTTTTGCCCCAAAAAGTTTTGTAAAGTATTTTCAGGGGTATTTCTTGCCAATTGATGATTCTTGAAGGGTTGTTTTGGCATTTTCTTCATAGGTAATGGTATTGACTTGTCTTGTTGACTTCTTGGAGGACTGAAATTACCAAGTCATGATTTATAAGGGACCATTCTTGCCATTTCTTCAAAGTCAAGGGTCCTTTTGGTAATTTTGACATTTTTAAAGGACCAAACTTGTATTTTCTTGTAACTTGAAGTCCTTCATGGTATGTTTGATTTTAAGGAGGACTAACATTGACAATTTAGTTTTGTTGAGGGACTAAAATTGCCAATTCTTCAAAGTGGAGGGCCCTTTTTGTAATTTTGACAAACTTTAGGGACCAATCTTGTAATTATGAAGATACAAGGGTTTAAAGTGTCAATTATTCAATACTGGAGGACCCTTCTTGTATAATCTTCAAATCTTCAAGGGTTTTCTTTGGAAAATCTTCATTAGGGCTTGGTTCATTGTGCGGCTTCGTTTCCCGTGTTCGTTTTTATAAGATTCTTGTGATCTTTTGTCATTTTCTCAATATCCGTACCTAAAATACACAAGCAACAAACACAAGCATATATTTGGCCATTTTCATGATATATAATGCATTTAAAGCCCTTTTTGGATGATGAGACTATGTATAAAAGCAGTCTCATCAATATCTTAACTAAAAAACAAACCGCTCCTTCTCTCTCATTTCATTTCATACGCACAGTCTCTCACATACACATCTACACACACATATTCGCACACACCGTATAAACCCTAGATCCCAAAATTGATTTTTCAAAACCGTTCGATCCATTGACCAATGATGGATATACAGGTTGAAATAAACGCTTCTAGAGTGGATCCATTGCCGGATTCTTCTTTGTTCCCTACTTCAGGTCCTGGTAAGTTTTTTTTTTGTTCTTTTGTATTTTATTATTTATATATGATTCACTGATTAATAAGCTGTTTGTTTATTTGATTGAGAATTAATAAGCAGTTTTTTTTTCTTTTGACGGTGAAGGGATTTTAATTTTTTTAATTAGCTAGTTGCGCGATAGGTGCGTTGGAGGAGAAATAGATGTTTTCGGTTTAGGTTTGTTGGGAGCGTCGATATAAGCCGAATTTATGTGTAATTAGGTTTTATCTACTGGTGTGATATGTGTGGGTGTCGATGTTATATTTGGAAGGTTTTATATTGAAGGAGAAATAGATGTTTAGTTTTAAGGTGTGATAATCGAGAAGAACGTTGATACGATTATGGATTAATAAGTAGCTGTATCATGGTTGAGATTTGTTAGGATGTTGTGTTATTCATAAAAACGTTGTTTCTTATTGCATTTGCATTATATTTGTCTATGTTTTTAGATTTTTAAGAATTATGTTGAAACTCGTGTATAAAACCGATATAGGAATGTATTGATAATACATTATTGTGTTGGTATTCAAAAGGAGCAGCCAAAAATGTGAAAAATGGGAGGGAGAGGCGCTTTTGTTATTATGTTGATTTTTTATAGTCTGTCATTGTACATTAAAAGTTTTAGCTACTTTATATGATGATGTGATACGATTTGTCAATGTTTATAAACATCGTATAGTTAACTTTGTATTTAGTATTGGAATTTAAGGTGTTAGTTGTATGATGTCATTCTAATGACCACTTCTATACTTGTAATGTAGAACTAACCGATACAAATTAGTATTTTGTGATAGTTGTATGTTGTCGACGGGTGTTTTTGTGTGTTAGGTGTTTTCTCATAAGGTTTTTAGGGATTTTTGTGATAGTTGTATGTTGTCGACGGGTGTTTTTGTGTGTTAGGGGTTTTCATACAAACTAGCATTGCGTAAAAATTGGTGTAGATGCTGATTTCAGTTTTTAGAAGTTGCAACACTAAGTAAAATGATTGCTACTTAGGTTTACTCACATGGAATTACATGTGATTCACACATAATTACATGTAATTATGTGTGAATTACATGTAATTATGTGTGAATTACGTGTAAGTCTAATGTGTTTTATGGAATTTGTTAAATGTTGTTTTTTATAAGTTTACTAATGCTATTTTTATTTTTTTTGTTTCAGATTTTTTTAACTCTATTATATCAGGTATTGACTTTGGTACCGAGAGACAAGGTATAACTACAAGTGGTAGGGTTCGAGTTTCTCCCAAGGGTAGAGGCTCTCTAGGTAGTCTAGGAGGTATAGGTAATGATAGTGGTTCTCCTACTATTTTTTATTCGAGGGGTAGGGGTTTGACGCCGAAAAATTTATTTGATGGTGTTTGGAGTCTTGATAAGTTAGCTGCTGTGTCAGATGATGTAAGGGATGATAATATGATTGATAAGGATTTGGTTGATGAGAATACGGGTAATATTAAGGGGCGTGTGAGTTTGAATGCTGCTGGGGGGTGTCGGTGATTGCTGATTCGAATTTTCTTATATTCTACCAAGAATTACATGTAATTATGTGTGAATTACATGTAATTCAAATATTGTCTTTGTAATTCTAATAGAAATACATCTTATTATAATTACATGTAAATCATACAGAATTACATGTAATTCAGACAGAGTTACATGTAATTAACTAATAAAAAAGTATAAACATACAAGAATTACAAACAATTAACTTACATATTGCTATTGAAGGTTGCATCAAAAGATACTATGTCTCCAAACTCTTTGTAATAGCACTTTGCAACTTCATCTGCCCAAAACATTGCGACCAGTTCATCGTTTTCCTTATATTCAAATGTAAAGTTCGGCACATACAACTTTCTGTTTTCCATTTTGTTTATTTGCATTTGTGCATCATTTTCCCCATAAAATTCAGTAACATCCCTCTGAGCATTCTTAAGATCAGCGGTCGTCCCATGAACATATTCATCACCACCTTTGATGCTACTTAAGAAGTTGTGAGCACGCGTTGCACCAAGTTTATTTGCTGCAGCTTTTACAACAAACATCTTTTCGTATTGAGACATTTTTCGTTGTTTCTTTGTATAGTGTTGGTACACTTCTGGTAGAAGATGGTGGTTGTGTTTTGCTACAAATTGTACCAACTTGTATTTTCTGGTAACAATATCCTACAGTAACTTTATCTGAGCTTTGCATCCAGTCACGTGGTGCGTTGTGTTTCTAATTTGTTTACCTTTATTTTTTGGATCCAATGTGTCAAAATCAACACGTGTTGGTTTTCCCGCTTTGTTACAAGTAATGTACTTGTGTTTTACCATTCCTGATTTTTTTTTACTTTGTCCCGATTTTTTAACTTCAAAGCCTCCATTTTCAGCATAATTCAAATACATATCAAAAGCTTCTTCCAATGTATCATAAGTATCTCCCTCTTTTGGTATACGAATTCCATGTACATGAGGCTCCCAATTTACTAATCCACCAGGTGTTTCATCTTGCGCAAAAATTGTTGCTCTTGTGGTTTTCATACCTGTATTTAAAAAACAGAATTACATGTGATTTCCATTCAACACTAACAAACTATTTTATTACAAAAATTACATGTAATTCACATAGAATTACATGTAATTTCCATTCAACACTAATAAACCATTTTATTACAAAAATTACATGTAATTCACACAAAATTACATGTAATTTCCATTCATCACTAACAAACCATTTTATTACAAAAATTACATGTAATTCACACAGAATTACATGTAATTTCCATTCAACACTAACAAACCATTTTAATACAAAAATTACATGTAATTCACACAGGATTACATGTAATTTCCATTCAACGCTAATAAACCATTTTAATACAAAAATTACATGTAATTCACACAGAATTACATGTAATTTCCATGTAACACTAACATACCACTTTTTTACAAAAATTACATGTAATTCACACAGAATTACATGTAATTTCTATTCAACACTAACAAAACAACCTCAGAACGAAAATTTACCTGGAAAACCTTCTTTTACTTTTTCTGAAGAACACTGTTCTGATGCATCATTTTTGTTCAAATCAAGTTGAGAAACCACTAACATAACGTCATCTAAATCAGGTTCATCCATTTTTCTGCTTGATTAGGGTTCCGGCAAGTTTTTTTTTTCCGGCGAGGGTTATGGTTTCTGGCGAGGGTTACAAGCTTTTATGAATAAATAGGTTATAGATTTGTGATAGTAATGGTTTTCGGCGAGGGTTTTGTTTTTTTTATATCATTCTGGCGAGTTTCAAATTTTCAGACGAGATGGATTTTAGATCCGAGTGTTTGTTAGATCGGGTTATTAGAGAGAATAACGGTAGAGAGAGAAAGTGGGAGGGTTGTGTGTTTTTTAATATTTTTTATTGTTTATATATGGTGTGTGTTTTTAATATGGATCGTTGGATGATGGAAAATTGGATGGCCCAGATTGCTTCCTTCCTTCTTTTTTGGTAGCATATTCTATGAGGATCTCACCTCAAGTTCCGTAAGGAACTATCACCCAAAAAGGAAGAATTCCCTCCATCCCCACCGTCTATCCTTAAAAAGAACGGATGGTCCAGATTAAATCATTAAGGGTATATTAGTAAATTCACTTTGCCCCAAATCCCGGTTTATATCTTAACTAAAAAACAAACCGCTCCCTCTCTATCATTTCATTTCATACACACAGTCTCTCACAGACACATCCACACACACATATTCACACACACCATATAAACCCTAGATCCCAAAATTGATTTTTCAAAACCGTTCGATCCATTGACAAATTATGGATATACGAGATGAAATAAACGCTTCTAGAGTGGATCCATTGTCGGATTCTTCTTTGTTCCCTACTTCAGGTCATGGTAAGTTTTTTTTTGTTCTTTTGTATTTTATTATTTATCTATGATTCATTGATTAATAAGCTGTTTGTTTGTTTGATTGAGAATGAATAAGCTGTTTTTTTTCTTTTGACGGTGAATGGATTTGAATTTTTTAATTAGCTAGTTGCGCGATAGGTGCGTTGGAGGAGAAATAGATATTTTCGGTTTAGCTTTGCTGGGAACATCGATATAAGCCGAATTTATGTGTAATTAGGTTTTAGCTACTGGTGTGATATGTGTAGGTGTAGATGTTAGATTTGGAAGGTTTTATACTGAAGGAGAAATAGATGTTTAGTTTTTAAGTATGATAATCGAGAATAATGTTGATACGATTATGGATTAATAAGTAGCTGTATCATGGTTGAGGTTTGTTAGGTTGTTGTGTTATTCATATACACGTTGTTTCTTATTGCATTTGCATTATATTTGTCTATGTTTTTAGATTTTTAAGAATTATGTTGAAACTCGAGTATAAAACCGATATAGGAATGTATTGATAATACATTATTGTGTTGGTATTCTAAAGGAGCAGCCAAAAATGTGAAAAATGGGAGGGAGAGGCGCTTTTGTTATTATGTTGATTTTTTATAGTCTGTCATTGTACAATAAAAGTTTTAGCTACTTTATATGATGATGTGATACGATTTGTCAATGTTTATAAACATCGTATAGTTAACTTTGTATTTAGTATTGGAATTTAAGGTGTTAGTTGTATGATGTCATTCTAATGACCACTTCTATACTTGTAATGTAGAACTAACCGATACAAATTAGTATTTTGTGATAGTTGTATGTTGTCGACGGGTGTTTTTGTGTGTGATGGGTTTTCTCATAAGGTTTTTAGGGATTTTTGTGATAGTTGTATGTTGTCGACGGGTGTTTTTGTGTGTTATGGGTTTTCATACAAACTAGTGTTGCGTAAACATTGGTGTAGATGCTTATTTCAGTTTTTATAAGTTGCAACACTAAGTAAAATGATTGCTACTTAGGTTTAGTCACATGGAATTACATGTGATTCACACATAATTACAAGTAATTATGTGTGAATTACATGTAATTACGTGTGAATTACATGTAATTCTAATGTGTTTTATGGAATTTGTTAAATGTTGTTTTTATAAGTTTACTGATGCTATTTTTTTTCCAGGTGTTTTTAACTCTATTATATCAGGTATTGACTTTGGTACCGAGAGACAAGGTATAACTACAAGTAGTAGGGTTTGAGTTTCTCCCAGGGGTAGAGGCTCTCTAGGTAGTCGTGGAGGTATATGTAATGATAGTGGTTATCCTACTATTTTTTATTCGAGGGGTAGGGGTTTGAGTCCGAAAAATGTATTTGATGGTGTTTGGAGTCTTGATAAGTTAGCTGCTGTGTCAGTGGCTGTAGGGGATGATGATATGATTGATAAGGATTTGGTTGATGAGAATACGGGTAATATTAAGGGGCGTGTGAGTTTGAATGCTGTTGGGGGTGTCGGTGATTGCTGATTCGAATTTGCTTGAGGTAAGTATGGAGAATACTAGGAATGTTATAGATAATGTGGTTGCTGGTCAGAATGTTCAAGTTCACACGGAGATGCCAGTTCTACGGAGTGATCCTATGTTGTCTTCCAAGACGAGTTTGCTAGGTGGGAAGAAAAAATCTAGTCCTGTTCTAAGGTCTTCCTCCAAGTCTGCTAACAAACTGGTTTTTGAAGATTCTGGTGTTTCTACTGAGCCGCCTCCTAAGGCTGCTAAAAAGCTAGCTTCTAAGGCTTCAAAGATTATTGTAGAGTCGCCTTCCAAGGTTTTGGCAAGAAGGCCTCCAAGCCAGCTTTTGAGGCTTCAAAGGTTGCTACTGAGCCGCCTCTCAAGGCTGCTAAAAAGCCGGCTTCTAAGGCTTCAAAGGTTGCTGTTGAGTCGCCTTCCAAGGTTGTTGGCAAGAAGGCCTCCAAGCCGGATTTTGAGGCTTCAAAGGTTGCTACCGAGACGCGTTCTAAGGTTTTTTTGAAGAAGGCCTCCAAGCCCGTTCCAAAGCCTGCTGCCAAGAAGTCCTCGAAGCCCACTCCAAATCCTGCTTCCAAGGCGCTGGTTAAGCGCAAACGTGATGTTGACTCTGTTCTTCACACAGAAGATGATAGGCTTGGTAAGCGAACAGCTAATGTTAAGCTTCATGATGCGAAACGTAAAAGGGAAGTTGAGTTGGATGAGGAAGCAATTCTGGATGTAAAGAATATCCCTTCTTTAATGAAATTTTTGAAGTTGGCTAAAACTGAGGAAATAGGAGAAGGCAGTGGTGTCAACAAAAGAATAAAGAAGGAAAAAGAGTTATTGCCGGAAGAAGTTGCTCACAAAAAGTATCTTGACTCTTATCCGTCAATTCGTCCAAAGGCGACTGCTTCTTCACTTTTTTCTGCTATTCATGGATGCCATGGAGTTAATATGAAGTGTTTTTTAGCACATATGGGTTTTATCTCACTCTATGATGTTCAAATTGATAAGTTACCAGGAAGGATGGGAAGGTATTGTATTCAACGCTTTAATGCGGAAACCTCTACTTTCAATTTGGAAACGGGCGACTCAGTTAAGGTAAAAGAAGAGAAAGTCCATGAAATGTTAGGTGTTCCTTTGAACAGACAATCTTTATTTTCTTTAGAAGAGAGACCGTTGGATGATAAGTTTGTTAAGCTTTGGATTGGACAGTTTTCCTCAAAAAGTAGGAAGGATATAAGAGTTCCTGATATAGCTGCCAAGTTGGTTTTGTCTAAGAATGATGAATTCCTTTTTAGAGTCAACTTTCTTACTCTGTTTACCAATACAATGGGCAAATTTGATGCTTTGAATGGTCAAGTATGCTTGGATGTTGTTAGACGTATTCGAGAAGATACAGATGCTTATAAGATAAACTGGTGTGAGTATGTATACAAATGCTTACTAGACTGTAAACTTCCCGATAAACCAACAAATCCTTACCTTGGCCCGTTCACCTTCTTAATTGTAAGTTTGTACTTGTTGGAAACTCACTTTATGTGACGACATTTAAGAATTCGCGTTAGTTATCATAGTCACGCACATTTAGACTAGACTAGGTTCGTTGTAAAGTTTAGGTTGTGTGCGTGACTATATATACCCCTCCTTAGCTTCCAAGGAGGGGTGTTGATTATCATTTGTTCACATTCTAATATATTTTCATTTCTCTTTCAACCTCTCTTCTCTCTCTCTCTAAGTCATCAATGGCTTCCACCACCATCTACCACCACATTAGACCACCGGATCCGATTTAGCATTTCTACATTTGGCATCAGAGCCTCGGTTCTATCCTTGGATCGTGTTCGTGTATTCGATTTGGTGGTCTAATCTTTCCTTGTGTCTCGTTATATCATTGTTTTTGTCTGATTTGTCAAAAAAATTTGTCACGTCTTATTTTTTGTCCAAACTGTCCAATTCTTTCTCATCATCATATCATTGTTGCCTTTTGGTCTACATCTGATTTTCAGAAACATCCTTGGTCAAGTTGCTGTTACAAGAAGTCAAAACTGGTTTTCATAATCTATCACTTTTCCTAGTTACAAGAAGTCAAAACTGCCATATTTAGTTAAATCTGGTGGTTTTGGTGACTGGTTTTGATAAAGTTTCTTTTTTTTTCTGGTAATTTTTTTGTATTCACATGATGAAGATGACCTAGAAAACTTAGATCCAGAAAACACGGAAAAGTACACTCGGATTGCGATGGGGGTTCACCTAGACTACGACGGATTCTTCTTTTTCGGATTATTCAGATGGGGTTTATTTTTGACACATTACGATGGGTCGACTGACTCATTGCGATGGGACCCATTCGATGGGACACATTGCGATGGTGGTTTGACTCATCGCAATGGCATAAGTCATGTCGTCATGCTGCCCATTTTTTCCCAACATTGCGATGGCTAGTAACCATTGCGATGGGTACCATTGCGATGGGTACCATCGCAATGGGTACCATCGTAATGAGACATCAGGCTTCGATGGACTCTGTTTCTTTTTTACTGCGATGACTTAAAGACTTTGACTGCGATGGTATGTTATAACCAGTGAACCAAAAAATGTAACCAAGCCAAATTCATCTCAACCGAGTCAACTCGGTAACTACCGAGTTGACTCAGTTCACTCACTGAGTTGACTCGACATCCAACCTTATATCACCACAACTCCATCATAACTAATCTATGCCCATCGACACTTAATCCCCATCTTGACTCAAAACAGACAAATTAACTTGATCTCAGATCAGATTCGTGTCACTACATGCATGCTAAGATCTATTCAGATCTATTCTCACAAAATCAATATCATCATTGATCTATGTAGATGTTATTCCATCTCTTTAATATTCGAAAATTTAAATGATGGAACATAAACAAGGATGTTTTGTTCATCATTTGTTTCGATCTAGACCAAGAAAAACAGAAACCATCATGCCATCACGAATTAAAACATAAACTTTTTTAGTCAATCTTCGAATATTCAAGAATGATTAATAACAATTGTGTTATAATCACTCTTAGATTCGTTTGATTAAAAACACATGCATCTCGAATCGCACTTACCCGAGACCTCACTTCCGAGACCTTGTTGTCGTTTCTCGTGTGATTCACTTTTATAGTTACTGGTTCGATTGATGTCATATCTATTTGAATGAGTGATTGTGAGAGGATTGATTCGTTTTCGTGAACTTGGCGCATAATCAGATCGTGGATTAAAACGGGGTTTTTGTTAGGAGTATGTTGTGATTGATTGTATTTGGGGAGATTAGATGATTTTGAGATTATTTTGATGAGAGAAAAGAGATGGGAGATTTAGACGGAGGTTAGGAGGTGAGCAGATGAGAGATAAAGGGGCGGATAAAACTAGGAGAGTGATTAGGGTTAGGTGGTAATTGTGAAGTATGATTAGGGTTTGGTGTCTTTTAATATCGCATATTCTTCCCTGATGGACCGGGTTATGGAGATTGGGCCATGACACGACTTGGGCCTTGGACTCGAGGTTTTATACACATGGCTATGGGCCGTTTGGTTTAAACACACAATATTAACAAGTTTTGATTTCAAAATTAATTATTTTGAATAAAATTTTGTGAATATTGTCGGGATTTAACTGTGACATCGTGACGTGACAAAGTGACTAGGCATCGTGACAAAATTTATTTTGACGAGACCAAGAAAAAATGGGCGATTTTTTAGTGGCTACAGATTTTGTTTGATCGGATATTAATTACATGACGTTGAAGACGGATTTTTCGAAGGCATGTATTTATTTTATCTTTTAGTAGATAACTTGCTCGTGCTTAATCCTAGAATGAAGACTTGGTTATCTGGTTTTCGGATTCGGGGTGGATGGTTGATGACTCGGATAACTATCACTTAAAGGGGTTACATTGTTGTACTCAGTGTCACGCGCTTAGTCGACGTGGATAATTTCAAGAGGTGTTGTGCTTATAGACTTCTTCAGTGATGCATTGAGTACTTAGAGATTTCTCCACCGTTCTTCATTCAACAATAGTGCAAGCTTAAGTCACAAGATCAAAGGATTTTTATTCAGCTTCACGTTTGATGTATCTGGTTCATTCTTTCAGTGGTCACTTCAAATTGCTTTTACGTGGGATGGTAAAGGTGGCCATGGAGAGTTTATGAGAAGAGATTTTCGATCAACAGCTGATTCTCACAAAATATATAATTCAGCTTATTTATTATTCTCACGAGATTTCAGGTTCATGTGCGTACAATTTATTGATGGTTCCGAGTTTCAAAACCATCAAGGGGGAAGAAGAAGACACATTGAACGCACAACGAGTACACGTGATGAACTTCATACCTTCTTTTGATTTGAAGATATTCCGGGATGACATTTGTCATAGCCGCAGAGAAAATCAGTGTTTTAACTCGTGTCGTTATCAATCTCCAGACGGTACACTACTGATTCGAGGTTTAATTGTTTGATTGTTGCAATTAAACATCATCATTTTCCTATATGCATTCTCGGGACTTAATTGACTCTGGTGCATCTCCGGAAGAAGATATGTACATTTCCGGGACTTGATTGACTCTGGTGTTACGATGTCAACTTCATGAATGGGATAAAGTGTCCACTTCAGTATTTGAGCTTCATAATTGGGATTGATTTACCTTCTTCAACTATGTGGGGGAAGAAGTGTCTTGATTCTTTCTAGTATGCATAACTTGAACTCTCAGGGGGAAGAAAAATTCAGAAGAATTATTCAAGCGTGAGATGAAAAGTTGTTGATCTACTTGGTGTGCCCCAAACTTTCAATCCCTCTTAGCAACATTATCATGTTATATGATGGGATTTGCTTGTTAGATTCCGTTGTGCGCTTAATCATTCTAAGCTTTATTGAAAGCTTTGAAGTTGCTTACGAGGATTGTTGGTTTAGGGGGAAGCTATTTAAAATGCTTCTACATCAAGTTTACGTGGCATGAATTAGGGGGAAGCTAATTCAGAAGCTTCTCCTTAACCAGAAGTGTATGGGTTACTTAGCTCGTGCCGTTACAGTATTTCTTCTACAAGTTACTTTAAAGATGAGTCGTTTTGAAGACGAAGGCCTCAGAAGACTTCATCAGCATTGGATGCTTCAAGAAAGCTCTTATTCTTAATCATTTTGTACTTGTTAGGAAGAATACTGTAAGGAATTCTACACGTCGTCCCATGGGGGAAGATTGTTGGAAACTCACTTTATGTGACGACATTTAAGAATTCCCGTTAGTTATCATAGTCACGCACATTTAGACTAGACTAGGTTCGTTGTAAAGTTTAGGTTGTGTGCGTGACTATATATACCCCTCCTTAGCTTCAAGGAGGGGTGTTGATTATCATTTGTTCACTTTCTAATATATTTTCATTTCTCTTTCAACCTCTCTTCTCTCTCTCTCTAAGTCATCAATGGCTTCCACCACCATCTACCACCACATTAGACCACCGGATCCGATTTAGCATTTCTACAGTACTTTTCTTTGAATTTATGTTGAATTACATGTAATTTCATGATGAATTACATGTAATTTTCTTTGAATGTTTTTGTTTAGTTTTTTAAGTTAAATAAAGTCTTGTTATTTACATGTATTTTTTTCCAGCTTTTGTATTTAGATTCCACGAAGTTTGATAGGTTCCATGTTCTTTGAGATCGCCCGGCTATTAAAACCTGGAGCTCAATTTTAATGAGAAAAAGAGAGCAACTAGAGCTAGATGGACAGGTTTTGGGTCTTTTAGAACTGAATGAAGAGCGAACTAAAGATGAAAATCAAAGAACAAAAGGTTTTGTTTCTCATAATCATACTTCTAAAGAGGTACTTATACCAGAAGATTTTATTTTTTCTTTTTATATAATTACATGTAATTTACACAGAATTACATGTAATTCTGGTATAATTACGTGTAATTTTGGTATAATTACATGTAATTATATCAGAATTACATGTAATTCTTATATAATTACATGTAATTATACCAGAATTACATCTAATTCATTAAACTATTATATTTTAGTATCATTTGATATAAATCATAAACTTGTATAGGATTTGTATCTCAAAGCTAAAGAAAGTTTTAAAGTAATTTGTATAGAGAGATGTGCTTTGGAAGATTACTTGTTGGTAGGTACTAGTAAATATCCGGATGATCCTAAGTTTCGTGAGCTTCATAGAATGTATTCCACATATTTTCAAAATCCGAATGAATATGAATATCCAGACGATGATGATGATGAGAGCGATGATGAGAGTGATGATCCGAATGGTGATAATGATGATCCTAAAGATGATAATGATGATCCGAATGATGATGATGGTAGTACGGGTAGTGAGGGGGACGATGAAAGTGATAAGAGTGGTAGTGGTGTTGTTGATGAGCATAAAGATGGAAATGGTGGTAGTGGTGACGATAATGTGCAGAATGACAATGAGAAGCTTGCCAGTGATGTTGAGAAGATTCCAAGTGATGATGAGAAGATTCCTAGTGACGATGAGAAGATTCCTAGTGAATATGAAAAGATTCTTAGCGAAGATGAACAAATTATTTCGGAAATTCCTCCTTTTTTTGGGAAAGTTTTTGATAAGGTGCCTACTATTGAAGAGACCATTGTTAAAAAAGAAACAGATGTTGAAAAAGAATCCGCTCAAGATCAAGTTGATGAAGATTTTGAGATAATGAGTACACTGGACTCTTTTTCACAGTGGTTAGATGAAAATATAGAAGAGGTTGGAAATGAGATTGATCGCCTTGCCGACGAGTATTTTTCTGTAAGTTTCAAACTTATATTTTTTGTTTTTCCAAAGTTTATTATTTTTTTAATGTATATTAAGTATGTTTTTTATTATTTATTCAGGGTTAACATGGTCGACATGGTGAACCACCATAGAATGCTCCGGATGATGCCCTTGATAATGAGAATGCCCCTGCTACTCCTGATAGAATATTGGTTCGTGTTTTGAATCAAAGTCCTAGTCCTGGGAAACGAGTTGGGAAACCTTCGGTATTCCTGATATCTCCTTATGTGAACAAAAAGACAAGAGTTCTTCCCAAACTTACTAGAAATGTGTTTCTTCTGGGCTCTAGGTTTGCTATGCAGGGTGATAAAGAATGAGTTGTTTTCATTTTCGTTAAATATAAATTAATATTTATTTAATTAGAGTTAATTATACTAGAATTACATGTAATTCTGGTATAATTACATGTAATTATACCAGAATTACATTTAATTCTGGTATAATTACATGTAAACCACAAGACAATGTTTTTTATGTATTTATTTTTTTCTTTTTAACAAGGAATATGTGTTTGAAACATTTTCTGGACACAAAGTATTTGGAATTCGTTTGAATTTGGAAACACTGGCTCCTTGCCTTTGGGTTGATGCAAACGTGTTAGATTGCTTTTCCTAAATTCTGAATTACGAAGAGCGTTTCCGAGATGCTCGTATGCCAATAAGGCACTTCTTTCCAACCGGATGCGTTGTAAGTGATTTTTCTGCACCAAAAGTAAATTTATTCTTTTTGTCATAAATTAATATTTTTTTTATATTCAGACTAAAGAGATGATTAATGGAGGATTGAAAACGGATGCTGATATATGGGACCGATTTTCAAAGTAAATTTCCGCTCAATTTGAACACGATGTTGGTGGTCTGGCATTAGAAGGCGTTGAATTGGTAAATAATAATTTTTTTTTTGTTAAAATTTTTTTTCTTCTAATTTTTGGTTTGTTAAAAACAGGCTTTTTTCCCGATCTGCATGTCTGGGCATTTTTATGTGGTTGTCTTCAACCTAAAGGTAGCATCGATGACTGTTCTAGATAACAGTGGTTCGGGAGCACCTTATGAGGGAAAGTACAAGGATGTATGTGATCTTCTTGTAAGTTTCTTTTAATTACATGTGATTTTTCAATTAATTACATGTAATTCACACAGAATTACATATAATTCGTGTTAATTACATGTGATTCATGTTGGATTACAAAATATTTATCCGGCTTTTTTTGTAGAGGGATTTGTTTACGAGACACTTACAGTTGTATAATCATAAGAAGCAAAATTAGATTAGAAAATTGAAGAGAGCAAAAACTCCAAAATTGAAGTGGATGACTAAAGAGAATTCTCGTGATTGTGGAGTCTTCGCAATGCTTCACATGGAGACATATGTTGGCGGAGCAGTTGCGGATTGGGATTGTGGGCTTGTCCAAGAGTCCAGAATGCAACATGACTTGTTGAGAATTTTGCGCTACAAATTTATTACAAAGATGCTCCTACATGAGCATAATTGTCATGCTGATAAGATGCGTCTACTAGCCCTGGAGTTTGACAAGAATGAAGGTAATCATAAGATCAAGATGGTCTGTGATGCACTAAAGAACAGGGAGGAGCGAGAAAGAAGTTAGGTCATCAAAAGTTCTATGAAGTTTGCTGTTTGGATACATTATGTTATTTCGTACTTTTATATTTTGTATTTTAGGTTCTGTGTTTTGTGACATGCTCAATTGAGTATAACTTGGTGTCATGGCTATGTTTATTTGTTTCAGACAGTTGTTCCAAGTTGGTTAATTAAGTTAGATAAGATATGGTTATGTGTTTTGTGACATTTGATTTACTTAGAATTATATTAAATTCATACAGAATCACTCACTAAACTCCCTTGCCACTTACCTTATTCACATAGAATTACATGTAATTCACACATAATTATATGTAATTCACACAGAATTACATGTAATTCATTTTTATGCTCCCCAAAAACATAAGTACCTCAACTCTGTCACATGTAAATCAATGAAAAATCATATTGATGTTGACCTAAAACGTAAATTACATGTAATTTTCCAATGAGTTATAACATAGATTCTGGAAACTTAAAAATAGGTTCTGAAAACTTAAACATAGGTTCTGGAATCTTAAACATATGTTTCGGGAAATGAAAAAAAGAAGTAAATGAAATATTATCAAAGCATAAAATCAAAAGTGTTCAAAAATCAATAATTCGTGACGCCTTCTTTTTCTTTGCCTTTGGGTTCTTTGGGAAAGTTGTTTTTGTATGCTCACGTGTCTCCACTTTACAATATCCACAAACCCTCAATGGTTTCTTTCGAACTTTAAGTGCTTTTTCTCTTCCACTTTTCAATCGTTCTCCTTTTTTTAGTTTTTTCCATCATTTGGACGGTCTCCTTTGTTTGTAGCCTTCATTGGATTGTTCACATCTAGATGATCTGGCTCAGAAATTGCAAACAAAGAACTAATAACATCTGTCGTTTTTCTTGAAGGAGGATTAGGCATATCAACTTGTATTTCTTCATATATCACTTTCAACTTTTCAAGATAAGCTGCCAACCTCTCTTCATCTTTGCTCAATAAGAATAAACAATCATCCGCAACAAAATTCACCTCTTTTGAAAGCCATTCAATGGTTACATTCTTTTCCCCATATCTGTTTATTTGCCTTCGAAGCTCAAGTGGTATTATCTCTCTTTTCCATCTCCTCAAAATGTGTTCCTTGGGAATAACATTAACATCACGGTTCTTGAACACACAAAATATGTGTCGACATAGAAAACCATATCGTAGAAAATGTCTACAAGAACAAACCACTGACCCATCTTCTATAACTCTTAGTACCCTTTTCCAAAACACAAGGAATTTATATTAGAATCACATGTAATTTCATTATTGATTATTTTGTTTAGAATTACATGTAATTTTTAAATAATTACATGTAATTCTCATCATAATTACACGTAATTCTGTGTGAATTACATGTAATTCCTTTAAGAAGCCTATTTATTTCTTTTTAAAACCTCATGTATTCATGTAAATTATACCTTGTAGTCTATTTCTGTCGCTTTCTCTGCTGCGATTTCCTTGTCTTGTTCTTTTCTACTTTTGGTGTAAATAGTTCTGTAAGAATTTGCCGCTTTGTCTCTAATGTTGAAAGTCTCACATCCTTCGCTATTTTGTAAACCTTGTATCGTACAATTCCAGCAATCAGCATCTATTTCATGTTGAACAAATTCAAATATTGTCTTTGTATATATTCTTGCAGCATGACGTTCAATATCCAACATTCTTTTATATGTCGGAGCCGCATCAAGCGTTTGGAAGTCCAAATTCTCTTGCCTGTGTCTTTGACTTTCCATTGCTGATTCGTATGACATCATGAAACCAACAAGTGTTGAACCTTGGCTTGTGAAAATTTTAAAGAAAGAATTTTCACTTTCGGACCTTGAAGTCGTCATCATCAAGCCAAACAAAGGAGAGTCGAAAAAATAAAAGGGAATCCACATTTTTCTTAGATCATACATTTTTGTCATCCACTTATTTTCTTTCAAATAAAATTCATCTATCAATAACCCCCATCTCTCTTCGAACTTATTTGGTTCTATGACATATTCCAAATGAGCCTATCAAATCGTTCTTTGATAGCCCCTTTGTATATTTCTTCACAAATCTGTTTTGAAGATATAAAGTAATTAGCATTAACAAAATATTTTTTTCTAAAAATCACATGTAATTCACACAGAATTGCGTGTGATTAGCATTCATTCACTAACAAGGTATTTTTATTCCAAAAATCACATGTAATTTACACAGAATTACATGTGATTTGCATTCAACACTAACAAAATATTCACAAAGAAATAAAGTAGAATCACATGTGATTCTATTATGAATCACATGTGATTCATGAAAAACAGTTTCTAACTTGAACAAAAATACCTTAGATGGGATCTTTTGGGAAAGGTGCCACATGCATAGTCTGTGTTTTGTTGTTTTAAAAACGAATTCAATAGCTCTCTTCATGGCTCCATCCTGGTCGGTTACAATCATTGTCGGCTCTTTTCCGACGGCGGACAAAAATGATGTTAGCAACGACGTATATGATTCGGTATCTTCATGTAAAATCATCCCCGAACCAAGTGTCACACACTTTCTGTGATTGTCGATGCTAGTGAATGGTACAAACTTCATGTTGTACCTATATAACATATCAATGTATTAAAATCTTTATTCCTGAATCACATGTAAATCTATCAAGAATTACATGTAATTCTATGTGAATTACATGTAATTCAAATATTGTCTTTGTAATTCTAATAGAAATACATCTGATTAGAATTACATGTAATTCACACAGAATTACATGTAATTCACACTGAATTACATGTAATTCACACTGAATTACATGTAATTCACACAGAATTACATGTAATTAACTAATAAACAAGTATAAACATACAAGAATTACAAACAATTAACTTACATGTTGCTATTGAAGGTTGCTTCAAAAGATACTATGTCTCCAAACTCTTTGTAATAGCACATTGCAACTTCATCAGCCCAAAACATCGTGACCAGTTCATCATTTTCTACCTTATATTCAAATGTAAAGTTCAGCACATACAACTTTCTGTTTTCCAATTTGTTTATTAGCATTTGTGCAACATTTTCCCCAATAAATTCAGTAACATCCCTCTAAGCATTCTTAAAAGCAGCAGTCGTCCCATGAACATATTCATCACCACCTTTGATGCTACTTAAAAGTTGTGAGCACGTGTTGCACCAAGTTTATTTGCTGCAGCTTTTACAACAAACATCTTTTCGTATTGAGGCATTTTTCGTTGTTTCTTTGTATAGTGTTGGTACACTTCTGGTAGATGATGGTGGTTGTGTTTTGCTATAAATTGTACCAACTTGTATTTTCCAGTAACAATATCCAACAGTAACTTTATCTGAGCTTTGCAACCAGTCACGTGGTGCGTTGTGTTTCTAATTTGTTTACATTCATTTTTTGTATCCAATGTGTCAAAATCAACACGAGTTGGTTTTCCTTCTTTGTTACAAGTAATGTACTTGTGTTTTACCATTCCTGATTTTGTTTTACTTTGTCCTGATTTTTTAACTTCAAAGCCTCCCTTTTCAGCATAATTTGAATACATATCAAAAGCTTCTTCCAATGTATCATAAGTATCTCCCTCTTTTGGTATACGAATTCCATGTACACGAGGCTCCCAATTTACTGATCCATCGGGTGTTTCATCTTGCGCAAAAACTGTTGGTCTTGGGGTCCTCATACCTGTATTTAAAAAACAGAATTACATGTGATTTCCATTCAACACTAACAAACTATTTTATTACAAAAATTACATGTAATTCACACAAAATTACATGTAATTTCCATTCAACACTAATAAACCATTTTATTACAAAAATTACATGTAATTCACACAAAATTACATGTAATTTCCATTCAACACTAACAAACCATTTTATTACAAAAATTACATGTAATTTCCATTCAACACTAACAAACCATTTTAATACAAAAATTACATGTAATTTCCATTCAACACTAATAAACCATTTTAATACAAAAATTACATGTAATTCACACAGAATTACATGTAATTTCCATTTAACACTAACAACCCACTTTTTTTACAAAAACTACATGTAATTCACACAGAATTACATGTAATTTCTATTCAACACTAACAAAACAACCTCAGAATGAAAATTTACCTAGAAAACCTTCTTTTACTTTTTCTGAAGAACACTGTTCTGATGCATCATTTTTATTCAAATCAAGTAGAGAAACCACTACCATAACGTCATCTAAATCAGGTTCATCCATCTTTCTGCTTGATTAGGGTTTCGGCGAGTTTTTTTTATTTTCCGGCGAGGGTTACAAGCTTTTATGAATAAATAGGTTATAGATTTGTTATAGTAATGGTTTTCGGCGAAGGTTTTGTTATTTGTATATCATTCCGGTGAGATAGATTTTAGATCTGAGTGTTTGTTAGATCGGGTTGTTAGAGAGAATAACGGTAGAGAGAGAAAGTGTAAAACCCGCATGCTCTTACCATGAATAGTACCCTTAGGATTGTACGTACTAGATTAAAACCTTCCTATATAGCATGATTACGATTACGTGTTAGGAGTTTACGTAGTACGTACGTGTTAGAACACGGTAAGTATTTACTACGCACGATCACGAAATATTTATTTGACGATAATTAATCACGAACATGCGATCATGAAATCATGAACGTAATTAAAACACGAACTATTATTAATTACGTATATATATTTATTACGAGCGTAATTAAATATATTAGATCACGATATTTACGTAACGAGAACACTTAAAACATGAACACAAATAATCAAAAACGTTTAACTTAACAACGAGACACGGAAAAAGGTACGGGTATCCCAAGTGGGGCCTCTACCCGCGGCTACAAGGGCAAATGGGCCAAGCCCATTTGTCAATTTTACTAAAAGGGAAAAAGGGGATTTTCACTACTCATTTAATTTTTACAGAAGATTTTTAGAAAAACCTAAAAACCCTCCTCCCTTGTCTCCTTTGTGCCGCCACCCTACAACCACCACAAGAAGGTGGTTTGTGATCTTGGATCTTGGAATTTTGCTTGGTGATCGTGTTTGTTCTTCATCCTTTTGATCCACGAATTCGGTAAATCCTTTTTAAACCTTTTCTTTTGATTTAATCTTTTTATAAATCAAGAACATGTTATGTTTTTACAAAAACCTAATAATTAAACATGTATCTAACATGATTTGGGGTTAAATAAAATCAAAGGTATGTTTTAAGGGGTGTTTGTTTTTGGCCGCAGGCTGCACAGAACCCGAAGGGGTTTCGGTTTGACCAAGCCGACCACCACCAAGACCATACGGTCTTGGTTGGTGCGTGTGGGTCCCATGGCAGCAGTAAAACACGGGGTACCCCGAGTTGATTCGGGGTACGGTGTCGTTTTCATGTCCGGTTCATTGTTTTTAGTTTTGATCGGGTTCATGGTGTATGTTTAGTTTTTTTTAATGTTTATGATCTTATGTTAAAAATTAAATTAATAAAATGATATGATTAATTTAATAACATGACTTAGGTTATTTAATTATTAATAATCATGGAATTAATTAACCTAAGTATTTGTATATTTAAGACTTATAATTAATTAATTATTTTAAAACCATGGATATAATTAATTAATTAACATGACTTAGGTTATATTATTAATATATAATAATACATATTTTAACCTAAGTATTTAACTTATTTAATTAAAAACATGTTATACTTTAATTAAATATTTTAACTTATAGTTTAATTTAATTACATGAAATAAATATTAAACTATACATTATATCATATGACTTAGGAAATAATCATGAGAACACTTAGGCTTATATACTTAGCTTATTTAACCAGCTTATTTCTAATTATGGAAACTTTCTATTTTTAGAAACTTAATTAAATAAGGCAGCTAATCTATTTATGGAAACCTTCTATTTTTAGAAACCTATTTATTTCAGGCAGCTGATCTATTTATGGAAACTTATTTAATTAAGGCAGTTGATCTATTTATGGAAACTTTCTATTTTTAGAAACTTATCTATTTTAAGCAGTAATTCTATTTTTGGAAACTTTCTATTTTTGGAAACTTTCTATTTTTGGAAACTTTCTATTTTTGGTAACTTTCTATTTTTGGAAACTTTCTATTTTTGGAAACTTTCTATTTTAGGAAACCTGCTATTTTTGGAAAGTTACTTATTATTTCACAGTAAGTATAATAACACATGAAATACCAGAAATACTTAATCAGATTAAACAGAATATAAGATAAAACACAGTTTAAGGCTTTAAAACAGTAAAACATGGTAAGAACACATAAAATAAGCTAAGACATGACATAAAACCAGCTACGTATTTAGTAAGCAGATACTTATTCATGTATGTATTTATGTAGCACTAGTGATTCGGAAGTAGGATTCCTCTCAGTTCATCTTCTTCGTTCACTGGACATAAGGTACGGATTCCCGTCCTTTCAGTATGGACATTCTTTCCTTATTAGGACTCCCCGTATGCAGCCAACTGTTTTCCCGTAGTATAGTTACGTGTTTGATTGCTTATGTTTAATTAAGTTTACCTATAGCCATATACATGCATGACCAGTTTCACCTAGTTATGGAGGTACCATAACCATAACATTAGAGGCACTGATGTTATGACTTCACCACGGCGGAGTGATTGCTCATGGCGTCCCTTCAGCTTTTGGCCATTTATTTATATTTATCATGTGGGGCGTATGGGTGCATCCTAGCTACATGTTTTATTCAGGATTTCATGGTGAATGTGGTGTATGCCTTGCATCCTTCACAAGGAGCTGATCCCTCCTACCCAAAAACCAGTATATTAAATTAGAGGAAGCCCCTCTAATTTGCATGATGAGGTCACCCTCCAAGTATTCATGCACGGTGGATTTTCATGACCTATATTGTCTAACGGTAAAATATGACAAACAGTTTTATAAGATAAACATAAGACTTTTCAAACTATTAAACCAGTTTTATCAAGACTTAACCAGGTTACTCGGGACTTAGTTTTCTTCCGCTGTTATTATGTTATATGCTTATCCTATTCATGCTTTATGGTATATCCGTGCACTGAGCGTATTGCTCAGCCATTTTCCTTTTCTATGTTCCCAAAACGGCAGGTACTCAGGGACGCTCGTAGACACTAAGAGTACGTGCATATGGACTGGAAGCTGTCTAGCCTTCTTTACTTTATGCATTTCCTTTCTTATGATACATTTGCTTTGGACATTGTTTAGTCCTTTCCTTTACTATACTATGTTTGTGTGTGATGAGCTTTACTTTTGGACTACCGATGTTGGATTCCGGTATTTTCCTTTTATGGTCAAGTAATGCTTAGACATTTTTCCTTGTATGCTTTGATGACACGCCATAATTGCATGTGAAATTTCCATTATCAGAATGGGGTGTTACAATTATAGTATCAGAGCCAAGGCTTCGACCTGTAGGCTCTCAAATATGACCTGTGATTAGTGGGTAGTCACTACGGTCTTCCTAGAACTGACAGTTGTTTTCATGCATTCATCATTTTTAAGCATACATATACATGTCATTGTTGCAGGGTTTTTGACTAAGTAATGGTTGGTACAGGACTGGCCCTATTTAGTCGCATGTGTTTTATCGAAACTTTTAGATTTGGGACCGACCCATAGGCGTCTCCTCGCTATGTCTTTTGTTTTGGGTAAACTGACCAGAGGCGTTCACTCTCGAGCATACAAAAGTTTTCATAAAACTGCATCATACATACATAAAATTTTCTTGCATAAAATTTTTCTCGTGAAATTTTAGTATACATTTTTTCTTGTATATATATATTTTATGTTTTGATCTGTTTAATCATATGTTTTATGTTATACTGTCAGATGGTTCTCACACGCGAACAGGAGCAGCTCAATGCTACAATTCAGGCTGCCATGCAAGCCTTGCTTCCTCAACTGAGGAATGACATCAAGGCTGAAGTTCAAGCTGCCAACAATCAGCAGCATAATCAGCCACCTCCTCCTCCTCCAGTGAAATTAGCAGTATGGCTGGAGAGATTCAACAAGCTCCGCCCTCGAGCTTTTGAGAAGACAGATAGCCCCAGCGATGCTGAAAGCTTGTTGGCACACATCGAGAAGATTTTCAACGCTATGGGCTGTGACCCCGCATACAAGGCGAGGTTGGCATGCTATCGGTTCGAAGGCGATGTACTCAACTGGTGGTTAGCATTGATGCAGTCTGAAGGTGGTGACGAGTGGGTTGCTGGTTTGACTTGGGCTCAGTTCAAGGACAGGGTGATGGAGCAGTTCTTTCCCAAGGCTGAGCAAGACAAGCTCAAGAGAGAGTACCATGGGATCCGACAGAGAGCTGGGGAGAATAGCAACGAGTTTATGCAGCGCTTTCTTTGCTTAGCTGGTTTCCTTGGTGCGGCAGCAGGTACTCCTGAAGAGCAGGCACATCACTTTAGATGGGCTCTTCGCACATCGGTCGCAAACAATCTGGTGTGTGCTACGTTCAACACTGTAGCACAAGTGGTCGATGCAGCACGAAAACTGGAGATGCTGCATGAGAGAGATGAGTTCGGGGAAGCTGAAAGACCAGACAAGAGGTAAACCTTCGTATTCAAGCGATGACCAATCCGTATACTTTCCATATGTCAATTATTCATCTCTTAAATGTATCTTCCAGGCAGAAAACTGGGGACCGGTCTCAGCCGGCTACTCAGCAGCAGCCTCATCAGCCCAAGGGAAACGGTCAGACTAACAATCGTTCTGCTACGGATAGGCGTGGCGGTAATGACAATTACCGTAACAACGCTGGGCATTCCAACAGCAGCAGGTCCTAATACTTACGCATTTCCTTATGTTTTCATGTTATAACTCATATTCTGACACTTTAACAAAAACTTCTACCAGGAACCATGGAAACGGTAGGGACCAGAACCAGAGAGGTTCGCAGCCTAGCCGTCCAGCTATCACTGGTATTCAATCTTACGTTTATCCGTTTTGTCCTTTGTACCCAATTACCATGTCTTATGTAAAATGTTTTATCAGGTTCTCAGCCAGCCAGAGCACCTACTAGAGGATACACTCGTCCTCTTTGCTCTACTTGCCACCATAGGCACCCAGGACCATGTCGCCGTAATACTGATGCGTGCTTCAAGTGTGGTCTTCCTGGCCATATTATGAAGGATTGCCGTAAGGGCGAGATGGAAGGTACATCGGGACATGCTGATACCAAGCCGCCTCCTACTGTCGGGCGTATCTACACGACATCTCGAGACCAGGCCAACAAGTCTACAGGTACCATCACTGGAATCTTGTATATGTATGATCAAGCTGCATGTGTTCTTTTCGATACGGGTGATACTCACTCGGTTATTTCTACTGCTTATGCTAAGAACATTAGGATGCCTCCCTTGCCACTAGAAAATAGGCTTACTAGTTCCACGCCTTTGAGGGACTCTGTATTAATCAACCATGTATACAAGAGTCTTCCCCTAGAATTTGACGATAAGGTTCGACCTGTCGACGCACTTCCGCTGGACATGAATGACTTCGACATGATTTTGGGCATGGATTGGCTATCCAAGCATCATGCTACCATAGACTACCATTCATATCGAGTTATCTTCGGTGATGTTAATGCACCAGAGTACATTCATAATGGGTTCATACCCGGACAATCTGTACAAGTCATATCTACCCTGCAAGCGCGTACACTACTGTCACATGGTTGCGAGGGTTATCTAGCTACGGTTCACGACATGGATACTGAATCTCCATCAATTCAGGATCAACCTATAGTGTCGGAATTCCAAGATGTTTTTCCAGCAGAACTTCCAGGCATACCACCTGCACGAGAAGTGGAATTTAGTATCGAGCTAATTCCAGGAGCTGAACCAATCTCCAAGGCTCCTTATCGCATGGCTCCCATAGAGCTGAAGGAGCTGAAGGATAACCTGCAAGAACTTCTTGAACGAGGTTTCATTCGACCGAGCGCATCTCCATGGGGCGCACCGGTTTTGTTTGTTAAGAAGAAGGACGGCAGTATGTGTCTTTGCATAGACTATCGCGAGCTCAACAAGATTACCATTCGGAATAGGTATCCACTGCCACGCATTGACGATCTGTTTGACCAACTCCAAGGGGCCAAACACTTCTCCAAGATTGATCTTAGGTCAGGCTACCATCAACTACGGGTCAAGGAGCAGGACATCGCTAAGACTGCTTTTCGTACCTGTTATGGCCACTACGAGTTTGTAGTTATGCCATTTGGTCTGACAAATACTCCAGTAGTGTTCATGGATTTGATGAACAGAATCTTCCATGAATTTCTGGACAAGTTCGTCATTGTCTTCATCGATGACATCCTGATTTTCTCAAAGTCCAAGGAGGAACACGAAGACCATCTTCGTACAGTACTACAGATTCGTCGCCAGAAGCAGCTGTATGCTAAATTCTCCAAGTGTGAGTTCTGGTTAGACAAGGTGGCATTCTTAGGTCACATTGTATTAGCAGAAGGAATCACTATGGATCCAGCGAAGGTTGAGGCCATTACTAAGTGGCCAAGGCCGACATCAACGATGGAAGTCTGCAGTTTCTTAGGCTTAGCTGGCTATTACCATAGGTTCGTGGAGAACTTTTCCCGCCTAGCACTACTATTAACCAAACTGATGCGGAAAGGGGAGAAATTCGTTTGGACTGAAGATCGAGAGAAGAGCTTTAAAGACCTGAAGCAGAAGCTAGTATCTGCACCTATTCTTACTCTACCATCTGGTACGGGTGGATTTCAAATCTACAGCGATGCATCGGGGAAGGGACTTGGTTGTGTTCTCATGCAACATGGGAAAGTGATCGCGTACGCTTCACGGTAGCTTAATCCGTATGAAGAAAATTACCCCACGCACGACCTGGAACTTGCTGCAGTCATGTTTGCATTAAAGATATGGAGGCACTACTTATATGGAGAATCATGTGACATTTTCACGGACCACAAGAGCTTGAAGTATATCTTCACTCAGCGTGAATTGAACATGAGGCAGAGGAGATGGTTAGAGCTGTTGAAGGATTATGACATTAATCTACAGTATCATCCCGGAAAGGCAAAGGTAGTAGCAGATGCTCTTAGCAGGAAGTCTGGAATGATCAACGGAATTAAAATCGAAGAGGAAATCATAAGAGACTTGGAGCGACTAGACATCGAGTACATGGTACGTGGACAACACGGTTACTGGGCTAATCTTAGAGTAGAACCCGAGTTATTATCTAAGATCAAGGAAGCTCAGAAGGATGACGGAGAAATCTAGGCGATAGTACAGAATTTGGAGAAGCAGACAGAATTCAGAGTAGATGCAGATGGTATCGTATGGCAGGGCACGAGACTTTGTGTTCCTGATGACCAAGAACTCCGGGAAGCCTTGTTAGCTGAAGCTCATAGCTCCCCATTCTCGATACATCCTGGTTCGACTAAGATGTACCATGACATCAAGCAGTACTTTTGGTGGAGTGGTATGAAACAGGATGTGGCCACTTACGTCTCCAAATGTCTTACCTGCCAGCAGGTTAAGATCGAGCATCAGCGATCTGGCGGTCTCCTTCAACCGTTAGATATCCCAGAGTGGAAGTGGGACAAAATCACCATGGATTTTGTTACCGGTCTTCCGCCTACCAAGAGGAAGCACGATGCAATTTGGGTTATCGTAGATCGACTTACCAAATCAACTCATTTCTTACCGATCCGCAAGGAAGATCCGGTAAGTAAACTCGCAGATACGTACAGAAGAGAGATCATGAGACACCACGGTGCACCATCCAGCATCATCTCAGACAGAGATCCTCGATTCACTTCGCGCTTTTGGAAGAGTCTGCAAAAAGCTTGGGGTACACAACTTAAGCTTAGCACGGCTTTTCATCCTCAAACGGACGGACAGTCGGAGCAAACCATCTAGACATTGGAAGATATGTTGAGGTCATGTGCGTTGGAATGGACGGGTGATTGGGACGAATACATCTGTTTGGTAGAGTTTACATACAAAAACAGTTGGCACGCAAGTATCAAGTGTGCTCCATTTGAGATGTTGTATGGCAGAAAGTGTCGCGCCCCAATCTGCTGGGATCAGGTTGGTGAGCGAACACTTGATGGACCGGAAATCATAGAGATGACCAATGAGAAGATCGCAGTAGCTAAGCAAAAAATTCAGGAGGCACGGTCACGTCAGAAGAGTTACGCCGATAAGCATCATAGGGATATACACTTTAATGTAGGAGATCATGTCTTCCTTAAGGTTTCGCCGGCACGTGGTGTTAGACGCTTCGGGATTAAAGGGAAGCTCATTCCTCGTTTCATCGGACCGTTTGATATCATTGAACGAGTCGGTGAAGTATCTTACCAATTGGCGTTACCTCCGCAGCTTTCGCATGTGCACAATGTGTTTCATGTGTCCTTACTCAGAGGGTACCAGTATCATCCCCTTCACATGGTTCAGTATCCACTGGAACAGATACGTGAAGATCTCACTTTTATAGAAGAACCCGAACCAGTTCTTGACAGACAAGAACGAGTCATGAGAAAGAAGACGATTCCATTCGTCAAAATTCTATGGAGGGATCATACCGAGCGGGAAGCCACTTGGGAAACGGAGGAGTATATCTGGGATTCTTACCCTCATTTCATATTTTGAATTCGGGTATGTTCTTCTTTTCCAGTTTACTTTATCTATAATTCGGGGACGAATTATTCTTTTTAGGGGAGAAGAGTTGTAAAATCCGCATGCTTTTACCATGAATAGAACCCTTAGGATCGTACGTACTAGATTAAAACCTTCCTATATAGCATGATTACGATTACGTGTTAGGAGTTTACGTAGTACGTACGTGTTAGAACACGGTAAGTATTTACTACACACGATCACGAAATATTTATTTGACGATAATTAATCACGAACATGCGATCATGAAATCATGAACGTAATTAAAACACGAACTATTATTAATTACGTATATATATTTATTACGAGCGTAATTAAATATATTAGATCACGATATTTACGTAACGAGAACACTTAAAACACGAACACAAATAATCACAAACGTTTAACTTAACAACGAGACACGGAAAAAGGTACGGGTACCCCAAGTGGGGCCCCTACCCGCGGCTACAAGGGCAAATGGGCCAAGCCCATTTGTCAATTTTACTAAAAGGGAAAAAGGGGATTTTCACTACTCATTTAATTTTTACAGACGATTTTTAGAAAAACCTAAAAACCCTCCTCCCTTGTCTCCTTTGTACCGCCACCCTACAACCACCACAAGAAGGTGGTTTGTGATCTTGGATCTTGGAATTTTGCTTGGTGATCGTGTTTGTTCTTCATCCTTTTGAACCACAAATTCGGTAAATCCTTTTTAAACCTTTTCTTTTGATTTAATCTTTTTATAAATCAAGAACATGTTATGTTTTTACAAAAACCTAATAATTAAACATGGATCTAACATGATTTGGGATTAAATAAAATCAAAGGTATGTTTTAAGGGGTGTTTGTTTTTTGCCGCAGGCTGCACCGAACCCGAAGGGGTTTCGGTTTGGCCAAGCCGACCACCACCAAGACCATACGGCCTTGGTTGGTGCGTGTGGGTCCCACGGCAGCAGTAAAACACGGGGTACCCCGAGTTGGTTCGGGGTACGGTGTCGTTTTCATGTCTGGTTCATTGTTTTTAGTTTGGATCGGGTTCATGCTGTATGTTTAGTTTTTTTTATGTTTATGATCTTATGTTAAAAATTAAATTAATAAAATGATATGATTAATTTAATAACATGACTTAGGTTATTTAATTATTAATAATCATGGAATTAATTAACCTAAGTATTTGTATATTTAAGACTTATAATTAATTAATTATTTTAAAACCATGGATATAATTAATTAATTAATATGACTTAGGTTATATTATTAATATATAATAATACATATTTTAACCTAAGTATTTAACTTATTTAATTAAAAACATGTTATACTTTAATTAAATATTTTAACCTATAGTTTAATTTAATTACATGAAATAATTATTAAACTATATATTATATCATATGACTTAGGAAATAATCATGAGAACACTTAGGCTTATATACTTAGCTTATTTAACCAGCTTATTTCTAATTATGAAAACTTTCTATTTTTAGAAACTTAATTAAATAAGGCAGCTAATCTATTTATGGAAACCTTCTATTTTTAGAAACTTATTTATTTCAGGCAGCTGATCTATTTATGGAAACTTATTTAATTAAGGCAGCTGATCTATTTATGGAAACTTTCTATTTTTAGAAACTTATCTATTTTAAGCAGTAATTCTATTTTTAGAAACTTTCTATTTTTGGAAACTTTCTATTTTTGGAAACTTTCTATTTTTGGAAACTTTCTATATTTGGTAACTTTCTATTTTTAGAAACTTTCTATTTTTGGAAACTTTCTATTTTAGGAAACCTGCTATTTTTGGAAAGTTACTTATTATTACACAGTAAGTATAATAACACATGAAATACCATAAATACTTAATTAGATTAAACAGAATATAAGATAAAACACAGTTTAAGGCTTTAAAACAGTAAAACGTGGTAAGAACACATAAAATAAGCTAAGACATGACATAAAACCAGCTACGTATTTAGTAAGCAGATACTTATTCATGTATGTATTTATGTAGCACTAGTGATTCGGAAGTAAGATTCCTCTCAGTTCATCTTCTTCGTTCACTGGACATAAGGTACGGATTCCCGTCCTTTCAGTATGGACATTCTTTCCTTATTAGGACTCCCCGTATGCAGCCAACTGTTTTCCCGTAGTATAAGTTACGTGTTTGATTGCTTATGTGTAATTAAGTTTACCTATAGCCATATACATGCATGACCAGTTTCACCTAGTTATGGAGGTACCATAACCATTACATTAGAGGCACTAATGTTATGACTTCACCACGACGGACTGATTGCTCGTGGCATTCCTTCAGCTTTTGGCCATTTATTTATATTTATCATGTGGGGCGTATGGGTGCATCCTAGTTACATGTTTTATTCAGGATTTCATGGTGAATGTGGTGTGTGCCTTGCATCCTTCACAAGGAGCTGATCCCTCCTACCCAAAAACCAGTATATTAAATTAGAGGCAACCCATCTAATTTGCATGATGAGGTCACCCCTCCAAGTATTCATGCACGGTGGATTTTCATGACCTATATTGGCTAACGGTAAAATATTACAAACAGTTTTATAAGATAAACATAAGACTTTTCAAACTATTAAACCAGCTTTATCAAGACTTAACCAGGTTACTCGGGACTAAGTTTTCTTCTGCTGTTATTATGTTATATGCTTATCCTATTCATTCTTTATGGTATATCCATGCACTGAGCGTATTGCTCAGCCGTTTTCCTTTTCTATGTTCCAAAAACGGCAGGTACTCAGGGACGTTCGTAGACACTAAGAGTACGTGCATATGGACTGGAAGCTGTCTAGCCTTCTTTACTTTATGCATTTCCTTTCTTATGATACATTTGCTTTGGACATTGTTTAGTCCTTTCCTTTACTATACTATGTTTGTGTGTGATGAGCTTTACTTTTGGACTACCGATGTTTGATTCCGGTATTTTCCTTTTATGGTCAAGTAATGTTTAGACATTTTTCCTTGTATACTTTGATGACACGCCATAATTAGAATGGGTGTTACAGAAAGTGAGAGGGTTGTGTGTTTTTTTATTGTTTATATATGGTGTTTGTTTTTAATATTGATCGTTGGATGATGGAAAATTGGATGGCCTAGATTGCTTCCTTCCTTCTTTTTTGGTAGCATATTCTATGAGGATCTCACCTCATACGTAAAAACGTATTTTCAACAAGTTCAAATATAATCACAAAGTTAGGATATAAGTTTGATCCTTTTACCAACGATTGGTTTTATAATTTTTAAGCCAAAGATTCGTATAGTTAACCAAGTTAGGTAAATCCCACTTGATGTTGGATTTCATAAATTGTTGTCTGTTAGTGTATATTTTGATGAAATTACACCTTCCGCTATACAGTAACATTTTTTTTGAACATCAGGAAATATAAACTAAAAATATAATCCGACAACATTCTTTTTCTACATGGGTAGGGGCCATAAAACATTGACAACATTCTTTTTCTACATGGGTAGGGGCCACAAAACATTCTCATGTCTTGTAAATTACTGTACAAATTTAATTCTTTTGTTAAATTTTGCATCTTTTGTACCTTTAATTCATTAAAAAGTGGAACATTGTCTTTTCGAATCAAGAAATTTGAGAATCTAAGACTTTAGAAAAGTCCGTGCACGTTCATAAGTAGATCACTGAAAAGATGTAATACATGATTATTCCTTGATAATACATCAATAACAAACAAAATGATGAATAGATATCCAAGCCAATTACCAAAGTCTAATTAGTTATGATTATCATACATGCTTCTTTAGAGACCTCTACCTCCGTAACCAGCATTTCTGAATAACATTTGTTTAATGTCCTCCGAACTTGCTAGCACTTGATTTTCCGGTGCCTGAAAATCGATGTTTATATCATCACAAAAACAATTGATAGACGTAATTAAACAAGCGTACACATGTGTAAGATAAATAAGACCATGTACCTCATAACATGAAGCATGAAGGGTAAAATCGCCAAAAGAGCTAATGGCACATTGTCGAATGTTTAGGCCTAACGGCTCAATAGTGTTCACCGTAGAAAATAACAATCCTGGCTTCGGTGCACAACAAATCTGTATTCGAGTGTCAATGTCTCTCTTCTCTACTTCAAACTACAAAAGATGTTTCAAGAATTAGTCTGTGTTAATTGTGAACCGAGAGTGCGTGTGTGTGCGTGCATATTGGAAATAAAATAGCACCTTCGGGGAGTTTCTTTCTTGTGTTTGATTCATGTTCGGGTATGTCTCTGGCACATGGCCGAAGGCATGCCACTACCGCCGAGGCAATTGCCACGTAGGAAAGAGACAGCAAACAAGATCTCCCATATCTTGGGAGACCTTGTTTTACCCAACAGGCAAGGCTTTATCTAATGGATCCAGCCATGATCCGCCGCCTACTTTACACTATTTCTTACCACAAGGTACTGTTCATAGCGCATGTCTCGATGACATCACTATACAGCCAGGTATGCTTTAACTTTGGGTACAAAAACCCCAAAGCATTTACTACACACAACAACACATAGTACATCACATTTACTTCTACTTAATATTATTCCTCCGGTATTTCACGTCGGAGCTTGGTCTCGGGTTCACACCTGGGGAGAGCTAACGTGCGTTCTATTATTGCAGGGTAGGCTAATCCTACGAGGATATCCTACACGAGACCGAAGCTTAATATCCTTGGGCCAAGTGCTTGCGGAAATTTGTTTCAACATTTGGCGCCATCCTTGGGACCCTAAACTCAAATCTCCAACTAGCTAAAATGTCGGGGCCTTTGGGGAGCGGGTCTCCTTTAACCATTTCACCAGAGCGTGATAATACCATCGGAGGAGGAGAGACAGAAACACCTTCCACGTTGCAGCAGAAAATCCTTGATAGTGTGAGTGAGTTGCGGAATTTGTTCGGACGTTATAACGCCGTTGGGCAAGAACCTCTTATGCCTATGAAGTTGGTCTTCAACGATGAGCCGCGAGATACTCATAGGGAGAGACCTGAAGCTGCAAAAACTCACAAACCTACTGACATGTCAGCTGAAGAGCTACAAAAACCATTCAAGGATGTCGTCTCCTCACTGTTTACCAGGAAGATTATTCAATTTTCGTCACCAAAGCACATCCTTCCGGCAAGACTGAAGTTGTATACTGGAGCCACAGATCCGAATGATCATATAACACGTTTCGTCGGTGCGGCCAACTCAGGAGAATGGCCCATGCTGGTATGGTGCAGATTTTTCCAACAGACGTTGGATGGGGCAGCGGGAGGATGGTTCGAAAGATTGCCGGCATGCAGCATAGGACATTGGGATGACCTGAGGGATCAATTCCTAGAAAGGTTTGCCTTGAGAAGGAAAAGTCACATGAGCCCCATGGAGATCACCAGCATCGTGAGGAGGGCTAATGAGTCGCTCCTAGTGTTCAAAGAAAAGTGGACTGATGAAGCCAGTTATATACAAGGGGTTCCGGAACTCTTGAAAATCTCTTCCTTTACAGCCGGAGCTAAGTGCCCAGAACTGTCTCGGCGCTTCACTGATAATGAACCAAAAACGGTAGCTGAAATGTTCAGGAGGGTAAATGATTTTGCTAAGTCCGAAGAGGCTTATAGAAACACTAAGTTACCGCAGGGTGAAGGAAGTGAAAGAGGAGGAAATGGTGTAAAGGATGACAAATACTTCTCAGGAAAGAATTTCAACCGCAACAAGAACAAAGGGGACTACAGGCCGAAGCCTACATACTCGCCATATCTCCCACCGACGAATCCAAACAACAGAAGGAAGAATCAGTATCAACGCTCCGGTCTAGAGACGTTGACAAAATTTCCCAAAGAAATTTTAGCAACAGAACTACAGCTTCAATTGCCTCAACCCCCACCCACAAAGGGCATGGTACGCCCAAAAAACATGGATAAATATTGTGATTACCATAGGGAAAAGGGTCACCTCACAAACGATTGTCATCAGTTGAGGAAGCAGTTAGAGGCAGCACTCGAATCTGGAAAGCTAAATCATTTGGTTAAAGATTTGAGGGGAAAAGTAAACAAGGGTAATCAAGGAAAAGGAAATGGAGGAGGTGAATACAAGGACATAACAATAAACATGATAAGCAGCAAGTATTGTGGGACGAAGCGAAAGGAGGTATGCTAGATCGAAGTTGATTGGATGAACGTTCCGATATACTTCCCTCTGGTCACCGAAGCTGAGGCTTCAGATAACCCCCTAACATTCGAAGCAGAAGTAGAGGGCTATTGGGTAAAGCATGTATTTGTTGATGAAGGTGAAACTATGGAGGTAATGTTTGAGCATTGTTTCATGAATTTGGATCCGGATATAAGACGAAGGCTGACCCCTGACCCTGTCAAGGTCCTAAGTTTCTCGGGTGAGGAAACACAACCATTAGGAAAAATCGAGCTAGAAGTAACATTCGGATCACATGGCGTGGAGAGAAAAAAAACAATGACCTTTTGTGTGATTAAAGCTCCATCACCTTACAATATCATCCTTGGCCGGACCGGGATCAGAAAGTTGAGAGTCGTACCTTCGACAATACACTCTGTAATGAAATTTCCCACTCCTGGTGGCATTGCCACGTTGAAGACTAAGGCGAGATCAATCTTTGAATGTAGGGTGATTGAAGATGGTCAAAAAATAGCAAAGGAGAAGGCTACGGCCGAGGGCAAAGAATTAGACAAATGGGTTGCTTTCGAAAAGTTCAATGAGCAGGAAAGGGTCGAAGGAGGGATAACAGAACAAGTCATCGTTCATCCCGGTTACCCAGAACAATTGGTGACCATTGGAAGGCTTTTCACGAAAAAGTGTAGGTTACAGCTGATAGATCTACTAAAAAATAGCACAAAGGTTTTCGCTTGGGAGCCATCGGATATGACGGGAGTCCCTAAGAGAATCATCAAGCACTCATTAAATGTGGATACGGCTAGAAAAATTGTGGCCCAAAAAAGGGGAACATTGGGCGAAGAAAAAAGTCGAGCAGTCCAAAGAGATGTGGCAGATCTGTTAAAAGCTGGTATAGTGAGGCCGGTCCGATACCCTACATGGATCTCTAACCCTGTCCTCGTAAAGCAGCCGGATGGTGATTGGCTAATGTGCATCGATTTCAAAAACCTTAACTCGGCATGCCCTAAGGATTATTATCCCCTACCCGACATCAATTTCAAGATTGGTTCGGTCATGGGTTTTAAGTTCAAGTGTTTTCTCGATGCATACAAGGGATACCACCAAGTGTTCATGGATAATGAAGACGAGGAGAAGACGGCTTTCTATACAGAAGAGGAGACATTCTGTTTACCAAAATGCCTTTTGGGCTCAAGAATGCTGGAGCCACATACCAACGATTGGTAGACTCGGCATTCTGGTCACAAATAGGAATAAATCTAGAAGCCTATGTTGATAATCTGATGATTAAGAGCAAAACTGAAGAGAAGATGATTGAAGACATCAATGAAACGTTTCATAACTTAAGGAAAATCAACATGAAACTCAACCCAAATAAGTGTTCTTTTGGGGTTGAAGAAGGGAAGTTCCTAGGATACATGGTGACTTCGGAAGGAATTCGAGCGAATCCTAAAAAGACGAAGGCCATCTCAGAAATGCGGTCACCTAGGACATGGAAGGAAATGCAAACCCTTAGTGGGAAGCTAGCAGCTTTGAATCGTTTTTTGTCCATGTCAGCAGAATGCTCGCTTCCATTTTTCGAAACCCTGAAAAACATAACAAAAGAAAATAAGAAAGAGTACCAGTGGACGGAACAGGCATAAAAGGCTTTTCAAGAGCTAAAAAAGGTAATTATGGAAATCCCTTCGTTAGCATCGCCATGGAAGAATGAAGTATTGTATGTGTATTTAGCCGCATCGAAAGAAGCAGTAAGTGGAGTTCTACTAGTAGAGAGGGAAGGCATCCAAAAACCAGTCCGGTACGTAAGCAGAACGCTACATGATGCCGAGACGAGGTACTCAACACTAGAGAAGCTAGCTTTCGCCTTGCTACACCTTTCAAGAAGGCTCCGTAGATATTTCGAGGCACATGACATCCGTGTCATAACCGACCAACCACTGAAGCAAATATTGGGAAAATCTGAATCATCCGGAAGGTTGGCGAAGTACTCTATAGAGCTGGCAATGTATGAAATATTCTATGTGTCACGGAACTCGGTCAAAGGTCAAGTTTTGGCAGATTTCCTCAACGAAGCACCTCTAGGCCAGGAAGGAAAGATGGAAATATATGAAATCAATGAGCAAGTAGAGCAGGAAGTAGCTTGGACGCTGTATACCGACAGAGCATCCAGCTCAAAAAGGGTAGGAGTTGGTCTGGTGTTGACTAACCCAGAAGAGATGGAGTTTACATATGCTTTAAGGTTCAATTTCAATTGCTCCAACAACGAAGCAGAATATGAGGCATTATTGGCTGGATTACGGTTAGCAAGGAAAATAGGGGTAAAGATCCTAGAATCCAAAGTAGACTGTAAGCTTGTGGCTTGTCAGCTGGATGGGGAATTTGTTGCCAGTGATGACAGGATGATGAAGTACCTAACCAAAGCCAAAATCATCACATGCTTCACAAAGTTCAATATCATGCATGTGGCAAGAACCAAGAACCAAAAGGCAGATGTCCTCAGCAAGCTTGCATCAGTGGCGTTCAACCACCTCACCAAGGAAATCCTAGAGTCCCGGTCAATAGATGCTCAAGAAGTGAATGACATAGTGCAAGAGGAAGGGGAAAACTGGATGACACCCATTCGGAAATGCTCGGAAGATGGCATATGGCTGAAAGACCCTAATGAAGCTAGGGCGATGAGAATGAAGATAAGCCAATACACCATAGAAAATGATGTGATGTTCAAAAAGTCCTATTTATCTCCAATGCTAAGGTGTGTGGGTCCGGTTCAAGCCAACTACATCATCAGAGAAGTCCATGAGGGGTCATGTGGAATGCACTCTGGTACAAGGTCGGTGGTAGCAAAGATCATGAGACAAGGATATTACTGGCCCACCATGCACCAAGATACATGGGAAGAAATCTCCAAGTGTGATGCATGTCAGATACATGGACCGGTGCCAAGGCTTCCTAAGACAATACTGACTTCCATTATGTCACCATGGCCCTTCTATCAATGGGGAATGGACATCCTGGGTCCAATTGATGGATCTCCATGAAATGTGAAATTTGTAATCGTGGCAATCGACTACTTCACAAAATGGATAGAAGCAAAGCCTCTGGCAAGAGTGACCGGGAAGGAGGTAAAAACGTTTGCTTGGAAGAACATCGTGTGCATGTTCGGACTACCCAGGGTCATTGTAACAGATAATGGAAAACAGTTGGTGGAAGGAACATTGAGGAAATGGTGTGAAAAATGGGGAATCAAGCAAATGAACACCGCCGTCGCTCATCCGCAAGCTAATGGGTTGGTTGAAAGGGCCAATAAGTCTCTAATGCATGGACTCAAAGCCCGTTTAGGAAGGAACTTGACAGGATGGGTCGATGAACTCCCTCATGTATTGTGGGCCCATAAGACAATTTTAAAAACAAGTAATGGAGAAACACCATTCAGCTTAACATATGGGAGCAAAGCAGTAATCCCAGCAAAGATGGGAGTCTCATTCGCAAGAACCCTCCTGTTCAACGAAGGAAACAATGAGGAAGAGCTCCGGCTAAATCTGGACTTGTTGCAGGAGCGGCGAGAGACCGCATCCATCGAAGAAGCAAAGTATAAGAAAAAGGTTGAGTAATATTACAACGAAAGGGTGAAACTTTACAACTTCAAATTAGGTGATTTTGTCTATCGACGAAATGAGGCCAGTAGGGTCAAGAAGATTGGCAAGCTTGGTCCCAACTGGGAAGGCCCTTACAGGGTAAAAGAAGCATACCATAATGGTTCGTACAAGCTTGAGACTATGGATGAATGCGAGATACCAAGAACATGGCATGCAATCAATCTCCAAAAATGTTTTATGTAAGGAAAACAATGTAATGGAGAAAAAAATTGAATGAATGAAATTTTCACTTTTGTTTAGGTAACACAACTTTCATTACGTTTGCAATCCTCGGAGTAGCTAACCGAAGGATTACAAAATTGTAAAAACTCTAAGTGTTTGGATGCGCTCGAAGGGGCAGTCCGGAGGACAAAGTAAAAGCGGCCATGTGCCGATGTCCTCCCATGTAAATTATAAGAAAAAACACTCTAAGTGTTGGGATGCGCCCGAGAGGAAATCCGGAGGACAAAGTGAAAGCGGCCATGTGCCGATGTCCTCCCATATATAAATTATAAGAAAAAACAATAAGTGTTGGGATGCGCCCGAGAGGCAATCTGGAGGACAAAGTAAAAGCGGTCATGTGCCGATGTCCTCCCATGTAAACTATAAGAAACACTCATAAGTGTCTGGATGCTTCATAGTAAAGTTAAGCATCATCACATGATTTAACTCCTCGGCTAGACGCCGAAGGATAAGTGCTGTAAAACCTATCTACCACTAAATAAAGACTAAAAATATGAACAACAAGTAATACATGCATTATATTTCACATATAGGAAGATACAAATACACATTGTTTTGTCACAAGTTTAAACCATCAAGCACCCGTTACGTGACACGAAAGATGTTATAGCAAAAGTAAAAGTCAGGAAATTATTACAAAGACTTAGAAATATTGTTTGTTACAAGCCTGTCCCGGCATACCAGAGGCAAAGGACTATTCAAAGAACAGAAGCATCGGCTTCGTAATCTATCTTCTTTTCTTCTTGATTTTGGGATGAGGGTCCAGAGGAGTCAATAACTTTCTGAGTAACGTTGGAAGCTGCGGCTGAAGGAAGCTCGCTCACCGTGGGCAAGGATGGTCCGCACTCAGGCTCCAGTTGTAGCAAATCACCCACAGACAAAGAATAAGAAGAGGATACCTTTTCAATAAAGGGATATGAGGAAACAAACAAAGCATCACAAGCAGCAACCCAGGTTGACAAGGCATCCTTCTTAATGTTTTTGACCTTCGACAAAATGGTCTTCACCTGTGCCGCAGTCCTGCCAAGACCAGTAGACTTCATAAAACCAGCGGAGAAGGCCACGCTACATGTCGCGCCAAGAGACCTACGGTACTCATAGCTTCCAAGCAATTTCCTAACCAAGCATGGTTTCTCGTCCCGGATTAGCATCTGTTTGTCGACTTCTGCTTGACTAAGGAGAACCGTGAGATGTTTGTTGTTCGTCTCGGCAGTAGAAAGCTTTCCAGAAACTTCTATGAACTGGCGATTCTTAAGGGAAAGTTGCTCTGTGGCTTCAGCTGCGGTTTTCTTGAGAGCCTCGTTCTCCTCTTCAAGCACTCGAACACGAAGATTCAGCTCCTCTTCATTCTTGGCACATGCAGAATGAGACTCCTTAAGCTTTTGATGAGAGACTTTTAAGCGATCCAACAAGTCTTGCCCTTGGGAGAATGACTCTTTCTCAGCAAAATGAGAGTTAGCCATATCAACATACTTACTATGAAGCTTCCCATAACGCTTCATCAACTCTGTTGCGGCAATGGTACTCTGAGCGATGGTCCGGCAACTATGACGAAGGACGTCATAGTTGGACATTGCTTTTAGATGTTGGTCATCGGCAGGAGTGGCAAGATGGTATAAAAACTCCTTAGCAGCGTAGTTGAAATTGACTCTCACATCCTCATTCAACCTCCAATCCGGAATAAACTTTGGGGGTTCAAATTCTTCTCCTGCTACATACGAAGGGGTCAATACACATATGCATATATATATATATATATATATATATATATATATATATATATATATATATATATATATATATAAGGGTGAAAGCAAACAACAAGAAGAGACGAAAAGGAAGAAAGTAAAAAAAACTCACCAGCAACTTGTGAATCATGCTCAACATGAGGTGAGGAATGATCACTCACATGCACACTCGAAGGAGATTTCTCTCTATGATCAGAACCTCTAGCCGAAGCTTGAGAATGGGGTTTCGCAACACTGATAAGTTGAGTAGAATGAGTCTTCTGGGAGTCCGCTTTGGAGTCGGACTGAACGGTCTGACGACTTTTGTTTAGATTTTACTAGGTTCAATTGTTCGTTTCTCGGTATTTTAACGAATTGATTTCCGGTTCAAAATGCGACTCAATTATTTTTGGTGAGACAAATATTTTTTGGTTGTTTTTGAAATTAAATCGCAAGACGTTAAAATAAATGACGTTAAAGTAAAGCTAAAACTAACTAAAACATAAATGGTGTAAAATTAAAGACGTTAAAAGTAAATTAATTAAATGACGAGAAATTAAAATTTGACGAAAAGTAAATTCGAAAATTAAATAAGACAAAACAAGTAAAAATAAATTGACGTAAAAATAAGACGAAACAATTAAAATACAGTTAATTAAAAATGGCGGGAAAATAAGTTTAAAAATAAAATTTGACTAAAAACTAATTAAATTCGCAATTGTAAAAACTGAATTAAATTCGCAATTAAAAGAACTAAATTCGCAATTGTAAAAACTGAATTAAATTCGCAATTAAAAGAACTAAATTCGCAATTGTAAAAAAAAACAAAAGATTTCGCAATTGAAATGAACAATTCCGCAACTGTGAAATCAAAGATTTCGCAATTGCTAGAAAAAGTTCCTAAATCGAATCAGGAAGAAGATTTCGCAATAGCAGTAAAAGGCAAGATTTCGCAATAGCAGAAAAAGTTCCTAAATGGAATCAGGAACAAGATTTCGCAATAGCAGAAAAATTTCCTAAATCGAATCAGAAAGAAGATTTCGCAATAGCAGAAAAAGTTCCTAAATCGAATCAGGAACAAGATTTCGCAATAGCAGAAAAAGTTCCTAAATCGAATCAGGAAGAAGATTTCGCAATAGCAGAAAAAGTTCCTAAATCGAATCAGGAACAAGATTTCGTAATGGGGAGAAAGTACAAGATTTCGCAATTAATGAAAAAGTTCCTAAATCGAATCAGATTTCCTAAAAACTAGGAAAACACAAAAAGTACGAAAATAAGCTCAAAAATCTTAACTTTTGAAAGACAATAAGCAAAGTAAAACACCAATAAGCTAAATAAAAACACTAGATCAAAGATAAAACGTATGAAATTAACAAAAACAAGACACGAAAATTAAAAAGACTTAAACTTTATATAAAAATAAGATGAAAAAGGTTTAGATTGAAAAGTTGAAATCAAAACAAACATAGATTAAGAAAAAGATTGACAATAAGCAAGAAGAGAAGATGAACAAGATGATTAAAAACTTAAAGATAAAAGATTAAAGAACATAAAATTAAAACTTACTTGAAAATTAAAGGTGCAAGACAAGGTAATTAAAGGTGCAATAAAGTAAATGACATGAATTTAAATGTGCAAAAATTAAAGTGGAATAGCATAGTTTGTCAAACTATCCAACAAAACTAATGAAATGAAAATGAGGGGTATTTATAGGAGATTAGGGAGGTGTTTAGAGGAAGCTTCCTCCCCTCCTTCCTTTCTTCTTAATTGCAAGATCAAGTCCTTAAGCTTATTTAATCTTCTTAAATCTTCTTAATATTTGGACTTTGTCTTGGGATTTCTTCGAACTCGTCTTTTAATTCTTCAATAAATATGACTCGAGTTCTTCGGCTTTTAGTAAACTTCCGTCTTTTGACTTTTTCTTCGATAAATCTTCAGAATTGGTCTTGGACTTCTGTTCTTTTTGCACTCTTCACTTCTTGACTTCGTCTTTCATCTTTTTCTTCAATAAAAGCCCGTAAATGCCTGTGTTTTCTCCACTTTTCACAATTTCGTCATAAATCACAACAAAAACACAAACCACGCATAATTCTGACATAAAAGACATAAAATACACGTTTTGGTCTGGTTATTATCGTAATTAAGTGGTAAAAAGGATGGGTGTTTACACACCTATCAAATCCCCTACACTTGACCATTGCAATGTCCTCATGCAATGCATTAGTCACAAAGCACGTTTACACATTTCATCATAATCAATCCACGTTGGCCTTTATTAAAGAGATAGAAAATTATAAACATTAAAAGTAAAGAAATCAAAAAGCATACCTTGGGTTTTGGAAATGTTGTGAATGATCATCATCCTCAAGTTTTCACTTTCTCCAAACCAAGCTTAAAAACGAGATCATTGTTATTATAAGTTAGCAGACTAACACGAACTCATGTGGGCCAATTATTCACTTAGACTCCCTTATTCCTAGGGGTATCTCTTATATTTTATTATTGTCTTGAATGATCACGAGGATGCATTTTTGACTTATTTCGATAGTTATTTAGTCCGAAAATAAAGTGAACGATTTAATCAATAGTTAGCTAAAGGACAAAATCTTTTAAAACTGCTTCTCGAGACCTCATAAAGTTCATATCTTGGCATAACTCGCTTCGCGATTTGAGACCTTTCTCGGACCGATATTTGGCAGCGACTTCATACTTCAAACCTTGAGAGACGCTCATGAAATAATGGTCTTCTCTTCACAATAGGAATTTCTTCACTTGAAGTTTTGAGAGATTCATACTTGGACCACGACTTCTTCATTTTTCTCCAATCTTTATTTTGGACTTTGATATACAACGATCCGCCTCCTTTTATGACTTGGATCTATTTATCCTCATACCTTGCTAGGGTCTTTTCGGATACACTTCTCCATGACTTTTGGGGAGTTTTGCTTTTCGTCGTGTCTCTCGATCCTTCATATTGATTTTCGATAAATGATTCTTCACATCACTTTGGATCTTTAGCAACAAAATATAGCCCTCATGTCTTGTTAGGACCTTTTTGGACTCGCCAATCTTCGCATCCCGCTTCAATAAGTTATGCCTTGGCTATGAACTCTAATCCATACCGAGCAACTTTTAAACGATCTTGGGCTAGAAGCTAAGTAACTTTTCAAATCGTACAATCTTATTTATTGCAGATAAATTTATTGACAAGCGATGGGAGAATAGGCTTATAATTAACTCACATAAATTCACGAAAGAATACCAAACTTATAATTGGCTCTATCATCTCTCGTTGTCCACAGTTTAAAATCTCAAGTAATGAGACTCGTGGATGCTTAGCCTATTAAATCAATGTTTTGGGTTTTCGAGTCGCCTATAGGATCTTGCAAACTCTTAGACTTTTTCAAGTTTAGAAATCGCATTTTAAAGTTCCCTTGATAAACGACTCTCTAGGATCAATTATAGGAACTTGCGAAAAGTTCTTGTTCTTAACCCGTGAGAGTTAAGACTTTCGCGTTTTATAGCTCCCTATATAAAAGCCTAGCAAAACTTGACTTAAACACGTTAAGGATACTAGCTAGAGTAAACTAAGATACGTAAACTCGGGTTGAGTCAAAAAATTCACAACGTTTGAAAATTAAAACCACTTTATTAAAAATTTATTCTAGCAACGAAATAAAATAACTAAAATAAAGGAAAAACTAATAGGCCAAAATAGATAAAAAATTTTGAAAAATGTCGAAAAATTGATTTTCCGGTTAAAATGAGGACAAATACAAGGAAAAGGCCACTTAACTTCGATAGAAGTCCCACCTACACTTAAGATAAACATTGTCCTCAATGTTTAAGCATGTAGGAGTAAACTCCCCTACACTTAGGACATTGTGCACTTTGTTTAAATCTCGCTAAGGAAAGGACAACTAAAGAGATTCCTATTTTAATATTAAGAAAATATAAAATAGTGAATCGAAAAGAGTTTAGGATAGAACCGGGAAGAAGGGAACACGGAATCATGGGTCGTCAAGAATCATCAAGAGTGGATCATTGAGCATGAATCCCTGATTATAAGAAGGGAGGAGAGGAAATAGCAAACCAACGGGTCTCCCCCTACACTTAAGGTAAAAACAAAGAAAAAGATAGATAGATAATTAGGTTGTCTCCCAACAAGCGCTTGTTTTTGTTATCCGAGTCACGAGCCTGCCTCGTCCCCGAATTAAATGGTCCATGGGGAGGCCTCAAGTGTAATACCGGGATCAAAGACGTTATCCTCATTCCCGGAGTAATATAACAAAGGATAGGCAGGAGGATAAGTCTTAAACGGTAGAAAGGTCCTTTCAACATACGAGAAGTATGTGAAATCATGATCCTCGGGAGGTGGGGTGGGTATAGGAATCACATTGTCATCCTCCAAAGACAATGGATGCGCACCAATTGGCAAAGCCGTAATGTTATCAATCATAGAATGGTCATTTTCACCTCCTGGTTCAAAGCACTCATCCTCATTTCCTGGAGAGGGAAATTGATACATCACCCGATTGGGCGTGCATTCAGTAGGATGAGGGGGCAATATAGTAGGAGAAGTAAGAGAAGATTTACCTTCCACCTGAGATACCTTTCCAGTAGAGTCAGAACTCTCCACCTCTGCGAAAGAAGGGGGCATGGCTAAATATGTAATCGTCAAAGAATGTCCTTCGTCAATCCCTTCGTCAAAGAGAGGATTCACCTCACTAGATATGTAATCGTCATCAAAATCAAATAAAGGGTTCGAATAAATCTTGAAAGTTTCTTTCGGAATGTCTTCATCAGATAGTGACTCGTCATCACTAGAAGTAAAATCATCATCTTGATCAAAAAGAGGATTGGAGAAAGCCAAAGAATCATCTTCCAAAGTGTTGGTGGAAGGAACATCATCAGAAGAAAGTGCATCATACTCATCGTCACTGTCGGATGTCAACTCAGATTTACTTGGAATATGGACAAGGTTATCAGCACTAGACGTATTGAATTTATCGGATTCCTTTGCAGGAACTGTACTAATATCCTCATCCCTTAGGATGGTTGAATCCTTAGGCTCCGGCAAGTCGGGAGAAGGAATAGCATTCTCATCGGTCCAAGAAATAGGACTCTCATCGTCATCACTGTCATAATAATATAGAGGCACAAGAGGAGGAGTATAAGCATTAAGGTTAGATACCTGCTCTCGTTGCTGATCCGCTTGACATTTTGCGTTGTATTTATGGAAAGCTTCTTCGAGGTTTTGAAATTGAGTAACAAGAGTAGCCCATTGTTCTTGGGTACTCAATTGTTCAAAAGAAGGTTGATGATTGACAGTGTGACGTTGGGGCTCAAAGTTAAATGCACTGGGATGATAGCACGGTGGTTTCTCAAAGATCTTCGACGGATCACAAGAAGAAACATCGTGAGGGCCCCCACAAATATAGCAACACGGGTATGGAGAAAAACCTGGTGCATGTTGAGGATAGGGATTGTCATAGACGGGAGAGGGTGGGAAAGTATTGTAAGAGTTGAAGTATGAATTTGTTGAATTGCAAAATGGACAAAATCCAAATTGTGTATCGTCGATATCAAAACCACACCGCTCACAAGTACACCATTGACATGTTTGAAAACCATGCAATGGTCTCCCACACCGGCCGCAAGACGAATCCATGAAGAATTATAGAGAAGAGGGGTAAAGAAAAGAATTAAACATAATAGAGGATAAAGAAGAATATTTTTGGTGCAAAACTTTGAAAAAGAAATGCTTTTTATGATTTTTCAAATGTTTTTGGGGTTTTTGGAAAATTTTTGACACGAAAGATAACGTTCACAAGTGAACGGATCCCAAAAAGCAACGCGTCTCTCACAAAAAACCGTTAATCTTTACGAAAAGAGCCGGCAGCGGCGCCATTTTAATGTTGAGATTTTGCTAGGTTCAATTGTTCGTTTCTCGGTATCTTAACGAATTGATTTCCGGTTCAAAATGCGACTCAATTGTTTTTGGTGAGACAAATATTTTTTGGTTGTTTTTAAAATTAAATCGCAAGACGTTAAAATAAATGACGTTAAAGTAAAGCTAAAACTAACTAAAACATAAATGGTGTAAAATTAAAGACGTTAAAAGTAAATTAATTAAATGACGAGAAATTAAAATTTGACGAAAAGTAAATTCGAAAATTAAATAAGACAAAACAAGTAAAAATAAATTGACGTAAAAATAAGACGAAACAATTAAAATAAAGTTAATTAAAAATGACGGGAAAATAAGTTTAAAAATAAAATTTGACTAAAAACTAATTAAATTCGCAATTGTAAAAACTGAATTAAATTCGCAATTAAAAGAACTAAATTCGCAGTTGTAAAAACTGAATTAAATTCGCAATTAAAAGAACTAAATTCGCAATTGTAAAAAAAACAAAAGATTTCGCAATTGAAATGAACAATTCCGCAATTGTGAAATCAAAGATTTCGCAATTGCTAGAAAAAGTTCCTAAATCGAATCAGGAAGAAGATTTCGCAATAGCAGAAAAAGGCAAGATTTCGCAATAGCAGAAAAAGTTCCTAAATCGAATCAGGAACAAGATTTCGCAATAGCAGAAAAAGTTCCTAAATCGAATCAGGAAGAAGATTTCGCAACAGCAGAAAAAGTTCCTAAATCGAATCAGGAACAAGATTTCGCAATAGCAGAAAAAGTTCCTAAATCGAATCAGGAAGAAGATTTCGCAATAGCAGAAAAAGTTCCTAAATCGAATCAGGAACAAGATTTCGCAATGGGGAGAAAGTACAAGATTTCGCAATTAATGAAAAAGTTCCTAAATCGAATCAGATTTCCTAAAAACTAGGAAAACACAAAAAGTACGAAAATAAGCTCAAAAATCTTAACTTTTGGAAGACAATAAGCAAAGTAAAACACCAATATGCTAAATAAAAACACTAGATCAAAGATAAAACGTATGAAATCAACAAAAACAAGACACGAAAATTAAAAAGACTTAAACTTTATATAAAAATAAGATGAAAAAGGTTTAGATTGAAAACTTGAAATCAAAACAAACATAGATTAAGAAAAAGATTGACAATAAGCAAGAAGAGAAGATGAACAAGATGATTAAAAACTTAAAGATAAAAGATTAAAGAACACAAAATTAAAACTTACTTGAAAATTAAAGGTGCAAGACAAGGTAATTAAAGGTGCAATAAAGTAAATGACATGAATTTAAATGTGCAAAAATTAAAGTGGAAGAGCATAGTTTGTCAAACTAGCCAACAAAACTAATGAAATGAAAATGAAGGGTATTTATAGGAGATTAGGGAGGTGTTTAGAGGAAGCTTCCTCTCCTCCTTCCTTTCTTCTTAATTTGCAAGATCAAGTCCTTAAGCTTCTTTAATCTTCTTAAATCTTCTTAATATTTGGACTTTGTCTTGGGATTTCTTCGAACTCGTCTTTTAATTCTTCAATAAATATGACTCGAGTTCTTCGGCTTTTAGTAAACTTCCGTCTTTTGACTTTTTCTTCGATAAATCTTCAGAATTGGTCTTGGACTTCCGTTCTTTTTGCACTCTTGACTTCTTGACTTCGTCTTTCATATTTTTCTTCAATAAAAGCCCGTAAATGCACGTGTTTTCTCCACTTTTCACAATTTCGTCCTAAATCACAACAAAAACACAAACCACGCATAATTCCGACATAAAATTCATAAAATACACGTTTTGGTCCGTTTATTATTGTAATTAAGTGGTAAAAAGGATGGGTGTTTACACACCTATCAACTTTTCCTCTTCACCCTCTTGTTAGACGTACTTCCCTCAGCAACAGAAGAAGTTTTCCTCACCCTTGGATTTTTCTCCTGTTTTTGCTTAGCTTCTAGGATCCGAGCCGAGGTTTTCTCAACTGCTAGTTGAAGGGGTGTCAACTTGGGGAGATCTTGACCAACGGGTAAAGGCTCAGTCACGCGAGGGGTAGGCTTCTTGTTCTCTCCATAAGGTTTGCCGATGTCGAAAAGACCTTCGTCAAAGGAGGGCAGGTCCAAAAAGTCCATGAAACTCATCTCTATAGAAAAAGAAGACAAAGGCAAGGAAGCATAAGCAAGCCCGTGTAAGTAATAATGAAGCAAGAACAAGCAAAAACAAAAACATACCTTTCTTGTCAGCATCTAGAAGTATCCGGCGCAGCTCCGGATGACTACATGGGAAAGAAAGACCAGCGAGAAAAAGCAAAACCTCATGAGGAGGACGACACAAAATGGGTTTCTTCCCAAGAGCTTTAGCATGATAAACGTTATACGAAGCATGAATCTCATCAGTTATAACAGACTCACGATGTCTCCAGGGAATAGAAAAAGGTATGGCTCGACGATCTATCAAGAAGAAATCTGTTTTCCACTTCTTGAGGCTGGAAGTGGTCTCGGTCAAGCATTTGCCATACTCTCCCTCGCCTCTACTCTCGAAGGAAAACCAATGACCCTGCTTACTCAGCCTATAAAACACTCTGAACAATGTAAGAGATACGGGAATACTCGAACCAAAACAATGTAGTTCAAACATCACTACCCTATTCACGCCTATGGGAACCAACTGTGAAATATGTACTTTGAAGTATTGAATCACGTTCAAGAAGAAAGTAGAGAAAGGAATCCGAAGGCCAGAATGGTCAAGTAACTGGCGATATATTCCAATCGCAGAGTCAGGTAAACGATCCATGGTAAAGTCCGGATCCGGAAGGCGAGGTCTCAAAAGCGAAGGGATGTTATACTTACATATCACCACTTTTAAATCATCACCAGTCATACCAGACAAACGTATGTGCATATCACACTTTGGATCACGCTTCACAGGAGGATCCACTCTCGACTTTATGATCTATTTCCCCGTCATCCGGAACAGGCGAATGTGCAATAAAAAAGATAACGAGGGAAGAAGAAATTTACCTACGAATAGTGAGAAGGAAGCAGGGATGAAGAAAATAACAATGGCGAAAACGGTAGGAGATCAAAATGGATAGCATGTATATATAGGGGGTATAGGCGAAGAAAACGATGCGACACTATTCACTTGCGAATCACGAGGATAAGGATCCACCGTTGAATTCAAAAGTGCGAGACACGTGTCGTCATCCCCAGTTCCACTAAAGAAAAGAGGGGGTCCAAAAAGGAAACAGACTTGAACCGGTTCACAAGGTGGAACAGTTCAGTGATCAGCACCGAACACAACATAAAGACTGACCAGCTTAAAGTATCAGTCCATTATAAGCATAATGAACTAATACTTGGGGGGAAATGTTCGTGTATGTCTCCGACACATGGCCGAAGGCATGCCACTACCACCGAGGCAATTGCCACGTAGAAAAGAGACAGCAGACAAGATCCCCCATATCTTGGGAGACCTTGTTTTACCCAACAGGCAACGCTTTATCCAATGGTTCCAGCCATGATCCGCCGCCTACTTTACATTATTTCTGACCACAAGGTACTGTTCATGGCGCATGTCTCGATGACATGACTATACAGCCAGATATGTTTTAACTTTGGGTATAAATACCCCAAAGCATTTACTACACACAACAACACACAGTACATCACATTTACTTCTACTTAATAGTATTCCTCCGGTATTCCACACCGGATACCACTCATTTGATAGTTACTTACTTTCACACCGGAGCTTGGTCTCGGGTTCACACCTGGGGCGAGCTAACGTGCGTTCTATTATTGCAGGGTAGGACAATCCTATGAGCATATCCTACACGAGACCGAAGCTTAATATCCTTGGGCCAAGTGCCTGCGGAAATTTGTTTCAAAATTCACTTTTAACTCATTTAGACTACTCGAATCCAATCCTGTATTTTGTTCTTTCAAGCTACGGATCCTTTCCGTTAGATCTTTCAAATACTCTATTGTATCACCAAGTATTGAAGTTCTGTCCATCTATCAATATGCCTCAAGAAGACTAGTATAAAATAATAGAAGTTGTATATGATAAACTATGTTAGTTAAAAAATGAAACATACCTTGCTTATTCTAGGAACAATTGATCTAAGCATGGAAAGTCGATCGTTTAACCGTTTTCTTTGCCTTATTTCTGCCATTAAGATGGCTGCCCTTGAACATTCTTAGATTTTGAAGGTCTACGTGATTATTGGCCTATTCTATATCATGGATTTGGTGGATTTAGATGGTTGATTTAGATGATAATCATAAGGAAATGAAGGAAGGAGATGATGGAGTAGAGAGAGAAAGGAGAGAAGGGAGAGAATTAGAGAGAGAAAGTAAAAGATGAATAATGATTAAGTGAAAGTGGTAATCAACAACCCCTCCTAACATGCTAGGAGGGGATATATATAGCCCACCCTACATGTGGGATATATGGACTATACAATAATTAAATAGATCACGAGCCCATTACATAATTATCGTTGGAGCGACCGATCCTTCATAAATACGTAAAACGTATTTCCAACAATCTCCCCCTAAGGGAGGTCGCTCCAAGAAACAAAGTTCTAAATAGTCTATAACTCGTGATCTATGCTAACTAAGATGTGACCGAGACTTTATTGGGAAAAACGTATTTCCAACAATCTCCCCCTAAGGGAGGTCACATCTTTTTACAAAATCTTAAACCTAGCATCTATGCTTGAGTCTTCGATCTTGTTCTTGTGAATATGCTTGATGTGATCTTTGACTTTAGTCTTGAGCATGTTTCCTTGCCTTGACTTTGTGCATTCTTCACTTGTGATATTTGCCTCTTTGTGACTTCATGTTCCACATACTTATACATTTAAATTCTTGAAAGCTTCAGAGTTTGATACAGCGGAAGACTTGACCTTCAGGCTTTCTTGAATTTGTTGAAGTACTAATTGTATGTAGTATAAGCATGTGGTGACGACTTCTTCTGGATTGTACACCGTAATGCCACCTTCTTGTTACGCTGCATAAGACAGTTAGCAACAAAACAATATACACGGATGAAATGGCCTTGAACATTTCATTCTAATTCGGTAGCAATTTACCTCCGGTCGGTGAAGACCGTTGGACGATATTAAATATCGTACTTGTGGCAGGTAGTTTCAATAAAGAACCTCCTTGACAAGATTTCGCGGGTAAACCCGTTCTCTTTACTCGACCGTCCAAAGCTAACTGCGAACGTAAAGAGTGAATCATTTGGATAATATTATCCGCATGATTTGAAGCCGTCAATACATGTTCCTGGAACAAGTGAAGTTCAATTAAGAATCGCACCATCGTTGCTTTCCAGTTGTCACTAGCTTGATTCATATAGAATCTTGCAAGTTACCTACCAAGTGCTGTTTGATGTTAACACTAGAAGGATTTCCACTCGTCACTGTGATCAATAAAGAGTCACTCTGAGTGTTCTGGCAAGATCATATGATAATGCGTAGAGGCCTGGAACGTGTTTAAATTCATTTAAGAATTAAACCACTGTTGCTTTCTAGTTATCACAAGTTTGATTCATAAAGAATCGCACAAGTCACCTACCATGAGCTTTTTGATATTCGCTCAAGAAGGATTTCCATCTTCATTGTAAATACTTTCGTATTACTCGGATGTTCAGGCAAGATCATGAAGATTTTGCGTAGGACTCTTAAGATCTTTCTTACTTTTCACAGTGTGTGAAGAAGCAAGGAATATGAAAGTGTGTCCTAATGAGATATTTGATGATCTCAAATGGCTCTAGACTCGATCGTGCATTTTGGATTTTTAGTGATCGGAGGCTGGAGAGGAGTGCCACCTTTTCAATACCAGTCTATTCGGAGTGAATAAACCAATAGATAACGTGTTGATCTCCGTGTGATTAAAACAAATACCTTTTGAGAGATATTTGAGTTAGCTGGGAAGGGTTGTGCATTGCATCACTGGGTCCATGACGTCTTTCTTCAATATCGAGAATCATTAGCAAAAATGACCTCAATAGCATATGTATTGACCCGGTTTCTGCCTAAAGTTGTAAGGAGGGCTTCTTTCTTTACACCCTTTATCTTTACATTTCTTTTTCATTCTTCAACCCCTTCAATGCTTACCAATACGTCATCACTAGCACCTTGTTGTGATTGTTCCAGTGTTAACTTAAGTACTTGGTCGGCATTCAGCTACGTTCACAATCTTTCTCCATCTTTCCTAAGGACTACTATTTCTAGCTATGGAATGTCCTTGGGAAGATTCCTCCGGATTTAGAGAAATCATTGGACTTTAACCTATCCTACCATCCTTATGTCACCACAATCTTCACCGTCGTGAATAGAGATGTTTTGGGTAAGTGTATGTCACCATGAAATCCATTTTGAAGTGCAAATCCATTTTGCTCCCCCTTAACATATGCCACGATATCCGAAAACATTTTGCACATGTCGGGATGAGCTATCACGTTAAGTCAAACCATTTATGATTGATCATATCCCATATTAAATCACATTTTCTCCCTCATATTAAAAATATTAACGCAATCGATGTTTTTAATATCAATTGATTTAATAGCATTTTAAGAAAATTTGGGAAGAAAAATGCAAGTCCAATTATCTTCATGAATTACACAAGCTCCCCCTCAAATTAATGAGGGTGTGCTAAAACGTAAATTAAATACCTTTAAACACAAGTGTAAGGTATTCATTACGTGCAAAGATCATATATGATAATGAATTCACAAGATTAGCAATTTACGAGGTTGGACCTGAATGATGGAGAACATCATATGAAAGATTCACATGGTTCTTGTTCACGAATGTTGGTCTCCTCGTCACGTTCCCGAGAAAATTAATTCCCGTTGTTGAGTCAAAGCTTTCCGGTGAAATGCTTGACTTGATTATGGAAAGCGGGTTGCTATCTGAAATAATAGCAAACCATTTGGAGCATGTTTTAAATCTTTTAAACTTCTGCTCGAACTTTATTTACAACCCCGTGTCATTATTGAATGACATTTCTAGGTTCGTAAATATTATCGATTCCAGAAGACATGCTCGTTTTATCAAAACGTTTTTGAACACACAATTTTGAAAGATTTAGAAAAACCTTTTGAGAAATTCTCGAAAAATTGTGTTCAAAGTTTTGAAAAACAATTACTTGAGCTTAAGATGTTGAATATCTTAAAAGCGAGCTCAAGTCCGAGAAGTTGTGAACTTCCCGTTGTTAAGGATAAGTTACCATCGGCGATAAACTTTCCTTTTATCTGAAGGACGAGTCCTAAGCTGACATTTACTTAGAAGTCGTGTTCATGAGCTTGAAAACTTTGACTGTTTTAACGGAAAGCTCATGACCGAGAAAGGTTAATTTCTCGTTACGAGGAAAAGTTCTCTTATTTAAAAGATACACTTTCCTTTCTGAGCTTAAAACTTCGAATGTTTTAAGACAAGCTCATGACCGAGAAAGGTGAATTTCTCGTTAAGAGGATAAGTTATCATAAAAGATAATCTTTCCTTTATATAAAGTTCGAGTTACAGTCTGACATTTAACTGTAAGTCATTATGCATGAGCTTAAAAACTTGGAATGTTTTTGATATAAGCTCATGCCCGAGAAAAATTAATTTCTCGTTGTTAGGATAAGTTTACCATCGGCGATAAACTTTCCTTTCTTTGAAGAGCGAGTTATAGTCTGTGATGTGACTATAAGTCCTTGTGCATGAGCTTAAAAACGTGGAATGTTTTTAACATAAGCTCATGCCCGAGAAAAATGAATTTCTCGTTTTTAGGATAAGTCATCATCGGGATGAACTTTCCTGTCTTTGAAGATCGAGTTACAGTCTGTTATGTGACTGTAAGTCCTTGTTTGCAGCTTAACCATGAATCCCCTGAGACATTTGTTTCTCTGATATCTGCTTCTTCAGCAACCAAACTCTAAGAGTGTCCTTAGTTGAACGGTACACAACGATTGGACCGCTTCGTTCTTTTGGAACATCAACTTTGGTACCTGCAGTCTCATTAGGAATTTGCATGCTTTGACGTGGGTTAGCTATATCAATTATAGAAGCACATGGGGGTTCACAGTTGGCTTTACTTGTTTCAGAGGCGACCTGAGTAGATGATTCACTAGTCTTGGCTGGCAAACGTTTCCTTTTATAGAAAACCTTAAGTTTAGGCGTAAGTGAAGTATCATCTTTACCAGTTTCCTCCCTAGTAGACTTAGTAGAATCAGAGACTATCCTAGTTAAAGGGCACTCGTTTCCTACAAGAGTGAAAGTTCTACCAGTGGGGCGCCATATTTTACCAAAGGGTTTGATTTTAGCGACCCACTGGGATTTAAGTCTAGCACGGGAGTTCACCTCATTAAGCAATTTTTTGATACAAGCATCATGATTTGCCGTAAAGACACATTTCTACATGTTTTACAAGTAGCATATTTAATGTCCGAGTAATATCTAGAATCCCTAGATGATTGATTGATGCTCCTAGGATTGGACATGCTACGGTTAGCAGTGTTGGGTAAACTAGAAGGCATCTGACTAGGTTTGAAATTCCTATCTCTTACATGTGTCTTTTGCTTAGCTTCCCTAAGATCAGATTCATGGCAAACGTCATTTGAACTAGTTCTAGACGTGGTCTTGGTATTTTTAGGGAAACTAGAGGCAATCATATGATTTGGTCTTGCTAAAGCTGGAGTGATCACATTGGGCCTAGTTGCTGGAGTGACTGGTCTAATAAGATGAACCAAATCAACTTGGGAGGCAAACCGCGGTCTCGAGGATTGTGGTCGCTCGGATCTAAATGCAGTAGGTTGTCTGACAATCGGTTGTCTGACGAACTGATTTGTAGGCGGTTTCCCCAAGATTGATGGTTTTTCAAGCTTAGTGTCCACACTAGGTCCTTTACTTTTCCTTAACTCGTTTTTCAACGCAGCTCTAGCAAAAACCTTTTCCTGTACTTGGGCCTTTAAAGTCTCATTCTCTTTGAGCAAGTTATCTTGGGATGCCAACTTAGATTCAAGCAGTTGAATTTGTTTCAAAAGATTATCCTTTTCAGCTTTAGAATCTAGAACAGTTTGATCCAATTTTCTTTCAAGAACAACGTTTGACTTTTCAAGTTTTTCAAAATATGTTTCAAATTTGTCCGTTTTCTTAGAAAATTCAAGTTTGGCATCCTCAAGGTCTTTAGATTGCCGAGCTACGATCGTTTCGAGCTCTTTAATCTTAGAATTAGAATCAGTTAACGAGGCAGTTATAAAGCATTTATCATGATGAACTATAGCATTTTGAACACTTTCTCCCCCATTATGACTCACATCGGATGAATCATAAGTGGTATTTCTATCACTCTTGTCCATCCCATGTTTGTCATAATTAGGTTCAGAATGCTCAATATGCGGCATGTCATCAGCATATACATCATAAACCACATTACATTGTACCATGTTTGCAGGCTCTGCGTCATAAATGGGTAAGGTGTCATCAAGAGAAATCTCGTGAACATTCCCTGACGTGCCACTGGCATCATGTTGTCCTCCTGATTCTGTGCTCGTGCCATCGTTAGGCTCCAAGTTGTCAACCGTATGACCATTATCCTCTTGCATCTGCGTCATTGATTCTTGCACTCCATTAACATACACTTGCCGAAGTTGTGATCTTTGATATATCGAAGACGAGACCAATGACATGAGTTTCAAAATCGTATCACGGAAAACTCGAAGCTCGGTATGTGTATCTCGAAGAAACGATTGGCAAATCATTGAACTTTCAGGCTTGATGATATTAAATTGGAGGAAAGGCGTGAGGTGTGTCACAAGAGCCTTATATGCAAGTACCGATGCAGAGTGATTAAAGTTTCCATGGTTGAGTTGCTCGGCGAGTTGGGTCAAAGTGGTAAAAATTGAGTCGATGAATATATGACGATCTTGTCCAAAGATTGTCACAAATTCACTCCCTCCTTGAATCCCCGAAAGAGTGACAAGATGAGACTGGAGTAGTTGAAAGGAGGTGATGCCACTTTTCTTAACTTCGTTTTGCCTTAAATACAACTCTCCCTTTTGACATGTCGAATCGAACGAATCCATTAAAGATCGATTAAAACGAAAGACCCGTAAATAATACTTAAAATTCCTCGATGGATGATATAAATGAAGCTCGTCACTTTGACTCGTCACGTGTTTCTTGAAATCCGGCCACAATAACGTTTATCCCGACAAATATTTTTTCACGATTTGCCAAAAATTAACTTAATTTAAAAAAGAAAATTTTGATTAAAAAAAAAAATTTTCTATCAAAAATATTTTTGTAAGATAATAAAAGATAATAAAAAATTTTCTAGTAAAAATATTTTTGTAAGATAATATTTTCGAATAAAAGATAATAATAAAAAAAAACGTCTTACTTTAACAAACTACAAAAACGTAAGGTTTTAATTTAAAAAAAAAACGTGTACTAATCTACTTAAATAAAAGAAAGAGAAAAAAAAAATACTATATATAAAAAGAGTCTGAGGAGACGTGTAATATTGACAGTCAAATATTGGTTTCTCCGTCCCAAAAACGCGTGGCCCAATAAACTGCCTCCACCGCCCCACTCCTTTTTCCTAGTTAAATCCGCCCCTCAAAATACTAGTCAAACCTAATTTAATCTCTCTCTCTCTCACAGATTACTCCTCCGTCTCTCACTTCTTCTCCCAAACACTGAATCTCTCTCTCCTCTCCCAAATACTTCAAAACAGCCGCCCCCCACTTATCATCATCTTTCATTGATCATAGGAAACAACAACCTAAATTCAAACCCCTGCTACAAATCCCACGAGATTTATAGTCAAATAATCATGCCAAAAATTCAAACCCACTTGATTGAAGGACAAGAGATAGATTCGTCTTCAAGATCTCTAATTTGAGGTCTCGGGTAGGTTTTTCTTTTCTTTATTGCATGCGTGTGTCTGTCTTCTATCTTCTGTGGTGTCCTTCTGTGTGTGTCAGTTTGGTAGGTTGAGAGTTGTTGTTGACGAGGGTGGGTGGTGAATTAGAGTCAGATAAGATTTGTTTGTTGGAGGGTGTCGGTGAGAGTGTGATGGTGTGTTGGTGTGGAGGGTTTTGTGTGAGTCTTGTTTGGTCTGAGGGAGTCCAGTGAGATGTGTGGAGTCGAGGTGTATTTGTGTCGATGGGTTTACGAGAGAGGGTGTGAGGTTGTGTTGTGTGGGTTTGTTTTGGGTTTGAATCGAGTCTCAGAAAGGGGTGTTCGAGAGATGAGAGTCGAGGATGTGTGAGTCTATTGGGGTTGTTTCGGGGTTGGGGTATTTGAGTAAAAGATGATTCGAAAGTAAAAAATGGTTTTCGAGGGGGTGTTTGAGTTTGAGTTGTGGTCGCGTCGGGTGTATGAGAGAGTCTAGATGTCAGTCGAAAGAACACATGGAAACTTTAATCGTTATTTTGAGTGAGACGAAATGGGTGTGTTTGTGTCAGTTTCGAGGGAATGAGTCTATTCAAAAGACGATGATTTGCCCGTTGAGTTTGAATATGGTTGCTTCATTCGGAAGAGTTCCGAATCGGAACTTTTTTCTTGATCCGGAAGTTCTTGGTTCGGAAGTTCTTGATCCGGAACTTCTTGATCCGGAACTTCTTGATCCGGAACTTTTGGCTTGATCCGGAAGTTCTTGGTTCGGAAGTTTTTGGTTCGGAACTTCTTGATCCGGAACTTCTTGATCCGGAACTTCTTGATCCGGAAGTTCTTGGTTCGGAACTTTGCTTGATCCGGAACTTCTTGAGATTGATTCGGAACTTTTAGTTTGATTCGGAACAGGACAAAAACCGCATGACTGACTGACTGGAAACCCAAAAACCTTGATTAACGACAAGACTGAAGGACAGCAGGACTGATATTGGACAAAAACTGAGACCCAATAGATTAAAAATAAACAAAAAATACTGATTATAAAAATATTGATTAAAAAACTATATAAACTGTTTATAAAAAATAGAAGCTGATTAAAGTAATAAGTGATAAAAAAATAATAACTGGTAAAATTGATTAAAAAAAATAAAAATAAAAAAAATAAAAAATTGATTCAAACAAAAAAAGTAATCAAAATAGAAGGATTTAATCAAAAAAAAAATACAAAATTAAAAAGAGAAAAACACAAACTTTTATAAAAAAACACCAACTTTTTATAAAAACACAAACTTTTTAAGATTTTATAAAGAAATTTTTGATTTTTATATAAAAATTTGTAATTTTTATCTAAAAAGTAACTAAATTTGAAGATTTGATATGATTTAACACATAAAAACACAAACTTTTTATAAAAAAATACAAACTTTTTAAAGTTTAAGCATGATTAAATCAAAACCCACCAAAATCAAAAAGAAATAAAACAAGAATAAACCAAACTAACCATGGCTCTTGATACCAATTGAAGGTCTACGTGATTATTGGCCTATTCTATATCATGGATTTGGTGGATTTAGATGGTTGATTTAGATGATAATCATAAGGAAATGAAGGAAGGAGATGATGGAGTAGAGAGAGAAAGGAGAGAAGGGAGAGAATTAGAGAGAGAAAGTAAAAGATGAATAATGATTAAGTGAAAGTGGTAATCAACAACCCCTCCTAACATGCTAGGAGGGGATATATATAGCCAACCCTACATGTGGGCTATATGGACTATACAATAATTAAATAGATCACGAGCCCATTACATAATTATCGTTGGAGCGACCGATCCTTCATAAATACGTAAAACGTATTTCTAACAGATTTACTCTTTTTTCTCCATTATTGAAAACATTAGGAATATGATTATTTGACATTATTAGTTGAGGTTGCTCGTGAAACTTAGCATCTACATGTTCCAACATTGCTGGATGCCCTTCTTGAACCGAAACCAATGATCTTGGTTTATTATCATAATTTTCACATCCATAATCATAGTCAAGTACTTCTTGTTCATATGACCAAGCATTACCCAAAACATTAACCGGCGTGAAGCTTTCAAGATTTGTAAAAGTGGGATCTAAAGATGAGGTATAAGCTCCAAATATGAAGTTGAAAAGCTAAAAATAAATCATCAACTTGTAGTTCATTAGGAAATGTGGTCAAAGTGTGAGTTGTTGGAGTGAATAGGTCTTGAAGAAGACCTTGTTGTTGACTATTTGGTTGTTGTAGTCGCATCTTAAAGTATACACAATGCATCAAGTCATTGAAGACTTGATGCATTTATGACATTTAATGCAAAACTCATTCAATATGCAAGACTTCTCTAAATGACTTGAAGTTTATCAAGCTTTTATAAAAAGTTTTTCAAAAAGCATGTGATGTAATGCTACAAACTTCATCCAAACACTTTTTGTAATAGTAAAAAGTCTTTTTCTAAGTTTACCATTGTAGATGCTCTTACAACTTTAATCTAGCAAAAATCTAATGCAATACAAAGGTCACTTAAGTTTGAGTATTATGTTGATGCAATAAATAATAGAAAGTAATTTGTGGTATTGTGCAATTATATGGTGAATGATGAGGTATTGATTATTTTGGTGTTGTGAGTATTATAAAAGGATCTAGAGGGATGGGGCCTTATTGGTTTGACCCACAGGTGTGTCTGCGCCGAAAACGATGGACTAGGCTCCATAGACCTTGTCAGGTTGGTCGCATCCATGACTAATCACTCGATGCAACATATGAGGCTATATCCTCCTTTATTAAATCTGAATACGTGCAGAATGCTAAAGTCGTGTTATGAATTTTGTAAAAAACATGTAGGAGAATTGATGATATGTAGAGAGAGGCTGCCCGACTACACACAACCCCAATATCTTTAGAGGGGCCTCAAATCCTATAGAAGTCCATACTACATGTGAATAAGAGAGTTACTTAAGTTTTAAAAGGCCCGTTAAATCCATCCTTATAACTATTTAATAGAGCTCTTTAAAAACTTTTCTCTTGATTAACTAGATATATCCCTTTATATCACTTAATTTATTAAACGGGACCTCTTATACAAACAAGCATCGAACTTTCATAGTGCTATCGATGTGCGATTATTAGTTCTCTGATTTCTTTTTTTCTCTTGCATTTGCATAATTGTGTATATATGTTTCATACTTCATTCAAATAAAAAATATAGATATTTTTGTTATATATTTTCAAACACAAATAAGCTCGCCAATTTAGTTTTCAACATATGTATACACATGGTCCAGATAAGAGAAATATTGGGAGAAAATAACGGTTAAAAGTTTTGATTTTAAAAAGTTTTCTTTTTAATAACGACTCAATAAAAATATCACGACACAATGCTCTTGAAATCCACGGAACGACTTATTGAAAGTAATTGAATAAAATTATTACGTCGAGCCTGCACACATCTTCTGTGTATTCTTGATTACAGATCGCGTGTATAAAATCAAAAAACCCATGTTTGCATCCTTCATCATCAGATGAGTAAGGACGTAAAAGTTTAAATTCGAGTTTCCATAAAGTTCAAAAACCAGTTCCCACTATTTTGTTATGTATATATTAGCTTCATAACCCGCCCAACGGACGGATATGCTTCATCAGTATGGTTCATTCGAAGTGAAGTTAAATGATCCCTCTAAACATCTTACGGTTAGTGTTACTTTTGTGATCAAATTCATTCATGCATCCATAGACAAAAAGGAATTACATTCAAAAGTTTTTATTCAACTCTAACAACTTTTTTTTTAAATGTTACATTGTTGTAAAGATATGTGTCTAAATGATGAAAAGACCATAATAATGGCTACATTATTTTAAATATATAACCATAACTTCCAAAAGGAAGCCAATATTGTTTAGATAAAATTGCTTGTGATCATATTTTGGTTCTGTATAGTCTTCATCATCTTGAATGTAGAAAGCCATCTTCGTAGAACCTCATATACAACTCACTTGTGACATTGTAGGCATCTTCGTATAATTTTTGGAAGACTTTATCACTAATGCCTTTTATTTTTAAATAATCTGTCAATACTGTGTTTCAAACTAAGAAGAGAAACAAAAAAAATAATCAGATACTCAGATTCATGACACACTCGTATAAATGATAAACTAACAACTGAAATTGGTATATAAAATAATATGAAAGGAACACAAACCATCATAGGTATCAGGGGCAGGACATGTTAGTCTTTAATTTGAAAGATACAACAAACAAACTAAGAACAAATAAAGATGGTAGTAAACAAACTTTTATATTCTGGGTAATGCTGTTCGTTTTTTAGGATATCTTTCTTTCACACGCTGCTGCTAAATGATTGACTTCACCACACATAAAATACTTGTCTTGTGTCAAGAGTAAATACCACCTAAATTGTCAAAGCATTATGTAATAGAATTGTCTAAATGGGTCCTAAAATGCTAAATTAATGATTTTGGCTTTGTTGTCACATGAACTTAAGCAAAACCTACATCCTTGTCCGCTTTTGGACACAAGCTTGTCCTTCAAACATAAAGTGACGACATCCCTCATCGGATATCTACACAATCCAATCCTGACACAATCAAACTTTACTTCGGATCTTTTTATAAACAACGATAATTTATCTTACCGTTTTCTTCAATTACATTGCTTTCTCTTTGTTGTAGATAAAATCTTTAAGACAGATAGTCGATATTTGTCTACTTCTTTCCTTTTTTTGTTTGTGTGTATCTTTTATGACTACCCTTTTGACAGGTGTCGCATTAAAGAAATCACATAAAGATATAACTTTATCTTAGGATCATCTTATATAATTGCTAAGGAATAACTACAAAGACATAAACAACATATCAAATAAACAAATCACGTATATTGATGAGTCTGTAATTATACATAGTCTCATCGCCCTTTTCGGGCTTAAAATGTATAAATATGTCATAAAATACCATAAAATATGACTGTGTTTGTTCATTATGTACTTTAGGTTCGGATATCGTGAAATCAACAAAAGATCAAAACAATCAAGCAAAAATGAACCCGAGCAATTAATTTTCCAAGAAGCCGTTGAAGTTTGAAGATTTGTCAAGAATGTTCCCTCATCTTTTGAAGACTTGTCACTTTTGACCTTGGTCAAACTCAAAAATTGCAAGTTTGGTCCTTAAGTTTCAAGAATATGCATCAAAAGCCCTTGAAGACATGTTAAATTATATGAATAGTCCTCATTTCAAAGTTTATAAAGTTTTAAGGGCCAAATTGTAATTTACTCATAGTGCATATCAAAGGAAATTGAGAAAAAAGCTGTCGGAAACTTGTATGACAAAAGATTGGAAGCCTAGGGGGCTGTTTTGTACACTTTATAACCCAAACCCTTTAGAAACCACTCCTAAACCCGTTTGAGCCCAATACGTAACACATAGCCCATTAAAACTACCTAGCCTACACCCCAACCCAATACCCATAATCTACCGGTTCACTCCACCCCTAGCGACGTCATCCTTCCACCCACCAATTAGCTTAATATAATTTTTTAAAATTATATTATTATAATTCCTAATTTCCTCATTAACAATTTCTTCCCCCACAAACCGGATCAAACACCCCTAATGCCAAACTAAGAACCCTAATCCTATTTTTATAATTAGCAACATTTAACTACTCAATCTTTCCGGATACCTAATTCATAACCCTTTAATCACAACCTAACCTCCCAAACATTGTCACCTGGACTGTGGGTCCTCACACACTTCACCCCTGCCACGTCCCTTTCCTCAAACCCCAAGAAAACAACACATCAACGCCTCACATGGGTTTCTTCTTCCCAAAGATAACAAGAAACAGCTCTGATTCATTTGTTCCAACTGCAACATCTTAGCCTTCACATGGGTCTTATTTTAACCAAAATTCAAACAAGGAAACAAGAGCAAATTCGGAATTAGATAGCTAGGGTTTTAGATTTTTCTTGTTTTCTAGAACTTTATTTCATGTACCATAAAAGGAGTCTACATGTGACCCTTATACAATGTTCCAGCCATTTATAATAACTTTGAATTTTTAATGAAAATTTAATTTTTAAGAATGCTAAGTTCCTTGTTTATTTATGTTGCTTTTGTTTAAACCCTTACATTTTTTTGCACTTAGTATAAATTTATCAAAATATTATTTTTGTTTCAAGGATTTTTTCGCAAAAAATCTCTTTTGGAGAACCAAAAATTATAAGCTTATGGTTCATGCTTTATTTGACTAATCAAGCATAAATCAAGTTTGTAATACTTGTTTTATTTAGTTGGTTACCATTTATTGCTTTAGAAGAAAATTTTGTTATTCCAAGTTTTTTTAAGAAATCTCTTTTTCTGTCTTTATTGTATATCACTATAGCAAAGGCTTTTGAACAAGCTTGCTTGACAAACAAGCCTGTTTTGAGGGTCATTGGTTACTTCACTTGTTTGCTTCTTGTTTCGGGTGTGTTTTAGCAGGTATGAAGACACATCCATCATTACCTGCCTCTTTGTATTGCTGTAGAACATCAACAAGAGACTCATCTCCATATTTCTTTCAAATCACATTCCCAAGAGAAGGCGTCAGCTTGGTTTGTTTAGCTTGAACAAAGCTAAACAAGGTATTAGGCTTTGAACCCTCAAAAAGTGTGTGAATTTTTGAGATTTTGTGAGATTTATGCTTGAATGTTTCCTTGTGTACTTTAGATGTTTGAATGTTGTTATTTTGATGATTTATGAATGTTTTTGTTAATTTAGATTAGGTTTGGGGTGAATTTGTGTATTTTTCTTTGTTAATTTGGGCATTAGTAAAATTAAAGGTGTGTTTAGGATTAGTTATTGCATTAAGTTGGTGACAGAATTGAGTGCTATAAGTGTTATGGGCATCTCTATTTAGTTTAGGTTAGTAGATCTTTGCATTCTAAAGAAAAAGTGTACATTAGGTGTAAGGTTTGGATAAAGTTTGCAAAAGTTTTAGCTAAAACTGCATAATACATACAGTAGGCTGTTGTAGGTTTGATTTTGTGATTAAAGTCCTTGGAATATTGTTATTGGCTAGCGCTGGTGTGTATCTTGGATTGTGTTCAACTTGTTAGTACTTTGGGAAGTTTAGTTCCAAGTTGTGGTGCTTTAAAATTCATCAAACTGCAAAGTGAACCAACAAAGCTCTACTTCTGTCTGAATCATTAGCTGTAGGTTTGATCATTGGGATTTTGGTGTGTTAAATCTTTATCTTTAGTTAGGTTTAGGTTAGCTCTAGGGTTATTTTCAATTAATCTGTGGATTGATGTGCTTAGCTTCAAGTCTTGTTAAGTTAAAAACCAGCCAAGTGCCAAAAGCATCAGCAATACCACTTCACTGTCTGCCTGTGCAATTTATTGTCTGAGTTGTGGCTAGTTGTGGTTTAGATTGTGTTTTTTTTTAGTGATTTTGTTTGTGTTAACTCCCTAATAGCCTACTTCTATTGGGGTGCAATTTGTGCCCAGCAAAACCAACCAGTTCCCAAGAACGGGCTCTAAAATCCCTCTCTGCCCAAATAAAGCTATTAGTGGGAACCAATTCTTCCCACTGATTGCCAAACTTGCCAATGACAATGGAAAACAAGCAATCAACTTATCCTTAAGCTTGTTCTAGCTTATCCAATGATCCATTTTACTTGTTTTCATTTTTCCTTACCTTATTTTAGTATTTTAGAATTTTCCAAAAAGTTTCAGATTTTTCCTCCTATTATTTTATTTTTAATGATTATTTTAATTTAAAAATTATTTTTAGCCATTTAAAATAGATTTAACTAGTTAAAAAATTTCAAAAATTACTTTTTAGTTATGAAATGATATAAGTAAGGTTTACATTTGATAAAATCTTAATTTGGACTTGTTTTTAATTATTTTTTGTTTCAGGGCTTTAATTACAATTTAAAATAAATAATAATTTAATAATAAGTTTTCAAATTTTTTATAGAATTTTTATCCTTATTTATATTATTTAGGATTTAATTATTATTTTTAATAATTTTTTAGTTTAATTTTTTATTTTTATCACGTTTTTACATTTTAAATTATTTTTCGTCGTAGTTTAATTCGTAGCGTAACTCGTCATTTACTTTTCAACCTTTTCTTTCCCAAAAACGAACTAATCCAAACATACGTATATCATTTTTGGCACATAACACACTTCCAACGAGAGGAACGAACTCATTTATCGTCTTTACGGTTCTCCTAAACCGTATCTATTAATATTTTCTGTTTTTATTTTCTTCTTTCCTAAAAGAAAGTATAAATATACAACAATCATTTTGGCGCCGCTGCCGGGGATCTAGTGTGTTGCCATTAAATATATCGTGTTTGTTTGAGTAGTGCGTTTTTGACTTTCCATTTTGGGAAAGCGTATATATCGTACATACTCGTTTTTTATTTTTTTACTATATTATAGATATCCAAATAAAACGTGTTCAATTGTTCCTCAATTAACACACAATATTTTTCATTTTATCGTTTTCGTTTTATTTTTGTGAATAATATATTGTATTACGTATCACAATTAATACACAATAATTATCCAAATACACGAGAAATCAAATATTAATAGTGGGCTCCAGTCATTATTAAGTGCATCGAATTCAAAAGAAATCAAAAGCAAAATAGATAAATAATCTTAATTGGTTTAATCTCAATTGATACAAACTATAACGTGTGTATAAGGCGGTTGTATTTCACGACCTAAGGAAAAAAGGCTCTTAAGTGCTTCGCGTCGCCTCGTTTTATCCGCTCGCTTTTGCGTATTGATTTAGTGACGATTAATTAAGGGTTTTTCAAATCAAGTATTATTAATCTATTTTTGTGATCTTATATTACTGACCCTCGAAACGTTTTGGTGATCCACCAACGTTTCAAAGTCGAATGAAGGTTTTTTTACTTGACGTAATTGCCTTCACTCCTTTTGGAGTCATTAATCGAGACTTTGATTAGTGGATAGCTTTTGTGGATTTAATTATCTACGTAATAAAAAAAAATTGAAAAATCAAAAATGAAAAATATTCTTCTTTCCCCTTATCGATTAATTATTTTTCTAACCCTCTAGTGTTTAATTCTAATAACGCCGTTTTTGTTTCATCATGTCCAATGGTGGATATCACTCTTGTCCGTATTTTGGAGGTCCGCCCGACGGTGGTAATTGCTTTAATTGCGAGATTTATGGAGGAAGGGAGGGGTATATCTACAACTCTCCTCAAAACGATCATGGTTACGGATTTCAATCCTACGACAAAGCTCCACAACGCCTTCGTCTTATTTGTGTGGTTTTGGGGTTTGGAGCACAATTTTGGATTTAGTTGTACGATTAATTCTCATGACCCCGAAATGAATCTTAATTTCTTTGACCAATCTTCGCAATATCCACCGTCATATTCATGTGAGTTTTTTTGGAAATACACCTCAGTATGGGTATGATTGTCAACCAATGAATCAAAATACGTCTTTCGACAATCAATTCTCCAGTTTTGACCAATCACCTCCACAAAAAATTTTTGATGTTGATCTCGGTGCAAGTCATGTCGACGAGGGATTTAAAAAAATTAAAATGCTCTTTCAACAACTTATGGAAAAAGAGGAACTTTCAATCGTCGAAGAGATCAAAAAGAGCATCAAAGATATGAAAGAGGAGAAACGACGAATCAATCACGAAATAATATATAACTCTAATGAACTAGGCATTAGGAGATATCGTAAAGAAGAAATAAGTAATGAGTTTAAAAGAGAGTGTGACATTAAACCTAAACAAATTTTACAAGATTACAATGGCTTAAGCATCGATATTCGTCATAAGAGACGAGAACTAGCAAGAGAGGAGAATCTAGCTAGATGTGATCTCACGTTTCTTATTTATGATGACGACGAAGATTGTGACATTTTCAATCTCACCTCATCTTATGAAACCATTACTCTCATGCTCCCTACGGAACCCGATGCCTCTCTATTTATGAGGGAGAAGAATCTTAGCACTAATCCTAGTGTTAAGATCCCTATTCCAATCCAAAGTGAGCCTACGGTTGTCTCCGATGACGAGTTTAGTTATTTTGCTCTCGATGAATTTTTCCACGAAGATTCTAATGAGGCAAATTACGATAGTGAGTGTGATTCAATTTCATATGATGATGTCTCTCCCAATGACACTTCGGGTAAAGAATCATTGACCTTTCTGAACCTGTTTTTCGATGATGTTTTTTCCACTAGTGATGATGACTCACTACTCGACGAGGACGTTCAAATTGACGATTTTGAAATCTTTTCGAACCATTCTTTCGAATTTGATGACGCTTTCATTTTCGGTGACGTAAATCCTCTCTTTCATGAGATGTTCGAGGACATCGAGAGCGAGGATTCTTTGGATCCTAAACTCGATGAGCCGGATTTTCTAGTCACACTCCCTAAGTCTCACTTGGATTAGCCTTCTATTTTAACTTGTGATGCTTCCATTCTCGAGGGGTTCACTGATGGACCGCCTCTTGATGAGAATGAGGATTTTTATGAGGCTTTTGCCTTTTCGGGCTTAAAATGTACAAAAATGTCATAAAATACCATAAAATATGCTTGTGTTTGTTCATTGTGTATTTTAGGTACGGATATCGTGAAATTAACATAAGATCAAAAGAATCAAGCAAAACGAACACGCGAAAAGAAGCCGCACAACGAACCAGACCCGAGCAATGAATTTTCCAATAAGTCTTTGAAGTTTGACGATTTGTTAAGAATTGTCCCTCATCTTTTGAAGACTTGTCACTTTTGACCCTAGTAAAACTCATAAATTGCAAGTTTGGTCATTAAGTTTTAAGAATATGCATCAAAAGCCCTTGAAGACATGTTAAATTACATGAATAGTCCTCATTTCAAATTTTACAAAGTTTTGAGGGCCAAATTGTAATTTGCTCATAGTGCATATCAAAGGAAATTGAGAAATTGAGAAAGAATCTTTTGCAGTTTTGAGGGCCAAATTGTAATTTGGGGGCTGTTTTGTACACTTTATAACCCAAACCCTTTACAAACCACTCCTAAACCCGTTTGAGCCAAGTACTTAACCCATAGCCCATTAAAACTACCTAGCCTACACCCCAACCCAATACCCATAATCTACCGGTCCACTCCACCCCCAGCCACGTCACCCTTCCACCCACCAATTAACTTAATATAATTTTTTAAATTTATATTATTATAATTCCTAATTTCCCCCTTAACAGTTTCTTCCTCCACAAACCGAATCAAACTCCCCTAATCCCAGACTAAGAACCTTAATCCTATTTTTCTAATTATCAACATTTAGCTACTCAATCTTTCCGGATACCTAATTCATAACCCTTTAATCACAACCTAACCTCCAAAACATTGTCACATGGACTGTGGGTCCTCACACACTCCACCCCTGCCACGTCCTTTTCCTCAAACCACAAGAAAACAACACATCAACGCCTCACATGGGTTTCTTCTTCCTAAATATAACAAGCAACGACTCTGATTCATTTGTTCCAGCTGCAACATCTCAGCCTTCACATGGGTCTGATTTTGACCAAAATTCAAACAAGGAAACAAGGGCAAATTCGGAATTAGATAGCTAGGGTTTTAGATTTTTCTTGTTTTCTAGAACTTTATTTCATGTACTATATAAGGAGTCGACATGTGACCCTTATACAATTTTCTATCCATTTATAAAAAATTTGAATTTTTAATGAAAATTTAATTTTAACAATGCTAAGTTCCCGGTTTATTTATGTTGCTTTAGTTTAAACCTTTACATTTTTTTTGCACTTAGTATAAATCTATCAAAGGATTATTTTTGTTTCAAAGATTTTTTTGGCTAAATATCTCTTTTGGAGAACCAAGAATTATAAGCTTATTGTTCATGCTTTATTTGACAAATCAAGCATAAATCAAGTTTGTAATACTTGTTTTATTCAGTTGGTTACCATTTATTGTTTGAGAAAGAAAAATTTGTTATTCTAAGTTTTTTTTTAAGAAATCTCCGTTTCTGTCTTAATTGTATATCATTGTAGCAAAGGCTTTTGAACAAGCTTGCTTGACAAACAAGCTTGTATTGAGGGTCTTTGGTTACTTCACTTGTTTGCTTCTTGTTTGTGGTGTGTTTTAGCAGGTATCAAGACATATCCATTATTACCTCCCTCTTTGTTCTACTGTAGAACATCAACAAGAGGCCCATCTCCATCTTTCTTTCAAATCACATTGCCAAGAGAAGGCATCATCTTGGTTTGTTTAGCTTTAACAAAGCTAAATAAGCTATTAGGCTTTGAACCCTCAAAAAGTGTGTGAATTCTTGTGATTTTGAGAGATTTATGCTTGAATGTTTTCTTGTGTAGTTTAGATGTTTGAATGTTGTTATTTTGATGATTGATGAATGTTTCTGTTAATTTAGATTAGGTTTGAGGTGAATTTGTGTATTTTTCTTTGTTAATTTTGGCATTAGTAAAATTAAGGGTGCGTTTGGGATTACTTATTGCATTAAGTTGGTGACATAATTGAGTGCTATAAGTGTTCTGGGCATCTCTGTTTAGTTTAGTTTAGAAGATCTCGACATTCTAAAGAAAAAGTGTTCATTAGGTGTAAGGTTTGGTTAAAGTTTGCAAAAGTTTTAGCTAAAACTGCATAGTATACACAGTAGGCCGTTTTAGGGTTGATTTTATGATTAAACTCCTTGGAATCTTGTTATTAGATAGTCCTTGTGTGTATCTAGAATTGTGTTCAGCTTGTTAGTGCTTTGGGAGGTTTAGTTCCAAGTTGTGGTGCTCAAAAATTCATCAAACTGCAAAGTGAACAAGTAAACCTCTACTTCTGTCTGAATTATTAGCTGTAGGTTTGATCATTGGTGTTTTGGTGTGTTAAATCTTTGTCTTTAGTTAGGTTTAGGTTAGCTCTAGGGTTATTTGCAATTAATCTTTGGATTGGTGTGCTTAGTTTCAAGTCTTGTTAGGTTGAAAACCAGCCAAGTGCCAAAAGCATCAGCAGTACTACTCCACTGTCTGCCTTTGATATTTTTTTCTGATTTGTGGCTAGTTGTGGGTTAGATTGTGTTTGTGTTAGAGTGATTGTGTTTGTGGTGACTCCCCAATAGCCTACTGCAATTAGGGGTGCCATTTGTGCCTAGCAAAACCAACCAGTTCCTAAGAACGGGCTCCAAAATCCCTCTCTGCCCAAATAAAGCTATCAGTGGGAACCAATTCTTCACACCGATTGCCCAAAGTTGCCACTGATAGTGGAAAACAAGCAATCAGCTCATCCTTAAGCTTGTTCTGGCTTATCCAGTGATCCATTTTACTTGCTTTCATTTTCCTTACCTTATTTTAGTATTTTAGAATTTTACAAAAAGTTTTTGATTTTTCCTCCTATTATTTTATTTTTTATGATTATTTTAATTTTTAAACTGTTTTTAGCCATTTAAAAATACCTTTAATTAGTTAAAAAAAATTTGAAAAGTAATCTTTAGTTATAGAATAATATAAGTAAGGTTTACATTTGATAAAATCTTAATTTGGACTTTTTGTTAATTATTTTTTATTTAAGGCTTTAAAAAGCATTTAAAATTAAATAATAATTAAATAATAGGTTTTCAAAAAGTTTTATTGAATTTTTATCCTTATTTATATATTTAGGATTTAACTGTGATTTTTAATAACTTTTTAGTTAGGAAAAAATTTTGTCACGTTTTTACGTTTTACGTTATTTTTCGTCGTAGTTTAATTCGGTGCGTAAATCATCATTTACGTTTCAGCCTTTTCTCTCTCAAAAACAAACTAATCCAAATATACGTATATTATTTTTGGCACATAACACACTTCCCACGAGAGGAACAAACTCATTTTTCGTCTTTACGGTTCTCCTAAACCGTATCGATTAATATTTACCATTTGTATTTTCTTTTTCCTAAAAGAAAGTATAAAATTACAAGAATCACATATACAAATCGCACAACAAATAAGTCACAAAAAATGAGCTTAGTGATCATAAAATTTTATCGAACATCAATAATGGGAGTCGCTTCTGAGTGAAAACAAGAGTTAGATATTCAAAACTTCGTTAAAAAAAATAATCAATGCTCCTATATTCGTCATATGTTACACGACCATTTCTTTGTCAAGTATTTAATTTAAGATTGGATTGGAAAAAATGGATTCTATTACCTAAATTTTCACTGAACATTTTACATGTGCAACCGTAAAGTTTCAAAAAAATTAAAATACTCGAACGACCAATTATGTTTATTATTACAATCTTGTGGTGGTGTTCATGGCTGCTGCAATGCCGTTGCTTCAAACTAATCAATTTTGACTGAATCGGCAGCACAATAACCATATATCAAACTATACATGGGTGTTTATGTTTCTTAATACATTATAAAAGAATAAAAAATATTTTTCTAGCAAATCTGGTGCAAGGGTGCTTAGACCTTATTCCTATATTGCATAAAATAAACAAAAAACATATATTTGTAAGCATGTAGATTAATCATGCAGTTTCAATAACCCACATCACCATCTTAGAGAAACTACGACTCAAAATGAAATATTATGAATTTTAAAAACAGTTCATCAAAAGTCTTACATCAATAACTTCAGCACCCTCTCTAGCAATTTACGGCCCTTGATATAATCCGAAGGAGACATAGTCATGGTGTCCCTTGTGAATTAAAAAAAAAATACTTAGATCAATACAAAAACAACTCTGAGGTTAACTATGACGTTAAAGAAAACGAATTTAGCAAAACCTTCTGGTTGCTTTCCTTGCAATATTTCGAGCACGTAGATGTTTCTTACCGATCGATGAGGAGTTTCTCTGATCATGCTTGGTTTTAACCAAGTGTTGAGTTGGTGCATCCTTCTAATTACAATAAACGTCATATAGTCAACATCAGTATACATACCCAAATATACAACTCAAGAAAAAGTGAGCTGTTATGTTTAAAGAAATAAAACCGCGACCAATATATTTAAAACAACAATGTTAGTTTTTTGTTCTACTTTAAAAACAGTTGGAGAAATTTTCAGCCATAATGATAAAAGATTACCAGATAGCACGTAAATGGTATTTTTTATGCTAAGAATTAACTACTTTTATGCTCCTAAAAAATAGTACTTCGGGAATGATAGTTGTATGAATACCTCTTTTAGGAAAAAGAACGTAAAAGCGGTAAGTACTAAGTGAACGTTTAGGAAAACGTAAGCACTTATGACCCTTTGTGTGGGATCGTTCTCAAGTAGGCTAGTGTGTTATGTGTTAAGACTTGATTAAATGTTTGTGATCAATATTATGAAGAAAGAAAAGAGAAAATGGTAAAGGTTACGAATAAAATCACACTAAGACGAAAGACGTAAACGTAAAACCGTAAAAGGGGTAAAATAAAAATTTACTCTAAAAAATTCCAAAAAATTACAAAACAAATCCACAAAAACAAACTAAGGGTTTACAAAAAATCAAAACTTTACCAAACCTTTTATTTAATTAAATATTAATTTTTAAATGCTAATTAAAGCCCTAAAAATCAAATTAAATAATAAAAAGCTTAAATAAAGATTTTTTTAATTGGTAAACCTCAAAAATAACTTAATTAACTAAAAAGTATTTTTCTAAAATTTAAAACAAATTTAAACTATTTTTAAATGATTAAAAACTATTAAAATCTTAAAATAATCCTAAAAATTATTCAAATGATGCTAAAAATAATCTAAAAGTTCTAAAAATCCTAACTTAACGTATCTAATCTTGGAAAAATGAAAAAAGTTGAAAAATATTAATTAATTCCCAAAAACAATATTTTAATAATAAAAAATTCAAAAGTTATAAAAAATTCTAAAAACTTGCAAACTAACTTATTTTAACCTAATTAAAACAGAAATGAACTTGAAATTACCTAAATACCCCTAATGGGCCTCCAAATGGGCCAAAAACCCAAACAGTGTGCTTAATGGGCTAACTTTGGCCCAATAAAAAAATGATCACCAAATAAGCCCAGAACTTCCAGTTAAGCATAAAATTCAATTTTAAACACAAAATTCCAAAGGCCCAAAAGCTGAAAATGAGCTTATCATAGCTTATTTCAAAACAGCTTATTCTAAATGGGCTTTTTGGACCATTAAGCTATAAGCCAATGCCATAAGCTGTAATTTCACACACGTCCTTCTCTTGACCTTAATAAACCTTTTGTAAAAAGAATTTTTGAATAAGTGATAGGTGTGTAAACACCCATCCTTTCTACCACTTAATTACAATAATAACCGAGCCAAAACGTGTATTTTATCTCTTTTATGTCGGAATTATGCGTGGTTTGTGTTTTTGTTGTGATTTAGGACGAAAAGGTGAAAAGTGGAGAAAACACGGGCATTCACGGGCTTTTATTGAAGAAAAAGATGAAAAGACGAAGTCGATAAGTCAAGAGTGCAAAAAGAACGGAAGTCCAAGACCAATTCTGAAGATTTATCGAAGAAAAAGTCAAAAGACGGAAGTTTACTTAAAGCCGAAGAACTCAAGTCTATTTTATTGAAGAATTAAATGACGAGTTCAAAAGAAATCCTGAGCCACAAGTCATTAGAGTCCAAGTTTAAAGAAGATTAGAAGAACAAAGGACTAATGGTGCAATTAATGAAGATTAAAGAAGGAAGGACTTAATCTTGTAATTAAGAGAAAAGGAAAGAGGGGAGGAAGCTTCCTAATCCTCCCCTATATATAGTTAGGACTAGTTAATTATTTTCTTTGTTGGCTAAGTGTGACAATTAGTCTTCCACATTTATTTACCTTGCACATTTTAATTCATGTCAATTTAAATACTTGTCAATTTAAATACCTTGTCTTGCACCTTAAATTCCTTTAATTTCAAGTAAGTTTTCATTTAATTCTTGTCAATCTTTACTTTATCTTGTTAATCTATCATCTACCTTTCTTAATCTTTGATTTTTATGTTTATGTTTGTGTTCATGTTCATGTTTTTATTTTGATCAAGTGGGTTTTTGATTATTGTGGTCAAATTTGTTAGTTTTATTGATATAGATTGTTTGTTTATGATTAATTGTTGTTTTGTTATTAGTTTGGTTAAATCTTTTGTTTGATTTTGATTAATTTGTGTTTAGATTCTTGTTACTGTGATCCCTTGTTCTTCGGGGGTGTTTGTTTCTGTTACTGTATTCCCAGGAAGTTCCGAGCCAAGAAGAGAAGAAAAACTTTCATTCGGAACTTTAAAAGTTCCGAGTCAAGCTTCATCTGGAAAAGTTTCGAGTCAAGACTTCCGAACAAAAGTTCCGAGTGAAGCAAGGTTCATCCGGAACATTCAAAGTTCCGGACGAAAACTTCCGGACGAAGGACTTCCGGATCAAGGGAAAGTTCCGGATCAGCAAATTCATTCGGAACTTTAGAAGTTCCGAACGAATCTTCCGAGTCAAGATTCCGGACGAAAACTTCCGGATCAAGGGAAAGTTCCGAATCAGCCATAACTTCCGAACCAAAGTTCCGGCTCAAGCTTGTTCACCCGGAAGTCTTCCGAACGAAAGTTCCGGATCAAGACTTCCGTATCAAGGAGTTCCGACTCAAGAGCTAGGTTCATTCGGAAGTTAAAAGTTCCGAATCAAGGGGTTTCTTTCAGGTTCTTGTTAGTATCAGTTTTTAAATTTCTGTCTTTCATTTTCAAGCTTTATTTTTCCCGCCTTTTTATTTAATTGCACTTTAAGATTACTTGTCTTAGTTTTTTTAGCCTTTCCTTAGTTTAAGTTTTAGTTGCGTTTTAAGATTGCCTTAGATAGTTTTAATTTTGCGTTATTTACTTTAGTGCCCTTTAATTCTAGTCACGTTTTTAAATAATTGCCCATTATTTTAAGTTAGACTTAGATTTACTTTAATTGCACTTTTACTTTAAAGTTACGCACTTTTATTTTAAATACTACAACGACACATTTTTTTTTCACCAAAGACAACTGAGTCGTACTTAAAACCGGAAATCAATTCGATTAGACACGCATCAAAGAACTTTTTAACTAGCAAAATCTAAGTTATCAAATGGCGCCGCTGCCGGCTCTTTTCGTAAAGATTAACGGTTTTCTGTGAGAGACGCGTTGCTTTTTGGGATCCGTTCACTTGTGAGCGTTATTTTCTTGCATAAAAAACTCAAAAAACCATAAAAATTAAAAAAATTGTTAAAAAATCCATAAAAATTAAAAATTTCAAAAATCCAAAAAGATTTTATCTTTATTGTGTATATATATTGTCTTTGTGTTTGGTTTCTTTTTCTTTTTCATTTTCAGGTGTATGCGTACTAGATCTTCTAATTATCAAGAGCCCGAGCCTCAAGAAGATTTAGCTATGTCAGGTGTTAACAACAATAATCCACCGCACCTTAATAATAACAACAATGTTCTTCCACACCCCGATCTTCGGACCATGGAGGAACTTTGTCAACCTACCATGTTTGGACGAGGAGGACCGATTGCGCCAATGCAAATCAACGCTCCTGAGTTTTCGTTGAAGCACCACATGATTCAGCAAGTGCAAACAAACCCATTCCGTGGATTGCCTGATGATGATGCCAACAAACACCTCGACAAGTTCATTACAATCACCCAAAGCATGAAGTTGGCTGGTGCCACAATGGATGAACTTCGCCTACAACTCTTTCCACATACTTTATTAAATCATGCCGAGAAATGGTTTGATCGTCTCCCGAAGAATTCTATTCACACTTGGGATGACATGACTCAACGCTTTTTGTCGCGCTACTTCCTACCATCCATGGTCACCAGCCTTCGCAATCAAATCAGCGGTTTCATGCAAGACCCTGATGAATCTCTTTTTGATGCTTGGGAGAGATATAATGTCTTGATCGATAGATGTCCAAACCACAACATGCTACCTGTGACCTTAATAGATACTTTCTACAACGGTTTGACTTTTCGAGATCGTGATACGATTAATGCAGCCACCGGTGGCACATTCATGAAAAGGAGACCCGAGGAGTGTAGAGAGCTAATTGAGAACATGAATACTTACCACAAAAACTGGGATTCCTCTGCTTCTTCAAGGAACAACCCGAGAGTCAATGTTTCCTCCACCTCAGCAAACCCTGATATGACCGAATCACCCGCATGATGACTGAAATGAGCAAAAGTATCACGCTTCTCGCTTCAAACCAACAACAACAACAAGTTAAAGCGGTTGCCAATCCTTGTGAAACATGCGGCGGTCCACACTCATACACCAATTGTCCTTCAACTCGAGGAAATTCGGAAAATGTGTATGCAGCTTATGGTAATTATTCACCGGAAAATTACCAAGCTCGCCCTCAAGGGGATAGAAATCTGCTGAGTTACCGATCAAACAATTACCTTTCACCCGGTTTTTCTCCTCAAAACCAAAACCCCGCCAACAACTACAATAGAAGCAACCAAATCCCACCAAGAGCTTCTAACCCTTATCACCCACCCGCCCAACAAACCCCACCCATTAACACCGATGTTGAAGCCATCATGAGAACCCAAGGTGAGCAAATCAAGAATCTTCAGAGCCAAATTATCAATCTTAAAGGAGATATCACAAAGCAAGTAAATGAGATTAGATCCGATCTTCGAGATAACATTAAATCCTCCTTCAACAATCAAACGAATGATTTGAAGAATATGCTTGCTAGTTTCTTGCCCACAGCTCAACCTTCTACTACAAGTTCTCTACCTTCAAACACCGTCACCAATCCACGAGCAAATGTGAGTGCTATTACTACGCGTAGTGGAATTACCATCGTAGGACCACCGATCCCGCCCCCATCATCTACACCTCTTCCACCACCATTTATCCCTACTCCTCCTACACCTGGTATTAGTGCACCATTACCGTCTCCGCCTCGTCATGACGATGTCTCTAGGAAGGACCCTTCAACATCTCAACCTTTACCTGCTACACCTACACCTTACACCTATAAACCCAACATCCCATACCCTTCTCGCTTAGGCAAGACCAACGAGCTAACCAAGGAGGACTCTCAAGTGACTAGCTATATCAAGATGATTTCTCAAATGAACTTCAACATTATCTTTCTTGAAGCACTTGTCCACATGACCAAATTTGTTAAAGCATTCAAGGAATTGCTTAACAAGAAAGAGAAATTGCTTGAACTCGCCAACACACGTTTAAATGAAAACTGCTCTGCAGTTATTCTTAAAGAACTCCCAGAAAAGCTTGGAGATCCCCGGTCGTTTTGTGTTGCCTTGCGTGTTCAACAAAACTGAAGAATTTACTACCCTTGCTGATCTCGGGGCCAGTATTAATTTGATGCCACTAAGTGTTTGGAAAACACTATCATTTCCCGACCTCACTCCAACAAAGATGACTCTTGAACTTGCTAATCGCACCCTCGCTTACCCCGTTGGTATAGCCGAAGATGTGTTCATCAAAGTTGGCACATTTACTTTCCCGGTCGATTTTGTCGTTGTTGATTATGAAATGGACCCTCGTATTCCTTTAATACTTGGTCGGCCATTCTTGAGAACCGGATGAGTTTTAGTGGATGTGGCCGAAGGTGAGTTAATCTTACGAGTCGGGGATGATTCGCAAATTTTTAAAATGGGGAAGCTTACAGGCAAATCCTTTGGAGGTCGAGAATCAGTCAATATGATTAATGTGCATGATGACTTTGTTGTCTACAACAATCCGCTATTCGATTCTTCCACTAATAATCCACTTTTTCAAGATGATGTGGATGATTCTCGCTCCACCTTGGAAACTTCTCCCATTTATGATTCTCCACCGGTCTTTGATGCTTATGATGATGATGATTCTAGCTCAGATTCGGATGATTATGATGACCTTACTTCTGAGTATCCCGAGATGCCCACTTTCGATGATTTTGATGAGGCTGATACTCTTTCGAGCGATTCTTCACATGATGAAGATCCTCCGCCATCACTCAATCCTACTTTGGACGATTACTCATTTGAGGAAGACTTCTCTACGTTTCTCAACACTTACTTCCCTCATGAGAGTGATGCTCCTCCTTATGACTTTGAAGATTATCGTCTTGGTCCTACTTTGGATTTGAAGCACATTCTTTCTAAGGAGAAGAAACCGATCGACACCAATATCCGCAGCACGTATGAGTTAACACCTCTTTGTCCCCCTTCTGAGGACGAGGTTGTGCTTCTTCGCGGATCTTCTTCACACTCTACTGAGCCTGAGTGCTATTTTCCCCTAAAGGAAAAGGTGTTCAACCCCGGTATTGATATTCTACAGCCATCTCAGTATCCACCTGATGAAATAAAAGGAAAAATCTTTGGAAATTTTGAAGACATGCTTGCACCACTTCATCCTTTCTTCCACCGTGCTCCATCACTGCTTAAGGGAACCTTGCCTACTCTTCTTTGGCTTGCCTTGTTCGCCTTAAGCTTGTGCTATTTGATGGACGAAAACTATGTCTTTGATCCTGGTGGATATGTTTCATGCTTCTTCCGTTGATGATCAAGGTCGAGTCAGGCTCACGACTCGGTAACCAAAAACCAAGCGCTTCTTGGGAGGCAACCCATGCATCTATCTTTTAGTTTTCTTTATCCTAAGTGTAGGGGAGACCCGTTGGTTTGCTATTTCCTCTCCTCCTTTCTTTTAATCAGGGATTCGAGCTTCAATGATCCACTCTAGATGATTCTTGACGACCCGTGATTCCGTGTCCACTTCTTTCCGGTTCTATCCTAAACTCTTTTCGATTCACTATTTTATATTTTCTCAACATTAAAATAGGAATCTCTTTAGTTGTCTCTTCCTTAGTGATATGAGTGTTTTTACTCATATCATTTGTAGCTTAAAACAATGAAATTATGCATGATTTATATCAAAAATGCCTTGGATATGCTTGTTTCTTGTTTTCATGTGTGTAGGTACCAAGTTCGCGAAAATCGGCAATAATCGACACGAGAATGAAGAAAAAGATTGAAGAAGCCAAAATCGAGCTCGACTTGAGTGGATTTTATTAAATTGCAAGATTATTTACCAAGTGGGTCCCACATGAGCTTATTGGGCCTGAAAAGCCCAATATTGGATTAAAAGTCAAAAACACTCTTGGACTAATAATGGCCCAAAATGGGAATAAAAGTATACGGTTTGGAAGCTTGGGCCTGAAAAGCCCATTTCAACTTGGAATGAAATGGGACGAAATGAATATAACAAGTTGGGCTTTAGGGTTTCTTTCAGTCAAATGTGTGCAACATAAACGCATAAATTGACTTTTCACTCACAACTTACGTCACTCATTTTTTTTCCATTAAATTAATATACAACCGTCCCACCCACCCATATTAAATTCATTCACACGTTTTGTTACTCACACAATAAACAAATCTCGTTGTTTTTTATGTCCTTCTTCTTCCCCATCTCATTTTTCACAAACCAGTAAAAAAACGTTACTGTTCCTAAACCTAGCCTAATGAAAAATCAAGTTTACCAAAGGGCTTTTCATTCATTTAATTAATTCAAACCAAGGGGATTAAAACCCCCATGGTTTAAGGTAGGGAGGGTATGGAGAGAAGGTGATACGTGGCCGAATCTTACTGGATGCAACACCTCAACTCCCACAATCCACCAATCAGAGCCTTTAAAAGAAGCACAACTAGCACACGGATGCCACGTTGGCGATCCGTGTGCTAGATTAAATCACCTCATCCGTCTGATCAAATAAAGAGAGAGAAGAAGGAAGATCTATGGTCAAGGATATAGAAGAATAATCTCAAAGAATATGCGAATATTCGCTCAAGGATGCCCTTGGGGGGGCTATAAATACCCCCAATTTATATTGTAATTCTATCCCTTTTATTACTTTACTGTTATAATGTTAAAATTAGAATAGGAAAGTTGTATTTCTTTTTAAAAGTATTGTATCAGTTTAATTTGAATTAATAAAAGTTTCAGTCTATTATTTTGATTCGTGAGTTTATGTTTTAATCCCTTTATCTTCTTTCTCAAATCTAATTTAAATATTATAATTATGAAAGATATTTTATTAATCTGCTCAATAGTTTGATGAGATATTGAAGTAATATTTGGGATTAATTTATCCTAATTGGATAAATAAAAATTTACTGTCGGCTTGTGAGGATCGAATGGAGATGGTTATGGTGTTCGATGGTGTTACTTACGGTTCATAGACTGCTCAGCGCAGGTCTACGTCTCAAAGGTTATCGACCGAAGGTTCCATCTCATTTACTTTCTTGTTTAAGTTTTTATGCTATATGATTTTTTTTCTATCTGCTTAATAATTGATGTTTGGATTCGAGAGTTTGATTAAATGTGTTATTCTGATTAGATTTAACTGCTGAATGTTCATTAGTGTCTGAATATTACTGCTGAGTTCTCAGTAAGTTTATATAGAAATGTTTAGTTTCTAGGTCTTATAATCATGAATCTGTTAAGCTGGATAGATCTTCTTGATTATAGTTGAGTTATGAATCCGTTCAGTAACATTGTTATGTTAAGATTGCGTTCTGCTGGAATTGTTTAATTATTTAGTACTGATTTTCTGAATTACAGAAGTTTACTGTGATGTTGAATATGTCTTGAGTTGTGAGAGTTATTTTGGTTTGTTTGGATACTAATGTAGATTTGGTATGCATTTTAATCTAATTTTAAATTTTAGATATTGTCTAAATCTGTTGAAACTTTCTGATATGAGATTTTTGAGCTGTTGGTTTGATATTATCTGAGTCTATGAAAGTATTCTTACCTATTTATAAATTGTTATTTGTTTTTCTTTTGATTAAACCAATTTGTGAAGTCTGATGACTGCTTTAGTTCTGTTCGATTGATATGCTTAATTCGGTTTGACTAATCTGATCTCAGTTTTATTTAGCTATATATTAGCTTGTTCAGTTGTATAATTGTATTACTGTTATCTTGCTTGTACTGATTTTCTTTAAATGATCTGTTGGTTTGAGCTTTCGAGCTCTATAACTGTTCTAATTTAAGCTTATCAGTGTAACTAACTGATAAGCCCAAATAAGTTGTGACCTCACAGCTTAAGCTAAAAAGCTTCAAAGGTCTTTCCTAAGACTTAATTTTACTCATCTGTCAAAAAAGGAAATTAATCCAAAAAATATGTCCTTCACTAGGTTCGAACCTGTGACCTCCTGGTCACAGGCATAGGGTGATAGCCATCTGTGCTATTGGCTCTTTTGATTTTAGTAACTGAAATACAATTAATATAGTGTAGTAGTTTGGCAGTTTTCTTTTAATTAGTTACATCTTTTATTTACTTTTTAATCTGTTTTTTTTCTAACAAATTTTTAATTAATATTTTTAATAAAGAAAGGTTTAGTTAAATAAAAAAAATTAAATAAATAAAATAAAAAAAAATGTTTTTATTTTAAAAGTTTAATTAGTTTGAATTTTAGTTAATCTGATTTTTGTAATTTTAAATTTAAATAAAATAAATGTTTATTTTTAAATAGATAATGTTTTAAGTTTTTTTCAATAAAGTTAATTAGTTAAATAGATTTTTTTGAAATAGTTTAAAAGTATTTTTTTAATTAAATTAGATTATTAAATAGATTAATTTTTTTATAGATAATTAAAATAGATTAATTTTTAAATAGTGTTTTAATTTTAAGTAATTGTTTTAGATTTTTTTTAAATAGGCGGGGTTTACGATTCATGCACTTTAGGTTTATTTTAAATAGCATAAAATTCGTAGATTTTAATTGTAGTTTAAAAACCGAAAACCAATTCAAGTCGATTGTCCAAATCAAAGCAAAACGTCTCAAATTCATAAGATCTTCGTGTACAACGAACTCGACTCACTCACGTGTTTAATTGAATTCGTCATTGGTATTATTAGTCTATTACTTTTTCCTAAAGGTAATTTTCTAATTTACCCTATAACGTATCTAATTATCACTATACTATCCACGATACATTAAAAATTTTGGCGTCGCTGCCGGGGATCTTTTGTATGATTCGTCTTTGTGGAGATTTGTTGATCGTGGATTTGAAGACCCTTTCCGTCCTCGGAAAGTTTTGTTATTTTTCTATTACGTAGTATGTATCGTTTTTCTCGTTTTTTTGTGAATAATATATTGTATTACGTAGAACAATAATTTTAAATATCTTTCAAATAAGCCTTAGTTGGGATTTCATCACCTAGCTATTGTAGTCGAATCCAAAACAAAAATAAAGGCAAGATAGATAAATACTAATAAGAAGTTTGAACTCGATTTATACAAACTATAAGGTGGGTATAAGGCGACGTGCTATAAAAGGCCGTCTAAGGAAAAAGGTTTTTAAGTGCTTTATGCCACCACGTTTCCCCGCTTGCTTGTGCGTATATTGAGAGGGACAACCTATTATTGGTTTGCCGACTCAAGTAGTAATAAATCTTATTTTTTGTTGTTTACTTATTGAACCTCGAGACGTTTAGGTTTTCACCTATCGTTTCAAAGTCGACCGAGGGTAATTTACTTCCATAGTAGTTATCCTTATTCCTTGTTTTTATCGATCAATTTTTGATTGAGCAATACCAAATAAAAATACCAAAAATAATCTTCTTCTTGTCTAATTTCTTTTCTTCAATCCTCTAAATTCTCGTCTTTGTAGTGTATGCAATTACGTTCTTCTCGTCTTGTGATTGATTTTAATAGGCTTGAAAATATTCCTCGTAGAAATAGAAATCGTCAACAACGAATAGTGGAACCCGAGCTTCCACCTATTGTTGTAGAGATGGCCGATAACCGAACAATGGAGGAATTGCTCCGCGCACCCACCGAAGGGTATGGGGAAGCAATCGTTGTGCCGGCTATTTTTGCGGATCATTTTGAGATTAAGACGGATCTTGTATCGCTCATTCGTGCCGACCAATTTCGTGGCAATGAGATCGATAGTCCGCATTCTCACATTCGGAATTTTAATTGAATTACCTCGACTCTCAAGTTTAGAGATGTGCCGAATGACGTGATTAAGCTTATGCTTTTTCCGTACTCGCTCGAGGGTAATGCTAAGCTTTGGTATGAGAAAGAACCACCGGGTTCGATCTTAACTTGGGATGATTTAGTGTCAAAGTTTATGAATTATTTCTTTCCACCGTCTAAGACAACACACTTTAAGAATGAGATCACTAGATTTGAACAAAAAGTGCATGAATCGTTTGGGGTTGCTTGGGAAAGATTTAAAGATTTGTTGAGACAATGTCCACACCATGGTTTCTCGGAATTGCATCAAATAAATACTTTCTATAATGGGCTTAATATGATTGAACAAGATTCTTTAAATGCCGCCGCGGGTGGTAATCTTTTAAGAAAAACACCGAGAGACGCGTGGAGAATAATTGAGGATAAGTATAGAGCACAATATTCACGAAACACACCGGTTGTTTCCAATGTGAATTCATCTAATCACGAGATTGCTAGATTGGACTCTAAGATTGACACGATTTTGAATGAGCTTAGGAAGAATCCTCATGGATCCATTAATATGGTTGAGAGTTTTTGTGTATCATGTGGTGGAGCACATCCTAATTATGCTTGTTTAAACACGGGTTTTGATCAAGCTAATGCTTTTGCCGCGACGGGAACTTATGGCTCCAACGGTCAAGTTCCTCGTCAAAATCATGTTGCTCCACCGGGTTTTCCACCGGTTCAAAATAGGTACAACAATGGAAACAATGGGAATAATTTTAACCGTGGTAACCAAGGGAATTTTAATCAAGGAAATGGGTTTAATGTTAATCGAAACAATCAAGGTTTTCAAATCAATAATCAAAATGATTTGTCAAGCTACATTAACGAGGAAAGTTTAAAAGCTTTTCAAAACAACATTCAAGGACAAATGGCAACTTTGAAAAATGAGTTTCAAAATACGATTAAAGGGCAAAACAATAAGATTGAGCTTAATCAACAAAGGCTAGAACAAAACCAAACCCGTTTTGAGCAAAGATTAGAGCAAAATCATAATCGTATGCAACAAAGTTTAGAACAAGGTCAAAATAAATTGCTTTCGATGTTTGAATCGTTTATGACCAAACCTTCCTCTTCTTCGGGTGGCTTACCTAGTAATACCATTACAAACCCAAAGGGTGAGATGAAAGCTATAACCACACGTAGTGGGAAAGATTTAGACGGACCTTTGCTTCCACATGTGAGTACCTCTCCGGTGAGGGAAGTGGAGCAAGAACCCGAGGTGGTTAAAGAAAAGGAAATTCCTATTCCACCAAAGGTTGACCAATTGCCTATTCCGGAACCCGAGTTTCTGAAGACTAAACCCACACTACCCTACCCTTCGAGACTTACCAAAGAGAAGCTCCGCGAGAAGACCAATGCTCAAGTTTCTACGTTTTTAGATGTGTTTAAGAAAATGTATATTAATCTTAGTTTCGCGGATGCATTGCTTAGCATGCCTAAGTTTGCTTCTACAATTAAAAGATTGATGAATGATAAGGAGAAGTTGGTTGAAGTATCTACCTCTTTAAATGAAAGTTGTTCCGCGGTTCTCTCTAAAAAGTTTCCTAAAAAGCTTGGAGACCCCGGTCAATTTTTGATACCATGTGATTTCCCTAATATGGAAGAATGCTTAGCATTAGCCGATCTAGGCGCTAGCATTAATTTGATGCCTTTTTCCGTATGGAAAAGGTTATCAATTCCCGAGCTTTCACCTACTAAAATGACTATCGAGCTAGCGGATCGATCGATCGCCTTTCCAAAAGGTATAGCCGAGGACGTATTAGTCAAAGTAGGAAAGCTCATTTTTCCGGCGGATTTTGTGATTTGTGATTATCCGGAAAATTCTCGAGTGCCTCTTATTTTGGCACGACCGTTTTTAAATACGGCTAGTTCTTTATTTGACATGAGAGAGGGAAAATTGACTTTACATTTTGATGATGAAAGTATCACTCTTAATGTTGGTAACATCTCGAAGTTTTCTTCCGAAGACGACGAGGAATCAATCAATCAAGTCGATGTGATTGATGTTGCTAGCGAAGAAGCTTCACAAGATATGCTTGGTTTTTCGGATACTTCTAAAAGTGGCAATCCCACTTCGTCGAATCCTATTATCTCTTCGGCTAAGCCTCCACTCACTCCATTTGAGGGAGGTGACTTCGTTCTTGAAGAGCTTGAGAATAATGGATATTCAAAAATCGAGAAGGAAATTGATGATTACCTTAGCACACCGTTTGATCCTAGTGAGTTTGATTTTGAGAATTTTGATCCCGAGGGAGATATTGCGTTGATTGAAAAATTGTTGAATTTGGATCCTTTTGAATCACCACCTATGGAACTAAAAGTTGTGAATGAAAATGTGACTAAAGTGAAAACATCTATTGAGGAAGCACCCGAATTAGAACTTAAGGAATTACCCACTCATTTGGAGTATGCTTTTCTTGAAGGAACGGATAAGTTACCGGTGATTATTGCTAAGGGATTAAAGGAAAATGAAAAGGATGAGCTTATTAAAGTGCTTAAGAAACATAAACAGGCCATTGCATGGAAAATCTCCGACATTAAGGGTATAGATCCCAAATTTTGTACTCATAAAATTCTAATGGAGGATGATTATAAACCCGCTATCCAAAATCAAAGAAGGGTTAATCCAAAGATTCATGAGGTGATCAAAAAGGAAGTCACTAAACTTCTAGACGCCGGAATGATCTACCCTATCTCGGATAGTCCATGGGTTAGCCCCGTGCATTGTGTACCAAAGAAAGGAGGAATGACGGTTGTTACTAATGAGGATAATGAATTGATTCCTACTAGACTTGTGACTGGTTGGCGTGTTTGTATTGACTATAGGAAACTTAATGATGCCACTAGGAAGGATCATTTTCCATTACCTTTTATGGATCAAATGTTAGAGAGACTAGCGGGTAATGAATTCTATTGCTTTTTGGATGGATTTTCCGGCTATTTCCAAATCCCCATTGACCCTCGTGATCAAGAAAAGACCACATTCACTTGTCCTTATGGAACATTTGCCTATCGTCGCATGCCTTTTGGACTATGCAATGCTCCGGGGACGTTCCAAAGGTGCATGACGGCCATTTTCCATGATATGATCAAGAAAACCATGGAAGTCTTCATGGATGACTTTTTGGTTTTTGGGGAATCTTTCACTTCATGTCTCTCTAACCTTGAAAGAATGTTGCAACGTTGTGAGGAAACTAATCTTGTGCTTAATTATGAGAAATGTCACTTCATGTGCAAAGAGGGAATTGTGTTAGGACATAAGATCTCTAAGGCCGGTATTGAGGTTGATAGGGCTAAAATCGACGTGATTGCCAAATTGCCTTCACCCACCACCGTTAAGGGAGTAAGGAGTTTTCTCGGCCATGCCGGCTTCTATCGTCGTTTCATACAAGACTTCTCTAAGATAGCTCGGCCTATGACCCATCTTTTGGAAAAAGAGACTCCTTTCATCTTTTCGGATGAGTGTATTCAAGCCTTTGAGATGCTTAAAAAGAAGTTAACCGAATCTCCAATCTTAGTTGCCCCGGATTGGGATCTACCTTTTGAAATTATGTGTGATGCTAGTGATTATGCGGTAGGTGCGGTTTTGGGGAAACGTAAGTTAAAACACTTCTTGCCTATACACTATGCAAGTAAGACTATGACGGATGCTCAAACAAAGTACACTACAACGGAAAAGGAGTTTCTTGCCGTTGTGTATGCTTTTGAAAAGTTTAGACCATATCTCGTCTTGTCTCAAACCATATTGTATACGGACCACTCGGCTATCAAATATCTTCTTAATAAACAAGATGCTAAGCCGAGGTTGCTCCAGTGGATTCTTCTCCTTCAAGAATTTAATGTCAAAATTCTAGACAAAAAAGGAGCCGAGAATCTCGCGGCCGATCATTTATCTCGACTTGAGAATCCTCACCAAAGCGATCGAGAGAACAAGGAAATCAATGAAACATTTCCTCTCGAGATGCTTGGTATGGTTGCTTTTCGTGGTGATGATAGTACCCCATGGTTTGCGGACATCGCAAATTACCATGCGGGGAAGTTTGTGATCAAGGGTATGTCGTCCCAACAAAAACGAAAGTTTTTCAAGGATATCTCCTACTACTTTTGGGACGACCCCTATTTGTTTCGTGTGTGCGCAGATCAAGTGATTCGTAGGTGCGTGTTTGGCAAAGAAGCTCAAGATATTCTTAAATCTTGTCATGAGGGACCCACCGGGGGACATCATGGTGCTAACGCCACCGCGAAGAAAGTATTTGATGCCGGCTTCTTTTGGCCTTCCATATATCATGATGCCCAAGACTTGATCAAGACTTGTGATGCTTGTCAACGTCAAGGAAAGAACTCACAAAGGGATGAAATGCCTCAAAACATTATCCAAGTTTGTGAAATCTTTGACATGTGGGGGATCGATTTTATGGGGCCGTTTCCATCTTCGAAAGGAAACAAATACATTCTCGTAGCCGTGGACTATTTGTCTAAATGGGTTGAAGCTAAGGCTTTGCCCACGAATGATGCTCGAGTTGTGGTGAAATTTTTGAAACAACTCTTTGCTAGGTTTGGAACTCCGCGAGCTATTATAAGTGATCGTGGGACTCATTTTTTTAATGAACAATTTGAAAAAGTTCTAAAGAAATATGGTGTCACTCATCGACTTTCTACGGCTTATCACCCTCAAACGAGTGGTCAAGTGGAGGTTTCAAACCGATCTCTTAAAAGGATTTTGGAGCGTTCTATTGGAGAGAATCGCACTTCATGGTCGGATAAATTGGACGATGCATTGTGGGCTTTCCGTACGGCTTACAAGACGCCAATTGGTTCTACACCAGATAGGTTGGTCTACGGAAAAGCATGCCACTTGCCAATTGAACTCGAACATAAGGCGTATTGGTCTCTTAAGCATTGTAACTTTGATTTGAGGACCGCGGGTGATCATCGCAAGGTTCAATTGAATGAACTAAGTGAATTAAGGGATCAAGCTTATGAAAATTCTTTGATCTACAAAGAGAAGACTAAGAGGATTCATGACTCTAAGACCAATAACCGCATTTTCAATGTTGGTGATCAAGTCCTCTTATTCAACTCTAGACTTAAGATTTTCTCGGGCAAGCTTAAATCCCGTTGGTCCGGACCATTCACCATTGCACAAGTTTTTCCTTATGGCACCGTTGAGCTAGCTCAAAAAGACAGGCCCAACTTTAAGGTGAATGGTCATCGTGTGAAACATTACTTTGGAGGGGACATACCTACGGAGGTTGTCCCGGATCTTCAAACTTTCCCTAAGGACCAATGAATGCGGGGATCGAGTCGAGCTCATGACTCGGTTAACAAAAACGAGGTGCCTTATGGGGGAGTCCCACACATTCTATCTTCTTTCTATTTTCTAACACCTAATAAGGCTTGATCTTTCAAGCTCATGTTTGTGATTTGTTGTGTTGTGATCTTAGGTACGACCCTAATATTTGAAGACTCTCGTGTTCGGTTTTTGCCGGTCCACTTGATCTTCCATTCTTTGAATGCCAAAAAGGGGCACACTTTCTTATCCTTGATTTTTATCGACTAACGTTTTATCTTGAGGCATAATTAATAAACGGCTTATAGATGTGCGTGCTCTTTCGATGCTAGGAATTTGCATTAGACTCTTCGTGTCTTAGCAAGGGGGTGTCACTCTTGAGCTAAGAAACATTAGGGACAATGTTTGGTTTTAGCATGGGGGAGTCAATCGATATAATCGCTTGCAATTGATTTTGTCGTGTCGAAACCTATTGTTTTCTCATTTTTCAACAAAATTTTAAATTTTTTGTGTAATTTTTATGTTTTAATAAATAGAATAAGTGTTTTTGACACGAATGTAGGCTTTCAATAAGAATAGTTTTTGACTCGACTCGGTTTTTAACCTTAGCTTTTCCTTAACGTAGTTGAATTAAGTTTTGCTAGGCTATTATATAGGGAGCTTTAAAACGCGAAAGTCTTAATTCATACGAGTTAAGAACAAGAACTTTTCGCAAGCTCCTATAATTGATCCTAGAAAGTCGTCTATCAAGGGAACTTTAAAACGCAAATTCTAAAACTTGAAAAAGTATAAGAAGATGCAAGATCCTATAGATGACTTGAAAACCCAAACTTTGATTTAATAGGCTAAGTATCCATTGATTTCACATTTTTGAAATTTTACAATATGGAGAACAAGAGATGATAGAGCCAATTATAAGTTTGGTATTCTTTCGGGAATTTATGTGAGTTAATTATGAGCCTCTTCTCCCATCACTTGTTAATAAATTTAATTGTAATAAATAAGGTTGAACGATTTGAAAAGTTACTTAGCTTCTAGCCCAAGATCGTTTAAAAGTTGCTCGGTATGGATTAGAGTTCATAGCCAAGGCATAACTTATTGAAGCGGGATGCGAAGATTGGCAAGTCCAAAAAGGTCCTAACAAGACATGAGGGCTATGTTTTATTGCTAAAGATCTCAAGTGATGTGAAGAACCATTTATCGAAAATCAATATGAAGGATCGAGACACACGACGAAAAGCAAATACTCCCAAAAAATCATGGAGAAGTCTATCCAAAAAGACCAAAATAAGGTATGAGGATAAATGAAGCCAAGTCCAAAAAGGAGGCGGATCGTTGTTAATCAAAATCCCAAGTAAATATTAGAGAAAAATGAAGAAGTCGTGGTCCAAGTATGAATCTCTCAAAACTTCAAGTGAAGAAATATTATGAAGAGAAGACCATTATTTCGTGAACGTCTCTCAAGGTTGGAAGTATTAAGTCACTGCCAAATATCGGTCCGAGAAAGGTCTCAAATCGCGAAACAAGTTATGCCAAGATATGAACTTTATGAAGTCCTGAGAAGCAGTTTTAAAAGATTTTGTCCTTTAGCTAACTATTGATTAAATCGTTCACTTTATTTTCGGCTTAATAAATTATCGAAATAAGTCAACAATGCATCTTCGTGATCATTCAAGACAACAATAAAATATAAGAGATACACATAGGAATAAGGGAGTCTAAGTAAATAATTGGCCCACATGAGTTCGTGTTAGTCTACCAACTTATAATAACAATGATCTTGTTTTTGCACTTGGCATGGAAAAGTGAAAAGTCGAGGACGATGCATCTATTTGAGCTTTTATGATCCTTAAAGCTTTTATGTCTTTGCAAAATAAGTTGTCAAAAGTTGAATAATGGTGTAGATATAGTTTTATTTTATCATTGCGTGTGGACACGGCAATTGCTTAGCATGGGGGAATTTGATATGAGTGTTTTTACTCATATCATTTGTAGCTTAAAACAATGAAATTATGCATGATTTATATCAAAAATGCCTTGGATATGCTTGTTTCTTGTTTTCATGTGTGTAGGTACCAAGTTCGCGAAAACCAGCAATAATCGACACGACAATGAAGAAAAAGATTGAAGAAGCCAAAATCGAGCTCGACTTGAGTGGATTTTATAAAATTGCAAGATTATTTACCAAGTGGGTCCCACATGAGCTTATTGGGCCTGAAAGCCCAATATTGGATTAAAAGTCAAAAGCACTCTTGGACTAATAATGGCCCAAAATGGGAATAAAAGTATACGGTTTGGAAGCTTGGGCCTGAAAAGCCCATTTCAACTTGGAATGAAATGGGACGAAATGAATATAACAAGTTGGGCTTTAGGGTTTCTTTCAGTCAAATGTGTGCAACATAAACGCATAAATTGACTTTTCACTCACAACTCACGTCACTCATTTTTTTTTCCATTAAATTAATATACAACCGTCCCACCCACCCATATTAAATTCATTCACACGTTTTTTTACTCACACAATAAACAAAACTCGTTGTTTTCTATGTCCTTCTTCTTCCCCATCTCATTTTTCACAAACCAGTAAAAAAACGTTACTGTTCCTAAACCTAGCCTAATGAAAAATCAAGTTTACCAAAGGGCTTTTCATTCATTTAATTAATTCAAACCAAGGGGATTAAAACCCCCATGGTTTAAGGAAGGGAGGGTATGGAGAGAAGGTGATACGTGGCCGAATCTTACTGGATGCAACACCTCAACTCCCACAATCCACCAATCAGAGCCTTTAAAAGAAGCACAACTAGCACACGGATGCCACGTTGGCGATCCGTGTGCTAGATTAAATCACCTCATCCGTCCGATCAAATAAAGAGAGAGAAGAAGGAAGATCTATGGTCAAGGATATAGAAGAATAATCTCAAAAAATATGCGAATATTCGCTCAAGGATGCCCTTGGGGGGGCTATAAATACCCCCAATTTATATTGTAATTCTATCCCTTTTATTACTTTACTGTTATAATGTTAAAATTAGAATAGGAAAGTTGTATTTCTTTTTAAAAGTATTGTATCAGTTTAATTTGAATTAATAAAAGTTTCAGTCTATTATTTTGATTCGTGAGTTTATGTTTTAATCCCTTTATCTTCTTTCTCAAATCTAATTTAAATATTATAATTATGAAAGATATTTCATTAATCTGCTCAATAGTTTGATGAGATATTGAAGTAATATTTGGGATTAATTTATCCTAATTGGATAAATACAAATTTACTGTCGGCTTGTGGAGGATTGAATGGAGATGGTTATGGTGTTCGATGGTGTTACTTACGGTTCATAGACTGCTCAGCGCAGGTCTACGTCTCAAAGGTTATCGACCAAAGGTTCGATCTCATTTACTTTCTTGTTTAAGTTTTTATGCTATATGATTTTTTTCTATCTGCTTAATAGTTGAAGGTCTACGTTATCTTAGGATTTGGTAAATGATGGATTGATCTATTGATTAGATGGTGGAAATGGGGAAGAAGGAGATGGTGGTGTAGAGAGAGAAAGGAGAGAAAAGAAAAGTAGAGAGAGAAAGTGAAATTAGATAAATGAAAAGTATGAAATGTGAAAGAACCACCCCTCCTAACATGCTAGGAGGGGTATATATAGCCCACCCTACATGTGGGCTATATGGGCTATACTTGGATCACGAGCCTAATACAATAATATATCGTTGGAGCGACCGATCCTTCATAAATACGTAAAAACGTATTTCCAATAATCTCCCCCTAAGGGAGGTCGCTCCAAGTTACAAAGTTCTAAATATTCTATAGCTCGTGATCTATGCTAATAATGATGTGACCGAGACTTTCTTTGGGAAAAACATATTTCCAACAATCTCCCCCTAAGGGAGGTCACACCATTTTACAAAATCTTAAACCTAGCATCTATGCTTGAGTCTTCGATCTTGTTCTTGTGAATATGCTTGATGTGATCTTTGACTTTAGTCTTGAGCATGTTTCCTTGCCTTGACCTTGTGCATGCATCACTTGTGAAATTTGCCTCTTTGTGACTTCATGTTCCACATACTTATACCTTTAAATTCTTGAAAGCTTCAGAGTTTGATACATCGGAAGACTTGACCTTCAGACTTTCTTGAATTTGTTGAAGTACTAAATGTATGTAGTACAAGCATGTGGTGACGACTTCTTCTAGATTATACACCGTAATGCCACCTTCTTGTTACGCTGCATAAGACAGTTAGCAACAAACCATATACACGGATGAAATGGCCTTGAACATTTCATTCTAATTCGGTAGCATTTTACCTCCGGTCGGTGAAGACCGTTGGACGATATTAAATATCGTACTTGTGGCAGGTAGTTTCAATAAAGAACCTCCTTGACAAGATTTCGCGGGCAAACCCGTTCTCTTTACTCGACCGTCCAAAGCTGACTGCGAACGTAAAGAGTGAATCATTTGGATAATATTATCCGCATGATTTGAAGCCGTCAATTCATGTTCCTGGAACAAGTGAAGTTCAATTAAGAACCGCACCATCGTTGCTTTCCAGTTGTCACTAGCTTGATTCATAAAGAATCTTGCAAGTTACCTACCAAGTGCTGTTTGATGTTAACACTAGAAGGATTTCCACTCGTCACTGTGATCAATAAAGAGTCACTATGAGTGTTCTGGCAAGATCATATGATAATGCGTAGAGTCCTGGAACGTGTTTAAATTCATTTAAGAATTAAACCACTGTTGCTTTCCAGTTATCACAAGTTTGATTCATAAAGAATCGCACAAGTCACCTACCATGAGCTTTTTGATATTCTCTCAAGAAGGATTTCCATCTTCATTGTAAATACTTTCGTATTACTCGGATGTTCAGGCAAGATCATAAAGATTTTGCGTAGGACTCTTAAGATCTTACTTACTTTTCACAGTGTGTGAAGAAGCAAGGAAATATGAAAGTGTGTCCTAATGAGATATTTGATGATCTCAAATGGCTCTAGACTCGATTGTGCATTTTGGATTTTTAGTGATCGGAGGCTGGAGAGGAGTGCCACCTTTTCAATACCAATTTATTCGGAGTGAATAAACCAATAGATAATGTGTTGATCTCCGTGTGATTAAAACAAATACCTTTTGAGAGATATTTGAGTTAGCTGGGAAGGGTTGTGCATTGCATCACTGGGTCCATGATGTCTTTCTTCAATATCAAGAATCATTAAAAATGATCTCAATAGCATATGAATTGACCCGGTTTCTGCCTAAGGTTGTAAGGAGGGCTTCTTTCTTTACACCCTTTATCTTTACAATTCTTTTTCATTCTTCAACCCCTTCAATGCTTACCAATACGTCATCACTAGCACCTTGTTGTGATTGTTCCAGTGCTAACTTAAGTACTTGGTCGGCATTCAGCTACGTTCACATTCTTTCTCCATCTTTCCTAAGGACTACTATTTCTAGCTATGGAATGTCCTTGGGAAGATTCCTCCGGTTCTAGAGAAATCATTGGACTTTAACCTATCCTACCATCCTTATGTCACCACAATCTTCACCGTCGTGAATAGAGATGTTTTGGGTAAGTGTATGTCACCATGAAATCCATTTTGAAGTGCAAATCCATTTTGCTCCCCCTTAACATATGCTACGATATTCGAAAACATTTCGCACATGTCGGGATGAGCTTACACGTTAAGTTAAACCATTTGTGATTAATCATTTCCCATATTAAATCACATTTTCTCCCCCATATTAAAAATATTAACCCAATCGATGTTTTTAATATCAATTGATTTAATAGCATTTAAAGAAAATTTGGGAAGAAAAATGCAAATCCAATTATCTTCATGATTTTAACAAGCTCCCCCTCAAATTAATGAGGGTGTACTTGAAACGTAAATTAAATACCTTTTAAACACAAGTGTAAGGTATTTATCACGTGCAAAGATCATATATGATAATGTATTCATAATATTAGCAATTTACGAGGTTGGACCTGAATGATGAAGAACATCATATGAAAGAAGTACATGGTTCTTGTTCACGAATGTTGGTCTTCCTCGTAACGTCTGAAGTTATCTCTTGACTCCATGTGTATGATTGATATCGTTGTCTTGACACCAATATGTGAACTTGGCACTCTCGGCATCAAGGATTCTGAATGCTGGACAATTGCTCCCCCTCAATTGTTGACCCGTGTTCTATTGAAAGAGCTGTAGTCACCGTTTGAGTAGTCGCATCGTCGAGTATGTAGATATCAATTACAACGAACTTTGGATTGTGGAGTTGATAACTTCGGATTTTGAAGTCAAAGCTTTCCGGTGAAATGCTTGACTTCAAAGTGAAAAGCAGGTTACTATCGGAAATAATAGCAAACCATATGGAGCATGTTTTAAATCTTTTAAACTTCTGCTCGAACTTTATTTACAACCCCGTGTCATTATTGAATGACATTTCTAGGTTCGTAAATATTATCGATTCCAAAAGACATGCTCGTTTTATCAAAACGTTTTTGAACACACAATTTTGAAAGATTTAGAAAAATCTTTTGAGAAATTCTTGAAATATTGTGTTCAAAGTTTTGAAAAACAATTACTTGAGCTTAAGATGTTGAATATCTTAAAAGCGAGCTCAAGTCCGTGAAGTTGTGAACTTCCCGTTGTTAAGGATAAGTTACCATCGGCGATAAACTTTCCTTTTATCTGAAGGACGAGTCCTAAGCTGACATTTACTTAGAAGTCGTTTTCATGAGCTTGAAAACTTTGACTGTTTTAACGGAAAGCTCATGACCGAGAAAGGTTAATTTCTCGTTATGAGGAAAAGTTCTCTTATTTAAAAGATACACTTTCCTTTCTGAGCTAAAAACTTCTAATGTTTTAAGACAAGCTCATGACCGAGAAAATTGAATTTCTCGTTATGAGGATAAGTTTATCATTAATGATAAACTTTCCTTTATTTGAAGTTCGAGTTACAGTCTGACATTTAACTGTAAGTCATTGTGCATGAGCTTAAAAACTTCGAATGTTTTTAATATTAGCTCATGCCCGAGAAAACTTAATTTCTCGTTGTAAGGATAAGTTTATCATCGGCGATAAACTTTCCTGCCTTTGAAGAGCGGGTTATAGACTGTCATTTATCTATAGGCCTTTGTGCATGAGCTTAAAAACTTGGAATGTTTTTTGATATAAGCTCATGCCCGAGAAAAAAATGAATTTCTCGTTTTTAGGATAAGTTTATCATCGGCGATAAACTTTCCTTTCTTTGATGATCGAGTTATAGTCTGTGATGTGACTATAAGTCCTTGTGCAGTATTGCAGCTTAACCATGAATCCCCTGAGATACTAGTTTCTCTGATATCTGCTTCTTCAACAACCAAACTCTGAGAGTGTCCTTAGTTGAACGGTATACAATGATTGGACCGCTTCGTTCTTTTGGAACATCAACTTTGGTACCTGCATTCTCATTAGGAGTTTGTATACTTTTGCATGGGTTAGAGATATCTATTTTAGAAGCACGTGGGGGTTCACGGTTTTCTTTACTTGTGTCATAGGTGGCCTGAGGAGATGATTCACTTGTCTTGGTTGGCAAACGTTTCCTTTTATAGAAAACCTTAAGTTCAGGCTTAAGTGATGTATCATCCTTTGCAATTTCCTCCCTAGTAGTCTTCGTAGAATCAGAGACAATCCTAGTTAAAGGGAACTCGTTTCCTACAAGAGTGAAAGTTCTACCAGTGGGGCGCCACATTTTACCAAAGGGTTTGATTTTAGCGACCCACTGGGATTTAAGTCTAGCACGGGAGTTCACCTCATTAAGTAATTTCTTGATACAGGAATCATGATTTGCCGTAAAGACACATTTTCTACATGTTTTACAAGTAGCATATTTAATGTCCGAGTAATTCCTAGATGATTGATCGATGCTCCTAGGAGACGTCATGCTACGGTTAGCAGTGTTGGGTAATCTAGAAGGCATCTGACTAGGTTGGACATTGCTATCTCTTACATGTGTCTTTTGAATAGCTTCCCTTTGACCAAAATCATGGCGCACATCAGTTGAACTAGTTCTAGACGTGCTCATTGAGCTATTCTTAGAGAAACTAGGGGCAATCATGTGATGAGGTCTTGCTAAAACTGATTTAGTCACATTAGGCCTAGTTGGTGGAGTGACTGTTCTAGAAATATGACCCAAATCAACTTGGGAGGCAAACCGCGGTCTCGAGGATGGTGGTCGCTCGGATCTAAATGCAGTAGGTTGTCTGACAAACTGATTTGTAGGCGGTTTCCCCAAGATTGATGGTTTTTCAAGCTTAGTGTCCACACTAGGTCCTCTATTTTTCCTTAACTCGTTTTTCAACGCAGCTATAGCAAACACCTTTTCTTGAACTTGAGCTTTTAAGGTCTCATTCTCTTTGAGCAATTCATCTTGGGATGCCAACTTAGATTCAAGCAGTTGAATTTGTTTCAAAAGATTATCCTTTTCAGCTTTAGAATCTAACACTTTTTGATCCAATTTTCTTTCAAGAACAACATTTGATTTTTCAAGTTTTTCAAAATATATTTCAAATTTGTTCGTTTTCTTTGAAAATTAAATTTTGGCATCCTCAAGATCTTTTGATTGTTGAGCTACAATCGTTTCGAGCTCTCTAATCTTGGAATCAGAAGCTGTCAATGAAGCAGTTATAAGACAATTATCATGATGTTTAGCATTTTGAACACTTTCTCCCCCATTATGACTCACATCGGATGAATCATAAGTGGTATTTCTATCACTCTTGTCCATCCCATGTTTGTCATAATTAGGTTCAGAATGCTCAATATGCGGCATGTCATCAGCATATACATCATAACCAACATCACATTGTACCATGTTTGCAGGCTCTTCGTCATAAACGGGTAAGGTGTCATCAAGAGAGATTTCGTGAGCATTCCCTGACGTGCCACTGGTATCATGTTCTCCCTCTGATTCCGTGCTCTTGCCATCGATAGGCTCCAAGTTTTCAACCGTATGACCAGTTTCCTCTTGCATCTGCATCATTGATTCTTGCACTCCATTATCATATGCTTGCTGAAGTTGTGATCTTTGATAAATCGAAGACGAGACCGCTGTCATGAGTTTCAATATCATATCACGGAAAACTCGAAGCTCGGTATGTGTATCTCGAAGAAAGGATTGGCAAATCACTGAACTTTCCGGCTTGATGATATTGAATTGGAGGAAAGGCGTGAGTTGTGTCACAAGACCCTTATATGCAAGTGTCGATGCAGTGTGATTAAAGATTTCATGGTTGAGTTGCTCGGCGAGTTGGGTCAAAGTGGTGAAAATTGAGTCGATGAATATATGACGATCTTGTCCAAAGATGGTCACAAATTCGCTCCCTCCTTGAATCCTCGAAATAGTAACTAGATGACACTGAAGCATTTGAAATGAATTTACACCACTTTCTCTAGCTTTGTCTTGCATTAAATGCGATTCTCCCTTTTGACATGTCGAATCGAACGAATCCATTAAATATCGATTAAGAATGACGGGGATGTTGTTGTTTTCGGGATTTTAGAGTTCGTGAAAAAAACGAAAGACCCGTAAATAACACTTAAAATTCCTCGATGGATGATATAAATGAAGCTCGTCACTTTGACTCGTCACTTTTTTCTTGAAATCCGGCCACAATAACGTTTATCCCGACAAATATTTTTCCACGTTAACTTTCAGAATAACCGCCTCAACAATCCGTCGGCAAAATAATCCTTGTCACTATATCACGTCACTTTGTCCCGACTATAATGGAATATCACAACATTTTTCTAAAATAAAAAGTAAAAAAATAAAAAATTTGAATAAGAATATAAAAATAAAAGTTAATATCCAAAAATAAAAATTTCAAAATAAAAAAGGAAAAGAAATAAAAATAAAAAAAAATAATAATAAAAGGATAAAACTTAGAAAAAAACTGATTTTGATTTTGAAAATATAAAAAATCGGATATATGTTTGGAAAATTAATTTAGACAAAATCTAATAAATTTGCCTTGTTGTCTCCGTTACAATAAAAAAACGTGGCCCAGTCCAAATAACTATCCACGGTTCCCACACACGTGGCCTCTCTAACTTGCTTCTTGTTTACTCCGTCCACACTTATCTTTAAACAATTATATACAACTGTCCCATTGACTTAATCACTCGAAAATACCCAAATCTCTCTCTCAATTTTACTCCGCCCCAAATACTTGTCTTCTCTAAACCAGTTATCTTCCAATCTACCTTGTTTCCTCCGCTTCAAAGATTATATCCCAATCTCAGATCTTATACAATCATCAATTAAATAATAAACCCATTCAATCCTATGGTGTTATGATCAGTGCCAAGTGAAATCACAATCACCATCTAAGATTATAAACAAACATCATTCAAATCATAAGAAAGAGCCAAGATACAAAACAATTTCGTCTTCAAGATCTATCAAAGGTCTCGGGTAGGTACTTTAACTTTGTTGCATGTTGGTTAATTGAGTCCCTCTCTCATCTGTTCGAGTCTTTCTGTCGTGATGAGGTTGTTGTGTGAGTCTGGTATGGGTGAAGGAGTGGAGTCGAGTCGAGAGTTGTGAGGGGTTCGAGTGTAAGGGAGTCTCGAGGTTGGGTGGGTCTTCGAGGGTTTTTGTCTCGAGGGAGCGCGTGAGGGTGGTGTGGTGTTCGCGTTCGATTGAGGGTGTGTCGGGGTTGTGTATGTGTTTGTGTGATGTACGAGAAGTTGAGGTCGAGAGATGTGAGGGAGTGAGGGTCGAGAGTGTTTGTGAGAAGAGGGAGGTGAGTCGAGGGATTGAGTAAAAAAAGGTGATTTAAGTCGAGTCTAAATTTTTTTTCGTGTTTCGAGGCTGTGTAGATTCGAGGGTGTAGTGTGGAGTGTGGTGTTCTTGGTTTGGTTTTGAGTTAGACGAGGGTGTTTAGGTGTCCGAGTGTTTTGGGTCGAGTTCGAGGGTAAGGTGAGTGTGAGTGTTAAGGAGTTTTTGTTTGAGTCCAGTAAAGAGTTTGTCTGTGTGAGTGTCGAGTCGAATAGGTGTTGGTTGTTTGGTTGCGAAGGTCGGTGTGAGACGAGAGGTTGTGAGACGAGAGGTCAGTGTAGAGTCTTGGTCGATAGTTTGTGAAAAGTGAGTCGAGTCTAGAGTCTGGTTTTGGTTTTGTTTCCCGTTATGCTTGAATCCCTTTTTGAGTTTCTTTATGCGGAATAAACCGTCTATACGGAATACCATCTATACGGAATACCGTCTATTCGGAAAACCTATGCGGAAAACCTATGCGGAAAACCTATGCGGAAAACCCATGCGGAAAGTCTATGCGGAAAGACGGAAATCTGATACGAAAATTGATACGAAAAGGATTGGTTTGGATATTTTTGACAGATAGGACAGTTTTGGACTGATAAGAAAAAGAAGAAGAGAAACTGATTAAAAATGACTCATTATAATGACTGATTAAAAAAATGATTAAAAATGTGATTAAAAAACTGATCTAAAAAGAAGCAAAGCGGATGATTTTTATAAAAAGTTTGATTTTTTAAGAAACTGACAGATTAAAAAAATGAGACGAAAAGTTATTATCAAAAAAAAAAAAAAAAAAAAAAAATAAAAAAAATAAAAAAAAAATTTGACGAATAAAAAATTTAAAAAAAAACTGATCCGAAAAGGCTAAAAAAGAAAAAAAAATTTAGAAAGAAGGGATTTTTAATCAAATCAATAGATAAAAAAAAATAAAAATCCTAAGATTTAACCATGGCTCTGATACCAATTGAAGGTCTACGTTATCTTAGGATTTGGTAAATGATGGATTGATCTATTGATTAGATGGTGGAAATGGGGAAGAAGGAGATGGTGGTGTAGAGAGAGAAAGGAGAGAAAAGAAAAGTAGAGAGAGAAAGTGAAATTAGATAAATGAAAAGTATGAAATGTGAAAGAACCACCCCTCCTAACATGCTAGGAGGGGTATATATAGCCCACCCTACATGTGGGCTATATGGGCTATACTTGGATCACGAGCCTAATACAATAATATATCGTTGGAGCGACCGATCCTTCATAAATACGTAAAAACGTATTTCCAACAATAACTGATGTTTGGATTCGAGAGTTTGATTAAATGTGTTATTCTGATTAGATTTAACTGCTGAATGTTCATTAGTGTCTGAATATTACTGCTGAGTTCTCAGTAAGTTTATATAGAACTGTTTAGTTTCTAGGTCTTATAATCATGAATCTGTTAAGCTGGATAGATCTTCTTGATTATAGTTGAGTTATGAATCCGTTCAGTAACATTGTTATGTTGAGATTGCGTTCTGCTGGAATTGTTTAATTATTTAGTACTGATTTTCTGAATTACAGAAGTTTACTGTGATGTTGAATATGTCTTGAGTTGTGAGAGTTATTTTGGTTTGTTTGGATACTAATGTAGATTTGGTATGCATTTTAATCTAATTTTAAATTTTAGATTATGTCTAAATCTGTTGAAACTTTCTGATATGAGATTTTTGAGCTGTTGGTTTGATATTATCTGAGTCTATGAAAGTATTCTTACCTATTTATAAATTGTTATTTGTTTTTCTTTTGATTAAACCAATTTGTGAAGTCTGGGGACTGCTTTAGTTCTGTTCGATTGATATGCTTAATTCGGTTTGACTAATCTGATCTCAGTTTTATTTAGCTATATATTGCTTCTTTAGTTGTATAATTGTATTACTGTTATCTTGCTTGTACTGATTTTCTTTAAATGATCTGTTGGTTTGAGCTTTCGAGTTATATAACTGTTCTAATTTAAGCTTATCAGTGTAACTAACTGATAAGCCCAAATAAGCTGTGACCTCACAGCTTAAGCTAAAAAGCTTCAAAGGTCTTTCCTAAGACTTAATTTTACTCATCTGTCAAAAAAGGAAATTAATCCAAAAAATATGCCCTTCACTAGGTTCGAACCTGTGACCTCCTGGTCACAGGCATAGGGTGATAGCCATCTGTGCTATTGGCTCTTTTGATTTTAGTAACTGAAATACAATTAATATAGTGTAGTAGTTTGGCAGTTTTCTTTTAATTAGTTACATCTTTTATTTACTTTTTAATCCGTTTTTTTTCTAATAAATTTTTAATTAATATTTTTAATAAAGAAAGGTTTAGTTAAATAAAAAAAATTAAATAAATAAAAAAAATAATAATAATAAAAAAATGTTTTTATTTTAAAAGTTTAATTAGTTTGAATTTTAGTTAATTTGATTTTTGTAATTTTAAATTTAAATAAAATAAATGTTTATTTTTAAATAGATAATGTTTTAAGTTTTTTTTCAATAAAGTTAATTAGTTAAATAGATTTTTTTGAAATAGTTTAAAAGTATTTTTTTAATTAAATTAGATTATTAAATAGATTAAATTTTTTATAGATAATTAAAATAGATTTATTTTTAAATAGTGTTTTAATTTTAAGTAATTGTTTTAGATTTTTTTTAAATAGGCGGGGTTTACGATTCATGCACTTTAGGTTTATTTTAAATATCTTAAAATTCGTAGATTTTAATTGTAGTTTAAAAACCGAAAACCAATTCAAGTCGATTGTCCAAATCAAAGCAAAACGTCTCAAATTCATAAGATCTTCGTGTACAACGAACTCGACTCACTCACGTGTTTAATTGAATTCGTCATTGGTATTATTAGTCTATTACTTTTTCCTAAAGGTAATTTTCTAATTTACCCTATAACGTATCTAATTATCACTATACTATCCACGATACATTACTTAGCGAGATTTAAACAAAGTGCACAATGTCCTAAGTGTAGGAGAGTTTACTCCCACATGCTTAAACATTGAGGACAATGTTTATCTTAAGTGTAGGGGGGACTTCTATCGAAGTTAAGTGGTCTTTTCCTTGTATTTGTCCTCCTTTTTAACCGGAAAATCAATTTTTCGACATTTTTCAAAATTTTTGATCTATTTTGGCCTATTAGTTTTTCCCTTTGTATAGTTATTTTCTTTCCTTATTAGAATAAATGTTTAAATAAAGTGGTTTTAATTTTCAAACGTTGTGAATCTTTTGACTCAACCCGAGTTTACTTATCTAAGTTACTCTAGCTAGTATCCTTAACATTTTTAAGTCAAGTTTTGCTAGGCTATTATATAGGGAGCTATAAAACGCGAAAGTCTTAACTCTCACGGGTTAAGAACAAGAACTTTTCGCAAGTTCCTATAATTGATCCTAGAGAGTCGTTTATCAAGGGAACTTTAAAATGCGATTTCTAAACTTGAAAAAGTCTAAGAATTTGCAAGATCCTATAGGCGACTCGAAAACCCAAAACTTTGATTTAATAGGCTAAGTATCCACGAGTCTCATTACTTGAGATTTTAAACTGTGGAGAACGAGAGATGATAGAGCCAATTATAAGTTCGATATTCTTTCGTGAATTTATGTGAGTTAATTATGAGCCTATTCTCCCATCGCTTGCTAATAATTTATCTACTAATAAATAAGGTTGTACGATTTGAAAAGTTACTTAGCTTCTAGCCCAAGATCGTTTAAAAGTTGCTCGGTATGGATTAGAGTTCATAGCCAAGGCATAACTTATTGAAGCGGGATGCGAAGATTGGCGAGTCCGAAAAGGCCCTAACAAGGCATGAGGGCTATATTTTGTTGCTAAAGATCCAAAGTGATGTGAAGAATCATTTATCAAAAATCAATATGAAGGATCGAGACACACGACGAAAAGCAAATACTCCCCAAAAGTCATGGAGAAGTGTATCCGAAAAGACCCTAACAAGGTATGAGGATAAATAGATCCAAGTCATAAAAGGAGGCGGATCGTTGTATATCAAAGTCCAAAATAAAGATTGGAGAAAAATGAAGAAGTCGTGGTCCAAGTATTAATCTCTCAAAACTTCAAGTGAAGAAATTCCATTATGAAGAGAAGACCATAATTTCATGAACGTCTCTCAAGGTTTGAAGTATGAAGTCGCTGCCAAATATCGGTCCGAGAAAGGTCTCAAATCGCGAAGCGAGTTATGCCAAGATATGAACTTTATGAGGTCCCGAGAAGCAGTTTTAAAAGATTTTTTCCTTTATAACTATTGATTAAATCGTTCACTTTATTTTCGGCCTAATAAACTATCGAAATAAGTCAAACAATGTATCCTCGTGATCATTCAAGACAACAATAAAATATAAGAGATACACCTAGGAATAAGGGAGTCTAAGTGAATAATTAGCCCACATGAGTTCGTGTTAGTTTGCTAACTTATAATAACAATGATCTCATTTTTAAGCTTGGTTTGGAGAAAGTAAAAACTTGAGGATGATGATTATTCATAACATTTCCAAAACCCAAGGTATGATTTTGATTTCTTTACTTTGTATGTTTATAATTTTATATCTCGTTAATAAAGGCCAACGTGGATTGAATATGATGAAAAGTGTAAACGTTATTTGTAACTAATGCATTGCATGAGGACATTGCAATGGTCAAGTGTAGGGGATTTGATAGGTGTGTAAACACCCATCCTTTCTACCACTTAATTACAATAATAACCGAGCCAAAACGTGTATTTTATGTCTTTTATGTCGGAATTATGCGTGGTTTGTGTTTTTGTTGTGATTTAGGACGAAAAGGTGAAAAGTGGAGAAAACACGGGCATTCACGGGCTTTTATTGAAGAAAAAGATGAAAAGACGAAGTCGAGAAGTCAAGAGTGCAAAAAGAACGGAAGTCCAAGACCAATTCTGAAGATTTATCGAAGAAAAAGTCAAAAGACGGAAGTTTACTTAAAGCCGAAGAACTCAAGTCTATTTTATTGAAGAATTAAAAGACGAGTTCAAAAGAAATCCTGAGCCGAAAGTCATTAGAGTCCAAGTTTAAAGAAGATTAGAAGAACAAAGGACTAATGGTGCAATTAATGAAGATTAAATAAGGAAGTACTTAATCTTGTAATTAAGAGAAAAGGAAAGAGCGGAGGAAGCTTCCTAATCCTCCCCTATATATAGTTAGGACTAGTTAATTATTTTCTTTGTTGGCTAAGTGTGACAATTAGTCTTCCACATTTATTTACCTTGCACCTTTTAATTCATGTCAATTTAAATACTTGTCAATTTAAATACCTTGTCTTGCACCTTAAATTCCTTTAATTTCAAGTAAGTTTTCATTTAATTCTTGTCAATCTTTACTTTATCTTGTTAATCTCTCATCTACCTTTCTTAATCTTTGATTTTTATGTTTATGTTTGTGTTCATGTTCATGTTTTTATTTTGATCAAGTGGGTTTTTGATTATTGTGGTTAAATTTGTTAGTTTTATTGATATAGATTGTTTGTTTATGATTAATTGTTGTTTTGTTATTAGTTTGGTTAAATCTTTTGTTTGATTTTGATTAAATTGTGTTTAGATTCTTGTTATTGTGATCCCTTGTTCTTCGGGGGTGTTTGTTTCTGTTACTGTATTCCCAGGAAGTTCCGAGCCAAGAAGAGAAGAAAAGCTTTCATTCGGAACTTTAAAAGTTCCGAGTCAAGCTTCATCCGGAAAAGTTCCGAGTCAAGATTTCCGAACAAAAGTTCCGAGTGAAGCAAGGTTCATCCGGAACATTCAAAGTTCCGGACGAAAACTTCCGGACGAAGGACTTCCGGATCAAGGGAAAGTTCCGGATCAGCAAATTCATTCGGAACTTTAGAAGTTCCGAACGAATCTTCCGAGTCAAGAGTTCCGGACGAAAACTTCCGGATCAAGGGAAAGTTCTGAATCAGCCATAACTTCCGAACCAAAGTTCCGGCTCAATCTTGTTCACTCGGAAGTCTTCCGAATGAAAGTTCCGGATCAAGACTTCCGTATTAAGGAGTTCCGACTCAAGAGCTAGGTTCATTCGGAAGTTAAAAGTTCTGAATCAAGGGGTTTCTTTCAAGTTCTTGTTAGTATCAGTTTTTAAATTTCTGTCTTTCATTTTCAAGCTTTATTTTTCCCGCCTTTTTATTTAATTGCACTTTAAGATTACTTGTCTTAGTTTTTTTAGCCTTGCCTTAGTTTAAGTTTTAGTTGCGTTTTAAGATTGCCTTAGATAGTTTTAATTTTGCGTTATTTACTTTAGTGCCCTTTAATTCTAGTCACGTTTTTAAATATTTGCCCATTATTTTAAGTTAGACTTAAATTTACTTTAATTGCACTTTTACTTTAAAGTAACGCACTTTTATTTTAAATACTACAACGACACATTTTTGTTTCACCAGAGACAGCTGAGTCGTACTTAAAACCGGAAATCAATTCGATTAGACACGCATCAAAGAACTTTTTAACTAGCAAAATCTAAGTTATCAATAAGCCCAAGAAATAAGCATGAAATTAGCAAAATCTCTATACACAAAACCACAAAATAGTCGTTTTCGAGTTCTAGACCACTTCAAGGAATGATTCAAGTTGCAAAACGTTTTAAATCACTTAACTAAGCTTAATAATAAAAAATATTTCAAATAAGCACATTGAATAAGCTGGAAAAAACAATAAGCTGTTTTGAAAAAGAAAAGTCAATTCATTTTCTAGTCAAACTTAAAAGTCAAAACCTATAATGCTCCAGATTATTCAAATGGGTCAAATGATGAAGATTGATCACAAAAACAAAGTTGTTGCACGTCTAATAAGCTAGAATAGCTTATTGATAAGTTGACTGAAAAATTGCACTAACAGTGGGAACTTTTGGTGTCTTTCAGTGGGAATTGTTTCCACTGATTGACTTGTTTGACTTTTTGTCTTTTGTGAACTTTTGTTAGAAATAAAGAAAAAACAAGGCACACTTATCACCACTGGGTTATAAGGAGTCAATAACAAGCAATAAATCATAAAAACACCCAGCCAATTTGCATAGTAAATTCAATTTATGCTTAGATATGGTCCAAATATGAAACAGGCAGGTCTGGTGATATAAGCTAATGTTTAAGCTAGTATAAGCTAACCTCAGTCCACCAAATGCATACACAAGCTCAATACAACTTAGTAACACACAAATTAACTCATTTCATACACTGATTCCAAGTTTAGCACTAGATTAAAACCCTATGTGTCTTACTAATATAAACAGATGAACAAAAAATCCTTTTGTTGATATATTTGACCACAAATCTAATTTTAAAGCTTCAAATCTTCTTAACAGGTTGCAAGAACAATGACTTAGCACTTGTTAACCCTAATATAACCCTAGATCTAGGTGTCCACAAAACCACAGGCAAAAACAACAAGTTTTAAAGATTTTAAAGCCAATTAATTGATTTAGGTGATACAAAGCACAAAGCATACAGATAAACACTCAACTACCTTACTTACACAAGAACAAGAACAATATTACTCTTAACACATACTAAATATTACCCAAACCCCAAGCATGCAGTAGACCCAAACACCCATTTAACTTTTGGAAATAAAATTTTATAAAGTTAAAAACGTTTTCAGGTTAGACCAAGCTTAGATAAACATCATAACAATTTCCTTATGCACTTAACACAAGATTCAAACCACAAGAACACAACATACAACAGCAATCCACAAAATCACTTAAAACAAGTATTTTGACAGACTTTTGGGTAAAAGGGTTCAAACCTCATGAATGTACATCCACACTCACGAATTTTTGAGCTGATGTGTCTTGCCCAACAAGACACAAGATTCCAATAACAACCCTGCTAAGAACAACAAGGTTAAGGAACAATTTATAACAGAAAAATGAAAAATGAAACAAGATATTATCAGGCTTGTACCCACTCCTTGAATATCCCCAAACCAAGACCTCACCTCACATTGATAATATTCTTATCAGGGTGATGTGACCAATCTTAGCACAAAAATTTCAAAGGTTTAAACCAAGAACTTAGAAAAAATCAGGTTTTTGAAACTTTTGCAAAATCTTGCATAATCTTTAAAACCAAACTATGAAACTTCCAACACACAAACTTTGAATAATAACAACATAATATTAAAGGTGGCACTTGGATTTCGTCAACAAATTCAAACACTATTTCATTAACTTGAATATAGGATTTACAGAAAGTTGACCAAAGGAAAAACCAAGAGCAAGAACTAATGTGGTATGCTAAGGCCTTTATATAGGCTACATGAAACCTAAAATACTGAATAAAAAAACTAGAAACCCTAGTATATGGTCTTCAAAATTTTCCCTTTGAAGTTTGAAATTTTCTTGGACGTTTATTTAGAACATGTGATGCTAGTTGGTGAAAAGATGATCCAAGGGGTCTCAATTGTGCTTAGGATTGAAGCTGAAATGTGGGATGTTGATTCCACTGGAAAACTTTGTCAGTTTCCTTAAAGGTGAAGCAGGGGAGAATCATGTGAGCATAAGGGTTGATGTGGCATGTATTGCGTGAGTTGGGTTTTGTTTAGCATCACCTTAATCATAATTATGGAGGTTATTAGAGTCAAATTATAGCTTAAACACAAATACCCAATTTGTGTTCATCAAGTGAATAGTTAAGTTTAATCTTGTTTTATTTTTGAAAAAGTGTTAACTGCGTGTTTATATAACTAATTAAATTAGTTATTAAACCGGTTGTTAGTGGGTTGGTGTGTTGGCAAAATGATGGCTTGTGATTGGATGAGAGGTGTTAATGAGGCACGTGTCACACCAAGAGTGGTCTAGGTAAGGTTTGATGTTTGCCAGCTTTCACCCTCCTTCTTTCCTTCTTTTTTCATTTCTTGTTTAAACCTTGCAAAGCTGATTTCCCTTTGTAAATAAGTTTTAGTTTTTATGTTTTGGCCACAAAAACTTTCCAAAGGGTTTTCAAAGGACTTGTTTTGTAATTTGTTGATATATGAAGGGCTGTTTTTGGCATTTCTTCATACTTCAAGGTCTTTACTTGTTTCTTTGTCATCAAGGAGTACTAAAAGTGACAAGTCTTCAAATTTGAGGGACCATTCTTGCCAATTCTTCAAAGTTGAGGGTCCTTTTTGTAATTTGACAAACTTTAAGGACCAAAATTGTAATTATGAATATACAAGGGTTTAAAGTGTTAATTTTTCATTAATGAAGGACCCTTCTTGTACAATCTTCAATTCTTCAAGGTCTTTTCTTGGAAAATCAACACTAGGGCTTGGTTTATTGTGCGGCTTCTTTTCCCGTGTTCGTTTTTGCTTGTTTCTTGTGATCTTTTGTCATTTTCTCAATATCCATACCTAAAATACAAATTGAACAAATTCAAGCATATATATGGCACTTTTGATGTTATATTTACCATTTTAAGCCAATTAAGGACGATGAGACTATGTATAAAAGCAGTCTCATCACTCCCCCATACTAAACCATTGCCGTGCCTCATGCAATGCTAGAATAAAGTATCTAAGCATCTCCAAAATTCATTTTATGCACTTTTATTCAAAGGTAAGCTTGCTACACTACTACTACTTTGTGTTTTAGACATAATGTATGATTTTCATCGCAAAATGGGACGTTTAGGTTCATAGAATAAGAACATGTGAGTGCCTCATAGAGATAAACTCATCGTCCTCGATTTTCACCCAATTCCATGCTAAGCGTGTAACGAGATCATTGTCATTATAAGTTAGTAATGCTAACACTACTCATATGCTCTAATCATGTACTTAGACTCCCATTTTCCTAAGTGTTATCTCTTATATTTTATTCTTGTCTTGAATGATCATGATGATACATTATTGACTTACGCGATGATAGAGATTAGGGTCCAAAAATAGAAACGAAACGGTGCAATCAAAACAATCGAATTAATAACCTCCCCTAATAGACAACGATGTCAAAAAATTAAGTCAACAAGTGAGATTCGATAAACACGGTTTTAGAACGGTTTTGAACATAAGACTTATTACCAAGACTTTTATACGCCCCCTACCGGATGGGCCTTATTATCATAGGTTTACCTTCACCTTTTGGGATCGGTCTTGCCTTGCCTTTTATTTAACCTCGCCATGAGGTGTTTATTATGGCCAAAGACGTATATCCTCGCGCTAAAAGCGAATATTGGATCTTTAAAGCTTCAAAGATTAAGGCTTAATCACTTTCAATTTTGCATAGATTTTTCGGCCTTGTGAGCTTCGAATTTTTGCTTGATTTAGGTGTAGCACTTGAAATCTTGTTATTGGTGGAAGCTTTCGATTATTCAGGTTGCCAATACTTCAAAACCGTGACGCTGGCGATTCTCAAATGTTTTCCCAATTTAAATACATGGAAGCTACTAGAAAAACCTAGAAACCAACAATTAAGACTAAACCGTTAAGTTAATACTTATTAGCAAAATTTATATACAAGTGAAGGGAGAATAAGCAAATAATTAGGACACATGAGTTTTTGAAAGAAGAGCGACTTCTACGTTTAGCATAGTAACTTATAATTAACGCTATCATTTCTCGTCCGCATTTAAGAGACTTAGCCTAAAAAGTTAGGGAATCGAAGCTAAGTGCTCAACACGCACAGTTGAGTCAAAAGTACTCTTATTCTCTCCATCTGAAAATCTACATTCGTGTCACTAAACACTTACAAAAACATGATAAAATTTTAAAATTTGACCATTTTTAGCCTTATTTGCAACAAAACGAGAAACAAAAACATGAAAGTTGGAAAGTGTGAAGGTTTAGCAAGGTCGAGTATCTGTTCACACCCATACTAAAGTTAAACATTGTCCTTAATGTTTCGAGTCTAAGGGTAGGATACCCCCATACTAGAGACTTAGTTGAATGCTTAATCTAGCATGGAAATGGTGGAACCATTAAATTAATAGCCGTTTATGAAGTGTGCTAAAAACCTATGGTTAGAACAATAAAGGATACATCAAGTGGATATTAAGAATTTCTTCCAAGCAAACAATCAAGGCTCACGCAAAACGAACACGAGAGGCTTGAATCGTGAAGATGATGATGATCTAATAGCCACAAGTCCCAAACAACCACGGAGCAAAGGTTGGAAGGGCACAAATCCCCTCACATAAGCTACATTAGAAAGCGATAATATGTACATGGATAAACATGGGAGCTCCCCCACGAGGCACCTCGTTTTTTATTACCGAGTCATGAGCTCGACTCGATCCCCTCAATACTAATTATCATTGGGGAAGGTAACTTGGTTGAGGTCGTCCAAAGAAGGGACTTCCCCACCAAAGTAGTGTTTCAACCTATGTCCATTCACCTTAAAGTTAGGACCATCATTTTGAGCTAGCTAGATGGTCCCATAAGGAAAAACTTGTGTGACGGTGAATGGACCGGACCAACAGGATTTCAATTTTCCAGAAAATATTTTCAAACGAGAGTTAAAAAGTAACACTTGATCACCAATGTTAAATACCCGGTTTTTAATTTTAGAATCGTGAAACTTTTTAGTCTTTTCCTCGTAAATCAATGAATTTTCATAAGCATTATCCCTCAATTCATCTAATTCCATTAATTGTATTTTCCGGTGATCCCCCGCGGTCTTTAAATCAAAGTTAGCATGCTTTAGGGCCCAATAAGCTTTGTGTTCGAGTTCAATTGGCAAGTGGCAATTCTTCCCATACACAAGCTTATACGGAATGCACCCAATGGGTGTCTTATACGAGGTACGAAAGGCCCATAAAGCATCGTCTAACATATCTGACCAAGATTGTCGGTTCTTGATGAGATGGCATTTATACATGATCTCATCGTTCTTTTCGGGCTTTAAATGCATTAAAATGTCATAAAATACCATATATATGCTTGTGTTTGTTTACTTGTGTATTTTAGGTATGGATATCATGAAAAAGACAAAAGATCACAAGAAACAAGGAAAAACGGACCCGAGAAACGAAGCCGTACAAAGAACCGGGCCCTAGTTCATGATTTATCCAAGATTAACCCTTGAAGACTTGAAGAAATACAATATTGATCCTAATTGAATGAAGAAATGACACTTAAAACCCTTTTATATTCATAATTACAAGTTTGGTCCCTTAAGTTTGTCAAAATTACAAAATGGTCCTTCAACTTTAAAGAAATGGCAAGTTTAGTCCCTCAACAATTCTAAATTGTCTAATATGGTCCCTCATGGAGTCAAAGATACATTAAAGACTTTTGAAGATCAAGAAAGTCCAAAATCAGTCCTTCAAATATGAAAACATGGCAAAAATAACCCTTGAAATCTTTTTGGAAAAGTTTTGTGCCAAAAGTATAAAGATGAGAACTTATTTAACAAAGGGAACGGAATTTTGTTGGCTGAAAACGTTTTTTACAAATTTCCCCAAAGAAGAAGGTCCAAGGAGCATAGCTGGTCCTCCTAGGATGTTGTGGAGGACATGTATAATCCCTTGTTTAAGTTTCCCCTAAAAATTTCATGTTATTGCCTGTTTTTGATTTTGGACTGTGGATTTGTGTTTCTTTGTTTAAGGTTGTGATTTTTGTGTTTGAATCTGTTAGTAGTCATCTAGGAAGCGTTTTTGAATCATAAAATCAGTAGGTTGTTCGTTGGAATCACAAGTTACTTTGAAAAGTTGTGGATTAAGGGTTGTTTGTGTTTGCTGGTTCAAAGGCCTTAGGGCCTTGGAGCTTGGCTCCTTTGGGTTTGTATCTATTTGTTTGCAGATATACAAGTTGTTTCAAGTGTTGGATAAGTCTAAAACAAGGTATAACTAAAAATCATAGGTTGCTAGTTTTTGAACACTTTTTCAGTCAAACACATCAGCAGGTCTAATTTGTTTGTTTGTTTGAATTAAGGTGTGAAACTTGGTTTTCTTATAGATTTGTTGGTTGTGCAACTCTGCATCATCTGGTTTTAGAGTTTGGTTGCTTATTGAGTAGTCTATAGCTTATTGAATTTCAGCTTTTGGTCATTTAGATCAGCAAATGCATGCTATGAGATTTTGATGCTATTGGTTTGATCACTGTTGTTTTATGCTAGTATTTGGTTCCTTGTGCATTACTTGGTTTGTACTTTTTGTTTGTTGCTTATCTCACAAGCTTATAAGCCCACTGGCTTATTGGATTATTGGTGCCAAAACTCATCAAGTCTACTCAACTGGTAGGCCTTGATTCATAAGGTTTGCACTCAAGCCTTGACCAGCAGGGTGAAAAACAAGTCTAAACACTTCATTAAGTCTGTCAACGTCCAATTTGTGCTGGTCAGCGTTTGATTTTCTCTTGTCAGCGTTTGACTTTTGGTCAAACTTGGTCTTATAGCTTATTGAATCTGTTTTGCTTATTGGTACATGCAACAACTTAGTTTTTGTAATAGAACTCATTTTTCTCAGCTTAATAACAAGTCTGGAAGGTTACAAGTCTTTTGGTTAAGCTTTTGCTAGAAGACTAGCTTATTTGGCTTTTTCAGCCAGCTTATTAGTTCTTACAGCTTATTCTACTTGGCTTTTTGTGATTCTTGATTGATTATTCTTAGTTAAGCTATTTGTGAGCTTTTGCAACAAACTAGAGCTTCTGAAACAGCCTAGAACTCTATCCCGACTATTTTGTCGTTTTGTGGAATTGTTCTTGGCTTATTTTTGGCTTATTGAGTGTGCTTTTTCAAAATTGCTTTTTATAGATCTCTTTGGTATCCCAAAAGAAGGTTGTGTGTCAAATTAGAGCTTATGGCATTAGCTTATTGCTTAATGGGCTTAATGGCCCAATAAGGATAAGCTGTTTGTTCATTAAGGTGTGATAAGCTCACTTTCAGCTTTTGGGCTTTTAGAGTTTTGTGTTTAGAATTAAATTTTGAGTCAGATAGGACTTTTCCAAGTCATTTGGGCTTATTTTGACTTTTTTGGCTAAAAAGCCCATTAAGCTTGACTGTTTTTTATTTTGGCCCATTTGAGGGCCCATTAGGGGTATTCTGGTCATTTCACTTTCATTTTCTGATTATTTAGGTTAAAATAAACTAGTTTGCAAGTTTTTAGAAATTTTTATAATTATTTTTAATATTATTTTAATATTATTTTATTATTATTTTTCAAATTTCACATTTTTGCACTTTTTATATTTTTCTTAGCTTAAATACATTAAAATATGATTTTTGCAACTCTTAGATTAATTTTATCATCTTTAGATTAATTTTTATAATTATTTTAAGTTTTAATAGTTTTTAAATCATTTTAAATAGTTTTTCTTAGTTTAAAAATTTACAAAAATAGTTTTTAATTTTTTTAGGTCATTTTAGAGGTTTACCAATTGAAAAATCTTTATTTGGGCTTTTTGATAATTAATTTGATTTTTAGGGCTTGAATTAAAATTTAAAAATTAATATTTAATTAATTAAAAGGTTTGAAAAAGTTTTGATCATTGGTAAACACTTAGTTTATTTATTTTGATTTTTGGTGAATTTTTGGTAATTTTTAGAATTAATTTTTATTTTTTGTACTTTTTACGATTTTACGTTTCGTCGTAGTAGTAATTAATTTTACGTCTTCGTCATTCTCTTTTCTCATCCCCTTCTAACCAATATTAATCTCAAACCAATTACGAATTATTCACACACATATACCTCCTTGGGAAACGAACTTCATTGGGTCATTAGTGCTTGATTTTCCTAAATCATCACTTAATACTTACCGCTCATTTACGCTCTTTTGTTTTCCTAAACAAGAGGTGTAATTTACCACAATCATTTTGGCGCCGCTGCCGGGAGGTGTGTCGTGATTAATTTGTCTTGTTGTTTTTAATATTAACCATAAATAGTATTTGTATTAGTAGAAATCTACTAATACGTATTATTGGTTTTTTGGTTTTTCTTGTAAAATTATTATTACTATATTGTATTAAGTATCACAATCAATTCAAAATATCTGCAAAAGTGTGAAAACACAACCTTAATTGGGATTTGATCTCCTAATTATTGTATTCGAATCTTAAACAAAAGAAAAAGGCAAAAATAGATAAATACTTTCGTGAAGCTCGATTTTGAAAAATACGAACTATAAGGTGGGTATAAGGCGGGTATTATAAAATATACTGTAACAACCCCAATTTCACAAGGCAGCGGAATCTCAACATTGGGCGTTACTTCATAGCACATCACACACAGTCATAGAAAACGACCTCAAAAGAGACGTTTTATAAAATAAACCATTCGATAATTTTATTAAATCAGAGTTAACTAAAAAAAAGAGGTCCCACCAATTTATACAAACCGTAAAAAAAAATAAAAAAATAAAGATTTTTCAAATGTATCGAATGGAAATTGTTTGTTTTGCCTTTACTTTATCTTGCGCGGCTCCATGCTCCAGCTGCTCTTAAACCTACACACCTGAGAATACATGCTAACATGTCAACACAACGGTTGAGTGAATTCATAGGTTTTTAATAAACAATAATGGGTTTTTAAATAAACCATAAAGCTTTTGAACACAAGAATATCATCCATTGTCAATATTGTAACACATACAATACTCAAAGTCCGCGCTATTCTACTAAGCCATGACACCGAAGCCTTAAGTATAATAATGCCCTAGTCAGGTATTTTGCCGAATACACCCTTACTTCTAATACAACACACCTGGCTGAGCCTCCAACCCACAGGTGCGACCTGCCCAGGTGGGGGCCATCCCCGATGGATCCATCTGTCTGTACCAGCGCCTACCCATCATAGGTAGTTAACGGTTCATGGGTTTATAGGGACTTTCCAAATTTTGGCAATACAGTACTTAGCAAATAGCGGTTCACAATCAATACAATCAACGCTTGTGTTCATCTTTCAAAAGCATATAATCAGCCATCTTACATTCATTTACAACAACATGTATTCGTTCAAAGCATATAGCAAACTACATGTTTATTCATAAACATGTATTCTCGCAAAACCATATATATAAACATCATATTTTTATACCAAGAGCATGTATTCCCCCTCGCGGGTTTATAAACACATATAAAACAGTAAAAGCGAGGCTATGAACTCACCTGATATAACTATTACGCGTAGATCAAGCAACAAACATCCAATAGTCGATACACGACTTCACGAGATATCAATCGCTCATTGATCGAGAACGAGATGCCCAACGGTCGCATATAACCGAACAAAACCTAATATAACGAGACGCGTCTTAGGCTCGAGACTATACATAAGTCATACATATATGTAAATAGTTCACTTTAGTAAGTTTGGACATTGCATAAGTTTTATAAAACTTTTCATAAGACTTTGTTAACAATCTGTCATGTGTTCATTATGACCTTTAAGCCCATTAAAGCCCATTAGTGGCCAATTACAATTTATTATGACTTTTTTTCCATTTCAACCTCAGTATTAAACTCTAAACATGTTATAAATCTCAGGCCCAATAATGGCCTAATAGCCATTATAAGTGTATGATGGGCTTTTGTGGCCCAAATCCACTTTATATGCATTACGGGTTCTAAAACGCCTCCAAACGTTGTCGACTTAATATCTTAGGATGATCGGGTATCAGGTATATAAATATCAGTATACAAAGAGTCTACAGTTCTCGACAATTGGGTCATGCCACTTCGGTTTTTATAAAAATCATCACGTTAAACGTTAATTTAATATAGTCCAATTCTTACAATTCCCCGACATGCCTCGTAATTTAGATCGTTTATCCTAAATCGTAAATAATATAGATGAGTTATTTTTACCAAATTAATTATAAACTTATATAGTTTACTTATTTTAATTCCAATTACCCTTAGTTTATACTTATCATATCTTAATCACACATTTCTTCACTTAGAGATGTTGGCTGTTTTTAGGCAGCCAATCTCGTTTCTACCGTTTTAGCCGTCATTTCCAAACCGTAAATTATTGGTGGACTATCCGATTGATTATAGTTCTTCATAAATTTATCTACAACCCATAGTTTTACCTTTTCAAATTGATTCTGAGTTCTTTTAAGAGTTATCAGTCCGTTTATAAAGCATGTTCAGGTTCGGCACTTTTCACTATTTTGACCATATTTAATTCATCGGGTATCGTCACGAGACGAGTCACCCGACAAAATCACCACAAAGAACAAGGCTAAAACCTATTATTTTTACCTAAGTCTCTATGTGTACCTCTTTTTAAAGAAGTGGTCGTTTATGCTTCTGATCTAATTTTTAAATCACAACTTTCACTTTTGGCTTGTCTTGCGTATTTTTATGATTCAAACATATATGTACAATGCCCAAAACTTCTCATAAAATATTAAAAACCATCATTATCAGTAGTAAAATAATAATTAAAATACATATATAAAACCCAATTATTAAAATAGATTTACAAATGAAATTAACAAGGAAAGTGATAACAAAATCCCTTACAAGGATGATGATCAAAGTAGCTTATGGAAATCATTTTCATCAATCCAACCTCCAAGCATCCAATATACTTTTACCCAAGCTTTAATAGACATGAAATATATTCTTAAATTCAGTTCCAAATGATCTTCCAAAAACCATGACTAACTTTGTTTTATAAAGAATCAACCAAGATCAAGTAAAATGACATAAGTCCTTCTCCATAACAATCACCAACTAGCTAATTAAAATACTTATGTGTGAATTGTGGTGTTGTTGATGCTCGGCAGAAAAGAAAGAAGGTTGTGAGTGTGGTTAGTTATTAATATAAGATATCAAATGATAATAGTATTTAGATATTGCTATCGTAGGTTAGTCATGCAAAATTTAAGTTACATGTGTCTCATGGACAAATTAGGAGAGCTAGACGTGTAATGTTGTGATGTGATATGGGGTGAGTATTTTACTTGCCCCATCATTTATTAAAGCGGGTATTATCGAAGCCCGATATTTTAAAAGTTACGCGATTTAAAAGATACGTATTAAACACGAAATATAAACGCTCAATATAAAATAAAAACTTTGATATTCGGAGAATATTGATATTTCAGTAATTAAACGAGACTTATGATTTAATAAACGTCAATTTGCGGTATAAACGAATGACACCTAAAGGCTTAACGTAAATTACAAACAATGCTTGTAAAACGAGAAATTAATATGACGACAATAAAAAATATTTTTATGTCATAACGAGGATATTTTCGATTGATGACGGACATAGACTTGCCAATAAATAATAACTGATACTTACTCGATACGTTAAAGCCTTAACCTTGCCGGTTAGCCGCGATTTAAATATTATTCGTAGAACGAACATGACAAATAGAAGTCGGGTAATAAATATTGATCCGACTACTAGGAATAAGATTAGATCTCAGTCTAAATGTTGATTTTAAAGTTCGGGTTACTACATTATCTACCCCTTTAGGAAGCGACGTCCCAACGCTTAATTCGTCTTAATAGTCTTTGGTTAAATGGCGAAGAGGTGAGAAATAGACAAGTCGTCGCTGAGGTTTCCAATGAAAGTTGGATGAACAAAAGTCAAAGAGATGAGTATACATAACAGGCACCAAGTGGATGGTTTGAATGTAGCTTCAATCCTTATAAGGAAGGATGAATATATAACTCGAACGAGAAACCATTGGAAGTGAAAAATTAACAAGTCATCAATTTTTGGAAGTGCTTCAAGGTACATTACTATTAGCTTATCAAACTTGCGACGGTCGATATAAGATAGAAAAATTCCACATGAAAAGTGAAGAGTAAAAAGAATTGGGCGCATTTGAGAAATTTTCCAATGCGACAATCAATTTAAAACAATCGATGATCAGTTCGATCAAATAAAAGCACATATCGTCCACGGGTCTGATAAAAACAATTACGTCGTAAATGAAAATCACATGGATCACACACAAGTACATCGAAACGTTACAAAATAATCAAGACGAGGTAATTAGTACTAGTCATATAAAATCACCTTATTGCATTGATCTCGAAAATGCAAACTTATTTCGTCAAAAGCGAATTCATCGACACGGAAATCGTTTGGAGTATACATTACTCGATCGGAGGAAGTACGATCCAAATCAAATATAAAAGCCATCATTAGGCACATATAATCACATACGACATTCTTGCAAAATAGCTAAGTCATGTAGAATTAATAAGAATATTTGACAGGTTTTCAAATAGTTCTAGTCAAAGGAAAGTTTGCAAGTTAATGGATGTTCACGGGTCTGAAAGCCATGGATGCATATCCAAAAATATTTTTGTCATCGAAGGGTGCTCACACACGGATTTATACCCAAATGATATTATAGGGTGCTCACAAACGGATTCATACCCAAATGATATTACAGGGTGCTCAGAAATGGATTCATACCCAAAATATATTATAGGGTGCTCACAAACGGATCCAACCCAAAAATATTACAGGGTGCTCACAAACGGATTCATACCAAAAAATATTATAGGGTGTTGTCATTAAAAAAAAAAATCTTCGAAGAGCCTCCAATGGTAACAAGTAAAACTACATAATATTTCGCTTAAGATAAGTTGTCGTTGATAATTTGATTGTTGATCGACCTACAATTATACACATGAATCTTGAGGTCGATTAAAAGTGTCGTTTATTCTTGAGTTGAATAAAGCTTCTTAACGGTTAGCTTATAAAGTTCGCGATGGTCGGGACAAATTAGAACTAGAAATGGTCTATAAAAATAAATCATAACTCGAGAGAAGTCTAAAAGGGTACTCGTACATAGACGATAATCAATAATAACCATAATGACAATGGTATTAAATGATTCATACCAACAAAACGAGTGGAAGAAGTATGTCCGTATAAAAAAAATAATTACAAACCAAGTCAGGCACACTTGAGCCCACTCATTTCTAAATCGTTGTTTACATCCAAAGGCATCCCAATCTATGTAAACAAGAATTATAAATTTATGGTTCGGGAACTTATAACTTTCTTGTTCAAATAAAAAGACGTCCCAATTTATTTCAACAAGACGATTATAAATCATCCTACTCAGTAATACCGTCAGAAAACACGATATCATAACCAAATTAAATGCCAAGAAAAGTACAGGTTGTCAATAAACTTACTTCATGATTTCTATATTCAAACGTCCCATTCCATATGAATAAAGAAACCATAAACAATCTAAGGTCCAGTGGTTTAAAATTTTCTTATTCAAATGTCCCAATCCATTTCAATAAGAGAACCTTAAACGACACATAGTTGGGCGATTTAAAATCATTATATTTAGATGTCCCATTCCATTTAAATATAAAGTATTAAATTTCTCAACTAATGATTACTATGAGCATATCTTTGTTGTACCCAAATTATATATAGTTAATTTGGGTATATATATATTTTAGGTCCAACATTGGCATCCTCCTTTTCGCCAATAAAACGTAATCATACACAATCAAATTAAACGTTATATTACGTAGAAGGCGTCTCCTTGAAGAAATGATTCTTCAAAATCATAATGAGTACAAAAATAAAATAATACGTTTATCAATTATGTTTCAAAAGGAGATGTTCTAAAATGGCACATCACAATGCGATGATAAAAATCGAGCTTAAATTAGTCGACATGCGATAGATTATGAAACAATATATATGTACCCAAAATATTAAACGAGTTCCATACTCGTATTCGGATAATAAATTAATTATCGAGAAAGTGATTGGCGGCGAGGCCAAACTCTCTATAAAACCATATCATAAAATGTACGATAATCACGCAAGAACTATTGCTTCATGTGCAATGCCCTTAACTACCATAGTATATACATTCATATACATACAACCATTTCTACATACAAACAGGATCACATTACCACAACCAAGCATTGTTTCTAGGAGCCATGAGCGCGCGGATACTTTGTATGGCAATCAAACAATTTTACGAAAGTGCAGTTATAGTCTAGGTTTTAAAAATGACCTAGTTCGCTATAACTAGTGCTCTGATACCAATCTGTAACAACCCCAATTTCACAAGGCAGCGGAATATCAACATTGGGCGTTACTTCATAGCACATCACACACAGTCATAGAAAACAACCTCAAAAGAGACGTTTTATAAAATAAACCATTCGATAATTTTATTAAATCAGAGTTAACTAAAAAAAAAGAGGTCTCACCAATTTATACAAACCGTAAAAAAAAATAAAAAAAAATAAGGATTTGTCAAATGTATCGAATGGAAATTGTTTGTTTTGCCTTTACTTTATCTTGCGCGGCTCCATGCTCCAGCTGCTCTTAAACCTACACACCTGAGAATACATGCTAACATGTCAACACAACGGTTGAGTGAATTCATAGGTTTTTAATAAACAATAATGGGTTTTTAAATAAACCATAAAGCTTTTGAACACAAGAATATCATCCATTGTCAATATTGTAACACATACAATACTCAAAGTCCGCGCTATTCTACTAAGCCATGACACCGAAGCCTTAAGTATAATAATGCCCTAGTCAGGTATTTTGCCGAATACCCCCTTACTTCTAATACAACACACCTGGCTGAGCCTCCAACCCACAGGTGCGACCTGCCCAGGTGGGGGCCATCCCTGATGGATCCATCCGTCTGTACCAGCGCCTACCCATCATAGGTAGTTAACGGTTCATGGGTTTATAGGGACTTTCAAAATTTTGGCAATACAGTACTTAGCAAATAGCGGTTCACAATCAATACAATCAACGCTTGTGTTCATCTTTCAAAAGCATATAATCAGCCATCTTACATTCATTTACAGCAACATGTATTCGTTCAAAGCATATAGCAAACCACATGTTTATTCATAAACATGTATTCTCTCAAAACCATATATATAAACATCATATTTTTATACCAAGAGCATGTATTTCCCCTCGCGGGTTTATAAACACATATAAAACAGTAAAAGCGAGGCTATGAACTCACCTGATATAACTATTACACGTAGATCAAGCAACAAACGTCCAATAGTCGATACACGACTTCACGAGATATCAATCGCTCATTGATCGAGAACGAGATGCCCAACGATCGCATATAACCGAACAAAACCTAATATAACGAGACGCGTCTTAGGCTCGAGATATACATAAGTCATACATATATGTAAATAGTTCACTTTAATAAGTTTGGACATTGCATAAGTTTTATAAAACTTTTCATAAGACTTTGTTAACAATCTATCATGTGTTCTTTATGACCTTTAAGCCCATTAAAGCCCATTAGTGGCCAATTACAAGTTATTATGACTTTTTTTTGCATTTCAACCTCAGTATTAAACTCTAAACATGTTATAAATCTCAGGCCCAATAATGGCCTAATAGCTATTATAAGTGTATGCTGGGCTTTTGTGGCCCAAATCCACTTTATATGCATTACGGGTTCTAAAACGCCTCCAAACTTTGTCGACTTAATATCTTAGGATGATCGGGTATCAGGTATATAAATATTAGTATACAAAGAGTCTACAGTTCTCGACAATTGGGTCATGCCACTTTGGTTTTTATAAAAATCATCACGTTAAACGTTAATTTAATATAGTCCAATTCTTACAATTCCCCGACATGCCTCGTAATTTAGATCGTTTATCCTAAATCGTAAATAATATAGATGAGTTATTTTTACCAAATTAATTATAAACTTATATAGTTTACTTATTTTAATTCCAATTACCCTTAGTTTATACTTATCATATCTTAATCACACATTTCTTCACTTAGAGATGTTGGCTGTTTTTGGCAGCCAATCTCGTTTCCACCGTTTTAGCCGTCATTTCCAAACCGTAAATTATTGGTGGACTATCCGATTGATTATAGTTCTTCATAAATTTATCTACAACCCATAGTTTTACCTTTTCAAATTGATTTTGAGTTCTTTTAAGAGTTATCAGTCCGTTTATAAAGCATGTTCAGGTTCGGCACTTTTCACTATTTTGACCATATTTAATTCATCGGGTATCGTCACGAGACGAGTCACCCGGCAAAATCACCACAAAGAACAAGGCTAAAACCTATTATTTTTACCTAAGTCTCTATGTGTACCTATTTTTAAAGAAGTGGTCGTTTATGCTTCTGATCTAATTTTTAAATCACAACTTTCACTTTTGGCTTGTCTTGCGTATTTTTATGATTCAAACATATATGTACAATGCCCAAAACTTCTCATAAAATATTAAAAACCATCATTATCAGTAGTAAAATAATAATAAAAATACATATATAAAACCCAATTATTAAAATAGATTTACAAATGAAATTAACAAGGAAAGTGATAACAAAATCCCTTACAAGGATGATGATCAAAGTAGCTTATGGAAATCATTTTCATCAATCCAACCTCCAAGCATCCAATATACTTTTACCCAAGCTTTAATAGACATGAAATATATTCTTAAATTCAGTCCCAAATGATCTTCCAAAAACCAGGACTAACTTTGTTTTATGAAGAATCAACCAAGATCAAGTAAAATGACATAAGTCCTTCTCCATAACAATCACCAACTAGCTAATTAAAATAATTATGTGTGAATTGTGGTGTTGTTGATGCTCGGCAAAAAAGAAAGAAGGTTGTGAGTGTGGTTAGTTATTAATTTAAGATATCAAATGATAATAGTATTTAGATATTGCTATCATAGGTTAGTCATGCAAAATTTAAGTTACATGTGTCTCATGGACAAATTAGGAGAGCTAGACGTGTAATGTTGGGATGTGATATGGGGTGAGTATTTTACTTGCCCCATCATTTATTAAAGCTGGTATTATCGAAGCCCGATATTTTAAAAGTTACGCGATTTAAAAGATACGTATTAAACACGAAAAATAAACGCTCAATATAAAATAAAAACTTCGATATTCGGAGAATATTGATATTTCAGTAATTAAACGAGACTTATGATTTAAGAAACGTCAATTTGCGGTATAAACGAATGACACCTAAAGGCTTAACGTAAATTACGAACAATGCTTGTAAAACGAGAAATTAATATGACGACAATAAAAAATATTTTTATGTCATAACGAGGATATTTTCGATTGATGACGGACATAGACTTGCCAATAAATAATAATTGATACTTACTCGATACGTTAAAGCCTTAACCTTGCCGGTTAGCCGCGATTTAAATATTATTCGTAGAACGAACATGACAAATAGAAGTCGGGTAATAAATATTGATCCGACTACTAGGAATAAGATTAGATCTCAGTCTAAATGTTGATTTTAAAGTTCGGGTTACTACATATACCCTAAGGAAAAAGGCTCTTAAGTGCTTCGCGCCGCCTCGTTTCCCCGCTTGCTTGTGAGTATTTTAAGATTGAAGGCTAATCGAGGGTTTTGCCGCCCAAAGTATTATTACGTATCATATATATTTGCTTGGTTTCTTTGTGATTAAACCCTCTTGAACAATTTGGTTTTCAACAAAGTTCTAAAGTCATTCGAAGGCGTTCACTCCACGTGATCATTTTCATTCTTTTGAGGCTTCTTTAATCACGAGTTTGATTCGAGGAGAGATTTGGTAGATTGTTGTCTACGAGGATACACCAAAATCTAAAAAAATTAAAAACAATAAAAAACACAAAAAAATTGAAAATTCACAAAACACCCAAAAAGAATCTTCTTTGCTCACCTCCCATTCTTCGTGAAGTTTATGATCACTCGTAATCAAGCAAAACGAGCTCGTAAACGTCTTCAAAAGCAAGCAAATCAAGAGATGTTGATTGAGGAACAAAATCCAATTGTTGAACCTATTGTAGAACAAGAAGTCGTCATGGCTAATCGTACTATGATGGAGTTGCTACAAGCACCCACCGAGGGTTTTGGAGAGGCCATTGTGATTCCCACTATCCTTGCGGAGAATTTCGAGATTAAGACGGGTTTAATGTCGATGTTGCAAGCTAATAAGTTTACAGGTCATGAGAAATACAACCCGCACTACCACATAAGGAATTTTAATCGTCTCACCGCTACTAGCAAGTTTAAGGATGTTCCACATGACGCCATTAAGATGATGTTGTTTTCATACTCGTTAGATGGACTCGCAAAAATTTGTCTTGAGAAAGAACCGCCAAATTCAATTTTGACATGGGGTGATCTCGTTTCTAAGTTTGTGAACAAATTTTTTCCACCATCTAAAACAACACATTTGAAAAATGAGATTTCAAGATTTGTGCAACGAAATAATGAAAGTTTTTCAATGGCATGGGAACGGTTTAAAGAAATGTTACATGAATGTCCACACCATGATTTTTCAGAATTACATCAAGTTGATACTTTTTATAATGGGCTTAATGATCATGAACGAGATTACTTGAATGCCGCCGCGGGTGGTAATTTTTTGTGCAAAACGACCGATGAAGCATTAAAGTTTATCGAGAATAGATCTAAGGTTTATAGCCCTCGTAACACACCGAGTGTTGCCAATATGGGTTCGTCATCGTCATCATCTTCTCGTAGCATTAATGCCTTACATGATGAAGCTAATGAGGAAAATCGGTTTTTTCTATAGATTTGCTAATCTTATGACTCATTGGAAAGCTCAAGAGGCTTTGAATTCCGCTTCGGTTAAAGCGGTTGAAAAGAGTTGTTTGTCTAGTGGTGGAGCTCATGATCTTTCCGAGTGCATTACCGCCGGTGGTAACACTTCGAGTGCTTACGTAGCAACGGGAACTTATAACCAAAACGGCCAAGGTTCCCGCCCAAATCAAGCTCCACAAAATAAAAATGCTAATAACTATCGAAACAACAATCAAGGTGGTAATTATTAAGGCAATTCACATAACTACAACAAAGGGAATTATCAAAGTGGTAATGGACAAGTCACTAATCAAAACCAAAATCGTGATTTTTAAAACACCACACAAGGTTTTCAAAATGCAAACACTAAAAATCTTCAAGGAGAATTTTTGGATTATGCTAAAGCAAATGATGCTAAGTTTGATAACATGCAACGTGAGATGATTAGCTTAAGATCCGAGTTGAAAAACGAGCTTAAAAATGAAGTTGTTACTGAACTTAAAACTCATGCAAATAAAATGGAGGGAAATGTCCAACGTCTTCAACAAAACCAACAAAAGATGGAGCAAGGACAACATGAGATTAAGTAAGAATTGTTAAAAGCGGATGCTAGGCAATCAAAATTTGAAGACCGAATGGCAAAAATGTTTGAAGCAATCATGTGTAAACCCTCTTCCTCGGGTGGTCTTCCTAGTGATACCATTGCAAACCCGAAGGGAGAAATGAAGGTTATTACTACACGAAGTGGTAAAACTTTCAAGGAACCAATCTCTCGTCCAAGTACTTCTACGGAGAAGGAAATCGAGAAAGAGCCCGAGGTGATGGTCGAAAAGGAGCATATTACAATCCCACGAAGTACCGCTCAAACCACACCTACGGTTAAACCAATACCCATCATGGAACCCGAGATTCCGAGGCCGTTGCCTAATGTCCAACCCACACCACCCTTACCTTACCCTTCGAGACGAAACAAAGAGAAATTGCAAGAACGTAACAAACAACAAATCGATCTTTGTTATAAAAATGTTTCAACAAGTGCATTTTGAGGTGATTTTAGCCGACGCGTTGTTATATATGCCTCGTTTCGCTTCCACTTTTAAAAGTATGATGAGCGATAAGGAAAAACTTTCAAAGCTTGCTAATTGTTCTTCGGTTTATCTTAACCGCATACCGAAAAAAGTTGGTGACCCCGGAAAATTTCTCATTCCTTGTGACATACAAGATATGAAAGAATGCCTCGCCTTGGCCGATCTTGGTGCGAGCATTAATTTGATACCATTTTCCATATGGAAATCGCTTTCGCTTCCGGCTCTTACTCCTTTGAACATGTCTATCGAGATGGCCGATCATTCTACGATTTTAGCATGTGGAGTAGCCGAAGATGTTTTCGTGAAAGTGGGGAAGTTCTACTATCCCGTTGATTTTATAGTAGTTAACATCCCCGCGGATCCTCAAGTTCCTCTAATTTTAGGTCGTCCATTTTTAGACACCTCGAGATCGCTTATCGACGTTCATGCAAGAACTATCACTTTGAGATTCAACGAAGAGGAACTTGTTATAAACGCTACTCAATCACATTGACTTAGTTGATGTGGTTTTCGATGAGTTTTCACAAGAAGTGTTAGGTTTTTCCGATAGCTCGTCAAGTGGCAATCCCACTATTTTGGATCCAATTCTTGCTAATTTTACACCAAATCTCACTTCATTCCAAGGAGGCGATTTTACTTCAAATGAAATCGACAATGAAGATGAGGTGTTGATTAGTGATGATACTTCTATTCCACCATTTCTTCCGCCGATGGAAGTTATGAGTGTTGAACCAAAATCTTCAATCAAGGAACCACCTATCCTTGAATTGAAAGATCTTCCTTCTCACCTTGAATACTCATTCTTGGAAGGTGATGACAAGTTGCCGGTTATTATTGCAAGAGGTCTTGCTAATAATGAAAAAACCGAGCTCTTGAAAGTTCTTAAAGCTCATAAAGGGGCAATTGCGTAGAAAATTTCCGACATAAAGGGTATTGACCCAAATTTTTGTACTCACAAGATTTTAATGGAGGAGGACTACAAACCCGCAATTCAAAGTCAAAGAAGGGTGAATCCCAAAATTCACGATGTCATTAAAAAGGAAGTTTTGAAACTCCTTGACGCGGGAATGATTTATCTTATCTCCGATAGCCCATGGGTGAGCCCAATCCATTGTGTCCCTAAAAAGGGAGGAATGACCGTTGTGCCTAATGAAAACAACAAGTTAATTCCCACTCGTGTTGTGACCGGTTGGAGGGTGTGTATTGACTACCGAAAGTTAAATGACGCCACTCGTAAAGACCACTTTCACTTGCCCTTCATGGATCAAATGTTGGAGCGACTTGCGGGAAATGAATTCTATTGATTTTTAGATGGTTTTTCCGGTTACATTCAAATCCCTATCGATCCTCGTGATCAAGAGAAGACTATGTTTACGTGTCCTTATGGAACATTTGCTTATCGTAGGATGCCTTTCGGACTTTGTAATGCACCGGGTCCGTTTGAACGATGTATGATGGCCATTTTTCACGATATGATCGAGAAGTCGATTGAAGTGTTTATGGATGACTTTTCGGTGTTTGGCAATTCGTTCACGTCGTGTTTATCTAATCTCGAGCAAATGTTAAAACATTGTGAAGAAACCAATCTTGTGCTTAATTGGGAAAAATGTCATTTCATGTGTAAACAAGGAATCGTCTTAGGACATAAGGTCTCGAAAGCGGGGATTGAGGTCGATAAAGCTAAGGTAGACGTCATCGCCAAGTTACCTCATCCCAAAACCGTTAAGGGAGATAGGAGTTTCCTAGGCCACGCGGGCTTTTATCGTCGTTTCATCGAAGACTTTTCGAAAATCTCTCGACCTATGACACACCTTCTCGAGAAGGATGCTCCTTTTAATTTAAATGAGGATTGTGTTAGAGCTTTCGAAACTCTTAAAAGGAAACTTACCGAAGCTCCCATTCTTGTTGCTCCTAATTGGGAATTACCCTTTGAAATCATGTGCGATGCAAGTGATTACGCTATAGGGGCCGTCTTAGGGCAACATTATGAAACGCATTTCCATCCTATCCATTATGCTAGTAAGACGATGACCAAGGCTCAATTAAAGTACACCACAACGGAAAAGGAATTCCTTGCCGTGGTCTATTCTTTTGAGAAATTCCGACCTTATCTTGTCTTAACTAAAAGCATCGTGTATACCGACCATTCGGCTATCAAGTATCTCTTAGCTAAGCAAGATGCTAAGCCGAGATTGCTTCGTTGGATGCTTCTCCTCCAAGAATTTGATGTCACCGTGCTTGACAAAAAAGGAGCCGAGAATCTAGCGGCCGATCATCTCTCTCGTCTAGAAGATCCTCCCAAATATGTTTTCGAGAATAAGGAAATCACCGAAACATTTCCTCTCGAGACTCTCGGTGTAGTGAATTCTAAAGACACCACCCCATGGTTTGCCGACATTGCAAATTACCATGCGGGCAATTTCATAATCAAGGGTATGACGACACAACAAAAGCGAAAATTCTTTCGTGACGTCAAGTTCTATTTTTGGGACGACCCTTATCTCTTTTGGGTTTGTGCAGATCAACTCGTTTGACATTGTGTTTTTGGTGCCGAAGATTCTAATATCCTTAGAGCTTGTCACGAGGGACCCACGGGTGGTCACCACGGTGCTAATCTAACGGCTAAGAAAGTGTTCGATGCCGGCTTCTTTTGGCCTTCTATCTATCGTGATGCACACGCACTTGTGAAGTCGTGTGATTCGTGCCAACGTCATGGAAAATCGTCTCAACGTGATGAAATGGCGCAAAACATAATTCAAGTGTGTGAGATTTTCGACATTTGGGGCATAGACTTTATGGGGCCGTTCCCATCGTCTCATGGTAACAAGTATATCCTCGTCGCGGTGGACTACCTTTCAAAGTGGGTGGAAGTTATGGCTTTACCTACTAATGATGCTCGTGTGGTAGTGAAGTTTTTGAAGCAACTATTCTCTCGGTTCGGAACCCCCCGTGCTATTATAAGCGATCGTGGAACCCATTTTTGTAATGACCAATTCGAAAAGGTCTTAAAAATATGGAGTTACTCATCGTCTTTCTACGGCTTATCACCCGCAAACGAGTGGGCAAGTCGAGGTTTCGAACAGAGCTTTGAAGAGGATTTTAGAGAGGTCGATTGGAGAAAACCGTGCTTCGTGGTCCGACAAACTCGATGACGCATTATGGGCCTTTAGGAACGCTTATAAGACACCTATCGGTTGTACTCCTTATAAGTTAGTCTGTGGGAAGAATTGTTATTTGCCCATTGAATTGGAGCACAAGGCATATTGGACCCTTAAGCATGCAAATTTTGACTTAAAGACTGCGGGAGATCACCGGAAAATACAATTGAATGAATTAGATGAACTAAGAGACATTGCTTATGAAAATTCATTGATCTTCAAAGAAAAGACTAAAACGTTTCATGATTCAAAGATTAAAAACCGGGTTCTTAACGTTGGTGATCAAGTGTTACTTCTTAACTCTAGACTTAAGATATTTTCGAGGAAATTGAAATCTCGTTGGTCGGGTCCTTTCACCATTACACAAGTGTTTCCTTATGGGACCATCGAGATAGCTCAAGATGATGGTCCTAACTTCAAGGTGAATGGACATAGGATTAAGCACTACTTTGGTGGGGAAATTCCTTCAATGGTTAACCTCGACCAAGTCACCTTCCCCAATGATAATTAGCAATGAGGGGATCGAGTCGAGCTCATGACTCGGTAATCAAAAACGAGGTGCCTCGTGGGGGAGATCCCATGCTTATCCTTTTATGCTTACTAATAACTAAATAGAGGGGATTTGTGCCCTTCCAACTCGTTGTCTCGTGGTTGTTTGTGATTGTACTATCTAGATCATCATCATTTGAAGACTCTCATGTTCGTTTACGTGAGCCTCTATCGTTTTCTTGAAGAAGTTTTTCACGAATCCATGACATATCCTTTATTGTTTTAACAATTATCTCTTAGCATAATTCATAAACAGCTTTAGATATATTGTTGATCACCCTTTCCATGCTAGATCCTAAGCATTTGATTATTCGTCTCTAGTATGGGGGTGCCCCACCTTTAGACTCGAAACATTGAGGACAATGTTTACTTTTAGTATGGGGGGGTGAATAGACACTTGCTTTACTACGCCCTCACGTTTTCCAACTTTCAGTGTTATGTTTTGTTGCTAATAAGGCTAATGCCCCAATTTTAAAATTTTTCTTAGTTTTCATAAGTGTTTTTAAGACATGAATGTATATTTTCCGATGGGTAGAATAAGAGCTAATTTTTGACTTGATGGACATTTGGAGCCATTTACATTCCTTAACCCGCTCAATTCAAGTTTTGCTAGACTTTTATATAGGGAACTTTAAAACGCGAAAGTCTTAGCTCATTCGGGTTAAGAACAAGAACTTTTCGCAAGTTCCTATAATTGATCCTAGAAAGTCACTTATCAAGGGAACTATAAAATGCATTCTCTAAACTTGAAAAAGTCCAAGAAAGTGCAAGATCTTATAGGTGGCTTGAAAACCCAAAACTTTGATTTGATATAGTCTTAATGAAAGCTAATCCAAATTTGGCTTAATTTTGACTTGCATGGCTAAGTATTCACGAGTCTCTTTAATTAGAGGTCTTTATATAGTGAAGAACGAGAAGTGATAGAGTTAGACAAGTGATCATGCTAAACGTAGAACATGAAAATGTTCTTTCAAAAACTCATATGTTTTTAATTGTGGCTTTTTCTTCCTATAAGATAAATGCATTAGGAATAAAAATAATTGCAATAAGTAAGGTCGTACGATTTGAAAGATTACTTAGCCTCTAGCGCAAGATCGTTTAAAAGTTGATCGGGGTTGAATAGAGTTCATAGCCAAGGCATAACTTATTGATACGGGACGCGAAGATTGGTGAAGATCCAAAAAGGCCCTAACAAGGCATGAGGAGCTCTATTTTTGCTAAAGATCCAAGACGATGTGAAGTATCATTATTCCTAAATCCATATGAAGGATCGAGACACACGACGAAAAGCAATTACTCCCCTAAAGATCATGGAGAAAGTCTATCCAAAAAGACCCTAACAAGGTATGAGGACAAATATATCCAAGTCCGAAAAGGAGGCGGATCGTTGTATATCAAAATCCAAAATAAAGGTTGAAGAAAAATGATGAAGTCGTGGTCCAAATATGAAGAATCTCTCAAAAACGTCAAGTGAAGAAATTCCAAATATATGAAGAGAAGACCATAATTTCAAGAACGTCTTCCCAAGATTTGAAGTATGAAGTACATGCCAAATATCGGTCCGAGAAAGGTCTCAACTCGTGAAACAAGTTATGCCAAGATATGAACTTAAGGAGATACACGAGAAGCCGTTTTAAAAGATTTTGTCCTTCGGCTAACTATCAATTAAATCGTGCTACTTTGCTTTCGGACTAATAACTACTTTAATAAGTCAATATGAATCACTTGTGATCCATGACAAATAGTTAAAAAAAATGCTAGTAACCCATGACAAATAGTGTTAGCACTGTGACTTGTACCAACAATGATCTCGTTTTTGCACTTAGCATGGAATGTATGACAATCAAGGATGACGAAGTTTACTCTAAGGGACATTTACTTGTTTCTATTCTTTGACCCTAAAAGTCACATTCGTGATGAAAATCATACACTATGTCTTTACACATTCTCGTAGTATTGTTGCAAGTCTTTTACTTTTCAATATAGGTTAATAAAATTGAACTTTGGTGATGCTTAGATACTTTATTCTAGCATTGCGTGAGGGCACGACAATGGCTTAGTATGGGGGAGTGATGAGATGGCATTTATACATGATCTCATCGTTCTTTTCGGGCTTTAAATGCATTAAAATATCATAAAATACCATATATATGCTTGTGTTTGTTTACTTGGGTATTTTAGGTATGGATATCGTGAAAAAGAAAAAAGATCACAAGAAACAAGGAAAAACGGACACGAGAAACGAAGCCGTACAAAGAACCGGGCCCTAGTTCATGATTTATCCAAGATTAACACTTGAAGACTTGTAGAAATACAAGATTGATCCTTAATGAATGAAGAAATGACACTTAAAACCATTTTATATTCATAATTACAAGTTTGGTCCCTTAAGTTTGTCAAAATTACAAAATGGTCCTTCAACTTTAAAGAAATGGCAAGTTTAGTCCCTCAACAATTTTAAATTGTCAATTATGGCCCCTCATGGAGTCAAAGATACATTGAAGACCTTTAAAGATCAAGAAAGTCCAAAATCAGTCCTTCAAATATGAAAACATGGCAAAAATAACCCTTGAAATATTTTTGGAAAAGTTTTGTGCCAAAAGTATAAAGATGAGAACTTATTTAACAAAGGGAATGGAATTCTATTGGCTGAAAACGTTTTTTACAACTTTCCCCAAAGAACAAGGTCCAAGGAGCATAGCTGGTCCTCCTGGGATGTTGTGGAGGACAGGTATAATCCCTTGTTTATGTTTCCCCTAAAAATTTCATGTTATTGCCTGTTTTTGATTTTGGACTGTGGATTTGTGTTTCTGTGTTTAAGGTTGTGATTTTTGTGTTTGAATCTGTTAGTAGTCATCTAGGAAGTGTTTTTTAATCATAAAATCAGTAGGTTGTTAGTTGGAATCACAAGTTACTTTGAAAAGTTGTGGGTTAAGGGTTGTTTGTGTTTCCGGGTTCAAAGGCCTTAGGGCCTTGGAGCTTGGCTCCTTTGGGTTTGTATCTATTTGTTTGCTGATATACAAGTTGTTTCAAGTGGTGGATAAGTCTAAAACAAGGTATAACTAAAAATCATAGGTTGCTAGTTTTTGAACACTTTTTCAGTCAAACACATCAGCAGATCTAATTTGTTTGTTTGTTTGAATTAAGGTGTGAAACTTGGTTTGCTTATAGATTTGTTGGTTGTGCAACTCTGCATCATCTGGTTTTAGAGTTTGGTTGCTTATTGAGTAGTCTATAGCTTATTGAATTTCAGCTTTTGGTCATTTAGATCAGCAAATGCATGCTATGAGTTTTTGATGCTATTGGTTTGATCACTGTTGTTTTATGTTAGTATTTGGTTCCTTGTGCATTACTTGGTTTGTGCTTTTTGTTTGCTGCTTATCTCACAAGCTTATAAGCCCACTTGCTTATTGGCTTATTGGTGCCAAAACTCATCAAGTCTACTCAACTGGTAGGCCTTGATTCACAAGGTTTTCACTCAAGCCTTGACCAGCAGGGTGAAAAACAAGTCTAAACACTTCATTAAGTCTGTCAACGTCCAATTTGTGCTTGTGAGCGTTTGATTTTCTCTTGTCAACGTTTGACTTTTGGTCAAACTTGGTCTTATAGCTTATTGAATCTGTTTTGCTTATTGGTACATGCAACAACTTGGTTTTTGTAATAGAACTCATTTTTCTCAGCTTAATAACAAGTCTGGAAGGTTACAAGTCTTTTGGTTAATCTTTTGCTAGAAAAATAGCTTATTTGGTTTTTTCATCCATCTTATTGGTTCTTACAGCTTATTCTACTTAGCTTTTTGTGATTTTCTTGATTGATTATTCTTAGTTAAGCTATTTGTGAGCTTTTGCAACAAACTAGAGCTTCTGAAACAGCCTAGAACTTTATCCCGACTATTTTGTCGTTTTGTGGAATTGTTCTTGGCTTATTTCTGGCTTATTGAGTGTGCTTTTTCAAAATTTCTTTTTACAGATCTCTTTGGTATTCCAAAAGAAGGTTGTGTGTCAAATTAGAGCTTATGGACTTAGCTTATTGCTTAATGGGCTTAATGACCCAATAAGGATAAGTTGTTTGTTCATTAAGCTGTGATAAGCTCACTTTCAGCTTTTGGGCCTTTAGAGTTTTGTGTTTAGAATTAAGTTTTGAGTCAGATAGGACTTTTCTAAGTCATTTGGGCTTATTTTGACTTTTTGGGCAAAAAAGCCCATTAAGCTTGACTGTTTTTTATTTTGGCCCATTTGAGGGCCCATTAGGGGTATTCTGGTCATTGCACTTTAATTTTCTGATTATTTAGGTTAAAATAAACTAGTTTGCAAGTTTTTAGAATTTTTTATAATTTTTGGATTTTTAATATTATTTTAATATTATTTTATTATTATTTTTCAAATTTCACATTTTTGCAATTTTTATATTTTTCTTAGCTTAAATACATTAAAATAGGATTTTTGCAACTCTTAGATTAATTTATCATCTTTAGATTAATTTTTATAATTATTTTAAATTTTAATTGTTTTTAAATCATTTTAAATAGTTTTTCTTAGTTTAAAAATTTACAAAAATAGTTTTTAATCTTTTTAGGTCATTTTAGAGGTTTACCAATTGAAAAATCTTTATTTGGGCTTTTTGATAATTAATTTTATTTTTAGGGCTTTAATTAGCATTTAAAAGTTAATATTTACTTAATTAAAAGGTTTGAAAAAGTTTTGATCATTGGTGAAGTCTTAGTTTATTTATTTTGATTTTTGGTGAATTTTTGTAATTTTTAGAATTAATTTTTATTTTTTGTACTTTTTACGATTTTACGTTTCGTCGTAGTAGTAATTAATTTCACGTCTTCGTCATTCTCTTTTCTCATCCCCTTCTAACCAATATTAATCTCAAACCAATTACGAATTATTCACACACATATACCTACTTGGGAAACGAACTTCATTGGGTCATTAGTGCTTGATTTTCCTAAATCATCACTTAATACTTACCGCTCATTTACGCTCTTTTGTTTTCCTAAACAAGAGGTGTAATTTACCACAATCAGTTCTCCCCTATCGATGTTTCCAAGATCCTCTTTAAAGCTCGGTTTGAAACCTCGACTTGCCCACTCGTTTGTGGATGATAAGCAATAGAAAGACGATGTGTAACCCCATATTTCTTAAGAACCTTTTCAAATTGATCGTTACAAAAATGGGTTCCACGATCGCTTATGATAGCGCGAGGGGTTCCAAACCGAGAAAATAATTGCTTCAAAAACTTGACTACCACACGAGCATCGTTCGTGGGCAAAGCCTTAGCTTCAACCCACTTGGATAGGTGGTCAACGACCACAAGAATGTACTTATTACCACGAGACGATGGGAACGGTCCCATAAAATCAATGCCCCAAACGTCAAAGATCTCACAAACTTGGATTATACTTTGAGGCATTTCATCCTTTTGTGAGGACTTTCCTTGACGTTGGCATGTGTTACACGACTTGATAAGTGCGTGCGCGTCTCGGTAAATAGTAGGCCAAAAGAAGCCGACATCGAAAAATTTCTTAGCCGTGAGATTAGCACCATGGTGACCACCCGTGGGTCCCTCGTGACAAGCTCTAAGGATATTAGAAGCTTCGGTGCCAAAAACACAACGTCAAATGATTTGATCCGCACAAGTCCGAAATAGATAAGGGTCGTCCAAAAAGTAGAACTTGACGTCACGAAAGAATTTCTGTTTTTGTTGTGTCGTCATACCCTTAATGATGAAGTTTCCGGCATGGTAATTTGTGATGTCCGCAAACCATGGGGTGGATGAATCTTTCGTAGAATTCACTACACCAAGCGTTTCGAGAGGGAATGTTTCGGTGGTTTCCTTATTCTTGTAAACACATTGGTGAGGATCTTCCAAACGAGAGAGATGATCGGCCGCTAGATTATCGGCTCCTTTTTTGTCAAGGATTTTGACATCAAGTTCTTGTAGGAGGAGAATCCAACGAAGCAATCTTGGCTTTGCATCTTGTTTAGCCAAGAGGTACTTGATTGCCGAATGGTCCGTATACACTATGCTTTTGGTCAAGACGAGATAAGGTCGAAATTTCAAGGAATTCCTTTTCCGTTGTGGTATACTTAAGTTGAGCCTCGTTCATCGTCTTGCTAGCATAGTGGATAGGCAAGAAGTGCTTTTCTGACGTTGCCCCAAAACGGCCCCTATAGCATAATCACTAGCGTCACACCTGAGCTCAAAGGGGAGGTTCCAATTTGGGGCAACAAGAATGGGAGCTTCGGTAAGTTTCCTCTTTAGGATTTCAAATACTCGTACACAATCTTCGTTAAAAACGAAAGGAGCATCTTTTTCGAGAAGATGTGTAATAGGTCGAGAAATCTTTGAAAAATCCTTGATGAATCGACGATAAAAGCCTACGTGGCCTAGGAAACTCCTAACTCCCTTGACGGTTTCGGGATGAGGTAATTTGGCGATGACGTCTATCTTAGCTTTGTCTACCTTAATCTTCGCTTTCGAAACCTTGTGCCCTAAGACGATTCCTTCTTTAACCATAAAATGACATTTTTCCTAATTAAGCACAAGGTTGGTTTCCTCACAACGTTTTAACATTCTCTCAAGGTTCGACAAACACGAAGTGAACGAACTACCAAACACGGAAAAGTCACCCATAAAGACTTCCATCGTCTTCTCGATCATATCATGAAAAATAGCCATCATGCGCCGCTGAAAGTTCCCGATGCATTGTAAAGTCCGAATGGCATTCTACGATAGGCAAACGTTCCATATGGACACGTAAACGTAGTTTTTTCTTGATCACGAGGATCGATGGGGATTTGGAAGTAACCGACAAAACCATCTAAAAAGAAATAGAAGTCATTTCCCGCAAGTCGCTCCAACATTTGATCCATGAAGGGCAAGGGAAAGTGGTCTTTAGGAGTGGCGTCATTCAACTTACGATAGTCGATGCACACCCTCCAACCGGTCACGAGTCTAGTGGGAATTAACTCGTTGTCATCGTTTGGCACAACGGTCATTCCTCTATTTTTAGGTACACAATGAATGGGACTCACCCAAGGGCTATCGGATATAGGGTAAATCATTCCCGCTTCTAGTAGTTTAAGAACTTCCTTTTTGATGACGTCGTGAATTTTGGGGTTTACCCTACGTTGAGATTGGATTGCGGGATTGTAGTCTTGCTCCATTAAGATTTTGTGCGTACAAAATTTTGGATCAATTCCTTTAATGTCGGAAAGTTTCCACGCAATTGCCCCCTTGTGAGCTTTTAGATCTTTGATAAGTGCGGCTTTTTCATCATCGAAAAGATTCTTCGTAATAATAACCGGCAACTTATCGTCTCCTTCCAAGAATACGTATTCGAGATGAGGAGGAAGATCTTTCAATTCGAGGGTTGGTGGTTCCTCGATTGAAGATGTAGGTTCGATACTCATAACCTCCACCGGCGGAGGAAATGGGAAATCGTTAAGAAAATCCTTGATGATCGAGAAGTCCTTGTCGTTATCGAGGTCTTCGTCACAAGTACGAGGAACATCAAATTATTCCAACGTAAACCACCTCCTTCAAATAGAGTGAACGAAGGTGTCGAATTATTAAGAACAGGATCGAGCATAGTGGGATTGCCACAATTTGCTTCATCGACAAGCCCTAAAATTTCTTGTGAATATTCTTCGCAAATGACGTCGATCATATCAACGTGGTTCAAAGTCGCGATAGAATAAACATGAGAAAGTGTAGTGTTTTGAGTTGTGTTTATAAAAAGTTCCTCGTCGTTGAATCGTAAAGTGATTTTTCGAGCATGAACGTCGATTATCGCTTTCGATGTATCTAAAAACGAACTTCCAAAAATGAGAGTAACTTGAGGATCTATGGGAATATCGACAACGATAAAGTCTACCGGATAATAGAACTTTCCCACTTTCACAAAAACGTCTTCGGCCACCCCACATGCGGGAATCGTAGAATGATCGGCCATTTCGATAGATATTCTTGATGGAGTAAGATTAGGAAGATTGAGCGACTTAATGATCAAAAGAGGCGTCAAATTAATGCTAGCACCATGATCGGCCAAGGCATAGCATTCTTCCATATCTTGAATACCGCACGGAATTAAAAATTTACCGGGATTACCGACTTTTTGAGGTATGCGATTAAGATAAACCGACGAACAACTAGACAATTTTTGTAATTTTTCCTTGTTGTTCAACATACTCTTAAAGTTAGCGGCAAATCGAGGCATCATAATTAAAGCGTCGGTGAAACTTATGTTGAAATACAAGTCACGAAACATTTTGATGAAAAGTTCAAATCGGTAATTGTCTCGTTCTTGAAATTTTTCCTTTCGAAGTTTCGAAGGGTAAGGCAAAGGAGGTGTTGGTAAAGACGATGATGGTTCAAAGGAAGAGGGTGGCGTTGGGTGGGGATAAGGCATAGCCTTTGGAATCTCGGGTTCCAATATGGGTAAAGGGTCGACCGTAGGTGTGGTATGAGCGGTACTTAGTGGGATTGAGATATGCTCCTTTTCAACCACAACCTAGGGTTCTTCCTCAATTGGCACCTCCGTAGGAGTAATTGGTTGAGGAGTCGGTTCCTTAAAGGTCTTACAACTACGTATGGTAATCACATTCATCTCTCCCTTCGGGTTTGAAACGGTGTTACTAGGAAGACCACTTGAAGAAGACGGTTTACACATTATGGCCTCAAACATACCTGAAAGTTTATCCTCAAACATACATTGCCACTTATCGGCCTTAAGCATCTCTTGTTTTATCTCATGTTGGCCTTGTTCCATCTTTTGTTGGTTTTGTTGTAACATAGTCACATTACTTTCCATTTTGTTGGTATGAATCTTAAGTTCATTTACGAGCTCGGTTTTCAACTCCTTTTTTAAATCATTCTTAAACTTGGATCTTAGGATAATGATCTCCCTTTGTATATTATCAAACCTAGCATCATTACCATTTGCATTTTCAACAAATTCATTTGAAAGATATTTCAAGTTTTGCAAACTTTTGTTGTTGTTTTGAAAATCATGGTTTTGATTTTTGTTTTGCACTTGATTATTAGTCCCTTGATTCCCATAGTTGTTACCCTTATAACTGTTTCTTTGATTTCCTTGGTAACCAACTTGATTGTTGCGATAGTTATTAGCATTTTGATTTGGTGAAAAACCCAGTGGAGTCAATTGATTAGTGCGGGTAACTTGACCGTTTTGGTTATAAGTTCCCGTGGCCGCGTAGGCACTCGAAGTGTTACCACCATTGGTAATGAACTCGGAGAAATCGTGAGCTCCACCACAATACATACAAGAAATCTCAATCGCTTTAATAGTAGCGGGAGCGGGTTGTTCACCAACCTTAAACTCAACTAACAATCCCTTAAGTTTATCAAAGATTTTGTTTTCCAAATTTTCCTCGATTTGGCAAGCATCAATGGTACATGACGATGATGAGGGTGTAAACGAAGCCTTGTTAACACTCGACGTGTTACGAGGACTATAGACTTTAGACCTATTCTCAATTATCGTCAATGCTTCTTCGACCGTTTTACACAAGAAATTACCACACGCGACGGCATTAAGATGGTCACGCTCATGATCATTCAAACCATTGTAAAACGTATCGATTTGATGCAAGTCGGAAAAACCGTGATGAGGACACTCATGTACATTTCCTTAAACCGATTCCAAGCCGTTGAAAAACTTTCGTTAAACTCTCGTGAAAATTTTGAAATCTCGTTTTTCAAATGCGTAGTCTTAGAGGGCGGGAAAAATTGGTTTACGAACTTCGAAAAGAGATCCTTCCACGTCAATATAGAATTGGGTGGCTCTTTCTCTAACCAAATTTTAGCGGGCCCCGCTAAGGAATACGGAAAAAGCATCATCTTGATCGAGTCGTTCGAGACGTCCTTGAATTTGCAAGTGGCAGTAAGACGATTGAATTGGCGGATGTGGTTATGAGGGTTGTCCTTTTCGTCACCATGAAACTTGTTGGCTTGGATCATGGACAATAAATCCATCTTAACCTCGAAATTCTCCGCAAGGATAGCGGGAATCACAATCGCTTCTCCATAACCCTCGGTGGGTGCTTGAAGCAAATCCATCATAGTACGATTTGCCATGGTGACTTCTTGTTCTATAATGGGTTTGTCAATAGGAGAGTCTTCACTAGAAAACGTTGGTGTTGTTTCCTTTTGTTTCCACGTTTACGTGAACGTTTTGCTTTGGAGCGAGTTTGCATAAACGTAACGTACAACGTGGGGATGAGCAAAGAAGATTTTTTTGGGTGTTTTTACTTTTTCAGTTTTTTGTTGTTTTTGATTGTTTTTACTTTTTTTGGATTTTTGTGATGTATTACGTAGACACAAATCTACAAATCTCTCCTCAAATCAGATCTCTCGATTAAAGGAGCCTCAAGGAATGAAAACGATCACGTGAAGTGAACACTTTCGATGACTTTAGAACGTTGGTGGAACACCAAAACGTTCAAGAGGGTTTAATCTTCGAAACCAAGAAAATATATATGATATGTAGATAATACTTTGGGTGGCAAACCCTCGATTAGCCCTTTTTCTCAAAACACGCACAAGCAAGCGGGGGAAACGAGGCAGCGCGAAGCACTTAAGAGCCTTTTCCCCTTAGGTCGTGAAATACAACCGCCTTATACCCACCTTATAGTTTGTGTTAATCAAAATCAAGTTTCACGAAAGTATTTATCTATTTTGCCTTTTTTCTTTGTTTGATATTCGAATACAATGATTGAGTGATGAAATCCCAAATCAAGGTTGTGTTTTCAAACTTTTGGAGTACTTGTATATTTATTGTGATACATATACAATATATTAATAATATTCACAAAAAACGAAAACTGATAATACGTATGATTAGAGTGCTAATCACACAAATATTTACTATGGATAATACGAAGAAAAAATTTTGTTCAAATCAAAACACAACACGCCTCCCCGGCAGCGGTGCCAAAATGATAGTTGTATGAATACGTCTTTTAGGAAAAAGAACGTAAAAGCGGTAAATACTAAGTGAACGTTTAGGAAAACGTAAGCACTTATGACCCTTTGTGTGGGATCGTTCTCAAGGATGCTAGTGTGTTATGTGTTAAGACATGATTAAATGTTTGTGATTAATATTATGAAGAAAGAAAAGAGAAAATAGTGACGGTTACGAATAAAATCACACTAAGACGAAAGACGTAAACGTAAAACCGTAAAAGGGGTAAAAATAAAAATTTACTCTAAAAAATTACAAAAATTACCAAAAATCCAAAAAATAGACCAAGGGTTTACAAAAAATCAAAACTTTACCAAACCTTTTATTTAATTAAATATTAATTTTTAAATGCTAATTAAAGCCCTAAAATCAAACTAATTAATAAAAAGCCTAACTAAAGATTTTTTAATTGGTAAACCTTAAATATAACTTAATTAAACTAAAAACTATTTTTCTAAAATTTAAAACCTATTTAAACTGTTTTTAAATGATTAAAAACTATTAAAATCTTAAAATAATCCTAAAAATTATTTAAAATGATGCTAAAAATAATCTAAAAGTTCTAAAAATCCTAACTTAATGCATTTAATCTAGGAAAAGTGAAAAAGTTGAAAAAATTAAATTAATTCCTAAAAACAATATATTAATAATAAAATAATAATAAAAAATTCAAAAGTTATAAAAAATTCTAAAAATTTGCAAACTAACTTATTTTAACCTAATTAAAACAGAAATGAACTTGAAATTACCCAAATACCCCTAATGGGCCTCCAGATAGGCCAAAAACCCAAATAGTGTGCTTTATGAGCTAACTTTGGCCCAATAAAAAAAATTGATCACCAAATAAGCCCAAAACTTCCAGTTAAGCTTAGAATTCAATTTTAAACACAAAATTCCAAAGGCCCAAAAGCTGAAAATGGGCTTATCACAGCTTATTTCAAAACAGCTTATCCTTAATGGGCTTTTTGGCCTATTAAGCTATAAGCCAATGCCATAAGCTGTAATTTCACACACGTCCTTCTCTTGACCTCAATAAGCCTTTTGTAAAAAGAATTTTTGAATAAGCCCAAGAAATAATTCTGAAATAAGCAAAAGCTCTCTACACAAAATGACAAAATAGTCGTTTTCGAGTTTTAGACTTCAAGGACTGATTCAAGTTGCAAAACATTTTAAATCACTTAACTAAGATTAATAATCAAAAAGATTTCAAATAAGCACACTGTATAAGCTGGAAAAAGCAATAAGCTGTTTTGAAAAAGAAAAGTCAATTCGTTTTCTAGTCAAACTTAAAAGTCAAAACCTATAATGCTGCAGATTAGTCAAATGGGTCAAATGATGAAGATTGATCACAAAAAACAAAGTTTTTGCACGTCTAAATAAGCTAGAATACCTTATTGATAAGCTGATTGAAAAATTGCACTAACAGTGGGAACTTTTGGTGTCTTTCAATGGGAATGGTTTCCACAAATTGACTTGTTTGACTTTTTTTCTTTTGTGAACTTTTGTTGGAATTAAAGAACAAACAAGGCACCCTTATAACCAGTGGGTTATAAGGAGTCAATAACAAGCAATGAATCACAAAAACACCTAGCCAATTTGCACAGTAAATTCAATTTATGCTCATATATGGTCCAAATATGAAACAAGCAGGTCTGGTGATATAAGCTAATGTTTAAGTTAGTATAAGCTAACCTTAGTCCACCAAATGCATACACAAGCTCAATACAACTTAGTAACTCATAAATTAACTCATTTCATACACTGATTCCAAGTTTAGCAATAGATTAAAACCCTAAGTGTCTTACTGATATAAACAGATGAACACAAAATCCTTTTGCTGATATACTTAACCACAAATCAAATTTTAAAGCTTCAAATCTTCTTAACATGTTGCCAGAACAATGACTTAGCACTTGTTAACCCTAATCTAACCCTAGATCTAGGTGTCCACAAAACCACAGGCAAAAACAACAAGTTTTAAAGATTTTAAAGCCAATTAATTGATCTAGGTGATACAAAGCACAAAGCATGCACATAAACACTCAACTACCTTACTTACACAAGAACTAGAACAATATTACTCTTAACACTTACTGAATATTACCCAAACCCTAAGCATGTAGTAGACCCAAACACCCCTTTAACTTTTGGAAATAAAATTTTACAAAGTTAAAAACGTTTTCAGGTTAGACCAAGCTTAGATAAACAGCATAACAACTTCCTTATACACTTAAAACAAGATTCAAACCACAAGAACACAACATACAACAACAATCCACAAAATCACTTAAAACAAGTATTTTGACAGACTTTTAAGTAAAAGGGTTCAAACCTCATGAATGTACATCCACACTCACGAATTTTTGAGCTGATGTGTCTAGCCCAACAAGACACAAGATTCAAATAACAACCCTACTAAGAACAACAAAGTTAAGGCACAATTTATAACAGAAAAAATGAAAAATGAAACAAGATCTTTTCAAGCTTGTACCCACTCCTTGAATATCCCCAAACCAAGACCTCACCTCACCTTCATAATCTTCTTATCAGGCTGATGTGACCAATCTTAGCACAAAAATTTAAAAGGTTTGAACCAAGAACTTAGAAAAAATCAGGTTTTTGAAACTTTTGCAAAATCTTGCACAATCTTTAATACCAAACTATGAAACTTCCAACACACAAACTTTAAACAATAACAACAGAATATTAAAGGTGGCACTTGGATTTCGTCAACAAATTCAAACACTATTTAATTAACTTGAATATAGGATTTATAGAAAGTTGACCAAAGGAAAAACCATTAGCAAGAACTAATGTGGTATGCTAAGGCCTTTATATAGGCTACATGAAACCTAAAATACTGAATAAAAAACTAGAAACCCTAGTATATGGTCTTCCAAATTTTCCCTTTGAAGTTTGAAATTTTCTTGGACGTTTATGTAAAACATGTGATGCCAGTTGGTGAAAAGATGATCCAAGGGGTCTCAATTGTTCTTAGGATTGAAGCTGAAGTGTGGGACGTTGATTCCACTGGCAAACTTTGTCATTTTCCCTAAAGGTGAAGCAGGGGAGAATCATGTGAGCATAAGGGGTGATGTGGCATTTATTGTGTGAGTTGGGTTTTGTTTAGCGTCACCTTAATCATAATTCGGGAGTTTATGAGAGTATAATTGTGGCTTAAACAAAAATACCCAATTTGTGTTCATCAAGTGAATAGTTAAGTTTAATCCTGTTTTGTTTTTGAAAAAATGTTAACCGCGTGTTTATATAATTAATTAAATTAGTTATTAAACCGGTTGTTAGTGGGTTGGTGTGTTGGCAAAATGATGGCTTGTGATTGGATGAGAGGTTTTAATAGGGCACGTGTCACACCAAGAGTGGTCTAGTTAAGGTTTGATGTTTGGCAGCTTTCACCCTCCTTCTTTCCTTCTTTCTTCATTTCTTGTTTAAACCTTGCAAAGCTGATTTCCCTTTGTAAATAGTTTTTATGTTTTGGCCACAAAAACATTCCAAAGGGTTTTTAAAGGAATTGTTTTGTAATTTGTTGATATTTGAAGGGCTGTTTTTGGCATTTCTTCATACTTCAAGGTCTTTACTTGTTTCTTTGTCTTCAAGGAGGAATAAAAGTGACAAGTCTTCAAATTTAAGGGACCATTCTTCCCAATTCTTCAAAGTTGATGGTCCTTTTTGTAATTTGACAAATTTTAAGGACCAAACTTTTAATTATGAATATACAAGGGTTTAAAGTGTAAATTCTTCATTAATGAAGGACCCTTCTTGTACAATCTTCAATTATTTAAGGTCTTTTCTTGGAAAATCAACACTAGGGCTTGGTTCATTGTGCGGCTTCTTTTCTCGTGTTCGTTTTTGCTTGTTTCTTGTGATCTTTTGTCATTTTCTCAATATCCGTACCTAAAATACACATTAAAAAAATACAAGCATATAATTTACCATTTTAAGCCCATTAAGGACGATGAAACTATGTATAAAAGCAGTCTCATCACTAGGGAACATACCCCTTTCGACTTCCGTCCTACACTTTTGAATGGTGATAATGCATTTTTTTTGTGAAATTAAACATTGACATAAGAAAATAAGCACGCAAAAATCCTGAAATTCAAACTTAGACATAATAAAGAGTTACTCAATTGCGTGCGGATAGCACCAGTGAAACCAATTGGCTTAAATATAGGATATACCTATAACAAACAAAATCAACAACAACAACAAAATAAATTTGTCAAAATAATAACAATATATAATAATAATAAAAATTACCTCATGGAAGGACATTGTGATTTTAAAATCATCAATGATTCACGTGATTGGATTTTCAAAACTATAATACATGATAATAATAAATAGGATAGTCAAGGAATAGATTTAAAATCAGTAACTGTTAATTAAGGATTCAACCACCATTTTCTGCCGATCAATTAAGGAGGATTTTAAAAGTCAAATTTTGAATGAGATTAAGAAATGCTTTCATTGTAATAGAGGCCTTGTTTAGTTGGTGAAAATTTTTCCATTTTTCTAGAAAATTTTTCATTTGAAAACTGAAAAACAGAAAAGCTGTTTAGTAGCATCATTTTTCGAAAATTTTCTAAAATTCCAAAATTTTCATTTTCCAAATTTATATAGAAAATTGAAAAACCTCATATTACCCTTTTCTAAATTTTCAACTCTTTTCTAGAAAAAGAAAACTCCCCTTTTTTTCTAAAAATTTAGAAACAGAAAAATATGAAAATTTTTCCACAACTAAACACACCCTTAGGGTTTCGGGGTTTTGCGTTTCATCTTACTTCTAAGCGTTGGGTCTATTAGATGTGTCCTTCTTCATAGTAAAATTGTGCGAGTTAAAACTTAGTCTGATAAGTATAAACTATTTTTGTAGCAAACTTGTGTGCCTAAGTCATACCAGATGGTGCTTGCACCTAAGATATTATGCAAGCGACCATGGATAATCTTGTAGACCTGGAAAGTGATAACAATAGAAGCATTAAGATGCATTTAATGAAGCTACTTATTCAGATAGCGCTTAAAACAAAATTACCATCAGATAAAGTTAAAAACTTCGTAAAAGATAAAACTGACCAAACTTGGTCCAAAGTGTGTTTAACTGATTCCAATCTGCTAAGGCTTTTCAGTCGGTACACTTTATTAACATCTTATCAACTAAAGTATTAAATAAATTAATTCTAGAGGGAAGTGCAAAAATCATCCCTGTGGTATGTCGAAAAATCGAATTACATCCTTCGTTAACTTTTTGGACAACAGCCATCCCTCCGTTAGTGCGCGGGACACAATACATCCCTCATGGACTAACGGTGCAAATGTTTTCTCGTTAAAAATTAACAAAATCTAAAATAGAGGGTATTCTTGTCTTTTTCCTTTCCCAGGGATGTATTTTGAACCTTATCATAAATAGTTTCAAAAAAAAAATTATTTTTGAAAAAAAAAATTTATTTTCAAAAAAAAAAAATTATTTTCGAAAAAAAGTTTTATTTTCTAAAAAAAAATTATTTTCGAAAAAAAAAATATTTTCGGAAAGAAAAGTTATATTTTCTAAAAAAATTATTTTCGAAAAAAAAAATTATTTTCGAAAAAAAAAATTTATTTTCGAAAAAAAAAATTATTTTCGAAAAAAAAAATTATTTTCTAAAAAAAAATTATTTTCGAAAAAAAAAAATATTTTCGAAAAAAAAAATTATTTTCGAAAAAAAATTATTTTCAAAAAAACAATTTATTTTCTAAAAAAACTTTATTTTCGAAAAAAAAAATTTATTTTCTAAAAAAAATTTATTTTTGAAAAAAAAAATTATTTTCGAAAAAAAAAATTATTTTCGAAAAAAAATTATTTTCAAAAAAACAATTTATTTTCTAAAAAAACTTTATTTTCGAAAATAATTTTTTTTTCGAAAATAATTTTTTTTTTCGAAAATAATTTTTTTTAGAAAATAATTTTTTTTTCGAAAATAAAATTTTTTTTCGAAAATAAATTTTTTTTTCGAAAATAAATTATTTTCGAAAATAAATTTTTTTTTTCAAAAATAATTTTTTTTTTGAAACTATTTATGATAAGGTTCAAAATACATCCCTGGGAAAGGAAAAAGACAAGAATACCCTCTATTTTAGATTTTGTTAATTTTTAACGAGAAAACATTTGCACCGTTAGTCCATGAGGGATGTATTGTGCCCCGCGCACTAACGGAGGGATGGCTGTTGTCCAAAAAGTTAACGAAGGATGTAATTCGATTTTTCGACATACCACAGGGATGATTTTTGCACTTCCCTCTTAATTCTATATAAAGTTGAGAAAAAAGGACATACAATATTGGCAGCTCAACATGGCCTCTTTCAGAAAGCTGCTTGTCCTGATTTGGAGTAACAAAAATAATAAGTCTTATATTTGATTGAGCAAATCAATCAACACCAGCTACTTTAGAATAAGATATGTTACATTGATACCTTTTGATCTCTTCACAAGACACGAGTCCAAAGAAAATAATAAAAAAGGAATACAAAACAAAACATAAATGACCTTTAGATCTCTTCACAATGGGAGAATACCTTCCTACAAAGAAGATGACCATTGGAAAAAAAGATAAAAATACATAAATACAAAAATTGAAGAAAACACATAAATCATCAGTATGTAACACATAAAAACGGAATAGTAAAGCTTTATATTATTTTTAAAAGATCATACTGATGTTATAAAATATAAATCATGGATACTTGACTCCTTAATGACATTCATAGCATGCTTAATGCCTACTTATTCATAAGAAAAGAAACCTTGATTAGAGTCTTGCACATAAAGTTGATACAAAAACAGATGGAACAATATTAGGGTTTTCTCATTGCTCATGATGGAGAGTCACCACCCAGGCTTTTGTCTGCAAAAAAATTGAAGAATGATATTAGGGTTTATAGTTGAGAATCATTAGTTCTGAATCTTACTTTGTTGTAGAAGAAACACGACCATCCAATGGTGTTTTAGGGTTTCAAGAGTCTCCACCCAGCCTTTTGTCTACAAAAGAGATTGAAGAATATGATATTAGGGTTTTAATTGAATTGAAATATTTAGGAATGATTTTAATTAAACTAAATATTAATAAAAAATTTCAAATTTAAATTTTAAATATTCATTTGTAACAGCAAATTTATATGGAAACTTATTAATTACAACATGATATTTTGGGGTTTAGTAACTTCTATTATTTTTTTAAATAATGGCATTTGTGTTTTCCAAATTTGTTTACAATAGGATGTTTTGTCTAGTGGTTGTGTGGTTTTCTAATAACCAACAGGTCTCATGTTCGAATCCTGCCTATGGCATTATTTTTACATTTTAGAAAAACTGTATAATGCCATGTCATCGTTTAAATGTGCCATGTAGGATTAGAGATGTGCCATGTAGGATTAGATTGGGCCATGTAAGATTAAATGTGCCATGTCACATTATCCAACTCATATCTTGACTCATATATATATGTAAAGATGTTTCATCATTTTCGGTATTTGGATTTTTGACTCAACATTGCGCCCTAACTTATACGAAAACGGTTATTCTTTTGATATCTCATAATCAACGCAAATAAATATGATGTTTTATTTAAATCTATATATAAGTAGTTCGGGGTTAAGCACATGAAATAATTTGTCAAATTAATAACTGACTTTTGATTGGTTAATAAATGGTTTTGCTTGCAAGATCTTTCTTTGCGTTGCTCGTACCCAATTGATATATGTCGTTGTTTCGTTCTCGGTATCTTCTTGAATTGATCACGGTCAAAAGTGGAATCGTTGTAATTGGTAACTAAAAAGGGGGAGCTTTGGTCTAAATCTACTAAAATGGTAAGTGCTAGAAATATCAAAATTAAACTAAAAGCAATTACTGAAAATCAAAATAGAATTCAGTTAAAACAGTAAGTACCTCTATGAAGAATAAAACTGGAAGTCTCTATTCGGAATGTCTGCTATTATTCGGAATAATACGGATATGCGGAATGATTGCTCTTACTCGGAATAAATCTCTACCCGGAATAAATTGTGCTTATGCGGAATAATTTGGTGATGCGGAATGTTTGGACCGAAAACTCTATGCGGAATGTCTATACTACTCGGAATAAAAGTCTGGTGCGGAATACTGACCCTACTCGGAATAATGCTTTATTCGAAATATTTGAAAAGAGAGCTATGCGGAATAATTTGATAAAAAAAACCTATGCGGAACATGAGCACTACTCGGAATATTTTGATATTCCGAGTAAACAAACACAATCACACCTCTACTCGGAATATTTGGTTATTCCGAATAACCAAGAAAGGCACACCTTAATCCGGAATAATTGATATTCCGAACCAACACAATCAAAGAAACTTTATCCGGAATATTTTGATATTCCGAATAATCAAGAAAATTAAGCTCTATTCGGAATAATCGGCTATTCCGAATAAACAAAATATAAAAAACCTTGACCCGGAATAATGAAAATTCCGAATCAACAGTAAACTCACAAACTCCTATTCGGAATCTGGGTGAGCACAGTAACAATATACGAAGAACAGGGGAATTCAGAGACACGAATTTAACTCAAATTTTTACCAAGTTTTCAATCAAAACTTAAACCAGTTTTACCACTAATCATTTACCTAAGAGAAACATCAATCCAAAACCACAAAATCACAAAACCCACTTACTTCTTATGATCAAATCAATAAAATAAAACTTAAGAACTTTGAATCATAAAGAGATGAGGAACCAGATGATAGAAAGATTAAGCATAAACTTGTATTAATGATTTAAGATTCAACAAACAAGTGGAAAGATTAAACTTACAAGATTGGAAGAAATCAAAAACAATGAAAACCACTCCTTAAGGGAGATGGTTCCTAAGAACTAGAAAAAACGTAACAGAAAGAAAAGCTTGTGAAAGTCTTGAATGGGAGGAGTATTTATAGGCTTCTCCCTTGGTTGGTGAGTGGGCTTTCTTCCTTTCTTTTTGTCTTCTCGTCTTTTCAGAAAAGTTGACGTTTTCGATTTCGATTCGGGATTTGTCGACGAATAAATTCAACTCGTCTTTTAATTTCTTCATTTAATAGACTTGAGTTTCTTCGTCATAGGTAAATATTCCGTCTTTGGTCCTTTTCTTCGATAAATCTTCAAATAGGCCTATTGACTTCAAATATTTTGCATCTCTTGGACTATAGACTTCATCTTTTCGTCTTTTTCCTCAATAAAACCCGTGCAATCCCATGTTTTCTCTAATGTTTATCCGGTTGGCTCTGAAAACACAACAAACACATAAACCACGCATAATTCCAAACAAATGACATTAAATACGCGTTTTGGTCTTGTTATAGCAAGAAATAAGTGGTAAAAGGATGGGTGTTTTCACACCTATCAAATCCCCTACACTTAACCATTGCCATGCCTCTTTTCTCATAATCAATCAACCTTGGCCTTATTAACATCATACTAAATCAAAAATTTAAATACGAAGAGAAATTAAAAACTTTAAAGGAGACAAAAGGATAGAAGCCATTTTTACTTGAAAATAGTTATATGGAAATAACTTGCAAAGAGATCAAGGACTTACATTAGGGCTTTGGTGCTACGAAAATTTATCACCCTCAAGTTTCACGTTTCCCAAACTAAGCTTAAAAATGAGATCATTGTTATTATAAGTTAGCAATTCAAACACTTACACACATGGCTTAATTACATGCTTAAACTCCCTTATTCCTAGGTGTATCTCTTATATTTTATTTTTGTCTTAGAATGATCATGAAGATGCATTTTTGGACTTATTTCGATAGTTTATTTTGGCTGAAAGCAAAGTAGGACGATTTGATCAATAGTTAGCTAAAGGACAAAATCTCTTAAAACTGCTTCTCGGGATATCAAAAAGTTCATATCTTGGCATAACTTGGTTCACGATTTGAGACCTTTCTCGGGCCGATATTTGGCATGTACTTCATACTTCATATCTTCGAGAGACGTTCTTGAGATAATGGTCTTCTCTTCGTTATAGAGTTTCTTCACTTGGAGACTTTTGAGGGGTACTCCAACTTTGTTGACCACGACGTCATGATTATATCTTCAATCTCTAATTGGGATTTTGAGATACAACGATCCGCCTCCTTTTCGGACTTGCATCTATTTATCCTCATACCTTGTTAGGGTCTTTTTGGATAGACTTCTCCATGATCTTTATGGGAGTTGATTGCTTTTCGTCGTGAGTCTTGATCCTTCATATCGATTTTAGGAATAATGCTTTTCACATCACCTTGGATCTTTAGCAATAAAATGGAATCCTCATGCCTTGTTAGGGCCTTTTTGGACTCGCCAATCTTCGCGCCCCGCTTCATAAGTTATGCCTTGGCTATGAACTCTTATCATTACCGAGCAACTTTTAAACGATCTTGGGCTAGAAGCTAAGTAACCTTTCAAATCGTAAGACCTTACTTATTGCAGATAAATTATTAGCAAGTGATGGGAGAATAGGAAAATAATTTCACCAAGTGAGCTTGTGCAAGAATACCGACTTATAATCGACTCTATCATTTCTCGTCCTCCACAATTTAAAATCTCAAGTAATGAGACTCGTGGATGCTTAGCCTAATAAACCAATTAAGGTCTACATGGTTAAGGATACTAGCTAGAATAAACTTAGACAAGTCTATTCGGGTTGAGTCAAAATAATCGCAACGGGCCTAATATGTCAAAGCTTTCAAACCTAGCCAAACCACTTTATTAATATTTTTGACTTTATTGCGGGATATATACATATGAAAGCAACGATAAAAAATTTAAAAATTACGACAAAATGGCCAAAGTTAATTAAAAATTTAAAAAATGCTGAAAAAATGATTTTCCGGTTAATGAAGGCATTTTCATGGAAAAGTCCACTTTAGAAGTCCCCCCTACACTTAAGATAAACATTGTCCTCAATGTTTAAGCATGTGGAAAAATTCTCCCCTACACTTATGACATTGTGCACGTTGGTTAAATCAAGCTAAGGAAGAGACAACTAAAGTGATCAATTTCGAATGTGAGCATGAAGAAGATTGAATCACGATAGTTGATAGATAGAACCGGTATTGCGGATAACATGGGAGCATGGTTCTTCAAAGATTCCAAGAGTGCACTTATCCCTGTAATCACATCACCATCCAAATACAAGCAACCTATATAGCTCCCCCTACACTTAGGATAAAAACGGGAAAGGGGGATAGATACTCGGGTTGCCTCCCGAGGAGCGCTTGTTTTTGTTAACCGAGTCGTGAGCCTGACTCGGTCCTGAACTAATTCAAGGGAAACGTGGTGAGGGATGGAATCATCTCTTGAGAGATGTCCTCACCAAAGTACAATTTCAAACGCTGGCCATTCACCTTGAAGTTTGGCCCATTCAGCTGAGAAAGCTCAATGGTGCCATAGGGAAAAACATTGGTGATGGTGAATGGACCAGACCAGCAGCTCTTCAACTTGCCTGAGAAGATCTTCAACCCAGAGTTAAAGAGTAAGACTTGATCACCAACGTGGAACTCTCGGTTCTTGATTTTAGCATCGTGGATAATCTTGGTCTTCTCCTTGTAGATCAATGAGTTCTCGTAAGCCTGATTCCTCAATTCTTGTAGCTCGTTGAGTTGAATCTTGCGAAAATCACCGGCTTTGTTGATGTCGAAGTTAGCCCACTTCAAGGCCCAGTATGCCTTATGTTCCAGCTCGATAGGGAGGTGGCAGGATTTCCCGTACACAAGACGATAAGGTGTACAACCAATCGGTGTCTTATAGGCGGTACGGAAAGCCCACAGAGCATCATCAAGTTTATCGGCCCACGAGGCACGATGCTCTCCCACAGTACGTTCCAAAATTCTCTTCAACCCACGGTTGGATATCTTGGCTTGACCGTTGGTTTGAGGATGATAAGCGGTGGAAAGACGGTGATTGAACCATACTTAGCCATGACTCTTGCAAATTGATCGTTGCAAAAATGAGTCCCGCGGTCACTGATAATAGCACGAGGAACACCGAATCGAGCAAACAATTGTTTCAAGAATTTACAAACCACCCTCGCGTCGTTAGAGGGTAAAGCCTTGGCTTCAACCCATTTGGAAACGTAGTCAACAACGACAAGGATGTATTTGTTTCCTTTAGAAGAAGGGAATGGCCCCATAAAGTCGATACCCCATACATCAAAGATTTCACATTCTTGTATGAAATTTTGAGGCCTCTCATCTTTATGTGTGATCTTGCCTTGTTTTTGGCAAGCATCACAATGTTTAACCATCTCGTGAGCATCACGGTAAATGGTGGGCCAATAGAATCCCGAGTCAAACACTTTCTTGGCGGTGTAGTTGGGACCAAAGTGACCACCGGTGCGTCCTTTGTGGCAAGCTTGGAGAATTTCCAAAGCGGCCGGTCCGTCAACGCATCGGCGAATAATCAAGTCAGCGCATTGTTTGAATAGAAAAGGGTCATCCCAAAAGTAAGTCTTAACATCGTTCAAGAACTTCTTCTTTTGTTGGGATGTTAACCCTTGGATGATAACACCACCCGCTAAGTAGTTTGCAATATCGGCAAACCACGGGGTGCCATCAAGATTGAGATTTATAGACATTAAGGTCTCAAGGGGGAAAGAATCATTGATCTCTTTGTTCGGATGATCCCATTGATATGGATCCTCAAGTCTGCTCAGATGATCCGCGGCTAGAATTTCAGCACCCTTCTTGTCACGAATTTCAATGTTGAATTCCTGAAGGAGTAAAACCCAGCGGAGAAGTCTTGGCTTAGAGTCGTGTTTAGTCATCAAGTACCTCAACGCGGAATGGTCCGTGTAGACGATGGTGGTGGATAAAACAAGATAGGGGCGAAATTTTTCAAAAGCATAGACAACAGCTAAAAGCTCTTTTTCGGTTGTCGTATAATGCAATTGAGCCCCCGTCATTGTTTTGCTAGCATAGTGGATTGGTTGGAAGTGTTTATTCACTCTTTGGCCCAAAACCACACCAATAGCAAAGTCGCTAACATCGCACATCAATTCAAAGGGTAACTCCCAATTAGGGGTAACCAAGACCGGTGCCTTAGTGAGCTTATCCTTAAGAAGATTGAAGGCTTCGATACACTCTTTAGAAAAGATAAAAGGAGTATCTTTTTCCAAGAGGTGGGTCATCGGGCGAGCGATTTTAGAAAAATCCTGAATGAATCGACGATAGAAGCCCGCATGACCCAGAAAACTTCTCACACCCTTCACGGTGGAAGGTGGAGGTAATTTGGCTATGACATCTACTTTAGCATGGTCGACTTCAAGACCGGCATTAGATATTTTGTGTCCTAGCACAATGCCTTCTTTTACCATAAAATGGCATTTTTCCCAATTCAGAACAAGGCGAGTGTCTTCGCACCGCTTAAGCATACGTTCCAAATTGGCAAGGCAAGAAGAAAAGGAATCCCCGAAGACCGAGAAATCATCCATGAAGACTTCCATGGTTTGCTCAACCATGTCATGGAAGATAGCTAACATGCACCTTTGGAAAGTCTTGGGGGCATTGCATAAGCCAAAAGGCATTCGTTTGTAAGCAAATGTGCCATAGGGACAAGTGAATGTTGTCTTCTCTTGATCTTGGGGATTGATGGGTATTTGAAAATAACCCGAGAAACCATCAAGAAAGCAGTAATATTCATTACCCGCTAAATGTTCAAGCATTTGGTCCATAAAAGGTAGAGGGAAATGATCCTTTCTCGTGGCATCATTGAGTTTGCGGTAGTATATACAAACTCTCCACCCAGTAACAAGACGAGTAGGAATCAACTCGTTGTTTTGATTGGGCACAACGGTGATTCCGCCTTTCTTAGGCACACAATGGACTGGACTAACCCATGGTGAATCCGAAATAGGGTAAATCATACCCGCATCAAGAAGTTTGATAACCTCTTTTTTGATGACTTCATGGATTTTAGGATTCACCCTTCGTTGGCTTTGAATTGTGGGCTTAAAGTCGTCCTCCATGAGAATTTTATGTGTGCAAAAGTGAGGATCAATTCCGCGAATGTCGGAGATTTTCCAAGCGATAGCTCTTTTATGCTTCTTCAACACGGCGACAAGTCGGGCTTTTTCTTCTTCTTTCAGGTCCTTCGCGATGATGACCGGTAACTTCTCGTTGTCTTCAAGGAAAACATATTCAAGATGAGGAGGTAGGTCCTTAAGCTCAAGAGTAGGAGGATCCTCAATAGATGGTGTAACTAACGATGGATCATCATTAGTCACCTCTTTAGGAGAGAGAGGAGGAAACGGGTCTTCATTGAGAAGTCTCTCAATAGTACGAATGTCTTCATCCCAATCAGTGGAAGAATCATCATACTTAATATCGAGAGGACCCAAGCTAGCTTCGAAATCATCCAAGTCACTTTCTCCAAAAGGAGTCAATGCCGGAGCAATTGAGGCAACGGTCTCAACATTGGGTAGAGAAGAGAGAGTACTTTTGCAAGCATCATGAAAATGTTCTTCACAAGCCTCATCGAGAACATCAATAGCATTAACACTCTCATATGAATAAGGTTGCTTAGAAATCTTACCCATGTTGAAGACAATTTTATCGTCACCAACTCTCATGATTATTTCACCCGCGGCTACATCAATGAGAGTGCGACCGGTCCTCAGGAATGGACGTCCAACGATTAATGGAACACGAGGATCCATCTCGTAGTCAACGACAACAAAATCCGCCGGGAAGGTGAATTTGTCAACGCCAACAAAGACATCTTCGGCTATCCCCACTGGATAAGCAACCGTACGGTTGGCTAATTTCAAAGTCATTTTGGTCGGGACTAGCTCGGGGAGAGATAATTGCTTCCAAACACTTAAAGGCATTAAGTTTATACTGGCACCTAGATCGGCTAGGGCCATGCAATTCTCTACTCCCGGGAAGTTGCAAGGAATCAAGAAGCGACCCGGATCACCAAGTTTGGTGGGCAATTTCCTTAAGAGCACTGCGGAGCAGTTCTCATTAAGTTGGGTCTGAGCATTATCGAGGAGTTTCTCCTTATCACTGAGAAGATCTTTAAACATCTTAGCGTATTTGGGCATGTGAGCGAGAGCCTCGGCAAAGGAGATGTTAAAATTTAATTGTTTAAACATTTTTAGAAAGTTCGAAACTTGAATATCATCCTTGCTCTTTTGCTTCTCTTTCCTCAACCTTGAAGGATAAGGTATATTGGATGAAGAAGAAGGCTTCAGGGGAGTAGGATCACTCACAACCACGGGTGGTGGGGAAATGGGGATAGAAGGTGAAGGAGGTGAGGAAAGTTGCTCTTTTTCCTTGTTCACAATCACGGGTGGAGGTGTAAGAAGCTCGGGTTCCGTATAACCTTTTCCACTACGAGTGGTGATTGCTTTCATCTCCCCTCTTGGATTCACAACGGTGTTACTCGGAAGAGTACCCGAAGAAGAGGGTTGATTACCTTGGATGAGCGAACCAATCATATCACGAATGTTAAGCGCTTGAGTGCTGAAAGAATCTCTGAGGTCGGCACGGATCTCATTCCTCTGTTTTGCCATATCATTCCTTAGCTCGGCTCGAATATCGTTCCCTTGTTTCGTCATTTCGCCCTTTAAGTTGATGACTTGACTCTAAAGATTCGTCACCAGCTCCCGATTAGTCTTCATGAACGTCTCGACGTCTGGACTCACTGCCATCGGTTGATTGAGTGGTGGAGCTTGGTAAGCTTGAGAATGTCCTTGAGTTGGGTATGGGTTTCTTTGGGATTGATATTGATTGTTAGCACGAGGTTGGGATTGGTTGTTTCGGTTATAGCTTTGTTGTTGGTTTTGGTTTGCAGGAGGGAAACCAGGTGGAGCAAGATAATTGTTGGAACGATAACTGAGCAAGCTACGGTCTCCTTGAGGACGAGCTTGATAGCTTCCCGTGGGATAAGTACCGTATGCCGCGTTAACGTTTTCAGAAAAATTGCCTTGGGTAGAAGGACAATCATTATAAGAATGAGGACCACCACATGTGTCACAAGAAATAGCAACGGCTTTAGCTTGTTGAAAGTGGTTTGTGGCTATGGCCATGAAATTCTTGTTCATCTCAGCGAGTTGTCGAGAAATTTCAGTCATCTCAGGATTGGAAGTAGTAGAAGAAACATTGACTCTCGAGTTAGATCTTGAGGATGCGGATGAATCCTAATTATTGTGGTGAGTAGTCATGTTTTCAATCAACTCTCGACACTCCTCCGGTCTCCTTTTCATAAAAGTACCACCGGCGGCGGCATTGATCATGTCACGATCACGACCATTGTAGAAGGTGTCAATGAGAGTGACGGGGAGCATGTTGTGATTTGGACAGCGGTCGATCAAATCATTATATCGTTCCCAAGCATCAAAGAGTGATTCATCATTGTCTTGCATGAATCCACTAATTTGGTTACGAAGGCTCGTGACCATGGATGGTGGGAAGTAGCGCGACAAAAAGCGTTGAGTCATGTCGTCCCAAGTATGAATAGAGTTCTTTGGGAGACGGTCAAACCATTTTTCGGCATGGTGAGAAAGCGAGTGGGGAAAGAGTTGGAGGCGAAGGTCATCCATAGAAACACCTGGGGACTTCATGCTTTGGGTGATGGTTATGAATCTGTCGAGGTGTTTGTTGGCATCATCATCCGGAATTCCGCGAAATGGGTTTGTTTGCACTTGCTGGATCATGTGATGCTTCAACGAAAACTCCTGAGCCGTGACATGCATCGGTGCAATCGGGCCTCCACGTCCGTTCATCGTGGGTTGACATAGCTCCTACATGGTTCGTAGGTCGGGTATGGGTGGATTATTCATGTTTTGGTGGGGTGGGTTATTATTGTTGTTGTTATTTGGGAGGGGTGGATTATTATTGTTGTTGTTGTGTACACCGGCCATGTCTAATTCTTCGAGAGTCTCAGGCTCTGAGTAAGACGTTGATCGAGTACGCATACACTAAAAAGAAAATGCAAGAGAAAATATTTTTGGTTTTTATAGGTTTTTTTAATGTTTTTGTATTTTTGAAAATTTTATATTTTTATGGGTTTTTGAAAATTTTTGTGCTTGAAAATAACGTTCCCGAAAGAACGGATCCCAAAATCCAATTTTTCTCACAAAAAACTGTTGATCTTAACGAGAAGAGCCGGCAGCGGCGCCATTTTAATAACTGACTTTTAATTGGTTAATAAAAGGTTTTGCTTGCAAGATTTTTCTTTGCGTTGCTCGTACCCAATTGATATATGTCGTTGTTTCGTTCTTGGTATCTTCTCGAATTGATCACGGTCAAAAGTGGAATCGTTGTAATTGGTAACTAAAAAGGGGGAGCTTTGGTCTAAATCTACTAAAATGGTAAGTGCTAGAAATATCAAAATTAAACTAAAAGCAATTACTGAAAATCAAAATAGAATTCAGTTAAAACAGTAAGTACCTCTATGAAGAATAAAACTGGAAGTCTCTATTCGGAATGTCTGCTATTATTCGGAATAATAAGGATATGCGGAATAATTGCTCTTACTCGGAATAAATCTCTACCCGGAATAAATTGTGCTTATGCGGAATAATTTGGTGATGCGGAATGTTTGGACATAAAACTCTATGTGGAATGTCTATACTACTCGGAATAAAAGTCTGGTGCGGAATACTGACCCTACTCGGAATAATGCTTTATGCGGAATATTTGAAAAGAGAGCTATGCGGAATAATTTGATAAAAAAAACCTATGCGGAACATGAGCACTACTCGGAATATTTTGATATTCCGAGTAAACAAACACAATCACACCTCTACTCGGAATATTTGGTTATTCCGAATAACCAAGAAAGGCACACCTTAATCCGGAATAATTGATATTTCGAACCAACACAATCAAAGAAACTTTATCCGGAATATTTTGATATTCCGAATAATCAAGAAAATTAAGCTCTATTCGGAATAATCGGCTATTCCGAATAAACAAAATATCAAAAACCTTGACCCGGAATAATGAAAATTCCGAATCAACAGTAAACTCACAAACTCCTATTCGGAATCTGGGTGAGCACAGTAACAATATACGAAGAACAGGGGAATTCAGAGACACGAATTTAACTCAAATTTTTACCAAGTTTTCAATCAAAACTTAAACCAATTTTACCACTAATCATTTACCTAAGGTAAACATCAATCCAAAACCACAAAATCGCAAAACCCACTTACTTCTTATGATCAAATCAATAAAATAAAACTTAAGAACTTTGAATCATAAAGAGATGAGGAACCAGATGATAGAAAGATTAAGCATAAACTTGTATTAATGATTTAAGATTCAAAAAACAAGTGGAAAGATTAAACTTACAAGATTGGAAGAAATCAAAAACAATGAAAACCACTCCTTAAGGGAGATGGTTCCTAAGAACTAGAAAAACGTAACAGAAAGAAAAGATTGTGAAAGTCTTGAATGGGAGGAGTATTTATAGGCTTCTCCCTTGGTTGGTGAGTGGGATTTCTTCCTTTCTTTTTGTCTTCTCGTCTTTTTAGAAAAGTTGACGTTTTTGATTTCGAATCGGGATTTGTCGACGAATAAATTCAACTCGTCTTTTAATTTCTTCATTTAATAGACTTGAGTTTCTTCGTCATATTTAAATCTTCCGTGTTTGGTCCTTTTCTTCGATAAATCTTCAAATAGGCCCATTGACTTCAAATCTTTTGCATCTCTTGGACTATAGACTTCATCTTTTCGTCTTTTTCCTCGATAAAACCCGTGCAATCCCATGTTTTCTCTAATATTTATCCGGTTGGCTCTGAAAACACAACAAACACACAAACCACGCATAATTCCAAACAAATGACATTAAATACGCGTTTTGGTCTTGTTTTAGCAAGAAATAAGTGGTAAAAGGATAGGTGTTTTCACACCTATCACAAATGCGTATGTTTCCCTTGTAACTTGTATATCTTTTAACGTCAATTTGAAATATGAAATAATCTATATTTTATATATAAAGAAAAAATTTATTTCTTATTTTTATTAAGAAAAAATAGGTAACTTAAATTTACATTTATGATGTACAAGCTTTAATATATATAATAAAAAAACAAAATATATTACATACACTCTTTGATAGAAAATAACACACAACATAACTATACTTTGTTATCGAGTGTAAAATGTAAAGAAAAGAAACGAAGAGAAGAAAAAAGAAAGAAAGAAAGAAAAGAAAAGAAGAAGAAATTTTGATTTTTAATGTCATGTTCTCGAGTTAGAAAGAAAAGAAGAAATATGTAAGCAGAAATAGCTTTAAAATCAACTTCTCTCCACATCATCTTAATTTGAAAAGAAAATTATGACAAAAGTTTTGTCATAATATTTTGTTGTCTTCTCTCCATAAAAAACTAGAGAATGCAATTTTTAATTTCTTTTCCATTTCTCTTATGTTCTATCCAAATAAAAAGTCGAAAAAAATACTGTAAAGAAATAAATTATACAACTTTATATACACAATTAATACTCTTATTAAAACACGTCATTACTTAAAAAGACAAATATTCGTGCAATATGTAAAATTACTCAATATACAAACACAAATATTTATTAGTTGCTCAAAAAATAATAATATTACTATTAAAACACCTCTTAATACATTAGACACACTAATTAAATTTTATAAAAGACATCCCTAAAATAATATGTACATGTTATTATACACTAGTATGATACCCTGAGCAATTCGACGACGAGTACACGGTGATGATCTTTGAAGCGAAAAATATTACTATCTTGCCTATCAAGTTTATATCCACATTGATGTTAAATGGGTGAAAAGGTGAAATCAAACTAAACCCGCTAAAAATAAAAAAATAAAAAATTGAAGGTTAATAAAATTTATCGAATTTGATATAAAAATAAATAGCACAAAGTTTTAGAAAATATGGTGAACTTATATTATGAAAATAATAAATACATAAAGAACTATATTAATTTAAAATAAAAATATTATTTTAATAGTAAGGGTTTGCTACAAACTAAGATCCGGTGGCCTTGGTAGATGAAAGTATAAGATTGTCATTGTTAGAGAGTGAAAGTAGAGGGAGTAGGTGTTTTAGAAAGAGAAAGTAAAACATATAAAATGATAATGAAAAACACAAAGCTCAACCGCTCATAAGAAGCCTTGGAGGGGTATTTATAGTTACATACGTATCTAACTATACATAGTTTCCTAGTCTAGTCCATGTGTATATGACTGATAACATATGGGAATTCCAAAATGTCGTCACATAAAGTGGATTTCCAACAATCTTCCCCCATGGATCGTCATGAAGTATTCCTTACATTATTTTTTTTATAACAAGTACATAATGATTAAGAACAAGAGCTTCCATGAAGCGTCTAATGCTAATGATGTCTTCTGAGGCCTTTGACTTCAAGTCTGCACTCCAAAACTACTCATCTTGTAGTAACTTGTAGAAGAAATACTGTAATAGGCACAAGCTAAGTAACCCATACATTTCTGGTTAAGAAAAAGCTTCTGAATTAGCTTCCCCCTAATTCATGCCACATATTCTTGATGTAGAAGGTGTAATATCTTCCTCCTAAACCGACAATCCTCATGAGCAGTTTCAAAGCTTTCAATAAAGCTTAGAATAATTAAGTGCAAAACGTAATTAATAGCAAACCACATCAAATAATAATTCTGCTATTAGTGATTGATCGTTTGGGGAACACCAAGTAGATCAGCAACGTCTCTTCTCACGCTTGAATAATTCTTCTGAATTTTCTTCCCCCTAAGAGTTCAAGTTATGCATACTAGAAAGAGTAAAGACATTTGTTCCCACACGTAGTTGAAGAAGTGAAACCAATCCCATGTATGAAGCTCAAAAACCTGAAGATCACACTTTATCCCATTCATGAAGTCGACATCATAACACCAGAGTCAATTAAGTCCCGAAAATGCACATATCTTCTTTCGGAGATGCACCAGAGTCAATTAAGTCCCGGAAATGAATATACTTTCATATAGGATAATGATGATATATAATTGCAACACCAAAGACAATTAATCATCGAACCATAGTGTACCTATTTTAACCATCAGAGACCATTTCTTCCATTTCATCCCCCATGTAAATTGAAAAATGCACAAAACGCCATGAGTTAAAACACTTATTTTCTATGTGGTTATGACATATGTCTTCCTAGAATGCCTTTAAATAAACTGAAGGTATGAAGTTCATCACGTGTATTCGTTGTGCGTTCCGATATATTATCTTTCACGAAACATATTTTATTCTTCCCCCTTGATGGTTTCGAAACCTCGGAACCAGCAATAAATTGTACACACGTCTGCTTAAATCTTGTGAGAATAATAAATTAGCTTAGATATATTCCGTGAGAATCAGTTGCTGATCAAAATACTCTACTCAAAAACTCTCTCTGGCTATCTTAACCAACCCATTTGTAGGCTATTTGAAGTGACCACTGATGGAGTAAACCCGATATACCAAACGTAAAACTGAAGAAGAATTCCTCGATCTTGTGACTTAAGCTTGCACAAATGTTAGAAGAACGATGGAGAAGTAAATCTATTAGTACCCAATACTTTTTTAAAGAAGTATAAAAGCACAACACCTCTTAAAATTATCCACATCGTCTTCTACATGTGATACTGAGTACAACAATATAACCCCTTTAAGTGATAGTTATCCAAGTCATCAACCATCCACCCCGACTTCTGGAAACTAGATAATCCAAGTCTTCCTAATGATTTAATATGAGCAAGTTATCATTGAAATCATGTATTCAACCAATCCTAAGTTCAAGATAAAATAAGAACACTCATTCGATAAATCCCTCTTCACTTGCAAATAATAATACCTGATCAAATCCGTAGCCACTAAAAAAATAATTTCGAATTTAGCCATTTATCTCGGTCTCGTCACTAAATATCGTCACTTTGTCTCGTCACTTTGTCAAATATTAACTATCCATTTAATCAACTAATGTACCCCTAATATAAAACTTTAGGCCAATTTATTACAATGCTATTACTGGAAATATGTTTTTACGTATTTTGGAAGAATCAGTCACTCCGAAAATATATTAGTTAGTAGCTCGTAGTCTAGTAACTTATATTAAACAAACAAGGTAAAGCCCGATCCATTCTATAATGGTCGGCCTATATACTAAGCTCAAGCACGTCTTGTGGGCTTGGGTATATAACCCCTCTCCTTAGTTGGAGAGTTGTGGTTGCTCATAATATTTCACACAGAATACATGTGTTTCTATCTCTAGTTTCCACTTCTAAGTGTGTGTGTAACCCTTTCTCTCTTTACTCTTTCTCTCTCTTGATCCAAGATTTACATATTTTAACAAATGTTATCGAGAGACATGGGATAAGAGTTTTGTTTTGTGTTTGTTTTTAACATTGATTCGTGTGATTTTGATCCAAAAACACCACGTCCAAAATTTGTGTGTGTGTTTATTGTGGGTTAATCTTCTTGTAAATCATATACATATTTGTGGTAGTGATTTGGGTTTCATCTTTTGGTTAAAAACACAAAAAAAATTGGTGTTTGGATTGATTTTTTGATTGAAAGTTAATACTAAGTACAAATCTTGATTTCAAATTTTTCGTCATAAATTTGAAAAAGATTGTATATTTATAGTCCCTACGAAACCTATAACCTTGAAAGTACAAGTCATTTAGCCGGAAACACTTGAATAGGTCACTTTTTCGAAGATCCAAAACGTTGCCATTTTTCAGAATATTGCGAGTTCGTAAACCCTAATGATTGAAAGTATAGCAATTATTGCGAGATCAGTTATTGTGAAATCTTGATTATTGCAAGATCAATTATTGCGAAATCGTGATTATTACGAGATCAGTTATTACGAAATCGTGATTATTGCGAGATCGATTATTGCGAGATCAGTTATTGCGAGTCGTGTTTATTACGAGATCAGTTATTGCGAAATTGTGATTATTGCGAGATCAGTTATTGCGAAAACGTGATTATTGCGAGATCAGTTATTGCGAAATTGTGATTATTGCGAGATCAACTATTGCAAGATCCATTATTGCAAGATCAGCTTTCAGAATATTACTAGTTGGGAACTTTCACAATATTGCGAGTTCACGCTTCTAAAATATTGTGAGTTCATACAATTTCAATATTGCGAGTTTAGCACTTGATTTATTCCGAAATCACAAGGCAAATATTCCGAATTGAATTTTTTTCAATATTCCGGAATTGTAACAAACGTGAATTTCGTGACTATTTTGGTCTAGGCAATTTTGGTTTTTCAAGAAGAAATAATTAGGGGATTTAATCAACTTTTATAAACTAATCAAAGAATCAAGAACTTTTACGATTTATTCGGTGGTTTGTAAAATCCCGTGAATTTATTTTTCGGTTTCTCGATGAATTGTAAAATTCCGTATTGTTCTATCGACAACAATCACAATTACTTTCTTTCATTGTTCGATCAACATTTGTAAATCCTAATTATCAAAATGGAGTATACTTCGCTTATGGATAATTCATCCTCTCGGGTACGGATAATTGTTCACCTATGTTGGTGAAGGAGATGTATGAGGCATGAACCTCTAGAATGGAACTTTATATGATGAATCGAGATAATGGACATCTCATTTTGACATCGGTTCAATATGGACCAATGGATTATGGTACTGTGACAGAGGGTACGGTTACACGTGCTCGCACAATGGCCGACTTGACCGGGGATGCTAAGATACAAGCTAAGTGTGATATTAAAGCTACAAACATCATTCTCCAAGGTCTTCCTCCAGATGTCTACAAACTCGTGAGTCATTACAAAGTTGCCAAACCGTTATGGGAGAGAATTCACACTTTGATGCAAGGAACCTCGTTAACTCAACAAGGACGAGAGTGTAAGCTATATGTCATGTTTGATAAGTTTGCCTATGTTACAAGGGAGACTCTTAATGATTATTATTTAAGATTCACTTTAATGATGAATGAGATTAACATTTTCAACATGCCGATACCTTAGTTTTAGCTTAACACCAAGTATTTGAATACTCTTCCTCCCGAATGGAGCAAGTTTTTGACGAATGTTAAATTGGTTAAGGATTTGCATCTAACTGACGTGGATCAACTTCAAGCTTATCTTTAGAAACACAAACGTCACGTGCATGAGATTCGGTTGTCAAAATTTCAAATCTATGATCCACTTGCCATGATTGCTAATCATTAAATGACTCCTCAACAAAACTTGGCTTACTCTTATCAACAACCATCATATATGCAGCATCAACACACTTATCTTCAACCACAACAACCACAACAACCATCATATCAACCACCAATGATGCCACAACAAGCATTTCAACAACCAAGTGTTCTACAATAGCCTTATCCACAAAAACTATCTCATCAGACATCTTTATCACAAGCTATCAATTCTCCAATGGGCTATACTCCTCAGCAATGACATTTCAATTAAAGCACAACAATCACAAGCTTTTTATTCCAATGAACTACCATCAATTAAAGTACTGGTCCTTAATCAAAATGGTTCTCCAACTGATGTTTTAAACCATCTCACTATCTACTTGTCAAAACTTGTTGCAACTAGAGGATTTCAACCTACGAACAATCAGCTCCACACTTCTTCAAATCCTCGCCAACAAGCTACTATTCAAGATGGTTAAGTGACGGTTCAATCCATTCAAAGAAGGCAAAATTCATATGGACCAACTATAAGAACAGTGAATGCTCAAGCTGTGAATACTCAAGCTAGTGGAAATGGAAGCTTCATTGGTCCTCAAAAGGTTGTGACATGCTACAATTATCTAGTACAAGGTCACATGGCAAGAAAATGTACTCAGTCGAAGAGGAGAATGGATGCATCGTGGTTTCACGAGAAGATGTTCTTGGTCGAAGCTCAATCTAAAGGAAATATTTTGGATTCAGAGGAATTAGCATTTCTTGCATACCCATGGGGCAGCAGATAATGAAGGCATTACCGTCGTCTCCACTTCTAATACAGCATATCAAGTGGATGATCTTGATGCATATGATTCAGATTGTGATGAACTTCACTCAGTCCAAGATGCTGTCGTTGCTAATCTTTCTCACTACGGTTCAGATGTCATCAGTGAGGTACCAACCACAACCAATATTGTTCATGATAATCCACATCAAGTTGGGCATGAATATAACAACCCCCGACAGCCTTCGATAGAGAGTAATTAAAATGTTGGGTATCCAATCCTTCACATTTGAGTGAACCTCAACCAAATGCTACGACGGGTATGGAATTTTATACTCAACATGATCTGGTAATGGTGCCTAAACATATAATTGATAATATGAATGTGTTTGTCCGACAAACCGTAGATATGAATGCCATCCTATCCACTGAGCTTGCGATGTATAAAGAAAAGGTCAAAACTTTTGAAATGGTTCCTCAAGCAGTGAAAATAACTTATTATGAATTTGACCAATTTCGTTTTGAAAGGCTGGAACACCTAAAACAAATAGAAACATTAAGAGCTAATATTTCAAATGAATTAAAGGGAAAAGGGTCGGTTGTCAATAATTTTCAAAAAGTTAAAACAGATTTTGAAACTCTCGAGTCTAAAAAGTTTGAATCGAAAATTAATTCTACCAAACTTCTTAAAATGAAAGATCAACAGCTTTTACAACAATATGCTTCCACAAGAACGGTTCATTTATTAACAAATTCATTTGAAGAACCAGAACTTAAGCGTCTTCAAGATTTACCACCTAATCCGGGTTATGAAAAACAAGCTCAGCAACATATCCCTAGTCTTTATGATGCGACCCTAATTGGTAAATCGAAAGAGGGTCCCTATGTTCGTGATGATACGGAGACGATGTCATTCGCGGAAGAAAGTCGATTAAAAATGATTTCGAAAAATCTTAAAAAATTTGATTATAATAAAAATAACAAATAGGCTTTTGATTTTAAGACCCGTTTTAAAATACAAAAGGAATTAGCTCACATACCAGCATGTGTACCCCAAAGTTTGTCAAACAAAAACCTTCCTAGTACGTCTCCTACACTTGTCAAAAAGGATTTAACTAAGTTAATTCCACTGGTAAGTAAGGTGTCTACAAGCTTGAATGAGCTGCACCACCACTTTGCCTCATTTGACAATGTCATTAAGGAACATACGACGGCTACGACTATAACCGAAGGTGAATGGAACTTCGAACACACTAGATCTGCGTTTGTTGATGAAATTATTCCCTTTGTGGACAATATTAAAGCATGTTTTAACAATCTTGATCAAGATTTGGTTTTGGAAATAAGTGAAGTTCAACGAGTGTTCAATGAAATGGATGATGCTTATGAAAACGATTTAGTTAAAAAGGAACGAATTTTATGCCAAAATGATCAACTTCTGAAGCAAGTGATATCGCATGATATTGTATCCGTTTGTGTGAATAATATTGTTGCTAATGATTCTAGTGTGCATAATATTGGATCTGTGGGTAATGTGGTAGATAGTAATTGTCACAAATCTGACGCTGAATTTTTAAAGCTTCAATATTCCTATAATTCGCTTTCAAAACGTTTTGATGAGATTCAAAAACATTGTATTTTACTTGAATGTGAAAACAAATTTATTCTAGAGATTTTTGAAACGGGTCACACGAAGGTATTAATATATATGACTCTAATTTTAAAAAGGCTTTTCGACTAAATACACAATCAAAACAGCGTCAGACAAGTGACATGGTTGCTAAATCATTGCCGTTAGAAATAGAGAAATCTAAGGAGATAAACCGTGTGAACGTACTTGAGGTCGCTGAGAATTTTTAAACTTTATCTAGATAATCAATTTTCCAAGATTTTGTCCAAAGTCGATAACTTAAAACAGAAAAATACACAACTCTTCGATTCAGTAAAGCCCGCATGTGCTAATACCACTGCACAGACTCAATCATTGATTGAATGATTGAACCGAAAGTCTGTGGAAATATCTGATTTGAGGGAACAAATTTGGGATTAAATTTTGTTAGCCTCAAAATATTGAGTCAAACAAGATTGATCGGTCATAGGTTTATTATGTATCGTTTATTAGAACGTTGTAATAGGTAGTAGGTTAGTCGTAACAACACGGGCTTGACGGTTAGCTTAAAAGGCATCTTTCAAAGTACTAAGCATATATTCAAGCATGGCCCAACCAATATAGCCCATTAAAAGCCCGCATGTGGGTGGACTATATAAGCACCCCTCCTAGCATGTTAGTAGGGTTGGTGGTTCATTTGTTTCTCTCTCTACAATCTAATATTCCCAAGTACTCAATATTCTCTCTTTTACTTTATCTAGTTTGTCACTCTAGATCTCTTCTCTTTTCATCTATCTTTCAGCTATTTTCTTAGATCTATCATGGTGAAGTAAGTATTATTAGGGTACAACAATTAGTATCAGAGCCTATAATAGATAGGTGATTGAAGCTTGTGGCTTTATCATTTTCGTGTGTTTTGAAGATCAACAACCCGGATCTAAAAAATTTCGTGTTTTTGTGATCTAAATCTTTCTAAAAATCATCTACATAGTTGTGGTAGTGATTTAGGATTTTTGTTTTGATAAAAAACACATATGTTTTTTTGCGTTTGGCTCGATTTTTGGTTAAAAAATCGGAAATCTACGTTTTGCGAAATTAGTATCGCAATTATTGCGAAATTTTCACATATTGCGAGATTCCTGATTTATTACGAGATTTCATATATTGCGAAATTTTTCAACATTGGGAGATTTTTTATATATTGCGAGATTTCCTGAATTATTACGAGATTATCTTAGTAAAAATATTGCGAGATTACCCTTGTAAATTATTGCGAGATTATCTTGGAAAAATTATTGCGAGATTATGTCTAAAAAATTATTTCGGGATTACGTTTGATTATTGTGAGATTCCATTGAAAAAATTATTGCGAGATTCGAAGCAATAATATTGCGAGATTCATATTCCAAAATTAGCCAATTTTTTTGTTCGAAGCATTTTTAGACTGAGTATTTTGGTGATAAAACCCAAGTAAAATTTAATGTTTCCTGGACCATTTTTAGGCCATATAAGCTTCGATTTCAAATTTTGGCAATACGAAAAAAATTTCGACCCAAAATTCAAATTTTTTCGGTTTTGTTTTTCGTCAAAAATTTTCACTTTTCAAAATTTTTTCCTTACTAGTTTTTAGCTATTTCTAACTCGATCTCAAAATTAGGCTATTCAAAATTTTTCGGTATACGTTATATCAGACTGAAGAATTAATTGTCGGACTGAGAAAAATTCGGAATTTAAACCACAACCTAATCACACCATGTCTACTTAAGATCCGAAGTCACTTCATCAACAGAGATACCACCATCATGGAACTATATATAGATATGTATATGGTATTTGACTCGATCTACGTAGAATATTTCAGTGGAGCAACCCATGATGATTCTAAGACATATAAAGCCGATATCATGAATACTGCCGAAAAAGTCACTATAAGCTCTACAACAGATTCTATTAATGCTAAGATGATGCAGACCAACGAAGTTCAGACAAGTACCAAGACAGTAGTCAATATACCGTGCACAAAAAGCAGCTTGGATTCAGTAACACACGATGTGCATGCACTAAAATACAAGATGTCGAAAGCAAAAGAACAATGCATGGCACACTTTAGATCACTCCAGTCACACCTTCAAATTCTTTCAAATGACGATTTTCGAGGCACTCGCGTCGAACTTGGATTCAAACGGGTATTCATGTCACTAGCTGGTCAAGATGTCGAGACATTCACAAGCACAATGATGACGTATAGTCCCTAGCCGGGTCATAAACCCGACCCATGGGTACTACCCGTATCCGACCCATCATGGATGGGTGGGATTAATGTTATTTAAGCCTATGGGCTTAGATGAACAGTAACCGCACACACGTGTGCGGCCCACGGCCCGGCATGGCTGGTACAGGGTTAGACAGAATCATACTCCTACTATGATTAGGATTTATCCCAAAGGAGAGGATATTCACTCACCATAATTAGAAGATAACAATAAATCTAATTCTGGTATTTATCCTTTCCTTGGGGCCGAAGCATCAATGATAGCCCATTAGGGTTTCACTGCCTATATAAGGAACCCCCAAGGGTTCCACAAAGGTATTACATTCTACACACTCACATCTCATCTGATACTCATAACCCTAACCGATTACTTACTCTCACGTCGGAGTCTAATCGTGGGAAACATTCCCACGGTAAGTCTAACGCGTGTTGTTTTAGTGTGCAGGATCCCAACCAGATAATTCACTTGGTGCAGGAGCCGGAGTCCAGGCAACCCGAATTTAGCCTAATTCGGGTCTAGCAAGGATCACCCAACTTTTATATCAACAAGTTGGCGCCATTCGTGGGACCATTACACTAAGCTAGAGCAAATCTCATCTCAATTTCTCAATGACGAAGGGGCATCCGCAAGGAAACCCCAGGAACACAAATCCTGGGAATCGGAAGTCCCCAGGGGAAGGGATACTCATTCCCAATCGATCCCCTTGCAACCAAGCCGGCGGACCAAACAACCGAAGTGGTCTTCAATCCATGGGTATGACAAGCACGTTCTCAGTCACCCCACCACCTACTTTGACCTTGAATAACCCTGATCCAGGGAGTGCGCCCAACCCCCCTAACAAGAAGCCGCGCAGACCATCGACTGAGGAAGAAGTGGAGGTCGAACCACTTAGTGAGGAAGATCTTACTCGAGTTCTCACGCAGAACTTCGAGAGGATCGTCCCAGGAATTGCATCCAGGTTGAACCTAGGGAGGGACCTCCAATCTAGGCTCAACTTTGGCAATGCCGGACCAAGCACCTCTCCTTAAATTCAGAGGAAGCGAAGGGCACGACCTCAGGAGCGGAACCTCTTTGAGGAAACTCCCCAACCTAGGAACGTGTTCGAACGCATAGGGGATCGACTTATGCAGGAACTACTACAATCCCTTGAGGAGGGTGAGAGGTCTGACGGTTCACCCGAACGACCAGATCTGGAGCTAACCAGAACTAATCGCTGCACAAGCGTGTGGGACAGGATGAATACCGGGAAGAAGGCTCCTAGCTCTTCTCACAAGAGCGTCCCTCAGCCAAAGGATGGGGCACCGCCCCCTTCTCCCGGCTCATCAGGAGAGGATTCGGATGACCATCCACCCAAGCGTCGCCGACCTAGGCGTACTCCTCCACCGCCACCAGACAATGAAGAGTACTATGGCGGCCCTTATTATCGGGAGGCGGAAGCAGAAGTATAATAGGGACCCGGTCTCATTGGAAACCGTCAAGCAACGGCCGGGGGAATCTACAGAGGCCTTCACTGAACGCTTCAATGACGAGTGCACACGCACAAAGACAATGCCAGAAATTCTGAAAATTTCTGATTATATGCACGCCATAACAGACAGGGAATTAATCAGACGCCTCAATGACAAGCGTCCGGAGAGGTATGACGACCTTATGGAAAGGGTCAGAAACTTCATAGAGGGAGAAACCGCGGTAGCCGCGGCTTACCCTTCAAAAGGAAACAGCTACCGATCGAACGACCAGTCCAGGAGACAGTCGGGCGGTCAAAACAACCAGAGCAGTGGGAGGGGCTCAGATTACAAAAGCCAAAACAAAGGAGGGCGGTCGGAGGACAAATTTACCCCTCTAAAGATGTGCTACCGGGAGATCTTGCTGACAGAAGGGGCCAACTTCCCGATACCTCCCCCAATGACGACTCCGCTGGACCGGCGTCAAGGAAATCGCTTTTGCGAATTCCACAAAGACAAGGGCCAAGGCATGGAGGAATGTATCCAGCTCAAGAAGCACATTGAGTCACTGATCAAGTCAGGCAAACTCAAGCATCTGGTCAAGGATTGGAAGGATGGAAAAGACAACAAGAAGTATGACAAGAAGGATCCCCAAAAGGACAAACCTTCAACTATATACATGATCCAATCCAGGCAGCGCCGCACAAGGCAGAAAATTAGTCAAAAATTTTCACGCGACAGAGAAATCTCATTCTCGCCCATCACGGCAAGTGATGTGACCGATGCACCTCTCACTATTGAGATAAGCATTGGAACACACAATGTCCGCCGTATGTATGTGGATGGAGGGTCATCAGCAGAAGTACTATACGAACACTGTTTCGTATAGTTACGACCAGAAATAAGAAGCCAATTAGTACCGGCCACGGCGCCGCTCATCGGTTTTAGTGGAGACACCATCTGGCCAATAGGACAACTGCGTCTGCTTGTAACCATTGGGAATAAGGAGCACTCCACCATGGCGTGGATGAACTTTATGGTGATACGCTCACACTCTCCATACAATAGGATCATAGGCAGACCAGGTATCTTGGCCATACGGGCAGTACCCTCCACGACACACGGGATGATTAAATTTCCTGTGGAAGGAGGAATTGTCACTATCTATAACACAATCATACCAACATCCGAGTGTCATGCCGTGACAACACCGGTTCCACCTGTTTCCCCCAAGGATGGATAACCACCTCCCAATTGGAAGGTGGCAATCCATCCTGATTATCCGGAACAAGAGGTATCCATAGGGGGGAACACTCTCGGATAACGGCAAGAGGGCCATGTGCTCTCTCTTGAAAGCAAATTTAGATGTATTCGCATGGGAGCCCAAGCATATGACGGGCGTTCCTCGTGCGATAGTAGAACATAAGCTCCAAATCTTCCAGGGATATCCTCCCGTTAAGCAAAAGAAGCGCGGTCAGGCACCAGAACGAAGCCAAGTAATATTGGAGGAAGTACGGAAGTTGGTGGATGCAGGTACCATGCGCGAAATTGGTCAAAAAGCATGATGGGAGCTGGCGCATGTGCGTGGACTTCACGGACCTGAACAAAGCCTGTCCGCAGGACTGCTATCCGTTACCGGAGATTGATTGGAAGGTGGAATCCTTATGTGGGTATCCCTTTAAGTGCTTCTTAGATGCATACAAAGGATACCACCAAATCCAGATGGCGAATGAGGACGCAGAGAAGATGGCGTTCCATACTAGTCAAGGCGTATACTGTTATACAAAAATGCCATTCGGACTAAAGAACGCCGGGGCAACATATCAGCGGCTTGTTGACAAAGCTTTCGACTCACAGATAGGCCGTAACCTGGAGGTCTATGTTGATGATTTAGTCATCAAAAGTCATACGGAGGATGCACTTCTCTGAGACGTCCAAGAGACGTTTGACACATTATGAAACTAAATCCAAAGAAGTGCACGTTTGGGGCATCTGAAGGAATGTTCCTTGGATATATAATTGATCCAAATGGCATCAAGCATTGCCCAGAAAAGGCGGACGCGGTAATACAGTTACCATCTCCTTAGACACGGAAAGAGGTGCAATCCTTAAATGGGAAGTTGGCCGGGCTAAACAGGTTCTTATCGAAGTCTGCGGAGAAGTCACTCCCCCTATCCAAAACACTCAAGAAGTGCATCAAGAAAGGAGACTTTCGGTGGACAAAGGAAGCGGAGGAAGCTTTTGGTCAGCTCAAGCAGCGCCTCGCACCTCTCCCCATGCTAGTGGCCCCCCGGCCCAAGGAGGAGCTCATTATGTATCTGTCAGCCACACATGGAGCAATAAGCGCGGTACTCATGACGGATAGGGACACAGTCCAAACTCTGGTCTACTTTATAAGTAGAACACTACAAGGGCCGGAGTTGAATTATTATTCCATGGAAAAATTGGTTTTGGCATTAGTGTTTGCTACGAAATGGTTGCGCTGGTACTTACAGGCGCACCCAATTGTGGTGATTATTGATCAACCAATAAAACAAGTCATTTCCAGGCCAGATGTGGCCGGTAGGCTACAGAAGTGGAGCATTCTATTGGGAGAGCATAACACATCTTATAGACCAAGGACGACTGTTAAAGGCCAAATCATGGCAAATTTCTTGATAGAGAAGTCGGATGAGGAAGGACCAGTCGTACAACGAGAGGAAACCCCAGCAGAACCATGGGTATTATTTACGGACGGATCTTCGTGCACGGATGGATCAGGAGCTGGTCTCATCCTTACGAATCCGGAAGGAATGGAGTTTACATACGCCCTGCGCTTTGAGTTCACAGCCACCAATAATGAGGCAGAATATGAAGCATTGATTGCGGGTTTAAAAATCACCGCTAGAATGGGAGTCCGCAACCTTGAGGCCTACGTGGACTCACGGCTTGTCGCGAACCACATTCTAGGGGGGTACATAGCCAAGGAGGATAACATGGTTCGAAATTTGGAGAAAGTTAAGTCACTCATCGCGGCTTTCAGTAAGTTTTCTATCAAGCAGGTACCAAGAGGCGAAAACAAGAAGGCGGACGCTCTTAGCAAGATCGCGTCTACAAGTTTCGCCTACTTATCCAAGCAAGTCTTGGTGGAAATACTAAAGGAAAAGTCTATAACAGAAGGGGAAGTCGCAGCTATAGTTGAGGAAGATGGACCTACATGGATGACCCCGATCATCAACTATTTGACTAATGAAACCCTTCCAGACGAGGAAAAGGCAGCATGGCGCATCAGAAGGAAGTCGCAGCACTTCGAGCTTCGAGAAGGTATACTTTATAAGCGCTCTTTCTTACAGCCGTGGTTGCGGTGTGTTGGGCCACGTCAGGCTACTTATGTGATCAGTGAGATACATGAAGGGTTATGCGACATGCACACGGGTCCCCGATCCGTAGTAGCACGAGCTCTACGCACAGGATATTATTGGCCTACTATGAATAGGGATGTACGCGACATGATTCGCAAGTACAGTGATTGCCAAGTGCACAGACCAGTACCACGACATCCGCAGCAAGAACTTACACCCATTACATCCCCATGGCCATTCTATAAGTGGGGGATCGATATTGTAGGACCTTTTCCCGTAGCCGCGGGGGGAGTTAAGTTCTTGATTGTCGCAATGGACTACTTTACACGCTGGATAGAGGCCAAGGCAGTCAAATCCATCACAGGCAAACAAGTTAAAAATTTTGTTTGGGAGAACATCGTGTGCCGTTTTGGCTTACCAGGAGAAATCATCTCGGACAACGGGAAGCAGTTCGCGGATAATCCATTTAAGGACTGGTGCGCAACATTGAATATCAAACGGCGCTACGCATCTGTTAAACATCCGCAGACAAATGGTCTTGTGGAACGAGCAAATAGAAGCTTGGGTGAAGGCATCAAGGCACGCCTGGATGAACGAAGTGCCAAGTGGGTGGATGAACTGCCACATGTTCTATGGGCACATAGGACTATGATCAAAATAGCCAACAGGGACACTCCATTCGCATTGGCTAACGACACTGACTCTGTTATACCAGCAGAAATAGGAATGCCCACCATCCGCACAGCGGAGGTTAATGTCGTCACAAACGACGAGCAGCTCTGGATCAATCTGGATTTGTTGGAGGAAAAAAGGGAGATAGCGGCTATCAATGAGGCCAAGTCCAAAGCACGGATGAAGGCTTATTATGACGCCAAGGTTAAAGGTGTTTCTTTTCGACCGGGAGATTATGTCTATCGTGCTAACGAGGCAAGTCGAGCGGAGAATACAGGAAAGCTGGGCCCTAAGTGGGAAGGACCGTATGAGGTCACGGAAGCCTTAGGACGGGGCGCGTACAAGTTACGTGACATGGATGGCCGTGACCTGGACCGCACATGGAATATCTGCAATCTTAAAAGGTGCTATCTTTGAAAGCTACGGCTTCCGCATGGACACTTCGCTATATCTAGCTTCAACGAAGATCCATGTGTTCTCTTTTTTTGTTTTGTTTTTATGCTTTCTAGGTTCCTTTTGTTTTTAGAATTTCCCATTCTTGTTCAAACAAAAAAAATACGTAAACGTTCTAATAAAATGTCGTGGTGCCTAGCTAACTCCACGACTTGTTCTTGTGCAAATGATTGTCTTCTTTTTTCGATTTTCTTATTCATATGCATTCATTCAATACCGTACATGTACAATACGCCTCTAGGCGGGGTAAGAGGATTAAGTGAACCTAATAATTCAACTTGTCACATAAGAGGGATGCAACCCCAGTGACGCAGATCATGTATCCTTACTAGACACCTTACTCACAAGACATTGTGATAAGTTTCCATATGTCGCGCTCACGTAGTGCTTTACATGGTAAAGACGCACGCCGCACGTCTAGTAAAATATAGACTTGGTTTTATTCTAGGTAAGACGTGACACGTCATGCGACACAGATACATGATATCTAAAAAGAATATAAGCAAGTTTCCAATTTATCAAAATTGCCGTGACCACCACGGACTTATAATTCTAAATGTTTAAAATAATGTTACAAAAAGGATAAAGTGTCGTGGACATCCACGGACGAATATTTAGGTTACAAACCAAATTATCCAAGAGTTATAACAAATCAAGGAGCACCCTACATGGGGGGGGGGGGGGGAGAAACCTACCTATCTCCCATTGTTCCTCAGCCAGACGGGGCAATATCTCACCACGTTCCTTCCGCTCCAGAGCTTGAGCTGCATTCATCTCCAGCACCTCACTTAATGGCTGTTCACCAACTACGGTTCTGGTAACGTCTTCATAAATAGGAAGAGTGAGGTGGCTAGGTGAGGGAGCAAAGGGAGTCTAGGAATGTCCCTCGTCCTGAGAAAGGGCACCAAGACTTAGTTTCTCCATAATCTCCTTGTTAGATCCATCTTTTGTGGCTTCCAGCTCGGCGAAGAAGGGGTAGTGGAGATCTCGCATTGCGGCCATAGAAGTAGTCATCTTCTCAGCAGCTCCAGTGTTGAAGAAGGCATGCTTTGTGAAGTTTTGTTTCTTCCTTATTAGCTCTACGGCCATGACCATTCCTTCATGATGACCGTGGTGGATGCCATCTGACACGAGGTCCGCAAACTGTTGAACAAATTGTGGGGCCTCCAACACCTTTGTGACAGCCAAACGTGTCCCATGACCCACCATCCACCTGCGCCGGCAATGGCTGCTAGTAGTTGGGGGTATAACCCATCATCACGCTCGGAGATAAGGGCATTCACCAGCACATCTTTTTGGGTAGACGCCTCCTTCAATTGTTCGGTCACGACCCTCTCATGAGCAAGCTCCTCTTTTAGTTTCTCCTCGCCCCGGATCAACGCATGGGCGTCCTCAAGCTTCTTTGTGAGAATGGATACTAGGTCGGAGGAGGACTTAGCTGAAGCTTCTGCCGCGGTCACCTATATGTGATAAATCAAGTATTAAAATGAAGGATATTGTGACGTAGGCATGATGCGGTGCGGGTACATACCTTGGCTATTGCAGCCTCAAGTTCAGTCTCGAGCTCGGCTACATGTTCGTCATGAGCATTGGCATGTGCTGACTGTTCTTTAACAGTAGCCTCGGTAGTAGCAAGCTGGGACTGGAGGGCGGCAATCTGGGCCTCATTTTCTTCAATTATCTTCTCTCTTCGACCAACCTTCCTCTTCAAGGAGTCAACATGCTCTAAGGCAGCCATGGCGATCTGATGAACCAAGGCACCATTGTACTCATCTACTAGGTCCACATGGCTCAGTGCATTCACATCCCTGACCACACCAGGAGGGATGCAGTTATTCAGATATTCACGGAATTCGTCGGCCAGTCTCATCCGTGAAGCGGTGGTGATCGCCCAGTCAGGGTTGAACTGTGTAGGAGGGCTGGACTCCGGTACCTCTTGGGAAGCTGTGGGGGTACCTTCCTCAAAGGCGGGGCCAGATCTGGTTGCGGCCGTGTGTGGGCTGGGTTCCTTCTCCTTCTCATTCTCCTTCTCCTTCCCCTTCAGTGCATCTTGGGGAGGTGCGGCACCAGCTTGTTCATCCCTGCAAGTATCAATTGGAATAAGTATTAAATTTTGTTTGTGGAAGTCCGTACCCCTTACTGGGATAATGGATATTTTGACCAAACAATGCGGTAGACTTACACATTGGTTCTTTCTAGTTCTGATGTAGTGGGGGGAACTTGAGTGACTGGCTCGGCGTTGGTTAATGGCACGACCGGATCCACGGGTGCATTCTGCACCGTCTCGGAAGCTTGGGTGGTTCTCTCAACAGACTGATAGCAGGGGTGATCCTCGCGCAATTTTTTCAGAGGGGCATTGTGTTCCCCGACCTCAGCCTTAGCAACTCTTCTTACCCGCTTGTTCTTCCTACGGGTGCGCTTGGGGGCGAGCTAGGCTTCTTCTTCTTCTTCCTCTTCCTCTACTTGTTGCACTTCCTCCTCGTCATTGCCCAACATTTGGCGAAGACTGGAGGTGGTCCTCTCAATGTTGTCACCCTGCTCTTCCCCGTGTACGGGGGTAGCAGTCTTAGGCGGAGAAGAGGGCCCGGCTTCATCTTCCAGCATCATGTGGTCACCGTCTTCGTTGTCGAAATCCACGGGGGTTCTCAGGAGTGTTGATTCTTCTTCGTCTGAATGGGGGTCTGGTACGGCTGCTAGGGCAACTGTCACGTTCCGGGTATGCCCGAGGAGGGGTGGCTCATTCTCACGTCTAGGACGGGCTCCCTCTGGCATAAGTTTTGGATCACCTTGACGAAGGATTCCAAAGAAGTTCATTTCTGCCAAAACAAACAAAGTATGTTAGTTATATCCAAAAGGTGCATGTACGTCTTTGATATGCGGATACTATGCCTAGCTTCACCACGCCTCCTGTAGAAACCTTGGTTTCCGGATCTTTGAAGCTACTAGGAATGATCATTGTTCATATGATTAAACAATCAAAGCGGAATTAGAACAACAACCATTAACAAGGTGTTTAGGCACAATAACATGAATTAAAACAAATGGATTGTTCATTATATTAATAACAAACAATCACTAGACGTGTATACATTGAATCCTACGTCTAGTGCACACACGCTTTTAGGTTTACATTGTGAATGAATTGATGAATAAAACCTAAGACCCTTGGTTCCTTTTATAGTGTAAGGATTAGGGTTTACAAGAGATAATAACAAATAAACAAGTAAATCTTCTATTTAAATAAACTTATGCAGAATATATCTTGCATGTTTATCTAAATAGAATCTTCCATAAGCTTCTTGTCTACATTTCTGTCAACTCTTGAATTGCATGTGACAATGCTTGAATTGCACACGAAAACTCTTGAGCCAACAACGCTTAGTTTGTTCTTGTCAACGCCTAAATTGCTCTTGACAACGCTTAGACAATATCTTCATGTTTTCTTCGTTTTTGAGTTTCTGCCACATCAACTTTTTGACCCAACAATCTTCCCCTAGTTGATGTCGGCAAAACTCTATGTGTATCTCTTGTAAGTTGTACATGTTCTTCAAATTGCTTCCCCTCAAGTGTAGCATGTATTTCTTCCCCTTTTAGTCACATCAACAAGGAAGTAAACAATGTATGCAATCTTTGAAGATTCTCCAAATGTAGCTCTATGTAATGATCTTGAAGAAAAATAACTATAATATTTTTGATGTAGAAGTAGAATAACCCAACCTTGTGTTCCATGTCTTGTACTATCCATGTGATGAAGAACTTATACCTATAGAAAATTATAAGTAGACCTCGATCCTTTGTCAATATTCTCATCCTTTGTGAGACACTGAGCACGATAATGTAACTCCTTCAAGTGTTATGAAAAGTCTTCATCACCAACCATGTAAAGCACGAACAAGTTACCTTTAAAGTCACAAGTGCATGACTTTAAGATATGATAGAACACAAACTCGCGAAAATCTTCTTCAATCATCAAACTTACCATAAGAATTCTTCCCCTTAAGCTAACACCTCTTCATGACAAATCAATATCTTCATATGTAAAAGTTAGAAGTCGGATAACTCTTTCACAAGGCTACCCCGATTACCTAATCTAATATATTACTTCACGAATTGTTGCTAACTCGCATTAAAATCATTAATCCCTTTTAAAAATATCCGAGCCATAAATATCATCTTGATATTCTAAATAAAAACGGAGATTCCATGTACCTTCGTGTGTAATTTCCTCCTTTTTGTGTGCTCAAAACGTACCAATTTTCTCAAACAGCAGCAATCATTGTGTTATCCAATATCCACCTTTATCCAACATCTTTGGCAGTTGTATTGTCCGATATCGGACAATACCTATCAGTGTTTGAATGAACATATATCGGACAACACTGTCAATGCTATCAGCGTTGACTTATTCAGTCAGCGTCAAAATACTTCCTGTCAGCGTCAATATCAACCTTGTCAGCGTCATGTTTGCATCATTGAAGCTACGTCATATATAGTATGTCCAAATTGAGTCCCAAAATTATAGGAAGCATTTATAAGGAAATAAACACAATCCCATAAAGTTGCTATAAATTTGGCAAATGATTTGTTCTCCACGTCTGCTTTGTTAAATAATAGGAATGTATATCCCTATAAAGTTGCAGCAAGATAACTATGACATCCTCCAAAAATCACGCACAAACATGCTTTGAAAAATCCCACGTCTGACTTTCTAGAATTTCTCCAAGATTATCGTAGGATTATGACTGTTTCCCTTAAATTGTGGTTGAATACTTCTTATAAAATAGAAAACAGCATATCTGAATAAGTAGCAGCCAAAAATCTCGCTTGCAATCATACCAACGTTTCTCTCCTTTCACGTCACTCAAACGTAGAGTACTATATGAATTCATTGTGAACTGCTTCCATCACCATGATCTGCTGATATATTACCCTGCTGATCCATTCAGATCTAGGGTTCTTTGTATCAAACCCTCATCTTAACAGACCTGAATCCCTCATAATTTGAAACCTAGGGTTTGTAATCAACCAATATTACAGTCATGGTGAATTACGTTCTTGCTGAAGTGTAAATCAACCTAGGATTTGGGAAAAACCCTAAAGATCACGACTGTATCACACTAGGGTTTAGTGATTCGTGTTCTTGTTTTATCAAAAGCATCCACCTGCTGCTATATCTTGTATTAGGGTTTATAAAAGCCCTAAGAATGGCACATATCACAACAACGATGAACAAAGTATACTATGGTTCATCATGATTTTTAGAAAATTACTCACCAAAGCTAGTATACTTTATTATAATGAACAAGAACACATCTTCCTTCCAGTGTAAATACGATCTAGGGTTTGTAGAAAAACCCTAAATCATGATTTTATGTAAAACAGGAAATCTGAAAATCATCACTGCAGCCCACTTTGACGCCTAATAACTTTTTCCTGGGGATAAAACTCGACAATCCCTCTGGTGTATGTTTAGATATATGTATGTAGAACACATATATAAAATTTCATGACGATCCAACGGTTCAATCAAAAGTTATGACCTTCTGAATACTGCTGCGCACACAAAAACGTCCAGAAAAACCCTAGACCGATTTTTCTTCTTTTCACCATACACGAACACCTTGTTGGTCCTAGCATCACGAGCCACGAGGCTCTGATACCAATTGTGGAAACCTTGGTTTCTGGATCTTTGAAGCTACTAGAAATGATCATTGTTCATATGATTAAACAATCAAAGCGGAATTAGAACAACAACCATTAACCAGGTGTTTAGGCACAATAACATGAATTAAAACAAATGGATTGTTCATTATATTAATAAAAAACAATCACTAGACGTGTATACATTGAATCCCACGTCTAGTGCACACACGCTTTTAGCTTTACATTGTGAATGAATTGATGAATAAAACCTAAGACCCTTGGTTCCTTTTATAGTGTAAGGATTAGGGTTTACATGAGATAATAACAAATAAACAAGTAAATCTTCTATTTAAATAAATTTATGCAGAATATATCTTGCATGTTTATCTAAATAGAATCTTCCATAAGTTCTTGTCTACATTTCTGTCAACTCTTGAATTGCATGTGACAATGCTTGAATTGCACACGACAACTCTTGAGCCAACAACGCTTAGTTTGTTCTTGTCAACGCCTAAATTGCTCTTGACAACTCTTAGACAATATCTTCATGTTTTCTTCGATTTTTAGTTTCTGTCACATCAACTTTTTGACCCAACACCTCCTCCAAAACACAGGATATCTGTTGGATAAGCCGAAGTATTGCGGCTAATCCCTAGCAAACAAAGGAATGATTCGGGTAGGTTCCTATGGAACCCTGTCCTATTCCTATCTATTTCTTGGGAATGTTGGGGATTGTATGTACCGGCGCGCAGAGGAGGCTCAGGAGATAACCTATGTTTAAAAACGAAATCGGCCGGCCACACTATTGAGTCGATGAAAAAGTAATGGTCGTACCAATTTTTCAGCGAATCCATGGCCTTATTATGGGATGTGGGGCTGTTTGGGGATCGTTTCTTAAAAGATAGCGAACCATTTACTAAACTAGGGGTATAAAATAGCCTGAATAACTCTACGGTAGGAGGGATTCTTCTTACGCGGCAAAGGATTTCAAACTGACTAATCTTACATGCGCCTATACAGTGTAGTTGGGTGATATGTACGTCATAATATCCTAGGAGATCTACAAGGAAACGAGTGAAGGGAATGCGGTAGTTGGCCGCATCGAACAGACGAGTGTATAGGCCAATTTTTCCCTGGGGCACCTCAGTTATGAGGTCCCCTGCACCAGGGAGAGAAGGATGTAGGTTACTAGGAATGAAGAAACTAGTGCAGAAGTGCTCCAATTTCTCCTGGGTCATTACGTTAAGCACGGATCCAATAGAGGGGTTGTTTCTTTGAGCCATTACTAAATAAATAAGATAAAGGCGTGGTATTCTAACCTGCGTGGGAAGGGATCCGTGCGTGAGAAGGTGGTGCTAATGAGGAAAGCTTTAATGGCAGAAATGAAGAAAAAGACTGTGTGTTACACACAGCCGTAGGGGCGACTTATTTATAGGGTTGCCTTGCAAGTCATGGTCTGTTGGATGCATGACACGTGTTTGCCACTATCCTAAATCGTGTGGTTGGGGTGTAAGTGGCAAATAAACAGTTAGGTGGGACCCACGGGTCACTTCTGACTCAGTAGTTCACGCCGCTCGAGGTTCTGACTGTTTGCACTTTGTCGGTCAATTGGCAGGTGAACAGTCAATTGTGTCGGGATATGCGGTCTTACGTAAGACCATCTTCAATGCTACATTTAATTTGTCTCGGTCGTCACGTGCGGCTGAGGTATCATTGGAATAAATTTCTAAATCAGGTTGCCACGTGCGGCCAAAACAAATTTTTGAAAAATTTATCATTCCCTAAGGATATTTCTAGGTAAGTCCGGGGAGCATCTTGATAGTCTAGAGGTTACGCCTACGGCTGTAACAACTAGACTGGGGGGACATGATGACGTATAGTCCCCAACCGGGTCATAAACCCGGCCCACGGGTACTACCCGTATCCGGCCCATCACGGATGGGTGGGATTAATGTTATTTAAGCATATGGCTTAGATGAACAGTAACCGCACATACGTGTGCGGCCCACGGCCCGGCATGCCGGTACAGGGTTAGACAGAATCATACTCCTACTATGATTAGGATATATCCCAAAGGAGAGGATATTCACTCACCATAATTAAAAGATAACAATCAATCTAATTATGGTATTTATCCTTTCCTTGGGGCCGAAGCATCAGTGACAGCCCATTAGGGTTTCACTGCCTATATAAGGAACCCCCAAGGGTTCCACAAAGGTATTACATTCTACACACTCACATCTCATCCGATTCTCATAACCCTAACTGATTACTTACTCTCACGCCGGAGTCTTATCGTGGGAAACATTCCCACGGTAAGTCTAACGCGTGTTGTTTTAGTGTGCAGGATCCCAACCAGATAATTCACTTGGTGAAGGAGCCGAAGTCCAGGCAACCCGAATTAAGCCTAATTCGGGTCTAGCAAGGATCACCCAACTTTTGTATCAACACACAATCCTACTCAATGCGGATAAACTTCAACAACAACTTTCCAACGATGAATTTCAACAGGTTGAATCCATAGATGGATCCATAGATGCTGTTTTGGTTCTTGAAAATCAGTTTCAGCAATTCATTGATATGGAGGTCTCTGTACACTATGATGGGTAGTTCATAAACAAATTTTTCTTTGAATATACTCGATTATAAGTTCAAGAGTTCAAAGAGACATTTCTTTAATAAATGAGTAATGTAATGACGTCCATTGCTGAAAGAACACGTCATAAACGATAGGTTAAAAACAGGGTGAATAAAAGACAGATGCAGACGAACGACAAAAATGTCGATGGTGGTCAAACATTGGATGCTTGTTCGATTGTCAAAGAAAGCAGCGGGACAGAATCAGAAAAGCAGCATACCAGCAACATCTATGGGAATGATCTAACATCCGATGATGAGGATATTAGACCCAAGTATGATGATGAGCCAATGGCTGAGGTACACTTAAATGTTGACTACGATGATTGACAACATACTGAATAATCTGAACCCATTTTTGACACATATCTAGTGGAAAAGGTTGATAGAAATACCACACCTGATTCATCAGATATGAGTAATAATGGAGGAGAGACTGCCCAGGATGTTGATTCAAAGATTCATGAGCTCGAAATTATGTTAGCTCATAAGACAAAAGATTTTGAGGATGCCAAACTCGAACATTCAATGAAAACAGATAAATTTGAATCTTATTTTTAAAAACTTGAAAAAGAAAATGTTGTTCTTGAAAAAAAATGGACCGTAAGATTCAAGATTCTAAAGCGGAAAAGAACATTTTTTTGAAACAAATCAAGTTACTCGAATCAAAGTTGGATTCTGAAAATCAAAGTCCTCCGCCTGCTTGCCAAAGAAGAAAGCATGAAGAAATACCTATAAAATGTAAAAGTAATGATCAATAACTTCGAAGATTTCTCAATCAAACAAGTACCCCAAAGCGAAAATAAAAAAGCAGATGCGCTCAACAAAATTGCCTCAACAAGCTTCCCACACCTAGCCACGCAAGTTCTAATGGAAGTACTATCCAAGAGATCGACTGAAGAAGCAGATACCCAATCGGTAGTAAAAGCTACATAGTATAACTAGATGACCCGAATATATAACTTCTTATAGGAAGGAACACTACCGGCAGAAAGAATAAAAGCAAGAAAATTGAAAACTAAAGCAAAACAATGTTGGAAATACGTTTTTACGTATTTAGAAAGGATCGGTCACTCCAATGAGATACATCTACTATGGGCTCGTGATCTAGTAATGTAACAATATAACCCATAAAGCCCACATGTAGGGTGAGCTATATATACCCCCTCCTAGCATGTTAGGAGGGGTTGGTTCTCACATTTCATAAGCTAATATTACATTTTCTCTTTAAAAAAACCCACAAGAACCACGTGATTCTATCATATAATGTTCTCATCATTCCGATCAAACGTCGTAAATTACTAATCTTGTGAATACATTATCATATATGATCTTTTCACGTGATAAGTACCTTACACTTGTGTTTAAAAGGTATTTAATTTACATTTCAAGTACACCCATTAATTTGATGAGGAGCTTGTGAAAATCTTGAATATAATTGGATTTGTATTTTTCTTCCCAAATTTTCTTAAAACTTCTTTAAATCAATTGATATTAAAAACATCGATTGGGTTAATATTTTTAATATGGGTGAGAAAATGTAATTTAATATGAGAAACGGCTTATCACAAATGTTTTGACTTAATGTGCTGGCTCATCCCAACATATGCGAAATGCTTTCGAATATTGCGGCATATGTTATGAGGATCAAAATGGATTTGTATTTCAAAATGGATTTCATGGTGACGTGTACTTACCCACAACCCATGTATTTCATGATGGTGACGATTCTGGTGAAATAAGGATGGTAGGATAGTTTAAGTCCAATGATTCTTCTAAAACTTGAGGGATCTTCCCAAGGAAATTCCATAGCTAGAAATAGTAGTCCTCGGGAAAGATGGAGAAAGATGGTGAACGTAGCGGAATGCCGACCAAGTACTTAAGTTAGCACTGGAACAATCACAACAAGGTTCTAGTTATGACGTATTGGTAAGCATTGAAGGGGTTGAAGAATGAACAAGAATTGTAAAGATAAAGGGTCTAAAGAAAGAAGCCCTCCTTACAACTTAGGCAGAAACCGGGTCAACACATATTCTATTGAGATCATTTTTAATGATGCTTGATATTGAAGATAGACATCATGGACCCAGTGATGCAATGCACAACCCATACCAGCTAACTCAGATATCTCTCAAAAGGTATTTGTTTTAATCACAAGGAGAGAACACATTATCTATCGATTTATTCACTCCAAATATATGGATATTGAAATGGCGTCACTCCTCTCCATCCTTCGATCACTAAATAATCCAAAATGTACGATCGAGTCTAGAGCCATTTGAGATCATCAAATATCTTATTAGGACACATTTTTCAAGGAAAGGAAACATGCTCAAGACTAAAGTCAAAGATCAAATCAACGAATTCACAAGAACAAGATCAAAGACTCAAGGATAGTATGCTAGGTTTAAGATTTTGTAAAATGGTGTGACCTCCCTTGGGGGGAGATTGTTGGAAATACGAAATTCCAAAGAAAGTCTCGATCACATCATAGTTGGCATAATTAGCTAAAGATTACGAGCTATAGACTATTTAGGACTTTGTCTCTTTGAGCGACCTCTATTACAGGGAGATTGTTGGAAATACGTTTTTACGTATTTAGAAAGGATCAGTCACTCTAACGAGTAACATCTAGTATGGGCTCGTGATCTAGTAATGTAACAATATAACCCATGAAGCCCACATGTAGGGTGGGCTATATATACCCCCTCTTAGCATGTTAGGAGGGGTTGGTTCTCACATTTCATAATCTAATTTTACATTTTCTCTTTATTCTCTCCAACCTCTCTCTACTTTCTCTCTCTAGTTCTTCATCTATCTATCTCTCTTATAATCATTCTAAGGTTAGGATAATTCAAGGATTATGTAGAAACTAGAAGGGGGGTTGAATAGTTTCTCATTGGTTTATCTCCTAATTAAAATTCCTTTCAATTAGGTGTGTGCTAAAACTATCTTTTACTTGAAAGCTAGTTGCATAATGATTAGGTTCAATTCTAGTGCATTAAAAATAAGTAGTAAGTTTCATGATAATGAATGTAAGTAATGTGTAAGGAAAGAAACAACCTAGTAGGAAGACACTAAGATTTATAGTGGTTCGGCAACGAGGCTCTATCCTCGTTCCTACTCCACTCTTCGAGTACACCTTACTCTATATTTCCAATATATCCACAAGATCCCTTCTTGGGGGAGAAAACCTTACAACGTCGCTTACATTATTGTCTAACACTAAGCAAAATGTCGAGACCTAATCTTAGCTAGGACCAATCTACACAACGTCGCCCACTTCACCATTTTACGACACAAGGCTAGATGTCGGGTACTAATTGATAGGTGTGAAAACACCCATCCTTTTACCACTTATTTCTGGCTAAAACGAGACCAAAACGCGTATTTAATATCATTTGTTTGGAATTATGCGTGGTTTTTGTGTTTATTGTGTTTTCAGAGTTAACCGGATGAATATTGAAGAAAACATGGGATTGCACGGGCTTTATGGAAGAAAAAGACTCAAGACGAAGTCTATTATCCAAGAGATGCAAAAGATTTGAAGTCAATGGGCCTATTTGAAGATTTATCGAAGAAAAGGACCAAAGACTGAAGATTTGCATATGTCGAAGAAACTCAAGTCTATTAAACGAAGAAATTAAAAGACGAGTTGAATTTAATCGTCGACAAATCCCGAATCAGAATCGAAAACGTCGACTTTTCTGAAAAGACGAGAAGACAAGAAGAAAAGGAGAAAGCCCACTTCACCAACCAACCACTATCCTATAAATAGAGAACCCCTTACACTTTGTGTGGGAGTTTTTTTGATTCCCAGTTTCTTTTTCTTTGTTTCGTAGGAAAGAAGCCAACACCATTAAGGTGTTAGTGATTTTTCATTTTGTTGAATCCTTCATCTTGTAAGCTTTTTAATCTTTCCCTTTGTTTTTTTAACATTAATCTTTCAATTTAATCCTTCCATTAATCTTGTTCATCTTCATCTTTTTGTTTTAAAGTTCTAAAGTTCTTATTTGGTTGATTTGATCTTCTAAAGTTAGCGGGTTTTGTGTTTTTATTGTTGAGATTTGATGTTTATGGTTAGTAGATGATTGCTGATTAGTTTTGTTCAAGTTTTGGTTAAAAACTTGGTTAATTTTTGGTAAAATCGTCTTTCCCTGTTTTTTGTCTGCTACTGTTCTTCGTCCCCAGTTATTCCGCATCAAGCTCTTTCATCCGGAATATTGGATATTCCGGATCAGTTACTTATTCCGAGTAAAGCATTGTTTAAGTTTATTCCGAACCAAAACCTTTCATCCGGAATATTTTATATTCCAGATCGAACCTTATTCCGCATCACCCATTTATTCCGAGTAGCACCTTATTCCGGATCACCTATTTATTCCGGATAGAACTTTTAGTCCGAGTAGAACTTTATTCCGAGTAGAACTTTATTCCGGGTAGAACTTTATTCCGAGTAGAACCTTTATTCCGCATAAATCGTTTATTCCGCATGGAGCTTTTATTCCGGATAAACCTTTTATTCCGAATGAACTATTCTTATTGATTATTCCGAATAGAGCATTTCTTCAGTTATTCCGCATCAACAACATTATTCTGAATCAAGCTTTTATCTTGGATATTCCGAATCAAGCAACTTTTTCAGCAAGGTTATTCTACTGTTTAATTGTTTTATAGTTTAATTTTAATTCAAGTTTTATTTTTATTGATTAACTGCTTCTAGTTTATTTTTAATTACTTCACTCATTAACATTTTAGTAGAATAGAAAACCAAACCCTTTATTTGTCACCAAGAACAATCATTCCACTTTGAGCTGTGATCAATTCGAGAAGATTCCGAGAGATTAATCTGAACCCATAAACCACTTGTATCAAATGGCGCCGCTGCCGGCTCTTCTCGTTAAGATTAACAGTTTTTTGTGAGAACTTGGATTTTGGGATCCGTTCATCGTGAACGTTACTTTTTCATAAAAACTTTCAAAAACCCTAAAAAATATAAAATTTTTAACAATCCTAAAGTAAAAAACATAAAAAAGACAAAAATATTTCTTTTTTTTGCTTTGTTAGTTCTTTTGCAGGTGCATGCGTACACGATCAACGTCTTATCAAGAGCCCGAGCCTCTCGAAGACTTAGACATGGCCGGTGTACACAACAACAATAACAATCCACATCAAAACAACAATAATAACAACAACAATAACAATCCACCTCACAACAACAATAATAACAACAAAAATGAACCTCTACCGGACAATCGCCCTATGATTGAACTGTTACAAGCACATGTGGAGGGCAACAATGATCCAATTGTCATACCCGCGATTGCAGCCAACAACTTTCAGCTCAAATCCGGCTTTATTCAGATGGTCTCTGCTCAACCATTCTTGGGGCGTACCATTGATGATCCTCATGACCACATCAAAAGATTCCTACAACTCACGAATACGGTCAAATTCAATGGTGTTTCATAATAGGTAATCCGTTTACAACTTTTTCCCTTTTCTTTAGAGGGACAAGCCCGCCATTGGCTTGCAAAGGAACCGCCACAAAGTATTCTGACGTGGACGGATTTGGAGACCAAATTTATCAATTACTTTTTCCCACCCTCTCGTACTACCACTTTGCGGAATGAAATCATTAATTTTGAACAAAAGTACGATGAGTCTTTTAGTGAATCTTGGGACCGTTTTAAAGATCTTTTAAGAAAGTGCCCACAACATGGTTTTACCAAAGTGCACCAAATCAATACTTTTTATAATGGTTTAAGCATGAATGACCAAGATTCACTAAACAGTGCCTCGGGGGGTAATATTTTGGTTAAGACTTCTAATGCCGCTTGGGATATTATTGAAAATAATTCTCGTGTGCAAACCAAGAGTGTTCGGACCAATGCCGCTTCTTGAATCGCTTGTTACCCACACCGCTAACAATACCAACATCATCAACGCTAAAAACGCTCAAGAGGCTCAAGTCAATGCTGTTAGCCAACCATGTGAAATATGCGGGGGTCCTCACTCTTACACCACTTGTACCACCACCCAAGAATATCCTTCTAAGAATGTTAATGCAACATACAGTACCTATCCTCCGGCCGCTTATCAAGCTCGTCCTCAAGGTGACCGCAACTTGCTTAGCTACCGCTCAAACAACTTTCTTACCCCGCCCGGTTTTCCTCCTAACAACCCAAACCAACAACAAAACCTCAATCGCCCTCCTCAACAACAACCTCTTGCACCATACCAACCACCTCACAAACAACCATATCCACCTCAAAGAAACAACCAAGTTTACCAACAACCTGCTTATCAACCACCCGCCTACAATGCTCCTCCCAACCAACCCACCGCATTACACCAAGATATTGGAACCTACATGAGGACTAATAATGTGATCGTGGACAATCTCCAGCGGTAAGTGCTCAACTTGAAAGCAGACATGGTGAAACAAGGGAACGATCTTCGAGCTGATATGAGAAACACTTTGCCAAGTCAAACGAATGACTTAAGGAACATGATGGCTGGTTTCTTCCAAGGTAATCAATCCTCTTCTTCGGGTACTCTTCCGAGTAACACCTTTGCGAATCCAAGAGGGGAGATGAAAGCAATCACCACTCGCAGTGGCAAAGGTACCAAGGAACCCGAGCTTCCTATACCTCCACCGGTGATTGTGACTAAGGAAAATGAGTCACCTGCTCCTATTCCTCATCCTTCTACTTCCCCAATTTCTCCACCTCTTACTTCTACCCCTCCTCCACCCAAGGATGTGAGTGATCCTACTATTCCAAATCCTTCCTCTTCTTCTGATATACCTTATCCCTCAAGGTTGAGGAAAGAGAAGCTCAAAAGCAAGGACGATATTCAGGTTTCAAACTTTCTCAAAATGTTTAAACAATTGAATTTCAACATCTCCTTCGCTGAGGCTCTCACTCACATGCCTAAATACACAAAAATGTTCAAAGATCTTCTTAGCGACAAGGAGAAGCTTCTTGATATTTCTAATACCTAACTTAATGAGAATTGCTCTGCGGTGCTTTTAAGGAAATTGCCAACTAAACTTGGTGATCCGGGTCGTTTCTTAATCTCTTGCAACTTCCCGTGAGGAGAGAATTGCATGGCCCTAGCCGATCTAGGTTCCAGTATTAACTTAATTCCCTTAAGCGTTTGGAAGCAATTATCTCTCCCTGAGCTAGTCCTCACCAAAATGACTTTGGAATTGGCTAACCGTACTGTTGCTTATCCAGTGGGGATAGCCGAAGACGTCTTTGTAGGAGTCGACAAATTCACTTTTCCTGCCGATTTCGTCGTGGTCGACTACGATATGGACCCTCGTGTGCCATTTGTTGATCCCAAACTTAGATCGATTAGCTTTGTGTATACGAGATTAGATCAAGTATAACACGTAGAGAAACCTTTGTTATATGCTTTGTGAATCTAAGTGTTATGCGGAATTTAACACTTAAACAAGAACACAAGATGTAAACAAAACTTTCACTTTGATTATGAATGTCGAACTTGCTTACAATGAAAGATGTTTACGAATGAAAACTTATATAAAACTTGATACTAAACATTAATCTAAAGGCCTTCTTTTATAGACTAAGAAGCCTTGTACAATAAGCTACGTATCAACTATTCTAGGTAAAGATAAACATAGAAAATACATTGTCGTTTCTATCCTTACTAGAAGTATTCTAGAATATAATAAACGTGTAGCTTATATCTTCCATCAGTGCTTGTCTTCAATCTATCAACGCTTGACTTTAACTTGTCAACGCTTGGGCTGTCAGCGCTCACTTTGTTCTTGTCAACGCTTGAGTTGTTCTTGTCAGCGCTCAAGTGATCTGGCCTTAATTTATTCCCAACAATCCTCCCCTAAACTTGATATCCACTCTTATGATCAAGTTTCTGAATAAGTATTAAGAACTTGGAGGAGTCTGACAAATCTTCTCATATTGGTAATAAATAAATGTGATCAAATTCTTTGCCACGTCACTTGTATAATCTATCTCCAGCTGAGTGTCCTTCATCTTTTCCAAAACAGCCTTGGATATGAAATATTGAGCATCCACAAGTAGATACTCAGCAAACTTTGTAGAACTCAAATGGTATACACCAGCAACTGAATATAACCTCCATTGAAGACCACTGAGGTCATCTTCAAGATCCTTCCATAATTCAGGATCTTCCTCATTTGTCCCACACATTCTTCTGAATGTGGTCCAAAGTTTTATTCCATTAGCTGAAGTTGGTGCTTCAGCCTCATACTTGGTCTCCAGCAACCTCCAAAGGTCCACCAAGTCTTCTCTATCACAACTTGCAAATAAAGATATGAGAGTGGTAAAAGTGTGTACCTCCTTACAAAATCTGCCAATCTTCCAGAATCCACATTCATCCTCATCATAACTCACAATTGGATTCCTGGAATCTAATGGTAACACTTGCACCATATCTGAAGCTTCTAATGGGGAGAGCTTGAGACTCTTTCTAATAACTGCTTCACTTGGATATAGTGGATTCATATCTTTTGGAAACTCAAGTGTAAATCCCTTCTTCACTGGCCTGGGAACTATCATAGCTTTCTTGATTTCCATCTCTTCTGCAAGTTGCTCCTTTCTTTCATCTGAAAGAAGTTTGAAAGTGTTTTCTTCCTGCACTTTCACCCAAATAGGATAAGCCCTATGTTCCAACTCATCAAATGTCAAAGCCTTTAACCTCTGATGTGTCCATCCAACTCCATGACATCTGAGCAACATAAAATAGAGCTCCCTTCTATCCCTTTTCAACTCAGAGAGAATATTACTTGCCTTGTGCTTCAAAATCACCTTACAATCCTTTTGAACTCTAAGAAGAAGCTCCAAACCCCATATTTGATCTGAAATGGTCAAGTCTGGATTATCCATACAGCTTTCTTCCCAAGAATTGTACATCTGAACCACCTCTGGCATGTCAAAGTCAACCTGCAACTTTAAATCTCTCAACTTTTCCCTGGCAAGCTCATCACCATACTCAAGCCTTTCTGGTTCTATAATCATCACACTTGAGTCTGAGCTAGCTTCATCACTTTCTTCTTCAGAAGTCACAACAAATGGTGACTTTTCTTTTTCACCTTGTTCCATCAATTGTTCAGCCAATCTTCTATCAAATTCAACTTGGGTTGCATCCTTTGGAACAATTTCTTCTACCAATTTACCCTTACCCTTATCTGATGGTGCAATGGTTGGTAAGGTAGATGGTAATACCTGAGTAGGAACTTCCTTGATGATAGATGATAACTGGAATACATCACCTTCATGTGCAGATCTGTCAACGCCCAAATTTCCTCTATCAGCGCCCAAAATACTTCTATCAGCGTCCAAATTTGCCTTGTCAATGCTCAAATATTTTCCCTCAGCGCCTTGTGTAACCTCTCTCAACATAGCTGTAAATGATAAATTTAGATTGGTTGGAGAGATTAAGGACATATCAAAACCTGTTTGTTCCTTCAAAGTAGTAAGAGCTTCAGCAACATCCATTGATTGACCATCTTGACTGCTCTTATCACTCAGATTTCTTCGATCTTCCTCCCCTTTGGAAGACTCCTCCATACCCCTCCTAGCATGATCACTCTCCAAAACAACAATCCTCTCCCTCAATTCCTTGAGTTCAAGGCCTTGTGAGCTGACAATTTGTACTAAGTCTGCATTTTGCTTTTGCAAGCTAATGCAGACTGCCGTCAATTCCAAAATAGTCATTGGTTCCAGTCTGCCCTCTTCTGAAATGGGAATTTGACCTCCCAAGTCAGGTTCATTGGGCATGGATGAGGGCTTAAGTATGGTGGGACTGCCTTGGCCAGCTTCTAAGCCAGAACCAATAGTCCCAGCCTCATCCAGGTCACCAGCCACACTTGTGGTGGTGGTTCTCTCTGCTTCATGGCTAGGACCACCAGAGGAGAACACTCCAGTAGTCCTTTGGCGTTTGATCAACCTATATTCAGGTGGTGTGGAAGATGGTGTGGAAGAATGGGTAGATGTGGGTTGGTTAAGGGGTGTTTGGGATTGTGATGGTTGGGTGTCAGCGTTGGAAATAGGCACATCAACACCAACATTTGATGTGTCATCGTCAAAGGGTTCTTGGTCTATTTGCATTTGTTCAGGTGAGGGTAAAGGTTCAGGAATAGGTTCAAGTTGTGGTTGAGGGTCAATTTGAGGTTGGGGGTCTGGTTGGGTTGTGCTGCTGCAATAACAGCAAGCATGGCTGGGGTTAAAGGTAAGTCTCTATGAGGTGGTGAATTCATCTTTGTAAAAATAGCTTTCTTTTGTTCAGGGATTTTATAAAAATCATTGTGATCCCTTGAACAATATCTTTGATCATCAAAAATCATTTGCAGAAAACGGGGATAAGCTAAAGTCATTTTTGTCCCCTTGTTTTTACACATCCCTTCAAGAATCATTTTAGAATAGTTATATTTTTGCCCTGTTGCAATGCACACAATAGCAGTTGCAATGGATCTATTGATCTCATTGTGTGCAGTACATTTGGGACTCAAACATTGAAGGAGAATGTGAATGAGGTACTTCCAGGCTGGGGGAAATTCCTGCTTATGGTACTTACTAAGAGTACCTTCATCAGGAATAGGATATCCCAAAGCCCTAAGCCCTTGTTCTATTTCATTTATGGGAAGGATGGTTATACCATCGGCATCATCAAGATGCAAGGCCTGGCGTACCAAGGCCTCAGTAACCACCCAAGACCTCCCATGAACAATAGAAGTTAATGTGGTCACTCCATTAACTGTTGAGGAACTAACAGTGTTCCAAAACTGCTTAATGTGTGTGACTGGAATGAGTGGTGCATGAGAAAGAGCATACCTTAAGGGGGATGCGTTCAAATACGCCACCATTTGTGTGTATTGAGGAAACAAATCATTATCAGCAACAAGATAAGCAATCATGTTGTGTTGAGACTTGAACCCCAAATCCAATTCTGCTGAGTTAAACCTTGGTGCCATTGAGGAAAGCTGTTAATTTGAAGTGTAGAATATGAAGGTTGATAAGAGAAAAGTGTTAGACAAGAATTATAGATACCCTGTTTTAAAATAGGAGCCAAATTTATAGGAGATAAAGAATGCATGTGATTGGCCCAAAAATAGGCAAAGATTTTCAAAAACTAATCATGAAAATATTGAAAAAGTTGTAAGTTATCTCATGCATTTAATGAAAGTAACAACTCCTAAAATTACGGCTTGAAAAAATGTCAAAAAGTAACAACTGGGTAGGTCCCATTGAGTGTCAACGGTCAAATATAACCTATCAACGCCCAACGGCTATAATCTTGTCAACGTTCGCCTAAAGCCATGTCAGCGTCCAATTTGGTCACAACAACGCTTGGAAATTTCTTGTCAGCGTCCAAAAATAAAATTGTTTTAAAAAGTGAAAAATGACCTTAACAAGTAATTTATCCTAGAGAAGATAACCAAAAGCTGATAATTATTATACGGCGGCAAGCACTGTCCAGTTATGCACACTTGCATAAGCAAGATAGACATAACAGTCCTCTAGTGTCCCTTGCTAACCAAAATTCTTAACAACCAAGTTACCTTATAAAATCCTTGTTACTCCCAGGTAAATCCCATATCAAAATCATTCCCAAGTCTCCCAACAGACCACAACCAATTCTAGGCCAAAAATGTCTTGGCAGCATGCAAAGTTGATATACTATGCATGCTACAGTGCCTCATGGTTTAGTAAAACTAACCCATACTCACCTGTGGACATAATCTAGAATTGTGATAAGAGTATCATATGGATACCCAAAAATCCTAAAGGTTCCTAAAACCTCCTCTTAAACTATGATACAAAAAGTTTGCTAAAATCATGCATGAACATAAAAAATTTATGTCAAGATAGGAATGAAACATTCCAACCATCATACATAAATAAAAACTTGTCCAAATGCTTCTCCTTTGATCCATAAGCAACTCTGTATCCAATGGTATACTGCTAACACCATCTGCACATTTAGATTAAAAACCACAAAACTAACATTGTTGCTGACAACGCCCCGATAACACACAACAGCGTTGAAGGAAGCTTTGTCAGCGTTAGACAATTATATTGCTGACAATGTTGCAAAAACACTTATCAGTGTTCAAACAACCTTTGTCAGTGTTAGAAAAATATAGTGGAAAATCTAAATCATCAAGAAGACCAATAATAATAATGCATCATCCTGTACATACTTTTACAAAAAGAATCCAAAACACATATTTAAGTGAGATTAACCATTCCAATACTTGTTACCAAGTATTGAAATCTTCCAGTATCGAAAGGTTTAGTTAATAAATCTGACACATTTTCCTCAGTGTCAACCCTATCTGGTTGTATTAAACCTTTCTCAAAGCAATCTCTTATAAAATGGTGTCTAATTTCTATGTGTTTAGTTTTAGAATGATGCACAGGATTCTTAATGATGCATAAAGTACTATTATTGTCAACAAATATCTTAGTATGCATGAAATTATACCCATAATCCAACAGCTGGTTCTGAATCCACAACACTTGACCACAACATGCTGCTGCAGCCACATACTCTGCTTCAGTTGTAGAGTTAGCCACCACTGTTTGTTTCTTGCATTGCCAAGATATTAATCTGCTCCCAAGAAACTGACATCCACCAGTTGTGGATTTCCTATCAAACTTGTCACCTCCATAATCACTATCTGAATATGCAATCAGCTCCAATGGTGAATCCTTTGGGTACCACAAACCAAGATTAGGGAAACATCTTAGGTACCTAAAGATCCTCTTCACAGCATAAAGGTGACATTCTTTGGGAGTCACTTGATGACGTGCACAAGCACATACAGCAAACATGATATCAGGTCTGGAAGCAGTAAGATACATCAAGGATCCAATCATGGATCTATAATGCCTGACATCAACATCTTTCCCATCTCCAATCTTTCCCCAAGGGTGTTCTCTATCCGTAGGAGTAGAAGCCCTCTTTTCATGTGGAGAAAAGCCAAACTTCTTCAAGATCTCAGCAACATATTTGTCCTGGGAGATGAAGATACCATCTTCTTTCTGCTGAACTTGTAAACCAAGAAAGAAGTTCATCTCCCCCATAGCACTCATCTTGAATTTGTCTGTCATAATCTTGGAGAAATCCTCACTCATCTTTGGATCAGTAGACCCAAAAATGATATCATCAACATAGACCTGCACAAGCAACACATCTTTGCCTTTCTTCTTTGTAAATAGTGTCTGATCTATGGTGCCCCTCTTGAATCCATTGTCCACCAAATATGTAGACAAAGTACCATACCATGCTCTAGGGGCTTGATGAAGGCCATACATAGCCTTTTTGACTCTATACACTTTATCTGGATGCTCTGGATCCTCAAAACCAGGAGGTTGCATGACATAAACTTCCTCAACAATGGTGCCATACAAGAATGCACTCTTCACATCCATTTGATAGACTGTGAAGCCCATGCAAGATGCATAGGCTAGAAAATCCTAATAGCTTCAATCCTTGCAACTGGTGCAAAGACTTCCTCATAGTCTATCCCCTCCTCTTGTGTATAACCTTGAGCCACTAACCTTGCCTTGTTTCTGACCACAATACCTCTTTCATCTCTTTTGTTCCTGAGAACCCATCTTGTCCCTATAGGTCTGACATATCTAGGACAATCAACCAGCTCCCAAACATCCTGAATTACAAATTGGTGAAGCTCATCCTGCATTGCTTCCACCCAACTTGGTTCTTTGAGAGCATCAAATATCTTCTTGGGTTCTTCTTGTGACAGAAAACATGCAAACAAACATGCTTGCACAAGAGGGGTATCCACCTTCTTGTGAATATTGGCAATAAATCCACCAAGACCTTGATGGGATCTTCTTGTCTGAACTGGAGTCATAACATCACCAATGATCTGAGATGGGGGGTGATTCTTCATTGTGGAAGTGAGAACCCCTCCTTCAAAAAGTCTGGTGTCCTCAACCTCATGCTCCATGTTGCCAATGTCTTCTTCATCAGACTCTCTTTGATCAACAGGAATCTCTTCATAAACCCTGGAAGGTCCTCCTTGTTCAAAAGTGGAAGAGAAAAGATGTGCAAAGGTGTTGTCAACGTCTGAACCTTGTTTGTCAGCGCTTGGGCTAACAACGCTTGAACTGTTGTTGTCAACGTCTGAGCCATCAACGTCTGAATTGGTCTTGTCAGCGCTAGATTTGCCTTTGTCAGCGCCTGAAGAACCATGCATGTTTGTATCTGGTGGTATTTGGAGACCACCATTACCTTGTCCAGCAGCAGCAGCAGCAGCAAAAGCATCTGTCCAAATGGGAATTGTGACATATTCAAATGTAGGAGATGCCTTTTCTGCTTGTGATCCAACCCTCTCATTAACCTGTGTACCTGAAACATCAACAATTTGTTCTTCCACAACATTTGAAGTTACCTTCACAATGTCTGGATTATTGACAGGCATATAATTTAAAGTTCTAGATAAGGGTTCCAAATCAAACAACCAATTAGGACCACTCTCAGGATCACTAGGTTTATTCTCTAAGAACCTAACATGTACTCTTTCAACAATCCGTTTGTCCTCTTTAAGATAAACCCTATAACCCTTGCTCTGGACTGAATACCCCATGAAGTAACCTTCATCACCTTTTGCACTAAATTTCCCTAAGGCATCACTAGTGTCTAAGACTACTACATGACATCCAAAAGGTCTGAGAAAACCAATATTAGGTTTTCTTCCCCAAAGTAACTCATAAGGTGTCTTGTTCTGAATTTCGTTAACCAATGCTCTATTTTGCACATAGCATGCTGTATTAACAGCCTCAGCCCAAAAGGCTATGGGAAAATGAGCATCAGCCAACATGGTTCTGGCTGCTTCAATTAGGGTTCTATTTTTCCTTTCAGCAACCCCATTTTGTTGTGGGGTTCTAGCAATACTGAATTGCCTAGTAATTCCCTTCCTGGCACAAAAATCATCTAGCTTCTTGTTCCTAAATTCTCCACCATTATCACTCCTAAGCATCTTAACCTCATTGCCAGACCTTTTCTCAATTTGAGTGATAAATTCAATAAGAACATCTGCTGTGTCACTCTTCATAGCTAGAAAGAATGTCCAAGTAAACCTAGAAAAGTCATCAGTGACAACAAAACAATATGACTTGCCATTCAAACTTTCTATATTTGTTGGACCAAAGAGGTCCATGTGAAGCATGTGAAGAGGTCTGGAACTAGTATGCACCTGCTTGGACTTGAATGAGACCTTGTGCTGCTTGCCTTTAAGACATGCAACACAAGAGTGGTCATTGTGGAAGGCCTTCTCAGGCAAACCATCAACTAAACCAAGCCTCACAAGTCTATTTATATTTTTAAAATTTATGTGCCCTAGTCTCCTGTGCCACAAATTACTTTCATCTACTGAGGCCTTAGTATAAAAACAAGACATATTTGCATTCACTTTAATCCCATTTAAATTCACATTATATATGTCCTTATGCCTAGGTGTTCTATACTCAATGTACTTCTAATCAGGGATCTTAAAATCCTTGCTTAACACCAAACACTCAGTATCAGCGAAAAGAACCTTATTTTTGTTATCACACACTTGTGATACACTAAACAGATTATAATCCAGTTCTTTTACCAGGAAGACATTCTCAAAACGTAGATTATTGGTGAGAAGGGTTCCTTTGCCTGTAATGGTGCCGTAGCCCCCTCCAAAGTATACCTTATCACCATCTTTAATAGGAGTGAAGTTCGTCAGATAGTCTTCCTTTCCTGTCATGTGCCTTGAGCATCCACTATCCCAATATCCATAATCATTGATCTGCTTTTGAATGCCCTGCACATAAAGAAAACAAATTAGTTTTCTTTGGGAACCCAAGTCTCAGAAGACTTGGGTTCATCTGGTTGTTCAATAAGAACAGACTTAGTTCTCACAACAACCCCATTCTCATCCTTTTTAGGATGAAAAACCCAGTTAACCCCAATTGGTTTTGTAATGACCTTAGAAATGTAATTAAATCTATTGCAAGTCATTGAAATTCCATTATTATTAGGGTTTTGATCTTTCTTGGGTATCCATGTTAAGCTTGAAGAAGCTTTAGACCCCTTACCTTGTGGTTGCAAATATTTAGGTCTGATCACGTTTCTGTCAGCGTTGGATTTTGTCCTGTCAACGCTGAAATTACCCTTGTCAGCGTTGAACCTAGGGTTTGCTACAGGAACCCATTGCCTATTTGACCAGGTGTTTGTATTTTGAAAAGGTCTTTGTCCATGAGTGTTAGACCTTCTAGAGAAGAATGGGGCAGGTCTAATCACTTGTGGACTTTGCTGCACACAAGGTCTGGGTCTGACAACGTTTGACTTCCTAACAACGTTGACTTTCTTCCTATCAGCGCTGAAATTGTTCCTATCAGCGCTGGCTTTGGGAGCGTTGACACACTTGTATGCCAAATGTGAAAAGCTACCACAAGTATAACAGGCTTTCTTAGACACACTCTTAGGTCTAGAAGCGAAGAAACCTGTTCCATGATTGTTAACTTGGCTCTTGGGTGACCTATTATTTCTATACATCTCTGCATATTTAATGGTAGGTCTTCTAACAGTGTTTGAGCCTAGGTCAACAGCTTTACCAGTAACTGGGTGAGTAACCTAAATGGGTGGTGATTCATTGGGACTTTCACATAGCAAACCTCCCTTAACAAATAAAGTAGGGTTAGATTTCTTCCACTCATTTAGGTCAGTCAGTTTTTGTTGATACTCTTCTACTAGAGTGACAACTCTTGGTGGAGGAGAGAATTCCTCTTCTTGGCATTCTGGTATACCAGTCCAAGACAAATCCTTTCTAAGGACACCATAGAAGTCACCAGCTGGTGGTGGAACCAGAGAGTAATCATTCATTCCAATCCCAGTCATGTCCTTAGGATCCCTTTGTTTAGCTACACAGTCTCCTAGGGTTTGGGTGGCTATATCAAATCTTTGAATCTTGAGGTCAACATTATCTTTATTCTTAATGGCCTCATCTAACTTAGCCTGTAGGTCTCTATTGACCTTTGTCATGATATTTCTAATATCCATACTACCCTCTAGCTCATGTTTTAAGATATTTATCTTATCTTTTAAATCAAATTCCATTAATACTTGGCTTTTTACAACCAAATATAAAATTTTGAAGTCCCAAGTCTTTTCGAATTGAAAACCGGTCTTAAGTGCGACTCAATCGTCTTTTGGTGAATCAAGAGAATGGATTGGTTTGTTTATTTTTAACTAAAAGCAAGAAATTAAAGTGTCGTTGAGTAAATGGAAGAATTAAGATTAATTTTAAATGACGAGCAAAATAAAAGGTAGCTAAACATAAAGATAAGATTAGAAAAATGCTTAAACACTTAATAAAACCAACACTTAGAAAATATCTCAAAATAAAAACTTAATAAAAAAGTACTATAAGAAAGTAAGATCGGAGTAAACCAAAACAAGCTAAAAGAACCCCCCGATCGGAATGTATTCCGATCGGTTGATCGGAATATGGGATGGGGACACAATCGGAATATACCAAAAATAGAACCAATCGGAATAACCTCTAAGACTCCCAATCGGAATAATTGATTAAGCACAATCGGAATGTTTGAAATCTCATCAATCGGAATAATGCAACTGGGCGTGGTCGAAAAGCCAAAACCCTAATCCGATCGAGGGTGATCGGAATGAGGGGTGTTCAATCGGAACACACAAAGCCCTCTTCCGATTGATCAATCGGAAAAAGTGAGGGTGTTGATCGGAATGGCTGCAGTTGGAAGGGACCAATCGGAAAGGGGTTTTGAACCCTTTCCTAAAATTGTGGAAATCGGAAAAGCTAGGTAATAAGCTAAAGTTATAAGCTAATACCCGAAACTTATCAATCCAAATACTTAACCGAATCAAATAAGCACTTTAATCAACTTATCTAACTCGAAATCAAACAACTTTTTAGATTAAACAATAAAAACATAAACTTTTTAATAAAACTTTTTAATAAGAAAAATAAGCTAATCATAAAAATAAGCCAATAAGCACAAAAGTCTTAAAGCTTAATCAAATGAAAACTTATAAAATGATCAAAAGATTAACTTTTAAGCACGAAATCAATTAGAACAACACGGATCTTATGATATACGCACCAAAATCAATCTAAAATCTAAGAAAAGTAGAATGAGATTAAGGAATAAAAGCTTAAAATGAACTTGATTAATAAAAATAAACAATACAAAGTGTTTAATCTTGAAAGATTAAAAGAAAAAGATGAACTAGTGAGAGAAAGTTTAAGACTTTCTCTCTCTAAAACTAGAGAAAACTAAGAAAAAGTAAAAATTAACTAAAAACTCTAACCACCCTCCTAATGACTATTAGGAGGGTATTTATAGGGAATGTGGAAGGAGTGCATGTGTTGCATCTTCTCTCTTGCTTTCTTCACGTTTTCTCGACTCGACTTTAATTCTTCGTCTTCGTTGTCTCGGGATTTGAACTTGTCTTTTAATTTTCTTCTTAAGTTCTTCGACTTCGTTAAACTTCCGTCTTTTGACCTTTTCTTCTATAAATCTTCAGAATAGGCCTTGGACTTCCGTTCTTTTTGCACTCTTGATCTTTTGACTTCGTCTTTTCCCATTTTCTTCGATAAAAGCCCGTGAAATCCCGTGTTTTCTTCCTTTTTCATAATTTGGTCCTAAAACACAATAAAAACACAAACCACGCATAATTCCGACTTTTACGACATAAATCACACGTTTTGGTCTTGTTATTATTGGAAATAAGTGGTAAAAGGATAAGTGTTTTCACACTTATTAAATCCCCTACACTTGACCATTGCAATGCCCTCATGCAATGCATTAATTTTTAAGCACGGTTTACATTTTCCATCATAAATAACCCACCTTGGCCTTTATTAAATGCTAAACGTAAAAGATAGAAATAAGTAAAGAAATTAAAAACTTACATTGGGTTTTGGCGGCCATGAACGTTTATCATCCTCAAGTTTCACGTTCCCCATACCAAGCTTAAAAACGAGATCATTGTTATTATAAGTTAGCAAACTATCACGAACTCATGTGGGCCAATTATTCACTTAGACTCCCTTATTCCTAGGTGTATCTCTTATATTTTATTTTTGTCTTGAATGATCACGAGGATGCATTGTTTGACTTATTTCGATAGTTATTTAGTCCGAAAATAAGGTGAACGATTTAATCAATAGTTAGCTAAAGGACCAAATCTTTTAAAACTGCTTCTCGGGATATCAAAAAGTTCATATCTTGGCATAACTTGGTTCGCGATTTGAGACCTTTCTCGGGCCGATATTTGGTAGTGACTTCATACTTCGAATCTTCGAGAGACGTTCTTGAAATTATGGTCTTCTCTTTATAATAGGAATTTCTTCACTTGAAGTTTTTGAGAGATTCTTCATCTTTGGACCACGACTTCTTCATTTTTCTCCAATCTTTATTTTGGACTTTGATATACAACGATCCGCCTCCTTTTAGGACTTGGATCTATTTATCCTCATACCTTGTCAGGGTCTTTTCGGATAGACTTCTCCATGACTTTTGGGGAGTTCTTGCTTTTCGTCGTGTGTCTCGATCCTTCATATTGATTTTCGATAAATGATTCTTCACATCACTTTTGGATCTTTAGCAACAAAATGTAGCCCTCATGCCTTGTTAGGGCCTTTTTGGACTCGCCAATCTTCGCGCCCCGCTTCATAAGTTATGCCTTGGCTATGAACTCTCGTCATTACCGAGCAACTTTTAAACGACCTGGGGCTAGAAGCTAAGTAACCTTTTAAATCGTACAACCTTATTTATTAGCAGATTAATTTATTAACAAGCGGAGGGAGAATAGGCTCATAATTAACTCACATAAATTCACGGAAGAATACCGAACTTATAATTGACTCTATCATCTCTCGTTCTCCACAGTTTAAAATCTCAAGGAATGAGACTTGTGGATGCTTAGCCTATTAAATCAAAGTTTTGGGTTTTCGAGTCGCCTATAGGATCTTGCAAATTCTTGGACTTTTTCAAGTTTAGAAATCGCGTTTTAAAGTTCCCTTGATAAACGACTCTCTAGGGTCAATTATAGGAACTTGCGAAAAGTTCTTGTTCTTAACCCGTGAGAGTTAAGACTTTCGCGTTTTATAGCTCCCTATATAAAAGCCTAGCAAAACTTGACTTAAACACGTTAAGGATACTAGCTAGAGTAAACTTAGGTAAGTAAACTCGGGTTGAGTCAAAATGTTCACGACTAAGAAAAATCTAAAACCACTTTATTAAAAATTTATTTCTAGCAAAGGAAAAATAAAACTATACAACTAGGCCAAAATAGATTAAAAATTTTGAAAAATGTCGAAAAATCAAATTTTCCGGTTAAAATGAGGGCAATTTCATGGAAAAGACCACTTACTTCGATAGAAGTCCCCCCTACACTTGAGATAAACATTGTCCTCAATGTTTAAGCATGTGGGAGTAAACTCCCCTACACTTAGGACATTGTGCACTTTGTTTAAATCTTGCTAAGGAAAGGACAACTAAAGTGAATTCAATGTGAACATATAGAATATGAAATATTGAATCACAAGAGTTTAGGATAGAACCGGGAAGATGGAAACACGGTATCACGGTTCGTCAAAAGTCATCAAGGTGGATCTTTGAATCTTTAATCCCTGCATAGCACAAGAAACAAGACAACAAACATATGCGGGGCTCCCCTACACTTATTATGAAAGCAGTAAAGGATAGAACACGGGTTGCCTCCCGAGAAGCGCTTGTTTTTGTTCACCAAGTCATGAGCCTGACTCGACCCAATTTTAGTTCATGGGGAACGTGGTGAGGGATGGAATCATCTCCTGAGAGATGTCCTCACCAAAGTACAGCTTCAGACGCTGGCCATTCACCTTGAAATTGGGCCCATTCGGCTGAGAAAGCTCAATGGTCCCATATGGAAAGACTTTGGCGACGGTGAATGGACCAGACCAGCGGCTCTTCAACTTGCCAGAGAAGATCTTCAACCGAGAGTTAAAGAGTAGAACTTGATCACCAACGTGGAACTCTCGGTTCTTGATTTTAGCATCGTGGATAATCTTCGTCTTCTTCTTGTAGATCAGCGAGTTCTCATAAGCTTCATTCCTCAGTTCATTTAGCTCGTTGAGTTGAACATTGCGATGATCACCGGCTTTGTTGATGTTGAAGTTAGCCCACTTCAAGGCCCAGTGCGCCTTATGTTCCAGCTCGATGGGTAGGTGGCAGGCTTTCCCGTACACAAGACGATAAGGTGTACAACCGATCGGGGTCTTGTAAGCAGTACGGAAAGCCCACAGAGCATCATCTAACTTATCGGCCCACGCGGCACGATGCTCTCCCACAGTACGCTCCAAAATTCTCATCAAGCCACAGTTGGAAATTTCGGCTTGCCCATTGGTTTGGGGATGATATGCGGTGGAAAGACGGTGATTGACACCATACTTAGCCATGACTCTTGCAAATTGATCGTTGCAAAAATGAGTCCCGTGGTCACTGATGATAGCACGAGGAACACCAAATCGAGCGAAAAGCTGCTTCAAAAAGTTCACAACCACCCTCGCATCATTCGTAGGAAGAGCCTTAGCTTCAACCCATTTAGAGACGTAGTCGATGGCGACGAGGATGTACTTGTTCCCTTTGGAGGATGGAAATGGCCCCATAAAGTCGATGCCCCATACATCAAAGATTTCACATTCCTGTATGAAATTTTGAGGCATCTCATCCTTATGTGTGATCTTGCCTTGCCGTTGGTAAGCATCACAATGCTTAACCATTTCGTGAGCGTCACGATAAATGGTGGGCCAGTAGAATCCAGAATCAAACACTTTCTTAGCGGTGTAGTTGGGACCAAAGTGACCACCGGTGGGTCCTTTGTGGCAAGCTTGGAGGATGTCAAAAGCTGCCGGTCCGTCAAAACATCGACGAATAATCAGATCAGCACACTGTTTGAATAGATAAGGGTCATCCCAAAAGTAAGTCTTAACATCATTCAAGAACTTCTTCTTTTGTTGGGATGTTAACCCTTGGATGAGAATACCACCCGCTAAGTAGTTTGCAATGTCCGCAAACCACGGGGTGCCATCAAGATTGAGATTTATAGACATTAAGGTCTTAAGGGGGAAAGAGTCATTGATCTCTTTGTTCGGATGATCCCCCTGATATGGATCCTCAAGTCTGCTCAGATGATCCGCGGCCAGGTTTTCGGCTCCCTTCTTGTCACGAATTTCAATGTTGAATTCTTGAAGGAGCAAAACCCAGCGAAGAAGTCTTGGCTTAGAATCGTTCTTGGTCATCAAGTACTTCAACGCGGAATGGTCCGTGTATACGATGGTGGTGGATAAAACAAGATAGGGGCGAAATTTCTCAAAAGCATAGACAACAGCTAAAAGCTCTTTTTCGGTTGTCGTATAATGCAATTGAGCCCCTGTCATTGTTTTGCTAGCATAGTGGATTGGTTGGAAGTGTTTATTCACTCTTTGGCCCAAAACCGCACCAATAGCAAAGTCGCTAGCATCGCACATCAATTCAAAAGGCAGCTCCCAATTAGGGGTAACCAAGACCGGTGCCTTAGTTAGCTTATCCTTGAGAAGATTGAAGGCTTCGAGAAACTCTTTAGAAAAGATAAAAGGAGTATCTTTTTCCAAGAGGTGGGTCATCGGGCGAGCGATTTTAGAGAAATCTTGAATGAATCGACGATAGAAACCCGCATGACCCAGAAAACTTCTCACACCCTTCACGGTTGAAGGTGGAGGTAATTTGGCTATGACATCTACTTTAGCACGGTCGACTTCAAGATCGGCTTTTGAGATTTTGTGTCCTAGGACAATGCCTTCTTTTACCATAAAATGGCATTTTTCCCAATTCAGAACAAGGCGAGTGTCTTCGCACCGCTTAAGCATACGTTCCAAATTGGCAAGGCAAGAAGAAAAGGAATCCCCGAGGACCGAGAAATCATCCATGAAGACTTCCATGGTTTGCTCAACCATGTCATGGAAGATAGCCAACATGCACCTTTGGAAAGTCCCGGGGGCATTGCATAAGCCAAAAGGCATTCGTTTGTAAGCAAAGGTGCCATAGGGACAAGTGAATGTTGTCTTCTCTTGATCTTGGGGATCGATGGGTATTTGAAAATAACCCGAGAAACCATCAAGAAAGTAGTAATATTCATTACCAGCTAAACGTTCAAGCATTTGGTCCATAAAAGGTAGAGGGAAATGATCCTTTCTCGTGGCATCATTGAGTTTGCGGTAGTCTATACAAACTCTCCACCCAGTAACGAGACGGGTAGGAATCAACTCGTTGTTTGCATTGGGCACAACGGTGATTCCGCCTTTCTTAGGCACACAATGGACTGGACTAACCCATGGTGAATCCGAAATAGGGTAAATCATACCCGCATCAAGAAGTTTGATAACCTCTTTTTTGATGACTTCATGTATTTTAGGATTCACCCTTCGTTGGCTTTGAATAGTGGGCTTAAAGTTGTCCTCCATGAGAATTTTATGTGTGCAGAAGTGAGGATCAATTCCACGGATGTCGGAGATTTTCCAAGCGATAGCTCTTTTATGCTTCTTCAACACAGCGACAAGTCGGGCTTTTTCGTCTTCTTGCAGATCCTTTGCGATGATGACCGGTAGCTTCTCGTCGTCGTCCAGAAAAACGTACTCATGATGAGGCGGTAGGTCCTTAAGCTCAAGAGTGGGAGGATTCTCAATAGATGGTGAAGCTAACGATGGATCATCATTAGTCACCTCTTTAGGAGCAGGAGGAGAAAACGGGTCCTCATTGAGAAGTCTCTCAATAGTACTAATGTCTTCATCCCAATTGGTGGACAAATTATCATACTTAATATCGAGAGGACCCAAGCTAGCATCGAAATCATCCAAGTCAATTTCTCCAAAAGGAGTCAATGCGGGAGCAATTGAGGCAACGGTCTCAACATTGGGTAGAGAAGAAAGAGTACTTTTGCAAGCATCATGAAAATGTTCTTCACAAGCCTCATCGAGAACATCAATAGCATTAACACTCTCATACGAATAAGGTTGCTTAGAAAGCTTACCCATGTTGAAGACAATTTTATCGTCACCAACTCTCATGATTATTTCGCCCGCGGCTACATCAATGAGAGTGCGACCGGTCCTCAGAAAGGGACGTCCAACGATTAATGGAACACGGGGATCCATCTCGTAGTCAATGACAACAAAATCCGCTGGGAAGGTGAATTTGTCGACGCCAACAAAGACATCTTCGGCTATCCCCACTGGATAAGCAACCGTACGGTTGGCTAATTCCAAAGTCATTTTGGTGGGGACTAGCTCGGGAAGAGATAATTGCTTCCAAACACTTAAAGGCATTAAGTTAATACTGGCACCTAGATCGGCTAAGGCCATGCAATTCTCTACTCCCGGGAAGTTGCAAGGAATCAAGAAGCGACCCGGATCACCAAGTTTGGTGGGCAATTGCCTTAAGAGCACTGCGGAGCAGTTCTCATTAAGTTGGGTCTGAGCAATGTCAAGAAGCTTTTCCTTATCACTTAGAAGATCTTTAAAAATCTTAGCGTATTTGGGCATGTGAGCGAGAGCCTCGGCAAAGGAGATGTTAAAATTCAATTGTTTAAACATTTTTAGAAAGTTTGAAACTTGAATATCGTCCTTGCTCTTTTGCTTCTCTTTCCTCAACCTTGAAGGATAAGGTATATTGGATGAAGAAGAAGGCTTTAAGGGAATACGATCACTCACAACCACGGGTGGTGGGGAAATGGGGATAGAAGGTGAAGGAGGTGAAGAAAGTTGCTCGTTTTCCTTGTTCACAATCACGGGTGGAGGTGTAGGAAGCTCGGGTTCCATATAACCTTTTCCACTACGAGTGGTGATTGCTTTCATCTCCCCTCTCGGATTTGCAACGGTATTACTCGGAAGAGTACCCGAAGCAGAGGGTTGATTACCTTGGATGAGCGAACCAATCATATCACGAAGGTGAAGAGCTTGATTATTAAAAGAGTTTTGCATGTTCGCATTAATTGCATCGCTGTGTTTGGCCATGTCATTCCTTAGCTCGGCTCGAATATCGTTCCCTTGCTTTGCCATTTCTCCCTTCAAGTTGCGGACTTGACTCTGAAGATTCGTCACCAACTCCCGATTAGTCTTCATGAATGTCTCGACATCTGGATTCACTGCCATCGGTTGATTGAGAGGTGGAGCCTGGTAAGCTTGAGAATTTCCTTGAGTTGGGTATGGGTTTCTTTGGGATTGATATTGATTGTTTGCACGAGGTTGTGATTGATTGTAGCTTTGTTGTTGGTTTTGGTTTGCAGGAGGAAAACCGGGAGGAGCAAGAAAATTGTTGGAGCGATAACTTAGCAAGTTACGGTCTCCTTGAGGGCGGGCTTGATAGCCTCCCGTGGGATAAGTACCGTATGCTGCGTTAACGTCTTCAGAAAAATTTCCGTGAGTAGATGGACACTCATTGTAGGAATGAGGACCACCACATGTGTCACAAGAAATAGCAACGGCTTTAGCTTGTTGAGTTTGGTTAGAAGTCAAAAGTTGGAGACTTTTGTTAATATCAAGAATAGCACGTTCCAAAACAGACGAGTTGTTGGTGGAAGAAGTAGATGAAACATTGACTCTCTGATTAGATCTTGAGGATGCGGAAGAATCCCAATTCTTGTGGTGAGTAGTCATGTTTTCAATCAACTCTCGACACTCCTCCGGTATCCTTTTCATAAAAGTACCACCGGCGGCGGCATTGATCGTGTCACGATCACGAAAAGTGAAACCATTGTAAAAGGTGTCAATGAGAGTGACGGGGAGCATATTGTGATTAGGACAGCGGTCGATCAAATCATTGTAGCGTTCCCAAGCATCGAAAAGCGATTCATCATTCTCTTGCATAAATCCACTGATTTGGTTACGAAGGCTAGTGACCATGGATGGGGGAAAGTAGCGCGATAAAAAGCGTTGAGTCATGTCATTCCACGTATGAATAGAATTCTTAGGAAGACGGTCAAACCATTTTTCGGCATAGTGAGAAAGCGAGTGTGGAAAAAGTTGGAGGCGAAGGTCATCCATAGAAACACCGGAGCACTTCATGCTTTGGGTCATGGTAATGAATTTGTCGAGGTGTTTGTTGGCATCATCATCCGGAATTCCACGAAACGGGTTCGTTTGCACTTGCTGGATCATGTGATGCTTCAACGAAAACTCCTGAGCCGTTACGTGCATTGGCGCAATCGGGCCTCCACGTCCGTTCATGGTTGGTTGGCACAATTCCTCCATGGTTCGTAAATCAGGTAGAAGGACATTGTTGTTGTTGTTGTTGTTGTTGTTATTCAAATTTTGTTGAGGTGGGTGATTATTGTTGTTATTAACACCAGCCATATCTAAATCTTCAAGAGTCTCGGGCTCAGAATAGTTGGAAGATCTAGTACGCATACACCTGCAGAAGAAAAATATACACAAAGAGAATATCTATATAATCTTTTTGGTTTTTATAGGTTTTTTAATGTTTTTGTATTTTTTAAGAGTTTTATATTTTTTATGGATTTTTGGAAATTTTTATAGCAAATGAAAATAACGTTCAAAGAACGGATCCCAAAATTCAATGCGTCTCTCACTAGAAACCGTTTATCTTAACGAAAAGAGCCGGCTGCGGCGCCATTTAATACTTGGCTTTTTACAACCAAATATAAAATTTTGAAGTCCCAAGTCTTTTCGAATTGAAAACCGGTCTTAAGTGCGACTCAATCGTCTTTTGGTGAATCAAGAGAATGGATTGGTTTATTTATTTTTAACTAAAAGCAAGAAATTAAAGTGTCGTTTAGTAAATGGAAGAATTAAGATTAATTTTAAATGACGAGTAAAATAAAAGGTAGCTAAACATAAAGATAAGATTAGAAAAATGCTTAAACACTTAATAAAACCAACACTTAGAAAATATCTCAAAATAAAAACTTAATAAAAAAGTACTATAAGAAAATAAGATCGGAGTAAACCAAAACAAGCTAAAAGAACCCCCCGATCGGAATATGGGATGGGGACACAATCGGAATATACCAAAAATAGAACCAATCGGAATAACCTCTAAGACTCCCAATCGGAATAATTGATTAAGCACAATCGGAATGTTTGAAATCTCATCAATCGGAATAATGCAACTGGGCGTGGTCGGAAAGCCAAAACCCTAATCCGATCGAGGGTGATCGGAATGAGGGGTGTTCAATCGGAACACACAAAGCCCTCTTCCGATTGATCAATCGGAAAAGTGAGGGTGTTGATCGGAATGGCTGCAGTTGGAAGGGACCAATCGGAAAGGGGTTTTGAACCCTTTCCTAAAATTGTGGAAATCGGAAAAGCTAGGTAATAAGCTAAAGTTATAAGCTAATACCCGAAACTTATCAATCCAAATACTTAACCGAATCAAATAAGCACTTTAATCAACTTATCTAACTCGAAATCAAACAACTTTTTAGCTTAAACAATAAAAACATAAACTTTTTAATAAAACTTTTTAATAAGAAAAATAAGCTAATCATAAAAATAAGCCAATAAGCACAAAAGTCTTAAAGCTTAATCAAATGAAAACTTATAAAATGATCAAAAGATTAACTTTTAAGCACGAAATCAATTAGAACAACACGGATCTTATGATATACGCACCAAAATCAATCTAAAATCAAAGAAAAGTAGAATGAGATTAAGGAATAAAAGCTTAAAATGAACTTGATTAATAAAAATAAGCAATACAAAGTGTTTAATCTTGAAAGATTAAAAGAAAAAGATGAACTAGTGAGAGAAAGTTTAAGACTTTCTCTCTCTAAAACTAGAGAAAACTAAGAAAAAGTGAAAATTAACTAAAAACTCTAACCACCCTCCTAATGACTATTAGGAGGGTATTTATAGGGAATGTGGAAGGAGTGCATGTGTTGCATCTTCTCTCTTGCTTTCTTCACGTTTTCTCGACTCGACTTTAATTCTTCGTCTTCGTTGTCTCGGGATTTGAACTTGTCTTTTAATTTTCTTCTTAAGTTCTTCGACTTCGTTAAACTTCCGTCTTTTGACTTTTTATTCGATAAATCTTCAGAATAGGCCTTGGACTTCCGTTCTTTTTGCACTCTTGATCTTTTGACTTCGTCTTTTCCCATTTTCTTCGATAAAAGCCCGTGAAATCCCGTGTTTTCTTCCTTTTTCATAATTTGGTCCTAAAACACAATAAAAACACAAACCACGCATAATTCCGACTTTTACGACATAAATCACACGTTTTGGTCTTGTTATTATTGGAAATAAGTGGTAAAAGGATAAGTGTTTTCACACTTATTATCCATTTTCTTGTATTCAGAAACGGTTTTCTCAGTTTCAGTAAGAGCTAGTTGGTAATTGGACAATTTACACCTTTCAGTGCTCATATCATCTTTTAGTTTTAACACCTCTTTGTTAAGTCTATCAGTGTTTAACCTACAACCTTTGCTACAAAAAGCATCATCATATACCTCATTATCAGATGAAGAGGAGGAGTGTGCCATGAGAGCATATTCAACATGCTCTTCTTCTTCAATATCAGCAATCAAGGCTTTGTCCTCTTCAGCATCCTTAGCCAGATAGCTCCAATCCCATCCAGTACCATCAATTCCTTGAACTGCAACCATGGCTTTGGAATCTTGAGCTTTAACAACCTGACTTGAGGGTTTACCAGCATCAGATCTTCTAGGAGATCTGCATTCCCTCATGAAGTGCCCCATGCGATGACAGTTGTAGCACTCAACTTTGGATTTATCAAATCCAGCAGTGTCTTTAGCATTGAAGGTCATCTTCTTCTTGAACCTTCTATTCCACCTATTTGCTCTTATACTAGCAAGAGCCATGTTCCACTTGATGTCCATCTCTTCCAAGTGTTCATCACTTATCTGCTCAAGGTCCTCATATGTAATCACTGAACCATTGGGCAAAGAAGCAATGTAAGCACACACAGTATCCAAATCCAAACCAGCAGGTTTAACTCTTGGGGAGTCATTCATGAATGTGTCAGCGTCTGAGAAGGAGACGTTGACAGGACTTGTTCCAGCGCTGACAAATGATGATCCAGTAACTGGATGCATAAAAGAGTCCTTCTGATTGGATTGACCTTCACTATGAGAGAAGAAGGCCATGTTGCTGGTGCTAGCTTTGCTTCCATGTGCTGAAAGAGTTTCATCTTCCAACAGTCTTAGTTTGTTGTAGATGTCATCAAACGAGGAGCTCTTGTAAGTATTATTGGCAAGAATAGATCTTGCCTCAATCTTCCATGCCTCACCAAGACTTTTCAGAAAGGTAGCATTGGTGTCAACATCACCAACTTGTGTCCCCATGAAGGACAACTTGCTTGTGATGTCAAGCAATCTGCTTCTCACACTACTCAGTTTCTCATTGGGCTGAGCTTTGAAGACAGCATAATCATGCAGAAGTTGCTTTTTCTTTTCTTCCTTAGTGTCTGCATTACCACCATATGCAACTTCAATTGCTTCCCAAAGATCCTTAGCAGATTCATAGCCTCTATATTTGTGCTGATTTTCTTGTCCCAAAGAGACTTTCAGAATATTTAGGGCTTTCATGTCAACCCTTTTCTTTGCAATATCTTCAGCACCTACAGCTCTACCATCTCCAGGTTTTTCTTTCTTATCTTCATCAGGACATCCTTCAACAGCTGATCTTGCCGTAATGGCATCCTAAATCTTTTGAGCCTTATTGAATGAGTTTCCATATTCAATAATCTCCCAGAGTGTGTAATCAAAGATCCCCAGATATTGTTCAAAGTTGAACTTCCATAAGTCAAAGTTGGTTGCATCAAGCATGGGAATCTTGATGTTTGGTAAGGGTGAAGAGGAGGAAGTTATTGCTTCAGACATGATGTTGTTAGGGTTTTGAGAAAATTAGGGTTTTGGTGTTCGTGTATCGTTCTAGTGTTCTTCAAAGATCAAAATTTCCTCAACAAGCTCTGATACCACTTGTTGATCCCAAACTTAGATCGATTAGCTTTGTGTATACAAGATTAGATCAAGTATAACACGTAGAGAAACCTTTGTTATATGCTTTGTGAATCTAAGTGTTATGCGGAATTTAACACTTAAACAAGAACACAAGATGTAAACAAAACTTTCACTTTGATTATGAATGTCGAACTTGCTTACAATGAAAGATGTTTACGAATGAAAACTTATATAACACTTGATACTAAACATTAATCTAAAGGCCTTCTTTTATAGACTAAGAAGCCTTGTACAATAAGCTACGTATCAACTATTCTAGGTAAAGATAAACATAGAAAATACATTGTCGTTTCTATCCTTACTAGAAGTATTCTAGAATATAATAAACGTGTAGCTTATATCTTCCATCAGTGCTTGTCTTCAATCTATCAACGCTTGACTTTAACTTGTCAACGCTTGGGCTGTCAGCGCTCACTTTGTTCTTGTCAACGCTTGAGTTGTTCTTGTCAGCGCTCAAGTGATCTGGCCTTAATTTATTCCCAACACCATTAATCGTGGGACGTCCATTCTTGAGGACCGGTCGCACTCTCATCGATGTTGAAGCGGGTGAGCTTATCATGAGAGTGGGTGACGATAAAATTGTCTTCAACATGGGAAAGCTTTCTAAACAGCCTTATTCATACGAGAGTGTTAATTGTATCGACGTTCTTGATGAGGCTTGTGAAGAACACTTCAAAGATGCTTGCAAACGTATTCCTACCTCTCCTCCCAATGTTGAGACCGTTTCCTCTATTGATTCATCACTATCTCTATTTGGAGAAAGTGATTTCCTTTGGAAAGATTTGGAAGCCACCATGGGAGATGTGAACTTAGAACATGACGATTCTCCCACCATCTCTCAAGGCTATTGCTATCGATGCACCGACTTTGAATACGCCTCCCATCGAAAATCCTCCGGATTTAGAACTTAAGGAGTTGCCGCCCCATCTCGAGTACGTGTTCCTTGAAGAAAAGAAGAAGTCGCCTGTCATCATTGCTAAGGACTTGAAAGAAGAAGAGAAATCTCGCCTCATCGCCGTGCTTAAAGATCATAAGAAGGCAATTGCTTGGAAAATTTCCGATATCCGCGGAATTGATCCAAACTTTTGTACTCACAAGATTCTCATGGAAGATGACTTTAAACCCGCAATCCAGAGCCAAAGAAGGGTTAATCCTCGCATTCACGACGTCATCAAACAAGAGGTTATCAAACTTCTTGATGCCGGCTTGATTTACCCTATCTCGGATTCGCCTTGGGTAAGTCCCGTCCATTGTGTGCCCAAGAAGGGCGGAATAACCGTTGTTCCCAATGAACACAACGAGTTGATTCCCAATCGTCTTGTTACTGGGTGGAGAGTTTGTATCGACTATCGCAAACTCAATGATGCCACGAGAAAAGATCACTTTCCTCTTCCTTTCATGGATCAAATGCTCGAGCGTCTAGCTGGTAATGACTATTACTTCTTTTTAGACGGTTTATCCGGGTATTTTCAAATTCCCATCGATCCCAAAGACCAATAAAAGACCACATTCACTTGTCCTTACAGAACATTTGCTTACAAACGCATGCCTTTCGGTTTATGCAATGCTCTTGGGACTTTCCAAAGGTGTATGATGGCTATCTTCCATAACATGGTTGAAGAAACTATGGAAGTATTCATGGATGATTTCTCAGTTTATGGCGATTCTTTCTCTACTTTCCTTGCCAAATTAGAATGTAGCTTAAGCGGTGTGAAGACACTCGCCTTGTTCTTAATTGGGAAAAATGCCATTTCATGGTAAAAGAGGGCATCGTGCTAGGACACAAAATCTCCAAAGCCGGTCTTGAAGTGGACCGTGCTAAAGTCGATGTTATTGCTAAACTGCCTCCACCTTCAACCGTGAAGGGTGTGAGAAGTTTCCTTGGTCATGCGGGCTTCTACCGTCGCTTTATCAAAGATTTTTCTAAAATCACCCGCCCGATGACCCACCTCTTAGAAAAAGATACTCCTTTTATCTTTTCCAAAGAGTGTATCGAAGCCTTCAACCTTCTTAAGGATAAGCTAACTAAGGAACCTGTCTTGGTTACCGCTAATTGGGAGCTTCCCTTTAAGTTAATGTGCGATGCTAGTGACTTCGCTATTGGCGCGGTTTTGGGCCAAAGAGTGAACAAACACTTCCAACCGATCCATTACGCTAGCAAGACAATGACGGGGGCTCAATTGCATTACACGACAACCGAAAAAGAGATTTTAACTGTTGTCTATGCCTTTGAAAAGTTCCGCCCCTATCTTGTCCTTTCTACCACAATCGTTTATACCGATCATTCCGCGTTGAAGTACTTGTTAACTAAACAAGATTCCAAACCAAGACTTCTTCGCTGGGTTTTGCTACTTCAAGAATTTAAAATCGAAATTCGTGATAAGAAGGTAGCTGAAAACCTAGCCGCGGATCATCTCAGTAGACTTGAGGATCCTTATCAAGGGGATCATCCGAACAAAGAGATCAATGACTCTTTTCCCCTGGAGACCTTAATGTCTATCAACTCGAATTCTGATGAAACCCCATGGTTTGCGGACATTGCAAACTACTTGGCGGGTGGAATTCTCATCGACGGGTTAACATCCCAGCAAAAGAAAAAATTCTTCAAGGACATTATGACTTACTTTTGGGATGACCCGTATCTATTCAAACAATGTGCTGATTTGATTATTCGTCAATGTGTTGATGGACCAGCAGCTTTAGACATTCTCGAAGCTTGCCACAAAGTACCCACCGGTGGTCACTTTGGTCCCAACTACACCGCCAAAAAAGTGTTTGACTCGGGATTTTATTGGCCCACCATTTATCGTGATGCTCACGAGATGGTTAAACATTGTGATGCTTGCCAAAAACAAGGCAAGATCACACTTAAAGACGAGATGCCTCAGAATTTCATACAAGAGTGTAAAGTCTTTGATGTTTGGGGTATCGACTTTATTGGGCCATTCCCTTCATCTAAAGGAAACAAATACATCCTTGTAGCCGTTGACTACGTTTCTAAATGGGTTAAAGCCAAAGCTTTACCCATTAATGACGCAAGGGTGGTTTGTAACTTTTTGAAGTCGCTGTTTGCTAGATTCAGTGTGCCTCGTGCCATTATTAGTGATCGCGGGACTCATTTTTGCAATGATCAATTTGCAAGAGTCATGGCTAAGTATGGTGTAAATCATCGTCTTTCCACCGCCTACCACCCACAAACTAATGGCCAGGCTGAAATCTCTAACCGAGGATTAAAGCGAATTCTTGAAAGAACCGTGGGAGAGCATCGCGCCTCATGGGCCGATAAACTTGATGATGCCCTGTGGGCTTTTCATACCGCATACAAGACTCCGACTGGTTGTACACCATATCGTCTCGTGTACGGGAAAGCGTGCCACCTCCCTATTGAGTTGGAGCACAAGGCTTACTGGGCCTTGAAGTGGGCTAATTTCGATATCAACAAAGCCGGTGACCTACGCAAGATCCAACTCAATGAGCTGAATGAACTCCGGAATGAGGCTTATGAAAATTCTTTGATCTATAAGGAAAAGACTAAGCTCATTCACGACTCTAAGATTAAAAGCCGAGAGTTCCAAGTTGGAGACAAAGTTTTACTCTTTTAACTCTCGGTTGAAAATCTTTTTGGGCAAGCTGAAATCTCGTTGGTCCGGCCCATTCACCATTGCCCAAATATTTCCATATGGTACTCTCGAGCTCGCTCAACCTAATGGACCTAATTTTAAGGTGAATGGCCAACGAGTGAAGTTGTACTTTGGTGAGGACATCTCTCATGAGATGATTCCATCCCTCACCACGTTTCCCATGAACTAATTTTGGGTCGAGTCAGGCTCGTGACTAGGTTATCAAAAACAAGCGCTCCTCAGGAGGCAGCCCGAGTATCTATCCATGTCCGTTTTAACCTCCTAGGTGTAGGGGGGCCTCTATAGGTTTTTTGTGTTTGTGTGGTGATGTGATTACAGGGATAAGTGCACTCTTGGAATCTTTGAAGAACCGTGCTCCCGTGTTATCCGAAATCCGGTTCTATCTCTCAACTTTCGTGATTCAGTTTTCTTCATACTCACATTTGAAATTGATCACTTTAGTCGTCTCTTCCTTAGCTTGAGTTAACCAACGTGCACAATGTCATAAGTGTAGGGGAGACTTTTCCCACATGCTTAAACATTGAGGATAATGTTTATCTTAAGTGTAGGGGGGACTTCTATCGAAGTTTTAAGTGGACTTTTCCATTAAAATGCCTTCATTTAACCGGAAAATCATCTTTTTCAACATTTTTCAAATTTTTAATTAACTTTGGCCATATAGTCGTAATTTTTAAATTTTTATCGTTGCTTTCATATGTATATATCCCGCAATAAAGTCAAAAATATTAATAAAGTGGTGTAGCTAGTTTTGAAATCTTTGACATATTAGGCCCGTTGCGATTATTTTGACTCAACCCGAATAGACTTATCCAAGTTTATTCTAGCTAGTATCCTTAACCATGTAGACCTTAATTGGTTTATTAGGCTAAGCATCAACGAGTCTCATTACTTGATATTTTAAATTGTGGAGAACGAGAAATGATAAAGTCAATTATAAGTCGGTATTCTTGCACAAGCTCACTTGGCGTAATTATTTGCCTATTCTCCCATCACTTGCTAATAATTTATCTGCAATAAGTAAGGTCTTACGATTTGAAAAGTTACTTAGCTTCTAGCCCAAGATCGTTTAAAAGTTGCTCGGTAATGATAAGAGTTCATAGCCAAGGCATAAGTTATGAAGCGGGGTGCGAAGATTGGCGAGTCCGAAAAGGCCCTAACAAGGCATGAGGATTCAATCTTATTGCTAAAGATCCAAGGTGATGTGAAAAGCATTATTCCCAAAATCAATATGAAGGATCAAGAATCACGACGAAAAGCAATCAACTCCCATAAAGATCATGGAGAAGTCTATCCGAAAAGACCCTAACAAGGTATGAGGATAAATAGATCCAAGTCCAAAAAGGAGGTGGATCGTTGTATCTCAAAATCCCAATTAGCGATTGAAGAAATAATCATGAAGTCGTGGTCAACAAAGTTGGAGTACCCCTCAAAAGTCTCCAAGTGAAGAAACTCTATTAACGAAGAGAAGACCATTATCTCATGAACGTCTCTCAAGATATGAAGTATGAAGTACATGCCAAATATCGGCCCGAGAAAGGTCTCAAATCGTGAACCGAGTTATGCCAAGATATGAACTTTTTGATATCCCGAGAAGCAGTTTTAAGAGATTTTGTCCTTTAGCTAACTATTGATCAAATCGTCCTACTTTGCTTTCAGCTAAAATAAACTATCACAATAAGTCCAAAAATGCATCTTCATGATCATTCTAAGACAAAAATAAAATATAAGAGATACACCTAGGAATAAGGGAGTTTAAGCATATAATTAAGCCATGTGTGTAAGTTTTTGATTTGCTAACTTATAATAACAATGATCTCGTTTTTACGCTTAGTTTGTGGAACGTGAAACTTGAGGGTGATAAATCTTGGCAGCACCAAAGCCCTAATGTAAGTCCTTGATCTCTTTGCAAGTTATTTCCATATAGCTATTTTAAAGTGAAAATGGTTTTCTATCCTTTTGTTTACTTTAAACTTTTAATTTCTCTTAGTACTTTAATTTTTGTTTAGTAGTATTTTAATAAGGACAAGGTTGATTGATTATGAGAAGAGTGTAAAAATGCTTTATCACTAAGCATTGCATGAGGGCATGGAAATGGTTAAGTGTAGGGGATTTGATAGGTGTGAAAACACCCATCCTTTTACCACTTATTTCTGGCTAAAACGAGACCAAAACGCGTATTTAATATCATTTGTTTGGAATTATGCGTGGTTTTTGTGTTTATTGTGTTTCCAGAGTTAACCGGATGAATGTTGAAGAAAACATGGGATTGCACGGGCTTTATGGAAGAAAAAACTCAAGACGAAGTCTATTGTCCAAGAGATGCAAAAGATTTGAAGTCACTGGGCCTATTTGAAGATTTATCAAAGAAAAGGACCAAAGACGGAAGATTTACATATGTCTAAGAAACTCAAGTCTATTAAACGAAGAAATTAAAGAGGAGTTGAATTTAATCGTCGACAAATCCCGAATCAGAATCGAAAACGTCGACTTTTCTAAAAAGACGAGAAGACAAGAAGAAAGGGAGAAAGCCCACTTCACCAACCAACCACTAGCCTATAAATAGAGAACCCCTCACACTTTGTGTGGGAGTTTTTTTGATTCCCAGTTTCTTTTTCTTTGTTTCGTAGGAAAGAAGCCAACACCATTAAGGTGTTGGTGATTTTTCATTTTGTTGAATCCTTCATCTTGTAAGCTTTTTAATCTTTCCCTTTGTTTGTTTAACATTAATCTTTCAATTCAATCCTTCCATTAATCTTGTTCATCTTCATCTTTTTTATTTAAAGTTCTAAAGTTCTTATTTGGTTGATTTGATCTTCTAAAGTTAGTGGGTTTTGTGTTTTTATTGTTGGGATTTGATGTTTATGGTTAGTAGATGATTGGTGATTAGTTTTGTTCAAGTTTTGGTTAAAAACTTGGTTAATTTTTGGTAAAATCGTCTTTCCCTGTTTTTTGTCTGCTACTGTTCTTCGTCCCCAGTTATTCCGCATCAAGCTCTTTCATCCGGAATATTGGATATTCCGGATCAGTTACTTATTCTGAGTAAAGCATTGTTTAAGTTTATTCCGAACCAAAACCTTTCATCCCGAATATTTTATATTCTGGATCGAACCTTATTCCGCATCACCCATTTATTCCGAGTAGCACCTTATTCCAGATCACCTATTTATTCCGGATAGCACTTTTATTCCGAGTAGAACTTTATTCCGAGTAGAACTTTATTCCGTGTAGAACTTTATTCCGAGTAGAACCTTTATTCAGCATAAATCATTTATTCCGCATGGAGCTTTTATTCCGGATAAACCTTTTATTCCGAATGAACTATTCTTATTGATTATTCCGGATAGAGCATTTCTTCAGTTATTCCGCATCAACAACATTATTCTGAATCAAGATTTTATCTTGGATATTCCGAATCAAGCATTCATTCCGAATCAAGCAACTTTTTCAGCAAGGTTATTCTACTGTTTAATTGTTTTATAGTTTAATTTTAATTCAAGTTTTATTTTTATTGATTAACTGCTTCTAGTTTATTTTTAATTACTTCACTCATTAACATTTTAGTAGAATAGAAAACCAAACCCTTTATTTGTCACCAAGAACAATAATTCCACTTTGAGCTGTGATCAATTAGAGAAGATTCCGAGAGATTAATCTGAACCCATATGAAAACCACTTGTATCACTAATCCAAAGCTAGAACCAATCTTCACAACGTTGCCTACTTCACCATTTTCCGACACTAGGCTAGATGTCGAGTTCTAATCCAAAGCTAGAACCAATCTTCACGACTCTTCACTTTGAAGCTAAGTGGGAACTTCTCACAACACAACTTCACATCACTTTATAGTTTAGTGAGAACTCATAAGACACAACCACATCACTTTATAGTTTAGTGAGAACTAACACAACTTATTACAACTCAACTAAACATATCAAAGTACACACATATACCTTGGATCTACACAACACAAATCCAAGCACACACATATGCAAAGGATTTACACAACTCTAATCCAATTATTTACACATAGCTTGGATGAACACAACTAGTCCAAGTATTCATAAATACATTGGATCTACACAAGACACAAATAAACAAATGATGAACATGATTAGATCTTTAGGAGAGAATGATCTTCATCAAGGCTTCATCTTTAACCACATCATAAGTGTGTGAGTGATATTTTCTTTGGACAAGGTAAAGAAGGAGATCAAAAGGATAATCATAAGTAAACATACTTAACACATTAAGTGATCATTTACAAATGACTAGGATTAGATAGGAGAAAGAAGGCTGAAAGAGATGTCCAAAAAGGGTTAATGAAAATGTAGATTTGATCCACTATTTATAGGAGACAAGATCCCAACAGCTACCTGGGGCGGTTCCTTAGCTACCCAGGCGATTCCTTATCGATAGGGAACCGCATAGGCACTTAAGGAACCGCGGAGTGTTGACTCCGCTCTTTTTTTCCTTTTAGTGAATTTGAAATATCTGAGGCTGTTTAAACCATCAAAGGGTATTCTTATCGCATTCGGAATATGCCATATTCAAATTTACATTTTCATTTTAATAGAAAAATTTCTTAAAAATAAAGTTTATTAAAAATATTTTGTCACATTTGACAAAAGTGAGTTTTAAGGCTAATCACTTTTATGATCACTAAGCATGATTAAGATATGTTAGTGTAATGATTATTACCTTGATGATAGTGTTTGTTAGATAATTCGTTTTATGATTATGTTTGACAATAAATGTCTTTGTAATTCTTCGTGATCAAAACTAAGAAAGATTAATTAGTACTAACAATGTTTTTAGGCATTGCTTTGCATTAACAATCTGCCCCTTTTTTATTACGACAAACTATAAACTCATTTACGTAAAATACAAGATTATTCGAATTATTAACGAGTTTATCACTATCATTTCTCCCCCTTTGTCAAAGCAAAAAGGATAGCACAAGTCTTTGAAGGAGAAAAGAATCGGACTTTGCTAGTAGCTCCCCATTGGTGCTTACTCCCATTTCTTGGGGCAACAAATGAATGAGCTAAGGTGACATGCTACACAAAGGTTAGAAGAAAGAAAAAAACACCAATGTATATATGTGCACTACCTACCAAGTAACTTGAGAGGTAGAAGGAAAAGAATTCTCAAATTAGAAGCAAGTATTTGCTAAGTATGTCCAAAGTGTGTGTGTTGACAACATCATAGTTCAATTGGTGTAATAAAGGAAGAAAAGAAACATCTAAACCAATCAAAGATGATTAAAATGTCAAGGGTTTAAAATTTAAAAATTTATGGAATCACCCATAATTAATTGTAAGTTTTAACCATGATCAACTCTTTAACAAATGCGTGAGAAAGAATTAGTGGGATAGATAACACACATAACATTCATATTACACAAATATGAAATAACATACAAGATAAATATTCATACACACAATATGAATATTTAAAGCAAGAAAATATGGAAAATAAAACACAAAGCATAAGCTACTCTAATAGTGATAATCTTCCAAGATTGCTTAAGTTTTATTGACTCAAACAACTAAAGTACAAAATGTGCCTTAGTTGGAAAAGAAAGTCGACGAGGCATCATTCGAAGTTTTGTTCACGGGAACGAAAACTTTGAGAGGAGGTCGAGTGAGTATGAATTCAAGAAAATTTAGCTTGTCATAAATATGTGCAAGTTCAGTTTGTTGAAACCGACAACAAGAACACGAGGAACCATCTATCACCCCACCAAATGCTATGCGCAGCGAAACTACATCATTTGGGTGCTAGGCAGTTATCATCGCACACAAGATATATTGAACGACTCCAAAGAGACGTCAAAGTTTGAACTTAAATTTAAAATTGTTAAAAAGTTACATGTCTACGGTTTTCCAACCCCAAATGATACAACAGAGTTTGCGTTTCGGTCCCCATGAATCTCAACCCCAAAAGATACAGTTTTCACAACAACACGACATTAAGTTTAAAAATGTTCAAGTAATAATGGGAGGAAAAACAAGTAGACCCCAAGCTCAACACACAACTTCCATCCAATGCATGCTCCATGCTACACTTCATCGGTTACCTGAAACACATGCTAAATTTGGTCAACAAAAACGTTGAGTGGAATTCATAGGTTTTATAATTCATTTTGAACATATGTGTAATAAAACCATTCACGATCATTCATAGACTTGTCGATCAAACAATCTATATTCAAGGTTCTGACAATTGTATTTAAGCTCATGACACTAAACCGTTAACTCAATCACCCGCGTAATAATTACCGGCGTGATTCAGATGAAACCAGTGCCCCTACTAAGGCATCAGTTGCAATTATACCTTATCTCTTATCACAAATTATCCATCCGCAGGGGGTATCAACGTACTAGCCCTCGTCTCGGATAGGGTAGTCAACCCCATAGTACTATCACTTTGTATAAGCGGCTATTTCTAATCCACGCTAGGATTAAACAATAGTTAATAGTTCATGAAATTAGGGCCTTTTGCAACTAGGTACTCAACACAATTTCAAGGCAACATTCGGGTCCAACAATCATTCATGACATATGTTCATTTTGAACACTAGCATGCATTTCCCTCGCGGGTAAAACAGTTTAAAACAATAATAAGCGAGGCTATAAATTCACACCTTATATAGCAAGTAGTCGATAGTTCGAGTGGCGGTCACTGACGACGATGAGGATGCCCGGGTAAATCAACACCTATCAAACCAATAACGCGTAATGAGTAATCTCATTTATAAACCTTAAGGTACTGTATATAATACATACATATAAGTCACTTGTGATAATTACAACTCACGCCAAAACAAAACAATTAAGTGTTACTCGTTTTATACCATTCGTTCATGTTATTAACGTTATTCATTTTTACGCATTTTTCGCCGATACTTACCAAAAGTACGGACTGTTTTACTAGACTTAACCCTTTTTATAAAAACTGAGAAAATTATCAAAAATACTTTAAGACCTGTAGAAAACACATATTTAATCCCATTAAAAGTTTTCGCTTTTACGACCCGTTACTCAACACTTTACCAAAACTACGTTTTTCGGACTGAAATTGTACTTTGACCAAGTCGGACTCATTTGACCCGTTTAAAATATTCCATTGACCCATTTGACACCTAAGTCTTATAATAGACTCAAATATGCAGGTTTGAGACCAAAAATCAACCTTCGACCATTTACCAAACTAAACCTATTGTCCCCGGGATTTTACCTAAAACCAAGCATAATTTCGGATTATGACGGTTTTCATCTCTCGGTACACGAATTTCAAAACATCATAACTTTTGACTCGTTAGGAGTCGTAAGCTCTATCTTATACAAAATCGAAGCTAAGAAGACACTCTACAACTAAATCCTAGCCACAAGACCTGTTTACAAAATAATTTTTACAAAAACACCACAAACTTTCTGCCTAAAATCACCTATACCAAAATCATTCCAACGCTCGTTTCCAAACCCATTTATCGACACTAGGCCTCAACCTAAGCACTCCTAATCATACTCAAACACTCTAATCAGTCCTAAACACCGTAATAATCAAAATCATCATAAAACCCCATCGCAAAATTAAACATGCAAATGGTTTTACCCATTTAAAAACATGTAAAAAACAAGTATACATACAATATCCATCATCAAAACAACAACCACCATGATCCCCCAAACACCCTCCTTGTGCTGTGGGGTTTGGGTGATCAAAACCCATCAACCAAATTGATTTTGGTTGATTTGTTTAGTGATTTAACATCATCCATACTTGAATTATACATGCAAATGCCTAATTAACATCAAAATAAACTTTTGAAAAATCTTTTAATTTTTGGAAAAATCATGTTAATGCATGTTGGATTAAACCATGGATTAACACTTACAAAAGGTTTTTAAGATGTGGTCTTTAATTAGAATTAATCAAAAACCAAGAAATTTGAATGTGGTGGTGGTGGTGGTGTTGTATGGCCGGCGGCCTAAAGAGAGAAAAGGGAGGGTGGTGAAATTTTTTTGTGTGAAATGTTTAGTGTGTGTGTGCTTGATTTCCATTTTGTGCATTTGGGAGGGACCTTGGGTGCAATATAGGCTTTATTTTATCCTTAAGCAAAAACGACCTTATAAGTTTACGGGATTGACTCACCAGTCATTTTGAAAAATTTTACGGGAGTCGGGGATCATCCCGAACACTCCAAAATATTTTTAGGACACTTTAAATGTACCTGGAAAGCAATAAAACTCACCCGACTCGACTTAACACGAACCGAAAGTAAAATTCTCGAAAAATTACAATATCGATAAAACGACAATAATTATAGAAATTTGGGCATCCATCGGGATCGTATTCATCATCGTCCTTCTTAAATCGTCAATCGTCAAAATTATAACCTCGAATATCGGTTTCAACCAAAATGATAAAATATATAGCAAATAAAATTTATTAAAAATTTCAAAAATAAGCGTAATTTAGGGTAATGTAAGTGACCTCGGTTCTAGGGTATCACATCCACCCCTCCTTAAAGAGAGTGACGACCCGGCGCTCACCTCTTCTTATACTCACATTTCGTGCCGCTGGAACAGATGAGGATACCTTTCCTTGAAAAAGTCCTCACGTTCCCAAGTGTATTCCGGTCCACGCCTAGAATTCCATCGAACCTTCACAATGGGAATTCTACTATGCTTCAGCCTCTTGACCTCTCGGTCCATAATTTCCACGGGTTCCTCCACGAAATGCATTTTGTCGTCCAATTGAATCTCATCCAAAGGAATCACCAATTCCTTATCCGCCAAAATCTTCTTCAGATTTGATACGTGAAACGTGTTGTGAATAGCACTAAGCTCGCTCGGCAACTCTAACTTATACGCTACTGGTCCAATTCGTTTAACGGTCTTAAATGGTCCAATATACCTCGGACTCAACTTTCCTTTCTTCCCAAAACGAATTACACCCTTCCACGGCGAAACCTTAAGCATAACCATATCTCCGACTTCAAATTCCAACGGTTTTCTTCTTTTATCGGCATAACTCTTCTGTCGGCTTCTCGCATCAAGTAATCGGTTCTTGATTTGCACGATCTTCTCTGTCGTCTCTAAAACCATTTCGGGTCCAGTCAATTGACTTTCTCCTACTTCACTCCAACACACAGGTGATCTACACTTCCTTCCATACAACGCTTTGAATGGTGCAGCCTTGATTCTCGCATGATAACTATTATTATACGAAAACTCCACTAAAGGCAAGTGGCGTTCCCAACTTCCTCCAAAATCAATCACGCATGCTCGGAGCATGTCCTCCATCGTCTGAATAGTGCGCTCACTCTGGCCATCAGTCTCTGGATGATAAGTCGTGCTCAAACTCAATTCAGTGCCCATCGCACGTTGAAGCGATTTCCAAAATTCCGAAGTAAACCTACTATCGCGATCCGAAATGATGGATAAAGGTACTCTATGTCTGCAAACGATCTCCTTTACGTACACACTGGCCAGCTTCTCCATACTGTCCGTCTTCTTCATAGGTAAGAAATGAGCAGATTTCGTCAATCTATCCACTATTACCCAAATCATATCACATCCACTAGGAGTTCTGGGTAAACCCGTCACGAAATCCATAGCGATTCTCTCCCATTTCCATTCTGGGATCTCTGGTTGTACCAACAGCCCAGACGGCTTCTTATGTTCGACTTTAACCTTCGCACAAGTCAAACACTTACCAACATAACGAGCAATATCCGCCTTCATATTCGGCCACCAATAGACTTTCTTCAGGTCATGATACATTTTATCCGATCCAGGATGTATCGAGTACTTCGACTTAAGAGACTCGTTCATAACCAAATCTCGTACTCCAGGCTTTCCTTCCTCGGATGGACACAACGGTAACCAAATCCGATTCTCGAAATATCTCAGCCCGTCTGACCTAATCACAAAAAGAGGTTTCAACATTCTTCCCAAGTTCTCAGCATCAATATTCTCTTTCATTAATCCCCTCTCTTGAGCCTTCAGTATTGTTTCGGTTAAATCAACACTCTCAGCCATCACCAAAGCTCTTACTCTTAAAGGTTTCTCTCGATCCTTCCTACTAAGTGCATCCGCTACAACATTCGCCTTACCAGGATGGTAGCGAATTTCACAGTCATAGTCACTCAGTAATTCTACCCATCGTCTCTGTCTCATGTTAAACTCCTTTTGATCTAAAATGTGCTGTAAACTCTTGTGGTCAGTGAATACAACACACTTCGTCCCATACAAATAATGTCTCCACAATTTCAACGCAAAAACCACAGCTCCTAATTCCAAATCATGCGTCGTGTAGTTCTCCTCATTCTTCCTCAGTTGTCTTGACGCGTAAGCAATCACCTTCTCACGCTGCATCAATACAGCTCCAGAACCCTTACGAGATGCGTCACAATACACTAAAAAATCTTCGGTTCCTTCAGGTAATGACAATATCGGCGCGGAACATAACTTGTCCTTGAGTGTTTTGAAAGCGAGTTCCTCCTCAGTTCCCCATTCATACACTCTATTCTTCTCGGTAAGCTTTGTCAATGGCTTCGCAATCAACGAAAATCCTTCAATGAATCTCCGATAATACCCAGCTAAACCAAGGAATTGTCGAACTTCAGTCGGCGTTGTCGGTGCCGACCATTCCCTGATCGCTTCAACCTTGGCAGGATCCACGCGAACTCCTTTGCTATCAATTACGTGACCAAGGAATTGCACATACTCTAACCAAAACTCACACTTCGAGAACTTCGCATACAGCTTCTCTTTCTTCAGCAGATCCAATATCTTTCTCAGGTGCTTCTCGTGCTCTTCCTTACTCTTAGAGTAAATAAGAATATCATCAATAAAAACAATGACAAACTTATCTAGATACGGATTGCATACTCGATTCATAAGGTCCATGAATACAGCAGGCGCGTTTGTTAACCCAAACGGCATCACTCGAAATTCGAAGTGTCCATACCGCGTACGAAAGGCATTTATAGGAATATCCTCCTCTCTCACACGCAGTTGATGATACCCTGACCTCAACTCGATCTTTGAGTATACACAAGAACCTTGTAATTGATCAAACAGATCGTCAATCCTTGGCAATGGATACCGATTCTTAACCGTCAGTTTGTTGAGTTCTCTATAGTCAATACACATCCGAAATGACCCATCTTTCTTCTTTACAAACAACACTGGCGCTCCCCATGGTGATGAGCTCGGTCTAATAAATCCATTATCCATCAACTCCTTCAGTTGATCCGATAACTCCTTTAACTCTGATGGTGCTAATCGATAGGGCGCACGCGCAACTGGTGCAGCTCCCGGCACCAAATCGATTCGAAACTCGACCTCACGGGTGGGTGGTAAACCCGGCAACTCGTCTGGAAAAACTTCCGGATATTCGCAGATTACAGGTACCTCTTCTAACTTCGCCTCTAAGTCACCATCACTAGAAACTTGTGCCAAAACACATCGCATCCATCTTCTACATATCTCATCATTTTCAAACAAGAAATCACTTTCAAACGAGAAGTGCATTCATCTCCCTTCACAGTCAAGACTCTATTCCTCAACGGGATCTGAACTAATCTCTCTCCACAGACAATCACGGCACTATGCGCCATCAGCCAATCCATTCCAACGATCACATCAAACGATCCTAGCTCTATGGGCATTAAGTCGATTTCAAAAGCGTAATTTCCTAACTTCAAGGTACACCCTTTCAGTATAGAATTTGTACTAACGATTTTCCCATCGGCTAATTCCACGTTATAACTAGTCGTTAACAATACCGGTTTTCTATCGATATGACGACTAAATTTAACATCTACGAAACTCTTGTCGGAACCAGAATCAAACAAAATACTAGCATAACAAGCGTCTAGCAAAAACGTACCGGTAACCACGTTAGGACCTTGTGGTGTATCAACCATCCCTACTTGATACACGACAGCAGCATTGTTACCTCCTTGCTTGTTCCCAACCTTCGGGCAATTTCCTTGCTTGTGTCCTCTTTCTCCACATCCAAAACAACCCATCACTCTCGTAGCATTCGCCCCAGTAGCTACTCCCTTTGTTCGGCAATATGACATCCTGTGACCCGCTTTTCCACATTTGCCGCACGCAGGTGGGCAACTCCCTACATGGTACAAGTTGCATCGACCACAGTGGGGATTCACCTTCGCTCCTCTGGGGTTTGTAACAACTCTCATCCCATCATTCCTGCGCTGGTTGAACTGCTGACTGCGGTTCTGACCCTGATTGTTACGGTTTCCACCTCGGCTTTGACCCTGGGATTGATTGCTCTGAGCCGCCTCCCACTTCCTTTTGTTTCCTTCAGCAATGAAGTTCTTCTTGTCTTGGAGTTTGACAACCATCAACGCGTGAGCCATTTGGACCGCTTCATCAAACGACCCAGGCTTAGATGAAGTCGTTTCACCTTTGATATTACTGGACAGACCTTTGATGTACTGTTTCATCTTCTTGCTATCATCGGCAAAGGCATCGGGACACAGAAGGCTTAATTCATTAAACCTCCTGGTGTAAGTAGTGATATCATTGTTTCTCACAGTCAGGCGCCTCAACTCATCTTCCAATTGACCCAGCTCCTCTTCTGAACAGAACTTCTTGGTCAAAAGAGCTTTAGTAGCAGTCCAAGTTCTTGCATTCGCTACTGCTAACCCAACAGTGGCTACTAGGATGTTCCACCAACTCAATGCGTCATCAAGAAAAGTAGCAGCCGCAAACTTGACCTTGTTCGCCTCTGAACAACCACTAATCTCAAAAGTACTCTCGACCTTTTCTAACCATCTCCTGAGTTCTAGAGCTCCACCAGTTCCACGAAACTGCGTGGGACCGCATTTCATAAAACTAGAGTAAGTACACTCTCTCGGGGCTTGCTGTCTCCCCACATTTCTGCCTTGATATGGGTTTCTCTCTGCTCGATCTGCTTCTAGCGCATTCGCAATGGCTTCCTGAATCATCGTGTTCACACGGGTTGCTGTTAGCTTTGGAGGCATGGTGCGTTCTCAAATACACCTCTCTGCAAAGACAGGGAAAAATAGAAAAACAATGTAAGTATACACATCAAGATTAAGATGGATTTCTCTTTCAAGACATAATATAAATACAAAGACACATCACTACTAGGTTACTAATATTCATCAATTCACATCACAAAAGATCAAATTAAAGACATATCACAGATCATGAAAGGTAAACATGGATTGTATTGATAATCAACCAAAATTGGGACAAGTATTGCCACTACAACCATTCCCCATAAAACTTAAGTTCTACAGTTTTTCGTCACAATGCCATCATACAAAAGTCTAAAATAGTTCTATTACAACGATCAAAGATAAAATACAAGACAAGCAACTAGTCATGTGGTGATCCACACGACCTCTTGGATGGCGGTTCATCATCATCTTCCTCGGGTTCCTCGTCGCTATCTTCCTCGTCCTCTTCATCCATCTTCCTCTTTCCTTTGTCATTCGGCCCACATTCAGTCGCCTTCTTCGTCCCAGACGTAGACCCACACTCAACTGCTACATGATTTCCTACAGTGATACAAACACCTCTGGCAGGTGGTTGGACCATGAAACCATTAGCTTCCATTTCCAAGTCGTCCACAAATCTCCAATCTGGGGGCAAGGATGCTCTCACTCGATGCTCCCAACTCTGCATCCTAGTCAATCTCGCTTGATCTTCCCTAACTCGTTCAAGACTGGCGCTCAAGTTCGCTATCATCGATCTCAGACTTTTGATATCACTCTTGTTTGCATTTCCATCAAACTCAATCCTTGAAGTTCTTGCCAATAACCTTTGGTGTGCCCTTTCATTCTTATCAAACCTCTTAATTACCCTGGTCTCCACCAAAAACCGCTCATACATCAACCTGTCCATCCTCCTCAAACGACCCTCGGGGTCCCAATAGTGTCTTGGTCTCGGAAAATAGACCCTCGCGATATTCTCATGAATAGATTGTGATTTAGATGAATTGCTGGATTCTGCACCACTCCCATTACTTACTCGAACAAACCCTGGCACTGTCCTTAGGTAGTCCTTACAAATTTCCATCGGGCGACGAAAGGGTTGCTGCTCATATCGGTCGGTCGGAGGCACTTCATAACCCTTTGGCGAATTTGGAGATTGAAATAATTCAGGTTCGGTCTGACCGACAGCATTCTCGAGAATTCCATCATCCACTGGTTCCTCGGGCTCTTCCTCAGAATCCTTACTACCATCGCTAATGATACTGAAGTTGTCCAAGTCACTTTTGTCACTGTCATTTCCCGGCTCTACCGCTTCTTCTGGAGCGATCCATCCATTGTCATTATTCGGCGGGTTCGGAGGAAACGGTCCCCCTTCGTGACCTACGACATAATCGTCTCCATTTCCGTTAGGCGGTACCTCGGCCATTCCTGCAATAACATAGAATTTTGGAGGGTACGTAAGATTACTATTCAATATTTATAAATACATGCATGCAACTGCAATGCAAAGGTGGTACACATGCCCAAAATACGATAATATGATGCTCATGCATAAGTAGTACAAGAATTACGGTATCGGTTACTCCACGTATAATTTCAACGTTTACATATAGTAGTTCCATATCTACGTAATAAATACCCACATATGTACTTCAACTCAAAAGTATACATCAATGCCATGAATACAAAATAAACCTTACCGGAGCCATGCAGGATAGTTGTGTGCGCTTGGACAATTTCTTACGACACCAAAAGTTATAGTTTAGGAATTTTCAAAACGACCTAGTTCTCTATAACTCATGGCTCTGATTACCAATCTCTAACACCCCACCAAATGCTATGCGCAGCGGAACTACAACATTTGGGTGCTAGGCAGTTATCATCGCACAAAAGATATACTGAACGACTCCAAAGAGACGTCAAAGTTTGAACTTAAATTTAAAATTGTTAAAAAGTTACATGTCTACGGTTTTCCAACCCCAAATGATACAACAGAGTTTGCGTTTCGGTCCCCATGAATCTCAACCCCAAAAGATACAGTTTTCACAACAACACGACATTAAGTTTAAAAATGTTCAAGTAATAATGGGAGGAAAAACAAGTAGACCCCAAGCTCCACACACAACTTCCATCCAATGCATGCTCCATGCTACACTTCATCGGTTACCTGAAACACATGCTAAATTTGGTCAACAAAAACGTTGAGTGGAATTCACAGGTTTTATAATTCATTTTGAACATATGTGTAATAAAACCATTCACGATCATTCATAGACTTGTCGATCAAACAATCTATATTCAAGGTTCTGACAATTGTGTTTAAGCTCATGACACTAAACCGTTAACTCAATCACCCACGTAATAATTACCGGCGTGATTCAGATGAAACCAGTGCCCCTACTAAGGCATCAGTTGCAATTATACCTTATCTCTTATCACAAATTATCCGTCCGCAGGGGGTATCAACGTACTAGCCCTCATCTCGGATAGGGTAGTCAACCCCATAGTACTATCACTTTGTATAAGCGGCTATTTCTAATCTACGCTAGGATTAAACAATAGTTAATAGTTCATGAAATTAGGGCCTTTTGCAACTAGGTACTCAACACAATTTCAAGGCAACATTCGGGTCCAACAATCATTCATGACATATGTTCATTTTGAAAACTAGCATGCATTTCCCTCGCGGGTAAAACATTTTAAAACAATAATAAGCGAGGCTATAAATTCACACCTTATATAGCAAGTAGTCGATAGTTCGAGTGGCGGTCACTGACGACGATCAGGATGCCCGGGTAAATCAACACCTATCAAACCAATAACGCGTAATGAGTAATCTCATTTATAAACCTTAAGGTACTGTATATAATACATACATATAAGTCACTTGTGATAATTACAACTCACGCCAAAACAAAACAATTAAGTGTTACTCGTTTTATACCATTCGTTCATGTTATTAACGTTATTCATTTTTACGCATTTTTCGCCGATACTTACCAAAAGTACGGACTGTTTTACTAGACTTAACCCTTTTTATAAAAATTGAGAAAATTCTAAAAAATACTTTAAGACCTGTAGAAAACACATATTTAATCCCATTAAAAGTTTTCGCTTTTACGACCCGTTACTCAACACTTTACCAAAACTACGTTTTTCGGACTGAAATTGTACTTTGACCAAGTCGGACTTATTTGACCCGTTTAAAATATTCCATTGACCCATTTGACACCTAAGTCTTATAATAGACTCAAATATGCAGGTTTGAGACCAAAAATCAACCTTCGACCATTTACCAAACTAAACCTATTGTCCCCGGGATTTGACCTAAAACCAAGCATAATTTCGGATTATGACGGTTTTCATCTCCCGGTACACGAATTTCAAAACATCATAACTGTTGACTCGTTAGGAGTCGTAAGCTCTATCTTATACCAAATCGAAGCTAAGAAGACACTCTACAACTACATCCTAGCCAATGGACCTGTTTACAAAATAATTTTTACGAAAACACCACAAACTTTCTGCCTAAAATCACCTATACCAAAATCATTCCAACACTCGTTTCCAAACCCATTTATCGACACTAGGCCTCAACCTAAGCACTCCTAATCATACTCAAACACTCTAATCAGTCCTAAACACCCTAATAATCAAAATCATCATAAAACCCCATCACAAAATTAAACATGCAAATGGTTTTACCCATTTAAAAACATGTAAAAAACAAGTATACATACAATATCCATCATCAAAACAACAACCACCATGATCCCCCAAACACCCCCCTTGTGTCGTGGAGTTTGGGTGATCAAAACCCATCAACCAAATTGATTTTGGTTGATTTGTTTAGTGATTTAACATCATCCATACTTGAATTAAACATGCAAATGCCTAATTAACATCAAAATAAACTTTTGAAAAATCTTTTAATTTTTGGAAAAATCATGTTAATGCATGTTGGATTAAACCATGGATTAACACTTACAAAAGGTTTAAAGATGTGGTCTTTAATTAGAATTAATCAAAAGCCAAGAAATTTGAATGTGGTGGTGGTGGTGGTGTTGTATGGCCGGCGGCCTAAAGAGAGAAAAGGGAGGGTGGTGAAATTTTTTTTAGTGAAATGTTTAGTGTGTGTGCTTGATTTCCATTTTGTGCATTTGGGAGGGCCTTAGGTGCAATATAGGCTTTCTTTTGTCCTTAAGCAAAAACGACCTTATAAGTTTATGGGATTGACTCACCAGTCATTTTGGAAAATTTTACGGGAGTTGGGGATCATCCCGAACACTCCAAAATATTTTTAGGACACTTTAAATGTACCCGGAAAGCAATAAAACTCCCCGACTCGACTTAACACGAACCGAAAGTAAAATTCTCGAAAAATTACAATATCGATAAAACGACAATAATTATAGAAATTTGGGCATCCATCGGGATCGTATTCGTCATCGTCCTTTTTAAATCGTCAATCGTCAAAATTATAACCTCGAATATCGGTTTCAACCAAAATGATAAAATATATAGCGAATAAAATTTATTAAAAATTTCAAAAATAAGCGTAATTTAGGGTAATGTAAGTGACCTCGGTTCTAGGGTATCACAAACCATGATGCAAAACAAAGTCGTTAGATGGGGGAGGTCCATCAAAATGAGAGTTTGGTGGAGAAGGAGATAATGGATAAGAGATGTTTTCACAATGCCTAGTGAGATTAGGGAAAGAAGATAGGTGATAGAGTTGTGGAGAGTTGAAAGGTTTAGGTGGTGGTGGAAGAATTTCCTTTTCTCCAGTAATTGGATTTATAGAGTAAGTCTCATTCCAATATTTGATCGAAGAAAAAGAAGAATTCTTGGAGGGTTTTGGAGAAGAGGAATCATGAGGATTCTTGTTCTTCTTGATCCAAATAGGTCGAACCGAGATTTTCGGTTTCTTTGAAAGCTTAGGTTGAGAAGATTGTGACAAAGATATGTCAAGGTTAGGAATATAAGAGTTAGGCATTATGAGGTATGAAGAGAAGAACTCCCAAAAGAGAAGAAGTTAAAGAAAGTAGACAAGGCAAAGATTTTAAATGAAAACAAAAGGTTTTATGAAATGTTTAGCCAAATTGGGTAGAGAAAGAATCTTAACCAAGATAGTGGTCAAAGAAGAAAGACCAAAAATAAGCAAAAAGTGGCTTTCCTATATGCGGTTTCTGAAGGGAGCCCGCGGTTCCATATCGATATGGAGCCGCCTAGTGGCTAAGGAGCCGCGTCCAGTGGACAGCAAACGAAGATTTTCAAAAGTTTTGGAGAAAAATAAGACTTTTTCAAAATTTTGCACATCTTGGATTTTTACCTCTTTTCGCACTAGAGTATGCTAGGGTTTCATAAAAGCAACACATTCACAAAGAATGTCTTAACAAAGGGTGAAAAAATATTTAGATAACATTTTGATCCAATTTTAAGTCAAGTTTTTAGAGGTTGTGAAAAATGTAGGTTTAATTTTAAATAGATTGAAGTTGATTACTGTGACCACATAGTTTAAAACACATAAAACTGAATCCATAGATCATCTTCATGAAAAGCTCACAAAGGAAAGGAAATACAAGAAAGGAAATAACAAAAAACTAATACAAAGTTAGCTTAATCTAGGTCTTGAATGCATAGTCCTCTTTGGCTTGACCGTCTTAAAAAACATTTGATTTTGAAAACCATCATCCGTCTCCTAAGAGGAGGAGGCATGGAGAACAAGGTAAGCAAGAAATCATGCAACCTTCTATGAAGACCAAGCATCTCCAACCATAGGTTTTGAATGATGTAGTTGTTTTAGAGACAACATGGGAAATTTGCACCATGAGCTTCTAAAAAACCAAAGAAGTAAGGATCACACATGAAGTGTGGAATAGGAATGCCCAAAATGAGAGCATTAATGTTTGAGGGAGGAGGAGGTGGAGGAGGCATAGTGTCTAAGGGTGATATGGGTAAGATGGGAGAATTTGGTGGAGTAAAAGGAGAGCTCACCAAAGGCTCAAGGACAAAGGGAATGCTTTGTAGTGTTTGAGATTGAGTACTCCCATCCAAAGGAGGAATAGGAGTGAAAGGTGATGACAACTCATTCAGTCTAGATTGGAGTGAAGACGAGGTAGAGCCATTTGAATGGTTGGTACCATGAGTTGAGTTGGTCTTGCATGGAGCAAGAGGTAGTGAGGGTGATGAAGAAATGAGAATGGGAGTAGACTCATTCTTAGGGGTATGGTAAGAAGAAGAAGAACAAAGTTTGAGAAACTTGATCTTGATTTTGAGGTTCCTTTTGGAAGAGGAAGTTGTGGAAGAGATGGATGATCTAGTGGACACCATGGTTGTGTGTTAAGGTTTAGAGAAGAGTTGAAGGGATGAATAACACAATCAACAATGGAGGGTTTAAGAAGAGAATGGGATGATCCAAACTAGTAATAGGTTAAAATCATTTTATGTGAACAATGAAATTAGGTAGCCTAGTTTAGGAAAGTGCAGGTTTTTGCAAAAAGTTTACCAAAGTTTTACACAGATTAAGGAAAATAGTGTAAAGCATAGATTATGTTGAAACAGTAGCTGGCGGTTCCTTACGTAGGGTCGCGGTTCTTTATCGCTAAGGAACCACGGGTTCGATATGGAACCGCGACCAGAGGTGTTCAAAAATTGCACTTCCTCAAAATTTTGCTAGCCCAGATTTTATACCAAGGTTTATCAAGCCAAAGTGAACTATTAATCAAAAACTAGGAAGCTATCTAACACATAAGATCTACAAAGCTATGTAAATAGAAAGATTGATCACATAAGCAATTAGGATTAAAATACTAAGTAATCCAAACACATAACATTAGTTAATAAACATAACATCCTAAAAAGCAAAGATAAAAAAAAGTTTCAACAATCCAAACGTGTTTACTAACATGTTAACCATAATACATCAAAGCTTCACTTCTTCTTTTTTCCAAGTCCTTTGATCAACTTACTTATGCTCTTGAACGATCCTCTTGACTCCACTCGATGATCATACAACTCACCTTGGGTTTTAAGATTAGAACGATAGACATCCTCAAGACCAAAGTTTTCCGGAAGTCCACTAGTGGCATAGTGAGGAGGAGGGATGATTTCTTCTAACCCGTCCATGAAAGAGTTCATGGATGGGTGGGAGTCACTCGCAGAGCCAACATGAGCACTTGTTCCTACGCCACCACCATCACTTGGTGACATATCAAAGTCCTCATCACCGGACTATTGTGGATCGTATTTTCTCGAACCTCGATCACTTCTCGCCTTTCGTGGTTGTACCTCTTGAATAGGTAACATAACTCGTTTGACCGAGCGAAAGCGAGTAATGTCGATGTCGGGATAATCTTGACCAACCTTCTTAAGAAGGCGAGTAAGGAGCATGGCATAGGGGAGGTTTGTTTTAGGTTTGGAAAGAGCATAGGTGATTCGTCGAGCGATATAGTATGTTAGATTGTACTTGGCGTCGGTAGCGATGCAACATAACATGTGCGCCATACACGCCGGAATATGATCCTGGTTTCCGCCAAGACAAAACACATTCTCCCTAAGGATGTTAGCCCAACGGACCATACAATCATTTAGGTAGCTTAAGAGAACCTCATAGCGTTTTAGCCGATGCTTGGTAGAGTGGATGCTTCTTACAACGTTTCCACTACGCTCTTTACAAATGACATCAAGAATGTAGTCAAGGTCAATCTCGTCATTTTAATTTGGAGCATAGTCGAATGGTTCAAGGAGATAATCAAGTTTCCATTTATCGGTAAATCGACAAGTGTCCTCAAATGGAACAGGAAGATCTTGACCAAAGTCTTCAAGAGAGAGTTTAATGAGTTGACCTTCAAGGATGAAACTAACATATACTCTATCATTATCGTAAATGAGAGAGTATGTGCTAAAGGAATTCTAAGAGAAATTCGGGATATATATCCTCTTTGATGTCCAACAAACAATCAAACCCAATTTCTGCGAACATCGATCGAGTATATATACATCCCTCAATATCCCTTTCGACAACTCTACCCTCGTGAAAGCAACGTTTTTGGAGTGAGGAATAGGTGTTTGTAAGTTGAGGGGAAGCACACATTTTGGAAAGGTTTGGCATGTATTGTTTAGTGTATTGGTGGTCTTGTTGAAATTCCGAAGGCATGATTAGTACCTAAATGAACACAAAAATATTTCCTCAATCACTCATATGTTACATATAAACCAAAAATAAAAAAGATGAGAATATGTTTTATCAATTTCTTGACAAACAAAGGTTTAATCCTTATCATTATCATACTCATAATGTATCTAGTTCATCATTGACAATAACACATTGATTATGTAAGATCAATAATGAACTTGAACATTGGTTTTTCAAAACAAGGTTTTTAGGTAAGCATTTAACAATGCCATTACCAACTTGTTAATGGGTTCATATCAATTCCATTAATCAACCAAAATTATTTAGTCAAAATTCGGATTTGTTCTACAAGTAGGTTTTAGTGAAATCTCAATGAATATGAACCTAAGGAATCATAGTAACAATACTATGTCAACTCTTATTCCTAGTAAGGTTCTAATTCAATGTAAATTTTAAAAATCCCCAATTATGAATGTATGAACCCTAGAACAAATTAGATGAAATTGAAGAAAATAACTTACAATTAATTGATCTTGGATGATGGATGAGTGAAACCCACGAATATGAATCAATTAATCTTCAGTAATTGAAGGTTTTGGAAAAACAACAATGGTGAAAAACTAGGTATTCTCGTCCCTATGTTGAAGAAGAGAGAAGTAGTTTTTGAAAAAGTGATTTTTAATAAAACTGGCACTTTAGTCACGAAAACTGGACACGGTTCCTTATCGATAAGGAACCGCCTGTTTGAGCCGCGACGATAAGGAGCCACCTACAGTGGCGTCTTTTAATCAAGGAAAATCAAAGAATTTTTCAAAATCAATTTTTTCTAAAATCCTTAAAATATATCTTAAGCCTTTAGGAAATCATTGGACCACCACAAGACTAGGTAATAATGCCTTTTTGAAGGATTACGAGTTGAATCGAGATAGGAAAAGAACCAAAACGGACGAACGACTACTCGTAGAGAAAAACAAAGTGGAGAGAAGTCAAGGGAAGTGAATCAAGACCAAGTACAATTCTCAAGGGATAAATGACAATCTTCAAATCATGGAGACAAAGAGCTTGTGTCATATACAGTGGTTAAGGACGTGCCTTTCTGGCGAATGTCTAAACAGATTTGGTAATGCATTACACTAAGCAATTTTGATGCATAGAATAAGATCACTTTCAAGAATATTCTTACTCTATATCAAAATGTGAGCAAAGTATAGATTCACTTTCTCTCCCACATGATCGGATAATTATTGCTAGAATTTACAATAACAATATCCTTGGAATATTTCAATTCAAAATGTGTAAAATCCAATTACAACTTATGAAGTAGATTGGTATCTCAAGGGATTCATCAATCATCCTAGAGATAAGCTCAATTGCACAAGTGACACATGATAAAGGGCCTACTATCCGTAAGGGTGTAAACTGATGACGTATAGTCCCCAGCCGAGTCATGAACCCGGCCCATGGGTACTACCCGTATCCGACCCATCACAGATGGGTGGAATAATGTCATTCAGGCTTATGGGCTTGAATGAACAGTAACCGCACACATGTGTGCGGCCCACGGCCCGGTGCGGCCGACATGGCCGACATAGGGTTAGACAGAATAATATTCTGTCTAGGAATATCTTTATCCCAATGGGAGAGGATATTCACTACCAGGATTAGAAGATAACAATCATTCTAATTCCGGTGATTATCTCTTCCTTGGGGCCGAAGCATCAGTGGAAGCCCATTAGGGTTTCACTGCCTATAAAGGGAACCCTCAAGGGTTCCACAAAGGTATTATTACTTGTACTCTAAACTCACATAAACCCTAAATCGATTACTTACTCTCACGCCGGAGTCTAATCGTGGGAAACATTCCCACGGTAAGCCTAACGCGTGCTGTTTAGTGTGCAGGATCCCAACCAAACGATTCACTTGGTGCAGGAGTCGGAGCCCAGCCAACCCAAATTAAGCCTAATTCGGGTCTAGCAAGGATCAACCAACTTTTACATCAACAAGTTGGCGCCTTCCGTGGGACCCATTACATTAAGCTAGAACAAAACCTCATCTCAAATTTTCAATGACGAAGGGGCATCCGCAAGCTAATCCCAGGAATGCGAATCCCGGGAATCGGAAGTCCCAAGGGGAAGGGATTCTCATCCCCAATCAACCGCCTAGCCGCCTCGCAGGAGGGCCTGGTAACCGTAGCAGTTTTCAGCCTGTGGGGGTGACGAGCACGATCTCTGTGACACCCCCACCCACTTCAACCCTGGATAACCCTGAACCTGGATAACCCTGACCTTGTCCATGGTGTGAGCCGTGGGATGACCCTAGGCTCACCCGGCCATGGGCGGACCCCAGGGAGGACCCGTTCACCCTCCGCATACGGAACTATTCTGAGGACACTAAACGTCGCATGCCGACGTGTATTAAGACCTATGATGGATCCGGTGACCCGGTGGATCACCTTAAAATATTTGACACGCAGGCTAAAATTGAGCGATGGCCCATGCCTATATGGTGCCAAATGTTCAATTCAACCCTGATCGGAAATGCTCGTGACTGGTTTGAGGCACTCCCTCCATGGAGCATTGATAGTTTCACGGAACTACGCACTGCGTTTGAGAACAATTATACTCAGAGGAAAAATTATAATAGGGACCCGGTCTCATTGGCAACTGTCAAACAATGGCCGGGGGAGTCCACAGAAGCCTTCACTGAACGCTTCAATGATGAGTGCACGCGCACAAGAACAATGCCGGAGCTCTTGAAAATCTCTGATTACATGCATGCCATAACAGAAAGAGAATTGATCAGGCGCCTTAATGACAAGCGTCCAGAGAGATATGATGACCTCATGGAAAGGGTCAGAAATTTCATAGAAGGAGAAACAGCTGTGGCCGCGGCCTACCCATCCCAAGGAAATGGGTATCGGTCAAATGACCAGTCCCGGAGACAGTCGGGCGGTCAAGGTAATCAGAACAATAACAAGGGCTCAGACTATAAGAGCCAAAGCAAAGGAGGACGGTCGGATGATAAGTTTACCCCCCTAAAGATGTCCTACCGGGAGATCTTGCTGACAGAAGGGGCGAACTTTCCAAGACCTCCCCCAATGGCCACTCCCCCGGAACGTCGGCAAGGAAGTCGCTTCTGCGAGTTCCATAATGACAAAGGCCACGGCACGGAGGAGTGCATCCAGCTCAAGAAGCATATTGAGTCACTGATCAAATCAGGTAAACTCAAGCACCTAGTTAAGGATTGGAAGGATGGAAAAGACAACAACAAAAAGTATGATAAGAAGGATCCCCAAAAGGACAAACCTTCGATTATATACATGATCCAATCCAGACAGCGCCGCACGAGGCAGAAAGTTGGCCAAAAATTTTCACGCGGCAGGGAAATCTCGTTCCCTCTCACCACGGCAAGCGATGTGATCGATGCGCCTCTCACTATTGAGATAAGCATTGGAACACACAATGTTCGTCGCATGTATGTGGATGGAGGATCGTCAGCAGAGGTACTGTATGAACACTGTTTCGTGCAGTTATGCCCCGAAATAATAAGCCAATTAGTACCGGCCACGTCGCCGCTTACTGGCTTTAGTGGAGACACTATTTGGCCGATAGGGCAATTACGTTTGCTTGTAACCATTGGGAATGAGGAACATTCCACTACGTCGTGGATGAACTTCATGGTGATACGCTCACACTCTCCGTACAATGGGATCATAGGCAGGCCGGGCATTTTGGCTATACGGGCGGTACCCTCTACGGCACACGGAATGATCAAATTCCCCGTGGAGGGGGGAATTGTTACCATTTACAACACAATCGTACCGGCATCCGAGTGTCACACCGTGACAACACCGACTCCACCTGTTCTGCCCAAAGATGGATCACCACCTCCCAATTGGAAGGTGGCCATTCACCCTGACTATCCGGAACAGGAGGTATCCATAGGAGGGGCACTATCGGATTACGGAAAAAGGGCCATGTGCTCTCTTTTAAGTGCAAATCTAGATATATTCGCATGGGAGCCAAAGCATATGACAGGTGTGCCACGTGCGATAGCAGAGCATAAGCTCCAGATCCGTCAAGGGTACCAACCCATCAAGCAAAAGAAGCGCGGCCAAGCGCCTGAGCGCAGCCAAGTAATATTGGAGGAGGTACGGAAACTAGTGGATGCAGGCATCATGCGCGAGGTATACTACCACGAGTGGTTGTCCAATCCGGTCATGGTCAAGAAGCATGACGGAAGTTGGCGCATGTGTGTGGATTTACGGATCTAAACACGGCCTGCCCACAGGACTGTTACCCGTTACCGGAAATCGACTGGAAGGTGGAGTCCCTATGTGGGTATCCTTTTAAATGCTTTTTGGACGCGTATAAAGGGTATCATCAAATCCAGATGGCGGAGGAGGATGCAGAAAAAACGGCATTCCATACGAGCCAGGGCGTGTATTGCTATACGAAAATGTCGTTTGGACTAAAGAACGTCGGTGCTACATATCATCGGTTGGTGGACAAAGCTTTTGAATCACAGATAGGCCGCAACTTGGAAGTCTATGTTGATGACTTGGTGATAAAAAGTCACACGGAGGAGGCACTCCTCCGAGATGTCCAAGAGACATTCGACACTCTGAGAAGGATTAACATGAACTTAAATCCAAAGAAATGTACGTTTGGAGCAACTGAGGGGATGTTCCTCGGATATTTGATTGATCCAAACGGCATCAAACCCTGCCCAGAGAAGACGGATGCAGTGATACAACTGCCGTCCCCGCAGACACGGAAGGAGGTGCAATCCTCAAATGGGAAGTTAGCCGGACTGAATAGGTTCCTATCTAAATCCGCAGAGAAGTCATTACCTCTATTTAAGACACTCAAGAAGTGCATTAGAAAGGGAGACTTCTGGTGGACGAAGGAAGCCGAGGAAGCCTTCGGCCAACTCAAGCAGCATCTTGCATCTCTCCCTATGCTAGTAGCTCCCCGGCCAAAGGAGGAACTCATTATGTATCTCTCAGCTACTCATGGCGCAATAAGCGCGGTACTTATGACGGATAGAGATACAGTACAAACTCCGGTCTACTTTATAAGTAGAACACTACAAGGGCCGGAGTTGAATTATTCCTCCATGGAAAAATTGGTATTAGCACTAGTGTTTGCTACAAAGTGGTTGCGCCGGTACTTTCAGGCGCACCCGATTGTAGTCATTACGGATCAGCCAATCAAGCAGGTTATCTCTAGACCAGATGTGGCAGGGAGGCTACAGAAATGGAGCATCCTGTTGGGGGAGCACAATATATCTTACAGGCCAAGGACGGCTGTTAAAGGCCAGATCCTGGCAGATTTCCTGATCGAGAAGCCGGATGAGGAAGGGCCAATCATCAAGCAAGACGAGATCCCAACAGAACCATGGGTGTTATTCACGGACGGATCTTCGTGTACGGACGGGTCCGGAGCAGGTCTCATCCTCACAAATCCAGAAGGAATGGAATTCACGTATGCCCTCCGTTTTGAGTTCACAGCCACCAACAACGAAGCGGAATATGAAGCATTAATTGCGGGTTTAAAAATCGCCGCTAGAATGGGAGTCCGCAACCTTAAGGCCTACGTGGACTCACGGTTTGTAGCGAACCATATTCTAGGTGGGTATGTGGCTAAGGAGGACAACATGGTCAGGTACTTGGAAAAAGTCAAGTCGCTAATCGCGACTTTAAGTAAGTTTTCCATCAAGCAGGTGCCAAGAGGCAAGAAAAAGAAGGCGGACGCTCTTAGCAAGATCGCATCCACAAGCTTCGCTCACTTATCTAAACAAGTCTTGGTGGAAATACTCAAGGAGAAATCTATAACGGAAGGGGAGGTTGCTGCTATAGTTGAAGAGGATGGACCTACATGGATGACCCCAATTATCAACTATTTGACTAGTGAGACCCTTCAAGACGAGGAAAAGCAGCACGGCGCATAAGAAGGAAGGCGCAGCATTTCGAACTTCGAGAAGGCATCCTTTACAAACGCTCTTTCTTGCAGCCGTGGTTGCGGTGTGTTGGACCACGTCAGGCCGCTTACGTAATCAGTGACATACACGAAGGGTTGTGCGGCATGCATGCAGGTCCACGATCCGTGGTAGCCAGAGCCTTACGAACATGATATTATTGGCCCACCATGCACAGAGACGCGCGCGACATGATTCACAAGTGTAGTGATTGCCAAGTGCATAGGCCAGTACCGCGACACCCGCAGCAGGAGCTTACACCTATCACGTCCCCATGGCCATTCTATAAGTGAAGAATTGACATTGCAGGACCAATTCCTGTAGCGGCGGGGGGAGTTAAATTCTTGATTGTTGCAATGGACTACTTCACACAATGGATAGAGGCCAAGACAGTCAAGTCTATCACAGGCAAACAAGTTAAGAAGTTTGTTTGGGAACATATTGTGTGCCGTTTTGGTTTACCAGGAGAAATCATCTCGGATAACGGCAAGCAGTTCACGGACAACCCGTTCAAAGATTGGTGTGCATCATTGAACATCAAGCGTCGCTTCGCATCTGTTAAGCATCCGCAGACAAATGGCCTCGTCGAACGAGCTAATAGAAGCTTGGGGAATGGCATCAAGGCGCGTCTGGATGAACGAAGTGGTAAATGGGTCGATGAGTTATCACATGTGCTATGGGCGCATAGAACTATGATCAAAACAGCCAACGGAGATACTCCATTTGCATTGGCTTACGGCACTGAAGTTGTTATACCAGCAGAAATAGGAATGCCTACCATCCGCACGGCGGAGGTTAATGTTGTCACGAACGATGAACAGCTGCGAATCAACCTGGATCTGTTGGAAGAAAAAAGGGACATAGCAGCCATCAATGAGGCTAAGTCCATGGCTAAGATGAAAGCTTATTATGACGCCAAGGTCAAGGGTGTTTCCTTTCGGCCGGGAGACTACGTCTATCGTGCTAACGAACCAAGTCGAGCGGAGAACACAGGAAAGCTGGGCCCTAAGTGGGAAGGACCGTATGAAGTCACTGAAGCCTTGGGACGAGGCGCGTACAAGCTACGTGACATGGATGGCCGCGATCTTGAGCGCACATGGAACATTTCCAATCTCAAAAGGTGCTATCTTTGAAAGCTACGGCTTCCGCATGGGAACTTTGCTATGTGCGGTCTTAATAAAGAGCCATGCGGTTTTATCTGTTTTGTTTTGTCTTATGTTTGTTTAGATTCCTTTCTTGTTCTTTAGGACTTGTCATTATTGTTCAAACAAAAGTGTAAACGTTCTAATAAAATGCCGTGGTGCCTAGCTAGCTCCACGGCCTGTTTCGTGCAAATCATTTTTTAGATTTTTTGTTAGTCGTATGATTTTTACTTATATCATAATATGTCATGTTTTATTCATATGCATTCTTTCAAACATACTGTACATGTACTATACGCCTCCAGGCGGGGTAAGAGGATTAAGTGAACCTACTAATTCAACTTGCCGCATAAGAGGAATGCAACCCCAGCCGCACGGATCATGTATCCTTACTAGACACCTTGCTCACAAGACGTTGGGGTGAGTTCCATATGCTGCAGCCGCACAGTGCTCCGCATAGTAAAGACGCACGTCGCATGTCTAGTAAATTATAGACTTGCATGTATTTTCTTTCTTTGTGTGTAAGACGTGATATATCATGCAGTATTGTCGTACAATATTTAAACACAGTCAAAATACACAAGTTTCCAAAATAGATAAACAAAATTGCCGTGGTTACTCACGGACTTATATACAAAATACAAATATTGTTAGCCGTGTACATGCACGGACGAATAGAAACAACAAATATTCAGAGGTTACAAACCAAAGTGTCTGGAAGGGATCATAAAGTAGGAGCATCCTACATAGAGGGGAAAAACTTACCCATTGCCACTTGCTCTTCGACCAGACATGACAACCATTCATCACTTTCTTTCCGCTTCTGGGATTGAGTCGCAGTCCTCTCCAGCACCACACTTAAGGGTTCTTCGTCAAGCACGATCCTGGTTACGTCCTCGTATATGGGGAGCGTCAGGTGGCTGGGGGATGGAGTCAAGGAAGCACGGGAGGACGTGCTAGGACTGAGCCTTCCCATAATTTCCATATTTGACGCATCTTTGGTGGCCTCTAGCTCGTCCAAGAACGGATAGTGCAGATCTCGCATCGCGGCCATGGAGGCAGTCATCTGGCTAGCAGCTTCAGGCTTAAAGAAGGCATGATTGGTAACGTCCCCCCCTTTCGTGATCAGCTCAGCGGCCTCAACCATTCCCTCATGACGACCGTAGTCAATCCCATCAGACACAAGGCTTGCGAATTGTTGCACAAATTCTGGGGCTTCTAAGACCTTCATGACGGCCAGGCGTGCTCCATGCCCGACCATCCACCTACGGCCGGCAATAGCTGTTAGCAGTTGGGGGCATAACACATTATCACGCTCCGCAGTGAGGGCATCAATCATCAACTCTTTTTGGGCAAACGCCTCTTTCAACTCTTGGATGACAGCCCTCTCATTGGCAAGTTCCCCTTGTACTTTCTCCATGCTTTGGACGGCCAGGTGCGCGTCTTCTAGTTTCTTGCTCAGCACGTCCACTTGGCTGGAATACGATTGGGCAGAAGCTTCCGCCGTGGCTACCTATAAGGAAAAAACGTGTTAGCATATATTTCTTTTTTATAAACGGGGGCGGTGCGGCACGGATATGTACCTTGGTGGTTGCAGCATCTAGTTGTGACTCAAGATTGGCTACTTGTTGGTCGTATTCATTCGCGCGGGCCGACTGCTTTTTAATGGTCGCCTCGGCATTGGCCAGTTGGGATTGGAGGTCGGCAATTTGAGCTTCATTATCTTCAATCATCTTCTCCCTCCGTCCAACTTTCCTCTTGAGAGAGTCAACATGCCCGAGAGCGGCTTCAAACCTAACCCTCATCGAGGTTCCCATCGCCATTTGGTGTACCAGGGTACCATTGTACTCATCCGCCAAGTCTGCATGACTGAGCGAATTTACCTATCACACCAAGCTTAGTGGTATGCAATTGTTGAGGTACTCCCGACACTCATCAGCGTCCCTCAGTCGTGACGCCGTGGTAATATTCCATACAGGATTGAACGGTTGAGGGGCGCCGGACGCGGGAAAATCTTGGGAGGCTATGGGTGAACCTTCTTCAAATACAGGGCCGGACTTTGTGGGGGCCGTAGGGTCTCCTTCCACTTCTTTCCCTTTCCCCTTATCAACTTGGGTGTCAGAAGGAGATGCGGCACCAGTCTGGTCGTCCTTGTGAAACAAGTATTAGGAAATATCTTAAGTATTGCTTACAAGGAAACTTGTCATTCTTACATATTAGGATGGGGTCTTACATGTCGTTCCTTGCTAATTCGGAGGCGGTTGGGGCAATCTGAGTGACGGGATCGACATGAGCGGCCCGGTTAGCCTCGGAACCCTGGGTAGCACTCCCGACAGATTGATACAAGGGGTGGTCTTCTCGAAGTCTCTTGGCAGGAGCGTTGTGCTCACCAATCTCGACTGAAGCAGTTCTCCTCGCACGGTTACTTCTTTTTCAGGTACGCCTGGCGACGGGCTGCGTTGTTTCGTCGATCTCCTCCTCGACTTCATCTTCTTCCAGGTTGACTTGTTGTTGTACTTCTTCATCGTCATCGCCCATCAGTCGGCGAATGCTGGAGGTGGTTAATTCAATGTTATCCCCCTGCTGCTCCCTATGTGGTGAGGAGGGCCCGACTCCTCCTTCATTCACCTGGTTCTCACCATCAACATTGTTTCCATGATCTTCCTCGTCTGAATGAGGATCTGGCACGGCTTCAAGAGCAACCGTCACGGGTCGGGTATGCTCAAGAAGGGGTTGTTCATTCTCACGGAGAGGACGAAGACCCTCCGGTACAAGCTTCGGGTCGCCCTGGCGCAAAAGTCCAAAGAAGTTCATTTCTGTTCAGCACAAAACAACATATGTTAGCTATTTATCAAATAATTATATGCATTTTTTGCGTACAGATGTTAGCCTACCTTCGCCCTGCCTTCTCCAAAAAACGGGATACCTATTGGATGGACCAAAGTAATTGAGGCTAATCCCTAGCAAACATAGGAATGATTCGGGAAGGTTTCTATGGAACCCAGTCCTATTCAGATCTAACTCTTGGGAATGACGGGGGTTGTATGTACTTGTGTGCGGCTTGGGGTCGTGAGGAATCCTAGTTCTAATGATATAATCGCCCGGCCACACCACTGCGTCAATGAAAAAGTAGTGATCATACCAATTTTTCAATGAATCCATTGGTTTATTGTGCGATTGGGGACTGTTGGAGGCTCGTTTCTTAAAAGATACCCAACCATTTACTATGTTGGGAACATAAAAGAGCCGGAATAATTCTACGGTTGGGGGGATTCTCCTAGCACGGCAGAGGATTTCGAATTGACTAATCTTACAGGCACCTATGCAGTGGAGCTGACTAATGTGTACATTATAGTATCCTAACAGATCTACGAGAAAGTGGGTGAAGGGGATGCGGTAATTAGCCGCATCAAAGAGGCGAGTATACAGGCCAATCTTACCTGCTGGAGCCTCAGTTATGAGGTCTCCAGCGCCAGGAAGTGAGGGGTGTAGGTTGGTAGGGATGAAATAATTTCTACAAAAGTGGTTTAATTGGTCTTGGGTCATGACATTCAGCACGGATCCAATGGTAGGGATGTTTCTATGAGCCATTACTAAAAAAAAGTGTAAGGACGTGGTGTTCTAACCTGCGTGTGAAGGGATCCGTGCGTATTGGGTTCAAGCTAAGAGGAACGCTTTAATGGCAGAAATGGAGGTTATAACTGTGTGTTTCACACAGCCGTGGGGGTGGCTTATTTATAGGGTTGCCTCATAGGTCACGACCTGTTGGATGTGTGACACGTGTCTGCCACTATTCTTAATCGTGTGGCTAGGGGGCAAGTGGCAAGTGAAAAGTCAGGAGGGACCCACGGGCCACTTCTGACTCAAACGTTTGCACTGCTCAAGGTTCTGACTCTCTGTACTTTTGTCAGTCAAACAAGTCAGATGAACAGATATTCATGTCGGGTTATGCGGCTCTTACGTAAGACTTGACATTTAATGTTATATTTAATTTGTCTCGGTCGCTATATGCGGCTGAGATATTGATGCAATCACTTCCTAAGCCAGGTTGCCACGTGCGGCCGATACAAATTCTTGAACAAGTTTTTATCTTGTTATTCCCTTGGTACGTCCGGGGAGCATCTTAGTAGTCTAGAGGTTACATCTATGGTCGTAACAACTAGACTGGGGGGTCATGATGACGTATAGTCCCCAGTTGGGTCATGAACCCGGCCCATGGGTACTACCCATATCCGTATCACAGATGGGTGGAATAATGTCATTCAGGCTTATGGGCTTGAATGAACAGTAACCGCACACATGTGTGCGGCCCACGGCCCGGTGCGGCCGACATGGCCGACATAGGGTTAGACAGAATAATATTCTGTCTAGGAATATCTTTATCCCAATGGGAGAGGATATTCACTACCAGGATTAGAAGATAACAATCATTCTAATTCCGGTGATTATCTCTTCCTTGGGGCCGAAGCATCAGTAGAAGCCCATTAGGGTTTCACTGCCTATAAAGGGAACCCTCAAGGGTTCCACAAAGGTATTATTACTTGTACTCTAAACTCACATAAACCCTAAATCGATTACTTACTCTCACGCCGGAGTCTAATCGTGGGAAACATTCCCACGGTAAGCCTAACGCGTGCTGTTTAGTGTGCAGGATCCCAACCAAACGATTCACTTGGTGCAGGAGCCGGAGCCCAGCCAACCCAAATTAAGCCTAATTCGGGTCTAGCAAGGATCAACCAACTTTTGCATCAACATAAACCATGAAAATCATGCTTGATACTTTAAGCTACTACTAACTCACTCTGCATCCCCATAGTGAGTCAAGTATCCAAGCAATGAAGGTTTGAGAGAGTAAAAGAAAATACTTACAAACCAAAAACAAATGTCAAGGCAAGGATGCCTAGAACAAGCACATAGTCAATTAATGATCAAAAGAATGATCAATAGGGCGTGTGGAAGAACGAAAACATACCTTGGCCATAAATTGTATTCCAAGCTATCTAGGAACCAATGCAAAGCCCAATCATGACTAAAGTGACTACTAAGTTTTCAAGGACTAGTATCACTCCCATCCATCTTGATATCATCATTTAATGATGTTGTAAATCAAAGAAGACGAGTCTTCTACAAGTGTAAGTGACTCAATCCACAATCAGTTGAATGATTGATCTTCATGAGTACCTACACATAACAAGATGCAAACTAATAGATACATTTCAAGATTAAATCCAAAATGAATAAATACTACTAATTTAAATGAGATGCAATATTATCAATTAAAAGGCTTAAAAGATAGTTTTGACCAAAGAAAAACTTTAGTACAACTTAACCTTCTAATTTGAGGAGACAATGTATCGATCTAAGTTTTAAAGTACAATATACTTCAAAGATATTGTGTCACCATCGCTCTAATACCAATTGTAGAAACTAGAAGGGGGGTTGAATAGTTTCTCATAGGTTTATCTCCTAATTAAAATTCCTTTCAATTAGGTGAGTGCTAAAACTATCTTTTACTTGAAAGCTAGTTGCATAATGATTAGGTTCAATTCTAGTTCATTAACAATAAGTTGTAAGTGTCATGATAATGAATGTAAGTAATGAGTAAGGAAAGAAACAACCTAGTAGGAAGACACCAAGATTTATAGTGGTTCGGCAATGAGGCTCTATCCTCGTTCCTACTCCACTCCTCGAGTAAACCTTACTCGAGATTTCCGCTATATCCACAAGATCCCTTCTTGGCGGAGAAAACCTTACAACATCGCTTACATTATTTTCCGACACTAAGCTAAATGTCGAGACCTATTCTTAGCTAGGACCAATCTACACAATGTCGCCCAATTCACCATTTTACGATACAAGGCTAGATGTCGAGTTCTAATCCAAAGCTAGAACCAATCTTCACAACGTCGCCTACTTCACCATTTTCCGAAACAAGGCTAGATGTCGAGTTCTAATCCAAAGCTAGAACCAATCTTCACGACTCTTCACTTTGAAGCTAAGTGAGAACTTCACACAACACAACTTCACATCACTTTATAGTTTAGTGAGAACTCACAAGACACAACCGCATCACTTTATAGTTTAGTAAGAACTACCACAACTTATTACAACTCAACTGAACATATCCAAGTACACACATGTAGCTTGGATCTACACAACACAAATCCAAGCACACACATATGCAAAGGATTTACACAACTCTAATCCAAGTATTTACACATAGATTGGATGAACACAACTAGTCCAAGTATTCACAAATACATTGGATCTACACAAGACACAAATAAACAAATGATGAACATGATTAGATATTTAGGAGAGAATGATCTTCATCAAGGCTTCTTCTTTAATCACATCACAAGTGTGTGAGTGATCTTCTCTTCGGACAAGGTAAAGAAGGAGATCAAGAGGATAATCATAAGTAAACATACTTAACACATTAAGTGATCATTTAAAAATGACTATGATTAGATAGGAGAAAGAAGGCTGAAAGAGATATCCAAAAAAGGATTAATGAAAATGCAGATTTGATCCACTATTTATAGTAGACAAGATACCAATGGCTACCTGGGGGAGGTTCCTTAGCTACCCAGGCGGTTCCTTATCGATAGGGAACCACATAGGCACTTAAGGAACCGCGGAGTGTAGACTCCGCTCCTTTTTGTCTTTTAGTGAATTTGAAATATCTGAGGCTGTTTATACCTTCAAAGGATATTCTTATGGCATTTGGAGTATGCCATATTCAAATTTACATTTTCATTTTGATAAAACTTTATCTTAAAAATAAAGTTTATTAAAAATATTTTGTTACATTTGACAAAAGTGAGTTTTAAGGCTAATCACTTTTATGATCAGTAAGCATGATTAAGATATGTTAGTGTAATGATTATTACCTTGATGATAGTGTTTGTTTAAATTTAGTTTTATGATTATGTTTGACAATAAATGTCTTTGTAATTTTTCATGATTAAAACAAAGAAAGATTAACTAGTACTAACAATGTTTTTAGGCATTTATTTGCATTAACAATCTCCCCCTTTTGATTAGACAAACTATAAACTCATTTACGTAAAATACAAGATTATTTGAATTTTAACGAGTTTATCACTATCATTTCTCCCCCTTTGTCGACGCAAAAAGGTTAGCATAAGTCTTTGAAGGAGAAAAAAATCGGACTTTGATAGTAGCTCCCCATTGGTTCTTACTCCCCCTTTTGGGGCACCAAATGAATGAGCTAAGGTGACATGCTACATAAAGGTTAGAAGAAAGAAAAGAAACACCAATGTATATATGTGCACTACCTACCACCTAACTTCAGAGGGAGAAGGAAAAGAAATCTCTAATTAGATGCAAGTATTTGCTAAGTTTGTCCAAAGAGTATGTGTTGACAACATCATAGTTCAATTGGTGGAATAAATGAAGAAAAGAAACATCCAAACCAATCAAAGATGATTAAAATGTCAAGGGGTTAAAATTTAGAATTTATGGAATCACCCATAATTAATTGTAAGTTTTAACCATGATCAAGTCTTTAACAAATGGGTGAGAAAGAATTAGTGGGATATATAACACACATAACATTCATATTACACAAATATGAAATAACATACTTGATAAATATTCATACACACAATATGAATATTTAAAGCAAGAAAATATGGAAAATAAACCACAAAGCATGAGCTACTCTAATAGTGATAATCTTCCAAGATGGTTAAGTTTTATTGACTCAAACAACTAAAGTACAAAATTTGCCTTAGTTGGAAAAGAAAGACGACGAGGCATCATTCGAAGTTTTGTTCACGGGAACAAAAACTTTGAGAGGAGGTTGAGTGAGTAGGAATTCAAGAAAATTTAGCTTGTCATAAATATGAGCAAGTTCAATTTGTTGAAACCGACAACAAGCACAAGAGGAACCATGATGAAAAACAAAGTAGTTAGATGGGGGAGGTCCATCAAAATGAGAGTTTGGTGGAGAAGGAGATAATGGATAAGAGATGTTTTCACAATGCCTAGTGAGATTAGGAAAGAAGATAGGTCATTGAGTTGTGGAGAGTTGAAGGGTTTAGGTGGTGGTGGAAGAATTTCCTTTTCTCCAGTAATTGGATTTATAGAGTAAGTCTCATTCTAATATTTGATCGGAGAAAAGGAAGAATTCTTGGAGGGTTTTGGAGAAGAGGAATCATGAGGATTCTCGTTCTTCTTGATCCAAATAGGTCGAACCGAGATTTTCGGTTTCTTTGAGAGCTTAGAAGAAGAAGCTTTAGGTTGAGAAGATTGTGACAAAGATATGTCAAGTTTAGGAATAGAAGAGTTAGGCATTATGAGGGATGAAGAGAAGAACTCCCAAAAGAGAAGAATTTAAAGAAAGTAGTCAAGGCAAAGATTTGAAATGAAAACAAAAGGTTTTAGGAAATGTTTAGCCAAATTTATTAAACAAAGAATTTTAACCAAGACAGTGGTCAAAGAAGAAAGACCAAAAATAAGCCAAAAGTGGCTTTCCTGTACACGGTTCCTTAAGGGATCCCGCGGTTCCATATCGATATGGAGCCGCGTCCAGTGGACAGAAAACGATGATTTTCATAAGTTTTGGAGAAAAATAAGACATTTTCAAAATTTTGCACATCTTGGATTTTTACCTCTTTTAGCACTAGAGTATGCTTGGGTTGCATAAATGTAACACATTCACAAAAAATGTCTTGACAAAGGGTGACAAAATATTTTGATAACATTTTGATCCAATTTTAAGTCAAGTTTTTAGAGGTTGTGATAGATTTAGGTTCAATTTTAAATAGATTGAAGTTGATTATTGTGACCACATAGGTTAAAACACATAAAACTATCCATAGATCATCTTCATGAACATATCACAAAGGAAAGGAAATACAAGAATTGAATTAACAAAAAACTAATATAAAGTTAGCTTAATCTAGGTCTTGAATGCATAGTCCTCTTTGGCTTGACCTTCTTTAAAAACATTTGATTTTGAAAACCATCACCCATCTCCTAAGAGGAGGAGGCATGGAGAACAAGGTAAGAAAGAAATCATGCAACCTTCTATGAAGACCAAGCATCTCCAACCTTAGGTTTTGAATGATGTAGTTGTTATAGAGATAACATGGGAAATTTACACCATGAGCTTCTAGGAAACCAAAGAAGTGAGGATCACCTATGAAGTGTGGAATAGGAATGCCCAAAATGGGAGCATTAGTGTTTGAGGGAGGAGGAGGTGGTGGAGGCATACTGTCCAAGGGTGATATGGGTGAGATGGGAGAATTTGGTGGAGTGAAAGGAGAACTAACCAAAGGCTCAAGGACAAAGGGAATGCTTTATAGTGGTTGAGACTGAGTATTCCCATCCAAAGGAAGACTAGGAGTGAAAGGTGATGACAACTCATTCATTCTAGATTGGAATGAAGATGAGGTAGAGCCATGTGAATGGTTGGTACAATGAGTTGAGTTGGTCTTGCATGGACCAAGAGGTTGTGAGGGTGATGAAGAAATGAGAATGGGAGTAGACTCATTCTTAGGGGTATGGTAAGAAGAAGAAGAACCACATTTGGGAAACTTGATCTTCATTTTGAGGTTCCTTTTGGAAGAGGAAGTTTTGGAAGAGGTGGATGATCTAGTGGACATCATGGTTGTGTGTTAAGGTTTAGAGAAGAGTTGAAAGGATGAAGAACACAATCAACAATGGAGGGTTTAAGAAGAGAAGGGGATGATCCAAACTAGTAATAGGTTAAAATCATTTTATGTGAACAATGAAATTAGGTAGCCTAGTTTAGGAAAATGCAGGTTTTTGCAAAGTTTTTATCAAAGTTTTACACAGATTAAGGAAAACAGTGTAAAGCATAGATTCTGTTGAAACAGTAGCAGGCAGTTCCTTACGTAGGTTCGCGGTTCTTTATCGCTAAGGAAACGCGGGTTCTATATGGAACCGCGACCAGAGGTATTCAAAAATTGCACTTCCTCAAACTTTTGCTAGCCCAGATTTTATACCAAGGTTTATCAAGCCAAAGTGAACTATTAATCAAAAACTAGGAATCTATCTAGCACATAAGATCCACAAAGCTATGTAAATAGAAAGATTGATCACATAAGCAATTAGGATTAAAATACTAAGTAATACAAACACATAGCATTAGTTAATAAACATAACATCCTAAAAAGCAAAGATAAAAAAAAGTTTCAACAATCCAAAAATGTTTACAAACATGCTAACCATGATAGATCAAAGATTCACTTCTTCTTTTTGCCAAGTACCTTGATCAACTTACTTATTCTCTTGAAAGATCCTCTTGACTCCACTCGATGATCATACAACTCACTTTAGGTTTTAAGATTAGCACGATAGTCATCCTCAAGACCAAAGTTTTCCGAAAGTCCACTAGTGGCATAGTGAGGAGGAGGGATGATTTCTTCTAACCCGTCCATGAAAGAGTCCATGGATGGGTGGGAGTCACTCGAAGAGCCAACATGAGAACTTGTGCCTACGCCACCACCATCACTTGGTGACATATCAAAGTCCTCATCATCGGACTCTTGTGGATCGGCTTTTCTCGAACCTCGATCACTTCTCGCCTTTCGTGGTTGTACCTCTTGAATAGGTAACATAACTCGTTTGACCGAGCGAAAGAGAGTAATGTCGATGTCGGGATAATCTTCACCAACCTTCGAAAGAAGGCGAGTAAGGAGCATGGCATAGGAGAGTTTTGTTTTGGGTTTGGAAAGAGCATAGGTGATTCGTCGAGCGTTATAGTATGCTAGATTGTACTTGGCGTTGGTTGCGATGCAACATAACATGTGCGCCATACACGCCGGAATATGATCCTGGTTTCCGCCAAGACAAAACACATTCTCCTTAAGGATGTCAGCCTCACAGACCATTGATGTAGTGGTTTTACTACTCTTTAGGAAAAGAGAGCAAAAGTGGCAAGTATTAAGTGTCGGTTTAGGAAAACCGAGCACTAATGACCCAAAGTGGGGATCGTTCTCAAGGAGGCTTGGTGTGTGTGTAATGAAATGATTAACTTTGTGATTATATTGTTATGAGAAAGAAAATAGAAATGGGATAAGAAGAGAATGACGGTTACGATGACGATTTACACTAAGACGAAAGAGTCGTATACGTAAAACCGTAAAAAGCACCAAAATTAAAATTTTACCCTAAAAATTCCTAAAAATCACTAAAATCCACTAAAATATTCTAAGGGTTTACAAAAAATCCAAACTTGCTAAAACCTTTTAATTATTTAAATATTAACTTTTTAATGCTAATTAAAGCTCTAAAATCAATCTTAACTAATAAAAAGTCCCAATAAAGATCTTAAAGTTTGTAAACCTTTGAAATAACCTAATTAGGCTAAAAAGTATTTTTCAAAATTTTAAAACCACTAAAAACTATTTTTAAACTATTAAAAACTATAAAAACTTAAAATAATTCTAGAAAATAATTGAAAAATCCTAAAAATATATGGAAAGTTGTAAAATTCCTAATTAAGTGTCTATAACCTAGGAAAAATGTAAATACTTAGAAAATCAGACTTTTAATTTTTAATAATAAAATAATATTAAAATATTAATAAAAATCCTAAAATCCTAAAAAATTCTAAAAAGTTGCAAACTAGCTTAATTTAACCTAAATAACTTAGAAATGAACTTGAAATTACCTAAATACCCTTAATGGGCCTAGAAAATGGGCTAAACCCAAAACAGACTCCTTATTGGGCCAAACTTAGCCCAAAATGAAAAAGTGGCCCAAATAAGCCCAAAAAGCACTACTTGACTCAAAATTTGATTTTAAACAACTTTTTCCAAAGGCCCAAAAGCTGAAAGTGTGAAATAAGCAAGCTTATACCAAACAGCTTATTCTTAATGGGCTTTTTGGCCCATTAAGCTAAAAGCTAATACCATAAGCTCAAATTAGACACACAAGCTTCTTTTGTCCTAAATAAGACTTCTGTAAAAAGAAATTTAAAATAAGCCAAAGGAATAAGCCTGAAAATGCAATAAGCAATCTACAGAAAACGACAAAATAGTCGTTTTTGAGTTCTAGGTCACCCCAAGAGCTGATTCAAGTTTCTAAAGCATTTAAATGACTTAAATAAACTATTTCAACAAAAAATTTTCAAATAAGCTGACTCAATAAGCTGGAAAAAGCAAATAAGCACTTATGAAAAAGTTAATTAAGTTGGTTTTCTAGCAAAAAGTCAAAGTCAAAGTCCAATTAGCTCCAGTCTAATCAAATGGGTCAAATAATGAAGGTCTATCACAAAAAATAAGTTGTTGCAGGTCTGGATAAGCTAAAATAGCTTATTGATAAGTTGATGACAAATTAACACTAGCAGGGGCTAGTTTTGGGTGTTGAGCAGTGGAAACTTTTTCCACTGCTTGACTTGTTTGACTTTTTGTCTTTAGTGACTTTTTTGGAGATTCAGATTTCACAAAGGCACCCAATTGATCAGTGGATCAAGAGGAGTCAATAACAATCAGAAAGTCACAACAAGCAACAGCCAATTGATATAGTTTAATCAATTAAGTACCACACACAGACATGAACAAATAAGCATATGAGGTTCAATAAGCACTTTTAGCAATATTCAGCCAGCCAAACTTAACCAAATGCATACACAAGCTATTATAAACTCAAATGAACAAGTCTAAACAGGTTTCATACAATGATTCAAAGTTTTAAGCAAGATTCAAGCACTTAAAGTTACTGATGAACACAAGAACATGCAGTTTTCACTTTTGCTGATGCAATTGACCAACAAGCCAGATTCAAACCTCCAAATCTATCACATATGTTATAATAATGATTTTTAAACAACTTTTAACCCTAAGCATGCACAAATTCTAGATTTCACCAAAATCTTAGGTCAAAACAGTTAAAATCAACAAGTTATAGCACAATGTTTGATTTTGTGTTTCAAGACTGAAAACTTGCAGCAAAATACTCTCAACCAAGTTTTAATAACAAGTTTTAATCTCAAACAGGTAATCCCAAACACCCCTTAAACTTTTCAAAATCAAATTTTTCAAATCAAAAGTGAGATTTAAGACCACCCAAGCCCAAATTAACACAATAACAGATGTATATAGCAGATTCAAGCAAGATTAAGCCACAAAATTCACAAGAACACAAGCAACACTCAAATATCACAAATATCTAAAGTATTTTCAGATTTTGAGATTAAGGGTGTGTACCTCATGGATGTACATCCACACCTACAAATTTTGAGCTTATGTACTAGCAAGAACAAGTACAAGCTTCCTTAAACAACCCTGCTAAGATTCAACAAAGTTAGAAGCACAATTATCAAAACAGAAATATGAAAACTCCTTGATTAATGCAACTCTTGTCCTCCACACTTGATTATCCCCAAGTTATAAGCTTCACCACACCTTGATAACATAATATCGGGATGCTATTATCATCCCTATAGCCCAAGAATTCCAAGATAGACCAAGAACTTAGCAAAATATCAAGAAAATGGAAAATGTGCAAACTTTTGCACACTCCTCTTTTAAAAACAGGTTTTTTGATTCAAGAATAAGGAACAAAGAACAATAATAAACAGATTATAACAATGTCACTTGGTCTTTCTTCAACAAACTTAACACAATTTCATTAATCAGAAAAGAGGATTTACAAGTTTGTGAACAAGGAAAAACCAAAAGCAGCTGAAATGTAAAGCCTAAATGCCTTTACATAGGCTACAAACGTTCTAGAAATGCAAAGAAAAACGTAAAACCCTAATGCTTGAAGTCCCTATTTTGCCCTTGCAGGTTTGAATTTTCTTGAGTACATGTGAGTTCTTCTTGGACGTTTGTGAAGTAGCAAGCATGTGGAGTTGATCAAGGGCTCATAAGGTGCTTAAGTTTGAAGCAAGAAGCTTGGTCGTTGGATGACTGGCAGCTTTTGTCATTTTCTCCCAAAGTGTAGCAGGGGAATCTTGTGTGGGGCTGTTGGTGGGTGGGGTGTCAAGTTTATGAGTTGGGTTGTGTTTATTAGCACCCTAATCAATATTTTGGAAAAGTTTAAGGGTTAATTCATGGTAATTAAGGAATACCCAAACGTGTTCATCATGTGAATAGTGGTGGTTTTGATCTGATTTTGTTTTTTAAACTTGTGTTAGGCGCCAATTTACACTAATCAGTTAAGATTAGTTAATTAAATGGGGTGAGTGGGATCTGATGTGGAGGAGTGGAGAGTTATGATTTGTTATGGAGTGGTAGTGGGACACGTGGGAGGTTCTGGTTGGTCTAGGTTACAATGGTTGTCGGCCACAAACAAACCCCCATCTTTGCAATACTTGTTATTTCCATCTAAAAACCTGTCAACGCCAAATTCCTTCATAACAACTTTTGCTTTTTCACACTTTTGCCCTAAAAAGTTTTGTAAAATGATTTCAGGGGTATTTCTTGCCATTTTGTGATTCTTGAAGGACTGATTTGGTATTTTCTTCAAGGATGATGGTCTAAGCTTGTATGATTGACATTTTAAAGGACTGAAATTGCCAAATCATGTTTGATGAGGGACCATTTTTGCCAAATCTTCAAAGTCAAGGGTCCTTTTGGTAATTTTGAGATTTTCAAAGGACCAATCTTGTAATTCTCGTTACTTGGAGTCCTTCATGATGTGTTTGACTTTGAGGAGGATAAATATTGATATTTTAGCTTTGTTGAGGGGCTAAAATTGTCATTCTTCAAAGTGGAGGGCCATTTTTGCAATATTGACAAACTTTAGGGACCAAACTTGTAATTATGAAGATAGAAGGGTATAAAGTGTTAATTCTTCCATATTGGAGGACCCTTCTTCATAATTCTTCAAATCTTCAAGGGTTTTCTTGGGAAAATTCTTCATTAGGGCTTGGTTCATTGTGCGGCTTCGTTTCCGGTGTTCGTTTTTGCATGATTCTTGTGATCTTTTGTCATTTTCTCAATATCCGTACCTAAAATACACAAGCAACAAACACAAGCATATATATGGGTATTTTGATGATATTTAATGCATTTTAAGCCCTATTTGGACGATGAGACTGTATAAAAGCAGTCTCATCACTCCCCCATACTAAACCATTGCCGTGCCCTCACGCAATGCTAGAATAAAGTATCTTAGCACCTCCAAAATTCACTTTTATTCAATTTATTGAACGATAAACTAGATACACTACTACTATTGCTACTACTACTTGCGTTTAAGACATAATGTATGATTTTCATCGCAAAATGGGACGTTTAGGTTCATAGAATAAGAACACGTGAATGCTTCGTTAGAAATAATTTCGTCGTCCTCGATTTTCACCCCAATTCCATGCCAAGCGTGCAATGAGATCATTGTCATTATAAGTTATTAATGCTAACACTACTCATATGCCCTAATCACGTACTTATCCTCCCAATTTTCTAAGTTGTATCTCTTATATTTTATTTTGTCTTGATTGTTTCACGAGGATACATTGTTTGACTTATGCGATAATAGAGATTTAGGTCTAAAAATAAAGTCCTAACGGTGTAACCAAGACCATCAAATCAATAACCCCTCCTAATAGACAACGATGTCAAAAAGTTAAGTCAACAAGAAGGATCGATAAACACGGTTTTATAACGGTTTTGAACATGAGACTTATTACTAAGACTTTTATACGCCCCCTAACGGAAGGGCCTTATTATCTTTGGTTTACCTCCATCTTTTATTCAACTTCGCCATGAAGCTTTTATTATGACTTCGGTCTTGCCTTGCCTTTTATTATCCACCTCATCGGTAGTTTTATTAGCCAAAGACGTATATCCTCACGCTAAGGCGAATTTTGGATCTTTAAAGCTTCGAAGATTAAGGCTTGATTCACTTTCAATTTTGCATAGATTTTTCGGCCTTGTGGGGCTTCAAATTGTTTGCTTGATTTAGGTGAGCACTCGAAATCTTATTATCGGGTGAAGCTTTTGATTATTCGGGTGCCAATACTTCAAAACCGTGATGCTGGCGATAACTTAATGTCTTCCCAATTTAATTACACGGAAGCTACTAGAAAAGACTAGAAACCCAACAATCCCAACTAAACCGCTAAGTCAATATTTATTAAGCAAAAAATATTTACATGCGAAGGGAGAATAAGCAAACAACAAGAACACATGAGTTTTTGAAAGAATACGAGTACTCTACGTTTCGCATAGTAACTTATAATTAACCCTATCATTTTTCGTCCTCATTTAAGAGACTTAGCCTAATGTGAAGTTAAGGAATCAAAGCTAAGTGCTCAACACGCACGGTCGAGTCAAAAATACTCTTATTCTCGCCATCGGAAAACCTACATTCGTGTCTTCAAACACTTATAAAACATGAGAAAAAAATTTAAAATTTGGCCATTTTTAGCCTTATTTTGCAACAAAAACGATACACAAAAAGATAAACTTTAGAAAGCGTGAAGGTTTGGCAAGGCAAGTATCTATTCACCCCCCATACTAAAGTTAAACATTGTCCTCAATGTTTCGAGTCTAGGGGTGCAAACACCCCCATACTAGAGACGTAGTCGACTGCCTAATCTAGCATGGAAAGGGTGTAACCGTTAAATTTAAAGCCGTTTATGAAGTGTGCTATAAACCTAAGGTTAGAACATCAAAAGGATATATCATGGATATTGAGAAAGTCTTCAAAGCAAACGATCGAGTGCTCCCATAAAACGAACACGAGAGGCTCCAATCGTGAAGATCATGATCATCTAAAATCCACAATTCACAAACAACCACGGAACAAAGGTTGGAAGGGCACAAATCCCCACACGTTAACTACATTAGAAAGCGATAATATGTACATAGGATAAGCATGGGACTCCCCCACGAGGCACCTCGTTTTTGATTACCGAGTCATGAGATCGACTCGGTCCCCTCAATACTAATTATCATTGGGGAAGGTGACTTGGTCGAGGTAGTTCAAGGATGGAACTTCCCCGCCAAAGTAGTGCTTCAACCTATGTCCATTCACCTTGAAATTGGGGCCATCATTTTGTGCTAGCTCGATGGTCCCATACAGAAATACTCGAGTCACGGTGAATGGACCAGACCAACGGGATTTCAACTTGCCGGAAAAAAATTTCAAGCGAGAATTAAAAAGTAAAACTTGATCCCCAACGTTAAAAACCCGGTTTTTAATTTTAGAATCATGCAACTTTTTAGTTTTTTCTTTATAAATCAATGAATTTTCATAAGCAATGTCCCTCAATTCATCCAATTCATTTAATTGCATTTTCCGGTGTTTTCCCGCGGTCTCCATATCATCATTACAATGCTTTAGGGCCCAATAAGCCTTGTGTTCTAATTCAATTGGCAAATGACAATTTTTCCCATACACAAGCTTATAGGGAGTGCACCCAATGGGCGTCTTATGAGCGGTCCTAAAGGCCCATAAAGCATCGTCCAACTTATCCGACCAATATTGTCGGTTTTCCCCTACGGATCTCTCCAAGATCCTCTTTAAAGCTCGGTTTGAAACCTTGACTTGCCCACTCGTTTGTGGGTGATAAGCCGTAGAAAGCCGATGTGTAACCCCATATTTCCTTAGGACCCTTTCGAATTGGTCGTTACAAAAATGGGTTCCACGATCGCTTATGATCGCACAAGGGGTTCCAAACCGAGAAAACAAGCTTTTCAAAAACTTGACTACCACACGAGCATCGTTGGTGGGCAAAGCCTTAGCTTCCACCCACTTAGATAGGTAGTCAACCGCAACAAGGATGTACTTACTACAACGAGATGATGGGAACGGATCCATAAAGTCTATACCCCAAACGTCAAAGATCTCACACACTTGGATGATGTTTTGTGGCATTTCATCTTTTTGTGAGGCTTTTCCTTGTCGTTGGCATGAATCACATGACTTCACAAGATCTTGTGCATCTCGGTAAATAGTAGGCCAAAAGAAGCCGGCATCAAACACCTTTTTAGCCGTGAGATTAGCACCATGGTAACCACCCGTGGGCCCTTCGTGACAAGCTCTAAGGATATTAGAAGCTTTGGTGCCAAATACACAACGTCGGATGATTTGATCCGCACAAGTTCGAAACAAGTAAGGGTCGTTCCAAAAGTAGAACTTGACGTCACGAAAGAATTTTCGTTTTTCTTGAGTCGTCATACCCTTGATGATGAAGTTACCCGCATGGTAATTTGCAAAGTCCGCAAACCATGGGGTGGAAGAATCAAGCTTAGAATTCACTACACCAAGGGTCTCGAGCGAAAATGTTTCGGTGATTTCCTTGGGCTCGTAAACAATTTAGTGAGGATCTTCAAAACGAGAAAGATGATCGGCCGCTAGATTCTCGACTCCTTTTTTGTCAACAATTTTGTGATCAAATTCTTGAAGGAGGAGAATCCAACGAAGTAATCTTGGCTTAGCATCTTGTTTAGCCATAAGATATTGATAGCCGAATGATCCGTATACACTATGCATTTCGTTAAGACGAGATAAGGTCAAAATTTCTCAAATGCATACACCACGACAAGGAACTCCTTCTCCGTTGTAGTGTATTTAAGTTGAGCCTCGGTCATCGTCTTGCTAGCATAGTGAATAGGCAAGAAGTGCTTTTCATGACGTTGCCCTAATACGGCCCCAATAGCGTAGTCACTAGCATCACACATGAGCTCAAAGGGGAGGTTCCAATTGGGAGCAACAAGAATGGGAGCTTCGGTAAGTTTCCTCTTAAGGATTTTAAAGGCTCGTACACAATCTTCGTCAATGACAAAACGTGCCTCTTTTTCAAGAAGATGTGTAATAGGTCAAGAGATCTTTGAAAAATCCTTGATGAATCGACGATAAAAGCCCGCGTGGCCTAGGAAACTCCTAACTCCCTTAATGGTTTTGGGATGAGGTAATTTGGCGATGACGTCTACCTTAGCTTGATCTACCTTAATCCCCGCTTTCGAGACCTTGTGCCTTAAGACGATTCCACTTTTAACCATAAAATGACATTTTTCCCAATTGAGCACAAGGTTGGTTTCCTCTCAACGTTTCAACATTCTCTCAAGATTCGACAAACACGAACTGAACGAATTACCAAACACGGAAAAGTCATCCATGAAGACTTCCATCGTCTTCTCGATCATATCATGAAAAATAGCCATCATGCACCTTTGAAAGGTTCCCGGTGCATTGCAAAGTCTGAATGGCATTCTATGATAGGCAAACGTTCCATATGGACACGTGAACGTAGTTTTTTCTTGATCACGAGGATCGATGGGGATTTGGAAGTAACCGGAAAAACCATCTAAAAAGCAATAGAAATCGTTTCCCGCAAGACGCTCCAACATTTGGTCCATGAAGGGCAAGGGAAAATGGTCTTTTCGAGTGGCTTCATTCAACTTACGATAGTCAATGCACACTCTCCATCCGGTCACGAGTCTAGTGGGAATTAACTTGTTGGCATCATTTGGCACATAGGTCATTCCTCCCTTTTTAGGGACACAATGAATAGGACTCACCCAAGGGCTATCGGAAATAGGGTAAATCATTCCCGCATCAAGAAGTTTAAGGACTTCCTTTTTGATGACGTCGTGAATTTTGGGGTTCACCCTCCTTTGACATTGGATTGCGGGCTTGTAATCCTCCTCCATTAAGATTTTGTGGGTACAAAATTTGGGATCGATCCCCTTTATGTTGGATAACTTCCACGCAATTGCCCCTTTGTGATCCTTTAGAACATCGACAAGTGCGGTTTTTTCATCATTCGAAAGTTCCTTCGCAATAATAACCGGCAACTTTTCGTCCTCCTCCAAATAGACATATTCGAGATGAGGAGGTAAATCTTACAACTCGAGGATAGGTGGTTCCTCAAGTGAAGATTTGGGTTCGATACTCATAACCTCCTCGGGTGGAGGAAATGGGAAATCGTTAAGAAAATCCTTGATAATCGAGAAGTCCTCGTCGTTGTCGAGGTCTTCGTTACAAGTACGTGGAACATCGAATTCCTCCAACGTAAAACCACCACCTTCAAAATGGAGTGAAGGTTGGTGTCGAGTTATCAAGGATGGGATCTAACATAGTGGGATTGCCACTATTTTCATCATCACCAAAACCTAGAACTTCTTGTGAAAATTCCTCGCAAACCACGTCAATCATATCAACGAGGTTTATGGTTGCAACGGAATAAACATGAGAAATTTGAGAGTTTTGAGTTGCGTTTATAACAAGTTCCTCGTCGTTGAAACGTAAGGTGATCTTTCTAGAATGAACATCGATCAAAGCCATATACGTATCTAAAAACGAACGACCTAAAACGAGAGGAACTTGAGGATCCGTGGGAATATCGACAACGATAAAGTCTACGGGATAGTAGAACTTCCCCACTTTCACAAAAACGTCTTACGCCAATCCACATGCGGGAATCGTGTAATGGTCGGCCAACTCGATAGACATTAGTGAAGGAGTAAGATTAGGAAGATTGAGCGACTTGAAGATTGCAAGTGTCATCAAGTTAATTCTAGCACCAAGATCGGCCAAGGCAAAGCATTCTTCCATATCTTGGATTGCACAAGGGATCAAAAATTTACCGGGATCACCGACTTTTTGAGGTATGCGATTAAGATAAACCGACGAACAACTAGACAATTGGTGTAATTTTTCTTTGTTGTTCAACATACTCTTAAAGTTAGCAGCAAATCGAGGCATCATGAACAAAGCATCGGCGAAACTCACATTAAAGTGCAAATCACGAAACATTTTCATAAAAAGCTCAAATTGATAATTGACGCGCTCTTGACGTTTCTCCTTTCTAAGTCTCGATGGATAGGGCAAAGGTGGTGTGAGTTGAGGCATAGGCATAGCGTTTGGAATCTCGGGTTCCAATGTTGGTAATGGGTCAACCGTAGGTGTGGCATGAGCGGTACTTCGTGGGATTGGGACATGCTCCTTTTGGACCACCACCTCGGGTTCTTCCTCAGCCTCCTCCGTAGGAGCAATTGGTTGAGGAATCGGTTCCTTAAGTGTCTTACCACTACGTGTGGTAATCACTTTCATCTCACCCTTAGGGTTTGATACGGTGTTGCTAGGAAGACTACTCGAAGACGGTTTACACATAATTTCCTTAAACATAGATGAGATTTTATCTTCAAACATGGATTGCCTCTTCTCGGCTTTAATCATTTCTTGTTTAATCTCATGTTGCCCTTGTTCCATTTTTTGTTGGTTTTGTTGTAACCTTGTTACATTTCCTTCCATCTTGTTGGTATGGATTTTAAGCTCATTAGCTAACTCATTTTTCAACTCTTTCTTCAAGTCGTTCTTAAACTCGGATCTTAGGCTAATGATTTCTCTTTGAATGTTGTCAAACCTAGCATTATTCCCATTAGCGTATTCAACAAATTCATTTGGAAGATCTTTCAACGTTTGCAAACCTTTGTTGTTGTTTTGAAAATCATTTTGATTTTTGTTTGAAACTTGATTATTAGCCCCTTGATTACCATAGTTTCCCTTGCTGTAATTGTTTTTGAAACCAACTTGATTGTTGCGATAATTGTTGTTAGCATTTTGATTTGAATCAAAACCTGGTGGAGTCAATTGGTTAGAGCGGGTAACTTGACCGTTTTGGTTGTAAGTTCTCGTGGCCGCGTAGGCACTCGAAGTGTTACCACCGTTGGTAATGAACTCGGAGAAATTATGACCTCCACCACAATACATGCATGAAACCTCAACCGCTTTAGTCGTAGCGGGAGCACTTGGTTCTCCAACTATGAACTCAATCAAAAGACCTTTAAGCTTATCAAAGATTTTCTAAGTTCGCCTCAATTTGGCAAGCATCGATGGTAGTAGACAAAGAAGGTGAAGCCGAAGACGAGGCCTTACGAACACTAGACGTGTTACGAGGACTATACACCTTAGATCTATTCTCAATTATCACCAAAGCTTTCTCAACCGTTTAACACAAAAAATACCACCCGCGGCGGCATTTAAATAATCCCTTTCATGATCATTAAGTCCATTGTAAAATGTGTCAATTTGATGCAAGTCGGAAAAACCGTGATGAGGACACTCATGTAACATTTCCTTAAACCTATTCCAAGCCGTTGAAAAACTTTCATTAAACTCTTGTGAAAATTTTGAAATCTCGTTTTTCAAGTGCGTAGTTTTAGAGGGCAGAAAAATTGGTTCACAAACTTAGACACGAGATCCTTCCACGTCAATATAGAATTAGGTGGCTCTTTCTCCAACCAAATTTTAGCGGGCCCCGCTAAAGAATACGGAAAAAGCATCATCTTAATCGAGTCATTAGAGACATCCTTAAACTTGCAAGTGGCGGTAAGACGATTGAATTGGCGGATATGGTTGTGTGGATTGTCCTTCTCATCACCATGGAATTTGTTGTTTTGGATCATCGACAACAAACCCGTTTTCACCTCAAAATTCTCCGCAAGGATAGCGGGAATCACAATAGCCTCTCCATAACCCTCGGTGGGTGCTTGAAGTAACTCCATCATAGTTCGATTTTCCATGGTTGGTGCTTCTCTTACAATGGGTTCGCCAATAGGAGACTCCTCACTAGAAAGATTAGGAGTGGGAGTTTTGTTCTTTCGTTTACGTGCATGTCTTGCTTGATTACGAGTTAGCATAAACGTTACGTACAACGAGGGGATGAGCAAAGAAGATTCTTTTTGGTGTTTTGTATGTTTCAATTTTTTATTTTTGGTTTTTGATTGTATTAACCTTTTTGGATTTTGGTGAATGTATTAAGTAGACAAAAATCTACAAATCTCCTCCTTAATCAAATCTCTTAATTAAAGAAGCCTCAAGGAATGAAAACAATCACGTGAAGTGAATGCCTTCGATGAATTTAGAACGTTGGTGGAACACCAAAACGTTCAAGAGGGTTTAATCAATGAAACCAAGAAAGTATATATATTACTTAATAATACTTTGGGAGGCAAAACCCTCGATTATCTCGCAAAATCAAATACTCACAAGCAAGCGGGGAAACGAGGCGGCGCGAAGCACTTAAGAGCCTTTTTCCTTAGGATATATTTTATAATATCCGCCTTATACCCACCTTATAGTTTGTATTTTTCAAAATCGAGCTTCACGAAAGTATTTATCTATTTTTGCCTTTTTCTTTGGTTTGAGATTCGAATACAATGATTGGGTAATGACCTCTCAAGTCAAGGTTGTGATTTCTCATGTATTTGGAGTACTTGTGAATTTATTGTTCTACGTATACAATATAGTAATAGTATTCACAAAAAACGAAAACCGATAATACGTATTAGTAGAGTGCTAATAATACAAATACTATTATGGTTAGTATATAAAAACAACAATTCCAAATCAAAACACAACACGCCTCCCCGGTAGCGGTGCCAAAATGATGTAGTGGTTTTACTACTCTTTAGGAAAAGAGAGCAAAAGTGGCAAGAATTAAGTGTCGGTTTAGGAAAACCGAGCACTAATGACCCAAAGTGAGGATTGTTCTCAAGGAGGCTTGGTGTGTGTGTAATGAAAACTATTAAATTTTTGATTATATTGTTATGAGAAAGAAAATAGAAATGGGATAAGAAGAGAATGACGGTTACGATGACGATTTACACTAAGACGAAAGAGTCGTATACGTAAAACCGTAAAAAGCACCAAAATTAAAATTTTACCCTAAAAATTCCTAAAAATCATTAAAAATCCACTAAAATATTCTAAGGGTTTACAAAAAATCTAAACTTGCTAAAACCTTTTAATTAATTAAATATTAACTTTTTAATGCTAATTAAAGCTCTAAAAATCAATATTAACTAACAGAAAGTCCCAATCAAGATCTTAAAGTTTTTAAACCTTTGAAATAACCTAATTAGGCTAAAAAGTACTTTTCAAAATTTTAAAACCACTAAAAACTATTTTTTAACTATTAAAAACTATAAAAACTTAGAATAATTCTAGAAAATAACTGAAAAATCCTAAAAATATATGGAAAGTTGTAAAATTCCTAATTAAGTGTCTAGAACCTAGGAAAAATGTAAATACTTAGAAAATCAGACTTTTAATTTTTAATAATAAAATAATATTAAAATATTAATACAAATCCAAAAATCCTAAAAAATTCTAAAAAGTTGCAAACTAGCTTAATTTAACCTAAATATCTCATAAATGAACTTGAAATTACCTAAATACCCTTAATGGGCCTAGAAAATGGGCTAAATCCAAAACAGACTCCTTATTGGGCCAAACTTAGCCCAAAAAGAAAAAGTGGCCCAAAAAGCACTACTTGACTCAAAATTTGATTTTAAACAACTTTTTCCAAAGGCCCAAAAGCTGAAAGTGTGAAATAAGTAAGCTTATACCAAACAGCTTATTCTTAATGGGCTTTTTGGCCCATTAAGCTATAAGCTAATGCCATAAGCTCAAATTAGACACACAAGCTTATTTTGTCCTAAATAAGACTTCTGTAAAAATAAATTTGAAATAAGCCAAAGGAATAAGCCTGAAAATGCAATAAGCAATCTACAGAAAAGGACAAAATAGTCGTTTTTGAGTTCTAGGCCACCCCAAGAGCTGATTCAAGTTTCTAAAGCTTTTAAATGACTTAAATAAGCTATTTCAACAAAAGGTTTTCAAATAAGCTGACTCAATAAGCTGAAAAAAGCAAATAAGCACTTATGAAAAAGTCAATTAAGTTGGTTTTCTAGCAAAAAGTCAAAGTCAAAGTCCAATAAGCTCTAGTATAATCAAATGGGTCAAATAATGAAGATCTATCACAAAAAATAAGTTGTTGAAAGTCTGGATAAGCTAAAATAGCTTATTGATAAGCTGATGACAAGTTAACACTAGCAGGGGCTAGTTTTGGGTGTTGAGAAGTGGAAACTTTTTCCACTGCTTGACTTGTTTGACTTTTTGTCTTTAGTGACTTTTTTGGAGATTCAGATTTCACAAAGGCACCCAATTGATTAGTGGATCATGAGGATTCAATAACAATCAAAAAATCACAACAAGCAACAACCAATTGATACAGTTTAATCAATTAAGTACTAGATATGACACAGACATGAACAAATAAGCAGATGAGGTTCAATTAGCACTTTTAGCAATATTCAGCCAGCCAAACTTAACCAAATGCATACACAAGCTATTAAAAACTCAAATGAACAAGTCTAAACAGGTTTCATGCAATGATTCAAAGTTTTAAGCAAGATTCAAGCACTTAAAGTTACTGATGAACACAAGAACATGCAGTTTTCACTTTTGTTGATGCAATTGACCAACAAGCCGGATTCAAACCTCCAAATCTATCACATATGTTATAATAATGATGTTTAAACAACTTTTAACCCTAAGCATGCACAAATTCTAGATTTCACCAAAATCTTAGGTCAAAAACAGTTAAAATCAACAAGTTATAGCACAATGTTTGATTTAGTGTTTCAAGACTAAAAACTTGCAGCAAAATACTCTCAACCAAGCATATATCAGATAACAACCACAAATACACACTTCTATCAACACAATAACAAGTTTTAATCTCAAACAGGTAATCCCAAACACCCCTTTAACTTTTCAAAATAAAAAATTTCAAATCAAAAGTGTGATTTAAGACCACCCAAGCCCAAATTAACACAATAACAGATGTATATAGCAGATTCAAGCAAGATTAAACCACAAAATTCACAAGAACACAAGCAACACTCAAATATCACAAATATCCAAAGTATTTTCTGATTTTGAGATTAAGGGTGTGTATCTCATGGATGTACATCCACCCACGAATTTTGAGCTTATGTACTAGCAAGAACAAGTACAAGCTTCCTTAAACAACCCTGCTAAGATTCAACAAAGTTAGAAGCACAATTATCAAAACAGAAATATGAAAACTTCTTGATTAATGCAACTCTTGTCCTCCACACTTGATTATCCCCAAGTTATAAGCTTCACCACACCTTGATAACACAATATCAGTATGCTATGATCAGCCCTATAGCCCAAGAATTCCAAGATAGACCAAGAACTTAGCAAAATATCAAGAAAATGGAAAATGTGCAAACTTTTGCACACTCCTCTTTTAAAAACAGGTTTTTTGATTCAAGAATAAGGAACAAAGAACAATAATAAACAGATTATAACAATGGCACTTGGTCTTTCTTCAACAAACTTAACACAATTTCATTAATCAGAAAAGAGGATTTACAAGTTTATGAACAAGGAAAAACCAAAAGCAGCTGAAATGTAAATCTTAAATGCCTTTATATAGGCTACAAAGGTTCTAGAAATGCAAAGAAAACCATAAAACCCTAATGCTTGAAGTCCCTATTTTGCCCTTGCAGGTTTGAATTTTCTTGAGTACATGTGAGTTCTTCTTGGACGTTTGTGAAGTAGCAAGCATGTGGAGTTGATCAAGGGCTCATAAGGTGCTTAAGTTTGAAGCAAGAAACTTGGTCATTGGATGACTGGCAGCTTTTGTCATTTTCTCCCAAAGTGTAGTAGGGGAATCTTGTGTGGGGCTGTTGGTGGGTGGGGTGTCAAGTTTATGAGTTGGGTTGTGTTTATTACCACCCTAATCACTATTCTGGAAAAGTTTAAGGGTTAATTCATGGTAATTAAGGAATACCCAAACGTGTTCATCATGTGAATAGTGGTGGTTTTGATCTGATTTTGTTTTTTAAACTTGTGTTAGCCGCCAATTTACACTAATCAGTTAGGATTAGTTAATTAAATAGGGTGAGTGGGATCTGATGTGGAGGAGTGGAGAGTTGTGATTGGTTGTGGAGTGGTAGTGGGACATGTGGGAGGTTCTGGTTGGTCTAGGTTACAATGGTTGTCGGCCACAAACAAACCCCCATCTTTGCAATACTTGTCATTTCCATCTAAAAACCTGTCAACGCCAAATTCCTTCATAACAACTTTTTCTTTTTCACACTTTTGCCCCAACAAGTTTTGTAAAATGATTTCAGGGGTATTTCTTGCCATTTTGTGATTCTTGAAGGACTGATTTGGTATTTTCTTCAAGGATGATGGTCTAAGCTTGTATGATTGACATTTTGAAGGACTGAAATTGCCAAATCATGTTTGATGAGGGACCATTTTTGCCAAATCTTCAAAGTCAAGGGTCCTTTTGGTAATTTTGAGATTTTCAAAGGACCAATCTTGTAATTCTTGTTACTTGGAGTCCTTCTTGATGTGTTTGACTTTGAGGAGGATAAATATTGATATTTTAGCTTTGTTGAGGGGCTAAAATTGTTAATTCTTCAAAGTGGAGGGCCCTTTTTGCAATATTGACAAACATTAGGGACCAAACTTGTAATTATGAAGATACAAGGGTATAAAGTGTCAGTTCTTCCATATCGGAGGACCCTTCTTCATAATTCTTCAAATCTTCAAGGGTTTTCTTGGGAAAATTCTTCATTAGGGCTTGGTTTATTGTGCGGCTTCGTTTCCCGTGTTCGTTTTTGCATGATTCTTGTGATCTTTTGTCATTTTCTCAATATCCGTACCTAAAATACACAAGCAACAAACACAAGCATATATATGGGTATTTTGATGATATTTAATGCATTTTAAGCCCTATTTGGACGATGATACTATGTATAAAAGCAGTCTCATCAACCATACAATCATTTAGGTCGCTTAAGAGAACCTCATAGCGTTTTAGCCGACGCTTGGTAGAGTGGATGCTTCTTACAACATTTCCACTACGCTCTTTACAAATGAAATCAATAATGTAGTCAAGGTCAATCTATTCATTTTCATCTGGATCACAATCGAATGGTTCAAGGAGATAATCAAGTTTCCATTTATCAGTAAATCGACAAGTGCCCTCAAATGGAACACGAAGAGATTGACCAAAGTCTTTAAGAGAGAGTTTAATGAGTCGAACTTCAAGAATGAACCTAACGTATACTCTACCATTATCATAAATGAGAGAGTATATGCTAAAGAACTCTAAGAGAAATTCGGGATATATATCCTCTTTGATGTCCAACAAACAATCAAACCCAGTTTTTGCGAACATCGATCGAGTATATATATCCCCCAATATCCCTTTCGACAACTCTACCCTCGTGAAAGAAACATTCTTGGAGTAAGGAATAAGTGTTTTTAAGTTGAGGGGAAGCACATATTTCGGAAAGGTTTGGCATGTATTGTTTAGTGTATTGGTGGTCTTGTTGAAATTCCGAAGGCATGATTAGTACCTAAATGAACAAAAAAATATTTCCTCAATCACTCATATGTTACATATAAACTAAAAATAAAAAAGATGAGAATGTTTTTCATCAATATCTTATCATTCTCATATTCACAAATACATTGGATCTACACAAGAGACAAATAAACAAATGATGAATATGATTAGATCTTTAGGAGAGAATGATCTTCATCAAGGCTTCATCTTTAATCACATCATAAGTGTGTGAGTGATCTTCTCTTTGGACAAGGTAAAGAAGGAGATCAAGAGGATAATCATAAGTAAACATACTTAACACATTAAGTGATCATTTATAAATGACTAGGATTGGAAAGGAGAAAGAAGGCTAAAAGAGATGTCCAAAAAGGGTTAATAAAAATGCAGATTTGATCCACTATTTATCGGAGACAAGATCCCAAAGGCTACTTGGGGGCGGTTCCTTAGCTACCTAGGCGGTTCCTTATCGATAAGGAACCGCATAGGCACTTAAGGAACCGCGGAGTGTAGACTCCACTCCTTTTTATGTTTTAGTGAATTTGAAATATCTAAGGTTGTTTAAAACTTCAAAGAATATTCTTATGGCATTTGGAATATGCCATATTCAAATTTACATTTTCATTTTAATAAAACATTTCTTAAAAATAAAGTTTATTAAAAAATCATTTGTTACATTTGACAAAAGTGAGTTTTAAGGCTAATCACTTTTATGATCACTAAGCATGATTAAGATATGTTAGTGTAATGATTATTACCTTGATGATAATGTTTATTAGATAATTCGTTTTATGATTATGTTTGACAATAAATGCCTTTGTAATTTGTCGTGATCAAAACTAAGAAAGATTAATTAGTACTAACAATGTTTTAGGCATTTCTTTGCATTAATAGATTACATAGACCTACAATTGGTATCAAGAGCCATGGGATGATTGCTTTGTTTTTGTGCTTGTTCATCAAATTCGTGTGATTTATGATATAAAAACTCACGATCCAAATCTTTTTTTTTGTTTTTTTGTGTTTTTATGGTCAAAATCTTTATAGGAATCCACTACATAACTGTGTTAGTGATTTAAGTTTTTTGGATCATTAAAAAACACAAAATTTTGGGGCGTTTGGCTTGATTTTGGCAAAAAAATCTCGAATTTTAACATATTCCGAAATCTTGTATACATATTCCGAAAACTTTTGTTTTCCGAAATCTTGTATACATATTCCGAAATCTTTTGTTTTCCGAAATCTTATATGCATATTCCGAAATCTGGTGTTTTTTCGAAATCTTGTATACGTATTCCAAAATCTGGTGTTTTCCGAAAACTTGTATACATATTCCGATATCTTTGGTTTTCCGAAATCTTGTATACATATTCCGAAATCAGGTGTTTTCCGAAATCTTTCATACATATTGCGAAATCTAGTGTTTTCCGAAATCTTGGTATACATATTCCGAAATCTGGTGTTTTCGGAAATCTTGTACATATATTCCGAAATCTAGTGTTTTCCGAAATCTTGGTATACACATTCAGAAATCTGGTGTTTTCCGAAATCTTGGTATACATATTCCGAAATCTGATGTTTTCTGAAATCTTGGTCATAGATTCCGAAATCTTGGTTTCGTATTTCGAGGTTATGTGTTAGCAACATATTACGAATTTGGAAAATTTCAAAAACGTGATTTTGAAAATTTTTAACTCGTGAGTTATTTGGTCTTGAAAATTTTGGTTTCTCAAGATGACATAATTTGGGGATTTAATCAACTTTTCATCACTTATCAAGGAATCAAGAACATTTACGGTTTATTCGATGGTTTGTAAAATCCCGCGGATTTATTTTTTGGTTTCTCCACGAATTGTAAAACTTCGTATTGTTCTTTTGACAACAACAAACACAATTACTTTCTTTCATTGCTCGATCGAGAAGTAACCCTTACCTTCATCAAACTTCAATGGAGCCGTTGAATTCCACGTCTCAAGAGGGAGAATTGCGTCAAATGAAAGATGAAGCAAGAAAAAATATCAAGGGAATGGAATTAGGAGGAAATCAGAAACCAAGTAGCCTGTCAAGAAATAATGTAGAGTCGCCATGTCTAACAAATCTTCATCTACTCTGCTCTCAATTGAATGCGATAACTAACAATCCTGATAATTGCCTTATGACTGCTTCATTAACTAAATCTTATTCCAAGAGTAAAGAGCTTGAAACAATAATAGCTCACCAATCAAAAGATCTTGAGGATGCCATACTTGAATTTTCGAAGAAAAAGGAGAAATTTGAAACACATTTCGAAAAACATGAAAAATCAAACGTTGTTCTTGAACGAAAATTAGATCAAAAAATTCTAGATTATAAAGCTGAAAAATATTTTTTTTGAAACAAATTAAGTTGCTAGAATCTAAGTTGGCATCCCAAGATAAATTGCTTAAAGAGAATGATACTTTAAAGGCTCGGGTTTAGGAAAAGGTTTTTGCTATAGTTGCATTAAAAAATTAATTGGGGAAAATTAAGCGAACTAGTGTGGACACTAAGCTTGAAAAACCATCAATCTTAGGGAAACCGCCTCAGAATCAGTCTGTTAGACAACCGACTGCATTTATATCCGAGCGACCGAAATTCTCGAGACCGCAGTTTGCCTCCCAAGTTGACATGGCTCATGTTTGTAGACCAATCACTCCACCAACTAGGCCTAATGTGACTAAATCAGCTTTTGTAAGACCCAATCACATTATTGCATCTAGAATCCCTAGACATAGTTCAAAGAGCACGTCTTGAACTAGTTCAAATGACGTTCGCCATATTTTTTGTATAAGGGAAGCTAAGCAAACACTAGTAAAAAATGTGGAATACGTCACGCATCCTGATTTTTGAACAGTCACACTGTCAGATATGTATGTGACAAAACTCACTAGAATCAAATACACATCCACACTTGAACTCCTTATATGTGACTATTTCGGTTTTTTGTTGTCACATATATGAGTATTGATGTGACTAGGCGCAAGTGGTAATTTTACCAGGTCCATCTAGCCACACATAATTTTACACGTGTGACATAATGCAAATTAGTTTGAAGTATCAGCCACACTATACATATGCGTATGTGACAATTATTTGTTACACACTTGAACAATGTGACCACACTTCATTTTTTGTCACGTGAGCTAATTGTGTATGTGGTTAAATCATATAGCCTCACTTGTCCCATACTATTTAAACGTGACTTCGAATTTTTGCTCAATAATTTACCACATATGAATTTTTAGTGTGTGACAACTGAAAAGTAAGTTTGAAACGTTAGTCTCCTATAACTATAAGAGTGACCAAGAGTCATATCTGGTCACACTAAACCGTCCCACGATCATGTGACTAACTTCTTTATAATAGTCACACGTTGTCACAAATGTGTATCTAAATGATATTTATGACCACATTATAATGTGATTATGTGTGACCAATACATTTAAAATAGTCACATGTGAAATAGTCGTGTCACTATGTTTGAGAGCAAAATATGATCTAAAACTTTATGTTAGTTACATTCAGTGGTTGTGTGGCAAAATCCATGATGTTATACGTAGTCACACGAAGTGTTTGTTTACGTGGCTAAATTATATGGATGTTTTGTCATACATTATTTAAGTATCACCAAAATCATGTATATTTGGTTAGATAATATATTTTTGTAAACTAAAACCTATTTATATAAACTAAGTTAATATTATAACTGGATAGTTGTAATCCCATTAAAACCATATACTCACAATCCCATCAATGGTCAAACTCAAATATATTGTTACTGTTATTAGTTTTCACTACTATATGTATGCATGATTTTCATCTAAAACATTGCAATATTGTATTACTGCTGTTAAGTTTCATAGATTATAAATGTCGAAGTGACTCCAATAACCGACTATAATGTATATATGCAAGATGATAATGGACAGTTTGGTATGTACTCATGTTTTTAAATTCTGCATTCATGTTTATGTGCTATTATTACATTGGAAAACTGTAAAAATCTTGGTTTTAGTATGAAAACTGCATACTTAATAATTACATTCATGTATTTTCATTAAATCTGTATTAGGCGTGTGACCTTTGATCTTCACTTTCAAGGTGTATAAAATTGAACCATTCCAACATTATCAATCACATATCTGAAAAATTATTTCAAAATATAGTGTTTGGATTATTTTGCAAAAAAAAATGAAGTCTGCAGCCACTAGATCTACAAGTGAAGCCAACATTGAAAGTTCACCTAAGGTCGACAACAAGTAAGTCTGTTTTTAATTAAATTATTTTGAATCAATCTATTATATATATATATATATATATATATATATAGATATATATATATATATATATATATATATATATATATATATATATATATATATACATATATATATATATACATATATATATATACATATATATATATATATATATATATATATATATATATATATATATATATATATATATATATATATATATATATATATACATATATATATATATATATATATATATATATATATATACATATATATATATATATATATATATATATATATATATATATATATATATATATATATATATATGTAATTGCTAATTAAAAAGTATATGTGTATCAGGAAACAAAGAAGGGAAGACGAACATGATGGTGCCACGAACAAAATTGCTGACGCTGATAATCCAGTGAATATGAGTGCAGATAAAACAAAGAATGATGGCCATTGGGTTTTGATGATGTTCCTGATAAATGTTACTATCCCCTGGAAGTCGAATATCAAAAAGCTTGGGAAAAGTAGATGGAAGAAGAGGCTAGGGTTGAAGCAGACCGAAAACAACGTGAAGATGAGTTACGAGAACGCCGTGAAGCAGAGTTGAGTGAAACGTGTGAAGCTGAGTTGAGAGAACAGCGTGAAGATAAGTTGAGAGAAGCCGATGCATCGGTAGTCCATTTTTAGAATAATATCCGTCTGAGCCTAAGGAAGAAGAATATGAAGTAGACTATATAGAGAATATTGATTATGATAACCTGCATTTAGCTTTTAGTGGTGAGAAATCACCTGAATTGTGATTTTAATTAGAAATTACATAACCTCTATGATGTTTAGGGTATTTCTGTTATGTTTAATGAATGCAATTTTTGTTTTCAATTCAAACTAATTCATATAATACTGATTCCAACAAGAAAAAAGTTAGAAAAGTAAAAAATTATCTGAACTCAATAGCCAGACAATCAACTTCAATCACAGCATATGTCCTTACAAATATGTATCCATAAACTGCAACCAACAAAATGCATAATTGCAAATATCCTCAACCTAAAACATCCATTAGTCCAACTACATGAATCGAGAATAAGACCGCATAGATAAACATCAAAAACAAACAAAAATATTCATAACATAATCTCTGCTACTGAGCATTATAACAACCTGCTGATTCACTATTCAAGGGTCAAACACATACTTAAATAACAAAAATCTTACGATCCATACGAGTACCTAGCACACATTTTACCCAAGTGTTACTTACAACTATAAATTATGCCATCTTCATAGGCTGCATTTGCGTAGAAGTACACAACACCAAAAGTTGATAGTAGCATTTGTTAAAGGGAAACCACACTAAATAAATCATGTTGAGAACACACCTAAATATAGCATAACCAGTTAAAACGGATGAACAAACTATTGATTGAATTTTAATTGATCTGATCTAAAGAATTAGGATGTTCCATTACAAAACGTTAACATGACATATATAGATCGATTACAGTTTTGGTTTCTTTTCATGATCAAATGCTACATGTAACTCGTCATAATCCCGAGCCTCTTTTTCCTCGGCTTCCTTATCATAATCTGCCTCTGGTTTGTACGGATCATTTTCTTCAAGTCTTCGTATAGCAGCAATTTCTTTCTAATGCTATTCCATCCGTCATAATATGCCTCTGGTTCGTGCGGATCCTCTTCTTCAAGTATTTGTATAGCAGCATGATGAGATGGCATTTATACATGATCTCATCATTATTTTTGGGCTTTAAATGCATAAAATGTCCTTAAAATACCATATTATATGCTTGTGTTTGCTACTTGTGTATTTTAGGTATGTATATCATGAAAAAGACAAAAGATCACAAGAAACAAGAAAAAACGAACACAAGAAACGAAGCCGCACAATGAACCGGATCGATCCAAGTTATGATTTTCTATAAAGTCCTTAAAACACTGAAGAGAAGTCCTTTATCATTGAATAAATGACACTTAAAACCCTTGTATATTCATAATTACAAGTTTGGTCCCTTAAGTTTGTCAAAATTATAAAAAGGTCCCTCAACTTTGAAGAATTGGCAAGTTTAGTCCCTCAAGATTGAAGATTCGTCAACAATGGTCCTCCTCAAAGTCAAACATATAATAAAGACCATTAAAGTTCAATAATTTACAAGATCAACCCTTTAAATATCAAGAAAAGTTCAAAACAAGTCCTTATAATCTTTGTTATAAAGTTTTGTGGCAAAAGTATGAAAAACAAAACTTTAATAACAAAGGAAACGGGTTTGAATATGGAAAAGACTTTGTTTACACACTTTTCCAAAATACAAGGAGCACTTGTGCCATTTTCCAAAGTTCAAACAAAGAAAAGGGGCGCCAAACAAACACTTGTGCACAATATACGGATCAAACCCTTTTACTATTCACCGTCTTCCCCAATTACTATCTCACTTAAACCAAGGGGTAAAAACCAATTACCTACACCCACGTGTGATTCAACCTCACATGAACCCATCCCACGCCTCACATCAACCCTCCCATCAACATGGACCCCACTCCCAGTTCCCTTTCAACCAATCAAAAAGCAACTTAGCCTCCAAGGAATCCCACATGACAAGATCAAGGGTTTATACTCAATACTTGGTTCCAAAGGCATAAAGGAACGACCAAGATCAATTTGGACAACTCATCACCAAAACGTTCAAGGGCAATTATGGAAATCAATAGCTAGGGTTCTTAGTTCTAGAATAGACTTTGTAGCATTATAAAAGGAGACCTCAGCTTGTGAGAGTCCTTTTGTTCCATTTTCTAGGCAATTTCTCTGTAACTCCTTTCACTTCAATATAAGTTTGTGTATTTTGCAAATTTTGCAATTGTAATTCCTTTATTGAATGAAGTTGGTATTAGAATCTTCAATCTGTGTTCCATAATCATATTGAAAGTGTTTTGGTAGTTTGTGTTAACCATGTTTAAGTTTTGTTAATGTTTCAAGTTTTAAAGTTTTTGAAAAAGTGATTTGAAAGCCGTTTTTAACCAAGGATTCAAGGCTTTACCAGTTGAAGCCCTTGGATTCTAGGTGTTAAGATCCATTCATTGGTTGCCCAAGACCTTAGTTCTTGAGTGGTTGGCTTGGATTTGTAGTAGAAAATATTTTGCAAGTGATTGAAAGGTGGTTAATCCCCCTGCTGATATTTGATACCCCTGCTTGTTTTACATCTTGCTCTAACCCCAACAAAAAGCTATAAGCTCTTACAAGCTTGTTAACACCGAGCTTGTGAAGGTTTATCAACCTTTGGTTGGACTGTTTGCTCATTGTGTTGAAGATTCAAAGGCCTTGAGGTTTTGCTTTTAACCATCAACCAAGGTTTCATGCACATCTTGTTCCAAGAACCCAAGGTGTAATCAAGCTGTTGATTCACAATCTAGGGAGCATTGCTGACCTTCCCTAGGAAGTAAAGGGAAGGAGGTTCATCCATTATCTCTTTTTCTCTTTTGAAATTTGGCTAAAAATCTGCTAAGAGTTGATGCTATGTGATTTTGTGTTCTTGTGTTTATGACTGTAAGTTTTTGGTTTACTTTTACTTAGTGTCATCTAGTAGACCTCTAGGATACATAAAATCAGTAGGTTGTTTGAAGAAATAAGAAGTTTCTTTGAAAAAGTATTAAAACAAGTTTGTTTGGGATTGTTGGATCAAAAGGCCTTGTGGCCTTGTGCCCTTGGTTCTTTGGGGTGGTTTTTACTTAGCAAGTGTATTTAAGTGTGTTTCAATAGCTAGTTAAGTCTCATCAAGTTTGGAAAAGGATTTGCAAGTTTTTGAAAAAATGTCATAATTGGTTTGTTTTGGTCAAACACATCAGAAGGCATAACTTTTTTATAAGGTAGAATTAAGGGTTGTAATTTGGTTTGGGAATAGTTCTAGTTGGTGTGCATCTCTGTTGTATTTGGTTGTGTGATTTGGTAGCTTATTCATGGAGTTATAGCTTATTGAAGTTCCTTGCAAGTGTTAATTGCATCAACAAAAGGACACTTGCATTTTCGGACAACAATTGCATGAACCTTGTATGTCTGTAGTATTTGCTTATCAACATTTCATATTTGGATAATTTTGAGTGTATCTTTCTATTTGGTTGCTTATTTGAAAGGCTGATAAGCTCACTGGCTTATTAGTTCTTTTGCGCGAAGAACAACATCAAGTCTAACCACTGCTAGACTTTGATTCACAAGGATTAACTCAATCCTTGACCAGCAGGTGTTAAACATAGCAAACAAACTTCACCAAGTCCTATCAGTGCCTAGATTTTCACTTGTCAGCGTTGGAATTGCATTTGTCAGCGTTTGACTTTGGTCAAACTTGGCCAAAGATCTTATTGAGTTGGATTTGCTATTTGAAACATGCAACCACTTATCTTTTGTGATCAATCTCATTTTTCTCACCTCAATATCAAGTCTGGAAGGTTTCAGATTATTTGGTTAAGGCTTTGTTAGAAAACTAACTTATTTGGCTTTTTCAGCCAGCTTATTGGCCTCTACAGCTTATTTCACTTGACTTTTGGGATTTTCTTTGTTAATTATTGTTAGTTAAGCTATTTGTGAGCTTTTGCAAAAAGAATCAGCTTTTGAAACCCTCTAGAACTCAAACCCGACTATTTTGTCATTTTGTGAAAAAGTACTTGCTTATTTCTGGCTTATTTGATGAGGCTTTTTCAAAATTTCTTTTTACAAAAAGCTTTATAGTCCCAAGAGAAGAATGTGTGTTGGATTAGAGCTTATGGCATCAGCTTATAGCTTAATGGGCTTAGTGGCCCATTAAGAATAAGTTGTGTGACATTTAAGCTGTGATAAGCTCATTTTCAGCTTTTGGGCCTTTAGAGTTTTTTTTAAAATTGAATTTTAAGCTAGACTGGTGATTTTGGGCTTATTTGGTTGAGTTTGATTTTTATTGGGCCTAAAAGCCCATTAAGCACACTTTTTTTGTTTTTAGCCCATTTGGGGGCCAAATAGGGGTAATTTGGTAATTTCACTTGCATTTTTTGATTATATAGGTTAAAATAAACTAGTTTGCAACTTTTTAGAATTTTTTATAATTTTTGAATTTTCAATATTATTTGAATATTTTATTTTTAGTTTAATTCATTTTAATTAGTTTTAATTAGTTTAAAATTCTGAAAAAATAGTTTTTAGCTTTCTTATATTATTTTTAAGGTTTACAAGTAGAAAAATCTTTATTTGGGCTTTTTATTAATTTATTTGATTTTTAGGGCTTTAATTAGCATTTAAAAATTAAATATTAATTAATTAAAAGGTTTGAAAAAGTTTTGATCATTTGTAAACCCTTAGTTTACTTTTAGAAATTTTTGGTAATTTTTTGGGAATTTTTAGAGTAAGTTCTTATTTTGTCATCTTTTACGATTTTACGTTTTCTACGTCTTAATTTAATTTTATCGTATCACTCATTTTGTTTTCTTCCCTTTTTCGTTCTTAGCATTATTAATCCAAAACCTACAAGTTTTTCACACACAATCAACCTCCTTGGGAAATGAACTTTTAACCATTTGGGTCATTAGCATTTGATTGTCCATTAATCATTTGTTTAATACTTTCCGCTTTATACTTGCTTTGTTTTTCCTAAAACTTAGTAAAGTGTATTTTTACCTACAATCATTTTGGCGCCGCTGCCGGGGAGGTGTGTTGTGATTAATTTGGAAACTTTTGTTTTTAATATATAGCCATAAATAGTATTTGTGTTAGTAGAACTCTATTAACACGTATTATCGGTTTTCGTTTTCTTTGTGAATATTATTACTATATTGTATACATATCACAATAAAATACAATATCTATAAAAGCGTGAAAACACAACCTTAATTGGGATTTCATCAGCTAATTATTGTATTCTAATCTCAAACAAAAAGAAAAAGGCAAAAATAGATAAATACTTTCTTTTAGCTCGATTTTGAAAAATACGAACTATACGGTGAATAGATAGGCAACGTGCTATAAAAGGCCGTTAAAAGGAAGCTAGGTACTTAAGTGCTTCGCGCCACCTCATTCCCCCGTTCACTTGTGAGTATTTGATCTTGAAAAGCTAATCGAGGATTTTGCCGCCCAAAGTATTATCTACGTATCATATATATTTTCTTGGATTCTACGATTAAAACCTCTTGAACGTTTTGGTGTTCCACCAACGTTCTAAAGTCATCGAAGGCTTTCACTCCAATTGATCGTTTTCATTCCTTGAGGCTTTATTAATCATAAGATTTGAGGATAGATTTTTAGATTTTTGTCTACTTAATACATCACAAAAACCAAAAGAAATTAAAAACATTGAAAAACACAAAAAAATTGAAAAAAATAAAAACACCAAAAAGAATCTTCTTTGCTCACCTCCACGTTCTACGTTACGTTTATGCATACTCGCTCACAAGCGAAACGTGCTCGTAAACGTCGTCAAAAGGAAGGAAACCAGAATATTCCTATTGTAGAAGAAAGAACTCCAATTGTCGAACCCGTTGTAGAACAAATAGTCACTATGGCTAATCGTACTATGATGGGGTTGCTTCAAGCACCCACCGAGGGTTTTGGAGAAGCGATTGTGATTCCAGACATTCTTGCGGAGAATTTCGAGACCAAAACGGGTTTAATGTCAATGCTTCAATCTAACAAATTCCACTGACATGAAAAAAATAATTCACATTATCACATGCGGAACTTTAATCGTCTCACGGCAACAAGCAAGTTTAAGGATGTTCCACACGCCGGTATTAAGATGATGTTGTTTCCATACTCTTTAGATGGGCCCGCTAAAATTTGGCTTGAGAAAGAACCTCCAAATTCGATTTTGACGTGGGGTGATCTCGTGTCTAAATTTATGAACCAATTTTTCCCACCATCTAAGACGACACATTTGAAAAATGAGATTTCAAGGTTTACGCAAAAAACTAACGAGAGTTTTTCTATGGCATGGGAACGATTTAACGAAATGTTACACGAATGTCCACACCATGATTTTTCCGAATTACATCAAACTGATACGTTTTACAACGGACTTAACGATCATGAACGTGATTATTTAAATTCCGTCGCGGGTGGTAATGTTTTGTGCAAAACGACAAACGAAGCTTTAGCGATCATCGATAATAGATCTAAGGTTTACAACCCTCGTAACACACCGAGTTTTGCTAACATGGGTTCATCGTCGTCTCACAACATGAACGTTTTGCAAAATGAAGCAAATGAGGCAAATAAATTTTTCAATAGATTTTCATCGCTCATGACTCATTGGAAAGCTAAGGAAGCTTCCAATCTCACATCAGTTAAAGCGGTTGATAAGAGTTGTTTATCGTGTGGAGGAGCTCATGATCTTTCCGAATGCATTACCGTCGGTGGTAACACTTCGAGTGCTTGCATAGCCACGGGAACTTTTGGTCAAAATTCACGTACAAACCAAGTTCCTCAAAATCAAAACGTTAACAATTATCGAAACAATAATCAAGGAAATGGTTACCAAGGGAATTCACGTAACTACAACAAGGGTAATTACAATAGTGGTAACAATGGGCAAGTGCAAAATCAAAACCAAGATCGTGATTTTCAAAATACGATTCAAGGTTTTCAAAACGCTCACACTGAAAATCTTCCAATTGAATTTTTAGATTACGCTAAGGCCAACCATGTTAAGTTTGACAACATGCAACAAGAAATAATTAGCTTGAGATCCGAGTTGAAAAATGAGTTAGAAAATGAGCTTGCAAACGAATTAAAAACTCACGCTAATAAAATGGAGGGGTAATGTTCAACGTCTTCAACAAAATCAACAAGAGATGGAACAAGGCCAACATGAAATTAAGCAAGAATTATTAAAAGCGGATAAAAGGCAATCAAAATTCGAATATCGAATGGCAAGCATGTTTGAGGCTGTAATATGTAAAGCGTCTTCCTCGGGTGGTCTTCCAAGTGATACCATTGCTAACCTGAAGAGGAAATGAAGGTTATTACTACTCGTAGTGGTAAAACTTTCAACGAGCCCATTTCTCGTACAAATACTATTATGGAGAAGGAAATCAAGAACAAACCCGAGGTTGTGGTTGAAAAGGATCATTTCTCAATCCCACGAAGTACCGCTCAAACCACACCTACGGTTGAGCCTATACCAATTTTGGAACCCGAGATTCCAAGGCCGTTACCTACGCCCCAACCCACACCACCCTTACCTTACCCATCGAGAAGTAACAAGGAGAAATTTAATGAACGTAATAAACAACAAATAGAGCTTTTTATAAAAATGTTTCAACAAGTGCATTTTAACGTATGTTTAGCCGACGCGTTGTGATACATGCCTAGTTTCGCCTCCACTTTTAAAAGTATGATGAACGATAAGGAAAAGCTTTCAAAGCTATCTAATTGTTCGGTTTATCTTAACCGAATACCGGAAAAAGTGGGAGACCACGGGAAATTCCTTATCCCGTGTGATACTCAAGAAATGGAAGGAGGCCTCACCTTGGCCGATCTTGGCGCGAACATTAATATGATGCCTTTTTCCATGTGGAAATCGCTATCACTTCCGGCTCTTACTCCTTCAAAACTGTCCATCGAAATGGCCGATCATTCTACGATTCTCGCATGTGGAGTAGCCGAAGAAGTTTTCGTTAAAGTTGGGAAATTCTACTTTCCGGTCGATTTTATCGTTGTAGATATTCCCGCGGATCCTCAAGTTCCTCTAATTTTGGGCCGTCCATTTTTAGACACCTCGAAATCAATTATCGACGTTCATGCAAGAAAAATTACTTTACGATTCAACGAGGAGGAACTTGTTATAAACGCTACCAAAAATCCGACACCTTCTCATGTTTACGCTATCGCTACTATAAATCACGTTGACTTAGTTGACGTAGTTTGCGATGAGTTTTCACAAGAAGTTTTAGAATTTTCCGAAGGCTCCATTAGTGGCAATCCCACTATTTTAGATCCTATTGTTGCGAAAAGTTCACATTCTCTCGCTCCATTCGAAGGAGGCGATTTTATCGAAAATGAAGAAAATTTACATTATAGTAACGAAAAAATTCCACCATATTTTCCGCCGATGGAAATTGTGAGTGTGGAACAAAAATCTTCAATCGAGGATCCACCAATCCTATAATTGAAAGACCTTCTACCTCATCTAGAATACGCATTTTTAGAAGGTGAAGATAAGTTGTCGGTTATTATTGGAAAAGATATTTCTGATATCAAAAAAACCGCACTTATAAAAATCTTGAAAGCTCATAAAGGGGCAATTACGTGGAAAATTTCCGACATTAAAGGAATCGATCCTAAATTTTGTACTCACAAAATATTAATGGAGGAGGACTATAAACCCGCAATTCAATGTCAAATAAGGGTAAACCCAAAAATTCACGATAACATTAAAAAAGAGGTTTTAAAACTTCTTGACGCGGGAATGATTTATCCTATCTCCGATAGCCCATGGGTGAGCCCAATCCATTGTGTCCCTAAGAAGGGAGGAATGACCGTTGTGCCCAACGAAAACAATGAGTTAATTCCAACTCGTGTTGTGACCGGTTGGAGAGGGTGTATCGATTATCGTAAACTCCACGATGCCACTCGAAAAGACCATTTTCCCTTGCCCTTCATGGATCAAATGTTGGAGCGACTTACGGGAAACGATTTCTATTGCTTTCTAGATGGTTTTTCCGATTACTTTTAAATCCCTATCGTCCCTCGTGATCAAGAGAAAACTACGTTTACGTGTCCATACGGAACGTTTTCTTGTCGTAGAATGCCATTTGGACTTTGTAATGCACCGGGAACTTTCCAACGGTGTATGATGGCTATTTTTCACGATATGATAGAGATGTCGATGGAAATGTTTATGGATGATTTCTCGGTATTTGGTGATTCGTTTACGTCATGCTTAAATAACTTGGAAAAAATGCTAAAACGTTGTGAAGAAACCAATCTCGTACTTAATTGGGAAAAATGTTACTTTATGTGCAAGCAAGGAATCGTCTTAGGACATAAAATATCGAAAGCGGGGATTGAGGTCGACAAAGCAAAAATAGACGTAATCGCTAAATTACCTCACCCCTAAACCGTCAAAGGAGTTCGGAGTTTCCTAGGCCACACATGCTTTTATCGACGTTTCATCAAAGATTTTTCGAAAATATCTCGACCGATGACACATCTACTTGAAAAAAATGCTCCTTTTGTCTTTGACAAAGATTGTGTTCGAGCTTTCAAAACTCTTAAAAGGAAACTTACCGAAGCTCCCATTCTCGTAGCTCCAAAATGGAACCTCCCTTTTGAGTTAATGTGCGATGCTAGTGATTACGCAATCGGGGCCATTTTGGGGCAATGTCATGGAAAACACTTCTTGCCTATCTACTATGCTAGTAAGACGATGACCGAGGCTCAAATGAAATATACTACAACGAAAAAAGAATTACTTGCCGTAGTATACGCTTTTGAAAAATTTCGACCTTATCTCGTCTTAACTAAAAGCATAATGTATACGGATCATTCGGCTATCAAGTACCTCTTTTCTAAGCTTGATGCTAAGCCGCGATTGCTCCGTTGGATTCTCCTCCTACAAGAATTTGATGTCACAATACTTGACAAAAAAGGAGCCGAGAATTTAGCGACCGATCATCTCTCTCATTTAGAAGATCCTCACAAAGATGTATTCAATAACAAGGAAATAAACGAAACGTTTTCTCTCGAAACACTTGGTGTGGTGAACTTTAAAGACGACACCCCATGGTTTGCGGAAATCGCAAATTACCATACAGGAAACTTCATAATCAAGGGTATGACGACACAACAAAAACGAAAATTCTTTCGTGACGTCAAGTTCTATTTTTGGGACGACCCTTATCTCTTTCGAGTGTGTGCGGATCAACTCGTTCGATGTTGTGTATTTGGTACGAAGCTTCTAATATCCTTAGACTTGTCACGAGGGACCCACGGGTGGTCTCCACGGTGCTAATCTCACGCCTAAGAAAATGTTCGATCTCGGCTTCTTTTGGCCTACGATCTATCGTGATGCACACGTACTTGTAAAGTCGTGTGATTCTTGTCAACGTCAAGGAAAATCCTCTCAAAAGGATGAAATGCCACAAAACATAATTCAAGTTTGTGAGATTTTCGATGTTTGGGGCATAGTTTTTATTGGACCGTTCCCATCGTCTCACGGAAACGAATATATCCTCGTCGTCGTTGACTACTTGTCTAAATGGGTGGAAGCTAAGGCTTTACCTATGAACTACGCTCGTGTTGTAGTCAAATTCTTGAAGAAATTATTCTCTCGGTTTGGAACCCCTCGTGCTATTATAAGCGATCGTAGAACCCATTTTTGTAACGACCAATTCGAAAAATTCTTGAAAAAATATGGAGTTCCACATCGTCTTTCTATGGCTTATCACCCACAAACGAGTGGGCAAGTCGAGGTTTCAAATGGAGCCTTAAAGAGAATTTTGGAAAGGTTGATTGGAGAAAACCGTGCTTCATGGTCCGACAAACTCGACGATGCTTTATGGGCTTTTCGTACCGCTTATAAAACACCTATCGGTTGTACTACGTACAAGTTGGTATATGGAAAGAATTCTTATTTGCCCATCGAACTAGAACATAAGGCATATTGGGCCCTTAAGCATTCGAATTATGACTTGAAGACCGCGGGGGATCACCAGAAAATACAACTTAATGAATTGGATGAACTACGAGATCTTGCTTATGAAAATTCATTAATTTTTTAAGGAAAAGACTAAAAGTTCACGATGCTAAAATTAAAAACCGAGAATTTAACGTTGGAGATCAAGTGTTAATTTTTAACTCTCGTTTGAAAATATTTTCCGGAAAGTTGAAATCCCGTTGATCGGGTCCAGTCACCGTCACACAAGTTTTTCCATATGGGACCATTGATCTAGCTCAAAATGATGGTCATAATTTCAAAGTGAATGGACATAGGCTTAAGCACTACTTCGGTGGGAAAGTCCCTTCTTTGGACGACCTCGACCAACTCACCTTCCCCAATGATAATTAGCATTGAGGGGATCGAGTCTAGCTTATGACTCAATAATAAAAAATGAGGTGCTTCGTGGGAGAGTTCCCATGTTTATCCATGTACATATTATCGCTTTCTAATGTAGTTAATGAGAGGGGATTTGTGCCCTTCCAACTCGTTGTCTCGTGATTGCTTGTGATTGTGTTATCTAAATCATCATCATCACGTTTAAGCCTCTCGTGTTTGTTTCACTCGAGCTTCGATCGTTTGCTTTGAGGAATTTTTCACGAATCCCCGACATATATCCTTTATTTTTCTAACAATAGTCTTTTAGCATAATTAATAAACGGTTTTAGATTATTTGTTGCTTACCCTTTCCATACTAGATCCTAAGCATTCGACTTTTCGTCTCTAGTATGGGGGTAATCCACCCTTAGACTCGAAACATTTAGGACAATGTTTACTTTTAGTATGGGGGGTGAATAGATACTGCCTTGCCTACGTCTTTACGCACTCCAAAATTTATCGTTTTGTTTTTGTTTTTAATAAAGGCTAAAAATGGCCAAATTTTAAATTTTTTCTTAGTTTTTTCATATGTGTTTTACGACACAAATGTATATTTTCCGTTGGGTAGAATAAGAGATAATTTTTGACTTGATGGGCATTTGGAGCCCCTAACATTCCTTAACCCGCTTAAATCAAGTTTTGCTAGACTTTTATATAGGGGACTTTAAAACGCAAAAATCTTAATTCATACGAGTTAAGAATAAGAACTTTTCACAAGTTCCTATAATTGATCCTAGAAAGTCATCTATCAAAGGAACTTTAAAACGCAAGATCTAAACTTATCCAAGTCTAAGAAATTGCAAGATCTTATAGTGACTTGAAAACCTAAAACTTCGATTTAATATAGTGTTAATAAAGCTAATCCAAATTTGGCTTAGTTTTGACTTGCATGGCTAAGTATTCACAAGTCTCTTTTGTTGATCCCAAACTTAGATCGATTTAGCTTTATGTATACGAGATTAGATCAAGTTATACACGTAGAGAAACCTTTGTATATCTATAAAGTAATCTAAGTGTTATGCGGAATTAACACTTAAACAAGAACACACAAAGTTGTAAACAAACTTTCACTTGATTGATAATAACGAACTTGCTTACAATGAAAGTGTTTAACGTATGAAAACTTATATGAACAATAACCTAAAGGTCTTCTTTTATAGACATAAGAAGCCTTGTACAAGAGTCTACGTATCAACTATTCTAGGTAAAGATAATTATAGAAAATACAAAGTTGAACTTATCTTTACTAGAAACAAACTAGAAACAATATACGCGTAGACTAAATCTTTCCATCAGTACTTGTCTTCAACCTATCAACGCTTGACTTCTTCTTGTCAACGCTTGATCTGTCAGCGTTTGTTTTCTTCCTATCAACGCTTGTTTTCCTCTTGTCAGCGCTCAAATGGACTGGCTATATTTTATTCCCAACAATCCTCCCCTAAACTTGATATCTACTCTAGTAATCAAGTTTCTGAATAAACATTAAGAACTAGGAGGAATCTTACAACACTTATCATATTGGTAATAAATATGTCTGATCAAATCTTTGGCCACGTCACCTGAATAATCAATCTCCAGCTGTGTTGTCTTCATCTTCTCCAAGACTTCCTTGGACATGGAATACTGACCATCTACAAGTAGATACTCAGCAAACTTTGTAGAGCTCAAATAATATACACCAGCAACTGAATACAAACGCCATTGAAGACCACTGAGGTCATCTTCAAGATCCTTCCAAACAGCAGGATCTTCATCTCTTGGTCCACACATTCTCTTGAATGTTGACCAAAGTTTTATTGCACTGACTGAAGTAGGAGCTTCAGTCTCATACTTGGCTTCTAACAACCTCCAAAGGTCTACCAAGTCTTCTCTATCAAAACTTGCAAAGAGAGATATAAGTGTGGTAAAAGTGTGAACCTCTTTCCCATACCTGCCAATCTTCCAAAACCCACATTCATCTTCTTCATAGCTTATAATAGGGTTTCTGGAATCAAGAGGTAACACTTGTACCATATCTGAAGCTTCCAATGGTGAGAGCTTGATGCTCCTTCTTATAACAACTTCACTAGGCACAAATCTATCTATATCTGCAGGAAACTCAAGAGGGACTCCCTTCTTCAAAGGTCTTGGAACAATCATTGCCTTCTTAAGTTCCATCTCTTCTGCAAGTTCTTCTTTCCTTTCATCAGAAAGAAGTCTTAGAGTGTTTTCTTCCTACACTCTTGGCCAAATGGGATAAGCCTTGAACTCCAACTCTTCAAATGAAAATCCAATCAATTTCTTATAAGTCCATCCTGTTCCATGACATCTGAGTAGCATGTAGTACAACTCCCTTCTATCCCTTTTCAACATTAAGAGAATATTGCTAGCTTTGTGTTTCAGAATTACCTTGCAGTCTTTTTGTACTCTTAGAAGAATCTCCAAACCCCATATCTGGTCTAAAATAGTCAAATGTGGATTCTCCATACACCTATCTTCCCAAGCATGGTACATCTGAACAACTTCTAGCATATCAAAATCTACTTGCAATTTCAACTCATTCAACTTCTCTCTTGCCAAATCATCACCATACTCAAGTCTTTCTGGTTTTTCTATAATCATCACACTTGAGTCTGAACTGGCTTCATCACTTCCTTCTTGTTCTTCTGAAGTGACAACAAAAGGTGATTCACCAACCTTCTTTATTTCTTGTTCCACAAGTTGTGCAGCCAACCTTCTATCAAACTCAACCTGTGCTACATCCTTTGGAACTTCTACTTCTACCATTTTTCCTTTACCCTTATCTAATAGATCAATGGTGGGTAAGGATGATGGTAATACATGTGAAAAAACTTCTTTGATGATGGATGATGACTGGAATACATCAGCCTCATCTGCAGGTCTGTCAACGCTCAAATTTGTCTTGTCAGCGCCAAATTTACTCATGTCAGTGCTTGGTGTGTCAGCGTTCAAATCTTGCTTGTCAACGCCCAAATTACCTGTCTCAGCGCCTCTTGTAATTTGCTCCAACATGGCTGTAAAAGACAAGTCTAAATTTGTAGGAGTTACCAGAGATCTAACAAAACCTGGTTGCTTCTTCAAACTAGTTAGGGCTTCAGCAACACCCAAAGATTCACCATCATGTGAGCCCTTATCACTCACATTTATCTGCTCATCCTCCCCTTTGGAAGATTCCTCCATCCCACACCTTGTGCTAGCATTCTCCAAAATAACAATCCACTCCCTCAATTGCTTGAGTTCAAGGCATTGTGTACTGACAATGTGTACCAAGTCTGCATTTTGTTTTTGCAAGCGAATGCAGACATCCATCAATTCCATTAATGTCATTGGTTCCAATCTGCCCTCCTCTAAAATGGGTATTTGACCTCCCAAGGTAGATTCATGGGGCATGGATGAGGTCTTAAAGATGTTAGGACTGTCTTGGCCAGCATCTAAGCCAGAACCAATAGTCCCAGCCTCATCCATAGCACCAACCACACTTGTGGTGGTGGTTCTCTCTGCTACATGGCTAGGACCACTAGAGGAGAACACTCCAGTAGTCCTTTGGCGTTTTTGCAACCTATATTGTGGTGGGGTAGAAGATGATGTGGATTGGGTGGATGTGGGTTGGTTAAGGGGTGTTTGGGTCTGTGAAGGGATGGTATCAGCGTCTGGATTAGGTGTGTCAACGCCAACATTTAATGTGTCAGCGTCAAAGGGTTCTTGGTCAATTTGCATGTGTTGAGGGGAAGGTAAAAGTTCATGTATTGGGTCAAGTTAGGGTTGTGGGTCTGGTTGGGGTTGTGCTGTTGCAATGACATCAATCATAGCTGGGGTGAGGGGCAAGTCACGGTGAGGGGGTGAGTTCATCTTTGTAAAAATAGCTTTCTTTTGCACAGGGATCTCATAAAAATCATCATGATCCCTTGTGCAGTAATTTTGGACATCAAAAACCATTTGTAAAAATATGGGATAAGCTAATGTCATCTTATTCCCTTTGGTTTTACACATGCCCTCAAAAATCATTTTTGAATAATTAAACTTTTGCCCAGTAGCAATGCACACAATAGCACTAGCAATGGATCTATTAATCTCATTGTGTGCAGTACACTTGGGACTCAAACATTGTAAGAGGACATGTATTAGGTACTTCCAGGCTGGGGGAAACTCCTGTTTATGATATTTGTTTAAAGTTCCCTTATCAGGAAAAGGATAAACCAAAGCCCTTAGTCCTTGTTCTATTTCATGAATGGGAAGGGTGGTTATACCATCTACATCATCAAGATGCAAAGCCTGGTGAACCAAAGCTTCAGTAACCACCCATGTACGCCCATGAACAATAGATGATAATGTAGTCACTCTATTAACTGCTGAGGAACTTACAGTGTTCCAAAAAATGCTTAATATGTGTGACAGAGATGAGAGGAGCATGAGAAATAGCATACCTAATGGGGGATGCATTCAAATACGCCACCATCTATGTGTATTGGGGAAACAGAGTATCATCAGCGTCCAAATATGTTATCATGTTGTGTTGACTCCTGAATCCCAATACCAAATCACTTGGTTTAAATTTTGGTGCCATTGTTGAAAGCTGTTTGAATGATCGATAAAGATGAAGTATAGGAGAAAATTGTTAGAAAAGAATGATAGATACCCTGTTTAAAAACAGGAGCCAAATATATAGGAGAGAAATATGCATGTGATTGGTAAAAAATGAGGCAACTATTTTCAAAATACAATCATGAAAATATTGAAAAGAAAATAAGTTATCTCATGCATTAATTGAAAGTTATCTGCTCCCAAAATTACTGCCCTAAAATTCGTCAAAAATTAACAACTGGGTAAGTCCCAATGAGTGTCAACGGTCAAAAATAACCCATCAACGCCCAACGGCTATATTCTTGTCAACGTTTGCCAAAGCCATGTCAGCGTCTAAATTGGTCACAACAACGCTTGGAAAAATACTTGTCAGCGTCCAAAAATAAAAATATTAAAAATGAAAAAGGACCTTAACAAAGTAATTTATCCTAGTGAAGATAACCTATAAGTTGATAATTATTATAGGGCCGCAAGCACTATCCAGTTATGCACACTTGCTTATGCAAGATAGACATATCAGTCCTCTAGTGTCCCTTGCTAACCAAAACTCTTAACAACAAAGTAATCTCATAAAATTCTTTGTTACTCCCAGGTAAAATCCATGATAAAATCATTCCCAAGTCTCCCAACAGACCACAACCAATTCTAGGCCAAAAATGTCTTGGCAGCATGCATAGTATATACACTTTGCATGCTACAGTGCCTCATGAGTTAGTAAAACTAACTCATACTCACCTGTGGACACAATCTAGAATTGTGATAAGAGTATCATAAGGATACCCAAAAGTCCTAAAGGTTCCTAAAACCTCCCCTTAAACTGTGATACATATGTTGCCCAAAAATATGCATGAACATAAAAAATTTATGTCAAGATAGGAATAGAAATATTCCAACCATCATCCATAAACAAAAACATGTTCAAATGATTCTCCAAGGATCCATAAGCAACTCTGTATCCAGTGGTATAATGCTAACACCACCTGCACATTTAGATTAAAAATCATAAAACTAACATTGTTGCTGACAACGTCCCGATAACACTTGTCAGCGTTAAGAAAACCTTTGTCAGCGTTAGACAAATATATTGCTGACAACGTCACAATAACACTTATCAGCATTAAGGTAACCTTTGTCAGTGTTAGAAAAATATAGTGGAAAATCTAAATCCTCAAAAAGACCAATAACAATGCATTATCCTGTACATACTTTTACAAAAAGACCCCAAAACACATATTAAGAGAGACTGATCATTCCAATACTTGTTACCAAGTATTGAAACCTTCCAACATCAAAAGGTTTAGTTAGTAAATCAGACACATTTTCTTCTGTGTCAACCCTATCTGGTTGTATTAAACCCTTTTCAAAACAATCCCTTATAAAATGATGTCTTATTTCTATGTGTTTAGTTTTAGAATGATGTACAGGATTCTTAATAATGCATAAAGTTCTGTTATCGTCAACAAATATCTTGGTATGCATGAAATTATACCCATAATCCAACAGCTGGTTCTGAATCCATAAGACTTGTCCATAACAAGCAGCTGCTGCAACATACTCTACTTCAGTTGTAGAATTGGCCACCACTGTTTGTTTCTTGCATTGCTAAGATATCAACCTGCTCCCAAGAAACTGACATCCACCAGTTGTGTATTTTCTATCAAACTTATCACCTCCATAGTCACTGTCTGAATATGCAATAAGCTCCAAAGGTAAATCCTTTGGGTACCACAAGCCAAGATCTGGAAAGCATCTTAGGTACCTAAAGATTCTCTTGACAGCATAAAGGTGACATTCTTTGGGAGTCACTTGATGGCGTGCACAAGCACACACAGCAAACATGATGTCAGGTCTAGAGGCTGTGAGATACATCAATGAACCAATCATTGATCTATAGGGCCTGACATCCACATCTTTTCCATCTCCAACCTTTCCCCAATGGTGTTCCCTATCCATAGGAGTAGTAGCCCTCTTTTTATGTGGAGAAAAGCCAAACTTCTTCAAGATCTCAGCCGCATACTTATCCTGAGAGATGAAGATACCGTCTTCTTTCTGCTGAACTTGTAACCCTAGAAAGAAGTTCATCTCCCCCATTGCACTCATCTTGAACTTGTCTGTCATAAGCTTGGAAAAGTCCTCACTCATCTTTGGAGTAGTAGATCCAAAAATGATATCATCAACATAAACCTGAACAAGCAAGACATCCTTACCAGCCTTCTTGGTAAATAATGTCTGGTCTATGTTGCCCCTCTTGAATCCATTTTCCACCAAATAAGTGGACAATGTACAATACCATGCTCTTGGGGCTTGGCGAAGTCCATACATAGCCTTCTTGACTCTATACACCTTGTCTGGATTCTCTAGATCTTCAAAACCAGGAGGCTGCATCACATACACCTCCTCAACAATTGTTCCATAGAGGAAAGCACTATTCACATCCATTTGATAGACAGTGAAGCCCATGCAGGAAGCATAGGCTAGAAATATCCTTATAGCTTCAATCCTTGCAACTGGTGCAAAGACCTCCTCATAGTCTATCCCTTCCTCTTGTGTATATCCCTGAGCCACTAAACGTGCCTTGTTTCTGACCACACTGCCTCTTTCATTTCTCTTGTTTCTTAGAACCCATCTTGTCCCTATAGGTCTGACATATCTGGGACAATCAACCAGCTCCTAAACATCCTGAATAGCAAATTGGTGAAGCTCATCCTGCATTGCTTCCACCCAACTTGGTTCTTTGAGAGCATCAAATATCTTCTTGGGTTCCTGTTGTGACAGAAAACAGGCAAACAAGCATGATTGAACAAGAGGGGTATCAACCTTCTTGTGTATATGAGCAATGAATCCACCAAGATTCTGATGAGATCTTCTAGTCTGAACAGGAGTCATAACATCCCCAATAATTTGTGATGGGGGATGATTCTTCATAGTAGAAGTGAGAACTCCTCCTTCAAAAAGTCTGTTGTCTTCAATCTCATTCTCTAAGTTTCCAATATCTTCTTCTTTAGACTTTCTTCCATCAATATTAGGATGAACCTCTTCATGTAAATTGGAAGGTTCACCTCGTTCAAAATTAGAAGAGAAAAGATGCTCAAAAGTGTTGTCAATGCCTGAACCTTGGTTGTTAGTGTTTGGGTTATCAACGCCTGAAATGTTGTTGTCAACGTTTGAGCCATCAACGCCTGAATTTGTCCTGTCAGCGCCATATTTTCCTTTGTCAGTGCCTGAAGGACCATGCATGTTGTTGACTGGTGGTACTTGGGGACCATCATTTTCTTTTCCAGCAGCAGCAGCAGCAGCAAAAGCATCTGTCCATATGGGGATAGTGACATACTCTTATATGGGGGATGACTTTTCTGCTGGTGATCCAACCTCTTTATTAACCTGTGTACCTGAAACATCAACAACTTGTTCTTCCACAACATTTGAAGTTACCTTCACAATGTCTGGATTAGTAACAAGCATATAATTTAAAGTCCTAGATAGAGGTTCTAAGTCAAACAACCAATTTGGACCACTTTCAGGATCACTAGGTTTACTCTCTAAAAACCTAACATGTACTCTTTCAAGTATATGTTTTTCCTTCTTAAGGTAAACCCTATATCCCTTGCTCTACACTGAATAACCCATGAAATAGCCCTCTTCACCTTTAGCACTAAATTTACCTAAGGCATCACTAGTATTAAGTACAACTACATGACAACCAAAAGGTTTAAGAAAACCAATATTAGGTTTCCTTCCCCAAAGTAACTCATAAGGTGTTTTGTTCTGCATCTTGTTGACCAATGCTCTATTCTGAACATAGCATGCTGTATTCACAGCCTCAGCCCAAAAAGCTATGGGAAAGTGAGCATCAGCCAACATAGTTCTAGCTGCTTCAATTAGGGTTCTATTCTTTCTCTCAGCAACCCCATTTTGCTGTGGGGTTCTAGCAACACTAAACTGCCTAGTAATCCCTTTCTTGGCACAAAAATCATCTAAAAGCTTATTTCTAAACTCACCACCATTATCACTCCTAAGCATTTTAACTTCATTGCCAGTTTTCTTCTCTATCTGAGTAATAAAGTCAATCAAAGTGTGTCACTTTTCATAGCTAAAAAGAAAGTCCAAGTAAACCTAGAAAAGTCATATGTGATGATAAAGCAGTATGATTTACAATTCAAACTCTCTATATTAGTTGGACCAAGTAGGTCCATATGTAGCAAGTGAAGAGGTTTAGAACTAGAGTGCACCTTTTTAGACTTAAATGAGACCTTGTGCTGCTTGCCTTTAAGGCATGCAACACAAGAGTAGTCATTGTGGAGAGCCTTTTCAGGCAAACCATCAACCAAGCCAAGTCTCAAAAGCCTGTTTATATTCTTAAAGTTTATGTGCCCTAGTCTCCTATACCACAGATTACTCTCATCTACTGAAGCTTTAGCATAAAAACATGACATATTATTATTCATCCTAATCCATTAAGATTCGCATTATAGATGTCTTTATGTCTAGGTGTTCTATAGTCAATATATTTCTCATCTGGGATTTTATAATCCTTGCTCAACACCAAGCATTCAGTATCAGTAAACAGAACTTTATTTTTTTTATCACAAACTTGTGATACACTAAAAAGATTGTAATCAAGTTCCTTTACCAGAAACACGTTTTCAAAACGCAAGTTCTTGGTGAGAAGTGTTCCTTTGCCTGTGATAGTGCCATATTCGCCTCCAAAGTAAACCTTATCACCATCCTTAATGGGAGTGAAGTTAGTTAAATAATCTTCCTTCCCGGTCATGTGCCTGGAGCATCCACTGTCCCAATATCCATAATCATTTGTGACAATCCGTCAATTTATGGTTTATATTTTATTCTTAATATTTATTTGAAAACAGTATTTTAATGTTATAATATGAACTCACTTATTTTTGGGAAGAAATTTGGCTTTACGTCTTGAAGTAGCATCGACTACGTCTAAACCGGAGGATTCTACGTTACGTGCTTACGTTTACATACACCGTTTTGGTGACAGTGCGACATTTCAAGAAATAAATTTATCCGTGAATATTATTTTGGGATTTTAATTTTGAGTTGGTTCATAAACTCACAAATTTACGAGAAGAGATTAGGACTTACGATTTTAATTTAACGTCCTTTACGACTAAACCGGAAACCTTAGGATTACGTATTTATGTTTTCGAACTCCCTTTTTGATGAGACAATTTTTATTAGATTCTTTTTGTGCCGTTGATTCATAATTTATAAAAACGTTTTTCGTAAAACGACCCGAGGGCACGCAAATCGAGGAAACTAGAATTGAGGAATACCCGTAAATTAATGGGGATGGAACAAGTATATACTTTTCCCACCCCCACACATGGGTGGACAAAGCTTCAACAACACACCTCATGTGTGTCAACATATTAAGCTAACTAAGGACACATGTCCTTAGTTGCCATCTAAACCACTTAAACACAAAAACCATGGAACCAAAAACCATTTACCATTTCTCTCATGCAACTCACACATTTTCTCTCTTCCTCTCTCCCTATGAACGTCCCATATCACCCAAAAACACCCCATTAGATCAAAATTCAACCATAAACCATATGTATAATTTACATATGATGAAAACCCATTGAAGTTATGAAGATTGGAGGTGATCTTAACATGTAAAAAGGAGTTTTCAAGGGAGTTTGGGGCTGATTTCTCAAGGAGTTTTCATGAAGAACAAGGGATGATTTTTGGAGGAATCTACAAATACTTGGTGATCCTAGAAGTGGTCTTGATATCTCATAAGATTGGTTACCCAAAACCAAGTCTTGTTCATCAAAAACCTCATCTTTTCATCACTAATGGTGGTATAGAGATTGTTCTTCCTATCCTCTTGTTATTTTGATTATGTAATCTTGTATTTTCTTTATTTATGTATATTTATATGATGATGAATGATGATTAAAAATATTATGTAGGGATTTGGTGTTGATAGATTTGATAAACATGGGTAAAAAGATGGAAAACCATAGGTAACAGGGTTAAAATCTTGCTAAATATGATGGCTGTATAAAAACAGTAAGTAACCAAATGATAAACTGATAAAATGGCATGGTGGAATCAATTTACAGTAAGTATTAGATGTCATACACATGTGAGAGTTGGCCATGCAATGGGATCATCAAAAAGAGTGAGATATGATCAAAACAAAATTAGTATACCAATCTGAATAGTCTGTTTTGTAGGGACTGTTAAGTATACTTAGACATGGATTGAGCAGTAGCTATAACTAACTTATTTGTAGAAAATAATATGAAGTTTATGTCATCTAAAAATGAGCTTTTATCTCTTTATAGAACTCAAGATATGATAAAAATAGTGAAAGTGAAACTAAAAATCAGATTTTGTGAAATTAAAGTTTAATAGTATTATATAAGCACTCAAAATAATATAGTATAAAATGTGAAATTAAAACCCACTAACTTATATATTTCATTTATATAAATATGTATAAGGATAAATAAATGGACATTATATAAAAATGGTAGTTTGGTAAGTTTTATAAGTTATAAAAACTATAAACATGATTTTTACGTCTTTTCGGCTAGTACCGAAAGATTAACGTTTTTGTCAAATAAAACTTAGACGGTCGGTCCCGTCTAATGTAATCTTTTTAAAAGTCATATACTGATATATAAGTACTTAATACAAGTAAAAACCGATAAAACCCGAACTATATAACATACGGACATTAACGGGCTAAGTTAGCGTTATTGGACTAATAATACAACTAAATGGGCTAAACACTTATAAACTTTCTTATTAGGCTTAATCCACTTGGGCCCAACATGTAAAGTACAATACTGATAATAAAAGTATAAAATGGATTAATACAAGTTAATGGACTTATAATAGGCTTATTGTACCTAAAACATGTAAATAGGTAAAACTAGTAAACTAGTATAAAAGTTATCAACACATAACACTAAAATGAGTAAATGAGAATGTATAAACCCACTTGATCATCATCATATATATAATCATCATATGTATACAAAATTGTTATTTTTGTAAAGACATTGGACAAAATTCTAAGACGAGTATTATTTGTCTAGGTTTCCGTGATTGAAGCACGTACCGTACATCCAAATCGTCGATAACCGCCTTCCCACATCAACGTGAGTTCATAGCCTCGCACTCTTTTAAATGTTTTTATGAAATGTTTGATAAACCCGCGAGGGAGATAACATGTTAGTTTTTATGAAATAGGACACTAGTTGTCCCGATTGTTTGTTTATTGATTTGGACCCGAATGATTGTATGACCGGATGAATGATTATATGACCCGATAAATGAAATGAACTGGATTATTAAAGTTAGGTTATGTCACTAAAAGTCCCATTAGCATGAATTGTGAACTACCGGGATTTGGTAGACGCTTATGCATATAATAGTACTATTTGGGGACGATCACCCCAGTTCGCGCCTTGACGGTTGATCCCCGTCGTGCCACATTGATTGGTAAGCGAATTTATGTATGAGAAGATTTACACAAGCGTGATTATTGTGATGACACGCTAATTTAGATGGGCAAATTGAGTTTCGGGCTAGCTACCCGTTGTTTGTTGTAGTAAGGTAACAATGTCATGCGGCTTATAATAATCCAATTAGTGAGATTCGTTATCGCTAACCCTTTTCTTTTAACGTGTTTTGTCTCAGGTACTTGAAGGTAATTCTCGGGAAGACAACAAGAATTCATGGCCCGCACTTAAATACTAATTTCCATTCAAATGCTTTGTAAAACCTGTATGAAATGCAATGACTTGGGACCTATGTAAATTTGATTTTATGAATGGAAATGCTTTATTAATAAACGACGCGATTTTTATGAGTTGTCTATGATGTGAGTAATGTGCTATCCCGTAACACCAACGAGTCTTCCCCTGTATTGAATTGTGTAAATTTGGGGGTGTTACAGTTTGGTACCAGAGCTCTCGTTATAGAGAACAAAAGATTTTTAAAACCAAGGTTTGAATATAACATTTCAAAATCTTTTAACTATAAAATTTTTTCTAAAAATGTCTAAAAATCTTTTGACTATAACGGTGCCGAAGAATTCCCGAGTTACCGACAAGGCCAGACTGAGAAGTGTTATTTTAATATATATATATATAACTTGGATTATATATATATATACATATGATGTAATTTGATTACATGATTGTTTGATGATCATTTTAATATTTATACGAGGTATTTATACGACGTAGATTGTCATAAGAAACCCTAACTCCCCTAGTAAATCAATCGAAGCTATTTCTGTAGGAATTCTAGCTATTCTAGATCTAAACCAAGTTGTGTTTATTTATGATCCCAACAAAATGGTTGATATTCGTAGAAATGTAGATATTAGTTGATTGTGATATTGAAGAAGAATTGGCGAGATTAAAACTGATATCGATGTCATGACGATCTTTCCTTATAGAGTGGAGTTTGACAAAACGTTACCACCTAGAAAGATGTCATCTGATTCGTTGTCATCCAATTCTTAAATTGAAATCGAAAGCGTGAATGTTGCACTTGAGGCTGTTATTGGAACCATTACCCAAAAGCCTCATGCCACTAGTACCTTTCCGAGAAGTCTAATTGAATGTGAGAGTCATTTCATACTAGTGACTCATTTGATAACTATTGATGAATGAGCTATAGGATTGGAAATTAAGTGTTGTTCATATTGAGCTTTTATTGCACTTTGAAGGTCTAAGAATAAGGATGAAAGTGGAGAATGAGGTAGGATATTGCATTGAGTATAAGTTGATTGAAACTTGAATAAAGTAAAAATTTAACTTGTATGGAATATGAGATTGATAAGAGGAAGTCGTTAATTCCTGTGATTGAATTGTAAGGTTTTAAATGATTGTTGATTCGTGTTAAGGGTTGTTCCTAGGCCATTGTCCACTAACGAGGATGCCCAGTGTCCAATAAATAAATTGAAGAAATCTTCTTCTAAATTGGGACCGATGGATCTTCCGGGACAGGTGGGACACCTAATGACTCTTGTAGATTAGTATTCATTATGGTATCTTTTAAAAATCCCTAACTTAACTAAGACATCAGTTGGTAGGATGAGTTCTTGGAATTGTATGGCATAGTGACACGTAATGTGTTACGGTACAATTTTGACTTGTTTGTGATTAATGAATAGACTACCTTTGATTGCTAAATTCTACATGTATCGATGTTATCTATCTTTTCTTGCTTGTTCCTAATGTTCACCTTAGTGATGCAACCATTGAACAAGTACTAATCTCGAATTGAGTTACGTGGTGGATTATTCTTTTTGAGTGTCATCGAGGTCATGAACCTCATGATTAATTGGCTAAGCTCATTTCCTATTATATTATAGTTAGTTCTTGGTGAACAACTCTTCATCACTCTTTTGCAGATCACTGATTGTTTTTATAAGATAAAACAGTATCCCTTGAGAAAAATTGAATTTTCATCTCTATAAGGATTATTCAAAGTGAGATTTATAAGTGATTGTTATCGAAATGAAGTTGTTTATAAAACACCTTGGAAAACTTAATTGTTTTCATAACAAAAAAAATCTTTGTAAATTTATTTTGATTCTTATTTAAGAATTAAGCATGAAAATGTTTTTATTATAAACATGATGATAAAATTTTGACGAACTGAGTATTGTATCGTTAATCTTGAAATTGTATATAGTTGCGCGCCTACATACAATTTGGAATGGACCATGCAAGGCTGATTAGTAGTCACCATGAAATTATTAATAAACACTAATTTTTCTTTGAAGTTATGAAAAGATTAAAAATTTATGAGATCTGCAAGAAGTGCAAAATAGGGACATATTGTTAGGGACACCTACATATGTGCCCGTACCAATTATTCTTCTGAGTCGAATTTACTCATTTGTGGATATTGTCTTATTTGACAATTGACAACCCTTTCTTGTCCAATTCTCCCGTGGTGAGATTCTTTGAAAAAGTATCTGATTACCGAGTGTTGATACCCGACTGGATGTATCGACGTCCCTATCATTTCTTTTGATTTGATTTCATTTGAATGACCTGGGTAACGATCCGAGGAGCTTTCGAATGCGTACTCAAATCATGAAAACATGGGATAAACTCATATTTGTTAATGTTTTCGTCTGTATCTGATTTGAAAGTCTCTCGCGTAGATTATGCGTTGACCTTACTCTTTTAATGATTGTTGTGTCTCCATGTATCCTTGAATTTATAAGGATTATGAGTTAATATTAGTCTTTTGAGAAGTTCACATCTTATCAACGGTATTGAAACTGGAAAGTTGATAGTGCCAGTAGAATAGATTGATTGATTATGACATGACGACATTGTCTTAATTGATGGAAACTCGAGTAGAATTCCTCTAAAAGATAAGATGTTGATTATCAAAAGTGATCTAAATAATTCCCGATAGGTGACCATATCCTGCATTTAGACTTGAAATTATACCATGAATGGTTGTGAACTAGTCATAGATATTATAATCTAGAAAGAACTTAAAGTAAATGTATTAAAAGATGTTACTGTTGTCTGAAACTTTAGGAGGTATCTGTTAGTAAATTACCTAGACTTTCGCCATTAAGGCAAGTTGAATTTGGTATTGATTATATTCTCTGTGTTGCACCTATCGCGTGTGCGCTGTACTCAGCACCATCTGAATTAATAGAATTACCGTACAACTTAGAGAGTTGTCGGAGAAGGTTTTTATTCTACCGAGCTCGTCATCATGAAGAGCTATGGTGTTATCATTCCTTATATTTATTGATTACCGTTAACTAAGTAAATTGATGATCAAAAATCTATATCCACTACCCAAGATGATAGATTTGTTCGATCATTTACAAGGTTCTAGCATATGTTTTAAAAGATTTGATCCACGACATGGTTATTATCAACTTCGCGTCCGCGAAAAAGATTATCTATTCCAATCACTACATCCAGAACTTGTAATGAGCATTATGAGTTTCATGTGATGTCGTTTGGATTGACCAATGCACGTGTAGCATTCATTAATTCGGTGAATCACGTGTGTAGGCTGTAATTTGATAAATTCATGCTTGTGATCATTAAGGACCATTTATTTGTTTCTAAGAATAAGAATGAGTTAATAATTATTTATAGATTGCCCTGAATTGGCCGAACAACGAAAACCTTTACCTTGAATATTTAACATGTGATTTAAGGTTTAATCCTTTACATTATTTGACCGTGTGATTAATAGAAAACGGAATCTATATTGACTCTTCAAAATTAGAGCCATTTAAGACTTTGGGTTTTACCAAAAAGAAAGTGAAAAAATGTTTTGACAAATGTTTTATCAAAAGAATTTTTAAGGAATCATTCCCTTATACCCAGAACATTTAACTAAACTCTTGTTTAGGGGTAAATGGTTGTGCATACCTCAAGACAACCTAAGAGGAATTAAGGAAACCATATAAACGATGATTTGGAATTTGGAACAACAATTCTTGCTTTTCAACTAAGAAATTTTTTGACCAAAGTGTAACCAAAGATTTTTTCGAACATTTACGAATCTCACTAATTATTTTTCAATAATTGGACGAACCGAGAAAATTTAAAATTTTTACGTTTATGTTTCATAAAAATTGAATATTTATTATTTAATTACTTGTAATAATTATCGACGCTTTAGACGTAGGATTGAGTAAAATTGATAAAAATTATAGCTGAGACGAAATTAAAACTTAGAAAATATGAAGAAAGAAATTTTGAATGAATACGCGCATGATATTTATTTCATGGGGGAAGGTGAATGTAGATACTGACACATAATATAGAAAGAATAAAGAATCAATTAGGATGTGTTCGTTATTAATGATTGTGCAAAATAAATTGCCTAAGAAATTTAAAAATAGCCGATGGCGTTAAATGTTTTAAAGGCCACTTGTGGTTGCCTAAACATGGAGGATTTTGAGATTTAGTCATGTTGAAATCATATGAGATTAAGTATTCTATCCTGTCATTTCTGATTTAATGTATCTTTATCTGAAGAAGTTGTACTGATGGCAAATTATGAAGGCAGACATCGCCTCATACATTAGTAAACGTCTAAACTATTACAAAGGTCATCATCTGAATTTGATTCGATTTGGGTCATCGTCGACAGACTGACCAAATCTACTAATATCATTCCTATTAATTATAGATTCTCGATGAAGAAAATGACTCTTTTGTATTTAAAGGAGTTGTGTAAACATAGTGTGCCTGTATCGATCATCTCTATCAAGATCCTCGCTTCACATCAAATTTATAGAGATTTGCTCAGACGTCATTGGGAACGAACCTTGATGAAGAGTACTGTTTACCACCCCAATCGAAGGGACGAGGTAAAGTAACGATACAAAACACTAGAAGTCTTGTTTTATGTTTAAATGATTGACCTTTGGTAATAAATCGTATAATCGCTTTCCTTTGGAGAGATTATCATTGATAATTATCGTATTAGGATCGAGATTGAATCTTGTGTGAATCTAAATATTAGAGCATCTGTAAGCAGGATTCGGGATGAAGACATCCGACATACACCCATTGTGAGTTGGACATGTCTTTTATGTTTAAGGTTGCCTATGATGACGAACCTAACCTTACAAAATACCCGACCTGCGAGACCTGAAATGGTTGTTGAAATTAGGATCTGATTAATGACTACCTTTAGTGGGCAGGAGGTTATGTGAATATGAAGTGTAGACCTTGAAGGACATAATGGGTAGCGAAGTGATGCCAAAAATTTTCACCTTGGAAAAATGAATAGATGATCTGAAAGATCAAGGGAAATAAGTCCCAGTAGAATGGGACCATTGAGATGATGTAAAAATTGGTTTGAAAGGCATATAAGCTGGATCTACTCTAGGACTTCAAGGGTTGCGTGAATTATAATTCGTATATCTAACTTGATAAAATGTCTATCAAGTAAAAATCTGAATTTTTCTTGATAAAGTTTAGATCGGCGAAAAGTTGCATTCATCAAAAACCCGTGAACATCATGGATATAGAAAGTAAGTCAACATTAAGCCTGATCTTATTCCCGTAATTATGTTTGATGAAACTCGCGTATTGTAATGGATTACACTTGTGAGAAAAGACCGAGTGTGGAGGAAATACCCACATGGCTCTAACTCTATAAGAAGCGAGTAATAAGATAAATTGATCTTTGAGGACGAAGATCTTGTTTAGGGGTAAATGCTGTGACAATCCGTCAATTTATGGTTTATATTTTATTCTTAATATTTATTTGAAAACATTATTTTAATATTATAATATGAACTCACTTATTTTTGGGAAGAAATTTGGGTTTACGTCTTGAAGTAGCATCGACTACGTCTAAACCGGAGGATTCTACGTTACGTGCTTACGTTTACATACACCGTTTTGGTGACAGTCCGACATTTCAGGAAATAAATTTATCCGTGAATATTATTTTGGGATTTTAATTTTGAGTTGGTTCATAAACTCACAAATTTACGAGAAGAGATTAGGACTTACGATTTTAATTTAACGTCCTTTACGACTAAACCGGAAACCTTAGGATTACGTATTTATGTTTTCGAACTTCGTTTTTGATGAGACAATTTTTATTAGATTCTTTTTGTGCCGTTGATTCATAATTTATAAAAACGTTTTTCGTAAAACGACCCGAGGGCACGCAAATCGAGGAAACTAGAATCGAGGAATACCCATAAATTAATGGAGACGAAACAAGTATATACTTGTCCCACCCCCACACATGGGTGGATAAAGCTTCAAAAACACACCTCATGTGTGTCAACTTATTAAGCTAACTAAGGACACATGTCCTTAGTTTCCATCTAAACCACTTAAACACAAAAACCATGGAACCAAAAACCATTTACCATTTCTCTCATGTAACTCACACATTTTCTCTCTTCCTCTCTCCCTATGAACGTCCCATATCACCCAAAAACACCCCATTAATTCAAAATTCAACCATAAATCATATGTATAATTTACATATGATGAAAACCCATTGAAGTTATGAAGATTGGAGGTGATCTTAACATGTAAAAAGGAGTTTTCAAGGGAGTTTAGGGCTGATTTCTCAAGGAGTTTTCATGAAGAACAAGGGATGATTTTTGGAGGAATCTACAAATACTTGGTGATCCTAGAAGTGGTGTTTATATCTCATAAGATTGGTTACCCAAAACCAAGTCTTGTTCATCAAAAACCTCATCTTTTCATCACTAATGGTGGTATAGAGATTGTTCTTCCTATCCTCTTGTTATTTTGATTATGTAATCTTGTATTTTCTTTATTTATGTATATTTATATGATGATGAATGATGATTAAAAATATTATGTAGGGATTTGGTGTTGATAGATTTGATAAACATGGGTAAAAAGATAGAAAACCATAGGTAACAAGGTTAAAATCTTGCTAAATATGATGGCTGTATAAAAACAGTAAGTAACCAAATGATAAACTGATAAAATGGCATGGTGGAATCAATTTAAAGTAAGTATTAGATGTCATACACATGTGAGAGTTGGCATGCAATGGAATCATCAAAAAGAGTGAGATATGATCAAAACAAAATTAGTATACCAATCTGAATAGTCTGTTTTGTATGGACTTTTAAATATACTTAGACATGGATTGAGCAGTAGCTATAACTAACTTATTTGTAGCAAATAATATGAAGTTTATGTCATCCAAAAATGAGCTTCTATCTCCTTATAGAACTCAAGATATGATAAAAATGGTGAAAGTGAAACTAAAAATCAGATTTTGTGAAATTAAAGTTTAATAGTATTATATAAGCACTCAAAATAATATAGTATAAAATGTGAAATTAAAACCCACTAACTTATATATTCATTTATATAAATATGTATAAGGATAAATAAATGGACATTATATAAAAATGGTAGTTTGGTAAGTTTTATAAGTTATAAAAACTATAAACATGATTTTTACGTCTTTTCGGCTAGTACCGAAAGATTAACGTTTTTGTCAAATAAAACTTAGACGGTCGGACCCGTCTAATGTAATCTTTTTAAAAGTCATATACTGATATATAAGTACTTAATACAAGTAAAAACCAATAAAACCCGAACTATATAACATACGAACATTAACGGGCTAAGTTAGCGTTATTGGACTAATAATACAACTAAATGGGCTAAACACTTATAAACTTTCTTATTGGGCTTAACCCACTTGGGCCCAACATGTAAAGTATAATACTGATAATAAAAGTATAAAATGGATTAATACAAGTTAATGGACTTATAATAGGCTTATTGGACCTAAAACATGTAAATAGGTAAAACTAGTAAACTAGTATAAAAGTTATCAACACATAACACTAAAATGAGTAAATGAGAATGTATAAACCCACTTGATCATCATCATATATATATAATCATCATATGTCTACATAATTGTTATTTTTGTAAAGACATTGGACAAAATTCTAAGACGAGTATTATTTGTGTAGGTTTCCGTGATTGAAGCACGTACCGTACATCCAAATCGTCGATAACCGCCTTACCACATCAACGTGAGTTCATAGCCTCGCACTCTTTTAAATGTTTTTATGAAATGTTTGATAAACCCGCGAGGGAGATAACATGTTAGTTTTTATGAAATAGGACACTAGTTGTCCCGATTGTTTGTTTATTGATTTGGACCCGAATGATTGTATGACCCGATGAATGATTATATGACCCGATAAATGAAATGAAATGGATTATTAAAGTTAGGTTATGTCACTAAAAGTCCCATTAGCATGAATTGTGAACTACCGGGATTTGGTAGACGCTTATGCATATAATAGTACTATTTGGGGACGATCACCCCAGTTCGCGCCTTGACGGTTGATCCCCGTCGTGCCACATTGATTGGTAAGCGAATTTATGTATGAGAAGATTTACACAAGCGTGATTATTGTGACGACACGCTAATTTAGATGGGCAAATTGAGTTTCGGGCTAGCTACCCGTTTTTTGTTGTAGTAAGGTAACAATGTCATGCGGCTTATAATAATCCAATTAACGAAATACTGCTATATGCACTGAATTACGATATATTGCCTGACTAGCAATACAGGGTCTTATTATTGATTTTATGTTCGTGTTTTGGTTTCACATAACCATATTCATATAACGGTTTTTATTTAACTTTATACAACGTTATAAAACGTATTGTATGATGTTTTTACGACATTGGCTCGTATAATGATTTTGAAGGCAAATGCCTATATTATGATTTCTGATAAGGATTTGTATAAAATGACTTTGGCTATTTTATGGCCTATTATAAAGATAAAATGATTTTCGGTAATAATTATATACCGATGATATATTAATGGTTTTATTAAACTCTATGAATTCACTCGGTGTTATCGCTGACCCTTTTCTTTTAACATGTTTTGTCTCAGGTACTTGAAGGTAATTCTCAGGAAGACAACAAGAATTCATGGCCCGCACTTAAATACTAATTTCCATTCAAATGCTTTGTAAAACCTGTATGAAATGCAATGACTTGGGACCTATGTAAATTTGATATTTCTGAATGGAAATGCTTTATTAATAAACGACGCGATTTTTATGAGTTGTCTATGATGTGAGTAATGTGCTATCCCGTAACACCAACGAGTCTTCCGCTATATTTAATTGTGTAAATTTGGGGGTGTTACATCATTGACCTGTTTTTGAATGCCTTGCACATAAAGAAAACAAGTTAGTTTTCTTTGGGAACCCAAGCCTTAGCAGACTTGGATTCATCTGGTTGTTCAACAAGAACAGACTTAGTTCTCATAACAACCCCTTGTTCATCCCTCTTTGGATGAAATACCCAGTTAACCCTAATAGGTTTTGTAATGACCTTTGAAATATAATTAAATCTGTTGCAGGTCATAGAAAGCCCATCAGAATTAGGGTTTTGATCTTGCTTAGGTCTCCATGTCAAGCTTGAAGAAGCTTTAGACCCCTTACCCTGTTGATAGGTGTGTAAACACTCATCCTTTTTACCACTTAATTACAATAATAACCGAGCCAAAACGTGTATTTTATGTCATTTATGTCGGAATTATGTGTGGTTTGTGTTTTTGTTGTGATTTAGGACGAAAAGGTGAAAAGTGGAGAAAACACAGCTTTCACGGGCTTTTATCAAAGAAAAAGACGAAAGACGAAGTCAAAAGATCAAGAGTGCAAAAAAGAACGGAAGTCCAAGGCCTATTCTGAAGATTTATCGAAGAAAAAGTCTAAAGACAAAAGTTTACTAAAAGCCGAGGAACTCAAGTCTAAATTATTGAAGATTACAAGACGAGTTTATTAATCCCGAGACAAAAGTCAAATAATTAAGGAGATTAAGGACTAATCAAGCAATTAAAGAAAGAAGAAAGAGGGGAGGAAGCTTCCTTCCACTAACCCTCCTCCTCCCTATAAATAGATGATTAGTGTTTTCATTTCAAGTTGTTGGCTAACTTGACAAATTAGCTCTTCCACCATTTTCGTTTTCTTGCAACTTTATTTTTCATGTCATTTTAATTAATTGTCTTGCACTTTAATTCCTTTAATTCAAGTAAGTGTTTTTAATTTTGTTGTTTAATCTTTATTTTCCTTTAATCAAGATTTTCTTTATCATTCTCATCCTACTTTTCTTTTCTTTGATTTGATTGTGGGTCGGATTAAGCATTGATTTTGCTTAATCTTATTGTTTATTTGATTAAAAAGTTCATCTGTTTATTTTCATCTAGGCTTGTATACGAATTAAGCTATAAGTTTGACAATCTTATTGGCTTATTTGGTATTTAGCTTATTTACTTTTTAGTTTTCTTAAAAAGTTAGTCTTTTTAAAGTTTGCTTATTTCGTATTTTTAAAGTTTTCAAATTTATGCTTATTGATCTTTTAATGTTTGATTTTTGTAGCTTAAAGTGTTTTAGTGCTTATTGTGTTAATTTTCTTATTTTTGATTAAGTGCTTTTTAGTTGATTTTTATAAAAAGTTGTTTTTAAATATTTTTATTATTTAGTATTTTTAAAAGTTTTTAAATTTTGGTCTATTAGCTTTTTCTTAAATTTGATTTGGTTAAGTTTTTAGATAAGTGCTTATTTGTTATTTGCTTATTTACTTATTGTATGCCATCGTAATGCTTAAGGGTTTTACCAGTACGATCTAGTAAGTGTGACCGCATAAACCCTTGGGTTTCTACTTGCGATCCATTGCTTCGATCACCCAGTACACGATCGTCAATACGATCACACTCCATAATCCTCACCACGATCACTTGTTGCGATCGTGGGTACGATCATAGAGTGCGATCCGTGTGGGTACGATCTAAGAGTACGATCTTTGGGTACGATCCATTTTCCTATTTGGGTGCGATCTATCATTACAAACTACGATGGGTAAAAATGGCGCATTAATTTGGAGTACGATGCATTCATGCATGCATGCATGAAAATGGCGCCAATTTGAGCAGCTAGGCTGGCTGCTTCCAGCAGCTAGCCTGCCTGCTTGCTTATTTATTAGTATTGTTCCGTAATTGTCTAGTTTTATCTGAAAGTTGTTCCGATTTTATTTCTGAAAGTTACGTATTTTTAGTTGAATTTTTCTTCTATTTTTAAAATTAAAATTTTTTCGTAAGTTCAAGTTTTATCTTTTATTTAGTACCCGCTTTAGGTTTTCCATCGTTTAGCTTTAAAGTACCATTTTAGTTTTATTCTCTCCTTTTTCATTTAGTAAACTTTATTTTCCAGTCGATAGTTAATTTCTTCTTTTAGATTTATTTTTATTAATTGTTTCGCTTTAAATTATGTTTTATTATTTGTTTTAATTTTCGTTTTAATATCGTTTTAACTTTTAGTTTTTAATATTCACCTTGTTTTACTTTTATTATTTGTACTTGTCTTTAGTTTGTTTTAAAATACTTTTCACATTTACTTTTTAATTAGTTATAGATAATCAACTTCCCTTTTTCTTAACCAAAAACAATTAAGTCACACATTTAACCGGAAATCAATTCGATTAGACACCGAGAAAACGAACTTTTTCAACTAGCAAAAATCTTAATTTCAAATAGCGCCGCTGTCGGCTCTTCTCGTTAAGATTAACGGTTTTTTGTGAGAGACGCGTTGGCTTTTGGGATCAGTTCACTTGTGAACGTTATTTTTCATTTCAAAAATTTTCAAAAATCCATAAACATTTGAAAAATCATAAAAAGCATTTATTTTTCAAAGTTTTGCACCAAAAATACTCTTCTTGCTTGTCTATTTTTCTTCATGGATTCGTCTTGTGTACGGTGTGGGAGACCATGGCATGGTTTTCAAACATGTCAATGGTGTACTTGTGAGCGGTGTGGTTCTGATATCGACGATACACAATTTGGATTTTGTCCATTTTGCAATTCAACAAATTCGTACTTCTCCTCTTACAATACTTTCTCACCCTCTCCCGTCTATGACGATCCTTATCCTCAAAATGCACCGGATTTTTCTCCATCCCCGTGGTGCTATAAGTGTGGGGGTCCTCACGAAAGTTTTCAATGTCCAACGGGGGATCAAAATTATAATTATAACCCTTCCAGTTTTGACCAACCCCTACAATACCCAATTGATCATCAGCCTCGTCACGGGATGAGTTACCAAGAACCAATTGACGATCTTGCTACAGCCTTTCAAGAACAAAGAAACGATCTTGCTACAACTTTTCAAGAACAAACGAAAGAGCTTTTACACACGCTGCAAACTTGTATGGAGTCATTTTTACAGCAGCAAGATCAGACGAGTACTCATATCCCTGAGCTTATTATTAGCCCTTTAGGTATTGAGGAGAGCGATGACGATATTGAGGTTATTTTCGACGAGGAGGAATTTCTAAAGCAACATAAGACTTCTCCAATTCCTCCTTCGTCTATTGCTATCACACCCGAGGAGCCCGTTGGCTCTCTCATCATGGAGGATGAGCATCTTGACGTTATCTCAGCAACTGAATCGGACAAACTCCTAAAGTCTAGTGTCGAGGAACTTGTCGTCATCCCAAGTGAGCCCGCGGGTATTCCGGAAAATCTGTGTGATGTGCCGACTTTTGCGGAGCTTACGGACGAGTTTGCTTCGCTAGTCAATGATCACATACTCACAACTCCACATGCGATATTTGATCCTCTCAACAAGAGTTCAACATGTGGTGAGTATGATCATTTCGTCTTCGAGCCCGAGATTGAGGAAATTATCGACCGAGAGCTAGCTCTTTTACCTCTGCTTCCTCCTACAAGCAAGGTCGACTTTTCCAACATCGATGCCGAACTTGATGAGTTGGAACGTCTTATTTTTCATAATAATGATGAACCAACTCACATGCCCAAACATCCTATTCTCGAGGAGTTACCTAATCAACACTCCTCTTATGAGAATTACGTTTACCACATTCGTGAGGATTTACCTTATCAACAATCCCCACAAATGAATGATGGTTTCGTACTTGATCGTGATCTTTTCAAACGAGTTTCTACACTCCTTATCTATGATGATATCGACAAGATCTACTTTCATGAGGATAAATGCTTTGACCCGGGAGGTGACATGGACCATTCTATGATTGATAATTTTACGGCTTTGCCAATTGGTCTGCATCCATTGTCTTTGAAGGATGACAATGTGATTCCCTTACCCACCCCACCTCCCGTCAATCTGGATTTCACTTGCTTTTCTTAAATTGAGCAGACTTTCCTACCATTCAAGACTTATCCTCCCGCCTCTCCTTTGTTGATATCCTCCGGGAACGAGGACAAGGTCTTTGATCCCGGTATTACATTCGAGGCTTCCCCATGGACCATTTAATTCGGGGACAAGTCAGGCTCGTGACTCGGTTAACAAAAACAAGCGCTCTTCGGGAGGCAACCCGATTATCTATCTTTATCTGTTTTCACCATAAGTGTAGGGGGAGCCCCGTTGGTGTTTCTTGCTTTCTTTCTTATCATATGCAGGGATTAGAGCTTCAAAGACACACTCTTGATGACTTTTGACGAACCGTGATTCCGTGTTCCCTTCTTCCCGGTTCTATCCTAAACTCTTTTCGATTCACTATTTCATATTTTCCCAATATTAAAATAAGAATCTCTTTAGTCGTCTTTTCCTTAGCAAGATTTAAACAAAGTGCGCAATGTCCTAAGTGTAGGGTAGTTTACTCCCATATGCTTAAACATTGAGGACAATGTTTATATTAAGTGTAGGGGGACTTCTATCGAAGTTTTAAGTGGACTTTTCCATGAAAATGCCTTCATTTAACTGGAAAATCATCTTTTTCGGCATTTTTCAAATTTTTAATTAAATTTGGCCATTTAGTCGTAATTTTTAAAATTTTTATCGTTGCTTTCATATGTATATATCCCGTAATGAAGTCAAAAATATTAATAAAGTGGTGTAGCTAGTTTAGAAGTCTTTGACATATTAGGCCCGTTGCGATTATTTTGACTCAACCCGAATTGACTTATCCAAGTTTATTCTAGCTAGTATCCTTAACCATGTAGACCTTAATTGGTTTGTTAGGCTAAGCATCCACGAGTCTCATTACTAGAGTTTTTAAATTGTGGAGAGCGAGAAAAGATAGAGTCAATTATAAGTCGGTATTCTTGCACAAGCTCACCTGGTGTAATTATTTGCCTATTCTCCCATCACTTGCTAATAAATTATCTGCAATAAGTAAGGTCGTACGATTTGAAAAGTTACTTAGCTTCTAGCCCAAGATCGTTTAAAAGTTGCTCGGTAATGATAAGCGTTCATAGCCAAGGCATAACTTATGAAGCGGGGCGCGAAGATTGGCGAGTCCAAAAAGGCCCTAACAAGGCATGAGGATTCCATTTTATTGCTGAAGATCCAAAGTGATGTGAAAAGCATTATTCCCAAAATCAATATGAAGGATCAAGACTCACGACGAAAAGCAATCAACTCCCATAAAGATCATGGAGAAGTCTATCCGAAAAGACCCTAACAAGGTATGAGGATAAATAGATCCAAGTCCGAAAAGGAGGCGGATCGTTGTATCTCAAAATCTCAATTAGAGATTGAAGAAATAATCATGAAGTCGTGGTCAACAAAGTTGGAGTATCCCTCAAAAGTCTCCAAGTGAAGAAACTCTATTTACGAAGAGAAGACCATTATCTCAAGAACGTCTCTCGAAGATATGAAGTATGAAGTACATGCCAAATATCGGCCCGAGAAAGGTCTCAAATCGTGAAGCGAGTTATGCCAAGATATGAACTTTTTGATATCCTGAGAAGCAGTTTTAAGAGATTTTATTCTTTAGCTAACTATTAATCAAATCGTCCTACTTTGCTTTCAGCCTAAATAAACTATCGAAATAAGTCCAAAAATGCATCTTCATGATCATTCTAAGACAAAAATAAAATATAAGAGATACACCTAGGAATAAGGGAGTTTAAGCATATAATTAAGCCATGTGTGTAAGTGTTTGTTTTGCTAACTTATAATAACAATGATCTCGTTTTTAAGCTTAGTTTGGGGAACGTGAAACTTGAGGGTGATAAATCTTCGCAGCACCGAAGCCCTAATGTAAGTCTTAGATCTCTTTGCGAGTTATTTCCATATAGCTATTTTCTAGTGAAAATGGGTTTCTATCCTTTTGTTTACTTTAAAGTTTTAATTTCTCTTAGTACTCTAATTTTGTTTTAGTAGTATGTTAATAAGGCCAGGGTTGATTGATTATGAGAAAAGTGTAAAATTGCTTTATCACTAAGCATTGCATGAGGGCATGGCAATGGTTAAGTGTAGGGGATTTGATACGTGTGTAAACACTCATCCTTTTTACCACTTAATTACAATAATAACCGAGCCAAAACGTGTATTTTATGTCATTTATGTCGGAATTATGCGTGGTTTGTGTTCTTGTTGTGATTTAGGACGAAAAGGTGAAAAGTGGAGAAAACACAGCTTTCACGGGCTTTTATCAAAGAAAAATACGAAAGACGAAGTCAAAAGATCAAGAGTGCAAAAAAGATCGGAAGTCCAAGGCCTATTCTGAAGATTTATCGAAGAAAAAGTCTAAAGACGGAAGTTTACTAAAAGCCGAGGAACTCAAGTCTAAATTATTGAAGATTACAAGACGAGTTTATTAATCCCGAGACAAAAGTCAAAGAATTAAGGAGATTAAGGACTAATCAAGCAATTAAAGAAAGAAGAAAGAGGGGAGGAAGCTTCCTTCCACTAACCCTCCTCCTCCCTAATTTTGTTGTTTAATCTTTATTTTCCTTTAATCAAGATTTTCTTTATCATTCTCATCCTACTTTTCTTGTCTTTGATTTGATTGTGGTTCGGATTAAGCATTGATTTTGCTTAATCTTATTGTTTATTTGATTAAAAAGTTCATCTTTTTATTTTCATCTAGGCTTGTATACGAATTAAGCTATAAGTTTGACAATCTTATTGGCTTATTTTGTATTTAGCTTATTTACTTTTTAGTTTTCTTAAAAAGTTAGTCTTTTTAAAGTTTGCTTATTTCGTATTTTAAAAGTTTTCAAATTTATGCTTATTGATCTTTTAATGTTTGATTTTTGTAGCTTAAAGTGTTTTAGTGCTTATTGTGTTAATTTTCTTATTTTTGATTAAGTGCTTTTTAGTTGATTTTTATAAAAAGTTGTTTTTAGAATATTTTTACTATTTAGTAGTTTTAAAAGTTTTTAAATTTTGGTCTATTAGCTTTTTCTTAAATTTGATTTGGTTAAGTTTTTAGATAAATGCTTATTTAGTATTTGCTTATTTGCTTATTGTATGCCATCGTAATGCTTAAGGGTTTTACCAGTACGATCTAGTAAGTGTGATCGCATAAACCCTAGGGTTTCTACTTACGATCCATTGCTTCGATCACCCAGTATGATCGTCAATACGATCACACTCCATAATCCTCACCACGATCACTTGTTGCGATCGTGGGTACGATCATAGAGTGCGATCCGTGTGGGTACGATCTAAGAGTACGATCTTTGGGTACGATCCATTTTCCTATTTGGGTGCGATCTATCATTACAAACTACGACGGGTAAAAATGGCGCATGAATTTGGAGTACGATGCATTCATGCATGCATGCATGAAAATGGCGCCAATTTGAGCAGCTAGGCTGGCTGCTTCTAACAGCTAGCCTGCCTGCTTGCTTATTTATTAGTATTGTTCCGTAATTGGCTAGTTTTATCTGAAAGTTGTTCCGATTTTATTTCTGAAAGTTACATATTTTTAGTTGAATTTTTCTTCTATTTTTAAAATTAATATTTTTTCGTAAGTTCAAGTTTTATCTTTTATTTAGTACCCGCTTTAGGTTTTCCCTCGTTTAGCTTTAAAGTACCATTTTAGTTTTATTCTCTCCTTTTTCATTTAGTAAACTTTATTTTCGAGTCGATAGTTAATTTCTTCTTTTAGATTTATTTTTATTAATTGTTTCGCTTTAAATTACGTTTTATTATTTGTTTTAATTCTCGTTTTAATATCGTTTTAACTTTTAGTTTTTAATATTCACCTTGTTTTACTTTTATTATTTGTACTTGTCTTTAGTTTGTTTTTAAATACTTTTCACATTTACTTTTTAATTAGTTATAGATAATCAACTTCCCTTTTTCTTAACCAAAAACAATTGAGTCACACATTTAACCGGAAATCAATTCGATTAGACACCGAGAAAACGAACTTTTTCAACTAGCAAAAATGTTAATTTCACCTGTGGTTGCAAATATTTAGGTCTGGCAACGTTTCTGTCAGCGTTGGATTTGGTCTTGTCAACGCTGAAATTACCCTTGTCAGGGTTGAACCTAGGGTTTGCTACAGAAACCCATTCCCTATTAGACCAAGTATTGGTCTTTTGAAATGGTCTTTTTCCATGAGTGTTAGACCCTCTAGTGAAGAAAGGGGCTGGTCTAACAACTTGTTGACTTTGCTCCACACAAGTTTTGGGCCTGACAACGTTTGAATTTTTAACAGCGTTGACCTTGGAAGCGTTGACACACTTATATGCTAAATTTGAAAAGCTACCATAAGTGTAACAGGCTTTTCTAGACACAACCCTCGGTCTAGAAGAGAAGAAGCCTGTTCCATCATTACTAACTTGGCTTTTAGGTGACCTAGTATTCCTATACATTTCTGCATACTTGATGCTAGGTTTTCTAACAGTGTTTGAGCCAAGGTCAACAGTCTTACCAGTGATTGGGTTTGTTACCTTAATAGGGGTTGACTCATTTAGACTTTCACATAACAAGGCACCCTTAACAAACAAGGTAGGGTTGGCTTTCTACCATTCATTCAAGTCAGTCAACTTTTGTCTATACTCTTCAACTGGGGTAATGACTCTTGCTGGAGGAATAAATTCCTCCTCTTGGAGTTCTGGTAAACCAGTCCAAGATAAGTCCTTTCTTTGGACACCATAGAAGTCCCCAGCTGGTGGTGGAACCACAGTATAGTCTTTCATCCCAATCCCAGTCATGTCCTTAGGATCCCTTTGTTTATTAACACATTCTCCTAGGGTTTGTGAGGACTTATCAAATCTCTGAATTTTAAGGTCAACATTATCCTTATTCTTGATGGCCTCATCTAACTTAGCCTGTATATCAGCATTGACCCTTTCCATGATGTTTCTAATATCATTACTATCATTTAAATCATGTTTTAAGATATTAATTTTATCTTTTAGATCAAATTCCATTTTCTTGTACTCCTCAATTGTCTTTTCAGTTTGAGTGAGAGCAATTTGGTAGTTAGACAACTTGCATCTCTCAGTACTCACATCACTTAACAATCTTAAAACCTCTTTGTTAAGTTTCTCAGTATTTAACCTACAACCTTTACTACAAAAAGCATCATCGTATACCTCATTATCTGATGAAGAGGAGGAGTGTGCCATGAGAGCATATTGAACATGCTCTTCTTGTTCTATCTCAGCAACCAAAGCTTTATCCTCTTCCCCATCCTTAGCCAAATAGCTCCAATCCCATCCAATACCATCAAATTTCTTGCACTACAACCATGGCCTTAGGATCCTGAGCCTTAACAATTTGGCTTGAGGGTTTGCCAGCATCAGATCTTCTTGGAGATCTGCATTCCCTCATGAAGTGCCTATACGATGACAATTGTAGCACTCAACCTTAGATTTGTCAAATCCATTAGTGTCCTTTGCATTAAAAGTCATCTTCTTCTTAAACCTTCTATCCCACCTTTTTGCTCTTATACTAGCAAGAGCCATGTTCCACTTAATATCCATCTCCTCCAAGTGTTCATCACTTATTTTCTCAAGGTCCTCATATGTAATCACTAAACCATCGGGCAAAGAAGCAATGTATGCACACACAGTATCTAAATCCAAACCAGCAGGCTTAACTCTTGGAGAATCACTTTTGTATGTGTCAGCGTCTGAATGTGAGGCGTTGACAGGATATGTTCCAGCGTTGACACATGTTGATCCAGTAACTGGGTGCATGTAAGAGTCCTTGGAAATAATGTCAACATCACCAACTTGTGTCCCCATGAAGGACAGCTTGCTTGTAATGTCAAGCAGTCTGCTTCTAACACTGCTAAGCTTCTCATTAGGTTGAGCCTTGAAAACAGCATACTCATGCATGAGTTGCTTCTTCTTCTCTTCCTTAGTATCATCATTGCCACCATATGCAACTTCAAGAGCTGCCCAAAGGTCTTTTGCAGATTCATAACCTCTATATTTATGTTGGTTCTTTTGTCCCAAAGAGAGTTTCAGAATGTTTAGGGTTTTCATATCAACCCTTCTCTTTGCTATGTCTTCAGTAGACACAGCTCTACCATCACCAGGTTTTTCTTTCTTATCTACTTCTAGACATCCAGCAACAGCAGTTCTTGCAGCAATGGCATTAGCAATCTTTTCAGCTTTATTGAATGTGTTTCCATATTCAATAATCTCCCAGAGAGTGTAGTCATAGATTCCCATATATTGCTCAAAGTTGAATTTCCATAGCTCAAAGTTGTTTGCATCAAGCATGGGAATCTTGATGCTAGGGTTTGAGGAGGAGGGGTTTACTTCTGGATTGGACATGATGTTTTTAGGGTTTTGTGAAAATTAGGGTTTTGGTGATTTTAGGGTTCTTGTGTTCTTTAAGATCAAAAGTTTCTCAACAAGCTCTGATACCACTTGTTGATCCCAAACTTAGATCGATTTTGCTTTATGTATACGAGATTAGATCAAGTTATACACGTAGAGAAACCTTTGTATATCTATAAAGTAATCTAAGTGTTATGCGGAATTAACACTTAAACAAGAACACACAAAGATGTAAACAAACTTTCACTTGATTGATAATAACGAACTTGCTTACAATGAAAGTGTTTAACGTATGAAAACTTATATGAACAATAACCTAAAGGTATTATTTTATAGACATAAGAAGCCTTGTACAAGAGTCTACGTATCAACTATTCTAGGTAAAGATAATTATAAAAAATACAAAGTTGAACTTATCTTTACTAGAAACAAACTAGAAACAATATACGCGTAGACTAAATCTTTCCATAAGTGCTTGTCTTCAACCTATCAACGCTTGACTTCTTCTTGTCAAAGCTTGATCTTTCAGCGTTTGTTTTCTTCCTATCAACGCTTGTTTTCCTCTTGTCAGCGCTCAAGTGGACTGGCTATATTTTATTCCCAACATCTTTAATTAGAGGTCTTTATATAGTGAAGAACGAGAGATGATAGAGTTAGACAAGTGATCATGCTAAACGTAGAACATGAAAATGTTCTTTCAAAAACTCATGTGTTTTTAATTGTGGATTTTTCCCCCATAAGATCAATGCGTTAGGATAAATAAATTGCAATAAATAAGGTCGTACGATTTAAAAGAATAACTTAGCTTCTAGCACAAGATCGTTTAAAAGTTACTCGTGTTTGAATAGAGTTCATAGCCGAGGCATAACTTATTGAAGCGGGACGCGAAGATTGGCGAAGTCCAAAACGGCCCTAACAAGGCATGAGGAGTCCATTTTGTTGCTAAAGATCCAAGATGACGTGAAGTATCATTATTCTAAAAATAAATATGAAGGATCGAGACACACGACGAAAAGCAATATACTCCCATAAAGATCATGGAGAAATCTATCCAAAAAGACTCTACAAAGTATGAGGATAAATATATCCAAGTCCGAAAAGGAGGCGGATCATTGAAATATCAAAATCTCAAATACAGATTGAAGAAAAATGACGAAGTCGTGGTCCAAGTTTGAAGAAATCTCTCAAAAACGTCAAGTGAAGAAATTCCATATATGAAGAGAAGACCTTAATTTCTAGAACGTCTTCCAAGATTTAAAGTATGAAGTACATGCCAAATATCGGTCCGAGAAAGGTCTCAAATCGTGAAACGAGTTATGTCAAGATATGAACTTAAGGAGATTACGAGAAGCCGTTTTAAAAGATTTTGTCCTTTAGCTAAATATTAATTAAATCGTCCTACTTTATTTTCGGCCTTAATAAATATCAAAATAAGGCAATATGAATCAGTTGTGATCCATGACAAATAGTTAAAAAAATTCTAGATACACTTTTCTTTTCTTAATAAATTAGGATTGCGGGGAGAAAAAGTATTACACAATTTTAATACATGAGTAGTGTTAGCATTGTGACTTGTACCAATAATGATCTCGTTTTTGCACTTTGTAACACCTCATTTTGATAATGAAATGTCACGCGTAATTATGGCGTGCCATCAAGGCATACAAGGATAAATGTATAAAACATTACATGACCATAGGGATAACCGGAATCAAACATCGGTTCCCAAACATAAGCCCAAACATAATAACCAAAAGAAAAAAAATGAATGAAAGACCACACAAGCATAGATATATGAAGGCAAAAGGAAAAGAAGTCTCTAGCAGCTTCCATCCTATGCACGTCCTCCAAATGCTCGAGTCTCTCCTAGGGTACCTGCCGTTTTGGGACATGGAAAGGAAAGTAACGGCTGAGCAAAACGCTCAGTGCACGGATATAGACATAATTTAAGTGACTAAAACATAGTAGAGACTTAATAGCAGCGGAAATGTATAAGTCCTGGAAAACCTGGAACATGTTCATGAAACTGGTTTTAATAGTTTGAAAAGCCTTATGTTTATCTTATGAAAACTGTTTAACATATTTTACCATTAGCCAATATAGGTCATGAAAATCCACCGTGCATGAATACTTGGAGGGGTGACCTCATCATGCAAATTAGAGGAGCTGCCTCTAATTTAATATACTGGTTTTGGGTAGGAGGGATCAGCTCCTTGTGAAGGATGCAAGGCACACACCACATTCACCATGAAATCCTGAATAAAACATGTAACTAGGATGCACCCATACGCCCCACATGATAAATATAAATAAATGGTCAAAAGCTGAAGGGACGCCACGAGCAATCACTCCGCCGTGGTGAAGTCATAGCATCAGTGCCTCTAATGTTATGGTTATGGTACCTCCATAACTAGGTCAAACTGGTCATGCATGTATATGGCTATAGGTATTCTTAATTAAAGATAAGCAATCAAACACGTAACTTATACTACGGGAAAATATTTGGCTGCATACGGGGAATCCTAATAAGGAAAGAATGTCCATACTGAAAGGACGGGAATCCGTACCTTATGTCTAGTGAACGAAGAAGATGAACTGAGAGAAATCCTACTTCTGAATCACTAGTGCTACATAAATACATACATGAATAAGTATCTGCTTACTAAGTACATAGCTGGTTTATGTCATGTCTTAGCTTATTTTATGTGTTCTTACTATGTTTTACTGTTTTAAAGCCTTAAACTGTGTTAAATCTTATATTCTGTTTAATCTGATTAAGTATTTTTGGTATTTCATGTGTTATTTTACTTACTGTGTAATAATAAGTAACTTTCCAAAAATAGCAGGTTTCCTAAAATAGAAAGTTACCAAAAAAATAGAAAGTTTCCAAAAATAGAAAGTTTCCAAAAATAGAAAGTTTCCAAAAATAGAATGTTTCCAAAAATAGATTTACTGCTTAAAATAGATAAGTTTCTAAAAATAGAAAGTTTCCATAAATAGATTAGCTGCCTTATTTAATTAAGTTTCTAAAAATAGAAAGTTTCCATAATTAGGAATAAGCTCGTTAAATAAGCTAAGTATATAAGCCTAAGTGTTTCTCATGATTATTTTCTAAGTCATATGGTATATTGTATAGTTTAATAATTATTTCACGTAATTTAATTAAACAATAGGTTATAATATTTAATTAAAGTATAACATGTTTTTAATTAAATAAGTTAAATACTTAGGTTAAAATATGTATTATTAATTATATTAATATAACCTAAGTCATGAGAATTAATTAATTGTAGGTCATGGTTTAATAATTAATTAATTACTTAGTCTAATTTAAATAACAAATTACTTAGGTTAAAATCATGTATTATTAATTAATAATAATAAACCTAAGTCCACGTTTTAATTAAATTAATTATCTAGCATGTTAAATTAATTTAATTAACTTGTAAATAAATAATCTTGTAATTACAAGTCGTATTTTACTAAATTAATTTACATTGTAAAATAAATAAACACGTAAAGCTAATTAATTTGTAAAAAAAATAATAGCACATACTCATGTATTATTTTATTAAAATGCGTTGAAAACCGGACCCGTGTCTTATTAATTTTAAACGTGAAACCCGTGTTATGTAATTTAAATAAGCCGAACCAAACAGCCCTCTAACTGTTTTTACAAATCTGACTGCCAAACACACCCTTAGCCTGTTCTAAAACGGTTTGCCAAACACCCCTTTCCCTTCCCAAATCCCACCGACAGTGGTGATCTTTCCCCTGCCGGTTTTGAGTTTCCACCGAGAGCATAAGCTCTCGGTTTCCACTGCTAGACCAAAACACCCCTGCGGGTTCCTACTGGTAGCACAACCAAGCCCAAAACCCTAATTAGGGTTGCGGCTGGTGCTTTTAACCCATCACCTAGACTCATGTGAGTCTCGGTTTGTGTGCTAGGTAAACCACAACGCCCCTTAAAACGAACCCTGCTATAAATCATTGTTTAAACATGTTTTAATACCCCATAATCAGATTAAAAGAAACAAAAAATAGAATGAATTAGGGTTTTCACTTACATGTCGTTTAGGGTTTAGAAAACACACATATCATCTCGATTTACTTGCATCAAACGCGTCTGCCTTGATCCGTGGTGTTTAACCGTCGGCAGAAAAGGAGGCGGGGAGATAACACACGGCTGCATTTAGTTTTAGGGTTTCTGTGTTTGTGTTTTTGTGTCGGCAGAAGGGAAGAAACAAAACACACCCCCCCCCCCCCCCGTTTTTAATATGTATAGGGTCGGTTTGGTAAATCATGGGCTTCGGCCCATATGTCTTGTCTCCCTTTCTTGTCCAAAAGCCCAAAACCTACTTAGTTCATTTATTTTAATTAATACGCGACTCGCTAAAACGTTACGCGTGATCATGCATTTAATATGTCGTATATTTCATAGTTATCGTGTTTAAACGTAAATATTATTTACGTGATTACTTGTCGCGTTAATTAAATATACGTAATATCATTAATCGTGTTAAATGTTTGTGTTTACGTGTTACGTAGTTTACGTGATTAATTTTAGTTATCGCTCGTGACATACTATATTTATTCGTCTTCGTAATAAATATATATATACGTTAATAATATTAGCTCGTGATTAATTTACGTTCATGATTTTTATGATCGCATGTTCGTGCGTAATAAATACCTATCGTGTTCTAACACGTACGTAATACGTAAAATCCTAACACGTAAACATAATCGTACTATAAAAGGAAAGTTTTAATCTAGTACGTACGATCTAATGGTACTATGCATGGTAAAAGCATGCGGGTTTTACAACTCATCCCCCCTAAAAAGAATAATTCGTCCCCGGATTATAGATAACGTAACTGAAAGAGAAACATACCCAAATCAAACTAAGAGGGTATGTAAGATAAATTAACGTGCAGGTGACCTGGCAGAAAGAATGCGGAACGTGACATGTCTAAAAAGGACATGGAATGTGACGTGGCTGAAAGGACATATCTAATTGATAAGAGAAAACGGATAAGAAGTCCGGATGAACTTGTCCGTTTCCAAGTGGCTTCCCTCTTGGAACGGTTCCTTTATAAGATCTTGACACGAATGATAAGTCTTTGTCCTCCTGACCTTGACTTGGAATACGAAGAAGTTCTTGGTTATCAACGTAAGATGGATCCCCTAAATTCGATCGAGGGAATAAGAATTAACGTGTAAGAGTAACTGAAACATTATGGTGCAAAACAATCCAACTTAACTGAAAACTAGCAACGATGCGCGAGACATATAGAAACGTAGTACGTGAAAAATTTTGAACGTGATACGTGAAAAATTTTGAACGTGCTACGTGGAGATATGGCGAGTGTAGTATGAGTAAACATATCGTGATCCCTGATACGTGTAACATATCTTGATCATGATATGAGGAACGTGGAATGAACATGACATGTGAAACATATCGTGATCATAGAATATAATGGCGGTAACGACAAACGATAGAAGGTGAGACATAGATTAGGACGAGAAACGTCTATCTGAGGATAGGGAGTTATACGAAACTTGGGTTTGGTCTCTCAAGTTCTTGCAAACTACCCATAATGAGAAAAGAAATGAACGTAAAATCGTAAACCAAAATACGATCATGAACGTGAATAGTGTCATGAATGCGAGCGCGAAAACAAGTCGTGAAATTAGGACAAGGACGTGAAGTAAATAAGGGCATAATTATGAATATTTGTCTGACCCGATAACTGAGAAACTGCCAAGTGATCGGATGAGCCTTGGCTGGAACATGTCCGATCAATCTGTTGGTTATGAAATCCTTGCGGATGTAAGGATTCTACATACTTGAGCAAACTATTTGTAATAACTCAGATAGCATCATGCTTCTTCTGAGTTTGCATTAATCTGGTAACCAAAATCCGTGGAGATCTTGTCCCATTTTAGTTCACAAGTTCAGATGATAAAACATCCCAGTTTGTTGGTGTCCTATCTTAACCTGTTGGTATGTCAGGTACATAGATATGGACGTAGCTGTATCCTGCTTCATAGAAACTTGATACATAGAAGGTCGCGAAATTCTGAATCTCTGAATCTAGACTTCTCCTAGCGTAGGATTTCCTAGAACACTTAATGTAGTGTAGGGTTCTCTCCTTTACGCATAAGCGGAGTCATGGTAAGATTAACCATGTAAATCCATGTGATCCAGCGTGTCACTGTAATCAACAGAATTAATATTGGAAAATTTTCCCAGGGTAAAATTTCTCTTGTCACAGAATTTGCAATATAGTGCAGATATGGTCTTCCTGTTCTTCTCTAGGCTTAGAGGAAATTAGGTTATCCTTAATGAAAAACGCTGATGAATTTGTTTATGAGTTCATGGAAACTCAATTTATTAAGTCCATAATGTTGTTGGAGCATTGATGAGACTAATTCAAAATCATAATTCTAGCATGACCGAGTCGTGTACGAATAGCAGTCATGGACATGTCCTGCTTTTTCCACTCGTCACTGTTGGCAGCATGATCATGAGTTCGATCTTGGAAAAGTGATTAACACTATAAGGTCGATTGGACATGTCGTCAATACATGGAGGAGAATAACGGTCATGAATGGTGATTTGTTTACGCCGACGATAGTCGACACATAATCTCATGGTACCGTCCTTCTCCTTGTAGGTTCTTCTGGAATGTATAGGAAGATTTTGGAATAATAAACTGGCTATGCGTAAATGATTAAGTGGTCGTGTCTTACTGACAGCCAGAAAATTTTAGCGACCATAGCTAACAACGCACATGCTTGTAAGCATAGATAATTTGTACAGATTTTCTCGAGGGAAAATCAAGCTGAATGTATTCAGGAGCCTGAACATTACTGTACATAATTATGAATCGTAGCATGGTGTGTTGTTCATAGTACATAGTTAGGATAAAATTCATCTCGTGTCTGTCCGAGGAAATGCGTTAGCAGCTTGGATCTCATCATTAAGCTGAAGGAAAACCTTCGTATACGTGGTAATACGAAAGGCGTCCTTCATGGTCATGAATATATGAACCATGGTGAAATAAATGAAAGTGACATCAGCAATGTGACAGTTCTCACTGATGCGCCGATAATGGTATTGAAATTCTTGTGGCCAGATTAATACATGGCACAAAAAAATAGATATACCCTTGGAGGGACCCTAAATTTCTTAGAAATGTTCCATAACTGGACGTGAGTCATGTGTCTTGACTCGTGTCTTGGAACTCTAAGCATGACATATGTCTTGACTGGTGTCTTGACATGTGTCTTCAGAAAGTATACGTGAGACATGTGTCTTGACTGATGTCTTGACATGTGTCTCGAGACGTAAAACGAATAGAACTACCAATATTAGGTTATTATGCCAGGATTGGCGGATCGGTTGGACTACTGATCATTTGTATGTCTGATCACGTCCGCGGCTGGAGCCTCGGTTGCGATTTCTAGGATAAATCTGTCATAGTAGTGGTTACTATCGTCTTGTCTGTCAGTTCCATGACGGTCATTCTCATGACCGTGATTCATGTAACTATTCAGCTGAGTGGCCGGCTGGTACCGGTTTGCACTCATATGCCTGAATTGACAGCCAAATGACATGTGACATGTAACTAAGAATTAGGGACAATGATTGATGGAAATCGTCTGATGGTGAAGCATCTTCTCGTCCAATTTCTTTCCTCCGACGCCTTTGTCATCGTCTTGTAGGATCTCCAGGTTGTGAACAGCATCCGCATCTCGTAGCGTCTTCGAACGTCAGCAGCATCAACCTTTAGTAACATCTCCAAGTTATGAGCGGCATCAGCAATTTGAAAAGTATCAGCAAGTGGAAGTATGCACATGGGATAAGGTACATAGAGTACACATGGAATGTACATGAAATGATCGGTATGGGGTCGATCATTTATCATGATTTAAAGAAAGTATACCGGTTAAACGGTTAGGAAAACCATCATGATAACCTGGCAATGCCAGTATATACCTCATTCTGGTTGCATAGAGAAACGCTACAGTATGGTTACACAAAATTCAACGATGATTTGCCTGATAGCATGATCAATGGAAACCAACCATGACTATCATGAAAGCAGAATTCCATGAAGTCCAACAATGTCTTACGTGAAAGCATAAATAACAAAAGAGGCGTAAAACATAATCAACATGAAGACGAAATTATCATGAAGAAACATGAAACCATCTATCACGAAGAAGTGTATAACATAATCAGCATGAAACTGAAGTTAACCATGACAATATAAAAACATACATGACATAAAAACATAACAACTTATAAGGGGACATGAAATTTTTTTATGCCAATTTAAATCATGAGAAAGATTTTATGCATGAAAAACAGTGCATGAATGCGTAATGTAGTTTATAAAACCTTTATATGTGTGAGGGGACGCCTATGGGTCGGTCCCAAAATTAAAAGTTTCGATAAAAGCACATGCGACTAAATAGGGCCAGTCCTGTACCAACCATTACTTAGTCATAATCCCTGCAACAATGATACATGAAACATAAATAAATGAAACTCATATGTCAAAACTTATCAGAAAAAAATTTTCATGTGACTAATTATGAACTACTGGGGTTCAGTCCACATAGCCACAGTTCACGAGGAACATTATGCATGAAACAATGACACATAACTTAATATGAATGACGGTTGTCCATCCATATTAGTAAAACAATATCGATGAAAACATCAAGGTTAAAACTTCAAGGTGTTGAAAACATCATGATTAAAACAACAATTCGTTGAAAACATCAATACGTGGAATAACAACGTTGTCTTAGGAAGCTCCTGGTGACTACCCACTAGTCACAGGTCGAGTTTTAGAGCCTACAGGTCGAAGCCTTGTCTCTGATACCATAATTGTAACACCCCATTTTGATAATGAAATGTCACGCGTAATTACGGCGTGCCATCAAAGCATACAAGGATAAATGTATAAAACAATACATGACCATAGGGATAACCGGAATCAAACATCGGTTCCCAAACATAAGCCCAAACATAATAAGCAAAAGAAAAAAAATGAATGAAAGACCACACAAGCATAGATATATAAAGGCAAAAGGAAAAGAAGTCTCTAGCAGCTTCCTTCCTATGCACGTCCTCCAAATGCTCGAGTCTCTCCTAGGGTACCTGCCGTTTTGGGACATGGAAAGGAAAGTAACGGCTGAGCAAAACGCTCAGTGCACGGATATAGACATAATTTAAGTGACAAGAACATAGTAGAGACTTAATAGCAGCAGAAATGTTTAAGTCCTGGAAAACCTGGAACATGTTCATAAAACTGGTTTTAATAGTTTGAAAAGCCTTATGTTTATCTTATGAAAAACATATTTTACCATTAGCCAATATAGGTCATGAAAATCCATCGTGTATGAATACTTGGAGGGGTGACCTCGTCATGCAAATTAGAGGGGCTGCCTCTAATTTAATATACTGGTTTTGGGTAGGAGGGATCAGCTCCTTGTGAAGGATGCAAGGCACACACCACATTCACCATGAAATCCTAAATAAAATATGTAACTAGGATGCACCCATACGCCCCACATGATAAATATAAATAAATGGCCAAAAGCTGAAGGGACGCCACGAGCAATCACTCCGCCGTGGTGAAGTCATAACATCAGTGCCTCTAATGTTATGGTTATGGTACCTCCATAACTAGGTGAAACTGGTCTTGCATGTATATGGCTATAGGTATTCTTAATTATACATAAGCAATCAAACACGTAACTTATACTACGGGAAAACATTTGGCTGCATACGGGGAATCCTAATAAGGAAAGAATGTCCATACTGAAAGGACGGGAATCTGTACCTTATGTGCAGTGAACGAAGAAGATGAACTGAGAGAAATCCTACTTCCGAATCACTAGTGCTACATAAATACATACATGAATAAGTATATCCTTACTAAGTACATAGCTGGTTTATGTCATGTCTTAGCTTATTTTATGTGTTCTTACTATGTTTTACTGTTTTAAAGCCTTAAACTGTGTTAAATCTTATATTCTATTTAATCTGATTAAGTATTTTTGGTATTTCATGTGTTATTTTACTTACTGTGTAATAATAAGTAACTTTCCAAAAATAGCAGGTTTCCTAAAATAGAAAGTTACCAAAAAAATAGAAAGTTTCTAAAAATAGAAAGTTTCCGAAAATAGAAAGTTTCGAAAAATAGAAAGTTTCCAAAAATAGATTTACTGCATAAAATAGATAAGTTTCTAAAAATAGAAAGTTTCCATAAATAAATTAGATGCCTTATTTAATTAAGTTTCTAAAAATAGAAAGTTTCCATAATTAGGAATAAGCTGGTTAAATAAGCTAAGTATATAAGCCTAAGTGTTTCTCATGATTATTTTCTAAGTCATATGGTATATTGTATAGTTTAATAATTATTTCATGTAATTTAATTAAACTATAGGTTATAATATTTAATTAAAGTATAACATGTTTTTAATTAAATAAGTTAAATACTTAGGTTAATATATGTATTATTAATTATATTAATATAAACTAAGTCATGAGAATTAATTAATTATAGGTCATGGTTTAATAATTAATTAATTACTTAGTCTAATTTAAATAACTAATTACTTAGGTTAAAATCATGTATTATTAATTAATAATAATAAACCTAAGTCCACGTTTTAATTAAATTAATTATCTAGCATGTTAAATTAATTTAATTAACTTGTAAATAAATAATCTTGTAATTACAAGTCGTATTGTATTAATTTCATTTACCTTGTAAAATAAATAAACACGTAAAGCTAATTAATTTGTAAAAAAAAATAATAGCACATACTCATGTATTATTTTATTAAAATGCGTTGAAAACCGAACCCGTGTCTTATTAATTTTAAACGTGAAACTCGTGTTATGTAATTTAAATAAGCCGAACCAAACAGCCCTCTAATTGTTTTTACAAATCTGACTACCAAACACACCCTTAGCCTGTTCTAAAGCGGTTTGCCAAACACCCCTTTCCCTGCCAAAATCCCACCGACAGTGGTGATCTTTCCCCTGCTGGTTTTGAGTTTCCACCGAGAGCATAAGCTCTCGGTTTCCATTGCTAGACCAAAACACCCCTGCGGGTTCCCACTGGTAGCACAACCAAGCCCAAAACCCTAATTAGGGTTGCGGCTGGTGCTTTTAACCCATCACCGAGACTCATGTGAGTCTCGGTTTGTGTGCTAGGTCAACCACAACGCCCCTTAAAACGAACCCTGCTATAAATCATTGTTTAAACATGTTTTAATACCCCATAATCAGATTAAAAGAAACAAAAAATAGAATGAATTAGGGTTTTCACTTACATGTCGTTTAGGGTTTAGAAAACACACATATCATCTCGATTTACTTGCATCAAACGCGTCTGCCTTGATCCCTGGTGTTTAACCGTCGGCAGAAAAGGAGGCGAGGAGATAACACACGGCTGCATTTAGTTTTAGGGTTTCTGTGTTTGTGTTTTTGTGTCGGCAGAAGGGAAGAAACAAAACACCCCCCCTCGTTTTTAATATGTATAGGGTCGGTTTGGTAAATCATGGGCTTCGGCCCATATGTCTTGTCTCCCTTTCTTGTCCAAAAGCCCGAAACCCACTTAGTTCATTTATTTTAATTAATACGCGACTCGCTAAAACGTTACGCGTGATCATGCATTTAATATGTCGTATATTTCATAGTTATTGTGTTTAAACGTAAAATTATTTACGTGATTACTTGTCGCGTTAATTAAATATACATAATAATATTAATCGTGTTAAATGTTTGTGTTTACGTGTTACGTAGTTTACGTGATTAATTTTAGTTATCGCTCGTGACATACTATATTTATTCGTCTTCGTAATAAATATATATATACGTAAATAATATTAGCTCGTGATTAATTTACGTTCATGATTTTTATGATCGCATGTTCGTGCGTAATAAATACCTATCGTGTTCTAACACGTACGTAATACGTAAAATCCTAACACGTAAACATAATCGTACTATAAAAGGAAAGTTTTAATCTAGTACGTACGATCTAATGGGTACTATGCATGGTAAAAGCATGCGGGTTTTACACACTTAGCATGGAATGTGTGACAATAAAGGATGACGAATTTTACTCTATGGAATATTCACTTGTTTCTATTCTTTGACCTTTAAAGTCACTTTCACGTGATGAAAATCATACATAATGTCTCTAATACCGTAGTAGTAGTGTAATATTTTTCCCTTTTAATAAAGGCTCGCAAAAATGAATTTTGGAGATGCTTAGATACTTTATTCTAGCATTGCGTGAGGGCACGGTAATGGTTTAGTATGGGGGAGTGATGAGATGACATTTATACATGACCTCATTGTTCTTTTTGGGCTTTAAATGCATAAAATGTCCTTAAAATGCCATATTAAATGCTTGTGTTTTCTACTTGTGTATTTTAGGTATGGATATCGTGAAAAAGACAAAAGATCACAAGAAACAAGGAAAAACGAACACGAGAAACGAAGCCGCATAATGAACCGGATCCAAGTTACGATTTACATAAAGTCCTTAAAAGATTGAAGAGAAGTCCTTTATCATTGAAGAAATGACACTTTAAACCCTTGTATATACATATTTACAAGTTTGGTCCCTTAAGTTTGTCAAAATTATAAAAAGGTCCCTCAACTTTGAAGAATTGGCAAGTTTAGTCCCTCAAGATTGAAGATTTATCAACAATGGTCCTGCTCAAAGTAAAACATACAATAAAGACCTTTAAAGTTCAAGAATGTACTAGATCAGCCCTTCAAATATCAAGAAAAGTTCAAAATAAGTCCTTATAATCTTTGTTATAAAGTTTTGTGGCCAAAGTATGAAAAACAAAACTTCAATAACAAAGGAAATAGGTTTGAATATGGAAAGAATTTGTTTACACACTTTTCCAAAAGAGAAGGACCACTTGAGCCATTTCCCAAAGTTCAAACAAAGAAAAGGGGCGCCAAACAAACGCTGTAGAACAATATACGGATCAAACCCCTTTTACTATTCACCGTCTTCCCCAGTTACTATCCCACTTAAACAAAGGGGTAAAACCAAATTACCTATACTTACGTGTGATTCAATCTTACATGAACCCATCCCATGCCTCACATCAACCCTCCCATCAACATGGACCCCCACTCCCAATTCCCTTTCAACCAATCAGAAAGAAACTTAGCCTCTAAGACATCCCACGTGGCAAGATCAAGGCTTTATACTCAATACTTGGTCCCAAAGGCATAAAGGAACGACCAAGATCAATTTGGACAACTCATCAACAAAAACGTTCAAGGGCAATTCTGGAAATCAATAGCTAGGGTTTTAGTTCTAGAATAGTCTTTGTAGCATTATAAAAGGAAACCTCAGCTTGTGAAAGTTCTTTTGTTCCATTTCCTAGGAAATTTCTCTGTAATTCCTTTCACTTCAATATAAGTTTGTGTATTTTGCAAATTTTGCAATTGTAATTCCTTTATATTGAATGAAGTTGGTATTAGAAGCTTAAATATATGTTCTATAATCATATTGAAAGTGTTTTGGTAGTTTGTGTTAACCACGTTTATGTTTTGTTAAGGTTTCAAGTTTTAAAGTTTTTGAAAAAGTGATTTGAATGCAGTTTTTAACCAAGGATTCAAGGCTTTACCAGTTGAAGCCCTTGGATTCTAGGTGTTAAGATCCATTCATTGGCTGCCCAAGACCTTAGTTCTTGAGTGGTTGGCTTGGATTTGCAGTAGAAAAGTTTTTGCAAGTGATTGAAAGGTGGTTAATCCCCCTGCTGATATTTGACACCCCTGCTTGTGTTATATCTTGATCTAACCCCAACCAAAAGCTATAAGCTCTTACAAGCTTGTTAACACCAAGCTTGTGAAGGTTTATCAACCTTTCGTTGGATTGTTTGCTCATTGTGTTGAAGATTCAAAGGCCTTGAGGTTCTGCTTTGAACCATCAACCAAGGTTTCATGCACATCTTGTTCCAAGAACCCTAGGTGTAATCTAGCTCTTGATTCACACTCTAGGTGTAACACCCCATTTTGATAATGGAATGTCACGCGTAATTATGGCGTGTCATCAAAGCATGCAAGGTAATATGTACTAAAACATACATGACCATAGGGTTAACCGGAATCAAACAGTTCCCAAACATAAGCCCAATACATAATAAAGCAAAAGAAATGAATGAAAGACTAAACAAGCATAAGTATATGAAGGTAAAAGGAGAAGAAGTCTATGGCAGCTTCCATCCTATGCATGTCCTTCAAATGCTCGAGTCGGTCCTTGGGTACCTGCCGTTTTGGAACATGGAAAGGAAAGTAACGGCTGAGAAAAACGTTCAGCGCACGGATATAGACATAGTATGAATGACTGAAACATAATAAAGACTTAAAAGCAGCGGAAATATATACGTCCTGGAAAACTCGGAACATGTTCATAAAACTGGTTTTATAGTATGAAAAGCCTTATGTTTATCTTATGAAAACTGTTTAACATATTTTACCATTAGCCAATATAGGTCATGAAAATCCACCGTGCATTAATACTTGGAGGGTTGACCTCATCATGGAAATTAGAGGGGCTGCCTCTAATTTAATATACTGGTTTTGGGTAGGAGGGATCAGCTCCTTGTGAAGGATGCAAGGCACACACCACATTCACACTGAGTAATCTGCTGAAAAACATGTAACTAGGATGCACCCATACGCCCACATGATAAATATAATAATATGGCCAAAAGCTGAAGGGACGTCACGAGCAATCACTCCGCCATGGGGAAGTCATAACACCAGTGCCTCTAGTGTTATGGTTATGGTACCTCCATAACTAGGTGAAACTGGTCATGCATGTATATGGATTTAGGTATTCTAAATTAAACATAAGAAATCAAACATATAAACTTATACTACGGGAAAACAGTTGGCTGCATATGGGGAATCCTAATAAGGAAAGAATGTCCATACTGAAAGGACGGGAATCCGTACCTCATGTCCAGTGAACGAAGAAGACGAACGGAAGAGAGTCCTACTTCGGTATCACTAATGCTACATAAATACATACGTGTATAAGATCTGCTTACTGAATACGTAACTGATTTTATGTCATGTCTTAACTTATTTTATACGTTCATGTCATGTTTTACTGTTTTAAGCTTTATACTGTATTTATCTTACATTATGTCTATTCTGATTAAGTATTACTTGTATTTCATGTATTATTATACTTGTGTAATAATAAGTAACTTTCTAAAAAATAGCAGGTTTCCTAAAATAGAAAGTTTCCAAAAATAGAAAGTTACCAAAAATAGAAAGTTTTCAAAAATAGAAAGTTTCCAAAAAAAGAAAGTTTTCAAAAATAGAAAGTTTCCAAAAAAAGAATTACTACTTAAAATAGATAAGTTTCTAAAAATAGAAAGTTTCCATAAATAGATTAGCTGCCTTAATTAAATAAGTTTCTAAAAATAGAAAGTTTCCATAATTAGATATAAGCTGGTTAAATAAGCTAATTATATAAGCTTAAGTGTTTTCTGATTATTATTCTAAGTCATGTTGTTATAAAGTATAGTTTATTAATTATTACATGTAATTTAAATAAACTATAGGTTAAAAGTATTTAATTAAATATATCATGTTTTTAATTAAATAAAGTTAAAAATACTTAGGTTAAAACATGTATTATTAATTACTAATAATATAACCTAAGTCATGTTGATTAATTAATTATAGTCATGATTTTTAATAATTAATTAATTATAAAGTCTAATTAAAAATAAATACTTAGGTTAAAATTCATGATCTAATAATTAAATTTTATAACCTAAGTCATGTTAATTAAATTAATTATGTCGTGTTTTATTAATTTAATGTTTAACATATAACTATTAAAACATAAACTTTAACATAATCAATGAACCGGATCGTGACTAGAAACCATGAACCGGGCCCGTAATAAACACCATACCCCGAACCAAGTCGGGGTTCCCCCTTGTTTGCTGCTGTCGTGGGACCCACACCACCATACCGAGACCATGAGGTCTCGGTGGTGGTTCATAAGCCAAGCCGAGACCCCTTAGGGGTTCGGTTTAGGCGTCGGCTAGAACAAACACCCCTAAAAACCCTTGTTTTGATTTACCCCATAATCATAGACATGTTTAATAAATGTTTTTAATTAGTTTTTAAAAACATCATGATCTTATGTAATTTATTAAATCAAAACATAAAAGAAAAAGGTTAAAAAGGTATACCGAATGCGTGGATCAATTAAGGACGAACACACAACGATCATTGTAAAAATTCCAAGGTTAAAATCAAACCGAATCATCCTTGTTGTGATCAAAAGTGGCGGCCAAAAAGGGAGCAAAGAAAGGAATTAGGGTTTTATTATTTTCTTGATTTTTGGTAAATGAATATGTTTTTCCTAATTTTTCTTGTTTAGTAAAAAAACAATGGGCTTGGCCCTTTTTCTTCCTAATTTCGTGGGTAGGGGCCCACATAAGGGTAACCCGTACATTTCTCGAGTCTAAATATTATAGTGTGTTCTCGTGTTCGTGTTTTACGTGTTTTAATTAGTTATCGATCGTGACTTAATATATTTATTCGTGCTCGTGATAAATATATATATATATATATATATATATATATATATATATACGTAATTAATATTTGCTCGGGATTAAATATATATATATGTATATACGTAATTAATATTTGCTCGTGATTAAATTACGTTCATGATTTCATGATCGCATGTTTGTGATTAAAATTATTATTGGAATAATTATCGTGTGTTCATACGTAATAAATACTTATCGTGTTCTAACACGTACGTAATACTCGTAATTCTTATACGTGAAACGTAAACATATTATAACAGGAAAGTTCTAACCATATACGTACGATCTTAAGGGTACTATTCATGGTAAAAGCATGCGGGTTTTATAACTCTTCCCCCCTAAAAAGAATAATTCGTCCCCGAATTTTAGATAACGTAAACTGGAAAAGAAGAACATACCCGAATCAAACTAAAAGGGTATGTACGATAAAAGGGACATGAAGATGAAATGGTAGAAGGGAACATGGAACGTGACATGTCTTGAAAGGACATGTAACGTGACGTGACTAAAGGGACATATCTAACTGATAAGAGAAAAACGGATAAGAAGTCCGTATGAACTTGTCCGTTTCCAAGTGGCCTCCCTCTTAGAACGGTTCCTTCACCAGATTTTGACACGAATGATAAATCTTGGTCCTCCAGACCTTGACTTGAAATGCGAAGAAGTTCTTGGTTATCAACGTAAGGTAGATCCCCTAAATTCGATTGAGGAAATAAAAAAAATTAACGTGCAAGAGTAACTGAAACGTTATGATGAAAAATATCCCAAATTGACTGATAATAGTACTGTCTTAGCAATGATATGTGAGACGTACTGAAACGTAGTCGTGAAAAATTGTGAACGTGAAACGTTGAACAATTTTGAACGTGATACGTGGAAAATTTTGAACGTGATACGTTGAGATATGGTGAGTGTAGTATGAGCAAACATATCGTGATCCATGATACGTGTAACATATCTTGATCATGATATGAGGAACGTGGAATGAACATGACATGTGAAACATATCGTGAACATAGAATATAATGGCGGTACGCCAAACGCTACAAGGTGAGACGTGGCATATGACGTGAAACGTATATCTGAGGAGAGTTATACTAAACTTGGGTCTGGTCTCTCAAGTTCAACAAAACTTCCCAGAATGAGAAAAAAAATGAACGTAACATCGTAAGCCAAGATACGATCATGAACGTGAATAGTGTCATGAACGTGAGCGTGAAAGAAAATCGTAGAATTAGAACAAGGACGTGGAGTAAATAAGGAGTACAATTTCGAATCTTTGTTTGACCCGATAACTGAGGGATTGCCAAGTGATCGGATGAGCCTTGGCTGGAACATGTCCGATCAATCCGTTGGTTCTGAAATCCTTGCGGATGTAAGGATTCTGCAGACTTGATCAAACTGTTTGCAATAACCAAGATAGCATCATGCTTCTTCTGAGTTTGCGTTAATCTGGTAACCAAAATCCATGGATATCTTGTCCCATTTCAATTTACCATTTCAGATGGTGAAAACATCCCAGTTTTTGGTGTCCTATCTTAACCTGTTGGTATGTCAGGTACCTAGATATGAACGTAACTGTATCTTGCTTCGTAGAAACTTGATACATAAAATTTGCGGAACTATGAGTCTCCGAATTTAGACTTCTCATAGCGTAGGATTTTCTTAGAACACCTAACGTAGTGTAGGGTTCTTTCCTTTATGCATGAGCTGAGTCATGGTAAGATAAACCGTGATAATACACGTGATTTAGCGTGTCACACTAATCAACAAGAATTGATATTAGAAATTTCCAGGGTGAAATTTCGCTTCTCATAGAATTTGTAACATAGTGCAAATATGGTCTTCCTGCTCATCTCTAGGCTTAGAGGAAATCAGGTTATCCTCAATGAAAACACTGATGAATTTGCCTATGAGTTCATGGAAACTCATTCTTATAATGTTGTTGGAGCATTGATGAGACTTATTCAAATCATAAATCTAGCATGACCGAGTCGTGCACGAATAGCAGTCATGGACATGTCCTGCTCTTTCACTCGTCACTATTGGCAGCATGATCATGAATCCGATCTGGTCAATACGTGGAGGAGAGTAACGGTTGTAAATGGTGATTTGTTTAAAATCGACGGTAGTCGACACATAATCTTATGTTACCGTCCTTCTCCTTGAAGGTTCTTCTGAGTATAAGGGACGATTTTGGAATAATCCGTTGGTTATGTGTAAAAGGACTTCAGTAGTCGTGTCTTACAGACAACTAGAAAATTTTAGCGACCATGGCTAACAACGCACATGCTTGTAAGCATAGATAATTTGTACAGATTCTCTTGATGGAAAATCAAGCTGAATGTATTCAGGAGCCTGAACATTACTGTACATAATTATGAATCGTAGCATGGTGTGCTGTTCATAGTCCATAATTAGGATAATGTTCAACTCGTGTCTGTCCGAGGAAATGCGTTAGCAGCTTGGATCTCATCATCAAGCTGAAGGAAAACCTTCGTATACATGGGAATACGAAAGGCGTCCTTTTTGGTAATGAGTATATATGGAATATTGTGCAAGAATGAAAGTGTCATTGGCAACGTGACAGTTCTCACTGTTGTGCCGGTAATGGTACTGAAATTCTTGTGGCCTGAGTAATGCATGTGATGTAGTGTTTTCGTACACGTTTTATGAAAAACGCGTATGAGTGGCAAGTATTAAACTCGACGATTTAGGAAAACCGACAAGTCGAATAAATGCGGGTTCGTTCTCGAAGGAGGTGTGTGGATTAATGTGCCAATTATATAAAATCAAGTTTGGATTAGTGTCATTTTTTGTTTAGAAGAGAAAAAGTAAAGACGAGCTACGACTACGATTAAACTACGACGAATTAACGTAAAACGCGAACGTAAATACGTAAAACGCGACAAAATTAAAAATTAAACCTAAAAATTAATTAAAAGAGTAAACTAAGTCTAAAATAATATAAATAAAAAAAAGTCCAACAAATATATTTTAAAACCTTTTATTAATTAAATATTCAATTTTAAATGCTAATTAAAGCCCTAAAATCAAATATAATTAAGAAAAAGCACAAAATATTATTTTATTGAACTAATAACTCACTTATATTATTTAAAGACTAAAAATCATTTTTCCTAAATTTTCAAAACTATTTTTCTATTTTTAAATCACTAAAAATTATTTTTAAACTAAAATAATCATAAAAAATAATGAAATAATGCTAAAAATGATTTGAAACTTTTAAAAATCCTAAATTATACTAGTGAACAGTAGAAAAATGAAAAAGTTTGAAAAAAGTAAAAATTTTCACTAAAAGACAAAACTGTTTATAATTAAAACCCTAATTAAACTAAATTAATTCTAGAAATTAATAAAAAAGTGAACAGTGAAATAATTTTGGACTAAAAATCTTAAAATATTTTTCTAATTCTAAGAAAATTTTTAAAACTGAAAAATATAAGTTTTTGTCACTAAAAGACAAAAACAGAAAATTAAAAAGTAATTTAAAAATGCAATTAAATCTAAAAAATACTAAATAAACAGTAATTAAAAAATAAATTAAAAAGAAAAATCAAAAATAAAATAAGAAAAATAATGAAATTGGTTTCAAGTCCTAATTCCTATTTTTGATCACTAAAGACAAAAAATCTAGAAAACTGAAAGTGACACTTAAGGACTTTTGTCCTTTTGCTTAGCAGGGGGAACTGCTAACACTAGCAGTGGGAATGAGTTCCCACTGTTATCAATAAAAAATGGGTCTGGTGAGGTTTTTGGCTATAACTTGCTTGTGTCTTGATTATACTTGGCAACAAAGGCACCCCCACAACCAGTTGGGTTGTGGGGAGTCACAAAAGTTATAAAAAACGCAAGTTGTTTCACAAAATCAAGCATAAATGTCCATAGACAGTCACTGTATTGCTAAGATGGGGGCTGTGAGTATTTTTGCTGATGCAAATGGTATTTGGGTGAGTTTTGGATGGCCAGAACTCACTCAAATCTCATTCAACACACAACAACCCTAGTCCTAACTCTAGATATTACCCTACCCTAGCAGACTTCACAAGTTGGTGGTCAAATATTATGCCAAATCAAGTTGTTTAAGCAGTTTGCTGATTCTAAGCTATCTATCAAGCAAATAACATGTAATATTCTCTAAAACCTATCCAAACTGAAAACCAGTGACTAAATACACCTATGTCTACCCTATCAATTATAACTAGGCAAACTCAAAGCCACAAAGATGACCAAATCTGCTTCTTATCTACGAATCCAAACACCCCCTAATTTTAGAAACTCAAAAATTTTCAAACCAAGTGTTTACAAAATCCACCCAAACTGATTAAAATCACTTCTAGCATGCATAATCAACCTTTTTAAACAAAAAACTAACTGAAAAATGAACAAGTAAACAGGTTTTTCACAAATTGCACAAAATCACACAAAATTCATTAAAACAAGATTATGGAAGGTTCAAGCCAAACCTTGGGCTGAGGCCATTTCTAAACTAGTTTCTGAGCTAGTGAGAGCTTATACAAGACGTGTAAAGAGCTCTTGTTGGTGGAATCCAAGTGTACCCAAGGGTAAAATATCTTCAAAAGTGAATGTGATGGAATGAAATGAAATGGATGATGCACTTTGTTGCTTTCTTGTTACCTGCACACAACAAACGACAAGCAACAGGTTCAAGTATCAAAAGACCATAAGCTTGTAGCTTATGGCTTTTGATACAGTAAAAAGCTTAGTAAAAAAATATCATAAAACTGATTTTTCTTAAATCCTTTTCAAACCAATCTTTTTAAGCCTTTTGAAAAATGGTAAGAAAAATCAACAAAGAAGCTTCTGAAATCTCATCACACATCCACTTTCACTTCAATGTGTATGAAATGAAATGGATGATGCACTTTGTTGCTTTCTTGTTACCTGCACACAACAAACGACAAGCAACAGGTTCAAGTATCAAAAGACCATAAGCTTGTAGCTTATGGCTTTTGATACAGTAAAAAAAGCTTAGTAAAAAAAATGATAAAACTGATTTTTCTTAAATCCTTTTCAAACCAATCTTTTTAAGCCTTTTGAAAAATGGTAAAAAAAATCAACAAAAAGCTTCTGAAATCTCATCACACATCCACTTTCACTTCAATGTGAATGAGATTTCAGATTAACTAGAAATTGATTTTTGAAAAACTTTCTTTTTGAAAAACTGAAAACACTTGAAACCTTATAACTAATTTGCATTGAAGATAAACTTAAACTAGAAAACACAATAAAATTGGAATTTAGTCATGTATATAAAGAAAATTTCATTATCATTACTATTTAAAAAACATACAAAAACTGGAACAAAATTAAAGGGACACAGGTGTCTCCTTTAAATACTACTGAATGGAACTATCTAGATTACAAGTAAACTTAAAACCCTAAAACATAATAATCCAATTTTGCCCCTCCTTGAGTTTGAATTTTTCTGGTCTGCTTGAACATGTGATATGCCAGTTGTGCTGACTTGATCTTGGACGTTGAAATTATTCTTTGGGACCAAGGAATGCGCCTTGGAGCATTGATGGACTAAGGGATTCTTTTCTCGCTAAAAATGGTAAAGCAGGGGACATGGGGAGTCCATTTGGAGTCACGGGGTAAGTGTGATAGGTGGTGGGTTTGGGTATGGTGGGGTTTAATTAGCAAACTGGAAAAGATTAGAGAAAACCCCTTTGAATTAAGGGGTTTAAGAAATTAGGGTTTATGGGTTTGGGGAAATAAACAGGTGAAGTTTTGATTTGGTTTTGGGGATTAAGTTTTTTTAAATTTATGTTTAGTGGGAAATAAAAGGGTTTTACTGGTGGTTTGACCAGGTTTATTTAAATAAACCTGTGGTGGGGTGACGTGGAGGAGGTAGGAGTATCTGATTGGTTGAGGGGGATTGGAGTGGATGACGTGGCGACTGGGGATTGGGGGTTGTGTTAACGTTGTCGGTTGGTGAATGTATTAATGGGATGGTTGGTTAAAATGTTTGGAGAAATGGCATAATTGACCCCTCTAGTTAACTTCTCCTTTATCAGCTTTTCACTTTTAGTCCATTACCCACTTATATTGTTAGTCCTTTAGTCATTACACCATTAGTCCTTTTGTTAAATGGAAGGATCTAATGTATAATCTCATAAACTTTAAGGGTTGATTCATGAATATCTTTAAACATCAAGGGCCTTTCTTTTATAATCATGAATTTTCAAGGACCAAAGTTGACAAATATTCAAAGTAGGAGGACCAAACTTGTACAATCTTCAAACTTCAAGGGCAATTTTAGAAATTCCATTTTTGGGCCCGGTTCTTTGTGCGGCTTCGTTTCCCGTGTTCGTTTTTGCTTCATTCTTGTGATCATTTGTTGATTTCACGATATCCGTACCTAAAATACACAATGAACAAACACAAGCACATTTTTGGGTATTTTGATGATATTTTAAGCGTTTTAAGCCCGATTTGGACGATGAGACTATGTATAAATACAGTCTCATCACTCCCCCATACTAAACCATTGCCGTGTCCCCACGCAATGCTAGAATTAAGTATCATAGCACTTCCAAAATTCATTTTATGATGACTTTTATTGAAGACATAAATTTAAATAAACTACTACACGCGTTTTTAGACATAATGTATTGCTTTCATCAGAGTCAAGTGACTTTTAGGATCATAGAACAAGAACACATGAATGCTTCGTTAGAAATAATTTCGTCGTCCTCGATTTTCACCCAATTCCATGCTAAGCGTGTAACGAGATCATTGTTATTATAAGTTAGCAACACAATCAAATCTCATGAGTGTTAATTACGAACCTAAACTCCCTTATTCCTACTTGGTATCTCTTATATTTTATTTTTGTCTTAATGATCACGAGGATACATCATTGACTTATGCGCGAATAGAGATTAAGTCTAAAAATAGAGTCTTAACGGTGTAACCAAAATCATTAAATTAAAAATTCATCCTAATAGACAACGATGTCAAAAAAATTAAGTCAACAAGAAGGATCGATAAACACGGTTTTATAACGATTTTGAACATGAGACTTATTACCATGAATTTTATTATCCGCCATCATCAGTGGTTTTATTATCATGGTTTACCTCCATCTTTTATTCAACTTCGCCATGAAGCTTTTATTATGACTTCGGTCTTGCCTTGCCTTTTATTATCCGCCTCATCGGTGGTTTTATTAGCCAAAGACGTATATCCTCACGCTAAATCGAATTTTGGATCTTTAAAGCTTCAAAGATTAAGGCTTGATTCACTTTCAATTTGGGCATAGATTTTTCGGCCTTGTGAGCTTCAAATTTTTGCTTAATTTAGGTGAGCACTTGAAATCTTATTATTAGGTGAAGCTTTCGATTATTCGGGTTGCCAATACTTCAAAACCGTGACGCTGGCGATACCTTAATGTTTTCCCAATTTAATTACGTGGAAGCTACTAAAACAAATTAGAAACCAACAATAGTGACTAAACCACCAAATCAGTATTTATTAACAATTTATTATACAAAAGTACGGGGAGAATAAGCTAATAATTACTACATATAAGATCGTGACGATTACGATACTTATAAATAACTCTATCATTTCTCGTCCTCATTTAAGAGACTTAGCCTAAAAAGTTAAGGAATCGAAGCTACGTGCTCAACATGCACGGTTGAGTCAAAAATTACTCTTATTCTCACCATCGGAAAACCTACATTCCTGTCTTAAACACTTATGAAAAACTAGAAAAAATTTAAAATTTAGCCATTTTTAGCCTTATTTTGCATAAAATGATAACAAAAAGATGAATATCGGGTTGCGTGTTGACGTGAGCAAGGTGAAGTATCTACTCACCACCCCCATACTAAAACTAAACATTATCCTCAATGTTTCGAGTCTAGGGGTGAAAACACCCCCATACTAGAGACGAAGTCGAATGCTAATCTCGAGCATGGAAAGGGTAGAACGAATAACCTAAAAGCCCTTTATGAATTATGATATTAAGATAAACGTTAGAACATAAAAGGATATCATCGGATATCGGAATCTCCAAAGGCAACGATCGAACCTCTAGTGCTACGTAAAACGAACACGAGAGGCTTCAATGGTTTCGATGAACCTAATGAATCACAATCACAAACAACCACGAAACAAAGGTTGGAAGAGCACAAGTCCCCTCGTTACATTAAACTAAGAAAGCGATAATATTTACAAGGATAAGCATGAGAATCCCCCATGAGGCACCTTGTTTTTGATAACCGAGTCAAAAGCTCGACTCGAATCCCCAAAAATGTGATCATTTAGGGATAATCATGGTATGGTCATTTTTGATGGGGCTTACATGATAAAAAATTCCCAAAAGCAACCGGTACTAAGGACTAAGTCCTTTCATGATGCAAAATTCCGGGGTCGAAGATGGCGTCCTCGTTTTCAGATGAAAGACGAAACAACGCCACTTCAACACGTGCCAAAACCTCAAAAAGGTAGAAGAAAATAGATGAGAAGTAGAAAGGTGGGGTAATGGGTAAGTCACTAAAATGAGCTACTCGATGTAGACCCACACCAAGCAAACGAAAAGATTTTCCATTTACTGCATCGGTGGAAGACCGAGATTTCCCTTTACAAGTAATTCCGGGATCGTAAATCTCGTCCTCGGTGGAGAAATGTGAGGGAACATTTGGGGCTTCCCCCACACTAGATCCACACCAACCATCGTCAAAAGGAGTAGACGAGGTGGTAGCACTCATAAAATGATGTGATGACGGAGTTAAACATGTAGAAAATTCTTTTAAAACATTTTTAAAATCCTTTCCTATTTCATCGTTTAAAAACTCTTTATGAAAACCCGATTGAATAATGTCAAAAATATTTGGCGTGTCAAATTCAAAATTAGTCGCGCTAAAACTCCTCACATTTAAGTCATTAGTGGGAGGGGGTGGCGGATTATATAAGTTCTCAAAACGTTTATCAATAAAGAACACCGCCCCCTCGGGGTCAACATACTCGTCATCCTCGTGAACGTCGATCTCATTGATTTCTTCATCAAAGATAGGCTTGTCAAACCAAGGTTTGTCATTCCCCTCCTTGAGTATCTTAGAAACTCTCTCGAAAAGATCATGATCAAGCACGAAACCATCATCCATTTGTGAGGATTGTTTATAAGTTAAATCCTCACGAATGTGGTAAACGTAATTCTCATTTGAGGAGTGTTGATTAGGTAACTCCTCGAGAATTGGATTTTTAGTGGTCACATGAGTTGGTTCGTCATCGAAAATAAGACGTTCCAACTCATTAAGTTCATCCTTGATTTTGGAAAGATCGACCTCACTCGTAGGTGGAAGTGAAGGCATAAGAGCTAGCTCTCGTTCAATGATTTTCTCAATCTCGGGATCAAACTCGTAATCATCGTACTTCACATGTTTCTTTTTAGGAGAATCAAAAAATGCATGTGGATTTCGAAGTACGTGATCAATCTTGGCAAAATCGCCATCGTCATCGTCAAAGAAAGAGTCGATGTGAGCACTCACAACCATGGTCTTACAAGTCGAATGACTATGCTTAGGTGACTTTTCTAAGACGAGAGGATCAATGTCGATAAAACCTTTAGCCTCAACGGGTGTTGGGCTAGGCAAAGGAGGCACTTCGATGGAGTTAGAAGTTGAAGCCTCAAAGACATGTTCCTTCGAAGGTGGTGAAGACGAGCCCATTTTGGTCATTGTTGTGATGGCTCTAACGTCGCCCTTCGGAATTGGTGTTTCACTTGTTTTGCTAAATACATCCCAAAGTGAGTTTTCATCCATAAATTTACACATACCCTTTTGAATTAGGTACACATATTCTTTATCATTAAAATCATCATCTTTAAAACCCTTTTTCTTAATAATTTCAAAACATGCATTAAGCCTCATTCTTTCCGCTAAAGTGAACATTTTGAAATCATTAGGATTTGAATCATTAGGTTTTGAAACCTCGGTTTTTTCATGATCATTAAATACTTGGTATTTTCTAGCGAAAAAGTCCATTTTGTCATCCCCATATCTAATAGTAAGTCTCCCCTCGTGAACGTCGATTACGGTTCGAGCCGTCGATAAGAATGGTCGGCCTAAAATAATGGGACATTTAGGGTAACACTCATAATCGGATATAACGAAATCCATGGGAAAAACAAACTTTCCAACTTTGACATAGACATCCTCGGTTATTCCAATTGGTATAAGTGGAGTACAATTTGCAAGCTCGATTGTCATGTTTGTGGGGGTAAGTCTAGGCAATCTCATCAGTTTCCATAGAGAATGAGGCATAAGATTGATTCTAGCACCTAAATCGGTAAGAGCTAAACATCCCTCAATCTCGGAAAAATCACAAGGTAAAAGAAATTGGCCCGGATCCTCTTCCTTTCTCGGCATACGCCTTTTGGGTTTTTTAAGAAGGATTATGCACAAGTTTCCTCAAGGATTATTTTGGTAAGGTCGATAAAGCTCTCTTTTTGAACCGTGGATGGAACTTGAGGTACACGAGGGTGTGCACTCTTTTCCTTGGTCACCACGTTCACCCCTTCGACTTTAGAACAATAAGACGTCTTAGAAGTCGAGGGTTGAGAAGAAGGAACAACTCGAAATCCATCAAGGTTAGGGGTAATCACACGACCTTTCTCACGAGACGAGGCGACTTTACATTGTTCCTTCGGATTTGCAACGGTGTCACTAGGTAACGAACTCGATCGCACCCGAGGACTTGGTCATAATGGCAGAAAACATCTTTTTAATGTCAATTTGTCCTTGCTCAATCTTCGTGTTTTGCAATTTCAAAGTATTAGTAAAGTCGTTTTTCAAAGTACCAATTTCTCCCTCTAATCGTCTCATATTAGCCTCATTCGTTTTCATGTAATTTTGAAAATCGTTTGACGAACTATTTTTATTTGAACTAAAGTTCCCTTGGTTTTGATTGTTTCTTTGAAAATTTCCTTGATTACCACTTGAAAAATTGTTGCCTTGATTGTTGTTGTTTGAAAAATTCGAGTTTTGGTTATTGTCTCGATTTTGCCAATTCAAATTGCGACCTTGATTATAACCTTGATTTTGATTCGAAAAATTTCCTTGTTGATTATTTCCTTGAAAATTGTTTCGGTTTTGATTAAAATTGTTGCCTGGGTTATAATTGCCTTGTTTTGATGGACCCGCGTTATTTTGATTAGAAAAATTGTTGTTTCCATTTAACGCACTCACATTCGATGTTTGGCCATCCGTAGCCGCACACTCGTAATAATTATGAGGTCCACCACAAAACGTACACGAAACCTCCACCACTTTCATCGTAGCGGGAGCGTCTTTCTTTTGCATCTCAACGAGAAAAGACGTGAACACATTCGTCAACTTGGCGACTTTCGCATCAACTCTCTCAATGTCGCGATTAGAACTACTAACATTGGCGACATTGGCAACACTCGGTGTGTTACGGAGTTGGTAAACCTTGGATCGGTTTTCGATAATTATCAATGCATCTTTCGGAGTCTTACACAAAAAGTTGCCAGCGGCGGCGGAATTCAACGAATCTTGTTCTTGAAAATTAAGACCGTTGTAAAATGTATCGATTTGGTGCAACTCGGAAAAACCAGGGTGAGGACATTGCCTAAGCAATTCCTTAAAACGAGCTCACGCGTCTTTAAAAGATTCATTCGGTTTTTGCTCAAATTTCGTAATTTCATTTTTGAAAAACGTCGTCTTAGACGGTGGGAAAAAATAATTAACGAACTTGGAAACGAGATCCTTCCACGTAACTATCGAATTAGGTGGCTCTTTCTCGTACCAATCCTTGGCGGCACCATCGAGCGAGTACGGAAAAAGCATAAGCTTGACGAATCGGTGTCGACGTTCTTAAACTTGCTCGTGGCTAAAAGACGATCAAAATTCCGAATATGGTCGTGAGGATTATCGGCTTCACGACCTCGAAACTTCGTAGCTTGGATTAACGAAAGCATTCCGCTCTTAATCTCAAAATTCTCCGCTTCGATAGCGGGAATTACGATCGCGTCTCCATAACCCTCGGTGGGTGCTTGGAGCAATTCCATCATCGAACGATTGTCGGCCATCTCGTCTAAGGTTTCTTCAACAACGATATTAGGAACGTCGGTTTCTAAATCTCGTCTACGTCGTCAATTCCTTCGATTACGATTGCCTCGATTCGAAGCGTCGCTAGAATTAGAATAATCTTTCGATCGAGTGCGCATGCACTAAGCGTAGAATGGGATGTAGCAAAGAAGATTCTTTTTGTGGCTTTTCGATTTTTCAATTTTTTTGGTTTTTGATTGTTTTTAATTATTTTTGGTTTTGAATGTATTACGTAGACTTAAATCTACAAATCTCTCCTCGAATCGATTTCTCGATTACAGGAGCCTCAAAGAATGAAAACGATCACGTGGAGTGAACGCCTTCGATGACATTAGAACGTTGGTGGAACATCAAAACGTTCAAGAGGGTTTAATCTTGAAAACAATCAAATATAATATACGTAGATAATACTTGCGCGGAAAACCCTCGATTAGCCCTCTTTCTCAAAACACGCACAAGCAAGCGGGGGAAACGAGGCGGCGCTAAGCACTTAAGAGTCTTTTTCCCTTAGGTCGTGAAATACAACCGCATTATACCCACCTTATAGTTTGTGTTAATTGAAATTAAGCCTCACGAAAGTATTTATCTATTTTGCCTTTAAACTTTTGCTTTGGATTCGAATACAATGATCGAGTGATGAAATCCCGAATCAAAGTTGCGTTTTCACGCTTTTGGAGTACTTGTATATTTATTGTTCTACGTAAGTACAATATATTAATATATTCACAAGAAAAACGAAAACGATAATGGATATCTAAAATATTGTAAAAGATTGTTGTGTGTTTAATTTAGGAAAATTAAACACGATTTATTTGGATACTATAATATAATAGAGAAAAATAACAAAAATGAGTATGTACGATATTCACGCTTTCCAAAAATTGAAAAGCAAAAACGCACTACCCACACAAACACGATACTAATAACGGCAACACTAAACACCTCCCCGGCAGCGGCGCCAAAAATTGATGTAGTGTTTTCGTACACGTTTTAGGAAAAGCGCGTATGAGTGGCAAGTATTAAACTCGACGATTTAGGAAAACCGACATGTCGAATAAGTGCGGGTTCGTTCTCGAAGGAGGTGTGTGGATTAATGTGCCAATTATATAAAATCAAGTTTGGATTAGTGTTGTTTTTGGTTTAGAAGAGAAAAAGTAAAGACGAGCTACGACTACGATTAAACTACGACGAATTAACGTAAAACGCGAACGTAAATACGTAAAACGCGACAAAATTAAAAATTAAACCTAAAAATTAATTAAAAGATTAAAATAAGTCTAAAATAATATAAATAAGAATAAAAGTCCAACAAATATATTTTAAAACCTTTTATTAATTAAAAATTCAATTTTAAATGCTAATTAAAGCCCTAAAATCAAATATAATTAAGAAAAAGCCCAAAATATTATTTTATTGAACTAATAACTCACTTATATTATTTAAAGACTAAAAAGTGTTTTTCCTAAATTTTCAAAACTATTTTTCTATTTTTAAATCACTAAAAATTATTTTTAAACTAAAATAATCATAAAAACTAATGAAATAATGCTAAAAATTATTTGACAATTTTAAAAATCCTCAATTATACTAATGAACAGTAGAAAAATGAAAAAGTTTGAAAAAAGTAAAAATTTTCACTAAAAGACAAAACTATTTATAATTAAATCCCTAATTAAACTAAATTAATTCTAGAAATTAATAAAAAAGTGAACAGTGAAATAATTTTGGACTAAAAATCTTAACTTATTTTTCTAATTCTAAGTAAATTTTTAAACCTAAAAAATATAAGTTTTTGTCACTATAAGACAAAAACAGAAAATTAAAAAGTAATTTAAAAATGCAATTAAATCTAGAAAAATACTAAATGAACCGTAATTAAAAAATAAATTAAACAGAAAAATCAAAAATAAAATAAGAAAAATAATGAAATTGGTTTCAAGTCCTAATTCCGATTTTTGATCACTAAAGACAAAAAATCTAGAAAACTGAAAGTGACACTTAAGGACTTTTGTCCTTTTGCTTAGCAGGGGGAACTGCTAACACTAGCAATGGGAATGAGTTCCCACTGTTATCAATAAAAAACGGGTCTGGTGAGGTTTCTGGCTATAACTTGCTTGTTTCTTGATTTTACTTGGCAACAAAGGCACTCCCACAACCAGTTAGGTTGTGGGGAGTCACAAAAATTATAAAAAACGCAAGTTGTTTCACAAAATCTAGCACAAATGTCCATAGACAGTCACTGTATTGCTAAGATGGGGGCTGTGAGTATTTTTGCTGATGCAAATGGTATTTGGGTGAGTTTTGGATGGCCAGAACTCACTCAAATCTCATTCAACACACAACAACCCTAGTCCTAACTCTAGATATTACCATACCCTAGCAGACTTCACAAGTTGGTGGTCAAATATTATGCCAAATCAAGTTGTTTAAGCAGTTTGCTGATTCTAAGCTATCTATCAAGCAAATAACATGTAATATTCTCTAAAACCTATCCAAACTGAAAACCAGTGACTAAATACACCTATCTCTACCCTATCAATTATAACTAGGCAAACTCAAAGCCACAAAGATGACCAAATATGCTTCTTATCTACGAATCCAAACACCCCTAATTTTAGAAACTAAAAAATTTTCAAACCAAGTGTTTACAAAATCCACCCAAACTGATTAAAATCACTTCTAGCATGCATAATCAACCTTTTTAAACAAAAACTAACTGAAAAATGAACAAGTAAACAGGTTTTTCACAAATTGAACAAAATCACACAAAATTCATTAAAACAAGATTATGGAAGGTTCAAGCCAAACCTTGGGCTGAGGCCATTTCTAAACTAGTTTTTGAGCTAGTGAGAGCTTATACAAGACGTGTAAAGAGCCCTTGTTGGTGGAATCCAAGTGAACCCAAGGGGTAAAATGTCTTCAAAAGTGAATGTGATGGAATGAAATGAAATGGATGATGCACTTTGTTGCTTTCTTGTTACATGCACACTACAAACGAAAAGCAACAGGTTCAAGTATCAAAAGACCATAAGCTTGTAGCTTATGGCTTTTGATACAGTAAAAAGCTTAGTAAAAAATATGATAAAGCTGGTTTTTCTTAAATCCTTTTTAAACCAATCTTTTTAAGCCTTTTGAAAAATGGTAAAAAAATCAACAAAGAAGCTTCTGAAATCTCATCACACATCCACTTTCACTTCAATGTAAATGAGATTTCAGATTAACTAGAAATTGATTTTTGAAAAACTGAAAACTCTTGAAACCTTATAACTAATTTGCATTGAAGATAAACTTAAACTAGAAAACACAATAAACTTGGAACTCAGTCATGTATATAAAGAAAATTTCATTATCATTACTATTTAAAAAACATACAAAAACTGGAACAAAATTAAAGGGACACAGGCGTCTCCTTTAAATACTACTGAATGGAACTATCTAGATTACAAGTAAACTTAAAACCCTAAAACATAAAAATCCGATTTTGCCCCTCCTTGAGTTTGAATTTTTCTAGTCAACTTGAACATGTGATATGCCAGTTGTGTTGACTTGATCTTGGACGTTGAAATCATTCTTTGTGACCAAGGAATGCGCCTTGGAGCGTTGATGGACTGAGGGATTCTTTTCTTGCTAAAAATGGTGAAGCATGGGACATGGGGGGTCCATTTGGAGTCACGGGGTGAGTGTGATACGTGGTGGGTTTGGGTAAGGTGGGGTTTAATTAGCAAACTGGAAAAGAGTAGAGAAAACCCCTTTGAATTAAGGGGTTTAAGAAATTAGGGTTTATGGGTTTGGGGAAATAAACAGGTGAAGTTTTGATTTGGTTTTGGGGATTAAGTTTTTTTAAATTTATGTTTAGTGGGAAATAAAAGGGTTTTACTGGTGGTTTGACCAGGTTTATTTAAATAAACCTGTGGTGGGGTGACGTGGAGGAGGTAGGAGTATCTGATTGGTTGAGGGGGATTGGAGTGGATGACGTGGCGACTGGGGATTGGGGGTTGGGTTAAGGTTGTCGGCTGGTGAATGTATTAATGGGATGGTTGGTTAAAATGTTTGGAAAAATGGCATAATTGACCCCTCTAGTTAACTTCTCCTTTATCAGCTTTTCACTTTTAGTCCATTACCCACTTATATTGTTAGTCCTTTAGTCATTACACCATTAGTCCTTTTGTTAAATGGAAGGATCTAATGTATAATCTCATAAACTTCAAGGGCTGATTCATGAATATCTTTAAACATCAAGGGCCTTTCTTTTATAATCATGAAATTTCAAGGACCAAAGTTGACAAATCTTCAAAGTAGGAGGACCAAACTTGTACAATCTTCAAACTTCAAGGGCAATTTTGGAAATTCCATTTTTGGGCCCGGTTCTTTGTGCGGCTTCGTTTCCCGTGTTCGTTTTTGCTTCATTCTTGTGATCATTTGTTGATTTCACGATATCCGTACCTAAAATACACAATGAACAAACACAAGCACATTTTTGGGTATTTTGATGATATTTTAAGCGTTTTAAGCCCGATTTGGACGATGAGACTATGTATAAATATAGTCTCATCAGCATGGCACAACAAAATGGATATACCATTGGAGGGTACCTTGAGTTTCTTAGAAATGTCCCATAATTAGACGTGAGTCATGTGTCTAGACTCGTGACTTGGGAAATGTAAGCATGACATGTGTCTTGACTGGCGTCTTGACATGTGTCTTCAAAAAGTATACGTGAGACATATGTCTTGACTGATGTCTTGACATGTGTCTCGAGATGTGAACAACTAGAACTATGATATTAGGTTATTATGCCAAATTGGCGGATCGGTTGAACTACTGATCAATTGTATGTTTGATTACGTCCACGGCCGGTGCCTCGGTTGCGATTTCTAGGATAGTTGTTTTCATAGTAGTGGTTACTATTTTAACACCCCCAATTTACAATGCGCAGCGGAAAATACACAATTGGGTGTTATTCACAAACTTCATTTCACAACTCTTTAAATGACCAAAAAAACAGTATATTTAAGAATAAATATGGAAATAATTTAAATCAATGTCTAAAACCTTCAATCCCAAGTAAAATCAGTTTAAAATATATCAGAGTAGCGTACAGGTTCCCCTAGGATCTTAATCAAAACATCAAACCTTTACCAAAATACTTGACCATTTACTATATGTTTATGACAATAGGGAAAGAAATCTGTTTTAGACCAAATTACTACAAAAGCAATTCCGTAATCCTTCTCCAGCAAGCTCCGCAAATCAACAAATTCAAGTACCTGAAATACATGCTTAAAATCATCAACACAAAGGTTGAGAAAGTGTATATGTTTTACAAAACATAATTGAACACATCATAAAAATCATTCACAATTGTTTAATAGAATTGTGGCCATACAATCTATTAATCAGGTATATCATATTATAGCAGTGGCTATTGAATTGTATTAAGCTCATGACACCGACCCCTTAACTTAGTCACCCACGCCAAATGCCAGCATGACTAGAAAAATTACCAGTGCCCCTACTAGGGTATTAATTGCAAGAATACCAATTCTCATTCACGTAAAATTATCCTTCCCAGCGGGTTACTCAGCGTAAAGCCCTGGTCTCAGATAGGGTTGCCAGCCCAATAGTACTATTATTAGAATAAGCGGCTATTCCTAACTCGCAAGATCAAGTCAGAAGATAGTTAACCGGCTCATGAATTTAGGGTCTTATGCAATTAGTTACTTATATAATTCATTTCATCAAAGGAAACATCGGGTCCAACAATTACTCATGAAATGTTTTCATTTTACTTCAAATATCATATATCCTCTCGCGGGTTTCAAAATCATTAAAACTAGTAGAAAGCGAGGCTATAGACTCACCTGAAGTAATAGCAGTAGTAAGATGATCTTCGACGATAGTTGATGCCCGATAAACACAAAAACCGCAACCTATCAAATAAGGTGTGTTCATCAATAATAACTCGAGTAAAATCCATACTTAGTAATATCAAACTCAAAATCATAAAATCACAATCAATCCAAAATAAAAATAATACAAGTGACCTTTTATTTCATTCTATACATTTATTCTATTAGTTAACTCCTTCGATAAAAATATGCCGGTACACACCAAATGTACAAGCTCATTTACCCCACTTAAACACGTCAAATTTTTATGATACTAATCAAAAACATCACTTACTATATATAGAAAGGCCTGTTAAAAACTCATCAAAAGATTTTACATTTAAAGTTCCCTGCCCGACACATCTTTGAACTACAAAAACCGGACAGTTTTACGTCAACAATTCATATAGTCTTTTAACACATTTACTTTTCTCCGTTAATGAAACCGACACTCAACTTTGAAAATAACTCGACATCCTCATACTTAACATTCAAAATCAGTCCATGACATATTTAAAAATCCATTTTATAGTCCCCGAGATTCGATCCAAATATCGACAACAATTATATATTGTGTCGATACTCGTCTCCCAGTACACGAAATAATCAAACTAACGTAACTTTTGGCTCGTTTGGAGCTAGAAGTCCTACCTTATACCAAAACGAAGCTAAAAACATCCTCTACAGCAATATATAAGTAGTTCATCTCAAACTCAAACTCATATTTTCAGAAAATTAACTTTAATAATCTGTTATAAAAGATATATTTAAATATCCTTCAAAATCAATTTTTCACCACATTTTAACCCCATTTTTACCACTATAATCATTCTTACACTACTAGTTTATATCATAACACACTAAATCATCCTAGATGATTAATTCATAAAAATCCAACTCAAAAATATCAACATGCAATCATCAAAACTAATGTATAAACACATAAACACCTACATACAACAACAATTTAAGATCAAACAACAAGATTTTCATCCAAAAATGGGTTTTTCAAAAATATGCTTGCATGTAAGAAATTTTTATACCAATGTGTAGAGATTGATGAAACTAAGATGGGTCTTTGATTACTTTGAAGAGATTCAAGTTAGATTTTGAAAAATCTATGGTGTTAGGGTGGTGATGGGTGACAGATTGTAGAGAGAAAAGAGGGGAGAGAGAAAAAAATTTGGTGAGTGGAGAATTGTGTGTATTTTTCTGTTAAATTTTCCTTTTATATGGAAAAAGTTTAGGGTAGTTTTTGCCAATTGTGATTCTTTTGGACCAAAGTATAAATACTTTGTTAAAAAGCGGGAAATGACTATTAGTCACTTTTGAAAATTTTTACGGGTCTCGGGTTTCATAAAAATGCTTCTCAAAACTTAAAACGCACACAAAATATGATATTATATAGTCCCGGCACGACTTAATACGGCTTTAAAATAAAAACATCAAAATATTAAACATCGACATGTTTAAAATAAAATGTAAAATTTCTGGGGCATCCGTCGATATCGTCATCACTAATAATCCTCGCAACTCGTCAAAACGTAAAAATAAAATCTCAACATCCAAATCAAATTACCAATCGTCATGACAATCAACCTCGTCAAAAATTTCAAAAATGTACGTAAAAATATAACTAAATAATGACCACGTTTTGGGTTGTTACATCCTACCCTCCTAAAAGATAGCGATGTCCCGGTGCTCAACCCGCCTCACATTCGCACTTCCTCACTTCTAGAGTCAACGTTACCTCTTATCCTCAAGAGATACTCACGTCTTCACACCAGTCCAACTCAATTCTTATGATATCACCATATCCACAACTATTACTACACTTCAACTTTCAAATTAACCTTCTATTATGCTAATATTCCTTCATCATTCATACTTCTTCTGCATTACTTTCTCTGTTTCATTCCTGCCCCAATACTCTGACAACATACATAGTTGTGATTCAAGTTGTCAGATTACACCTCTTAACTACTGGTGTGATGATTATCATCGTATAAAGATTCCATTTTCACTAGTTTCCATTAGTCCTCATAGTAAAATATTAAGATATCATCATCCCAAGTTTCTATTATATGTTGATGTGATTGATACCAATTTCAATTACCATCGTTCAGTTCATCCTTTCACTATGTCCATTGCTTTCTGAAAATACGCAATATTCCTTCTTAACTCAATTCTTCACACTTTCTGTAGAAATCTCTAATATCCAAAAGTCAACCTCAATCTCTGGTTCACATATAATATGTTCAAACCTTATCCAATACTCATACTTTATCACAGCGATTTCCAGTATTCAAAAATTTACTCTGCCTCTATGTCTTGAGGTTACACTCAACAAAATACAATGAGATTATCCATAATTTCTACCCAGTCACTTATATACTTTCTATAGTCGTTTTCCACTTTCATTATTTCTAACAATCTCTATGTCCCAAGCGTAGTGCTTGCTAGATCACTGAATTACTGTTCCTTCCATAGTACATTATTACCTCTTCCTCATATCATATTACTGTCTAAATAACTCCGTTAGTCTCATATATTCAAATCTGAATTTTATAATGGTCAAATCACTTCCTGATATCGTAATATACTTTATTCCAACCATTCTGTATTAATACTTCAATTTGTAAAATCCCTTCAATACTACATGCGACACTCTCAACACTCTAAGAATAATTAAATTCTCTTTTTAATCTGAACAATTCATTCACTATTGGCCTTTGCATTCTTAACATACTCTCTGATCTAATAGGAGAAAAATTAAATAATCACAACAACCGTTTTTGTCCCACAAAAACATACATCTCAACTTTCTCATTTCTATTACCATTTTATTTCAAAATTTCCAACAATCTGTTGATCTTCTTTCTTTGGTATTCCTTTTCCATTAGTTTATCAATTCAATTCTAAGGTTCTTTCTATTCCATCCATTCTGCTTGTTGTTACCAATATTCCAATTATCTCAAGAGTCAATTCTCAATTACTTCAGAAATTTTATAAGCTCTTATTCCTTCTCCTCCTTACTAAATACTCACTAGTTGATAGTGAAAGTATCCACACTCATCCTCCATAATCTGAAACATACTTCGTAATACATAACTATAACATATCCCATCTAAAATTTATCGATTCTTATTCCTAGTCATCATTAGGTAATCCTTAATTCCTTCCTTTTAAAATCCCCGAATGGCATTTATAAACAAGTCCTTCTTATTCTTATTTTCTTCATACTTGATTCCATACAAGTAATACTTTTCAATCCCAAAACAAATACCACAATGTCCAATCTCATGTTCATATAAACCCCGTTACACTTCTTTATTCAAGTCAATGCACTACCATTGCTTTCCTTTCCTCTTGATATTATCCAAATATCATCATCACAGCTCTATAATTTCTTCAGATTCCTCCAATACTAACTATACAGCACAAAACTTCAATCTATCCTCAACGTTCATACACAACTTCCTCAACTACAAAAACAGATCTCACAATTACAACTTAAATATATGAATGGATTTCACACATTTAGTTCTTCTTTGTCAGCTTTATCCTTGGTTCAACAATCAGTGAAAACCTCCTGATAAACCTCCGATAATACTCAGCTTACACAAAGGAATTTACAAGCTTTAGTCGGTTTCGTCGGTATCGACAAAGCCTCAATCGTTTCAATCTAGTCAGATTTTTACGATCACTTCAGCCATAGATTGTACATTCTAAAACATCTATATTACTCCAACTAAAATTCTTATCCTAATAATTTTATACACCGTTCCTTCTTTTTTTTTCTTTTTTTTATAACAATTTTCCAATTGTTAGGGAATATTTTTCTTTCCTTCAATCATCTATTCATCACACTAAACATTCAAAATCAATAATGGATACCGATTTCTGGTGCTTAGTTTGTTCAACCACACAGCAATCATCTTATTCACAAAACAACCAACTTCTTTACTTTCTTCCGTTATTACTTCTCTGATGACTTACCCTTCCAGTCAAATCAGATTATCGTTATTGTCTCATCTGCTAATCCATACAATCAAACATATTACCATTCTCAACTTCCTGATAATGCCATATAATATAATATACAATTAGATTGCATAACTCCTATCACCAAGCTATCACTAAGCTTCCTTTTTCCCATGACGACAGTGAACTCTACGATTCCGAAGAACAATCACATAGTATCCTCAAGTACTAACTCATCTTCTCATTCTTTTCCGACTACTACTAGTAAAGCGCACATAAAATTTGACTTATTGTAGTTTCCTACTACGTACCTTCTCATCATTGACCAATATAATCGTCAAATAGAAATTCCACTGATTACTCCCTGAAATCAGTACTCAATGTTCAACAACATTCCAATTTAATTCTTTCCACCTTTATTTATCTTATCCTATGATATTCATCCTTATCCCGGTTAACTTTCTCACAACTCTAGTTCAATTAATTGCGCTATACTTCTTAATTCCATAAACTTGAAAAATATTTCCTTAATACACATATATATATATATATATATATATATATATATATATATATATATATATATATATATATATATATATATATATATATATATATATATATATATATATATATATATATATATATATATATATATATATATATATATATATATATATATATTATTCTTTCGTCGGTGAATTTCTCATTTCAACCAATCGCAAATTCTCGTCGATTTCTCGTCCTCGGGTCTGCTAAAATCTAACATCTTCAAATCTCATATATATCCTCAATAACACCCTCAGAATTTAATACACACCATCAATATTTAGAATTTCAATAAAATTTTAACTCAATGATTACCAGATAAGAATATACAAATTACTACATCTAAATCTCAAATCTTATCAGCATTTCCAAAATATAGGCTGTAATAGCAGCAACATTCCCTTCATATTGATCTTCCATTATCTGAATAATTCCTTTATTCAATCTCCTTTACCGAAATGAAAACATTTCATGACCACAGAAATACCAATTTTTATACCACATTCCTTGTTATTCCTTCAGCAGATCAACCTCCAGCTAGTCCGTACTTACATCAAGTAAATAGATAATTACTTAAGTGGTATAAATATATGTGATCTACACATCATACTTCCTTCTGTTTACCCGATTTATAGAAACTGCTGAATACCATCTCTTCTTATCTTAGACTATTAAATTCCAAGTTTACCTTCTATTAGAGGAAATAAATTCCTATTCGTTATTGTCATTCGCAACAATACCATTCCTTTACCCTTTTCTGCCATACTTAATTTTGAATCAGGATCAATCTTTAAATTACTATCTCTTTTCGTCTAGTTGAACATTCCCAAATGACTATCGATATATCAACATCCATCAGTTACTCGAACTTGTCCATATAATTGCACCTTTCCAATCACCATTAATAGTCGTACGACACTCTTCACCGCATCTCTTCTCATTCCGAAGAATTCAACACACAGACATCCTTTTAAAATCTTGTAGAATAAAAGCAACATCTCTAACTGAAATAGCAGCATCTTCAGTTTCAGCAACATCTTCAACTAAAATAGCAAGATCTTCAATCTCAGCAGCATCTCGTCTCCTCTCAGCACTTTCAGTTTCAAACAATCTAACAACTATTCCCACAATCATATAATCTACCCTAATGGTTGGCAACGTTTGGATACATATTTCAAGATACTCAGTCACACACACAGGAATCCCTGCTAATGACATAAACATATCTCACTCAACTCTTTCATGTGATAACAGTAGAAAGAAACTTAATAAGTATACACATCGAGATTAAAAAAATAGGGTCTTTTCATCAAGATATAACATGAATACTGCATACGCCAACAACACATTACTACCTAAATTCCACAATCATCTTTCAAAAGAGAGAAGATAACAAAGACACATCAAAATTCTAAAAGGGTAATAGTAGATTTCATCCATAAATCCGAGAAAATCGCAACAAAACCTTGTCACTAATGTCACTTACCCTTACCATCCTAAACAACAATAATAATAATCCATCACAATACTACCTCACAACATCTAGATAATCCAAATACAACACAATAATACATAAACTGAAATACAACAAAGATCCATCACTACATCACTCCATAGGATGTGGTCCATCACTTTCTCCAACTTGGCTCGTTCCTGCTTCATCTTCATCTGGTCCTAACTTGCAGCACCTCCCTTTTGGATCTAAACACGGTGGTTTCCTAAATCCATACCTCAAAATCCCTCCTTGACACGGCGGATCTATCATATAATGAGAATTAGCATACACCTCACTATCCTGAAACATCCAATGTGGTTCAAGATACGGCCCAAGATGAGCTACATATTCACTTAACCTGCGAAGCCTATCTATCTCTTTCTGATACTTCTCAAAATCAGTCCTATAACTTCTCACTTATGCTCTAACCTCAGTTCTTCCAACCTCACTCTCAGTCATATAATTATCACTATCAGATTCTACAACATTTTTCTTATCATTCGTATCATCCTTGTTATCTAACCATCCACCTGAAATCGTATGATTACCTACATACTGATTCTGCAAACTCCATTGACCTACAACAAATCCCCCATTCTTGACGTAATATGGTATGTCAGACATTTTCTGAAATCAAAGAAAATTCAAAAGTACATAAGGTCATTATTCAAAAATATTTATGCAATGCATAACTATGCAAATGCAAATGAATTACGTATGCAAAATATATATATGTATGCGATGCAATGCAATGCAATGCAAATGATAATTATACAATACTCATAAAAATGAAATTATGATGAAAGCACTCCACGTCCTTTAATTAATATCAATATCTCATTGCAGTATTTACTTAATAAATACTCAAGAATTCACAACAATTATAAGGGATACATCTATAATAACAAAGCATAACAAAAAAAAATCTTACCGGAGCCTTGCAGAGAAGTTGCGTTGCTTTTATAAAATACTTTCGACACCAAAGTTATAGTTTAGGACATTTTTCAAAAATCGAGCTAATTCGCTATAACTAAAAAGCTCTGGTTACCAATCTTTAACACCCCCAATTTACATTGCACAGCAGAAAATACACAATTAGGTGTTATTCACAAACTTCATTTCACAACTCTTTAAATGACCCAAAAACAGTATATTTAAGAATAAATATGGAAATAATTTAAATCAATGTCTAAAACTTCAGTCCCAAGTAAAATCAGTTTAAAATATATCAGAGTAACGTACAGGTTCCCTTAGGATCTTAATCAAAACATCAAACATTTTACCAAAATACTTGACCATTTACTATATGTTTATGACAATAGGGAAACAAATCTGTTTTAGACCAAATTACTAAAAAAGAAATTCCGCAATCCTTCTCCAGCAAGCTCCGCAAATCAACAACTTCAAGTACCTGAAATACATGCTTAAAATCATCAACACAAAGGTTGAGCAAGTCTATAGGTTTTACAAAACATAATTGGACACATTGTAAAAATCATTCACAATTGTTTAATAGAATTGTGGCCATACAATCTATTAATCAGGTATATCATATTATAGCAGTGGCTATTAAATTGTATTAAGCTCATGACACCGACCCCTTAACTTAGTCACCCACGCCAAATGCCAGCATGACTAGAAAAATTACCAGTTCCCCTACTAGGGTATTAATTGCAAGAATACCAATTCTCATTCACGTAAAATTATCCTTCCCAGCGGGTTACTCAGCGTAAAGCCCTGGTCTCAGATAGGGTTGTCAGCCCAATAGTACTATTATTAGAATAAGCGGCTATTCCCAACTCGCAACCTGAAGTCAGAAGATAATTAACGGCTCATGAATTTAGGGTCTTATGCAATTAGGTCCTTATACAATTCATTTCATCAAAGGCAACATCAGGTCCAACAATTACTCATGACATGTGTTCATTTTATTTCAAATAGCATGTATCCCCCTCGCGGGTTTCAAAATCATTAAAACAAGTAGAAAGCGAGGCTATAGACTCACCTGAAGTAATAGCAGTAGTAAGATGATCTTCGACGATAGTTAATGCCCGATAAAAACAAAAACCAGAACCTATCAAATAAGGCGCGTTCTCAATAATAACTCGAGTAAAATCCATACTTAGTAATATTAAACTCAAATTCATAAAATCACAATCAATCCAAAATAAAAGTAATACAAGTTACCTTTTATTTCATTCTATAATTTATTCTATTAGTTAACTCCTTCGATAAAAATATGCCGATACACACCAAATGTACAAGCTCATTTACCCCACTTAAACACGTCAAATTTTTATGATACTAATCAGAAACTTCACTTACTATATATAGAAAGGCCTGTTAAAAACTCATCAAAAGATTTTACATTTAAAGTTCCCTGCCCGACACATCTTTGAACTACAAAAACCGGACAGTTTTACGTCAACAATTCATATAGTCTTTTAACACATTTATTTTTCTCCGTTAATGAAACCAACACTCAACTTTGAAAATAACTCGACATCCTCATACTTAACATTCAAAATCAGTCCATGACATATTTAAAAATCCATTTTATATTCCCCGAGATTCGATCCAAATATCGACAACAATTATATATTGTGTCGATACTCGTCTCCCGGTACACGGAATAATCAAACTAAGGTAGCTTTTCGCTCGTTTGGAGCTAGAAGTCCTATCTTATACGAAAACGAAGCTAAAAACATCCTCTACAACAATATCTAAGTAGTTCATCTCAAACTCAAACTCATATTTTCAGAAAATTAACTTTAATAATCTGTTATGAAATATATATTTAAATATCCTTCAAAATTAATTTTTCACCACATTTTAACCCTATTTTTACCACTATAATCATTCTTACACTACTAGTTTATATCATAACACACTAAATCATCCTAGATGATTAATTCATAAAAACCCAACTCAAAAATATCAACATGCAATCATCAAAACTAATGTATAAACACATAAACACCTACATACAACAACAATTTAAGATCAAACAACAAGATTTTCATCCAAAAATGGGTTTTTCAAAAATATGCTTGCATGTAAGAAATTTTTATACCAATGTGTAGAGATTGATGAAACTAAGATGGGTCTTTGATTACTTTTAAGAGATTCAAGTTAGATTTTGAAAAATCTATGGTGTTAGAATGGTGATCGGTGATAGATTGTAGAGAGAAAAAAATTTGGTGATTGGAGAATTGTGTGTATTTTTGTGTTAAATTTTTCTTTTATATGGAAAAAGTTTAGGGTAGTTTTTGCCAATTGTGATTCTTTTGGACCAAAGTGTAAATACTTTGTTAAAAAACGGGAAATGACTATTAGTCACTTTTGAAAATTTTTACTGGTCTCGTGTTTCATAAAATTGCTTCTCAAAACTTAAAACGCACACAAAATATGATATTATATAGTCCCGGCACGACTTAATACGACATTAAAATAAAAACGTCAAAATATTAAACGTCGACATGTTTAAAATAAAATGTAAAATTTCTCGGGCATCCGTCGATATCGTCATCACTAATAATCCTCGCAACTCGTCAAAACGTAAAAATAAAATTTCAACATCATCCAAATCAAATTACCAATCGTCATGACAATCAACCTCGTTAAAAATTTCAAAAAAGTACGTAAAAATATAATTAAATAATGACCACGGTTTTGGGTTGTTACAACTATCGTCATGTCTGTCAGTTCTATGACGGTCATTCTCATGACTGTGATTCATGTAACTATGCAGCTGAGTGGCCGACTGGTACCGGTTTGCACTCATATGGCTGAAACGACAGTTGAATGACGTGTGACATGTAACTAAGAATTAGGGACAATGATTGATGAAAATCTTCTGATGGTGAAGCATCTTCTCGTCCAATTGCTTTGCTCTGACGCCTTTGTCTTCGTCTTGTAGGATCTCCAAGTTGTGAACAGCATCCGCATCTCGTAGCGTCTCCAAACATCAGTAGCATCAACCTTTAGTAGCATTTCCAAGTTATGAGCGGCATCAGCAATGTTATAGAATATCATCAAGTGGAGATATGTCTGAGATGATTCAGAATCAACTAGCGAATACTCGTGAAGTATTGCAAGTGAAATACACATGGATTTAGGTACGGATAATACACATGGAACACGGTACATGGAGTACACATGGAATGCACATAAATGATCGGTATGAGGTTGATCATTTGTCATGGTTTTAAAGGAAAATAATCAGTTAAACGGTTAGAAAAAAAAACCATCATGATAACCTGGCAATGCCAGCATATACATCATTTTGGTTGCATAGAGAAACGTTAAAGTGTGGTTACATAAAATTCAACGATGATTTGCCTGACAGCATGATCAATGAAAACCAACCATGTCCATCATGAAAGCAGGATTCAATGAAATACAATAATGTCTTGCATGAAAGCATAAATAACAAAAGAGGAGTAAGACGTAATCAATATGAAGACGGAATTATCATTAAGAAACTAGAAACAATCTATCATGAAGGAGTGTATAACATAATCAGCATGAAACTGAAGTTAACCATGACAGTATGAAAACATACTTGACATAAAAACATAGTAACTTATGAGGGGACATGAAAAAAATTTTATGCCAATAAATCATGAGAAAAAATTTATGCATGAAAAACAGTGCATGAATGCGTAATGTAGTTTATAAAAACCTTTATATGTACGAGGGGACGCCTATGGGTCGGTCCCAAAACAAAAGACATGGCGAGGGGACGCCTATGGGTCGGTCCCAAAGTTAAAGGTTTCGATAAAAGCACATGCGACTAAATAGGGCCAGTCTTGTACCAACCATTACTTAGTCATGATTCCTACAACAATGATACATGAAACATAAATAAATGAAACTCATCTATCAAAACTTATCAGAAAATTTTTATGTGACTAGTTATGAACTATTGGGGTTCAGTCCACATAGCCACAGTTCACGAGGAACATCATGCATGAAACAATGACACATAACTAAATATGAATGACGGTTGTCCATCCATATTAGTAAAACAATATCGATGAAAACATCAAGGTTAAGACCTCAAGGTGCTGAAAACATCATGGTTAAAACAACAATGTGCTGAAAACATTAATACATAGAATAACAATCGTTGGCTTAGGAAGCTCTTGGTGACTACCCACTAGTCACAGGTCGAGTTTTAGAGCCTACAGGTCGAAGCCTTGGCTCTGATACCATAATTGTAACACCCCATTTTGATAATGGAATGTCACGCGTAATTATGGCGTGTCATCAAAGCATGCAAGGTAATATGTACTAAAACATACATGACCATAGGGTTAACCGGAATCAAACATCGGTTCCCAAACATAAGCCTAAAACATAATAAAGCAAAAGAAATGAATGAAAGACTAAACAAGCATAAGTATATGAAGGTAAAAGGAGAAGAAGTCTATGGCAGCTTCCATCCTATGCATGTCCTCCAAATGCTCGAGTCGGTCCTTGGGTACCTGCCATTTTGGAACATGGAAAGGAAAGTAACGGCTGAGCAAAATGCTCAGCGCACGGATATAGACATAGTATGAATGACTGAAACATAATAAAGACTTAAAAGCAGCATAAATATATACGTCCCGGAAAACTCGGAACATGATCATAAAACTAGTTTTATAGTTTGAAAAGCCTTATGTTTATCTTATGAAAACCGTTTAACATATTTTACCATTAGCCAATATAGGTCATGAAAATCCACCGTGCATGAATACTTGGAGGGGTGACCTCATCATGCAAATTAGAGGGGCTGCCTCTAATTTAATATACTAGTTTTGGGTAGGAGGAATCAGCTCCTTGTGAAGGATGCAAGGCACACACCACATTCACACTGAGTAATCTGCTGAAAAACATGTAACTAGGATGCACCCATACGCCCCACGTGATAAATATAATAATATGGCCAAAAGCTGAAGGGACGCCACGCGCAATCACTCCGTCGTGGGGAAGTCAAACACGAGTGCCTCTAGTGTTATGGTTATGGTACCTCCATAACTCGGTGAAACTGGTCATGCATGTATATGGCTTTAGGTATTCTAAATTGAACATAAGAAATCAAACATATAAACTTATACTACGGGAAAACAGTTGGCTGCATACGGGGAATCCTAATAAGGAAAGAATGTCCATACTGAATGGACAGGAATCCGTACCTCATGTCGAGTGAACGAAGAAGACGAACGGAAGAGAGTCCTACTTTGGTATCACTAATGCTACATAAATACATACGAGCATAAGTATCTGCTTACTGAATACGTAACTGATTTTATGTCATGTCTTAACTTATTTTATACGTTCATGTCATGTTTTACAGTTTTAAGCTTTATACTGTATTTATCTTACATTCTGTCTATTCTGATTAAGTATTACTTGTATTTCATGTATTATTATACTTGTTGTGTAATAATAAGTAACTTTCTAAAAAATAGCAGGTTTCCTAAAATAGAAAGTTTCCAAAAATAGAAAGTTTCCAAAAATAGAAAGTTTCCAAAAATAGAAAGTTTCAAAAAATAGAAAGTTTCCAAAAATAGAGTTACTGCTTAAAATAGATAAGTTTCTAAAAATAGAAAGTTTCCATAAATAGATTAGCTGCCTTAATTAAATAAGCTTCTAAAAATAGAAAGTTTCCATAAATAGATTAGCTGCCTTAATTAAATAAGTTTCTAAAAATAGAAAGTTTCCATATTTAGATATAAACTGGTTAAATAAGCTAATTATATAAGCTTAAGTGTTTTCTGATTATTTTCCTAAGTCATGTTATTATAAAGTATAGTTTATTAATTATTACATGTAATTTAAATAAACTATAGGTTAAAAGTATTTAGTTAAATATATCATGTTTTTAATTAAATAAAGTTAAAAATACTTAGGTTAAAACATGTATTATTAATTACTAATAATATAATCTAAGTCCTTTTGATTAATCAATTATAGTCATGGTTTTTAATAATTAATTAATTATAAAGTCTAATTAAAAATAAATACTTAGGTTAAAATTCATGATCTAATAATTAAATTTTATAACCTAAGTCATGTTAATTAAATTAATTATGTCATGTTTTATTAATTTAATTTTTAACATATAACTATTAAAACATAAACCTTAACATAATCAATGAACCAGATCGTGATTAGAAACCATGAACCGGACCCGTAATCAACACCATATCCCGAACCAAGTCGGGGTTCCCCCTTGTTTGTTGCTGTCGTAGGACCCACACCACCATACCGAGACCATGAGGTCTCGGTGGTGGTTCATAAGCCAAGCCGAGACCCCTTAGGGGTTCGGTTTAGGCGTCGGCTAGAACAAACACCCCTAAAAGCCCTTGTTTTGATTTACCCCATAATCATAGACATGTTTAATAAATGTTTTTAATTAGTTTTTAAAAACATCATGATCTTATGTAATTATTAAATCAAAACATAAAAGAAAAAGGTTAAAAAGGTATACTGAATGCGTGGATCAATTAAGGACGAACACACAACGATCATTGTAAAAATTCCAAGGTTAAAATCAAAACGAATCACCCCTTGTTGTGATCAAAAGTGGCGGCCAAAAAGGGAGCAAAGAAAGGAATTAGGGTTTTTCTTATTTTCTTGATTTTTGGTAAATGAATATGTTTTTCCTAATTTTTCTTGTTTAGTAAAAAAAACAATGGGCTTGGCCCTTTTTCTTCCTAATTTCGTGGGTAGGGGCCCACATAAGGTTAACCCGTACATTTCTCGAGTCTAAATATTATAGTGTGTTCTCGTGTTCGTGTTTTACGTGTTTTAATTAGTTATCGATCGTGACTTAATATATTTATTCGTGCTCGTGATAAATATATATATATATATATATACGTAATTAATATTTGCTCGTGATTAAATATATATATATATATACGTAATTAATATTTTCTCGTGATTAAATTATGTTCATGATTTCATGTTCGCATGTTTGTGATTAAAATTATTATTGGAATAATTATCGTGTGTTCATACGTAATAAATACTTATCGTGTTCTAACACGTACGTAATACTCGTAAATCTTATACGTGAAACGTAAACATATTATAAAAGGAAAGTTCTAACCATATACGTATGATCTTAAGGGTACTATTCATGGTAAAAGCATGCGGGTTTTACACTAGGGAGCATTGCTGACCTTACCTAGGAAGTAAAGGGAAGGAGGTTCATCCATTCTCTCTTTTTCTCTTTTGAAATTTGGCTAAAAATCTGCTAAGTGTTGATGCTATGTGATTTGGTGTTCTTGTGTTTGTGACTGCAAGTTTTTCGTTTACTTTTACTTAGTGTCATCTAGTAGACCTCTAGGATCCACAAAATCAGTAGGTTGTTTGAAGAAGTAAGAAGTTTCTTTGAAAAAGTATTAAAACAAGTCTGTTTGGGATTGTTGGATCAAAAGGCCTTGTGGCCTTGTGCCCTTGGTTCTTTGGGGTGGTTTTTACTTAGCAAGTGTATTTAAGTGTGTTTTGATAGCTGGTTAAGTCTCATCAAGTTTGGAAAAGGATTTGCAAGTTTCATAATTGGTTTGGTTTTGGTCAAACACATCTGAAGGCATAACTTTTTTCATAAGTTGGAATTAAGGGTTGTAATTTGGTTTGGGAATAGTTCTAGTTGTTGTGCATCTCTACTGTATTAGGTTGTGTGATTTGGTAGCTTATTCAGGGAATTCTAGCTTATTGAAGTTCCCTGCAAGTGTCAACTACATCAGCAAAATGACACTTGCATTTTTTTTGCCAACAATTGCATGAACCTTGTATGCCTGTGGTATTTGATCATCAACATTTCATATTTGGCTGATTTTGAGTGTATCTTGCTATTTGGTTGCTTATTTGAAAGGCTGATAAGCTCACTGGCTTATTAGTTCTTTTGTGCCAAGAACAACATCAAGTCTAACCACTGCTAGACTTTGATTCACAAGGATTGAACTCAATCCTTGACCATCAGGTGTTAAACATAGCAAACAAACTTCACCAAGTCTTGTCAGTGCCTAGATGTTCACTTGTCAGCGTTGGAATTGCATTTGTCAACGTTTGACTTTGGTAAAACTTGGCCAAAGAGCTTATTGAGTTGGATTGGATATTTGAAACGTGCAACAACTTATCTTTTGTGATCAATCTCATTTTTCTCACTTCAATATCATGTCTGGAAGGTTTCAGCTTATTTGGTTAAGGCTTTACTAGAAAACTAACTTATTTGGCTTTTTCAGCCAGCTTATTGGCGTCTACGGCTTATTTCACTTGACTTTTTTGGATTTTCTTTGTTGATTATTCTTAGTTAAGATATTTGTGAGCTTTTTCAAAAAGAATCAGCTTTTGAAACCCTCTAGAACTCAAAGCGGAATATTTTGTCGTTTTGTGAAAAAGTACTTTGCTTATTTCTGGCTTATTTGTTGAGTTTTTTTTTTTAATTTCTTTTTACAAACAGCTTTATAATCCCAAGAGAAGAATGTGTGTTGGATTAGAGCTTATGGCATCAGCTTATAGCTTAATGGGCTTATTGGCCCAGAAAGAATAAGCTGTGTGACATTTAAGCTGTGATAAGCTCATTTTCAACTTTTGGGCCTTTAGAGTTTTTTTGTTTAAAATTGAATTTTAAGCTAGACTAGTGATTTTGGGCTTATTTGGTTGTGTTTGATTTTTATTGGGCCTAAAAGCCCATTAAGCAAATTGTTTTTTGTTTTTAGCCTATTTGGGGGCCCAATAGGGGTAATTTGGTAATTTCACTTGCATTTTCTGATTATATAGGTTAAAATAAACTAATTTGCAACTTTTTAGAATGTTTTATATTTCAATTTTTAATATTATTTTAATATTTTATTTTTAGTTTAATTCATTTTTATTCATTTTAATTAGTTTAAAAATTTGAAAAAATAGTTTTTAGCTTTCTTATATTATTTTTGAGGTTTACAAGTAGAAAAATCTTTATTTGGGCTTTTTATTAAATTATTTGATTTTCAGGGCTTTAATTAGCATTTAAAAATTAAATATTAATTAATTAAAAGGTTTGAAGAAGTTCTGATCACTTGTAAACCCTTAGTTTACTATTAGGAATTTTTGGTAATTTTTTGGGAATTTTTAGAGTAAGTTTTTATTTTGTCATCTTTTACGATTTTACGTTTTCTACGTCTTAATTTAATTTTATCGTATCCGTAATTTTCTTTTCTTCCCTTTTTCTTTCTTAGCAATATTAATCCAAAACCTACAAGTTTTTCACACATAATCAACCTTCTTGGGAAACGAATTTTTTACCATTTGGGTCATTAGCATTTGATTGTCCATTAATCATTTGTTTAATACTTTCCGCTTTATACTTGCTTTGTTTTTCTTAAAACTTAGTAAAGTGTATTTTTACCTACAACCACAACAATTTCTTTCCAATGCTATTCCACCATCCGTTTCTTAGCCGCTTCTATCCTCCTCTCTTAAAAAATATATATTGAAGTTCAGCATAACCGGAGCATCCACTTAGAACGTACCTGAATAATTCATGTAATTACAAAGTCAGATGTCATAGATAGCTGTAAAATACAGTTGTTGATAGTATACACCTAGAAATACAGCTTGTTTGCTCTTGAAGGTAGATATCCCCATGCTTCCCCCTTTCTTGGGAACGTCGTCTTCTTGCCCATTAATGGAATCCAAAATAGCATATATAGATGCACCAACAGTTTTTAGTTTATCCTTTTTATGTACGGACCTCTTACTTACCCTTCACATTCGCTTTTTCATGGCTATCAATAGTATCAACTAAATCATCCAGTTTGGTCTTTAATGAGGGCCTTTTTTTCCGTTGACTGGTCAAAGTTTCTACTTCCCACTTCTCACTTTTGACACATCTTTGGGTAGCAAATGTTCCAGGTCAATCACTCTGAATATACTCCCACTTTCACTATGAATTTAGTATCTGAATATAATCTACACTTGGATCAATCTGGATACTCAATGCATGAATGTGTCCACACATAGACAAATCCAGATACTCAAACTGAAAAAGAGTCTCAGATACTGAAAATGAAACTAAAAGTGAGAGTATTCAAAATGATGACTCGGACCATTTGCTACCCCTAGAAGCGCCAAAAGTGAGAACTGGGAACGAAAAACTTTGACCAATTAACAGAAAATAAAAGAGTCGCTCAGTAAAGACAGAAATGGTTTATTTAATTGATGCTATTGATACCAATGAAAAAGCGAATGCGATGGGCAAAGTAAGAGGTCCGTACATATTAGGATAAACTAAAAAATTTTGGTGCATCTATAGATGCTATATTGGATTCCGTTATTGTGCATGAAGATGACGTTCACAAGAAGGGGGAATCATGGCGATATCTACCTTGAAGAGGAAACGGGTTGTATTTCTAGGTGTATGAGAACCATGATAATAAAACAACACATTCCAATTGTGAAAATGATTTTCAGTTCAAACTAATTCATACAATGACGATTCCAACAATGAAAAACTGAGAAAATTATAAACTTATTTGAACTCAATATCCAGAATAGATTCTTATATTGCAGACTTGTGTATTTCTTCCAGAAATTAGCATAAATCTACATAGCATATTGTCTATGCTCAGCCATCTGAATACCCTCTTTTGCAACTTCAATAATACCCTGCAAACACAAGAATTTATCATTATGATGGTCCAACTTAATACCCTGCAGCTACAAGAAACTTATATTATTACCCTTATACATCCAACCAACCAACCAACTATTATTTAACCAACTAAAATAGTTCTTACTATCTGGCATTGCGTCACACTAATCTTACATGTTGGACTTGGGTTGTATCTAAGAATCTCAGAGGCATTGACCACCACATTCCATAATGATCCTCTAAACAACTCTCATACTGATTTAAAGCTTTCATCTTGCCCCTCCTAGCCTAACTTATATTATTTCTTTACACTTAGAAAAGTACTAATATTTTGCATCTAATATGCCCACAACCTGAATGAACAAGTCCTTTCAGTCTTGCCTTTACAACATTTAGCATGTATTAAAAGGTTTAGTGTCACTCGTACTAAAATAAGTTAACCATTTAACCAAAACTTGACAAGGCTGTAACTAAAAAATAATTAACCGCCTAACAAATATCAACACACAAATCAGGATGTTAAGCTTCAAGTTTTTAACAAAAACACACATCCCAACTGAATCAAACTACACTAAACCCAATCCCACATTTATTAATTTAAATTGAGAAACCCTAATTTTACACTACAAAAAAATTAGGGAAAAACAAAAACCCATTAATAAAAACGCTAATTTAATCTAAAGAAAAATATATTAACGAAAGTATAATTGTTAACGTATCAGTGGCGATGATGTACACACCAAGTTGTTCAAGAAACACGACAAGATGAAACAACACACCAATATGAAACATCCTTAAATAATACAGCAAGTTGAATTGTTTACCCATCAGTACGAGTATTGGTTGAATTTTTTAAATGGAATGATTTGGTTCGGGTTAAAAACATGGAGGGATAAGGATAAGGATATTAATATGATTATTATTAATATTAACGTTATTATATAGGGACAAGAGCAGACTGTGTTGGTGTGAAAATGGAAGGTCGTGGGTTCGAGTCCCATACCTTGTTTTTTGTTTTGTGTTTTTAAAATACAATAAACCCCAATAAGCAATTGTCTTATTGGGCTGTTTGTATAATCAATAAAAACAATTTAAAACACATACACAATCACATATCACCAAGAACAAGTAAAATGAAATGGATGAAAATAGGATAAAACAAATTTGTTTTGCTAATTTTGGGCTTATAGTTAAGCTAATAAAAAGTTTTTTAACCACCTAGTAAACCTAAAACAGAGAAAGTATATATTATAAACTACCTAAAAATCAGAAATCAAATCTTACAATCTATTCTAACCTAAACTAAAGCTGCTAACGCAAACCCTTAAGTCCTATTAAGGTTTTTGACTGAGCTTATGAGACTGTCCCAAATACCCTTTAGGCTTAGGCTAAGCAAGTTTCGTTAAGGTGCAATTAATCAGTGGGAGACATTTTATGTAAACATAATCAACGCATAGTTTACACACGTACCAATGATGATTGCACATTCTAGGAACTTCAAAAAATTAATTGCATGCTTGAATGTGCATTGGTTGTAGGCAATGTAGGTTGCCTCTTCATATTCTACCCTTAGGTTATATAAACAAGGATTATCTAATGGAATTAATAAAAAACAAATAACAAAAAACTAATTACATACACATACAATTTCGATAATCTCAAATATGGCTTCATCATCCAAAAGAACTTTTGCTGCTGCTGGATTTTAAGATACTAGTTGTGCCATTAGAAACGAGTTTGTAACTACATTTTTTTCTTAATTTTGTATTTTTGTTATGAATTAGTACTAACGGCAGGTACACTATCATGTTAAAGGAAACCTTGTGTGGAGAGAAGAAAAGTTAAAGCAGATGAAGATGGAAACTTCCCTATTGTTGCTCCTCATTATGATCCTTATGACGAATACAGTTACTATGTTGAGGAAGCTCTTAAACAGTGACAATGGAAGATTGAAGCTGAAGAAAAAGCTCGGTTGGAACAACAACGCCATAGGGAGGAAGTAGCTATATTAAGAAGGATACAAGAGGAGCAAGAACAGCGCGAGAGGGAGGAAGCTGCTTCCTTTAGAAGGAGGCAAGAGGAACAACGCCAGAGGGTGAAGCTTATTGGAGGCAATTGGAGGAAGAAGATCAAATAATTGATGATGATGTTTACGACTCTGAGCAGGAAAATGAAGAAGCTGAGTTCAGAGAGTCTTATGACTACCATGAACTTCATTTGTCTTTTGATCCTGAAAAATCTCCCAAGTGGGATTAATCAGAAAAACAGAATGAAAGTTTTTGTTTATAAACTTTAATCCTTAATTTTATTGAATTGAATTATGTTTCCTAAGTTTTCATCTTACGTTTTTTATGTTGCTTAACTTGTTTCACATTTTTTTCATTTTCAGTATGATTAATAATTATGCACAATGTTTGAACTAGAATAAGCAAACATCATATTAATTCCTGGATAAATACTATCTGTGAAGAATGGACTAGCAGTGGTTACCTTATTACCACTGTTAGTGTTGTTTCCCTTGCAGCTTTAAGTTTAATTTTAGGATTTATACTTTTGTAGCCTATATATGTTCTTTAATCTGGTTTTTCTTAGCTTATTGTTTCCACATTATAGCTTATTATCCTCCCACAAGCCAACTGCTTGTGGGACTAGTAGTAACTGTCCAAGAATAAAAAAAATAAAAAAAATTCTAAAAAGTATCAAGCCTGGCTCGAACCCGTGACCTATCAGATAGAGGTTCGGGGTTTTACCAGTGTGCTAGTACTCTTTATTTGTTTAGGAGTCATTCCATTATATATATAATATCTTTTTGTTTCCTCTTTGTTTAATTAATCCGTGACTTAATAAGTCGTTTCTAGCTTATTGAGATAAGCACGGATCTTTTATTTATTTTTCCTAGAAACTTCACATTGTTTAGGACTTTTCGTGTTAATTTCATATTTTTACCTCTTAATTTAATAATTTCTAATTATTTTTCTTTTATGTTTTTATTTAAGTCATTTAAAAATAAAAATTAGTTTTTATACACGAGATATGAATCGATCGGGTATCGTTTCACATGATATGAGTCGATCGGGTATCGTTTTACAAGATATGACTCGATCGTGTATCGTTGTACAAGATATGAGTCGATAGGGTATCGTTTCACATGATATGAGTCGATCGGGTAGCGTTTCATATTATATGAGTCGATATGGTATCGTTGTATACCATATAAATCGAAAGGGTATCATTTCACATGATATGAGTCGATCGGGTATCATTTTACAAGATATGAGTCGATCGTGTATCGTTGTACAAGATAAGAGTTGATAGGGTATCGTTTCACATGATATGAGTCGATTGGGTATCATTTCACATGATATGAGGCAATCGGGTATCGTTTTACAAGATATGAGTCGATCGGGTAGCGTTTCATATTATACGAGTTGATAGGTTATCGTTTCATATGTTATGAGTCGATCTGGTATCGTTGTACAAGATATGAGTCGATATGGTATCGTTGTATACCATATAAATGGAAAGGGTGTCATTTCAAATGATATAAGTCGATAGGGTATCGTTTTACAAGATATGAGTCAATAGGATATCGTTCTACAAGATATGAGTCAATATGGTATCGTTTCACATGAAATGAGTCGATCGAGTATCGTTTCACGTGATATGAATTGACCGGGTATCATTTCACAAGATATGAGTCGATCGGGTAGCGTTTCATATTATTATATGAGTAGATAGGGTATCGTTTCACATGATATGAGTCGATCGGGTATCGTTTCACATGATATGAGTCAATCAGATATCGTTTTACAAGATATGAGTCGATCGTGTAGCGTTTCATATCATATGAGTCGATTGGGTATCGTTTCACATGATATCAGTCAATCGGGTATCGTTGTACAAGATATGAGTCGATATGGTATCGTTGTATACCATATAAATCGAAAGGGTGTCGTTTGACATGATATGAGTCGATAGGGTATCGTTTTACAAGATATGAGTCGATAGGATATCGTTGTACAAGATATGAGTCGATCAGGTATCGTTTCAGATGAAATGAGTCGATCGGGTATCGTTTCACGTGATATGAGTCGATCGGGTATTGTTTTACAAGATATGAGTCAATCGGGTATCGTTTCACATGATATGAGTCGATAGGGTATCGTTTCACATGATATGAGTCCATCGGGTATCGTTGTACAAGATATGAGTCGATATGGTATCGTTTTATACCATATAAATCGAAATGGTATCGTTTCACATGATATGAGTCGATAGGGTATCGTTTTACAAGATATGAGTCGATAGGGTATCGTTGTACAAGATATGAGTCGATAGGGTATCGTTTCACATAAAATGAGTCGATCGGGTATCGTTCACATGATATTAGTCGATCGGGTATCGTTTTACAAGATATGAGTCGTTCGGGTAGCGTTTCATATTATATGAGTATATAGGGTATCGTTTCACATGATATGAGTCGATCGGGTATCGTTGTACAAGATATGAGTCGATATGGTATCGTTGTATACCATATAAATCGAAAGGGTGTCGTTTCACATGATATAAGTCGATAGGGTATCGTTTTACAAGATATGAGTCGATAGGATATCGTTGTACAAGATATGAGTCGATCGAGTAGCGTTTCACATTATATGAGTCGATAGGGTATCGTTTAACAAGATATGAGTCAATAGGGTATCGTTTCACATGATATGAGTCGATCGGGTAGCGTTTCACATGATATGAGTCGATAGGGTATCGTTAAACATGATATGAGTCGATCGGGTATCGTTGTACAAGATATGAGTCGATATGGTATCGTTATATACCATATAAATCGAAAGGGTATCGTTTCACATGATATGAGTCGATAGGGTATCGTTTTACAAGATATGAGTCATAGGGTATCGTTGTACAAGATATGAGTCGATACGGTATCGTTTCAAATGAAATGAGTCGATCGGGTATCGGTTCACATGATATGAGTCAGTCGGGGATCGTTTTACTAGATATATTAGTCGATAGGGTATCGTTGTACACAATATGAGTCTATCGGGTATCCTTTCACATGATATGAGTCGATAGGGTATCGTTGCACATGATAGTACACGGATACACACGATATTAGGCACATTATATTCGTTCATTTATTTATGATCGATTGCTTATGTTCATTTAAGGTTCGTTTAATTACTTAATGAACGATCTTAAAATGTATATATAGTACATTTTTATATAGTTACAAAATTTTAAAAATATTTCTTTTGTTAAAATTTCTTAGTTCTAACCCAAATTATCATCCCGCCTGATATTTCACTTTAGCCCGCCTAATATTTTCACCAAAATTTAAACTCTCTGGGATCTATCTACATTTTTTACACACTTAGATCTATTCATATAAAACCACCACCCCATATTCAATGTCAAACCATCCACCAACACACCACTAGCATCTCATTTATCAAAGCAGTGACATGAGCGAGCATAATCAATTAGGTAACTAATTTTAGTTATTTGTGTGTAAGCATAATGTTTTTGTGATTTTGTGATTTTCTAGATTGGGTTTATGTGTCTCCAAATTTGTATTATTTGGACAATTGGTATTGGGGTTTATGTGGATGTCATGGATTCGTGTCATGGTTTGAAATAATAATTATCTTTGCTTATGTTGAATCAGTGAATAAAAGTTTTGATGAACTATGGTGATTTAGGGCGTGTTTTTAGGTTTGCTTGTCGTGTGGTGCCTCATTTAATCAAGCTTGCGCTAGAAACACAATCATTGATTGGTTATTGCTCAATCAGGTGTGAGAACATTGAGTTTTATTATGTTTTTAGAAACTAAGTAATGACACAGAATATCAAATGCAAAATTAAATTTGTTATTGATGCTTTTTTATACTACAACTTGGATAAAGTTCGAGACTTCATAAAAAGTGTCTACGTAGAAAAGAAGTTTTTCTCATCAAAGGTGTCCGAAAAACCTTCTAGAGATTCGCTGGTAGTATGCATAACTAGTTCCATACATAGTTCAAACAGATATGTGTTAATTATCGTACTAACTTTTATAGTTTTGCCAATCGTTATTTCAGAACAACAGAAACAATGAGGATGATACGAGACGAGCTATTTCATTTCATTCTTACTCTCAGAGTCCACAATATGATTGCCAATACGAAGAACGTGTTATGGTAAACAAGCTCCTGCACTTACTAAAAATCCTGGCTCAGACAGAGGAATGCTCAGGTTTCTTAGTACAAGTCGTCTTAGTGACCACGTGCAAGAGGACAGGATTGCAAATGAAGGGTCTAATCATCGAGCTTCAGATTATTAGTGAGTAATGAACTGTTTTATTTGAATTCTTTAGAAAATGAAACTGAAATTTATCTTAACTTAAAGTGAACTAATATATTGTTGGATAAAGTACTTACTCCTTAATGCCTATGACCCAATGTTGGTGATCAAACCATTTTGGTAATTCTGGCTTTGTGCCATCAAGTAACCAATATATATGTACTCTCTTATTCTAGGACTTTACTGTAAAACATTCAAAATTTAGGTTGGCGAAATCTAGCCCTAAAATAGGGGATTCACATGTTAGCACACAGCTTATTGAAACCCTGGGTTATAGAGACCCAGTATATGCTGCAAAAGGCATGTTTATAACAATGCAGAATGAGGATGGCGGGGCTTTAAGTGGTGTACCCCTGACTGCATTGTGCTATGATATGAAAGCATGGTCACTCGTATCAGGAGAGATCAAAGTGGAACAGTAAGTTATCTGCTATCAGATTGTAGGAGCAGGTTACGTTTCAGTTAGACTTGCATTTTTTGATGTATGATCTCTTATGTTGTAGGGAATTTTCAAGCTTAAAGCCGAGTCATATGCCATAGAGAGCAGATTTCTGGCATTACATACATGTTAATTTCTTAAGAGAGATCCAATTATTTAAGATCGGAGATGGGCCAAAAGTGGCAAAGAGATTGCTAGATGCATACTTCGCTTTATTCCTATAATTAATCAAATGAATAAGAAGTTGTTGCTTGATTTCTGTTGCATGTTTCTCGAGACAATGAAGAAATACCTTTGTTAGATGAAGCAACCTTAGATCATCAGAGGCTACTTGATAGGTACAAGGAAAAATTATTATTCGTAAATGTTTCTTATATCTCATGCAGCATGTATACATCTATCTCCCAATTTTGCCACTAATAGTCTATTAGTATCATGACATTTTGAGATTCTATTTCTTTTACATGCTACAATTGTACCAGTTAGTAGAGTCTAAACTTGAACAAATTTGTATTTCATTTCCGAGTTTTGAGCTCTGTTGGATCAATCATCTAGCTTTTTTTTATTTTCTTGTTCAAGTTTATAACAAGGTGAAAAACATGAATTTTTATTAGTGACATGAATTGAGTGAGTTACCATGCTAATTATGTTGTTGACTCATTGTTGGACTTTCTGCTCCCCGAGTGCAGGCCCATACATGCTAGGTGTACCACCTAATCGCGGTCATAAACCTAGTCTTCATCCTACTGCATATCCAATGCCTCGGTCTATTCCACCTTATATCTCGTGGAGTACATGGACCTATGTTGTCACAATTGCTTTTGATTTCGTTGTTTGCACATAAGAAATTCTTATGTTGTCAACAAGAGCAATGCAGCAGGTAACTAAACTTATTATTTGTTTACTTAAGATCAATTATCACCTTATTGTTTGTTTACTTGTATTAAAATTAGGTAGTAGTTTAGAATGTATAAGTCTTTTATCTGGTCCTTGTATAATAAGTGTACACATGACACTTCGTCGACGAGTTTATACTAAAATCTAATGCTAGCAATAATCTTTTTCAATTTTCCCTTATTTGTAGAAAGTGCCAAAAAGGCTAGAATGAAATATGCTTAGAAAGCCATAAGTGCAATTTCCAAATAGGAGTGTAGCTCATATAGTAGAGCGCTCACATTACATGCGAGAGGCACGAGGTTCGATTCCCCACACTTCCTTATTAAAACTGTTGGTCACTATTTTCTTAGTTTGTTGTGTTACTAAATAATACAGAACGCCACACAAACTTAAATTTCATGTGACCATTTGGAAACTATAGTCACACAAACACATATTTGATTGATCTAAACAAGCATACGGTCACACTTCTTAACACTATTAGCCACTTTATGATTCATTGTAGGTGACAAAATAAACCCAAAGTGTAGGATCTTAGTTTTCTAAGGATTAGACAAATTATGGATTATCTATTGATATGGATGAAAATGGAAGAACTTTAGAGAGAGAAAGAAGAGAGAGAAAGGAGAGAGTTAAGAGAAAATGGAAAATGTGATTAATGAATGTGTAAGTGAATCAACAACCCCTCCTAACATGCTAGGAGGGGGGTTTATATAGCCCACCCTACATGTGGGCTATATGGGCTATATTGGATCACGAGCCCAATATCGTTGGAGTGACCGATCCTTTCTAAATACGTAAAAACGTATTTCCAACAATCTCCCCCAAAGGGAGGTCACTCCAAGTTACAATGTCCTAAATAGTCTATAGCTCGTGATCTATGCTAATAATGATGTGACCGAGACTTTCCTTGGAAAAACGTATTTCCAACAATCTCCCCCAAAGGGAGGTCACACCATTTTACAAAATCTTAAATCTAGCATACTATGCTTGAGTCTTCGATCTTGTTCTTGTGAATATGCTGATGAGATCTTTGACTTTAGTCTTGAGCATGTTCTCTTGCCTTGACCTTGTGCATTCATCACTTGTGATATTCGCCTCTTCGTGACTTCATGTTCCACATACTTATACCTTTATAATTCTTGAAAGCTTCAGAGTTTGATACAGCGGAAGACTTGACCTTCAGACTTTCTTGAATTCGTTGAAGTACTGAGTGTATGCAGTATAAGCATGTGGGGACGACTTCTTCTTGGATTCCGCAACGCCACCGTCTTCAAATGCCGCAACATAAGTAGACACGAAAGAAATGGCTTTGAACATTTCATTCTAAATCGGTAGCATTTTACCTCCGGTCGGTGAAGACCGTTGGACGATATTAGATATCGTACCCGTGACGGATAGTTTCAATTAAGTAACTTCCTGACAGGATTTCGCGGGTAAACCCGTTCTCTTTATACGACCGTTCAAAGCTGACTGCAAACATAAAGAGTGAATCATTTGGATAATAATATCCGCATGATTTGAAGCCGTCAATTCATGTTCCTGGAACAAGTGAAATTCAATTAAGAACCGCACCATCGTTGCTTTCCAGTTGTCACTAGCTTGATTCGTATAGAATCTTGCAAGTTACCTACCAAGTGCTGTTTGATGTTAACACTAGAAGGATTTCCACTCGTCACTGTGATCAATAAAGAGTCACTCTGAGTGTTCTGGCAAGATCATATGATAATGCGTAGAGGCCTGGAACGTGTTTAAATTCATTTAAGAATTAAACCACTGTTGCTTTCCAGTTATCACAAGTTTGATTCATAAAGAATCGCACAAGTCACCTACCATGAGCTTTTTGATATTCGCTCAAGAAGGATTTCCATCTTCATTGTAAATACTTTCGTATTACTCGGATGTTCAGGCAAGATCATGAAGATTTTGCGTAGGACTCTTAAGAACTTTCTTACTTTTCACAGTGTGTGAAGAAGCAAGAGATGGGGAAGAAGGAGATTAGGTGTAGAGAGAGAAAGGAAAGGATGGAAAAGTAGAGAGAGAAAGGGATTAGATTAATGATAAAAAAATGTGTGAAATGAATGAATGACCAACCCCCTCCTAACATGCTAGGAGGGGTATATATATAGCCCACCCTACATGTGGGCTATATGGACTATACATCATTAAGTAGACCACGAGCCCATTACATAATTATCGTTGGAGCGACCGATCCTTCATAAATACGTAAAACGTATTTCCAACAATCTCCCCCTAAGGGAGGTCGCTCCAAGTTACAAAGTTCTAAATATTCTATAGCTCGTGATCTATGCTAATAATGATGTGACCGAGACTTTCTTTGGGAAAACACATTTCCAACAATCTCCCCCTAAGGGAGGTCACACCATTTTACAAAATCTTAAACCTAGCATCTATGCTTGAGTCTTCGATCTTGTTCTTGTGAATATGCTTGAAGTGATCTTTGACTTTAGGTCTTGAGCATGTTTCCTTGCCTTGACCTTGTGCATTCATCACTTGTGAAATTTGCCTCTTTGTGACTTCATGTTCCACATACTTATACCTTTAAATTCTTGAAAGCTTCAGAGTTTGGTACAGCGGAAGACTTGACCTTCAGACTTTCTTGAATTTGTTGAAGTACTAAGTGTATGTAGTATAAGCATGTGGTGACGACTTCTTCTGGATTATACACCGCAATGCCACCTTCTTGTTACGCTGCATAAGACAGTTAGCAACAAACCATATGCACGGATGAAATGGCCTTGAACATTTCATTCTAATTCGGTAGCATTTTACCTCCGGTCGGTGAAGACCGTTGGACGATATTAGATATCGTACCCGTGACGGATAGTTTCAATCAAGTAACTTCCTGACAGGATTTCGCGGGTAAACCCGTTCTCTTTACTCGACCGTCCAAAGCTGACTGCGAACGTAAAGAGTGAATCATTTGGATAATATTATCCGCATGATTTGAAGCCGTCAATTCATGTTCCTGGAACAAGTGAAATTCAATTAAGAACCGCACCATCGTTGCTTTCCAGTTGTCACTAGCTTGATTCATAAAGAATCTTGCAAGTTACCTACCAAGTGCTGTTTGATGTTAACACTAGAAGGATTTCCACTCGTCACTGTGATCAATAAAGAGTCACTCTGAGTGTTCTGGCAAGATCATATGATAATGCGTAAAGGCCTGGAACGTGTTTAAATTCATTTAAGAATTAAACCACTGTTGCTTTCCAGTTATCACAAGTTTGATTCATAAAGAATCGCACAAGTCACCTACCATGAGTTTTTTGATATTCGCTCAAGAAGGATTTCCATCTTCATTGTAAATACTTTCGTATTACTCGGATGTTCAGGCAAGATCATGAAGATTTTGCGTAGGACTCTTAAGATCTTTCTTACTTTTCACAGTGTGTGAAGAAGCAAGTAAATATGAAAGTGTGTCCTAATGAGATATTTGATGATCTCAAATGGCTCTAGACTCGATCGTGCATTTTGGATTTTTAGTGATCGGAGGCTGGAGAGGAGTGCCACCTTTTCAATACCAATTTATTCGGAGTGAATAAACCAGTAGATAATGTGTTGATCTCCGTGTGATTAAAACAAATACCTTTTGAGAGATATTTGAGTTAGCTGGGAAGGGTTGTGCATTGCATCACTGGGTCCATGATGTCTTTCTTCAATATCAAGAATCATTAAAAATGATCTCAATAGCATATGAATTGACCCGGTTTCTGCCTAAGGTTGTAAGGAGGGCTTCTTTCTTTACACCCTTTATCTTTACAATTCTTTTTCATTCTTCAACGCCTTCAATGCTTACCAATACGTCATAACTAGCACCTTGTTGTGATTGTTCCAGTGCTAACTTAAGTACTTGGTCGGCATTCAGCTACGTTCACAATCTTTCTCCATCTTACCTAAGGACTACTATTTCTAGCTATGGAATGTCCTTGGGAAGATTCCTCCGGTTCTAGAGAAATCATTGGACTTTAACCTATCCTACCATCCTTATGTCACCACAATCGTCACCGTCGTGAATAGAGATGTTTTGGGTAAGTATATGTCACCATTAAATCCATTTTGATAGTGCAAATCCATTTTGCTCCCCCTTAACATATGCCACGATATCCGAAAACATTTCGCACATGTCGGGATGAGCTAACACGTTAAGTCAAACCATTTATGATTGATCATATCCCATATTAAATCACATTTTCTCCCTCATATTAAAAATATTAACCCAATCGATGTTTTTAATATCAATTGATTTAATAGCATTTTAAGAAAATTTGGGAAGAAAAATGCAAATCCAATTATCTTCATGATTTTAAAAAGCTCCCCCTCAAATTAATGAGGGTGTACTTGAAACGTAAATTAAATACCTTTTAAACACAAGTGTAAGGTATTTATTACGTGCAAAGATCAGATATAATAATGAATTCACAAGATTAGCAATGTACGAGGTTGGACCTGAATAATGGAGAACAGCATATGAAAGAAGCACATGGTTCTTGTTCACGAATGTTGGTCACCTCGTCACGTCCCCGAGAAAATTAATTCCCGTTGTCGAGTCAAAGCTTTCCGGTGAAATGCTTGACTTGATTATGAAAAGCGGGTTGCTATCTGAAATAATAGCAAACCATTTAGAGCATGTTTTAAAAGTTTGAACTTCTGCTCGAACTTTATTTACAACCCCGTGTCATTATTGAATGACATTTCTAGGTTCGTAAATATTATCGATTCCAGAAGACATGCTCGTTTTATCAAAACATTTTTGAACACACAATTTTGAAAGATTTAGAAAAACCTTTTGAGAAATTCTCGAAAAATTGTGTTCAAAGTTTTGAAAAACAATTACTTGAGCTTAAGATTTGGAATATCTTAGGAAGCTCAAGTCCGAGAAGTTGTAAACTTCTCGTTGTTAAGGATAAGTTTATCATCGGCGATAAACTTTCCTTTTATCTGAAGAACGAGTCCTAAGCTGACATTTACTTAGAAGTCGTGTTCATGAGCTTGAAAACTTTGACTGTTTTAACGGAAAGCTCATGACCGAGAAAGGTTAATTTCTCGTTATGAGGAAAAGTTCTCTTATTTAAAAGATACACTTTCCTTTCTGAGCTTAAAACTTCGAATGTTTTAAGACAAGCTCATGACCGAGAAAATTGAATTTCTCGTTATGAGGATAAGTTTATCATTAATGATAAACTTTCCTTTATTTGAAGTACGGGTCATTGTCTGACATTTAACGATGAGCCATATACACGAGCTTAAAACCTTTGAATGGTTTTAATGTAAGCTCGTGTCCGAGAAAATTTTAATTTCTCGTTGTAAGGATAAGTTTATCATCGGCGATAAACTTTCCTGCCTTTGAAGCACGGGTTACCATCTGATATTTAATGATAAGCCTTAATGCATGAGCTTAAAAAACTTGGAATGTTTTTTATATAAGCTCATGCCCGAGAAAAATGAATTTCTCGTTTTTAGGATAAGTTTATCATCGGCGATAAACTTTCCTTTCTTTGATGATCGAGTTATAGTCTGTGATGTGACTATAAGTCCTTGTTTACAGCTTAACCATGAATCCCCTGAGACATTTGTTTCACTGATATCTGCTTCTTCAGCAACCAAACTCTAAGAGTGTCCTTAGTTGAACGGTACACAACGATTGGACCGCTTCGTTCTTTTGGAACATCAACTTTGGTACCTGCAATCTTATTAGGAATTTGCTTGCTTTGACATGGGTTAGCGATATCAATTATAGAAGCACGTGGGGGTTCACAGTTGGCTTTACTTGTGTCAGAGGTGGCCTGAAGAGATGATTCACTTGTCTTAGTTGGCAATCGTTTCCTTTTATAGAAAATCTTAAGTTCAGGCTTAAGTGATGTATCATCCTTTGCAATTTCCTCCCTAGTAGTCTTTGTAGAATCAGAGACTATCCTAGTTAAAGGGCACTCGTTTCCTACAAGAGTAAAAGTTCTACCAGTGGGGCGCCAAACTTTACCAAAGGGTTTGATTTTAGCTATCCACTGGGACTTAATTCTAGCACGGGAGTTCACCTCATCAAGTAATTTCTTGACACAAGCATCATGATTTGCCGTAAAGACACATTTTCTATATGTTTTACAAGTAGCATATTTAATGTCTGAATAATTCCTAGATGATTGATCGACGCTCCTAGAAGATGGAATGCTATGGTTAGCAGTGTTGGGTAATCTAGAAGGCATCTGACTAGGTTGGACATTGCTATCTCTTACATGTGTCTTTTGAATAGCTTCCCTTTGACCAGATTTGTGGCAAACGTCATTTGAACTAGTTCTAGACGTGGTCTTGGTATTTTTAGGGAAACTAGAGGCAATCATATGATTTGGTCTTGCTAAAGCTGGAGTGATCACATTGGGCCTAGTTGCTGGAGTGACTGGTCTAATAAGATGAACCAAATCAACTTGGGAGGCAAACCGCGGTCTCGAGGATTGTGGTCGCTCGGATCTAAATGCAGTAGGTTGTCTGACAATCGGTTGTCTGACGAACTGATTTGTAGGCGGTTTCCCCAAGATTGATGGTTTTTCAAGCTTAGTGTCCACACCAGGTCCTTTACTTTTCCTTAACTCGTTTTTCAACGCAGCTATAGCAAAAACCTTTTCCTGTACTTGAGCCTTTAATGTTTCATTTTCTTTGAGCACGTTATCTTGGGATGCCAACTTAGATTCAAGCAGTTGAATTTGTTTCAAAAGATTATCCTTTTCAGCTTTAGAATCTAAAACAGTTTGATCCAATTTTCTTTCAAGAACAACGTTTGATTTTTCAAGTTTTTCAAAGTATGTTTCAAATTTGACCGTTTTCTTAGAAAATTCAAGTTTGGCATCCTCAAGATCTTTTGATTGTTGAGCTACAATTGTTTCGAGCTCTCTAATCTTGAAATCAGAAGCAATCAATGAAGCAGTTATAGGATAATTATCATGATATTTAGCATTCTGAACAATCTCTCCCCCATTATGACTTACATCGGATGAATCAGAAGTGGTATTGCTATCACTCGTTTCCATCCCATGTTTGTCATAATTAGGTTCAGAATTCTCAAGATGCGGCATATCATCAGCATATACATCATAAACCACATTACATTGTACCATGTGTGCAGGCTCTGCGTCATAAATGGGTAAGATGTCATCAAGAGAAATCTCGTGAACATTCCCTGACGTACCACTGGTATCATGTTGTTCTCCTGATTCTGTGCTCTTGCCATCGTTAGGCTCCAAGTTGTCAACCGTATGACCAGTTTCCTCTTGCATCGAAGAGTCTTGCACTCCATTATCATACCCTTGCTGAAGTCGAGATCTTTCATAAATTGAAGACGAGACCGATGACATGAGTTTCAAAATCGTATCACGGAAAACTCGAAGCTCGGTATGTGTATCTCGAAGAAATGATTGGCAAATCACTGAGCTTTCAGGCTTGATGATATTGAATTGGAGGAAAGGCGTGAGTTGTGTCACAAGAGCCTTATAAGCAAGTGACGATGCAGATTGAGTAAAGTTGTCACGGTTGAGTTGCTCGGCGAGTTCGGTCAAAGTGGTGAACATTGAGTCGATGAATACATGACGATCTTGTCCAAAGATTGTCACAAATTCGCTCCCTCCTTGAATCCCCGAAAGAGTGACAAGATGAGACTGGAGTAGTTGAAAGGAGGTGATGCCACTTTTCGTAACTTCGTTTTGCCTTAAATACAACTCTCCCTTGTGAAATCTCGAATGCAACGAATCCATTGTAGATTTGATGAAAATTGAAGGAAAAATTCTTGATCTCGTCAAATAAATCTTGTCACGTCTTTTTGTCTCACCACTTTTATCACTATGTCACGTTTAGAACTCGACAACACGACCGATGACACGTATCGTTTAAGAGAAATCTTATTCAAAATATATCCGAAATTTCAACCAAACTGAAACTAGTCTAAATTTTAACCGAACATAACCGACCCAAACTTGTCTAAATCTAATTATCAAGATTATCAAATTTAATATCTAAAATAACAATTAATAGCTAAAATAAAACTTTTTCCAAAATAAAAAATAAAATAACGAAAATTTACTCAACTTGAAAAGTTTCTAAAATATATAAAAAATAAGAAAAGAAAAACTGATTTGTGAAAAAAATACTAATATTTAAAGAAAATCTGATATTGTTGATTTGAAAAAAAAAAATCGGATAATTATAAAAAAAACGTTTTCTTGAAAAAATCGAATATATTTAATGAGTTTTTTAAAATTTCGTCAACTTAAAAAATTACTTAAAATAATAATAAAAACTTCTTGTTTAGACCGCCCTACTACACGTGGCCCAAAAAAAAATAACCCCACCGCCCACGCCTTGTTTACTCCGCCCAAGTAAATATCTAAACCTAAATTTACTCTCTCTCTCTCCTAAACACACACACACAAACCGGCTCCTCCAACTCTCTTCCAACTCTCTCTCTTCTCAATAACAAAACACACAAACCTAATCTATCTATTTCTTCTCACAAAAAATCTGATCTTTATGGCATCAAGATTCTTTTAATGAAGGTCGCGGGTAGGTTTTCTTGTTTTTGTTTTAAAGTTGGTTTGAGTCTCTCTCTTCATCTGTGAGTCCTTCTTGTCAATTGATCGAGTTTTTGTTTTGATTTAGAGTCTAAAACGTTTTGGTGTCAGTCGAGAGGTGAGGGAGTGATGATGTGAGATGGTGTTTGGTTGTGTTTGTGGAGTCCGAGAGTTGGATCGAGTCTGACGAGAGATGTGGGTTAGGGTGGAGGGTGTTGTGTGTGATTTGTAACGAGGGGGGTTTTTTTTTTGGTTGGGTTAACAGAGTCGAGAGATTGTTTTTAGGTGTGAGATGTGTCAAGATTCGAGAGTATGGGTTAGGGTTGTGAGAGACGAGAGGTTTCTGTTTTGGTTTGTGATAGAGAGTCTGTAATGTTTGGGTTGATGTGGGTAAAAGACAGATGAGGGTGTGGGTGTTTGAGTGGTGTTTTTGTTCTGAGGTCTTGGGTGTGTGAGAGAGTTGTGAGGTGTGTGGGGACGAGAGGGTGAGTTGGTGTCAGTCGAGAGGTGTTTGTGACGAGAGTTGTGACGAGAGGGTGAGTTTTGTGTGTTCGAGAGTCGAGAAACGAGGGTTTGAGGGTATGAGGGAGGGTTGCGAGATCGAGTCGGGTGGGTAATACGAGTCAGTTGTTGAGTCTGTGTTGTTTTGGTTAAGTCTAAAGGTTTTGAGAGAGTGTTAAGTGTGTCGAGGGAGTCAAATGAGAGTCCTATTCGGAATTTTCCCTATTCGGAACTTTCCCTATTCGGAACTTTCCCTATTCGGAACTTTCCCTATTCGGAACTTTCCCTATTCGGAACTTTGGCTATTCGGAACTTTGTCTATGCGGAACTTTGTCTATGCGGAACTTTGTGTCATGCGGAACTTTGTGTCATGCGGAACTTGTTGTCATGCGGAATTTTTTGTCATGCGGAAAGTGTTGTCTATTCGGAAGTTTTTCCTATGCTGAAAAAAATGGTCTATTCGGAAGTTTTTCCTATGCTGAAAAAAAATGGTCTATTCGGAAGTTTTTTTTTTTTTTTTTTTGAAAGATGAAAGCACTGGAACAGAAACTCAAAAAAATGATAGAACGGATGGACTCATGGACTGTTTGACAATTTTTGGACTATTTTGGACAATGTTTGGACAGGATTGGACTCATGGACAGATATGAAAAACAAATGAAAAGATGACGGATGTGGACTGATAAACGGATCTAAAAAAAATTTGATTAAAAAAAATAACTGAGTAAAAATGATTAAAGAAAGAGACTGATTAAAAAAAATGAAAAGATGAACAGATTATTAAAAAAATGATAATAAAAACTGATTGTAAAAAAAACTTACGTAAAAAAATAAAACTGATAAAAAAAATAAAAAATTGATAAAATTGATAGAAAAATGGATAACTTTATTAAAAAAAAATGATAAGATTTATAAAAATTGATAAAAAAAAAATTTATCGAATGATGAAAAAATTGATAAAAAATTAGAAAAGAAAGGATTTTTACCACCAAATCAAAAGATAAAAAGATGCAAATCCTAAGATTCAACCATGGCTCTTGATACCAATTGTAGGATCTTAGTTTTCTAAGGATTAGACAAATTATGGATTATCTATTGATATGGATGAAAATGGAAGAACTTTAGAGAGAGAAAGAAGAGAGAGAAAGGAGAGAGTTAAGAGAAAATGGAAAATGTGATTAATGAATGTGTAAGTGAATCAACAACCCCTCCTAACATGCTAGGAGGGGGGTTTATATAGCCCACCCTACATGTGGGCTATATGGGCTATATTGGATCACGAGCCCAATATCGTTGGAGTGACCGATCCTTTCTAAATACGTAAAAACGTATTTCCAACACAAAGCCAATGGTATATGTGACTAAACATTATAAAACGTCACATAATCATAAACTGTATATGGCTATATGATATCAATAGTCATACAAAACACACATTTGATTGAACTAGACAAGCATACGGCCATACATTTTAACACTATTAGCCACTTTAAGATTCATTGTAGGTGACGAAATTCCCCCAAAATACGCGCTATATGTGACTAAACATAATAAAACGTCACATAATCTTAAACATCATGTGGCTATTGGATAATAATAGTCACACAAAATACACATTCATTTGACTTTCAACAACATATAAAAAAATTTAAGCCACTTTTGTGTGACTAAACATTACACAACGTCACACAATCATAAACTTCATGTGGCTGTTGGATAACAATAGTCACATAAAACACACATTCACTTAATTTTAACAAGCATATGGTAACTTTTATTAGCACTTTAAGCCACTTTTGATTAAATTCTTTGTGACAAACTCTAAAAGAAAGATATAACATAGGTGACTAAATCATCTGAAATGCCACATTTTTATATACTTGTGTGGTCAAAAGACATGGAATAGTCACATAAAATACACATTTACTTGAATAACTCATTTTACATGTCACATATATCATCTATTTATGTGACAAAAGTACAAACAATAGTTACTTTTAAAAAACATCCTAGTGAGTATAAAGTATTTACAGTCACACATACTGATTAATCCAACAAAACTTCTGCCAAATTTGTCACACATAACCGGCTTCTGGTCACTCGTTTTTGCACAATAGGCCACTAATTCACGGCGACACCATAGGGAACTCTATAGTGGTGCGACTTATAGTCACAAGGGCCCTAAGAAAACGTGTGTGGCGAAAGACATATAGTCACACATTTCAAGGGTGACATATACATTTTTTGTACTAGTGAAATGACAAGAGATAGGAATTTGAAACCTAGTCAGAAGTCTGTTAGATTACCCAACACTGCTAACCGTAGCATGTCATATCCGAGGAGCTTCATTCAATAATCTAGGAATTCTAGATCTTACTCGAACTTAAACATGATACATGTAAAACATGTAGAAAGTGTGTCTTTAATGCAAATCATGATTCTTGTATCCATAAATTCCTTAATGAGGTGAACTCCCGTACTAGAGTTAAATCCCAGTGGTTAGCTAGAATCAGACCCATTGGTAAAGTTTGGTGCCCCACTGGTAGAACTTTTACTCTTGTAGGAAACGAGTGCCCTTTAACTAGGATAGTCTCCATTAATACGAAGACCAATAGGGAGGAAAATCAAAAGGATGATCAATCACTTAAGCCTAGTGATCCATCTCCTCAAGTCGCCTCTGGCACAAGAAAAGACAACTGTGAACCCCCACATGCTTCTAAAATAGATATCACTAACCTATATAAAGGCATACAAACATCAAATGAGAATGGATGTACCAAATTTAAGGTTCACCATGAACAAAGTGGTACAATCGTTGTATACCATTCAACTAAGGACACTCTCAGAGTTTGGTTACTGAAGAAGCATATATCAGAGAAAAAAAGTGTCTCAAGGGATTTGTAGTTAAGCTTTCAATATGGCGTATAGTCAAATCACAGATTATGCCCTAGACTTCAATGAAAGGGAAGTTTATCTCGTCAACGATAACTTACCCTCAAAACGAGAAATTAAATTTTCTCGAACACGAGCTAAAACTAAAACTATTCAAAATCTTTAACCTCGTGTAAATGGCTCGTCGTTAAATGACAGACGATGACCCGATCTTCTAAAAAAGGAAATTTTATCGCCGATGATAACTTATCCTAACAACGAGAAATTTATTTTTCGCGGGCATGAGCTTATATTAAAAACATTCGAAGTTTTTAAGCTTATGCACAATGACTTACAGTTATATACCAAACTGTAACTCAGACTTCAATTTTAGGAAAGCTTATCTTTTATGATAACATATCCTCATAACGAGGAATTAATTTTTCTTGGTCATGAGCTTGTATTAAAACATTCCAAGTTTTAAGCTCATAAAGGAAAGTGTATCTTTTAAATAAGAGAACTTTTCCTCATAACGAGAAATTCATCTTTCTCAGACATGAGCTTTACGTTAAAGCATACAAAAGTTTTAAGCTCATGAAAACGACTTCTAAGTAAATGTCATCTTAGAACTCGTTCTTCAGTTAAAAGGAAAGTGTATCTTTAATGATAACTTATCCTCAAAACAGGAAGCTTACAACTTCTCGGACTTGAGATCGTTTAGTAAGATATTTAAAATCTTAAGCCCAGGTAATTGGTTTTTTAAAACGTTGAACACAATTTTTCAAGAATTTTTCAAAATGTTTTTCTAAATCTTTCAAAATTGTGTGTTCAACAATGTTTGATAAAAAGAGCATGTCTTCATCGATAATATTTACGATCCTAGAAATGTCGTTCAATAATGACATGGGGTTCTAAATAAAGTTCTAGCAAAAGTTTAAATGATTTAAAACATGCTCAATATGGATTTCTATTATTTCCTATAATAACCTGCTTTTCATATTCAAGTCAAGCATTTCACCAGAAAGCGTTAACTCAACAACGGGAATCAATTTTCTCGGGAATGGTTTAATTTATAACCATGTAAGGGATTGTGTTTACGTAATAACACAATCTAACACGAATATATGTACGCTTCAGTGCATTTATTTTTTAAAACGAGAGAAATCTTGTTTTTATCAAGTTATCATCTCCACAAACCGTAGCAATTTACAATTGGTATCTACATACTCGATGATGCGACTACTCAAATGACGACTACACCTCTTTCGATAGAACACGGGTCAACAAATGAGGGGGAGCAATTGTCACGCATTTATATTCTTTGATGCCGATTCATTGTGCAATGTCGGTGCTACCAATTAGTGTCAAGACAAAGTATTCATCTTTCAATTGACATCAAGACGAAAGTCCCAAGTTCACAAATTAGTATCAAGACAACGATATCAATCGTACACGTGGTATCAAGAGATAACTTCAGACGGGACAAGGGGGACCAACATTCGCCAACAAGAACCACGCGATTCTATCGTATGATGTTCTCATCATTCCAATCAAACCTCGTAAATTACTAATCTTGTATCATATATGTTCTTTGCACGTGATAAATACCTTACACTTGTGTTTAAAAGGTATTTAATTTATGTTTCAAGTACACCCTCATTAATTTGAGGGGGAGCTTGTGAAAATCTTGAAGATAATTGATTTGCATTTTTCTTCCCAAATTTTCTTAAAACTTCATTAAATCAATTGATATTAAAAGATTTAATATGAGAAACGGCTTATCACAAATGGTTTGACTTAATGTGCTGGCTCATCCTAACATATGCGAAATGCTTTCAAACATGGGGCATATGTTAAGGGGATGAAAATGGATTTTTATTTCAAAATGGATTTCATGGTGACGTATACTTACCCAAAAACCATTTATTTCATGACGGTGACAATTGTGGTGACATAAGGATTGTAGGATAGGTTAAGTCTAATGATTCTTCCAAACCTGGAGGGATCTTCCCAAGGACATTCCATAGCTAGAAATAGTAGTCCTTAGGAAAGATGTAAAAAGATTATGAACGTAGCTGAATGCCGACCAAGTACTTAAGTTAGCATTGGAACAATCACAACAAGGTGCTAGTTATGACGTATTGGTAAGCATTGAAGGGTTTGAATAATGAAAAATAATTGTAAAGATAAAGGGTCTAAAGATAGAAGCCCTCCTTACAATTTAGGCTGAAACCGGGTCAACACATATGCTATTGAGATCACTTTTAATGATGCTCGATATTGAAGATAGACATCATGGACCCAGTGATGCAATGCATAACCCATCCCAGCTAACTCAGATATCTCTCAAAAGGTATTTGTTTTAATCACACGGAGAAAACACATTATCTATCGATTTATTCACTCCGAATATATTGATATTTAAATGGTGGCACTCCTTTCTAGCCTCCGATCACTATAAAATCCAAAATGCACGATCGAGTCTAGAGCCATTTGAGATCATCAAATATCTCATTAGGACATATTTTCCATAATTCCTTGCTTTTTCGCACACTGTGAAAAGTAAGAAAGATCTTAAGAGTCCTAAGCAAAATCTTCATGATCTTGCTTGAACATCTGAGTAATACAAAAGTATTTACAATGAAGATGTAAATCCTTCTTGAGCAAACATTATAAAGCTTATGTTAGGTGACTTGTGTGATTCTTTATGAATCAAACTTGTGATAACTGAAAAGCAACAGTGGTTTAATTCTTAACTGAATCTAAACACGTTCCAAGCCTCTACGTAATATATTAGTGATCTTGCTAGAACACTCAGAGTGACAATCATAAGTGTTTACAGTGATGAGTGGAAATCCTTCTAGTGTTAACATCAAACAGCACTTGGTAGGTAACTTGAAAGATTCTATACGAATCATGCTCGTGACAACTAGAAAGCCACAATGGTGTAGTTCTTAAATAATTTCACTTGTTCCAGGTATATGGCTTCAATCATGCGGATAATTTCATCCAAATGATTCACTCTTTACGTTCGCATTCAGCTTTGGACGGTCGAGTAAAGATAACGGGTTACCCGTGAAATATTCTCAAGGAGGTTCTTAAATGAAACTGCCTGCCACAAGTACGATATTTAATATCGTCCAACGGTCTTCACCGACCGGAGCTAAAAAGATACCTAATTAGGTTGAAATGTTCAAATCCATTTCATCCGTGTATATGTTTTGATGCTAACTTGCTTATGTAGCGTAACAAGACAGTGGCATTACGGTGTCCGAAAAGAAGTTGTCCCACATGCTTATACTTTCTGCAGTTAATACTTCAACAAATTCAAGAAAGTATAAAATTCAAGTCTTCCACTGTATCAAACTTTGAAGCTTTCAAGAATTTATAAAGGTATAAGTATGTGGAACAGGAAGTCACGAGGAGGCGAATATCACAAGTGAGGAATGCACAAGGTCAAGGCAAGGAAACATGCTCACAACTAAATTCAAAGATCACTTCAGCGAATTTACAAGAATAAGATCGAAGACTCAAGCATAGTATGCTAGGTTTAAGATTTTGTAAAATGGTGTGGCCTCCTTTAGGGGGAGATTGTTGGAATTACGAAATTCCAAATAAAGTCTCGGTCACATCATAGTTAGCATAATTAGCTAAAGATCACGAGCTATAGACTATTTAGGACTTTGTCTCTTGGATCGACCTCCCTTAGGGGAGATTGTTGGAAATACGTTTTTACGTATTTAGAAAAGATCGGTCACTCCAACAAGATACATGTAGTATGGGCTCGTGATCTAGTAATGTAACAATATAACCCATAAAGCCCACATATAGGGTGGCTATATATACCCCTCCTAGCATGTTAGGAGGGGTTAGTTCTCACATTTCATAATCTAATATTAAATTTTCTTTTTATTCTCTCCAACCTCTCTCTACTTTCTCTCTCTAGTTATTCATCTATCTATCTCTCTTGTAATCATTCTAAGGTTACGATAGGTCAAGGATTACGTACACCTACAACAGTACGCAATCATGAACGAAATCATGTACAAAAAATCACTTCTTAAACCATGGTGATGATGCATTGGGCCAAAACAAGCCAAATATATCATACAAGAAATCCACGAAGGATTATGTAGCATGCACACAAGACCTAGATCCGTAATAGCAAAATCCATACGAGCCGGAGACTACTCACCAACGATGCATGAAGAAGCCAAAGAAATAATAGATAGATGCCAAAGTTGTCAAGTACACTATCCAGTCCCAAAGTACCCCCAACAAAACCTCACACCAATAGCTTCACGATGGACATTCCACAAATGGAGAATAGACGTAGCCGGACCCTTCCCGGAGGGACGAGGCAAAGTCAAATATTTAATTGTTCCAATAGACTACTTCACCAAATGGATAGAAGCGAAACCAATAGTAAAAATAACAGGAGCACAGATAAAAAATTTTGAATGGGAAAACATCGTGTGCAGATTCGGTTTACCAGGAGAAATCATCTCCGACAACAAAAAACAATTCCGAGACAACCCATTTAAAGATTGGTGTCAAGAGAAAGGCATCACACACCACTTTGCCTCCATCAAACATCTACAACTGAATGGAATTAATGAAAGAGCAAATAGAAGTTTGGGAGAAGGAATAAAGTGAATACTAGAAGGAAGCAAAAACTGGGTGGAAGAAAACCCACACGTCCTATGGGTCGCATAGAACAATGCTAAAAAAAGCAACGGAGAAAACCCATTCCCCCTCACATACGGTACATAAGTTGTAATACCGGCAGAGATAGGAATCCCAACACTCCGCATAGCGGAAGTTAGTGAGTCTACGCACGAAGAAAAGCTCTGGCTAAACCTCGACCTCCTAGAGGGAAAAAAGAATACAAGTTGCGCTCGAAGAGGGAAGAAGCAAAACAAAGATGAAAAAAATACTACAACTCAAGAGTTTGTAGCAAAACATTCCAACCAGGAGAATTTGTTTACAGAAGCAACGACGTAAGCCATGTTGAAGACATAGGTAAGCTGGGCCCAAAATGGAAGGATCATATGAAGATATAGAAAACTTCATAAACGGAGCATACAAACTCAGAGATAAAGATGGAAACATACTGCAACGGACCTGGAATATCCTCAACTTAAAGAAGTGCTACATCTAGATCCTTACCTATTTTTAAGAAACACTAGTAAGTATAAGACCTCACATGTAAGTCATGAATGAACTCTCAACCGCTGACATGAAGGAAACCTTTCCTTTAAAAATTAATATGTAATCAACCTCTATTAATTTCATAAAAATATGGAGACTAGCTACCCCCACACATTTGTCTCTTTCAGACAATCAATATCTATTAATCACTTGTCTAAATTTTTAACATAGTAAGACATGTACACATAATATTATATCCGTGATAAAAAATAATAATTGAGTAATCCACGTGAAAAACTCAAACAAACACATAAGAGGCATTGCAAGCCCAATGCTAGAGGGCTACCCCCACAGAAAAACTATCTCCGTGATAAAAGAGGACACCAAGCAGAGATCCCAAAAGAGTACGTAAGAGGCATTGCAAGCCCAGTACTAGGGGCTTTCCCTTGCAGCAATAAGACTATCAATCAAAACACAAACATTTACAAAGATAGCATACATACATTTAAAATGTACAAAGCCACACCCGTTAAGCAGTGTGCAAAAAATAAAGGTAAACAAGAACCCTTACAAATATACAAGCCGCACCACCAAGAAGTGCGCAAAATAAGGGCTACCAAAGTTCCCATTTTAAAGACACGTAAAAACCACATATTCCAGGATAACCAAAAGGGTATACAAGTTGTACCCACCGAGAAGCGCGCAAAGATGAAGTCTAAACAAACTTCTTAACAAACTAAAATGAAAGCCATACACGGTCAAAGCTGATTTCAAAAATATGGGCCAATATGTACAACAAAAAAGGGTCCCTCTCAGCATAATAGCTAACAAGAGAAGGTCAACTCTCAGAAACAACCCCTAGGAGGGAAACAACCAACATCTCGAAAAGCACCAGCATCATCTTCGGAAAGAAAGGACACAACAGACGAAGATGAATAAGCGACACAAGCAAGATGATGATTAACAAAGCCAAAAAAATCCTAAATCATGCACACGAGCACAAGAAACACCAAGCTCACCAGAGAAGCTCAAAACACCATCTTCAAGAAAAGCATTCATCCCTTACAAATCTGAAGTCGCAGATGCTCCCACCGGATCCAACAAACAACTCTTTGTCTCTCCAAAGCAAAATGGCCTAAAACTCGATGTATAGACAGAACTTGAACCAAGAAACTGATCAGGTAAAAAGGGAGAAAGCACACGCACAGGAGAATGCAAATCAATCCCAAAGTCAGGATCTAGAAGGCACAGGTCATCCAGCGGACCAACATTAGGGGAAAAGGGAGCAGACGTAAAATTAGCAGAAGAAGCAAGCATAACACCTACGCAAGAAAACAACAAAAGTCAGCAACAAGAGAGAACACTAGTACAAAAAAAGACAAAGACCACGTACCACCACTGATCTTAGCAAATGTAGTGGGAGAAGCAGTAACCGGACCAGTTCCCACACAAATACCAACCATGTTCCTTCGGAATCTCTTCCTACCCTTCCTAACAAGGAGCGATAAGCTGACAACTGAACCCGGAACCAAATCCAGTGGATCAACAAAACCCTCTAAATGAGCATTCATATCACGAGTACACTCAGAAGAGGAATTTGACCAGCTTCTAAACGTTTAGCATGAAACATCACCTTATGAGGATTCACAGAGGCTGTGACAACAAAAAGATAAATATTTGTAAACAAAAGAAAAAGAATATAACACATGTATAGACCTGCATGCAACAACGTAAAAAAATTCAAGTACCTTTTCCATGAGAGTCAACAAAAACAGGATAAAAATCCCTCCAAAGTGAATGATAACGACTAATACCAACAGCACATAAAAAGGCTTTAGAGTTCTTAGTAGGCGCAACGCGATGGTGTAAGAGATACTTCACCTGATCCATAAGGAAATCATAATGCATCAGAGGCATGGGATTCTTCATGAATGGCCTACCTGACTAATACATGGGACATGGGATGACTGATGAATTAATAAAGAAAAAAGATTTGACCAATGCACCGGAGGACGAATGTTTTCAGTAAGAACAAGATAAGAAGAACGTCGACAAAACGAAATCCATCCATTCTTAAGCGTGTTTATATAGATCACACGAAACAAACCAACAGTTGGAGTAATATTCCCAACACGAAATCAATTTCAGAATGAGCAATCTTTACGGCAGGCATAGGATTCAAGTGGGAAATATGAACGCGAAAATTCTTCAAAACGTCAAGAAAGAAGCAGGAAAAAAGGATGCGATAAGAAGCAAAGTCAAAAAAATTGGTATAAACAGCAACCTGCCCAGGAGGGGCATCACGAACACTTGCACTTGGACCAGCTAAAGTAGGATGAACACATGAAGGAATGTGATACTTCGTACAAAACTCATATAAATGATGTTGAGTAAGTGTAACGACCCAATTTGACAAGAATGTCATTATGTCATAATCATGACGTGTCATCAAAACATAATAAAGGCATCAAGTCATAAAGACATAAAAGACCATCAGGAAAACTAGAATCAAACATCGGCTCCAAACATAAACTCAACATGAATAAAAGTAAAGGAAGTCTAAAGGACAAAACATGCGTCCAACAAAGCATAAGTATTAAAGTGCATAAAGGAAAGGAATTTATGGGTAGTCCTCATCCTAAGCACTCACTCTCAATTCCCAACTCCCGTCCTTAGGTACCTGCCGTCTGAGACATGAAAAGAAAATATGGCTAAGCAATACGCTAAGTGAACAGATATACAGACATGATAAGAATACATGTAACGTGAATAACGAATATGAAAGAAACAGAAATAACGTGCATGTCCTGAGTAAACCTGGGAGATAATCTATGAAGCATGAAGGATAACTGAAATGTCATGAGTTGTACAAGTAATATAAGTAAGTACCCACAAGCTAATATAGTTCATAACATGTCATGCATAATAATATCATCAACATGTGCATGAATAAATAGAGGGGTTGCATCATCATGCAATAGAGGGGTAACCTCTATTAATAGTAACATGGGTGGAGGGATCAACTCCAATTTGATGGGAAGTAGAGCACACACCAAACCAATCACCCTGTACAAGTAAACATTGTAGGATGCACCCATACGCTAAATAATAATAATAATGGCCAACTGATAAATATAACAAGTAACATGAATGGACGCCGCGAGAAATCACTCTCGTCGCGGAAGAGTCATGACACAGGTGCCTCATATATTATGGTTATGGTACCTCCATAACTAGGTGGTAAATCTGTTGATTCCAAACTTAGATCGATTTAGCTTGTGTAAACGAGATTAGATCAAGTTATACACGTAGAGAAACTTTGTTTATGTATGAAACAATTTAAGTGTTATGCGGAATTAACACTTAAACAAGAACACAAACAGATGTAAAACAAAACAAACTTTTACTTGATTGATAATAACGGACTTGCTTACAATGAAAGTGTTTAACGTATGAAAACTTATATGAAACATAACCTAAAGGTCTTCTTTTATAGACACAAGAAGCCTTGTACAAGAGTCTACGTATCAACTATTCTAGGTAAAGATAATTATAGAAAATACAATGTTGATCCTATCTTTACTATAAATAAACTAGAAACATAATACGCGTAGACCATATCTTTCTATCAGTGCTTGTCTTCAACCTATCAACGCTTGACTTCTTCCTGTCAACGCTTGATCAGTCAGCGTTTGTTTTCTTCTTATCAACGCTTGTTTTCCTCTTGTCAGCGCTCAAGTAGACTGGCTACATTTTATTCCCAACAATCCTCCCCTAAACTTGATATGTACTCTAGTAATCAAGTTTCTGAATAAAAATTAAGAAGTAGGAGAAATCTTACAAATCTTATCATATTGGTAATAAACATGCCTAATCAAATCTTTGGCCACGTTACTTGAATAGTCAATCTCCAGCTGTGTTGTCTTCATCTTTTCCAAAACTTCTTTGGACATGGGATACTGACCATCTACAAGAAGATACTCAGCAAACTTTGTAGAGCTCAAATAATACACACCAGCAGCTGAATACAAACGCCATTGAAGACCACTGATATCATCCTCAAGATCCTTCCAAACAGTAGGATCTTCTTCTTTTGGTCCACACATTCTCTTGAATGTTGACCAAAGTTTTATTCCACTGACTGAAGTAGGAGCTTCAGTCTCATACTTTGCCTCCAACAACCTCCAAAGGTCTACCAAGTCTTCTCTATCCATACATACAAAGAGAGATACAAGAGTAGTAAACGTGTGTACCTCTTTCCCATACCTGCCAATCTTCCAAAACCCACTTGAATCTTCTTCGTAGCTTATGATAGGGTTTCTGGCATCAAGAGGTAACACTTGTACCATATTTGAAGCTTCCATGGGTGAGAGCTTGATGCTCCTTCTAAGAACAACTTTACTGGGAACCATTTTATTTGGATCTTTAGGAAACTCAAATGGAACTCCCTTCTTCAAAGGCCTTGGAACAATCATTGCCTTCTGTATCTCCATCTCTTCTACAAGTTCTTCTTTCCTTTCATCTGAAAGAAGCCTTAGAGTGTTTATTTCCTGCACTTTTGCCCAAATGGGATAAGCCTTGTACTCCAATTATAAAAAAGATAATCCCTGCAATTTCTTGAAGGTCCATCCAGTTCCATGACATCTGAGTAGCATGTAATAAAGCTCTCTTCTATCCCTCTTCAGCAGTGAGAAAACATTGCTAGCCTTGTGTTTCAGAATTACCTTGCAGTCACTTTGAACTCTTAGAAGAATCTCCAAACCCCAAATCTGGTCTGAAATTGTCAAATCTAGATTCTCCATAATCCTATTCTCCCAAGCATGGTACATCTGAACAACTTCTGGCATATTAAAGTTTACTTGCAATTTCAACTCTCTAAGCTTCTCCCTTGCCAAGCCATCACCATATTCAAGTCTTTCTGGTTGTTTTATTATCATCACATTTGAATCTGAACTTTCTTCATGACTTCCTTCTTGTTCCTCAGAAGTGACAACAAATGATGATTCACCAACCTTCTTCATCTCTTGTTCCACAAGTTGTGCAACCAACCTTGAATCAAACTCTACTTGTGCTGCATCCTTTGGAACTTCTACTTCTACCATGATTCCTTTACCCTTATCTAATGGATCAATGATGGGTAAAGATGATGGTAATAACTATAAAGACACGTCTTTGATGATAGCTGATGACTGGAATACATCAACCATATCTGCAGGTCTGTCAACGCTCAAATTCCTTGTGTCAGCGCCCAAATTACTCTTGTCAGCGCTTGGTGTGTCAGTGTTCAAATTTTGCTTGTCAACGCCCAACTTACTTGTCTCAGCGTCTCTTGTAAATTGCTCCAACATAGCTGTAAAAGACAAGTTTAAATTTGTAGGAGTTACCAGAGACGTATCAAAACCTGGTTGCTTCTTCAATGCAGTAAGAGCTTCAGCAACACCCAAAGATTCTCCATCATGTGAGCCTTTATCACTCACATTAATCTGCTCATCCTCTCCTTTGGAAGATTCCTCCATCCCACGCCTAGTGCTAGCATTATCCAAAATGATAATCCTCTCCCTCAATTGCTTGAGTTCAAGGCCTTGTGTACTAACTGTTTGTACCAGGTCTGCATTTTGCTTTTGCAAGCTAATGCAGACAGCCGTCATATCCATCAATGTGTATGGTTCCAATCTGCCCTCCTCAAAAATGGGTATTTGTCCTCCCAAGTGAGAGTCATGGGGCATGGATGAGGTCTTAAAGATGATAGGACTGTCTTGGCCTGCATCTAAGCCAGAACCAATAGTCCCAGCCTCATCCATAGCACCAACCATACTCGTGGTGGTGGTTCTCTCTTCTAGATGGCTAGGACCACTAGAGGAGAACACTCCTATAGTCCTTGGGTGTTTTTTCAACCTATATTGAGGTGGGGTAGAAGATGATGTGGATTGGGTGGATGTGGGAAGGTTAAGGGGTGTTTGGTTCTGTGAAGGAAAGGTGTCAACGTCTGGATTACTTGTGTCAACGCCAACATTTAATGTGTCAGCATTGAAGGGTTCTTGTTTAATTTCCATGTGTTGAGGTGAAGGCAAAGGTTCTGGTATTGGGTCAAGTTGTGGTTGTGGGTCTGGTTGGGGTAGTGTTGCTGCAATAACAGCAAGCCTAGCTTGGGTGAGGGGTAATTCACGGTAAGGGGGTGAGTTCATCTTTGTAAAAATAGCTTTCTTTTGCAAAAGGATCTCATAAAAATAATCATGATCCCTAGTGCAGTAGTTTTTCACATCCAAAACCATTTGCAAAAATCTGGGATAAGCCAAAGTCATCTTATTCCCTTTGTTTTTACACATGCCATCAAAAATCAGTTTTGAATAATTAAACTTTTGCCCATTTGCAATGCACACAATTGCACTAGCAATTGATATATTAATTTCATTGTGTGTAGTACACTTGGGACTCAAACATTGTAGGATGACATGTATGAGGTACTTCCAGGCTGGGGGAAACTCTTGTTTATGATATTTGTTTAAAGTGCCCTCATCAGGGAAAGGATAACCTAAAGCCCGAAGTCCTTGTTCTATTTCATTAATGGGGAGGGTGGTTATACCATCAGCATCATCAAGATGCAAAGCCTGGCGAACCAAGGCTTCAGTAACCACCCAAGTACGCCCATGAACAATGGCTGATAATGTAGTCACATTATTAATTGTTGAGGAACTGACAGTGTTCCAAAACTGTTTAATATGAGTGATAGAGATGAGGGGAGCATGAGAAAGAGCATACCTAATAGGAGATGCATTCAAATACGCCTCCATCTGAGTGTATTGTGGAAACAGAGTATCATCACGTCCAAATAAGCAATCATGTTGTGTTGACTCCTGAATCCCAATACCAAGTCACTTGGTTTAAATTTTGGTGCCATTGTTGAAGAAAGCTGTTTGTGAATGATTGAGAAAGATGAATTATAGGAGAAATTTGTTAGACAAGAATACGATGTACCCTGTTTAAAAATAGGAGCCAAATATATAGGAGAGATAGGCACATGTGATTGGTAAAAAATTAGGCAACTATTTTCAAAATATAATGATGAAAATATTTAAAAGAAAATAAGTTATCTTGTGCATTAATTAAAAGTTATCTGCTCCCAAAATTACGGCACCAAAATTCATCAAAAATAACAACTGGGTAGGTCCCAATGAGTGTCAACGGTAAAAAATTACCCATAAACGCCCAACGGCTATATTCTTGTCAACGTTTGCCAAAGCCATGTCAGCGTTTAAATTGGTCATAACAACGCTTGGAAAAATACTTGTCAGCGTCCAAAAATAAAAGTAATAAAAAAAGACCTTAACAAAGTAATTTATCCTAGTGAAGATAACCTATAAATTGATAATTATTATAGGGCGGCAAGAACTGTCCAGTTATGCACACTTGCTTATGCAAGATAGACATAGCAGTCCTCTAGTATCCCTTGCTAACCAAAATTCTTAACAATTAAGTTACCTCATAAAATTCCTTGTAACTCCCAGGTAAAACCTATTATAAATCATTCCCAAGTCTCCCAACAGACCACATCCAATTCTAGGGCAAAAATGTCTTGGCAGCATGCATAGTATATCAACTTTGCATGCTACAGTGCCTCATGATTTAGTAAACTAACTCATACTCACCTGTGGACACAATCTAGAATTATGATAAGAGTATTATAAGAATACCCAACAGTCCTAAAGGTTCCTAAAACCTCCCCTTAAATTGTGATACATATGTTGCCCAATAATATGCATGAATATAAAAATTTATGTCAAGATAGGAATATAAATATCCCAACCATCATCCATAAACTAAAACATGCTTAAATGATTCTCCAAGGATCCATAAGCAACTCTGTATCCAATGGTACAATGCTATAAACGCCTGCACACTTAGATGAAAAACCACAAAACTAACATTGTTGCTGACAACATCGCGATAACACTTGTCAGCGTTAAGGTAACCTTTGTCAGCGTTAGACAAATATATTGGAAAACCTGACTTTTCAAAAAGACCAATAACAATGCATATCCTGTACATACTTTTACATTAAGACCCCAAAACAGATATTATGTGAGATTGATCATTCCAATACTTGTTACCAAGTATTGAAACCTTCCAGCATCAAAAGGTTTAGTTAATAAATTAGACACATTTTCTTCTTTGTCAACCCTATCTGGTTGTATTAAACCCTTTTCAAAACGATCCCTTATAAAATGATGTCTAATTTCTATGTGTTTGGTTTTAGAATAATGTACAGGATTTTTAATAATGCATAAAGTACTGTTATTGTCTACAAAAATCTTGGTGTGCATGAAATTATACCCATAATCCAACAACTGGTTCTGAATCCATAAGACTTGTCCACAACAAGCAGCTGCAGCAACATACTCTGCTTCAGTTGTAGAATTGGCCACCACTGTTTGTTTCTTGCATTGCCAAGATATCAACCTACTCCCAAGAAACTAACATCCACCAGTTGTGGATTTTCTATCAAACTTATCACCACCATAGTCATTGTCTGAATATGCAATAAGCTCCAATGGTGAATCTTTTAGATACCATAATCCCAAATCTGGATAACATCTAAGGTACCTAAAGATTCTCTTGACAGCATGAAGGTGACATTCTTTGGGAGTCACTTGATGGCGTGCACATGCACACATAGCAAACATAATGTCAGGTCTTGAGGCTGTGAGATACATCAATGAACCAATCACTGATCTATAGTGCCTGACATCCACATCTTTTCCATCTCCAACTTTTCCCCAAGGGTGTTCTCTATCTATAGGAGTAGAAGCCCTCTTTTCATGTGGAGAAAAGCCAAACTTCTTCAAGATTTCTGCCACATATTATACCCATAATCCAACAGCTGGTTCTGAATCCATAAGACTTGTCCACAACAAGCAGCTGCAGCAACATACTCTGCTTCAGTTGTAGAATTGGCCACCACTGTTTGTTTCTTGCATTGCCAAGATATCAACCTACTCCCAAGAAACTGACATCCACCAGTTGTGGATTTTCTATCAAACTTATTGTTGATCCCAAACTTAGATCGATTAAGCTTGTGTATACGAGATTAGATCAAGTTATACAAATAGAGAAACTTTGTTTATGTATAAAGTAATCTAAGTTTTATGTGGAATTAACACTTAAACAAGAACACACAAAGGATGTAAATAAACTTTCACTTGATTGATAATAACGAACTTACTTACAATGAAAGTGTTTAACGTATGAAAACTTATTATGAAACATAACCTAAAGGTCTTCTTTTATAGACATAAGAAGCCTTGTACAAGAGTCTACGTATCAACTATTCTAGGTAAAGATAATTATAGAAAATACAATGTTGATCCTATCTTTACTAGAAACAAACTAGAAACATAATACGCGTAGACTATATCTTTCTATCAGTGCTTGTCTTCAACCTATCAACGCTTGACTTCTTCTTGTCAACGCTTGATCTGTCAGCGTTTGTTTTCTTCCTATCAATGCTTGTTTTCCTCTTGTCAGCGCTCAAGTAAACTGGCTACATTTTATTCCCAACAATCCTCCCCTAAACTTGATATCTACTCTAGTAATCAAGTTTATGAATAAAAATTAAGAACTAGGAGGAATCTTACAAACTTTATCATATTGGTAATAAACATGTCTGATCAAATCTTTGGCCACGTCACTTGAATAATCAATCTCCAGCTGTGTTGTCTTCATCTTCTCCAAAACTTCTTTGGACATGGAATACTGACCATCTACAAGAAGATACTCAGCAAACTTTGTAGAGCTCAAGTAGTACACACCAGTAGCTGAATACAAACGCCATTGAAGACCACTGAGATCATCCTCAAGATCCTTCCAAACAGTAGGATCTTCTTCTCTTGGTCCACACATTCTCTTGAATGTGGACCAAAGTTTTATTCCATTGACTGAAGTAGGAGCTTCAGTCTCATACTTGGCTTCCAACAACCTCCAAAGGTCTAACAAGTCTTCTCTATCAACACTTGCAAAGAGAGATATAAGAGTGGTAAATGTGTGTACCTCTTTCCCATACCTGCCAATCTTCCAAAACCTACTTTCATCTTCTTCATAGCTTATAATAGGGTTTCTGGCATCAAGAGGTAACACTTGTACCATATCTGAAGCTTCCAATGGTGAGAGCTTGATGCTCCTTCTTATAACAGCTTCACTGGGCCTCAATCTATCCATATCTTAAGGAAACTCAAGAGAAACTCCCTTCTTCAAAGGTCTTGGAACAATCATTGCCTTCTTAAGCTCCATCTCTTCTGCAAGTTTTCTTTCCTTTCATCTGAAAGAAGTCTGATAGTATTCATTTCCTGCACTGGATAAGCCTTGTACTCCAACTCTTCAAAGGATAATCCCAACAATTTCTTATAGGTCCATCCTGTTCCATGACATCTGAGTAGCATGTAGTACAACTCCCTTCTATCCCTCTTCATCATTGAGAGAACATTGCTAGCTTTGTGTTTCAGAATTACCTTGCAGTCGTTTTGAACTCTTAGAAGAATCTCTAAACCCCAAATCTGGTCTGAAATAGTCAAATCTAGATTCTCCATACAACTATCTTCCCAAGCATGGTACATCTGAACAACTTCTGGCATATCAAAATCTACTTGCAATTTCAACTCATTCAGCTTCTCTCTTGCCAATTCATCACCATACTCAAGTCTTTCTAGTTGTTCTATTATCATCACACTTGAATCTGAACTGGCTTCATAACTTCCTTCTTGTTCCTCTGAAGTGACAACAAATGGTGATTCACCAACCTTCTTTCTTTCTTGTTCCACAAGTTGTGCAGCCAACCTTCTATCAAACTCTACCTGTGTTGCATCCTTTGGAACTTCTACTTCTACCATTTTTCCTTTACCCTTATCTAATGGATCAATGATGGGTAAGGATGATGGTAATACCTGTGAAGAAACTTCTTTGATGATAGTTGATGACTGGAATACATCAACCTCATCTGCAGGTCTGTCAACGCTCAAATTTCTTGTGTCAGCGCCCAATATGCTCATGTTCGCGCTCATATTTTGCTTGTCAACGCCCAAATTACCTGTCTCAGTGCCTCTTGTAATTTGCTCCAACATAGCTGTAGAAGACAAGTCTAAATTGGTAGGAGTTACCAGAGATCTGTCAAAACCTGGTTGCTTCTTCAATTCAGTTAGGGCCTCAGCAACACCCAAAGATTCACCATCATGTGAGACCTTATCACTCACACTAATATGCTCATCCTCCCTTTTGGAAGATTCCTCCATCCCACGCCTTGTGCTAGCATTCTCCAAAATAACAATCCTCTCCTTCAATTGCTTGAGTTCAAGGCCTTGTGTACTGAAAATATGTACCGAGTCTGCATTTTTCTTTTGCAAGCTAATGAAGACAACCGTCAATTCCATTAAAGTGTATGGTTCCAATCTGCCCTCCTCTAAAATGGGTATTTGACCTCTCAAGTTAGATTCATGGGGCATGGATGAGGTCTTAAAGATGTTAGGATTGTCTTGGACGGCATCTAAGCCAGAACCAATAGTCCCAGCCTCATCCATAGCACCAACCACACTTGTGGTGGTGGTTCTCTCTGCTACATGGCTAGGACCACTAGAGGAGAACACTCCAGTAGTCCTTTGGCGTTTTTGCAAAATATATTGTGGTGGGGTAGAAGATGATGTGGATTGGGTGGATGTTGGAAGGTTAAGGGATGTTTGGGTCTGTGAAGGAAGGGTGTCAACGTTTGGATTACTTGTGTCAACGCCAACATTTAATGTGTCAGTGTTGAAGGGTTGTTGGCAAATTTCCAGGTGTTGAGGTGAAGGTAAAGGTTATGGTATTGGGTCAAGTTGTGATTGTGGGTCTGGTTGGGGTTGTGCTGCTGCAATAACAGCAAGCATAGCTGGGGTGAAGGGTAAGTCACGATGAGGGGGTGAGTTCATCTTGGTAAAAATAGCTTTCTTTTGCACATGGATCTCTTAAAAATCATCATGATCCCTTGTGCAGTAATTTTGCACATCAAAAACCATTTGTAAAAATCTGGGATAAGCCAAAGTCATCTTATTCCCTTTGTTTTTGCACATGCCATCAAAAATCATTTTTGAATAATTTAACTTTTGCCCAGTTGCAATGCACACAATAGCACTAGCAATGGATCTATTAATCTCATTGTGTGTAGTACACTTGGGACTCAAACATTGTAAGATGACATGTATGAGGTACTTCCAGGCTAGGGGAAACTCCTGTTTATGATATTTGTTTAAAGTTCCCTCATCAGGGAAAGGATAACCCAAAGCCCTTAGTCCTTGTTCTATTTCATGAATGGGAAGGGTGGTTATACCATCTGCATCATCAAGATGCAAATCCTGGCGAACCAAGGCTTCAGTAGCCACCCATGTACGCCCATGAACAATAGATGATAATGTAGTCACATTATTAACTGTTGAGGAACTTACAGTGTTCCAAAACTGTTTAATATGTGTGACAAAGATGAGAGGAGCATGAGAAAGAGCATACCTAATTGGGGATGCATTCAAATACGCCACCATCTGGGTGTATTGTGGAAACAGAGTGTCATCAACGTCCAAATATGCAATAATGTTGTGTTGACTCCTGAATCCCAACACCAAATCACTTGGTTTAAATTTTGGTGCCATTGTAGAAGAAAGTTGTTTGTGAATTATTGATAAAGATGAAGTATAGGAGAAAATTGTTAGACAAGAATATGAGGTACCCTGTTTAAAAATAGGAGCCAAATATATAGGAGAGATAGGTGCATGTGATTGGTCAAAAATGAGGCAACTATTTTCAAAATATAATGATGAAAATATTGAAAAGAAAATAAGTTATCTCATGCATTAATTAAAAGTTATCTGCTCCCAAAATTACGGCCCCAAAATTCGTCAAAAATAACAACTGGGTAGGTCCCAATGAGTATCAACGGTAAAAAATAACCCATCAACGCCCAACGGCTATATTCTTGTCAACGTTTGCCAAAGTCATGTCAGCGTCTAAATTGGTCATAACAACGCTTGGAAAAATACTTGTCAGCGTCCAAAAATAAAAGTAATAAAAATGAAAAAGGACCTTAACAAAGTAATTTATCCTAGTGAAGATAACCTATAAGTTGTTAATTATTATAGGGCGCAAGCATTGACCAGTTATGCACACTTGCTTATGCAAGATAGACACAACAGTCCTCTAGTGTCCTTTGCTAACCAAAATTCTTAACAACTAAGTTATCTCATGAAATTCCTTGTTACTCCCAGGTAAAACCCATGATAAAATCATTCCCAAGTTTCCCAACAGACCACAACCAATTCTAGGCCAAAAATGTCTTAGCAGTATGCATAGTATATCAACTTTGCATGCTATTGTGCCTCATGATTTAGTAAAACTAACTCATACTCACCTGTGGACACAATCTAGAATTGTGATAAGAGTATCATAAGGATACCCAAAAGTCCTAAAGGTTCCTAAATCCTCCCCTTAAACTGTGATACATATGTTGCCCAAAAATATGCATGAACATAAAAAATTTATGTCAAGATAGGAATATAAATATTCCAACCATCATCCATAAATAAAAACATGCTCAAATGATTCTCCAAGGATCCATAAGCAACTCTGTATCTAATGGTATAATGCTAACACCACCTGCACACTTAGATTAAAAACCACAAAACTAACATTGTTGCTGACAATGCCACGATAACACTTGTCAGCGTTAAAGTAACCTTTGTCAGTGTTAGAAAAATATAGTGGAAAATCTAACTTCAAAAAGACCAATAACAATGCATTATCTTGTACATACTTTTACAATAAGACCCCAAAACACATATTATGTGAGATTGATCATTCCAATACTTGTTACCAAGTATTGAAACCTCCCAGGATCAAAAGGTTTAGTTAATAAATCAGACACATTTTCTTATGTGTCAACCCTATCTGGTTGTATTAAACCCTTTTCAAAACAATCCCTTATAAAATGATGTCTAATTTCTATGTGTTTTATTTTAGAATGATGTACAGGATTTTTAATAATGCATAAAGTGCTGTTATTGTCAACAAATATCTTGGTATGCATAAAATTATACCCATAATCCAACAGCTGGTTCTGAATCCATAAGACTTGTCCACAACAAGCAGCTGCAGCAACATACTCTGCTTCAGTTGTAGAATTGGCCACCACTGTTTGTTTCTTGCATTGCCAAGATATCAACCTACTCCCAAGAAACTGACATCCACCAGTTGTGGATTTTCTATCAAACTTATCACCACCATAGTCACTGTCTGAATATGCAATAAGCTTCAATGGTGAATCTTTTGGGTACCACAAGCAAAGATCTGGATAACATCTAAGGTACCTAAAGATTCTATTGACAACATAAAGGTGACATTCTTTGGGAGTCACTTAATGGCGTGCACATGCACACACAACAAACATGATGTCAGGTCTTGAGGCTGTGAGATACATCAATGAACCAATCATTGATCTATAGTGCCGGACATCCACATCTTTTCCATCTCCAACTTTTCCCCAAGGGTGTTCTCTATCTATAGGAGTAGTAGCCCTCTTTTGATGTGGAGAAAAGCCAAACTTCTTCAAGATCTCTGCTACATACTTATCTTGAGAGATGAAGATACCATCTTCTTTCTGCTGAACTTGTAATCCTAGAAAGAATTTCATCTCCCCCATTGCACTCATCTTGAATTTGTTTGTCATAAGCTTGGAAAATTCTTCACTCATCTTTGGATTGGTGGAGCCAAAGATGATATCATCAACATAAACCTGAACAAGTAAGACATCCTTACCAGCCTTCTTTGTAAATAATGTTTGGTCTATGGTGCCCCTTTTGAATCCATTTTCCACCAAATAAGTGGAAAATGTGCCATACCATGCTCTTGGGGCTTGATGAAGTCCATACATAGCTTTCTTGACTCTATACACCTTGTCTGGATTCTCTGGATCTTCAAAACCAGGAGGCTGCATAACATATACCTCCTCAAAAATTGTGCCATAGAGGAAAGCACTCTTCACATCCATTTGATAGACAGTGAAGCCCATAAAGGAAGCATAGGCTAGAAATATCCTTATAGCTTCAATCCTTGCAACTGGTGCAAAGACCTCCTCATAGTCTATCCCTTCCTCTTGTGTATGTGCCTGAGCCACTAAACGTGCCTTGTTTCTGACCACAATGCCTCTTTCATCTTTCTTGTTTCTTAGAACCCATCTTGTCCCAATAGGTCTGACATATCTGGGACAATCAACCAACTCCCAAACATCCTGAATAGCAAATTGGTGAAGCTCATCCTGCATTGCTTCCACCCAACTTGGTTCTTTGAGAGCATCAAAGATCTTCTTGGGTTCCTGTTGTGACAGAAAACAGGCAAACAAACATGCTTGAACAAGAGGGGTATCAACCTTCTTGTGTATATTGGCAATAAATCCACCAAGATTCTGATGAGATCTTCTAGTCTGAACAGGAGACATGACATCCCCAATAATTTGAGAAGTGAGGTGATTCTTTATAGTAGAAGTAAGTACTCCTCCTTCAAAAAGTCTGTTGTCTTCAATCTCATCATCCATGTTGCCAATATCTTCTTCAGACTCTCTTCCATCAATATTTGTATGAACCTCTTCATGTATATTTGAAGGTTCACCTTGTTCAAAATTGGAAGAGAAGATATACTCAAAAGTGTTGTCAACGCCTGAACCAAGGTTGTCAGCGTTTGATCCATCAACGCCTGAATTGGTGCTGTCAACGTTTAAGCCATCAACGCCTGAATTTGTCTTGTCAGCGCCAGATTTTCCTTTGTCAGCGCCTGAAGGACCATGCATGTTGTTAACTGGTGATACTTGGGGACTACCATTATCCTTTCCTACAGCAGCAACAACAGCAGCAACAAAAGCATCTGTCCATATGGGAATAGTAACATACTATTGTATGGGAGATGACTTGTCTGCTTGTGATCCAACCTCTTCATTAACCTGTGTACCTGAAACATCAACAACTGGTTCTTCCACAACATTTAAAGTTACCTTCACAATGTCTGGATTAGTAACAGGCATATAATTCAAAGTCCTAGATAGAGGTTCCAAGTCAAACAACCAATTTGGACTACTTTCAGGATCACTAGGTTTACTCTCTAAAAACCTAACATGTACTCTTTCAAGTATACGTTTTCCTTCTTAAGGTAAACCCTATATCCCTTACTCTGCACTGAATAACCCATGAAATAGCCTTCATCACCTTTAGCACTAAATTTACCTAAGGCATCACTAGTATCCAACACAACTACATGACAACCAAAAGGTTTAAGAAAACCAATATAAGGTTTCCTTCCCCAAAGTAACTCATAAGGTGTTTTGTTTTGTATCTTGTTGACCAATGCTCTATTCTGAACATAACAAGCTGTATTCACAGCCTCAGGCAAAAAAGCTATGGGAAAGTGAGCATCAGCCAACATAGTCCTGGCTGCTTCAATTAGGGTTCTATTCTTTCTCTCAGCAACCCTATTTTGCTGTGGGGTTCTGGCAACACTAAACTGCCTAGTAATCCCTTTCTTGGCACAAAAATCATCCAACATTTTATTTCTAAACTCACCACCATTATCACTCCTAAGCATTTTAACTTCATTACCAGTTTTCTTTTCTATCTGATTAATAAAGTCAATTAAAGTATCAGCAGTGTCACTTTTCATAGCTAAAAAGAAAGTCCAAGTAAACCTAGAAAAGTCATCTGTGATTAATAAGTGTGAAAACACTTATCCTTTTACCACTTATTTCCAATAATGACAAGACCAAAACGTGTATTTTATGTCGTAAAAGTCGGAATTATGCGTGGTTTGTGTTTTTATTGTGTTTTAGGACCAAAAGATGAAAAAGGAAGAAAACACGGGCTTTCACGGGCTTTTATCGAAGAAAACGGGAAAAGACGAAGTCAAAAGATCAAGAGCGCAAAAAGAACGGAAGTCCAAGGCCTATTTTGAAGATTTATCGAAGAAAAAGTCTAAAGACGGAAGTTTAATGAAGTCGAAGAACTCAAGTCTAAATTAAAGAAGAAAATTAACAAGACAAGTTCAAATCCCGAGACGACGTCGAGAAAAGACAAAGAATTAAATCGAGTCGAGAAGACGTGAAGAAAGAAAGAAAGAAGAGGCAACACATGCACTCCTTCCCATTTTTCCCTATAAATACCCTCCTAATACACATTAGGAGGGTAGTTAGTTTTTAGTTTTAGTTTTCATTTTTCACTTTTCTTTCTAGTTTTTAGAGAGAGAAAGTTCTCCACTTTCTCTCACTAAGTTTTCATCTTTCTTTCTTTTAATCTTTCAAGATTAAACATTTGTGTATTGTTGATTTCATTAATCAAGTTCTAGTTAAGCTTTTAATCTTTCATCTCATTCTACCTTTCTTTGATTTTTAGATTAATTTTGGTGCGAATTTCATTTGATCTGTGTTGTTCTGAATGATTTCGTGCTTAAAAAGTTAATCTTTTTATGCTTACTTAAGCTTTCATTCGATTAAGCTTTAAGATTTGTGTGCTTATTGGCTTATTCGCTTCTTTTAGCTTATTCTTTTAAAAGTTTTCTTAAAAAGTTCATCTTTTTATGATTTGATTTAAAAGTTTGCTTATTTTAAGTTTGGATAAGTTCTTATTAGTGCTTATTTTGTCCTTTTTATTATTGATTCATTCTAGTTTTGGTGTGAGCTTATTATTATAGCTTATTACTAGCCTAATCTCGAATCCCACATAAATCGGAAAGGGTCTAAACCCCTTTCCGATCGCAGCATTCCGACCAAGCACCCTCTTTCCGATCACCAAATCGGAAAAGGGTTTATGATTATTCCGATCTGGACCATTTTACCACATTCCGATTGTTTGCATTTCAAGATATTCCGATTGTGGGGTGTTTCGTAACATTCCGATTTGGTTCATCTTCTAGTATTCCGATTGGGGCAAATTTTACCACATTCCGATTAGCTTCCTTGTCCCATATTCTGATCGCATCATTCCGACTAGGGAAGTTTTTTATATTCCGATTGGGATTCATTCCTACTTTCCGATCAGTGTTTTCCGATAGCATATTCCGATCTGACTTCATTTTGCATTCCGATGGTTTGATTTCTTGTTTTTGCAAAGTTTCTAAGTTCTAGATTTATTAAGTGTTCTAGTAATTTTCTTAATCTTGTCTTTAAGTTTTCAAGCATTAACTTTTTACTTGTTACTTTTGGTTTAAACTTAAAAACTTCTTCTTTACTCAACGACACTTACTTATTTGCTATTAGTTTAAAATAGATAATCAACCAAACCATTTTCATTTCCCCCAAGAACAATTGAGTCGCACTTTGAACCAATAATCAATTCGAAGAGATTGGAACGAAATTATTTTATACTGGGTAAAAACCTTAGTTATTAGTGATGACAAAGCAGTATGATTTACCATTCAAACTCTCTATATTAGTTGGACCAAACAGGTCCATATGCAGCAAGTGAAGTGGTTTTGAACTAGAGTGCACCTATTTAGACTTAAATAAGACCTTGTGCTGCTTGCCTTTAAGGCATGCAACACAAGAGTGGTCATTATGGAAAGCCTTTTCAGGCAAACCATCAACCAAACCAAGTCTCACAAGTCTGTTTATATTTTTGAAGTTTATGTGCCCTAGTCTCCTGTGCCATAGATTACTCTCATCAACTGAAGCTTTAGCATAAAAACATGACATATTATTATTCATCCTAATACCATTAAGATTCACATTATAAATGTCCTTATGCCTAGGTGTTCTATAGTCAATATATTTCTCATCTGGTAGTTTAAAATCCTTGCTCAACACCAAGCATTCAGTATCAGTAAAAAGAACCTTATTTTTGTTATCACAGACTTGTGATACACTAAAAAGATTGTAATCAAGTACTTTTACCAGAAACACGTTTTCAAAACGCAAGTTCTTGGTGAGAAGAGTTCCTTTGCCAGTGATAGTTCCATATCCACCTCCAAAGTAAACCTTGTCACCATCCTTAATGGGAGTGAAGTTTGTCAGATAATCTTCCTTCCCAGTCATGTGCCTAGAGCATCCACTGTCCCAATATCCATAATCATTGACCTGTTTTTGAATGCCCTGCACATAAAGAGAACAAATTAGTTTTCTTTGGGAACCCAAGCCTGAGCAGACTTAGATTCATCTGGTTGTTCAACAAGAACAGACTTAGTTCTCATAACAACCCCTTGTTCATCCCTTTTTGGATGAAATACCCAATTAACCCCAATTGGTTTTGTGATGACCTTTGAAATATAATTAAATCTGTTGCAGGTCATAGAAATCCTATTAGAATTAGGGTTTTGATCTTGCTTAGGTATCCATGTCAAGCTAGAAGAAGCTTTAGACCCCTTACCTAGTGGTTGCAAATATTTAGGTCTGGCAACGTTTCTGTCAGCGTTAGATTTGGTCTTGTCAACGCTGAAATTACCCTTGTCAGCGTTGAACCTAGGGTTTGCTACAGAAACCCATTGCCTATTAGACCATGTATTGGTATTTTGAAAAGGTCTTTGTCCATGAGTGTTAGACCCTTTAGTGAAGAATGGGGCTGGTCTAACAACTTGTGGACTTTGCTCCACAAAAGTTTTGGGTCTGACAATGTTTGACCTTTTAACAACGTTGACTTTGGAAGTGTTGACACACGTATATCTAAATGTGAAAAGCTACCACAAGTGTAACAGGCTTTTCTAGACACAACTCTAGGTCTAGAAGAAAAGAAACCTGTTCCATCATTACTAACTTGGCTTTTTGGTGACCTAGTATTCCTATACATTTCTGCATACTTAATGCTAGGTTTCTTAACAGTGTTTGAGCCAAGGTCAACAGTCTTGCCAGTGATTGGGTTTGTTACTTTAATAGGGGTCCACTCATTTGGACTATCACAAAGCATGCCACCCTTGACAAACAAGGTAGGGTTGTCTCTCTTCCATTCATTCAAGTCAGTCAACTTTTGCCTATACTCTTCAACTAGGGTAAGGACTCTTGGTGGAGTAATAAATTCCTCTTCTTGGGGTTCTAGTAAGCCAGTCCAAGATAAGTCCTTTCTTTGGACACCATAGAAGTCACCAGCTGGTGGTGGAACAACAGTATAGTCTTACATCCCAATCTCAGTCATGTCCTTAGGATCCCTCTGTTTACTAACACATTCTACTAGGGTTTGTGAGGCCTTATCAAATCTCTGAATTTTAAGGTTAACATTATCCTTATTCTTGATAGCCTCATCTAACTTAGCCTGTAATTCAGCATTGACCCTTTCCATGATGTTTCTAACATCATTACTAGCTTTTAAATCATGTTTTAAGATATTTATTTGATCTTTTAGGTCAAACTCCATTTTATTATACTCAGAAACTGTCTTCTCAGTTTGAGTGAGAGCAATTTGATAGTTAGATAACTTGCATCTCTCAGTACTCACATCACTTAACAATCTTAAAACCTCTTTGTTAAGTTTTTCAATATTTAAACGACAACCCTTACGACAAAAAGCATCATCGTATACCTCATTGTCTGATGAAGAGGAGGAGTGTGCCATGAGAGCATATTGAACATGCTCTTCTTCTTCTATCTCAGCAACCAAATTTTTATCCTCTTCCCTATCCTTAGCCAAGTAGCTCCAGTCCCATCTAATGCCATCAATTTCTTGCACTGCCACCATGGCCTTAGGATCCTGAGCCTTAACAATTTGGCTTGAGGGTTTTCCAGCATCAGATCTTCTTGGAGATCTAGATTCCCTCATAAAGTGCCCCATACGATGACAACTGTAGCACTCAACCTTGGATTTATCAAATCCAACAGTTTCCTTTGCATTAAAGGTCATCTTCTTCTTGAACCTTCTATTCCACTTGTTTGCTCTTATACTTGCAAGAGCCATGTTCCACTTTATATCCATCTCCTCCAAATGCTCATCACTTATTTGCTCAAGTTCCTCATATGTAATCACTGAACCATTGGGCAATGAAGCAATGTATGCACACACAGTATCCAAATCCAAACCAGCATGCTTAACTCTTGGTGAGTCAATTTTGTAGGTGTCAGCGTCTGAATGTGAGGCGTTGACAAGACATGATCCAGCGTTGACACATGTTGATCCAGTAACTGGGTGCATGTATGAGTCCTTCTGATCAAATTGACCTTCACTATGTGAGAAGAAGGCCATGTTACTATTGGTAGACTTACTTCCATGCTCCAAAAGAGTTTCATTCTCCAACAGCCTCAGTTTGTTGTAGATATCATCAAAAGTAGAACTTTTGTGAGTGTTATTGGCAAGTATAGATCTTGCCTCAATCTTCCACACATCACCAAGGCTTTTAAGAAAAGTGGCAATAATGTCAACATCACCAACTTGTGTCCCCATGAAGGGTAGCTTGCTTATAATGTCAAGCAGTCTGCTTCTCACACTACTAAGCTTCTCATTAGGTTGAGCCTTAAAAACAGCATACTCATGAATGAGTGGATTCTTTTTCTCTTCCTTAGTATCAGCATTTCCACCATATGCAACGTCAAGGGCTGCCCAAAGGTCTTTTTTAGACTCATAACCTCTGTATTTGTGCTGATTTTCTTGTCCCAAAGAGAGTTTTATAATGTTTAGGGTTTTCATATCAACCCTTTTCTTTGCTATGTCTTCAGTAGACACAGCTCTACCATCATCAGGTTTTTCTTTCTTATCTTCTTCTAAACATCCTTGAACAGCTGTTCTTGTAGCAATGGCATTAGCAATCTTTTCATCTTTATTGAATGTGTTTCCATATTCAATAATCTCCCAAAGAGTGTAGTCATAGATCCCTAGGTATTGCTCAAAGTTGAACTTACACAATTCAAAGTTGTTTGCATCAAGCATGGGAATCTTGATGTTGTGGTTTGAGGAGGAGGTGGTTGCTTCTGGAGTGGACATGATATTTTTAGGCTTTTGCGAAAAATTAGGGTTTTGGTGATTTTAGGGTTCTTGTGTTCTTTAAGATCAAAAGTTTCTCAACAAGCTCTGATACTACTTGTTGATCCCAAACTTAGATCGATTAAGCTTGTGTATACGAGATTAGATCAAGTTATACACGTAGAGAAACTTTGTTTATGTATAAAGTAATCTAACTGTTATGCGGAATTAACACTTAAACAAGAACATACAAAGTATGTAAACAAACTTTCACTTGATTGATAATAACGAACTTGCTTACAATGAAAGTGTTTAACGTATGAAAACTTATTATGAAACATAACCTAAAGGTCTTCTTTTATAGACATAAGAAGCATTGTACAAGAGTCTACGTATCAACTATTCTAGGTAAAGATAATTATAGAAAATACAATGTTGATCCTATCTTTACTAGAAACAAACTAGAAACATAATACGCGTAGACTATATCTTCCTATCAGTGCTTGTCTTCAGCCTATCAACACTTGACTTCTTCTTGTCAACGCTTGATCTGTCAGCGTTTGTTTTCTTCCTATCAACGCTTGTTTTCCTCTTGTCAGCGCTCAAGTAAACTGGCTACATTTTATTCCCAACACTTATCACCACGATAGTCACTGTCTGAATATGCAATAAGCTCCAATGGTGAATCTTTTGGATACCATAATCCCAAATCTAGATAACATCTAAGGTACCTAAAGATTCTCTTGACAGCATGAAGGTGATATTCTTTGGGAGTCACTTGATGGCGTGCACATGCACACACAGCAAACATAATGTCAGGTCTTGAGGCTGTGAGATACATCAATGAACCAATCATTGATCTATAGTGCCTGACATCCACATCTTTTCCATCTCCAACTTTTCCCCAAGGGTATTCTCTATCCATGGGAGTAGTAGCCCTCTTTTCATGTGGAGAAAACCAAACTTCTTCAAGATTTCTGCCACATATTTATCTGAGAGATGAAGATACCATCTTCTTTCTGCTGAACTTGTAACCCTAGAAAGAAGTTCATCTCCCCCATTGCACTCATCTTGAATTTGTCTGTCATAAGCTTGGAAAAGTCTTCACTCATCTTTGGATTGGTGGAGCCAAAGATGATATCATCCACATAAACCTGGACAAGTAAGACATCCTTACTAGCCTTCTTTGTAAATAATGTCTGGTCTATGGTGCCCCTTTTGAATCCATTTTCCACCAGATAAGTGGACAATGCCATACCATGCTCTTGGGGCCTGATGAAGTCCATACACAGCTTTCTTGACTCTATACACCTTGTCTGGATGTTCAGGATCTTCAAAACCAGGAGGCTGCATGATATACACCTCCTCAACAATTATGCCATACAGAAAAGCACTATTCACATGCATTTGATAGACAGTGAAGCCCATGTAGGAAGCATAGGCTAGAAATATCCTTATAGCCTCAATCCTTGCAAGTGGTGCAAAGACCTCCTCATAGTCTATCCCTTCCTCTTGTGTATATCCTTGAGCCACTAAACGTGCCTTGTTTCTGACCACAATGACTCTTTCATCTTTCTTGTTTCTAAGAACCCATCTTGTCCCAATAGGTCTGACATATCTGGGACAATCAACCAGCTCCCAAACATCCTTAATAGCAAATTGGTGAAGCTCATCATGCATTGCTTCCACCCAACTTGGTTCTTTGAGAGCATCAAAAATCTTCTTGGGTTCCTGTTGTGACAGAAAACAGGCAAATAAACATGCTTGAACAAGAGGGGTATCCACCTTCTTGTGTATATTGGCAATAAATCCTCCAAGACTCTGATGAGATCTTCTAGTCTGAACAGGAGACATGACATCTCCAATAATTTGAGAAGAGGGGTGATTCTTCATGGTAGAAGTGAGAACTCCTCCCTCAAAAATTCTATTGTCTTCAATCTCATCATCCAAGTTACCAATATCTTCTTCAGACTCTCTTCCATCAATATTTGTATGAACCTCTTCATTTCTGCTTGAAGGTTCACCTTGTTCAAAATTGGAAGAGAAAATATGCTCAAAAGAGTTGTCAACGCCTGAACCAAGGTTTTCAGCGTTTGATCCATCCACGCCTGAAACTGTGTTGTCAACGTTTGAGCCATCAACGCCTGAATTTGTCCTGTCAGCGCCATATTTTCCTTTGTCAGTGCCTGAAGGACTATGCATGTTGTTAACTGGTGATACTTGGGGACCACCATTTTCCTTTCCAGTAGCAGCAGCAGCAGCAGCAAAAGCATCTGTCCATATGGGAACAGTAACATACTCAAGTATGGGAGATGACTATTCTGCTTGTGATCCAACCTCTTCATTAACCTGTGTACCTGAAACATCAACAACTGGTTCTTGCACAACATTTGAAGTTACCTTCACAGTGTCTGGATTAGTAACAGGCATATAATTCAAAGTCCTAGATAGAGGTTCCAAGTCAAACAACCAATTTTGACCATTTTCAGGATCACTAGGTTTACTCTCTAAAAACCTAACATGTACTTTTTCAAGTATATGTTTTTCCTTCTTAAGGTAAACCCTATATCCCTTGCTCTGCACTGAATAACCCATGAAATAGCCTTCATCACCTTTAGCACTAAATTTACCTAAGGCATCACTAGTATCCAACACAACTACATGATAGCCAAAAGGTTTAAGAAAAACAATATTAGGTTTCCTTCCCCAAAGTAACTCAAAGGTGTTTTGTTATGTATCTTGTTGACCAATGCTCTATTCTGAACATAACAAGCTGTATTCACAGCCTCAGCCCAAAAAGCTATGGGAAAGTGAGCATCAACCAACATAGTCCCGGCTGCTTCAATTAGGGTTCTATTCTTTCTCTCAGCAACCCCATTTTGTTGTGGGGTTCTGGCAATACTAAACTGCCTAGTAATCCCTTTCTTGGCACAAAAATCATCCAACTGTTTATTTCTAAAATCACCACCATTATCACTTCTAAGCATTTTAACTTCATTACCAGTCTTTTTCTCAATTTGGTTAATAAAGTTAATTAAAGTATCAGCAGTATCACTCTTCATGGCTAAAAAGAAAGTCCAAGTAAACCTAGAAAAGTCATCTATAATGACAAAGCAGTATGATTTACCATTCAAACTCTCTATATTAGTTGGACCAAACAGGTCCATATGCAGCAAGTGAAGTGGTTTAGAACTAGAGTGCACCTGTTTAGACTTAAATGAGACCTTGTGCTGTTTGCCTTTAAAACATGCAACCCAAGAGTGGTCATTGTGGAAAGCCTTTTCAGCCAAACCATCAACCAAACCAAGTCTCACAAGTCTGTTTAAATTTTTAAAGTTAATGTGCCCTAGTCTCTTGTGTCATAGATTACTCTCATCAACTGAAGCTTTAGCATAAAAACATGACATATTATTTTTCATCCTAATACCATTAAGATTCACATTATAAATGTCCTTATGCCTATGTGTTCTATAGTCAATAAATTTCTCATCTGGCATTTTAAAATCCTTGCTCAACACCAAGCATTCAGTATCAGTAAAAGAACCTTATTTTTGTTATCACAGACTTGTGATACACTAAAAAGATTGTAATCAAGTTCTTTTACCACAAACACGTTTTCAAAACGCAAGTTTTTGGTGAGAAGAGTTCCTTTGCCTGTGATAGTTCCATATCCGCCTCCAAAGTAAACTTTATCACCATCCTTAATGGGAGTGAAGTTTGTCAGATAATCTTCCTTACCAGTCATGTGCCTAGAGCATCCACTATCCCAATAGCCATAATCATTCACCTGTTTTTGAATGCCCTACACATAAAGAAAACAAATTAGTTTTCTTTGGGAACCCAAGCCTGAGCAGACTTGGATTCATCTGGTTGTTCAACAAGAACAGACTTAGTTCTCATAACAACCCATTGTTCATCCCTTTTTGGATGAAACACCCAGTTAACCCTAATTGGTTTTGTGATGACCTTTGAAATATAATTAATCTGTTGCAGGTCATAGAAATCCCATTAGAATTAGGGTTTTGATCTTGCTTAGGTCTCCATGTCAAGCTAGAAGAAGCTTTAGACCTTTTTCCATGTGGTTGCAAATATTTAGGTCTGGCAACGTTTCTGTCAGCGTTGGATTTGGTCTTGTCAACGCTGAAATTACCCTTATCAGCGTTGAACCTAGGGTTTGCTACAGGAACCCATTGTCTATTAGACCATGTATTGGTCTTCTGAAAAGGTCTTTGTCCATGAGTGTTAGACCCTTTAGTGAAGAATGGGGCTGGTCTAACAACTTGTAGACTTTGCTCCACAAAAGTTTTGGGTCTGACAGTGTTTGACCTTTTGTCAGCGTTGACCTTGGAAGCGTTGACACACTTATAAGCTAAATGTGAAAAGCTACCACAAGTGTAACAGGATTTTCTACACACAACTCTAGGTCTAGAAGAAAAGAAACCTGTTCCATCATCAGTAACTTGGCTTTTTGGTGACCTAGTATTCCTATACATTTCTGCATACTTAATGCTAGGTTTTTAACAGTGTTTGAGCCAAGGTCAACAGTCTTGCCAATGATTGGGTTTGTTACTTTGATAGGGGTTGACTCATTTGGACTATCACAAAGAATGCCACCCTTGACAAACAAGGTAGGGTTGGCTTTCTTCCATTCATTCAAATCAGTCAACTTTTGCCTATATTCCTCTACTAGGGTAAGGACGCTTGGTGGAGGAATAAATTCCTCTTCTTGGAGTTCCGGTAAACCAGTCCAAGATAAGTCCTTTTTTGGACACCATAGAAGTCCCCAGCTGGTTGTGGAACACCAGAATACTCTTTCATCCCAATCCCAGTCATGTCCCTAGAATCCCTCTGTTTACTAACACATTCTCCTAGGGTTTGTGAGGCCTTATCAAATCTCTAAATTTTAAGGTCTACATTATCCTTATTCTTGATAGCCTCATCTAACTTAGCCTGTAATTCAGCATTGACCCTTTCCATGATGTTTCTAATATCATTACTAGCATTTAAATCATGTTTTAAGATATTTATTTTATCTTTTAGGTCAAGCTCCATTTTCTTATACTCAGAAACTGTCTTTTCAGTTTGAGTGAGAGCAAGTTGATAGTTAGACAACTTGCATCTCTCAGTACTCACATCTCCTAACAATCTTAAAACCTCTTTATTAAGTCTTTCAGTATTTAAACGACAACCCTTACTACAAAAAGCATCATCGTATACCTCATTGTCTGATGAAGATGAGGAGTGTGCCATGAGAGCATATTGAACATGCTCTTCTTCTTCTATCTCAGCAACCAAAGCTTTATCCTCTTCCTCATCCTTAGCCAAATAGCTCCAGTCCCATCCAATACCATCAATTTCTTGCACTGCCACCATGGCCTTAGGATCCTGAGCCTTGACAATTTGGCTTGAGGGTTTTCCAGCATTAAATCTTCTTGGAGATCTGCATTCTCTCATAAAGTGCCCCATACGATGACAATTGTAACACTCAACCTTAGATTTATCAAATCCAGCAGTGTCCTTAGCATTAAAAGTCATCTTCTTCTTGAATCTTCTATTCCACCTGTTTGCTCTTATACTAGCAAGAGCCATGTTCCACTTTATATCCATCTCCTCCAAATGCTCATCACTTATTTGCTCAAGGTCCTCATATGTAATCACTGAACCATTGGGCAATGAAGCAATGTATGCATACACAGTATCCAGATCCAACCCAACAGGTTTAACTCTTGGTGAGTCAATTTTGTACATGTCAGCGTCTGAATGTGAGGCGTTGACAGGATATGATCCAGCATTGACACATGTTGATCCAGTAACTGGGTGAATGTATGAATCCTTCTGATCAAATTGGCCTTCACTATGTGAGAAGAAGGCCATGTTACTATTGGTAAACTTACTTCCATGATCCAAAAGAGTTTCATTCTCCAACAGCCTCAATTTGTTGTAAATATCATTAAAAGTAGAACTTTTATGAGTGTTGTTGGCAATTATAGATCTTGCCTCGATCTTCCACGCATCACCAAGGCTTTTAAGAAAAGTGGCAATAATGTCAATATCACCAATTACTATCCCCATGAAGGACAGCTTGCTTGTAATGTCAAAAAGTCTGCTTCTCACACTACTTAGCTTCTCATTATTTTGAGCCTTAAAAACAGTATACTCATGTAAGAGTTGCTTCCTTTTCTCTTCCACATTATCAGCATTACCACCATATGCAACTTCAAAGGCTGCCCAAAGGTCTTTTGCAGACTCATAAAATCTGTATTTGTGCTGATTTTCTTGTCCCAAAGAAAGTTATAGAATGCTTAGGGTTTTCATATCAACCCTTTTCTTTGCTATGTCATCAGCAGACACAACTCTACCATCTTCAGGTTTTTCTTTCTTATCTGCTTCCGAACATCCTTCAACAGCTGATCTTGTAGCAATGGCATCTGCAATCTTTTGAGCTTTATTGAATGTGTTTCCATATTCAATAATCTCCCAGAGAGTGTAGTCATGGATTTGTAGTTATTGCTCAAAGTTGAACTTCACAGCTCAAAATTGTCTACATCTAGCATGGGAATCTTGATATTATGGTTTGAGGAGGAGGAGGTTACTTCTGGAGTGGACATGATGTTTTTAGGTTTTTGTGAAAATTAGGGTTTTGGTGATTTAGGGTTTTTGTGTTCTTTTAGATCAAAGTTTCTCAACAAGCTCTGATACCACTTGTTGATCCCAAACTTAGATCGATTTAGCTTATGTAAACGAGATTATATCAAATTATACACGTAGAGAAACTTTGTTTATGTATGAAACAATTTAAGTGTCATGCGGAATTAACACTTAAACAAGAACACAAACAGATGTAAAACAAACTTTCACTTGATTGATAATAACGAACTTGCTTACAATGAAAGTGTTTAACGTATGAAAACATATATGAAACCTAACCTAAAGGTCTTCTTTTATAGACACAAGAAGTCTTGTACAAGAGTCTACGTATCAACTATTCTAGGTAAAGATAATTATAGAATATACAATGTTGATCCTATCTTTACTAGAAACAAACTAGAAACATAATACTCGTAGACCATATCTTTCTATCAGTTCTTGTCTTCAACCTATCAATGCTTGACTTCTTCCTGTCAACGCTTGATATGTCAGCGTTTGTTTTCTTCTTATCAACGCTTGTTTTCCTCTTGTCAACGCTCAAGTGGACTGGCTACATTTTATTCCCAACAAAATCATGTAAGTCATGGTCATGCATGTATATAGATCGGGCAATACGTGGGTCATGAAACAAATAACAATGAGAGCATGGGAAACATGACAAGTTCTATAATCCTGAAAATAGGGAGAACATGTGGCAAAACGATCGGGGAATCCTAAACAAGAAAGAAATCAATGTCTTTACTAAAGGACGAAATATCCGTACCTTGTGTCCAGTAAGCAGTGAGAGAAAGGAACAACTAAGATGAACTACTCCAACTTCACGTGGTCTACATGTTTAAAGGATGTGTATGAGTTACTTGTTCATGGTGTGAGTTACTTGTTCAGGGTTTATCATGTATTTCCTTAATGTCATACGTTCATGTTTTCTTGATTTATGTATTTCATGATTCGTATGTTATTATACTTGGTATTTCCGTAAGTAGCAACTTGCCATAAATAACAGGTTTCCATATATAGTAACTTTCCAAAAATAACATGTTTCAATTTTTAGTAACTTTCCATAAATAGCAGGTTTCCATATTTAGTAAGTTTCCATAATTAGTTAATTAACTCGTATTAATATACGTAGGAAATTTATCTTGTTTTAGGGTATAACGTCTTTTAATCAGTAAGCCGATTTTTTAATAAGCCAATTTATATAAGCCGTAAATTAATTAAGTCTAACTTAATAAGCAAATTTAATAATTCATGAATTGATAAGTAATTATTTATTAAGTTTAACTTAATAAGCACATTTTAATAAGTCGTGATTTAATAAGCCAAATTAATTAAGCCTATACTTTAATAGTAAGTCAAATTAATTAAGCCATATTAATATAAGTCGAAATAATAATAAGCCAATTCAATAAGCTGTAAATAAGCCGATAATCTATAAGTCAATTTTTTAATAAGCCCGAAAATAAATTACCAAACACCCCCTCGTGACCTCTCGGTTATACCGAGCCAAACACGACCCACTGAGACCCTTTGGGGTTTCGGCTTCCCAAACCAAAGGCCACTGAGAGCACCCCTCTTGGGGTTCTAGGTTGCGCAACATCAACACCCACCGCTGCCTTATGGCTTGCGGTTGCCAAACAATAAATTCCCACCGCTGCCTTATGGCTTGCGGCTGCCAAGCAATAATTTCCCACCGCTGCCTTATGGCTTGCGGCTGCCAAGCCACAAACACCACCGAGACAGTTAGCCACCGAAGCCTATGGCTTGCGGCTTCCCAGCAAACAATCCTACCGAGCCAACACCAAACCAAACCGATTCCTTGTGGCTCTCGTTCGGTCGTAGGTAAATCAACTCGAGCCTAAGGCTCATCCAAAATGTGACTTAATTCTTGTTTAATTAATCAAAACATGTATTCATACATTTCTTTCATTATCAAATCAATTCATGAATGGTTTCTGGAAATTAAAAATAAACAATAGAGTTTTGATGATTATCAAAGGAGATGTGAATGAGGAATGGATAAACACGAATACACACGTAAGAAAAACAAGATCAAAAATCAAAACCCTCCCTCTTTTGGTTCCTTGTGGCCGGCGGCAATACAAACACCCCTGGGGTTCCTTATTTTTTCCTTAACTTGAAACAATTAGAGATAGTGAGGCTTGTTAGTTGTTTTATTAATGGGTCGGGCCTAGGCTATACATGGGCTTGTAAGAGTTATGTATTATTTTTGTTTCATTTATTATGTGTCATGAGTTCTCGTGTGTTCGTGAATTTATGAATTTTTTATTTCGCGTTTATCTTGTCATGTTACATTTAATATACGTATTTACTTGTCGTGATTTAATTTAATATTAAAAGTTTTAAGTTCATGGTATTTTCATGCGGATTCTACAACTCTTCCCCTCTAAAAGAATAATTCGTCCTCGAATTAGAAACATGATGTGACTGAAAGAACATACCCGGATCATAGGAGAAAATGAGGATAAGAAGTCCGGATTGACTCCTCTGTTTCCCAAGTGGCTTCCCGCTCGGGATGATTCCTCCAAAGGATCTTGACGAATGGAATAGTCTTTTTCCTTATGATCCTATCTTGACGATCTAGAATAGCTTCTGGTTCCTCAACGTAAGATAGATCCTCACGAATCCGATCGATTGGATATGTGAGAACGTGCAAATGGTGATAATTGTAACCTTTGAGTAATGATACATGAAATACGTTGTGAACGTGTGATAACTGAGGAGGTAACGCTAAACGATACAAGACCTCACTGACACGATCTAGAATCTCAAACGTTCCGATGAAACGAGGACTAAGCTTGCCCTTGATACCAAAACGTCTGACACTTTCAAGAAAACATGATCACCAGGCTAAAACTCTAATGATCTGCGATGTTTGTCAGCATAATTTTTCTGACGAGTACGAGCTTCCTTAAGTTTTTCATTGGTAATGGCGACCTTCTCATTAGTCACCTTAATCATCTACGGACCCTCAATGATACGCTCACCAACCTGATCCCAACAAATCGGAGCACGGCATTTCCTGCCGTATAACATCTCGAATGGAGCCCACTTAATACTTGCATGCCAACTATTGTTGTAAGCGAACTCAACCAAACATATATAATCGTCCCATTTTCGTGTCCACTCTAACGCATAATAGCGTAGCATGTCTTACAATGTCTTAATCGTACATTTAGTCTGACCGCTAGTCTGACGATGAAAAGTTGTTCAAAACTTGAGCCTGGTTCCCCAAGCTTTCTGCAAACCTTTCTAGAAACGAGACGTGAAACGTGGATCTCTATCTGATATGATGTCTGATGGAGTATCGTGTAATCGTACGATCTCCTGCTGAATTATTTCTGCCAACCTGCTAACTGCGTGATCTTTTTGGATAGGAAGAAAATGTGCAGAGTTGGTCAAACGATCGAAAACGACCCAAATAACATCATGCTTCCTCTGAGTTTGTGGTAATCCGGTAACAAAATCCATGGATATCTTTTCCCCACTTCCATTCAGGAATTTCTAACTGCTGTAATAAACTACTAACACGCTGGTGTTCTATCTTAACCTGTTGGCAGATTAGACATTAGATATGAAAGTAGGTACATCTTGTATCATACCGCCTTACCAAAAATATTTCTTGAGATCATGATACATTTTTGTAGAACATTTTTGTGGAACCCGGATGAATAGAAAATAGAGAACTATGAGCCTCGGTCAACAAGGCATCTCTTATTGTAGGATCCTTTGGAACACATAATCTAGTACCCTGCCATACAATGCCGCCATGATCAATGCGGAACTCGGTCTGCTGATCAATGTTCTGAAAAATTGCCCATATATCACCGTCATCCGTCTGAGCTGCCATAATCCGAGAAATTACGTTTGGTTGTTCAACTCTTAGACTATCCCATAAACCATTCTGTCCACTTACACATAGCTCAATTTCCAAATGCTCAAGATCGCGAATAATTTCCTCCTCCAACTTGATACCAGCTATCATGCCCGATTTTCTGCTTAGAGCATCAGCCACTACATTGGCTTTACCCGGGTGGTACTGAATGTTGGTGTCATAATCCTTCAGCAACTCCAACCAACGTCTTTATCTCATGTTTAACTCTCGCTGAGTGAAGATGTATTTGAGGCTCTTATGGTCGGTGAAGATGTCACATGACATGCCATAAAGATAGTGCCTCCAAATCTTGAGTGTGAAGACTACTGGTCCTAACTCCATATCATGAGTAGGATAATTTACTTCTGTTAGTGCAAACATTACGATGTTTAATCGAGATGATCCCTTTATGTTTTCGTGATGACAAACGTATAACTCGTAATACATTATGTAAAATGGTAATCGTAATAACTCAAGCATACTAATGTATACTTCTCCCGACACCTTCAAGCTTGCATTCTTCATGAAGGACATAAAGGACGCGGTTCTATTATAGTACCCGCGGATCCATAAAGATATTGAACTGCGGGATATTTAACAAACCGCGGTCGGTCAAGCCGGTTTAGGCTTATTCAAGACTTCTGGAAGCTTCTAGAAGATGGAGGGAAACTAATAAATTCAAAATTCAAATTTTTAATTTCCTGCTAAGATGGAGGGAAGAAAAATAAATTCAAAATTCAATTTTTGAATTTGGGCTCTAAGAAGATAAGGTGCATCATTTTATCCAATGGGTAGTCTACCCTTTTATCCATTAGGTAAAAAGGAACTCTCCAAGGCAAGAGTTGACTATAAATAGAAGTCAATCTTCTTCCATTTTACTAGTTAAAAAACACATACATTTCACCTCAAAAATCCCATTCCTCATTTGCCTACTCCTCCTCAAGTGCAATGAGAAGAACACTTTCATCCTTAAAGTGTTGTGTCTACCTCAAGATCTATTGAAGATCAAACATAATTTGTTTAGTTGTGTAGATCCAAATTGTTGTGTCAATTTGCAAATTGTGTAGTTGTGTAGATCCAAATTGTTTTGTCAATTTGGATGTTGTGTAGTTTTGAATAGTTGTGTACGGATGATGAGTTATGTAGTTGTGAAGATCCAAATTGGTATGTCAATTTGGATATTTTGTATGTTGTGTGGTTAATACTTAGGCCTTAAAGTATATCGGTATAGATTGCTTCTACCTAAGATTAGAACTCTATATGTAGCCTTGTGTCAGAAAATGGTGAAGTAGGCGACGTGTGTAGATTGGTACTACCTAAGATTAAGACTCGACATCCAGCTTAGTGTTAGAAATGTGTAAGCGGCGTGTATGGTTTTCTCCGCCTTGAAAGGAGTTTTGTTGACTAGTGAAGTAACTCTCGAGTTGGGTACTCGAGGAGTGGAGTAGGGAGAAGAGGAGCTTCGTGACCGAACCACTATAAATCATCGTGTCGGTATTCTCATTTACATTTATGTTTTTACATTTATGTCTTTACTCTCATAGTTACTAATAACAATTTTTGCTAGGTTCAATTATTGTTCTCGGTATCTCTTCGAATTGATCTCTGGTTAATTGTGCGACTCAGTTGTTCTTGGTGAATCAAATAAAAGAGTTGTCGTTGTCTAAAACTAATTTCAAATGAAAACTTGAAACAAATAAAAATGAAATAAAGACGGTAAAAAGAGACAACAAAAGATAAAAACTTGGCAAAAAGTAAATTACGAGAAACTTAAAAGGCAAATAAAGTAAATGATCAAAACTTAAACTAAAAGGAAAGCAAATAAAAATTCAAATAAAGAAAAAGGCGGAAAAAATAAAGCTTGAAAATAAAAGACAAAAACTTAAAAAGAAAAACCAAAAAGAAAACTTGACAGAAACCTTGATTCGGAAGTTTAAAACTTCCGAATGAACTGGCTTGATCCGGAACTTTTAATGTTCCGAATGAAACAATCTTGGGTCGGAACTCCATGATTCGGAACTTCATCCGGAAGTTTCATCCGGAACTTCGTTCGGAAGTTTCGTCCGGAACTTTAAAACTTCCGGATGAACCTTGCTTCACTTGGAACTTTTTGACTTCCGGATGAAGCTTGCTTCACTCGGAACCTTTTGACTTCCGGATGAAGCTTGCTTCACTCGCAACTTTATGACTTCCGGATGAAACTTGCTTCACTCGGAACTTTATGACTTCCGGATGAAGCTTACTTCACTCGGAACTTTTTGACTTCCGGATGAAGCTTGCTTCACTCGGAACTTTGCTGGGAACACAGAAGCAGAAACAACACTCCCGAAGAACAAGGGACATACAGTAACAAAGAATCGATCCACAAGTTAATCAAATTCAAACAAAAGATTAATCCAAAACAACCAATAAGCATCAACTAACAATAATCAATCAAAACAAATCATCAAAACTAACAAACATAACCAAATCAATCAAAACCCACTTGATCAAAATCATAAAAAAACTCAAGAACATGAACAATGAAGATAAAGAACAAATCAAACAAGAAAGGTAGAAGGAGATTGGCAATAAGATAAAGATTAACAACAATTAAAGGTAAACTTACTTGGAATTAAAAGAAAATTAAAGGTGCGTTACATGAGAATTAAAGTGCATAAAATTAAGGAACAAGCAAATGAAAATGGGGAAGAGAGGCTTGTCAGGCCTCCCACACACTCCACAAAAATGAAGGTGAACCCTATATATAGGGGAATTAGGAAGGAGCTTAGGAAGCTTCCTCCCTCTTTCTTCTTTCTCTTAATTGCACACTTAAGTCCTTGATCTTCTTAATCTTTTGTTAATCTCTTAATACTTGGACTTTGTCTTGGGATTTCTTCAAACTCGTCTTGTAATCTTCAATAAATTAGACTTGAGTTCTTCAGCTTTTAAATAAACTTCCGTCTTTAGACTTTTTCTTCGATAAATCTTTAGAATTGGTCTTGGACTTCCGTTCTTTTTCCACTCTTGATATTTCGACTTCATCTTTCGTCTTTTTCCTCGATAAAAGGCCGTGAATGCCGTGTTTTCTCCATTTTTTACCTTTTCGTCCTAAATCACAACAAAAACACAAACCACGCGTAATTCTGACATAAATGACATAAAATACACGTTTTTGCTCGGTTTTTATTGTAATTAAGTGGTAAAAAGGATGGGTGTTTTCACACCTATCAAATCCCCTACACTCCGCCATTGCAATGCCCTCATGCAATGTTTAGCAACCAAGCAAGGTTTACACTTTCCATCATAATCAACCTACCTTGGCCTTTATTAAACAACTAAGGAAAATCAAAAAGATAGAAAATAACAAGATGCAACAAGGAAGAAACATGTAAAGAAATCTAAGACTTACATTAGGGCTTGTGTGTCATGAATGTTTATCACCCTCAAGTTTCACGTTCCTCATGCCAAGCTTAAAAACAAGATCATTGTTAGTACAAGTTAGCATAACAAACATTTACTCATGCGGTTCAATTAATCACTTAAACTCCCTTATTCCTATGGGTATCTCTTATATTTTATTGATGTCTTGAATGATCACGAGGATGCATTGTTGACTTATTTCGATAATTTATTTAGGTTGAAAGCAAAGTAGGACGATTTGACCAATAGTTAGTTAAAGGACAAAATCTCTTAAAACTGCTTCTCGGGATATCAAAAAGTTCATATCTTGGCATAACTTGGTTCACGATTTGAAACCTTTCTCGGGCCGATATTTGGCATGTACTTCATACTTCATATCTTCGAGAGACGTTTTTGAGATAATGGTCTTCTCTTTGTTATAGAGTTTCTTCACTTGGAGACTTTTGAGGGGTACTCCAGCTTTGTTGACCACGACTTCATGATTATTTCTTCAATCTCTAATTGGGATTTTGAGATACAACGATCCGCCTCCTTTTCGGACTTGGATCTATTTATCCTCATACCTTTTTAGGGTCTTTGCGGATAGACTTCTCCATGATCTTTATGGGAGTTGATTGCTTTTCGTCGTGAGTCTTGGTCCTTCATATTGATTTTGGAATAATGCTTTTCACATCACTTTGGATCTTCAGCAATAACATTGAATCCTCATGCCTTGTTAGGGCCTTTTCGGACTCGCCAATCTTCGCGCCCCGCTTCATAAGTTATGCCTTGGCTATGAACTCTTATCATTACCGAGTAACTTTTAAACGATCTTGGGCTAGAAGCTAAGTAACTTTTCAAATCGTACGACCTTACTTATTGCAGATAATTTATTAGCAAGTGATGGGAGAAAAAGATCATAATTAACTCACATAAGTTAATGAGAGAATACCAAACTTGTAACCAACTCTATCATTTCTCGTTCTCCACAATTTAAAATCTCAAGGAATGAGACTCGTGGATGCTTAGACCAATAAACCAATTAAGGTCTACACGGTTAAGGATACTAGCTAGAGTGAACTTGGATAAGTAAACTCGGATTGAGTCAAAAAATTCACAACGGGCTTAATATATCTAAGATAACTAAACTTGTTAGAACCATTTTATTGAAATAAGAGAAAAATAACAAAAATAAAGGGAACTACAACTAGGCCAAAATAGATTAAAATTTTTGAAAAATGTCGAAAAATTGATTTTTCGGTTAAAATGAGGACAAATACAAGGAAAAGACCACTTAACTTCGATAGAAGTCCCCCTACACTTAATATAAACATTGTCCTCAATGTTTAAGCATGTGGGATTAAACTCCCCTACACTTAGGACATTGTGCACTTTGTTTAAATCTCGTTAAGGAAAAGACAACTAAAGAGATTCCTATTTTAATATTGAGAAATATAAAATAGTGAATCGAAAAGAGTTTAGGATAGAACCGGGAAGAAGGGAACACGGAATCACGGTTCGTCAAAAGTCATCAAGAGTGTGTCTTTGAAGCTCTAATCCCTGCACATGATAAGAAAGAGAACAAGAAACACCAACGGGGCTCCCCCTACACTTATGGTGAAAACAGGAAAGATAGATAGATAATTGGGTTGCCTCCCAAAAAGCGCTTGTTTATATAAACCGAGTCACGAGCCTGACTCGTCCCCGAATTAAATGGTCCATGGGGAAGCCTCTAATGTGATACCGGGATCAAAGACCTTGTCCTCGTTCCCGGTTGACATCAACAAAGGAGAGGCGGGGGGATAAGTCTTGAATGGGAGAAAAACCCGTTCAACATATGAAAAGTATGTGAATTCAAGATCCACGGGAGGTGGGATGGGTAAAGTAAGCACATTGTCCTCCCCCAAAGACAATGGATGCTGAGCAAACGGCAAAGCCGTATTGTTATCAATCATAGCATAATCAATGTCACCTCCCGGGTCAAAGCACTCATCCTCCGAAATAGTGGCTAAAGGGGAGGATGAAAGGTGCTCGGGAGGGGGACTTGGGACAATATCTTCCTACAACAAATTATCAAAAATAATGTCCCCCTCCGTGTCAGAATCATCAATACCTGGAGGGATGGAGTGGATGTCTATTTCTTCCTGCAATGGGTCATTATCTTCAATGGGAGGAATAGATGGAGGCGAAGACGCGGAAAGAGGAGGGGAAGTCAACGCTTCGATTTGAGCAATAAGAAGGTGCACTTTCCGTAATCGATCGCGAAGAAGCACGTCTTCCACCTCATCCACAAGATCATGTTCATCGGTGAACTTCTCGTAAACCGGAGAGAATAAATCGTCATCGTCTGGATCTCCCGGTGGAGATTGAGAGATTTCAAAAGTGAAATTCTCATAGCAGAGAGAAGAATCGTCATCACTAGGATCGACCTCTTCCGTAAGGGCAACGTCGTCCTGAAGCTCCATAGCAGGTAAGTCACAAACCTCATCATCCAATATTTTGTTGAGACCAACATCACTAAGCTCATTCAACGAATTTAGATCCTTAGATGCAGTACGAACATCGACAGTAGGAGCAGGAACTGCAGAAGATGAGTTGAAAGTGCATACAGCATCATCTTCATCATCATCATAATAGTATTGACGCACAAGCGGAGGGGTATAATCACTAAGATTAGATACTTGCTCTTGTTGCAGTCGCTTTTCCTCGTCCCTAAGTTCTTTAAGCAAAACAACGGCTTCTTGAAGTTGCAAAACAATGGAGTGTGTTTCTTCATTCAAGGTAGTGAGTTGTGGGTCAAGATTAATTTGCTGAGAGGATTGATGATTGAGGGTGTGATGTGGGGGATCAAAGTGTTGTAAAACTGAATTATAGCAAGGTTGTGGCTCATAGTTGTTCATCGGTTGAGAATAATTAGAAACCGGGTTTGGTTCATAATAATCCATAGGTGAAGAAAACTGAGGACCCGGAGTTTGCTCATAATAATTCATTGGTTGACAATAATAGGTATCGTGAGGACCCCCACAGTTGTTGCAAACCGGGTGTGGAGAAAAATCAGGTGCGTCTTGTGGATAGCTATTATCATTGTCATAATTGTACCCCAGTTCTTGCCCATGACCATACGGGTATCGAACTGGGCACGAAATATGCCAATGAGAATCGCTTCCACAATAGATGCACGGGGGAACAGGAGGTGGGTTCAAAAAGAATGAATTGGTCGAGTTGCACAAGGGACAAAATCCGAATTGTGTGTTGTCGATATCGTTTCCACACCGCTCACATGTACACCATTGACAAGAGTTGTTCCCAGATAATTGTTTCCCACACCGGACGCAATGGACATAAAATTCCATAAAGAAAGATAGATAAGCAAGAAGAATATTTTTGGTGCAAAACTTTGAAAAAGAAATGCTTTTTATGATTTTTCAAATGTTTTTGGATTTTTGAAAATTTTTTAATACGAAAAATAACGTTCACAAGTGAACGGGTCCCAAAAGCCAACGCGTCTCTCACAAAAAACCGTTAATCTTCACGAAAAGAGCCGGCAGCGGCGCCATTTTAATAACAATTTTTGCTAGCAAGACAATGACGGGGGCTCAATTGCATTACACGACAACCGAAAAAGAGCTTTTAGCTGTTGTCTATGCCTTTGAAAAGTTCCGCCCCTATCTTGTCCTTTCCACCACAATCGTTTACACCGATCATTCCACGTTGAAGTACTTGTTGACAAAGCAAGATTCCAAACCAAGACTTCTTCGCTGGGTTTTGCTACTCCAAGAATTTAAAATCAAAATTCGCGATAAAAAAAGAGCTGAAAACCTAGCCGCGGATCATCTCAGCAGACTTGAGGATCCTTACCAAGGGGATCATCCGAACAAAGAAATCAATGATTCTTTTCCCTTGGAGACCTTAATATCTATAAATTCGAATTCTGATGAAACCCCGTGGTTTGCGGACTTTGCAAACTACTTGGCGGGTGGAATTCTCGTTGACGGGTTAACATCCCAGCAAAAGAAAAAGTTTTTCAAAGACATTAAGACTTACTTTTGGGATGACCCGTATCTATTCAAACAATGTGCCGACTTGATTATTCGCCGATGTGTTGATGGACCGGCACCTTTAGAAATCCTTGACGCTTGCCACAAAGGACCCACCGGTGGTCACTTTGGTCCCAACTACACCGCCAAAAAAGTGTTTGACTCGGGATTTTATTGGCCCTCCATATATCGTGACGCTCACAATATGGTTAAACGTTGTGAGGCTTGCCAAAAACAAGGCACGATCACACATAAAGACCAGATGCTGCAGAATTTCATACAAGAATTTGAAATCTTTGATGTTTGGGGTATCGACTTTATGGGGCCATTCCCTTCTTCTAAAGGAAACAAATACATCCTTGTTGCCGTTGACTACGTTTCAAAGTGGGTTGAAGCCAAAGCTTTACCTACTAATGACGTAAGGGTGGTTTGTAACTTTTTGAAAGCTCTATTCGCTAGATTCGTTGTGCCTCGTGCCATTATTAATGATCGTGGGACTCATTTTTGCAATGACCAATTTGCTAGAGTCATGGCTAAGTACGGTGTAAATCATCGTCTTTCCACAGCCTACCACCCACAAACTAGTGGCCAGGCTGAAATATCCAACCGAGGATTAAAGCGGATTCTTGAAAGGACCGTAGGAGAGCATCATGCCTCATGGGCTGATAAACTTGATGATGCTTTGTGGGCTTTTCGTACCGCATACAAGACTCTGATTGGTTGTACACCATATCGTCTCGTGTACGGGAAAGCATGCCACCTCCCCATTGAGTTGGAGCACAAGGCTTACTGGGCCTTGAAGTGGACTAATTTTGATATCAACAAAGCCGGTGACCTACACAAGATCCAACTCAATGAGCTCAATGAACTCCGTAATGAGGCTTATGAAAATTTTTTGATCTATAAGGAAAGGACTAAGCTCATTCACGACTCCAAGATTAAAAACCGAGAGTTCCAAGTTGGAGACAAAGTTTTACTCTTTAACTCTCGGTTGAAAATCTTTTCGGGCAAGCTCAAATCTCGTTGGTCAGGCCCATTCACCATTGCCCAAATTTTTCCATATGGTACTCTCGAGCTCGCTCAACCTAATGGACCTAATTTTAAGGTGAATGGCCAACGAGTGAAGTTGTACTTTGGTGAGGACACCTCTCAGGAGATGATTCCATCCCTCACCACGTTCCCCATGAACTAATTTTGGGTCGAGTCAGGCTCGTGACTCGGTTATCAAAAACAAGCGCTCCTCGGGAGGCAACCCGAGTCTCTATCCTTTTCTGTTTTTACCCCCTAAGTGTAGGGGGGCCTCTATAGGTTCTTTGTATTTGTGTGATGATGTGATTCCAGGGATTAGTGCACTCTTGGAAACTTTGAAGAACCGTGCTCCCATGTTATCCGAAATCCGGTTCTATCTTTCAACTATCGTGATTCAATTTTCTTCATACTCACATTTGAAATTGATCACTTTAGTCGTCTCTTCCTTAACTTGAGTTAACCAACGTGCACAATGTCATAAGTGTAGGGGAGACTTTTCCCACATGCTTAAACATTAAGGACAATGTTTATCTTAAGTGTAGGGGGACTTCTATCGAAGTTTTAAGTGGACTTTTCCATGAAAATGCCTTCATTTAACCGGAAAATCATATTTTTCAACATTTTTCAAATTTTTTATTAACTTTGGCCATTTAGTCGTAATTTTTAAATTTTTATCGTTGCTTTCGTATGTATATATCCCGTAATAAAGTCAAATTTTAATAAATTGGTGTAGCTAGTTTAGAAGTCTTTGACATATTAGGCCCGTTGCGTTTATTTTTACTCAACCCGAATAGACTTATCCAAGTTTATTCTAGCTAGTATCCTTAACCATGTAGACCTTAATTGGTTTATTAGGCTAAGTATCCACGAGTCTCATTACTTGAGATTTTAAATTGTGGAGGACGAGAAATGATAGAGTCAATTATAAGTCGGTATTCTTGCACAAGCTCACTTGATGTAATTATTTTCCTATTCTCCCATCACTTGCTAATAATTTATCTGCAATAAGTAAGGTCGTACGATTTGAAAAGTTACTTAGCTTCTAGCCCAAGATCGTTTAAAAGTTGCTCGGTAATGATAAGAGTTCATAGCCAAGGCATAACTTATGAAGCGGGGCGCGAAGATTGGCGAGTCCGAAAAGGCCCTAACAAGGCATGAGGATTCCATTTTATTGCTAAAGATCCAAAGTGATGTGAAAAGCATTATTCCCAAAGTCAATATGAAGGATCAAGACTCACGACGAAAGCAATCAACTCCCATAAAGATGATGGAGAAGTCTATCCGAAAAGACCCTAACAAGGTATGAGGATAAATAGATCCAAGTCCGAAAAGGAGGCGGATCGTTGTATCTCAAAATCCCAAATAGAGATTGAAGAAATAATCATGAAGTCGTGGTCAACAAAGTTGGAGTACCTCTCAAAAGTCTCCAAGTGAAGAAACTCTATGAACGATGAGAAGACCATTATCTCAAGCACGTCTCTCGAAGATATGAAGTATGAAGTACATGCCAAATATCGGCCCGAGAAAGGTCTCAAATCGTGAACCAAGTTATGCCAAGATATGAACTTTTTGATATCCCGAGAAGCAGTTTTAAGAGATTTTGTCCTTTAGCTAACTATTGATCAAATCGTCCTACTTTGCTTTCAGCCTTAATAAACTATCGAAATAAGTCCAAAAATGCATCTTCATGATCATTCTAAGACAAAAATAAAATGTATGAGATACACCTAGGAATAAGGGAGTTTAAGCATATAATTAAGCCATGTGTGTAAGTGTTTGATTTACTAACTTATAATAACAATGATCTCGTTTTTTTAAGCTTAGTTTGGGGAACGTGAAACTTGAGGATGATAAATCTTCGCAGCACCCAAGCCCTAATGTAAGTCATTGATCTCTTTGCAAGTTATTTCCATGTAGCTATTTTCAAGTGAAAATGGTTTTCTATCCTTTTGTTTCCTTTAAAGGTTAACTTCTTTTAGTACTTTAATTTTTGTTCAATAGTATTTTAATAAGGCCAAGGTTGATTGATTATGAGAAAAGTGTAAATTTGCTTTATCACTAAGCATTGCATGAGGGTATGGCAATGGTTAAGTGTAGGGGATTTGATAGGTGTGTAAACACCCATCCTTTTTCCACTTAATTCTAACTAAAACGAGACCAAAACACGTATTTAATATCATTTGTTTGGAATTATGCGTGGTTTTTGTGTTTATTGTGTTTTCAGAGCCAACCGGATGAATATTGAAGAAAACATGGGATTGCACGGGTTTTACCGAAGAAAAAGACTCAAGACGAAGTCTATTGTCCAAGAGATGCAAAAGATTTGAAGTCACTGGGCCTATTTGACGATTTATCGAAGAAAAGGACCAAAGATGGAAGATTTACATAAGTCGAAGAAACTCAAGTCTATTAAACGAAGAAATTAAAAGACGACTTGAATTTAATCGACAACAAATCCCGAATCAGAATCGAAAACATCAACTTTTCTGAAAAGACGAGAAGACAAGAAGAACGGGAGAAAGCCCACTCACCAACCAAAGGGGACACCTATAAAAGGAATCCCCCTCACACTTTTCATTAAGTTTTTTTAGTTTTTCTTCTCCCCTCTTTCTTCTCCCTTTATGTTCGTAGATATCACCAACACCACTAGGGTGTTTGGTGATTTTGATCTTTGTTTTTCAATCTTGTAATTTTAATCCTTGTTTTGTGATTGTTAAAACCTTAATCATTCAATATATCAATCTTTCCATTTCATCTTGTTCATGTTCATCTATTTGGTCAAAAGTTTAAGTTCTTATTTGATTGATTTAATCTTTAAAAGTTGTTGGGTTTTATGTTTTTATTGATGGGATTTGTAGTTATTGGTTAGTATATCATTTGTGTTTAGCTTTATTTAAGTTTTGGCGAAAAACTTGGTGATTTTTGGCTTAAAATCGTTTTCCCTGTTCTTCGGTAAAAGTTACTGTTCTTGTGTATTCCCAGAAGTTCCGGATGAACACAAACTTCCGGATGAACACAAACTTCCGGATGAACAAATAAGTTCCGGATGAATGTTATTCTCAAAAGTTCCGAATGAGTGCTAGAAGTTCCGAATGAATGTGTTTTTGAAAAGTTCCGAATAAATTTCCTTTCAAATCTTCCGAATAAACTTCCGGACCAAAAGTTCCGGACGAACTTCCGGATCAACAACTTCCGAACGAAGTTACTGGTGAAAGTTCCGAATCAACCTTCCGAACAAAGTTCCGAGTGAAAGTTCCGGATCAACAACTTCCGAACGAAGTTCCGGGTGAACTTCCGAACAAAGTTCCGGATCAAGGGTTCCGAGTGAACTTCCGAACAAAGTTCCGGATCAAGGGTTCCGAGTGAAAAGTTCCGGATGAATAGTTCCGAATCAAGGTACTTCCGAATCAATTTACTTTGATTATTTTTAAGTGTTACTGTTCTTAAGTGTTACTGTTTCTTCATTTTTATTTCATATTTTAATTCTAGTTTTTATTTACAGTTATTTAAACAGTCAGTAGAATAGAAAACCACTCCCCTTGTTAGTAACCAAGAACAATCATTCCACTTAGAACCAAGATCAATTCGAGAGGAAATTGAGAGAATTTAGAGAACCCAGTGCAAAAACTTAGTATCAAACATTTTAATAACAGTTTTTGCTAGGTTCATCTATTGTTCTCGGTATCTCTTCGAATTGATCTCTGGTTAATTGTGCGACTCAGTTGTTCTTGGTGAATCAAATAAAAGAGTTGTCGTTGTCTAAAACTAATTTCAAATGAAAACTTGAAACAAATAACATGAAATAAAGACGGTAAAAAGAGACAACAAAAGATAAAAACTTGGCAAAAAGTAAATTACGAGAAACTTAAAAGGCAAATAAAGTAAATGATCAAAACTTAAACTAAAAGGAAAGCAAATAAAAATTCAAATAAAGAAAAAGGCGGAAAAAATAAAGCTTGAAAATAAAAGACAAAAACTTAAAAAGAAAAACCAAAAAGAAAACTTGACAGAAACCTTGATTCGGAAGTTTAAAACTTCCGAATGAACTGGCTTGATCCGGAACTTTTAATGTTCCGAATGAAACAATCTTGGGTCGGAACTCCATGATTCGGAACTTCATCCGGAAGTTTCATCCGGAACTTCGTTCGGAAGTTTCGTCCGGAACTTTAAAACTTCCGGATGAACCTTGCTTCACTCAGAACTTTTTGACTTCCGGATGAAGCTTGCTTCACTCGGAACCTTTTGACTTCCGGATGAAGCGTGCTTCACTCGGAACTTTATGACTTCCGGATGAAACTTGCTTCACTCGGAACTTTATGACTTCCGGATGAAGCTTACTTCACTCGGAACTTTTTGACTTCCGGATGAAGCTTGCTTCACTCGGAACTTTGCTGGGAACACAGAAGCAGAAACAACACTCCCGAAGAACAAGGGACATACAGTAACAAAGAATTGATCCACAAGTTAATCAAATTCAAACAAAAGATTAAACCAAAACAACCAATAAGCATCAACTAACAATAATCAATCAAAACAAATCATCAAAACTAAGAAACATAACCAAATCAATCAAAACTCACTTGATCAAAATCATAAAAAACTCAAGAACATGAACAATGAAGATAAAGAACAAATCAAACAAGAAAGGTAGAAGGAGATTGGAAATAAGATAAAGATTAACAACAATTAAAGGTAAACTTACTTGGAATTAAAAGAAAATTAAAGGTGCGTTACATGAGAATTAAAGTGCATAAAATTAAGGAACAAGAAAATGAAAATGGGGAAGAGAGGCTTGTCAGGCCTCCCACACACTCCACAAAAATGAAGGTGAACCCTATATATAGGGGAATTAGGGAGGAGCTTAGGAAGCTTCCTCCCTCTTTCTTCTTTCTCTTAATTGCACACTTAAGTCCTTGATCTTCTTAATCTTTTGTTAATCTCTTAATACTTGGACTTTGTCTTGGGATTTCTTCAAACTCGTCTTGTAATCTTCAATAAATTAGACTTGAGTTCTTCGGCTTTTAAATAAACTTCCGTCTTTTGACTTTTTCTTCGATAAATCTTCAGAATTGGTCTTGGACTTCCGTTCTTTTTCCACTCTTGATCTTTCGACTTCCCATCTTTCGTCTTTTTCCTCGATAAAAGCCCGTGAATGCCGTGTTTTCTCCATTTTTTTACCTTTTCGTCCTAAATCACAACAAAAACACAAACCACGTGTAATTCCGACATAAATGACATAAAATACACGTTTTTGCTCGGTTTTTATTGTAATTAAGTGGTAAAAAGGATGGGTGTTTTCACACCTATCAGTTACATAATATACTTTTTGTGTGTTGTTGTATGCATCTCATAATCTAAACCTCTAAGTTGCGGAAAAGTTATGTCTTAGTACGTGTGTGCTTCATAATTAGATTATGGTCAAGTGTGCATACTTTAGTCTAAACATCTTAGTTGTAGATAAGCTAAGGCTTAGTACGTGTGTGCTTAGTGTTTAGACTATTGCTTGATGTACTCTTGAATTGATGTGTTTGTGTGTTTACATACTTGTTGTTTATAGTCTTTATATCTATAGCAAACACATCTCATACTTAGTCAAACTTGATAAGGAATTTGATACAAACGATTGTTTAAGTTTAACTTGTATCAAATGGTTTATCCCACTGTTGGCGGTTCCTTAAAGAACTGACGGTTCTTTATTGATAAAGAACCATGATCACAATAAAGAACCGCGGTCAGTGGATTAAACGAAATTATTTTGAAAATTAATGAGAAACTATTCACCCCCCCCCCCCCCCTTCTAGTTTCTACAATTGGTATCAGAGCGTGGTTATTCAAGATCTTTGAAGTATATTGTACTTTAAAGCTTGGATCGATCTTTGCTCTCGTTTTCAAAAACAAAAGTTTTTTAAAAATGGAAACGGTTTTTAAAAATAGAGACAATCTTTGTATCAAATTGTTTTTGAAGAGTGATTACATATGAAATATGTTTTATTGTTTCATTCGTACAAGTTCTGGTTTTACATAAACTTCGTAGAATAGCTTGATAATAAATCGTTTTATGTTTGGAAGTATAAAAATCCTTTGTGTCGTAATTAACTCTACAATATGAGTTCTATGTGTCTAAAATGATTTTTTAGAGTCCTTGGTCCTTCCAAAAAGTTACCAAATGATTTGTCAAAAACTCATTTTTTGTCCACTGTCCGCGGTTCTTTAATTGTTCCCCGAGGTTCGTTATCAATAACGAACCGCGGTCAGTCCGACTAAGATTTTTGTAAACTTTTAAAAATCATATAAAATCAACCGTAAGTCTGTAGAAGTTGTGCCACCCGTAGTTACGAACGTAATTGAGTCCTCTTTCTTTTAAGACTACTTCCAAACCTTTATTGAAACTTTTAAATTTGGATGTTTTCTAAGTGATATACTTTGTCCAATGTATTGAGTCGTGGTTTGTCGTTAAACTTTTGTTTTACTCTTTTCTATTAAGTTGTACATTTCTTGTTGGTATATCTTTGAAAATTGATATATTTACAAATTGTTAAACTTAATTAAATTTTGAAATGGTTCGAAAACTATTTTCAAATAAAATCAAACTATGTATACTTTGTCGTATCTAACACTCAAAACATGGACGAATGCTTTTATGTGTTAAGCTAATTGTTTATGTGTGTTTCCTTGTGTGTAGACATTATTGAGTGTTCTTTACTATTTGTAGTAGATTGTACTATATGTCTAATCTCTTGTGCATTGCTTGGTATTTCTTAGTATCTAGTTTTTCTTAAGTAGGATTAATGCTAGATCTCTTGCATTTTGTTTGCAACGTTGTTTGTGCATTGCATATAGGATTAACATCTCTAGGTTTACAAATGTTACATAAACATCTTGTATACCTCGTCATGTTTATTAACACTCGTAGGTTTGAAAGCTTTGTGAGCTTGTCAAATCTTTTGATATGAGTCGTCTTACTCAAACATTCTGTTATTAGTTCAAGTAGATTAATGTCTCACTATAAAACATGAAACACTCTTTGAAAATCTTAGTTATTTTCTCTTAAAGGAGTGTTAATGGGAATCAATAAATATTTCGAATATATATAAATTCATTATTTAATTCACATCATTATCGAATCTAATTGACATGTTTTAGAGTGTAGACATGAATGTGGATTATTATGAATATACATCGGATCATAACTCACACTTGTGTTGATGATGTTATATGGAATCTACTTGTTTAAATTGTTATACAAATTTGTTTAATAATTGCTTATAATACACAATTGATTTGGTTTGACAACTTATATGTTTTATCCGAAATACTCAAGTAATTTACATTGCAATACAATTGGTAAATGTGTCATTTTCGAAAGACCAATCAAGAGTGTTCTAACAAATTGTGTAAACTTTGTTTATACAATTCAATGTTATTGGCCTCAAGATATATTAAGGTAAATAACCTTAACTAGACTCTTTTTTTAAGATATGCAATGGTACATTCTGAAACCTCATTAGGCTATGCATTGTGTGGTTATGCAAGTTTTATCCTTGCTACACTTCATTAGGCAAATGTAGGAATTACATTTTGTCTAACATGAGAATGACTACTAGAGAACCTATTGCACTAGAAATTCAATTTGACCTAACGGTAAATTACTTCATGTGAGAAGTTGAGTTGGTGTATAACTCGTAAAAATGGTCATGCTTAGCCTTAATTGAGCACCTCTAGTGACAGTATCATACTCATCTCTAAATTGATCTAATGGCTCTTCCTAAATATGACTAATGATATTTTACATCGATGAACTTTGTATGTCATTAAAAGTCTTTTTCTTTTGTAGCCATTAGGTTTTTCTTAGCTTTCTTCCTACGTGCTAATTGAACCTATGTGTTTTTCCTTTGTGTGTGTTCTAGTTTTTATTGCTCTTTAGCATAACTTTATGATAAGTTAGACTAGAACATTAGGATTTCTTGAATTGGAAAAATTCACTTATCCCCCAAAACATACCTTCTGTGGGCGGTTCTTTAATATCCCACGACTCAATATCTTTATCAAACCCTAGGGTGAGATAAAGAACCGCGGGTAGAAGCAGTCAAAAATGTATTTTCTGAAACTTCAAAATTGTTCCAACACCTTTTTGAAATCTTTGTTTCAAACCTTTGACCACTCCCAAAATATCTTGTGCTTTCTCTACTTAACCCTAAGCATTGTTGCATCTCTTTCACACCAAAGCAAAATGTCTTATTCACAAAATTAAAGCCTTGATTCTCCACCAAAGGACACACAAATGAAATCTCTTCTCCTTCTAAGGAAATTGATTGTGAAAACTCTCCTTTTCCACCACTTCCCTTTTGTGTTCTTCATTCATCACATGATTATGTCATGCATCATGGAACATATTGTCATTGTTGTCAATATCAACATCTTGTCATGTCTCATATCTATGATGAGTTGAATTACAAGATTTTCACCAAGCCTTCTCCACCAAATTCTGCTACCTCTTTGTCTTATAATTAAGCATTTGTGTTGCTTATTAATAAGACATCCAATTTAAGCAAATCTTAGAATTATAGTGTAACTAGGATTAGAATTATGCTTAAGTTATAGTCTTGTGTTTCATACATCTTTGTATGATCTTTATTTTCTTGTATTTCTTTTCATGTTTTTCAACATGACTTATCTATGGGTCTTAGATCTTGTTGTTCTTATGTTTATTTCTTTTCTCTTATTTTGAGTCTTTTCTTATAAAGTAGTAAGAATTAGGATTCTCCTTGGAGATTTACACTAAGTGTTGCTTGCTATGTGATATCCAGATAGATAACTTGCTTGTATGTTACATGCTTATACATCTTCGTGTTTATCCGTATGCTATATGTCAAATTTCTTAGTTAATGAATGCATGCTTATTATAAAGGTTATGTCTTTGTCAAGAAATTCCAATATAATATATCTTAAATAAGTCTAACTCATGCATATCCTTTAATGATAGGTACTAACATGCTTTACTTAGTCTTCTCTTTTTAAGTAATCATGTTTCTTGCGTGTCATACATGTTAATTGTGAACCTTCTCTACATTGATTTATTGTAGACTTTATTAGGCTTGATTTTTCTAGATAAGTCTCTAGAGTACATTTAGCCTTGCACATTAATCTCTATCGTTTTTGCTTTGATGCTTGATTAATTGCTCCTACATGATCAAACCTATGTGCTTACATGCTTACGCTTATATACTTATGCTTACATGCTTAATTCTATATGCTTAAACCTATTTTTGTTTAGGTCTGGGAGTGATGGAACATTTTCCTTGATTATGCATGCTTAATTGAGTTAGGTTTTACTTCGTCAAATGTTAAGTAAACCGCCATCTCCTTTTTGTTGCATATAGGCACTAACTAGGATCTTCTCTTAATGTATATCCTTCATCTATGATTACAATTAAGAATTGCATGAATTCTCGTATGTTTTAACTTGATTTTGTGTTAGATTTTATGCTAATTCTATCATGTCTTCTTGAATTCTTTTGAATTTTTTCTCTCGTTTTCTTTCAAGATTTCACTATCACCTACTAAAATATAGTATTCGTGAATTATATTGTGAAGTTATCCCTAACTTCTTTGTTGAGTCTCTCTCAATTTCTTTTAATCATGCCTGTTGTCCCATATATATGAATGATATAATACGAATTTAAAGAAAGAAAGGTAGATATGAGATGAAGAAGAGATGAATTCCTAGACAGAGAAAGTAGTGAGACAAAGTAGAGAGAGAGATGATTAACTTTTGGAGTATTAGATTAGAAGTGAGAAAAATGAACAACCAACCCTCCTAACATGCTAGGAGGGTAGTATATATAGTCCACCCACATACGGGCTTTAATGGACTATATATTGGGCCGGGCTTGTCTTTTGGACTTTATTTAGTTTAAATCCAAGCCCGTAAACCACGACTAATTAACTACCTATTACAACGTGCTAACTAATGTTACAATAATAACCTATGACAGAGAATTCTTGTTTGACTCAATATTTTGAGGCTAACAATCTCCCCCAATGTGAGGTTATACCCTTTTGATATTTGGAGATCAAAGGAGATTACGAATCTCGTCATAAATGAGCCTTGAACGTGTAACAGTAGTTTTGTTCCTTCATGTTGTGATCTTTGAGCCTTTGTTGTTGTCTTTCGACTTTGTCTTTTAGTCTTGAGATCTTCAAATCATCCTTGTCTTGTCATTGCCATGTTGTGATCTTGTGTCTTTATCCACATGCTCATACTATCAATTGTTGGATAAGTCTTTGGGCATGAATATGTGGTTATGAATCTTTGACTTTGCTGAGTACACCGTGACGCCACCTTCTCGAGACAAAAACATGGACACGGACTGAATGGCTTTGACATTCGTCCTAAATCGGTAGAGTTTTACCTCCGGTCGGTGAAGACCGTTATACGATATTAAATACCGTACCTGTGATTAGGTAGATTCAATTAAGAATCTCCTTGACAGGGTTTCGCGGCTGTAGTAGCCGTTCTCTTTACTCGACCGTCTCAAAGCAAGACTGCGAACATAAAGAGTGAATCAATTGGATAAATATCCGCTTGATTAAAGTCGTCAATTCAAATTCCTGGAACAAGTTTGATTCATTAAGAATCTTACCATTGTTGCTTTCCAGTTGACACAAGTTTGATTCATAAGAATCTCACAAGTCACCTACCGTAGCGCTGTTTGATGTTGACGCTAGAAGGATTTCCATTCGTCACCGTGAATATTAATAAATATCACTCTGAATGTTCTGGCAAGACCATAAAGATATTGCGTAGAAACCTGAAACGAGTTTGAATCAATTCAGAGTCAAACCACTGTTGCTTTTCAGTTTTACATATGTTCAATTCATAACGAATCTTGCATATGACCTACCACAGTGCTGTTTGATGTTAACACTGGAAGGATTTCCACTCATCATTGTGAATACTAAGTAGTATCACTCTAAGTGTTCTAGCAATATCACAAGGATATAGCGTAGGACTCTCTTGATCTTCATCCGTGTGTCCTAACGAGATTTGATTGATCTCTTGGCTCTAGAATCGATTTGTGCTCTTTTAGTGGTCGGAGGCTGGAGCAGATGCCACCTGTTCAATATCAACTATCTTGGAGTGAGAAAGTCAATAGAAGTCGTGTTGATCTCCATGAAAATAAAACAAACTTCTTTTAAGAGAAGCCTGAGTAGCTAGGAAAGGGTTGTGCTTCACATCACTGGGTCCATGATGAGATTGTCTTCATGATGAGTTGACCCGGTCCATGATGAGATTGTCTTCATGATGAGTTGACCCGGTTTCTGCCTAAGTTGTATGGAGGGCTTCTTTCTTTTGACCCTTTATCCTTACATTTCTTTTTCATTCTTCAACCCCTTCAATGCTTACCAAGACATCATTAATAGCACCTTGTTGTGATTGTTCCAGTGCTATCATCAGTACTTAGTCGGCATTCAGCTACGTTCACATTCTACTCCATATTTCCTAAGGACTTCTAATAATCTATTGGATTGTCCCTGGGAAGATCCCTCTGGTTCTGGTTGGATCATAGGACTTAAACCTAACCACCCTTTTGACACCAATAACGTTGTGAATTAAAGATGTTGTGGGTATTAGATCGTAACCATGAAAACCACTTTAAATTCTAACAAAGTGTTTGGAAAACATTTAACACCTTGCTAGTTTTGTCGTTTCAGAAATACTCCCCCTTCACATGTGCATCGATAATCAAAAGTGTTTCTCACATGTAGGTAAGAGTTAAAGTGCTTGAGTCTTATATAAGATTAAATTTTAATCACATTTTCTCCCCCTATCTGTAATATATAAAATCTTTTGATATTAGAGATACCAAAATTTGATTAAAATATATTTTGAAAAATAGTCTTGAAAATCTTCGGGAGAAAGATGTGTTAAGCTTTTGCATGAAGTTGAATTGCTCCCCCTCAAAAATTGATCCAATGGAATTGTCATTACGAGGATTCGATCCACATTAAACGTTTGAGGATAGGAGTTGTTGAACACACAATTTTTGAAAGATTTTGAATATCATTGAGAAATTCTTGAAAAAATTGTGTTCAACGCTTTTTGAAAAATCAATTCTTTTTGATGAAAAGGTTTTTCTAAAGCATAAACTTGAGTTCATAGACTTTGAATGTCTCGACTAATCCACTCAAGTGTAAGAAGATTTAACTTCTTTTGCTAAGGGTAAGAGTACAAAAGCGTACACTCCCCCGTGAAGTTAGATCCGGGTTGCAATCTGAAAGTGATTACAAGCCATTGTGTTAATCTCAAAACATTGAATGTTTTGTGACAAGTTCAACCCGTGATAGATTGCTCTACCCGTTTGGTAGGATAAGTTATCTTTAAAGATACACTTTCCTTTATTTGAATTACGAGTTACAGTCTGACATTTAACTGTAAGTCGTTTACATGAGCTTAAAAACTTTGAATGTTTTTAATGAGAGCTCATGACCGAGAAAAATTATTTTCCCGTTATTAAGGATAAGGTATCATTCGTGATCAACTTTCTTTTCTTGGAAGTACGAGTCACAATCTGAGGTAATTGTAAATCATTGAAATGACATGTTTTGAAAAATATTTACAACTTTCATTTGAGCTTTATGTACACACCCGTGTCGTTATTGAGCCACATTTCTAGGTACGTCCATATTATCGATACTGAAAGACATGTCGAGAAGAATATTTTTGGTATTTTGAAAGTTTTTCCATTTTTTATTTTGTTTTTCTATGGATATTTTCGTATTATTTTTTTTTTTCAAGTTTGTCGAAAATAATCCAAAATAGACTTTTGTACAACAGAAGAAGGTGATATCGAATGTACAGAATTGGAACCCTTTGAAGAAGGAGAAGTGGGTTCAGAATCCGATGTTGTACCTGCAATCACAGAAGAAGAGTTTGCACAAATACTAGAATTAGGAGTAACAAATTCCTTTTCAGCGTGTGGAACAGTAGCATTGGTGCTGGTGCAGGTGTCATCACTCTTTTCTATTGGAATCCACTTAAGACCAACTTCCGTGAAGATCCGACCCGTTGGTTTCCACTGAAGACTAGATTTAGGAGTAGCTTTCTCTTGCACAGTGGAAGACTTCTTTGGAGAGAAACTAAGTCCTTTTTTAATCCATGTTTCAGATTTGTTGTTGTTGCTTTTCTTTGCGACGGGTTTGTATCTCCTTGGTGTCTTGTGGGATTCTGTATTCGATCTCCGTTCAAAGGAACGAGATTTTACCTCATAGAGGTATTGCAAAATGAAATGGTCATGATTTTCATTGTGAATGCCCTTTTTGCAAGTGGGACATACAGGGAATTTGGGATTCACGAAAGTACTTGTATTCCTGTGTTTTCCAAATCGTTCAGGCGTAGTGTGAAACACGACTATTCATGGATGGTTTCTCTAACACCCCACCAAATTCTATGCGCAGCGGAACTACAACATTTGGGTGCTAGGCAGTTATCATCGCACACAAGATATATCGAACGACTCCAAAGAGACGTCAATTTAAAACTTAAATTAAAAATTGTTAAAAGATACATGTCTACGGTTTTTCCAACCCCAATTGATACAACAGAGTTTAGCGTTTACGGTCCCCATGAATCTCAACCCAAAAGTTACAGTTTTCATAACAACATAACATTAAAGTTAAAAATGTTTAAGTAATAACGGGAGGAAAAACAAGCAGACTCCAAGCCATACACACAACATCCATCCAATGCACGCTCCATGCTACACTTCAGCGGTTACCTGAAACACATGCTAAATTTGGTCAACGAAAACGTTGAGTGGAATTCATAGGTTTTACAATTCATTTTGAACATATGTGAAATAAAAACCATTCACGATCATTCATAAACTTGTCGATCAAACAATCTATATTCAAGATACTGGCAATTGTGTTTAAGCTCATGACACTAAACCGTTAACTCAATCACCCGCGTAATAATTACCGGCGTGATTCAGATCAAACCAAGGCCCCTAATAAGGCATCAGTTGCAATTATACCTTATCTCTTATCACAAATTATCCGTCCGCAGGGGGTATCAACGTACTAGCCCTCGTCTCGGATAGGGTAGTCAACCCCATAGTACTATCACTTTGTATAAGCGGCTATTTCTAATCCACGCTAGGACTAAACAATAGTTAATAGTTCATGAATTTAGGGACTTTTGCAACTAGGTACTCAACACAATTTCAAAGGCAACATTCGGGTCCAACAATCATTCATGACGTATGTTCATTTTAAAAACTAGCATGCATTTCCCTCGCGGGTAAAACAGTTTGAAATAATAATAAGCGAGGCTATAAATTCACACCTTATATAACAAGCAGTCGATAGTTCGAGAGACGGTCACTGACGACGATACGGATGCCCGGGTAAATCAACACCTATCAAACCAATAACGCGTAATGAGTAATCTCATTTTAAAACCTTATAGTACTGTATAAAATACATAAATACTAGTCACTTATGACAATTACAACTCACGCCAAAACAAAACAACAAGCGTTACTCATTTTACACCATTTGTCCTTATTATTAACGTTATCCATTTTTATTCATTTTCGCCGATACTTACCAAAAGTACGGGCTGTTTTACCATACTTAACCATCTTTGTAAAATTTGACAAAATTCTCAAAAATACTATAAGACCTGTAGAAAACACATATTTAATCCCAACAAAAATTTTTACTTCTACGACCCGTTACTCAACACTTTTCCAAAAACTACGTTTTTCGGACTGAAATTGTACTTTGACCAAGTCGGACTCATTTGACCCGTTTAAAACACTCCATTGACCCATTTGACACCTAAGTCCTACAATAGACTCAAATGTGCAGGTTTGACACCAAAATTCAGCCCTTGACCATTTACCAAACTAGACTTATAGTCCCCGGGATTTGACCTAAAACCAAGCATAACTTCGGATTATGACGGTTTTCATCTCCCGGTACACGAATTTCAAAACGTCGTAACGTTTGACTCGTTAGGAGTCGTAAGCTCTACCTTATACCAAATCGAAGCTAAGAAAATACTCTACAAATCTATCCTATCCACAAGACCTGTTTTCAAAATAATTTTTACGAAAATGCCTTAAACTTTCTGCCTAAAATCAACCTTACCAAAATCACACTAACGCTCGTTTTCAAACCCATTTGTCATCACTAGACATCATCCTAAGCATCCCTAATCACAACCAAACAATGTTTTCAGTCCCTAACCCCTATTGATCATCAACCTTATAAAACTAAAATCCTAGAAACAAACATGCAAGTAAATGTACCCATCTACAACATCTAAAAACATGATATTATACACAAAATCAAGCTCAAAACATGAACCACCATGATCCCCAAACACCCCCATTGAGCCGTGGGGTTTGGGTGATCAAAACCCACCAACCAAATTGATTTTGGTTGATTTGTTTGGTGTTCTAGCATCCTTTTAGCATGAATTAAACATGCAAATGCCCAATTAACCTCCAAAACGAATTTGAAAAATCTTGAAATTTTTGGAAGAATTTTTGTTAATGCATGTGTGAAATGAGCATGGATTAACACTCACTAGATGATTTTAGAAGGTGTTCTTTGATTAGAATGGATCAAAACTAAAAAAAATGGTGTGGTGGTGGTTTTGGGGTTTGGCCGTCGGCCTAAGGAGAAAGGGAAGGGGGGTTTGATCTTTTTTTTTGTAAAAATGTGTTGTGTGTTTGTGTTTGTCCCCATTTTGTGAAATGGGAGGGACCTATGTGCAATTTCTCCTTTCTTTTGTCCTTAAGCAAAAACGACACCAAAACTTTGCGGGATTGACTCACTAGTCATTTTAGAAAATTTTACGGGAGTCAGAAATTATTCCAAACACTCCAAAATACTTTTGGGATACTTTAAATGTACCCGGAAAGCAATAAAACTCACCCGACTCGACTTAACACGAACCGTAAGTAAAATTCTCGAAAAATTACATTATCGATAAAACGTCAATAATTATAGAAATTTGGGCATCCATCGGGATCGTATTCGTCATCGTCCTTCTTAAATCGTCAATCGTCAAAATTATAACGTCGAACATCGGTTTCAACCAAAATACTAAAATATATAGCAATTAAAATTTATTAAAAATTTCAAAAATTAGCGTAATTTAGGGTAATGTTAGTGACCTCGGTTCTAGGGTATCACATCCACCCCTCCTTAAAGAGAGTGACGTCCCGGCGCTCGTCTCTTCTTATACTCACATTTCGTGCCGCTGGAACAAATGAGGATACCTTTCCTTGAAAAAGTCCTCACGTTCCCAAGTGTATTCCGGTCCACGCCTAGAATTCCATCGAACCTTCACAATAGGAATTCTACTACGCTTCAGCCTTTTGACCTCTCGGTCCATAATTTCCACGGGTTCTTCCACAAAATGCATTTTGTCGTCCAGTTGAATCTCGTCCAAAGGAATCACCAATTCTTTATCCGCCAAACTCTTCTTCAAGTTCGATACGTGAAACGTGTCGTGAATAGCACTAAACTCGCTCGGCAACTCTAACTTGTACGCTACTGGTCCAATTCGTTTAACGATCTTAAATGGTCCAATATACCTCGGACTCAACTTTCCTTTCTTCCCAAAACGAATTACACCCTTCCACGGTGATACCTTAAGCATAACCATATCTCTGACTTCAAATTCCAACGGTTTCCTTCTGTTATCGGCATAACTCTTCTGTCGGCTTCTCGCAGCAAGTAGTCGGTTCTTGATTTGCACAATCTTCTCGGTCGTCTCTAAAACCATTTCGGGTCCAGTCAATTGACTTTCTCCTACTTCACTCAAACACACAGGCGATCTACACTTTCTTCCATACAATGCTTCGAACGGTGCTGCCTTGATACTTGCATGGTAACTATTATTATACGAAAACTCCACTAGAGGCAAGTGGCGTTCCCAACTTCCCCCAAAATCAATCACGCACGCTCGGAGCATATCCTCCATCGTCTGAATAGTTCGTTCACTCTGGCCGTCACTCTCCGGGTGATAAGCCGTACTTAAACTCAATTCAGTGCCCATCGCACGTTGAAGCGATTTCCAAAATTCCGAAGTAAATCTACTATCGCGATCCGAAATGATCGATAATGGCACTCCATGTCTGCAGACGATCTCCTTCACGTACACACTGGCCAGCTTTTCCATACTGTCCGTCTTCTTCATAGGTAAGAAATGAGCAGATTTCGTCAATCTATCCACTATTACCCATATCATATCACATCCACTAGGAGTTCTAGGTAAACCCGTCACGAAATCCATAGCGATTTTCTCCCATTTCCATTCTGGGATCTCTGGTTGTACCAACAACCCAGATGGTTTCTTATGTTCGGCTTTAACCTTCACACAAGTCAAACACTTACTAACGTAACGAGCAATATCCGCCTTCATATTCGGCCACCAATAAACTTTCTTCAGATCATGATACATTTTATCCGATCCAAGATGTATCGAATACTTCGACTTATGAGACTCGTTCATAACCAAATCTCGTACTCCAGGCTTTCCTTCCTCAGATGAACACAATGGTAACCAAATCCGATTCTCGAAATATCTCAATCCGTCTGTCCTAATCACAAAAAGAGGTTTCAACATTCTTCCCAAGTTCTCAGCATCAACATTCCCTTTCATTAATCCCCTATCTTGAGCCTTCAGTATAGTTTCGGTTAAATCAACGCTCTCAGTCATCACCAAATCTCTGACTCTCAAAGGTTTCTCCCGTTCCTTCCTACTAAGTGCATCCGCTACAACATAAACCTTGCCAGGATGGTAGCGAATTTCACAATCATAGTCACTCAGTAATTCTACCCATCGTCTCTGTCGCATGTTCAACTCCTTTTGATCTAAAATGTGTTGCAAACTCTTGTGGTCAGTGAATACAACACACTTCGTCCCATACAAATAATGTCTCCACAATTTCAACGCAAAAACTACAGCTCCTAGTTCCAAATCGTGCGTCGTGTAGTTCTCCTCATTCTTCCTTAGTTGTCTCGACGCGTAAGCTATCACCTTTTCACGCTGCATCAACACCGCTCCATAACCTTTACGAGATGCGTCACAATACACTACAAAGTCTTCGGTTCCTTCAGGCAATGACAATATCGGTGCGGAACATAACTTGTCCTTGAGCGTTTTGAAAGCGAATTCTTCCTCATCTCCCCATTCATACACTCTATTCTTTTCGGTAAGCTTTGTCAATGGCTTCGCAATCAACGAAAATCCTTCAATGAATCTCCGATAATACCCAGCTAAACCAAGGAATTGTCGAACTTCAGTCGGCGTTGTCGGTGCCGACCATTCCCTGATCGCTTCGACCTTGGCAGGATCCACGCGAACTCCTTTGCTATCAATCACGTGACCAAGGAATTGCACGGATTCTAACCAAAACTCACACTTCGAGAACTTCGCATACAACTTCTCTTTCTTCAGCAGATCCAAAATCTTTCTCAGGTGCTTCTCGTGCTCCTCCTTACTCTTAGAGTAAATAAGAATATCATCGATGAAAACAATAACAAACTTATCTAGATACGGCTTGCATACGCGATTCATAAGGTCCATGAATACAGCAGGCGCGTTTGTCAACCCAAACGGCATCACTCGAAATTCAAAGTGTCCATACCGCGTACGAAAGGCAGTTACAGGGATATCCTCCTCTCTTACACGTAGTTGATGATACCCTGATCATAAATCGATCATTGAGTATACACTGGAACCTTGCAATTGATCAAACAAATCGTCAATCCTCGGCAATGGATACCGATTCTTAACCGTCAGCTTGTTGAGTTCTCTATAGTCAATACACATCCGAAATGAACCATCTTTCTTCTTCACAAACAATACTGGCGCTCCCCATGGTGATGAGCTCGGCCTAATAAATCCTTTATCCATCAACTCCTTCAGTTGATCCGATAACTCCTTTAACTCGGATGGTGCTAATCGATAGGGTGCACGCGCAACCGGCGCAGCTCCTGGCACCAAATCAATTCGAAACTCGACCTCACGGGCGGGTGGTAAACCTGGCAGCTCGTCTGGAAAAACTTCCGGATATTCGCAGATAACAGGTACCTCTTCAATCCTCGCCTCTAAATCACCATCACTCGAAACTTGTGCCAAAAACACATCGCATCCACTCTCTACATACTTCATCATTTTCAAACAAGAGACCACTTTCAAACGAGAAGTGCATTCGTCTCCCTTCACGGTCAAGACTTTATTCCTCAACGGGATCTGAACTAATCTCTCACCACAGACGATCATAGCACTGTGCGCCATCAGCCAATCCATTCCCACAATTACGTCAAACGATCCTAGCTCTATAGGCATCAAGTCGATTTTAAAAGCGTAATTTCCTAACTTCAGGGTACACCCCTTTAGTATAGAATTCGTACTAACAATTTTCCCATCGGCTAACTCAACGTTATAACTAGTCGCTAACAACACCGGTTTTCTATCGATATGTCGACTAAATTTAACATCTACAAAACTCTTGTCGGATCCAGAATCAAACAAAACACTAGCATAACAAGCGTCTAGCAAAAACGTACCGGTAACCACGTTAGGACCCTGTGGTTTATCAGCCGTCCCTACTTGATACACGGCAGCAGCATTGTTACCTCCTTGCTTGTTTCCTGCCTTCGGGCAATTCCCTTGCATATGGCCTCTCTCTCCACATCCAAAACAACCCCTCACTCTTGTAGCATTCGCCCCAGCGGCTACCCCTTTCGTTCGGCAATCAGACATCCTGTGACCCGCTTTTACACATTTGCCGCATGCAGGCGGGCAATTCCCTACATGGTACAAGTTGCATCGACCACAGTGGGGATTCACCTTCGCTCCTCTGGGGTTTGTCGCAGCTCTCATCCCTTCATTCCTTCGCTGGTTAAACTGCTGACTGCGGTTCTGACCATTGTTGTTTCGGTTTCCACCTCGGCTTTGACCCTGGGATTGATTGCTCTGTGCCGCTTCCCACTTCCTCTTATTTCCTTCAGCAATGAAGTTCTTCTTGTCTTGGAGTTTGACATCCATCAACGCGTGAGCCATCTGGACCGCCTCATCAAACGACCCAGGTTTAGACGAAGTCGTCTCACCCTTAATATTACTGGATAGACCTTTGATGTACTGTTTCATCTTCTTGGTATCATCGGCAAAAGTGTCTGGACACAAAAGGCTTAGTTCATTAAACCTCCTGGTGTAAGCAGTGATATCATTGTTTTTCAAAGTCAGGTGCCTCAACTCATCTTCCAATTGACCTAACTCCTCTTCCGGACAGAACTTCTTGGTCAAAAGAGCTTTAGTTGCAGTCCATGTTCTTGCATTCGCTACTGCCAATCCAACAGTGGCTACTTGGGTGTTCCACCAACTTAATGCATCGTCAAGAAATGTAGCAGCCGCAAACTTGACCTTGTTCGCTTCTGAACAACCACTAATCTCGAAAGTACTTTCAACCTTTTCCAACCATCTCCTGAATTCTAGAGCTCCACCAGTTCCACGAAATTGCGTGGGACCACATTTTATGAAACTAGAGTAAGTACATTCTCTTGGGGCTTGCTATCTCCCCGCATTTCTGCCCTGGTCTGGATTCCTTCCTGCTCGGTCTGCTTCTAGCGCATTCGCAATGGCTTCCTGGATCATCGTGTTCACACGGGTTGCGGTCAGTTTTGGAGGCATGGTGCGTTATCAAATATACCTTTCTGCAAGACAGAGAAAATAGAAAAACAATGTAAGTATACACATCAAGATTAAGATGGATTTTCTCTTTCAAGACATAATATAATTACAATGACACATCACTACAGAGTTACTAATATTCATCAATTCACATCACAAAAGATCAAATTTAAGACATATCACAGATCATGAAAGGTAAACATGGATTGTATTGATAATCAACCAAAATTGTGACAAGTATTGCCACTACAATCATTCACCATAAAACTTAAGTCCTCAAGTTTTTCGTCATAATGCCATCATACAAAAGTCTAAAACAGTTCTATTACAACGATCAAAGATAAAATACAAGACAAGCAACTAAGCATGTGGTGATCCACACGGCCTCTTGGATGGCGGTTCGTCATCATCTTCCTCGGGTTCCTCATCGCTATCATCCTCGTCCACATCATCCATTTTTCTCTTTCCTTTGTCGTTCGGTCCACATTCAGCCTCCTTTTTCGTCCCTGACGTAGACCCACACTCAACCGATACATGATTTCCCACAGTGATACAAGCACCTCGGGCAGGTGGCTGGATCATGAAGTCATTAGCTTCCATTTCCAAATCGTCCACAAGTCTCCAATCTGGGGGCAATGATGCTCTCACTCGATGCTCCCAACTCTGCATCCTAGACAATCTCACTTGATCTTCCCTAACACGGTCAAGACTGGCGCTCAAGTTCGCGATCATCGATCTTAGACTGTTGATATCACTTTTGTTTGCATTTCCATCATACTCAATTCTTGAAGTCCTTTCCAACAGTCCTTGGTGTGCCCTTTCATTCTCGTCGAATCTGTCGATCACCCTCGACTCCACTATGTACCGCTCGGCCATCGATTCATCCAATCTTCTCACAATGCGTCGTACGTCATGATAAACTCTTGGTCCGGGGCAGTAAACTCTTGAGATGCCCTGATGAAGAAAATTTGCGCTCGCTGCACCCTCGGATCTCCTGGGGATACCTGGTGCACCAACCAGATGAGAAGTACGCATAGGCCTGGGGCAAGTAGTTCTTCTTTGGTCGAGGTCCTGGGCTTGCACATTGTTCGCCTCAGCTTGTCCTTCAGCAGCTGTTCCAACACTTCCCCCTTCGTGACCCACGACGTAATCGTTTCCATTACCATTAGGCGGTACCTCGGCCATTCCTGCAATAACAGCGAATTTTGGAGGGTACGTAAGTAACTATACAATATTTATAAATACATGCATGCAAATGCAATGCAAAGGTGGTACATATGCCCAAAATGCAATAATATGATGCTCATGCATGATTAATACAAAAATTACGGTGTCGGATATTCCACGTATAATTTCAACGTCTACATATAGTAATTTCCATACTTACGTAATAATTACCCATATATATACTTTAACTCAAAAGTATATGTCAAATGCCATGAATACAAAAATAAACCTTACCGGAGCCATGCAGGATAGTTGTGTGTGCTTGGACAATTTCTTACGACACCAAAAGTTATAGTTTAGGATTTTCAAAACGACCTAGTTCTCTATAACTCATGGCTCTGATTACCAATCTCTAACACCCCACCAAATGCTATGCGCAGCGGAACTACATCATTTGGGTGCTAGGCAGTTATCATCGCACACAAGATATATCGAACGACTCCAAAGAGACGTCAATTTAAAACTTAAATTAAAAATTGTTAAAAGATACATGTCTACGGTTTTTCCAACCCCAATTGATACAACAGAGTTTAGCGTTTACGGTCCCCATGAATCTCAATCCAAAAGTTACAGTTTTCATAACAACATAACATTAAAGTTAAAAATGTTTAAGTAATAACGGGAGGAAAAACAAGCAGACTCCAAGCCATACACACAACATCCATCCAATGCACGCTCCATGCTACACTTCAGCGGTTACCTGAAACACATGCTAAATTTGGTCAACGAAAACGTTGAGTGGAATTCATAGGTTTTACAATTCATTTTGAACATATGTGAAATAAAAACCATTCACGATCATTCATAGACTTGTCGATCAAACAATCTATATTCAAGATACTTGCAATTGTGTTTAAGCTCATGACACTAAACCGTTAATTAAATCACCCGCGTAATAATTACCGGCGTGATTCAGATGAAACCAAGGCCCCTAATAAGGCATCAGTTGCAATTATACCTTATCTCTTATCACAAATTATCCGTCCGCAGGGGGTATCAACGTACTAGCCCTCGTCTCGGATAGGGTAGTCAACCCCATAGTACTATCACTTTGTATAAGCGGCTATTTCTAATCCACGCTAGGACTAAACAATAGTTAATAGTTCATGAATTTAGGGACTTTTGCAACTAGGTACTCAACACAATTTCAAAGGCAACATTCGGGTCCAACAATCATTCATGACATATGTTCATTTTAAAAACTAGCATGCATTTCCCTCGCGGGTAAAACATTTTGAAATAATAATAAGCGAGGCTATAAATTCACACCTTATATAACAAGTAGTCGATAGTTCGAGAGACGGTCACTGACGACGATACGGATGCCCGGGTAAATCAACACCTATCAAACCAAATAACGCGTAATGAGTAATCTCATTTTAAAACCTTATGGTACTGTATAAAATACATAAATACTAGTCACTTATGACAATTACAACTCACGCCAAAACAAAACAACAAGCGTTACTCATTTTACACCATTTGTCCTTATTATTAACGTTATCCATTTTTATTCATTTTCGCCGATACTTACCAAAAGTACGGGCTGTTTTACCATACTTAACCATCTTTGTAAAATTTGACAAAATTCTCAAAAATACTATAAGACCTGTAGAAAACACATATTTAATCCCAACAAAAATTTTTACTTCTACGACCCGTTACTTAACACTTTACCAAAAACTACGTTTTTTGGACTGAAATTGTACTTTGACCAAGTCGGACTCATTTGACCCGTTTAAAACACTCCATTGACCCATTTGACAACTAAGTCCTACAATAGACTCAAATGTGCAGGTTTGACACCAAAATTCAGCCCTTGACCATTTACCAAACTAGACTTATAGTCCCCGGGATTTGACCTAAAACCAAGCATAACTTCGGATTATGACGGTTTTCATCTCCCGGTACACGAATTTCAAAACGTCGTAACTTTTGACTCGTTAGGAGTCGTAAGCTCTACCTTATACCAAATCGAAGCTAAGAAAATACTCTACAAATCTATCCTATCCACAAGACCTGTTTTCAAAATAATTTTTACGAAAATGCCTTAAACTTTCTGCCTAAAATCAACCTTACCAAAATCACACTAACGCTCGTTTTCAAACCCATTTGTCATCACTAGACATCATCCTAAGCATCCCTAATCACAACCAAACAATGTTTTCAGTCCCTAACCCCTATTGATCATCAACCTTATAAAACTAAAATCCTAGAAACAAACATGCAAGTAAATGTACCCATCTACAACATCTAAAAACATGATATTATACACAAAATCAAGCTCAAAACATGAACCACCATGATCCCCAAACACCCCCCATTGAGCCGTGGGGTTTGGGTGATCAAAACCCACCAACCAAATTGATTTTGGTTGATTTGTTTGGTGTTCTAGCATCCTTTTAGCATGAATTAAACATGCAAATGCCCAATTAACCTCAAAAACGAATTTGAAAAATCTTGAAATTTTTGGAAGAATTTTTGTTAATGCATGTGTGAAATGGGCATGGATTAACACTCACTAGATGATTTTAGAAGGTGGTCTTTGATTAGAATGGATCAAAACTCAAAAAAATGGTGTGGTGGTGGTTTTGGGGTTTGGCCATCGGCCTAAGGAGAAAGGGAAGGGGGGTTTGATCTTTTTTTTTGTAAAAATGTGTTGTGTGTTTGTGTTTGTCCCCATTTTGTGAAATGGGAGGGACCTATGTGCAATTTCTCCTTTCTTTTGGCCTTAAGCAAAAACGACACCAAAACTTTGCGGGATTGACTCACTAGTCATTTTAGAAAATTTTACGAGAGTCGGAAATTATTCCAAACACTCCAAAATACTTTTGGGATACTTTAAATGTACCCTAAAAGCAATAAAACTCACCCGACTCGACTTAACACGAACCGTAAGTAAAATTCTCGAAAAATTACGTTATCGATAAAACGTCAATAATTATAGAAATTTGGGCATCCATCGGGATCGTATTCGTCATCGTCCTTCTTAAATCGTCAATCGTCAAAATTATAACGTCGAACATCGGTTTCAACCAAAATACTAAAATATATAGCAATTAAAATTTATTAAAAATTTCAAAAATTAGCGTAATTTAGGGTAATGTTAGTGACCTCGGTTCTAGGGTATCACAGTTTCCAATTCCTAGATTGCTGAAGAGGGATCCTAGGTTTTGGTTTACTACCATTAGGAGTGTGTGGAACTCTAGCGAGATTTGGTGAACTAGGTTTTTCATACACGAGTTTGTCTTGCTGAATCTTCCCTTTTTGTTTCGCATCCTCTAGGTTGTGGGTATGAACGAGGTCATTTGAACCTACTGATTCCTTTGTGGACGTGAATGTCACACGTTTTGGAGGAGTCCTAGAAGTGCTAGGTGCATTCACATGGTTGGGTTTAGCAATAGTGTGTTTTCAAAATGGAGGAACATTGGGTGATATGGATGGTTTTGGAACACTTGGTTGCACATCAGTCTTAGGGGGCAACCTAGATTTCATATGAGAAGAATTGGAGAACGGAGTCGGTTTTCCTAAGATAGACAGATTTGGATCCTTGTAGGCATTGGGTTGTCGAACAACAGGTTTCTTAATGCTAGGTTCCACGATTTCCCCACCCATTTTAGCAACGAGTTTCTGCAACTCTGCTATTGCTCTGTCCCTGTCTTATAATTGAGCTTTCAACCCTTTAATTTCCAAATTCTGTTCATTCATTTCTCGAAATGTTTGGGAAAGTTTTTCTTGCAATTTATTATCATGTGGAAAACTACCAACTTCTTTTTGCAGAACAAGTTCAAGTGAATGACAATGTTTTCGAAGGAAATCAGTTTTATGTTGAAGTAACGCAAAATCCTTTTTGTCAACATTTTCTTTACGTTTCGAAAGCTCAATTTCAAGACGTTCACATTCTTTGATCTTATCAAGATATTGGCATGCAACTTCAGAATATTCATCAATATCAGCACAAGATGTAAAATAAGCACACATAACATCTTTAGAAACGCATTCTTGCAAGAGTAAATCATATTCATCTGAGAAATCAGACTTCTCCATTTGAAGATCATCAATGTGTTTCTCAAGAGATTCAACGTATTTTAAATCATCATACACTTCAGTCTGAATGAACTCCTCAAGTTGAAGAACAGTTTCTTTAATCAACGTCGTGTTTGGAATTAAGAGTTCTTTCACAAGCAAGGTAATATCTTGAGGAATCGGACGTGTCCATTCAGCATTTTCACGTTTTGCCCAGTCTCTTTCAACAATAGATTTAACATTATCTATGTGGTGTTTAAGAATACCTAATGTTTTCCTACTCTTGCTTTTAGATTCATCTTGAGGGAGGTAGTTGATGTATTTGTAAACATTAGATTTCTTAGGGGCAAATGCTCTCTTCCATTGAATTCTCTTTTGTTTGCATTCTAGAAACACTTCCTCACGAGTTTTCTGAGTTTGTTTGTTGAAAAGACCATAAAGACTATTCTCATAAGCATAATTATATGGTTTCACAAACTCCTTATTGACAAGTGGTTGACTATCATCATCCCAAAGGGCAGTCTATTCACTATCGGCACTTACAGGCATGCAATCAAGATCGGTCCTTTCAGTCTCATCAAGGTAAAGACATAGGTTTGCAGCTTGAGCTTTGGCAAGGTACTCAGGACTTGCAAAGCTAGCTTTAACCTTAAACATCGATGGAGGTGCTAGCATTCTTACGGATTAAATAGAATCATGCGTTTTATAAAAAACTTTCTTCAAAAATTCGACATGTTCTTCTAGTTTTGTTACTTTTTCGGTTTCTATATCATATCTTCTTTTGAAGTCTTGTTTTAACGCATCTACCTCTTGTTTCTTATCCTCAAGAATTTTAGCAGAATCTGTAGTGGTCATAGAGAGCTTTTGTTCAAGTTCATTAAATTTGGTATTGGCAAGGTACGTTTTTTGACGTTCATCCATTAAGAAAACATTATATTGACGCTTCTCTTTGGCTAATAACTCAAGAGTTGTATTATATTTGTTTTCAAAATCATCCTTTTGACTTTATAACGCACTTCCCTTGTACCCCTCAATCTCTTTGGTTTTCTGAAGAAGCTCCGCTCTATAGCTATCTATAGTTTCACTAGACTTAATTAGAGAAGCTTTGCATTCTTCAAAATTTTGAGTGAGTGTTGCGTTTGCCTTCTTTAATTGCTTTTGACTCTTTTTATTTTCTCTGGCATCTTTTTGTAAAGTAGGAATTAAATTGGCTAGCGCAACACGCTCCTCGTCATCATACTCATTTGCATGTTGATCATTGTCAGACGAATTATTGCACGTGTCTAATGGATCATGTATGGTATTGCTATCAACCTTTTCCGTTATACATGTGGGAATAATGGTTTGAGTTTGATCACTATGATCATGCGTATTAGCATTTCCAAACACATTATATTCATCATAGTGTACCTCTTCCAATGGCTCAGAATCGAAAACATGACCATTATCATAGGAAAGTGTATTGTTGATGACATTCTCAGAGTCGATGTGTTGTTTGCCAGAGCTGCTGTTGTCGTTCCTAGAGTTGTTGTCATCATTCCCTGAACTATGCGTTGGAGTCTCATAACTGCAGCTTGTATTCTCAACATCTGATGCGATACCACAACTGGTATGAAGTCTGTCATCAACCGTTTGTTGCGTATCTATTGTGTGATTCACATAGGTTACAATGAAGTCGATGTTGCGGGTTATCCGATCTTTGTATGATAAAGCATCCATTCCATGATATCGCTTGAAGCACTCATTGGTAAGCGAAGACTTGATAAAGTCAGAAGTAAACATCGTTTCAAGTGATGTCTTGAGATCAGTGAAAGTGATCTTGCATTCATTAACAATGATTCTTTCATTGACAAGTTGTGTTTGAAGTTTATCCATGGCATGAGTGAATGTTTTGCTGAAGGTGCCAATGGATTCACGTAAGTCGAACAAGACTTTTGAAAGGCGCTGAAAAGAATCTTGAAGTACTCTAAAACCGTCCATGGCAATTTTTTCTCAATAAACATATCTGTTGTTGTAGTCGTTCCATTTCGAGGTCTTTCACGTCTGAACTTTCAGTAACCGCATTACTCGTTGGCATGATGATCGTCTCTCTCTGTTGATGAAGTGACTTTGGATCTTAAGTAAATATGGTGTGATTGTGTTGTTGTTGAAATTCCAAAAATTTGAAATTTTTTCTCAGTCCGACAATAAATTCCTTAGTCCGACTAAAACGGTAAACCGAAAAATTTTGAATAACCAAAATTTGAAAACGAGTTAGAAATAGCCAATAACTAGTAGGGAAAAAGTTTGAAAAATGAGAAATTTTAACGAAAAATAAAACCTAAAAATGGCCTAAAAATTTGAATTTTGGTCCGAAAATTTGAATTTTTGGTCGAAAAATTTTTCGCATCACCAAAATTTGAAATTGAAGCTTAAATGGCCTAAAAATGGTCTAGGAAAAAATAAATTTTTTTTTTATCTTCGTGTAAACTATATTCCGAAACTAGTCTAGATGGTGGCTAAGTCTAAAAAATACTCGAACAAAATTTAGCTAAACATGTCATCGGAATGAGCCCTAATCTGAATAACCTTGTCGGAATGTCCAATCGGAATACCCAAATCGGAATGTCTCCTAATCGGAATACCCTTGTCGGAATGTTCCCCTTTAGCGGAATAACCTTGTCGGAATAACCTAATCGGAATAACCTTGTCGGAATACCCAAATCGGAATGTCCCATAATCTGAATAACATTGTCGGAATGTCCTAATCGGAATGCAAATCGGAATGCAATCGGAATATATTAAGTGCAGTTGGAATGTGATCGGAAAGCTGGTCGGAATGTTTAAACCCTTTTCCGATGCTGGTGATCGGAATCACAATCGGAATCTTTAAACCCTTTTCCGATTACACCAATCGGAATACTAGTACAGTTTCGAGATTTTTAGGTAAAAAGATGAATTTTTCGACAAGAAATCCGCGATTTTAACCAACCAAATGCGACCAAATCCCTACCACAACTATGTAGAAGATTTATATCAAGATTTAGAGCATGGAAAACACAAAAAAATCTTGAATTCGAGATGATTATAAGAGAAAAATCACACGAACCAAGTAATATCAACAACGAATCACAAAACTACCCCATGGCGATTGATACCAATTGTTGTCCCATATATATGAATGATATAATACGAATTTAAAGAAAGAAAGGTAGATATGAGATGAAGAAGAGATGGATTCCTAGAGAGATAAAGTAGTGAGAGAAAGTAGAGAGAGAGATGATTAACTTTTGGAGTATTAGATTAGAAGTGAGAAAAATAAACAACCAACCCTCCTAACATGCTAGGAGGGTAGTATATATAGTCCACCCACATGCGGGCCTTAATGGAATATATATTGGGCCAGGCTTGTCTTTTGGACTTTGTTTAGTTTAAATCCAAGCCCGTAAACCACGATTAATTAACTACCTATTACAACGTTCTAACTAATGTTACAATAATAACCTATGACCGAGCATTCTTGTTTGACTCAATATTTTGAGGCTAACAGTGCCTATCTAAGTCGAGTCTCTCTCTTCTATCCTTTCTAACTAAGTCGAGTCGAGCCTCACCTTTCGTCATCATGTAATTGTTTTTTGAACATGTAGTTTATCGTCATCATGTAATTGAGAAGAGCTACGAAACTTTGAGCATGTAGTTTATCGTATGCAAAACACCATCAGTCTTGGTTTTTCTTTTCTTTGGCTTCTTTGATCTTCTTCTCCAAATCAAAGAGTCATCTTCTTTTGTCGACATTCAAAAGCATCCTTGCCTATAATGTCTTTGGTTTGAGATTTTTCGTTTTTCTCGTTTTTTAGAGTCGATTGCGGTTAAAATTTACAATTGTTTTGGGTGATTCAAACAATTCTAAGTCTTTTAACCCTTTTACATATTATCATTACAATTAATTGGATGTTTCTTTTCTACCTCTATTCCAAAAATTATGAATTGATCTCGTCAAAATCTTCTGTTGGTCCAAAGTTTCTTAGTATTAAGCAATGTTTGATTTATCTAATGAATGGAAGGGAGAAGAAAGAACTAGAGAGAGAAAGATAGAGAGAGAAAGGAGAGAAAGAGAAAGAAAGATGGAAAATGAATAAATGACTAAGTGTTCAACCCCTCCTAACATGCTAGGAGGGGGTTTATATAGCCACCCTACATGTGGGCTTTGGTGGGCTATATGTTTATACATTAGATCACGAGCCCAATACTTGAATCTATCTTTGGAGTGACCGATCCTTTTTAAATACGTAAAAACGTATTTCCAACAATCTCCCCCTAAGGGAGGTCACTCCAAGTTACAATTCCCTAAATAGTCTGTAGCTCGTGATCTATGCTAACAATGATGTGACCGAGACTTTCTTTGGAAAAACGTATTTCCAACAATCTCCCCCTAAGGGAGGTCACTCCACACAAGGGTGTTACCCACGTTACAATAATAAAATAAACCTAGCATACTATGCTTGTCTTGAGCTCGTAGTCTTCGTCTTTCTTTTCTTTTTCTTTTCTGGTGAACAGGTTGATGTGATCTTTGATATTAATCTTTAGCATTAATCTCTTGCCTTGATCTTGTACATCCTTCACTTGTGATCTTTGCCTCTTCGTGACTTCATGTCCCACATACTTATACCTTCGTAATTCTTAAAAGCTTCAGAGTTTGATACATAGGAAGACTTAACTTTTAGGATTTCTTGAACTAGATGAAGTTTTAAGTGCATAAAGTATAAGCATGCGGGGACGACTTCTTCTCGGATTCCGCAACGCCACCGTCCTCAAATGCCGCAACATAAGTAGACACGAACGAAATGGATTTGAACATTTCCTTCTAATTCGGTAGCATTTTACCTCCGGTCGGTGAATACCATTGGACGATATAAAATATCGTACTTGTGGCAGGTAGATTTAATTAAAAATCTCCTTGACAAGATTTTGCGGGTAAACCCGTTCTCTTTACTCGATCGTCCAAAGCTGACTGCGAACGTAAAGAGTGAATCATTTGGATAAAATTATCCGCATGATTGAAGCCGTCAATTCTGATTCCTGGAACAAGTTTGTTTCATTAAAGAATTGTACCATCGTTGCTTTCCAGTTGTCACGAGATTGATTCATATTGAATCTTGCAAGTTACCTACCAAGTGCTGTTTAAGGTTAACACTAGAAGGATTTCCACTCATCATTGTGAACACTAAGGTATCACTCTGAGTGATCTGGCAAGATCACTAAGATATTGCGTAGAGGCCTGGAACGTGTTTAAATTCAGTTAAGAATTAAACCACTGTTGCTTTCCAGTTATCACAAGCTTGATTCATAAAGAATCGCACAAGTCACCTACCATGAGCTTTTTGATATTCACTCAAGAAGGATTTCCATCTTCATTGTAAATACTTTCGTATTACTTGGATGTTCAGGCAAGATCATGAAGATTTTGCGTAGGACTCTTAAGATCTTTCTTAATTTTCATAGTGTGTGAAGAAGCAAGGAATTATGAAAGTATGTCCTAATGAGATATTTGATAATCTCAAATGGCTCTAGACTCGATCGTGCATTTTGGATTTTAGTGATCGGAGGTTGGAGAGGAGTGCCACCATTTCAATACCAATTTATTCGGAGTGAATAAATCAATAGATAATGTGTTGTCTCCGTGTGATTAAAACAAATATCTTTTGAGAGATATCTGAGTTAGCTGGGATGGGTTGTGCATTGCATCACTGGGTCCATGATATCTATCTTTAATATCAAGAATCATTAAAAAAAATGATCTCAATAGCGTATGTATTGACCTGGTTTCTGCCTAAAGTTGTAAGGAGGGCTTCTTTCTTTTCACCCTTTATCATTACAATTCTTTTTCATTCTTCAACCCCTTCAATGCTTACCAACACGTCATAACTAGCACCTTTTTGTGATTGTTTCAGTGCTAACTTAAGTATTTGGTCGGCATTCAGCTACGTTCATAATCTTTCTCCATCTTTCCTAAGGACTACTATTTCTAGCTATGGAATGTCCTTGGGAAGATTCCTCCGGTTCTAGAGGAATCATTGGACTTTAACCTATCCTACCATCCTTATGTCACCATAATCTTCATCGTCGTGAAATAAATGGGTTGTGGGTAAGTATAAATCACCATGAAATCCATTTTGAAGTGCAAATCCATTTTGCTCCCCCTTAACATATGCCACGATATTCGAAAACATGTCGGGATGAGCTATCACGTTAAGTTAAACCATTTGTGATTAATCATTTCCCATATTAAATCACATTTTCTCCCCCATATTAAAAATATTAACCCAATCGATGTTTTTAATATCAATTGATTTAATAGCATTGATATGAGTGATTTTAATCATGTCAATTGTAGCTTAAAACAACTAATAAATGCATGAAATGTATGAAAAAGACCTTGTATATGCATGTTTTGCTTGTTTCGTGTGTGTAGGTACCAAGTTCACGAAAACCGGAAAAATCGACACGAGATTTGATGATAAGATCGACAAAGCCAAAATTCAAGTCGATTCTATTTACGGGCTCAAGTTTGAGGTCAAGTGGGTCCCACATAAGTTTATTGGGCCTAAAAGCCCAATGTTAGAAAGTGTTTATTTACTTTTGGGTAAAAGCCCAATTGGCCCAATTACAAATATATTAGACGGATGGGGTATTCACAAAGTGGGTCAACAACCCATGATTATACATAATGAAACGTGGGAAGGTCCATTCAAAGCCCAAGTTGTGAAGTGATGACAAGTTTATAAAGTAGATATCCGTTTTTTCACTTCATTCGTTTAACACACATTTACCACACTTAATTTATTATTCGATACTATCTATGCCTCTCTTCTCTCTCACCCAAACAAAATAAACAGTTAACCTTCAAACCCTAGATGCACAAAATAAAATTGGGGCTTTTTCATTCTTTTTTTCACACGTATGATTCACACATGGGGGAATTAAATCCCCCATGTTTTCGGAAGGAAGGAGTGGTAGAGATTAGGACGTGGCAGCATGTGATTGGATCAAACAACGCATCTCTTCTTATCCACCAATTAGAGGAAGCCATCTCAGCAACCAACTAGCACAAGAAGCACAACGGATTGCCATGTTGGCAATCCGTGTGACTATGGGCTCTTATTCACCTTTGGATCAAAACAGAAAAGAGAGAGAAAGAAGAATAGAAGATCGAAGGGCTGTGATCATCCCTCATCATCAACAACCCCCTCTCACCGAGCCTATAAAACCCCCATTTTATTCAGTAATAATCATCCTTTTTTTAGTTTTACTATTATAATGTTAAATTAGTGTTAGGATTTATTTTTAAATCTTGTAATGTTTTCAGTTATTAATGAATAAAGTTTAATTTTAGCTTTGATTTGATCTATTATTATTGTTCTTAAAGTGCTTAAATCATTTACCCAGTTTTCCTATTCTACTGTTTTCATTTTTTTAACATGTTGTGAACTTATAAGCTCATTAATTAAGTTTTACAAAAACTTAATTTGGGATTCGGTTTATTATATTAATAAATCGAGAAAATATAAAGAAAAAGTGATTAAGGTTGCTGATTCGAGTAAAGATGGTGGTTCGAATGGTGATAGATAGTGGTTTTGATTCGGTTATCTAGACGGCTCAACGCCGCTCTACTCCACAATGGTTTTCGACAATAGGTTTTAATTCCTATAATTTTTATGATGATTAATGTTTATAAGACTTATAGTTGGATTTAAACTGATGCTTGGTTTTAATGTATCTGCTTATATTGATATTAGCTTGCTGCATTAGATAGTCTGTTTGGGATTGCGTGAATTATAGTTTCTGAACTTTAAACGATCTGTGTTAATTTTGAGTTGATTATGTTTCGGATGTGATACATTTAGGATTTGATGGATTTGTTTTGATTATTAAGTCTGCTACTAGATGATTTTAATGGATATATAGCTTATGTTGTCTGATTAAGGATTTGGTCCAGTTTAGACCTTTTAGATTGTATCTGCTTTATAAATGGTTGCTTATTTACGTTACTGTTCTTGTATTAGTGCCGTTCATTTGTTTTATTTGTCGACTGTATGTTGGAATATAGAAACTTAATTTCTGATCTGTTTAATTTCATTAGGGGTATTTGGTAATCATATCTGCTTGCTCTAAAGTTATTGATAATCTGTTAATGTTAGATAATCAGATTTGGTGGTTAATATATTAGCTAAAATCACTTGTTGCTGAAATAATGAACTATGAAGCATGATTATATTGTAATAGCTTTCATTGCTGTAACTGAATGTTTAAGATAATGTTTGTTTCCTGTTAGTTGATTTTGGACTCCCGTTTTGATTTGCTGATGTTCAGTTTCCTTTGCTTGTTGTTGAATGGCTTGCTTTCTGCTTCTTATGTTGTCTGTTTAAAATAGTGGTAATTGTAGTTAAATTTTGACTGTTTGGTAATTATTTGTTTAATGTATTGTTTTTTTTTTTGTAGTTGCTTAACTGTTACTGCTTATGTTGGGTATATGAACCTTTTAACTGTAGTCTGAGTTTTAGTTAATTTACTGTTATAAATAAATATAGTCCAAAAATAATCATTCAAATTGTCTCTAGGAGGTCTCGAACTCGAGACCTCCCGTTCAACTGTTATGTAACAGAACCATCTCGTCTAGTCACTTGATTTTGTTTGAATACAGTATAGATAATTCATATAGCTTGTTTAATGTTTACTGTCAGCTTTTTAAATAGACTTATATAAAACGTTTTCATTTTACTTAAACTTTAATCATATTCTTTTAATTACTTTAATAAAGTTTCAAAATAAACATAATTAAATAAAACAAATAAAATATATTTTATTATTTTTAGAAATTTTAATTGTTATTAAAATTAGTTTTTAAATGAATTAGTTTCTAATTAATTTAGTAGTTTTAAATAGATTTTGTTAAAGTAATTTTCTACATTAGATATTTAAATAGTCTAAAAGTATTTTTAATCAAGTAGATTTATTTTTAATTAGATTTTAAATAGATTTATTTTAATTAGCTTAAAAGTTTTAAATTTTAAATAATTTTCTTTTAGATTAAAAAATGGAGGACGATTCATGCACTTAGGATTTAAAAATTGTATGAGTAGTTTTAGTTTAAAAACCGAAAACCAATTCAAATCAATTGTCGAAATCGAAACAAAACGTCTCAAATTCATAAGATCTTCGTGTACAACGAACTTGGTTCACTAACGTGTTTAATTGAATTCATCTTTGGTAATTTTAGACTATTACTTTTTCCTAAAGGTAATTTTCTAATTTACCCTATAACGTATCTAATTATCACTATACTATCACGATCACATCAAAAATTTTGGCGCCGCTGCCGGGGATCTTGTGTACGATTCGTCTTTGTGAGATTTGTTGATCGTTGATTTGAAGACCCTTTCCGTCCTCGGAAAGTTTTGTTATTTTCTTATTATATAGTATGTATCGTTTTTCTCGTTTTTTTATGAAAAATACCAAAAATAATCTTCTTAATCCTCTATCATGTTTAATTCTTTTTCTCCTCACCCTCTAAATTTTAATTCTTCCATGAATTCCTCCGTGGATTGTGTTGGGTGTGGAGAACCGTTATATGGTTTTTTACCATGTCGGTGGTGTACGTGTGAGCGTTGTGGAAATGACTTACGTCACGATTTACGAGTTGGATTTTTTCCTTCTTATAATGAAATTACTTCATGTGGAAATCCGAATTTTTCGAATAATTCTCTCGATTTTTACCCACCTCCACACCCCACATAAGAGACACCCTCGTGTGAGTTTTGTGGAAACGATTCTCATTTTGGTGATGATTGTTTGCATCGATTCTCGCTTAATTACGAGCAAGAACCGAGCTACAATCAAAACTTTTATGATAATTGTTATCCACAAGATTTACCGAGTTTATCACAACAATATCTTTGTTGTGAATATTGTGGAGGTCCTCACGAGGGTTTTTGTTGTCAACCGATGGATCAAAAAATTTATGAGCCTAGTCCTTGCTATAATTCGATTCGTTCCGGTTTTGACCAATCTCTACAATATTCTTTCGATATTGAACGACTTGAAACAATTGTCCAACAAATTATGAATCAAAGAAATGTTGAAGTTGTTGAAAAGAGCATTGAAGATATGTTGCTTGAAAAGAGACAAACAATCAAGAGATTAATGATATAACTAATGATTTGGGAAGTCGTAGATTTCATGGAGAGATAATTGAGGAGGGGTTTAAGAGAGATTGTGAAATAAGGATTAGACAACTTTCACAAGATTATAATGGTTTAAGCATTAAAATTCGAGAGAAAGAACGAGCTCAAGCGGAAGCAAAATACCTTGCTAATCGTGAACTCGAGCGTTCTCTTCTTTTGGAAGATGACGATGATGAGGATATCTTTGATCTCACTCCATCTCATGACGTTACCACTCCTATTCATGATTCTTCCACCGTGGAACCCGAAAATTCTCTAAGCAAGGGGGACGAGTATTTTAGCACTATTTCGGACACGAAATCGTACGAAGTAATAAAGTCTAGTGTTGAGATTCTTGTCCAAAACCAGAGAGAGTTTGAAGGTATTTCCAATGAGATGTGTGATTTGCCACATCATGATGACTCTACTTCTTCCATTCACTTTGAGATTTTCTCCAATTCTAATGATGAAAATTGTGGATGGAAATGAAGATTTTGAGAATGATTCTACTTCTAGTGAATTTTCTAATGAGAAGTTCTCCGATGAACTTTCTTATGAGGATGACATTCACGACTCGGATTTTGAGGGGTTTACCGATGAACCTACTCTTTTTCACCCATTTCCACCAGGAAATGAGGATGATAGTGATCCGGTTTTTGAGAGGTTCACTTTTGAACTTGCTCCTTTAGACCCATTTCCACCGGGAAATGAGGTTGATTTGACTATTTCGATCCTTGAGAAGTTCTTCGATGAACTTACTCATTTAGATGTGGAAGACGTGGTTCTTCGTGAGAAGTTATCTAACGTCTATCTTCTCATTTCTAAGATCGAGACTTTGAATTCTAAGCCTAATACTAAGTCTTTCTCTCCATCTCCTATTCCCGTTGAGGATAGTGATTCCACTATAGAGGAGACTGACACTTTTCTTGCTTCTAATGATTCGATACCACCGGGTGTTGATGATCTCGACCCGGAGGGGGACGCTCTCTTTTTAGAGAATTTACTTGATGATGATTTCGTCCCTAGTCCTCTTCCCACCCACTTTGACCTTAATGTGTTTTTCATGTGTCTCATATTGAGTACCATGACCCGATTGATCACATTTCTAAGGGTGAAATGGTCGTTAAAGCTAAGAATGTTGATTCCACTATAGATGAAACTTTTATCCCACCTTTACCATTTGCTTTCTATGATCATGGATTAGCATGGGGGGACGACACCGTGTTGTCTATTCCTTTCTCCACCGAGGACGAGGTATTCGACCCCGGAATCATTGATTTAGGGAAATCTCAGCCTTTCACTGATGTAATAATTGAAAGATTTTTCTATCATCTTGGTGCAAGTTTATCTCGGAGAGCATGCTACATCCATATCGTGATTTGTGACTTCTATCTCTTTTTAGAGATTTGTGTTGGAGTTTTATCCTTTCGTTTGTCATCCGACAACGAGGATGAGATAATTGACCCCGACATCGTGCTTTATGTTGGATTTTATTCCAATTTGCCGGTTTTCACCATTTTCCCTAAGGACCAATGAATGCGGGGATCGAGTCGAGCTCATGACTCGGTGAACAAAAACGAGGTGCCTTGTGGGGGAATCCCATACATTCTATCTTCTTTCTATTTTCTAACAACTAATAAGGCTTGATCTTTCAAGCTCGTGCTCGTGTTTTGTTGTGTTGTGAATCTTAGGTATGACCCTAATATTTGAAGACTCTCGTGTTCGGTTTTTACCGATCCACTTGATCTTCCATTCTTTGAATGCCAAAAAGGGGCACACTCGTTATCCTTGATTTTTATCGACTAACGTTTTATCATGAGGCATAATTAATAAACGGCTTATAGATTTGCGTGCTCTTTCCATGCTAGGAATTTGCATTAGACTCTTCGTGTCTTAACAAGGGGGTGTTACTCTTGAGCTAAGAAACATTGAGGACAATGTTTGGTTTTAGCATGGGGGAGTCAATCGATATAATCGCTTGCTTTTGCTTTTGTCGTGTCTAAACGTAATTGTTTTTCTCATTTTTCAATAAAATTTTAAATTTTTAGTGTTATTTTTAAGTTTTAATTAAGAAAATAAGTGTTTTTGACACGAATGTAGGCTTTCCGTTGGTGAAAATAAAAATAGTTTTTGACTCGACTTGGTTTTTACCTTAGCTTTTCCTTAACGTATTTGAATTAAGTTTTGCTAGGCTTTTATATAGGGAGCTTTAAAACGCGAAAGTCTTAATTCATACGGGTTAAGAACAAGAACTTTTCGCAACTTCCTATAGTTGATCCTAGAAAGTCGTTTATCAAGGGAACTTTAAAACGCAAATTCTAAAACTTGAAAAAGTATAAGAAGATGCAAGATCCTATAGATGACTTGAAAACCTAAAACTTTGATTTAATAGGCTAAGTATCCATTGATTTCACATTTTCGGGATTTTACAATATGGAGAACAAGAGATGATAGAGTTCAATCATAAGTTTCTAAAATTAATTCTTCTTTGTGCAAGTATTTTTATGTTTGATTTAATCTCCTCGTATTTACTTTCCACACCTGAATAATAATTGCTTAATAAATGAAGTTTTTAGCGGTTTAGGCTTGATATCTTAACTCGTAACTCCTTCTTTTTCTTCCCTTGTAATTAAAGTGAGAACACATTAAGGGTGTCAGCGTCATGGACTTTTGATCATGGGATTGCGGAAATTTGGCTTACTATAAATATCATAATAATAAAGAAGAATATATAAAAAAAATATGTTCTCTAGGAGCCTTCGGGTGGGAGTCATGTAGCACTAACCTTGTCATTAGAGCCTTAGGGTGTATGTCGAGGGGACGTGTTGAATAAAAATTGCTTCATCATCATGAGCCATAAGGTGGGATGGTGTTGTCAATTCCCTTATTTTTGTCCAAGGAGCCTTCGGGTGTGGATTTTAAATAAGGAGCACAATTGCATCTAAAAGAGTCACAAGGTGTTATGATGTGATTGTTGCTATCTCCATTTATAAGGTCATAATTGACTTTGGAGGTTTTTATTTTTGCTTTTAAGTAGCCATATTAGCCAAATTTCGGGTCCGGGATTTATCCCTAAATCGTGTTAAGTTATCTTTGATGTGGGCTTTCTTTAGTGACAACGGTTTTTGAAGTCGAGGTTAGGTTTTGAGTGTTGAGTTTACACCGTTTTTGCCTTCATTTTTTGACTAATAAATATCAAATAAGTCAAATGAGCCTTTGGGTGAATGACAAATAAAATCTAGATATACAATTAGGAATAATAGGAGATTGAGTTTAACACAAATTACTTGTATGAGTTGGTTTAATTTTGGGGCTTATGATTGACGATAATCTTGTTTTTGCACTTGGCATGGAAAAGTGAAAAGTCGGGGACGATGAATCTATTTGAGTTTTATGATCCTTAAAGTTATTTTTCAAATAATGAAAGCAATACATTATGTCTTTGCAAAATAAAATGTCAAGAGTTGAATAATGGTGTAGTAGTGTTTTATTTTATCATTGCGTGAGGACACGGCAATTGCTTAGCAAGGGGGAGTTTGATATGAGTGATTTTACACATATCAATTGTAGCTTAAAACAACTAATAAATGCATGAAATGTATGAAAAAGACCTTGTATATGCATGTTTTGCTTATTTCGTGTGTGTAGGTACCAAGTTCACGAAAACCGGCAAAATCGACACGGGATTTGATGATAAGATTGACAAAGCCAAAAGTCAAGTCGATTCTATTTACGGACTCAAGTTTGAGGTCAAGTGGGTCCCACATAAGTTTATTGGGCCTAAAAGCCCAATGTTAGAAAGTGTTTATTAACTTTTGGGTAAAAGCCCAATTGGCCCAATTACAAATATATTAGACGGATGAGATATTCACAAAGTGGGTCAACAGCCCATGATTATACATAATGAAACATGGGAAGGTCCATTCAAGGCCCAAGTTGTGAAGTGATGACAAGTTTATAAAGTAGATATCCGATTTTCACTTCATTCGTTTAACACACATTTACCACACTTAATTTATTATTCGATACTATCTATGCCTCTCTTCTCTCTCACCCAAACAAAATAAACAGTTAACCTTCAAACCCTAGATGCACAAAATAAAATTGGGGCTTTTTCACTATTTTGTTCACACGTATGATTCACACATGGGGGAACTAAATCCCCCATGTTTTCGGAAGGAATGAGTGGTAGAGATTAGGACATGGCAGCCTGTGATTGGATCAAACAACGCATCTCTTCTTATCCACCAATTAGAGGAAGCCATCTCAGCAACCAACTAGCACAAGAAGCACAACGGATTGCCACGTTGGCAATCCGTGTGACTATGGGCTCTTATTCACCTTTGGATCAAAACAGAAAAGAGAAAGAAAGAAGAATAGAAAATCGAAGGGCTGTGATCATCCTTCATCATCAACAACCCCCTCTCACCGAGCCTATAAAAACCCCCATTTTATTCAGTAATAATCATCCCTTTTTTAGTTTTACTGTTATAATGTTAAATTAGTGTTAGGATTTATTTTTAAATCTTGTAATGTTTTTAGTTATTAATTAATAAACTTTAATTTCAGCTTTGATTTGATCTATTATTATTGTTCTTAAAGTGCTTAAATCATTTACCCAGTTTTCCTATTCTACTGTTTTCATTTTTTTTAACATGTTGTGAACTTATAAGCTCATTAATTAAGTTTTACAAAAACTGAATTTGGGATTCGGTTTATTATATTAATAAATCGAGAAAATATAAAGAAAAAAGTGATTAAGGTTGCTGATTCGAGTAAAGATGGTGGTTCGAATGGTGATAGATAGTGGTTTTGATTCGGTTATCTAGACGGCTCAGCGCCGCTCTACTCCACAATGGTTTTCGACAATAGGTTTTAATTCCTATAATTTTTAAGATGATTAATGTTTATAAGACTTATAGTTGGATTTAAACTGATGCTTGGTTTTAATGTATCTGCTTATATTGATATTAGCTTGCTGTATTAGATAGTCTGTTTGGGATTACGTGAATTATAGTTTCTGAACTTTAAACGATCTGTGTTAATATTGAGTTGATTATGTTTCGGATGTGATACATTTAGAATTTGATGGATTTGTTTTGATTATTAAGTCTGCTACTAGATGATTTTAATGGATATATAGCTTATGTTGTCTGATTAAGGATTTGGTCCAGTTTAGACCTTTTAGATGGTATCTGCTTTATAAATGGTTGCTTATTTACGTTACTGTTCTTGTATTAGTGTCGTTCATTTGTTTTATTTGTTGACTGTATGTTGGAATATAGAAACTTAATTTCTGATATGTTTAATTTCATTAGGGGTATTTGGTAATCATATATGCTTGCTCTAAAGTTATTGATAATCTGTTAATGTTAGATAATTAGATTTGGTGGTTAATATATTAGCTAAAATCACTTGTTGCTGAAATAATGAACTATGAAGCATGATTATATTGTAATAGATTTCATTGCTGTAACTGAATGTTTAAGATAATGTTTTTTTCCTGTTAGTTGATTTTGGACTCCCGTTTTGATTTGCTGATGTTCAGTTTCCTTTGCTTGTTGTTGAATGGCTTGCTTTCTGCTTGTTATGTTGTCTGTTTAAAATAGTGGTAATTGTAGTTTAATTTTGACTGTTTGGTAATTATTTGTTTAATGTACTGTTTTTTTTTTGTAGTTTCTTAACTGTTACTGCTTATGTTGGGTATATGAACCTTTTAACTGTTTTCTGAGTTTTAGTTAATTTACTGTTATAAATAAATATAGTCCAAAAATAATCATTCAAATTGTCTCTAGGAGGTCTCGAACTCGAACCTCCCGTTCAACTGTTATGTAACTTAACCATCTCGTCTAGTCACTTGATTTGGTTTGAATAAAGTATAGATAATTCATATAGCTTGTTTAATGTTGACTGTCAGCTTTTTAAATAGACTTATATAAAACGTTTTCATTTTACTTAAACTTTAATCATATTCTTTTAATTACTTTAATAAAGTTTCAAAATAAACATAATTAAATAAAACAAATAAAATATATTTTATTATTTTTAGAAATTTTAATTGTTATTAAAATTAGTTTTTAAATGAATTAGTGTTTAATTAATTTAGTAGTTTTAAATAGATTTTGTTAAAGTAATTTTCTAAATTAGATATTTAAATAGTCTAAAAGTATTTTTAATCAAGTAGATTAACTTTTAATTAGATTTTAAATAGATTTATTTTAATTAGCTTAAAAGTTTTAAATTTTAAATAATTTTCTTTTATATTAAAAAATGGAGGACGATTCATGCACTTAGGATTTAAAAATTGTATGAGTAGTTTTTGTTTAAAAACCGAAAACCAATTCAAATCAATTGTCCAAATCGAAACAAAACGTCTCAAATTCATAAGATCTTCGTGTACAACGAACTTGGTTCACTAACGTGTTTAATTGAATTCGTCTTTGGTAATTTTAGACTATTACTTTTTCCTAAAGGTAATTTTCTAATTTACCCTATAACGTATCTAATTATCACTATACTATCACGATCACATCAAGCATTTTAAGAAAATTTGGGAAGAAAAATGCAAATCCAGTAATCTTCATGACAAATGTATGAGATATGATACCGATTTGTAATACAATCACATATTCACCATATTAGAAAAAATTTGACAAGGTTGGACCTGATTGATGAGAACATCATATGATAAGATCAAATGGTTCTTGTCAGCATATGTTGGTCGCCTCGTCACGTCTGAAGTCATCTCTTGACACCACATGTACGATTGGTATTGTTGTCTTGACACCAACTTGTGAACTTGGCACGTTCGGCATCGAAGATTTTGAATGCTTGACAATTGCTCCCCCTCAAGTGTTGACCCGTGTTCTATTGAAAGAGATGTAGTTGTCGGTTGAGTAGTTGCATCGTCGAGTATGTAGATACCAATTGTAGATTGCTATGGTTGTAGAGATGATAGCTTCATAAAAACAAGACTTCTCTTGTTTGAACAAATAAACACTGATGCGTACATAGTTTTATGTTAGACCAAGTTATAAAGTAAACTTGATCCCTTACAAGGTTTTAAAGTAAACCTTTCCCGAGAAAATTAATTCCCGTTGAGAGCCAAAGCTTTCATAAGAAATACTTGACTTTTATATGAAAACCGGGTTGCCGTCAGAAATAACTACAAGCCATTTAGGTATGTTTTATAAAATATTTACAACTTTTGTACGAACTCTATTTATGGCGCCGTGTCAATATTAATCGACATTTCTAAGGCCGTAAATATTATCGTATCAAAAGACATGCCTTTGAAAAATAAAGTAAAAATATTTTTGGATTTTTCTGAATTTTTCAATTTTTATGGTTTTTATATGGTTTTATATTTTTGTATTTTGCTTTTGTGGCTAAAAATATAAACAATATATACAGATGATCACCAAGGATACGGATAATAGTTTACAACCACTATTCTTTCGCTTCATCTGCCAGTTCCTTTAGAGTCTCAGGGGAGAAAGTTCTCATTCCTAGCTTGGCTGCCAAAAATTCCATTCGAGCGCGATCTAAAGCCTTCGTGAAAATATCCGCCAGTTGATACTCAGATCGGACAAAGTAAAGCTCGATCACTTCGTTTTCCACTTGCTCCTTGATGAAATGGTAGCGAATGTCAATATGCTTCGACCGAGATAATTGAACATTGTTTCAGCATAAGGCAATTGCACTCTTGTTGTCGCAGTACATCAAAATTTTGTTGAAACCTAGACCATAGTCGGTTAATTGCGATCTCATCCAAAGAATTTGAGCACAGCAACCGGACATAGCTATGTATTCTGCTTTCGTACTTGAAATTTCAGCGCTTTTCGGCCTTTTCGATGCCCAACTGATTAGTCGATCTCCTAGTAGTTGCAAAGTTCCACTCGTGCTACGCCTTGTATCTTGACAACCCGCGTGATCCGCATCTGCATATGCCATAAGTGCAATCGAAGAGTCCTTTGAATACCAAAGTCCCCGATTAATGGTTCCTTTAAGATATCGAAAGATCCATTTCAAAGTGGCCAAGTGTAACTCAGTAGGTCGATTTTGATACCGAGCACACATACATATAGCAAACTAAAGATTAGGTCGACTAGCTGTGATATACAGAAGAGTACCAATCATTCCATGATAAAGTGTCGGATCAACGGCAACTCCATGTGGATCTGCATCAAGCTTTCTTCGTTCCACCATTGGAGTATCCACGGGGTCGCAAGATTCCATCTTATATTTCTTAAGAGATTCAAGGGCATACTTGGATTGATTGATAAAGATGCCTCTGAGACTCTGAGATATCTGAAGTCCTAAGAAGAATGATACCTTTCCCATCATTGACATCTTAAACTTGGAAGACATGAGTGTCCCAAACTCATCGGATAAGGTTTGGGTCGAGGCATCAAATATAATATCATCAACATATATTTGTACCATAATCATATCTTTACCTCGTTTCTGAATGAACAGCGTGGGATCCACCTTGCCATTAGCGAAGCCTTGCGTGATGAGGAATTGTGACAATAGATCATACCATGCGCGTGGAGCTTGCTTCAACCCATAGAGAGCCTTCTTAAGCTTGTACACATGATTAGGATATTTGGGATTTACAAAATCATCCGGCTGTTGAACATAGACCTCTTCCTTGATTTCACCATTGAGAAATGTCGTCTTCACATCCATCTGATAGACGATCATATTCATGTGGGCTGCATAAGCAAGGAATAGTCTAATAGCTTCCAAACGGGCAACGGGTGCAAAGGATTCCATAAAATTGATGCCTAATAATTGCTTGTATCGACGAGCTACTAGTCGAGCTTTGTTCTTTAATATTCCGCCTAACTCGTCGAGTTTCACCTTGTAAACCCATTTCAAAGTGAGTAACTGCACTTGATCCGGGCATGGGACAAGTTCACATACTTCAAGACGTATAAATTCATTAAGTTCTTCTTGCATAGCTTCTATCCAACAGGATTGAGTAAAATCTTCTTGCCATGTCTTAGGTTCAACTTCAGTGAGAAAAGCATCAAAATGACAAAACATTGCATTTTCTTGCAACTGACTTCGTGTGGATATCAGACGATTAGGGTCACCAATAATAGAATCTATAGGATGATCCTTTGTCCACTTGCGGTCATGTTCACGAATCCGTGGATTGGAGTAGACCGTAGTAGGAGCGTCCTCTGAGGTGGACGACCCGGCTTAATTATGGTCGGGAATTGGTACACCAAAGAATGGAAGTTCACCCATTTGAGCGAATTCCAAATCGTGATCATCATCATCATCCTCTTCATTATCAATAGGCATGACATGGGTAGTTGATTCGGGTGTTGGTTGAGAATTACTTGTTGAAGGTATATCTTGACCAATTGTATGTACAGACGTATCGAATTGTGCTTCGTTTGCTAGAGGGACCACTTCTGTAACCGGAGCTATTACTTCAGGTTCTGGAGAAACAATACTTGGAGGAGTAAAGAATTCATCAAATAATGTTTGAAACAACGTATCCCATTCATTCCTTGAAGGTGGTATAAATGATGATGAAGTAGGGCTGTTTGGGACAAGACCAGAGCTAATGTTACTGGGTCCCATTTCATGAAGTGCGGGTTCAGAGCTGCTTTGCTCAGAAGCCATTACTTAATATATTGTCGGAGTGACCGAATCTTCCTAAATACAAAAAACGTATTTCCAACAATCTCCACCAAGCCAAATCTGTTCCAAGCCCACCCTAGCCCATTAAAGAAATAAGCCAACACATACCCAAATCTGGATAAAAGCAAGCCGGTCCAACAAAATGATTGTAGAACCCGGTCCATTATCAAAATCCTAACAATTAGCGTAGTATAAATACCCAACCCTAATCACTAAACTCATCCGCCCCCAAAAATTTTCCTCTCTCAAACATAGAACTCCTCCGTCTTTTACAGCCACCAAACTCATCTTATATCCTCCAACCCAAAATCATCTAAACTCAATACAATTTCAACCATCTCAAATTACAGTCAATCTCATCCTTAACATCTCCATATTTCTTACATCTTAGCACCCAAAAAAAATACTCCATCCCTTACTTCTTGATCATTCGAAGCCATTAAATCTCAAAAATGGATAATAAATCGAATCATTCAGTATTGGCTTCAAGATCTTGTTACATAAGATCTCGGGTAGGTATTTAATTGATGCATGCTGGTTTTGAGGGGTTGTTTTAATCGAAATAATGTATTACTTATAACAAAATTGTTATACATCATTCATTAAATTCGTATATCAAAAGAAAAAAAATTCTTGGATATAGATCTATGATGAGATTTAAATTCGTGGGTTTAGATCTCAAAAAGATCTTGGCATGCATGCCTTTTAATCACGAAACTGAATCTGAGATCTTAGCTTCATTTCATGTGTATATGAGTCTAGATGGGGTTTTAGGAGACGATGGGTTAGGTAGATTTGGTGTTGGGGAGATAAAAGGTATAGTAAGTGTTGGTTCTGGTCAAAGTGTTGGTTTTCTGGTTTAGTTAAACAGTAGCAATGTTTTTGTTAAACCTGTCACAATGTTAACTTTTAAACTGCATCGTATTCATTTTGCCATCGCAATATAAAGAAATAAGTCCATCGCAGTATTTTTAAATACATGCCATCGCAGTCTAGTAAACAACCCATCGCACCCTGATGGAAGCCATCGCAATGGTTCTATCGCAATGGGTCCATCGTAATGGTTCCATCGCAATTGTTCCATCGCAGTCCAGCCATCGCAATCAATGCGATCTTATCCAAAAGATGTCCTTTTTCCGTTTTTCTAGGAACTAAGATTTCTGGGTCTGACTTTTCTGGCAAATCTGGGTTTTTCTTGGTTTTTAGCATCTTCAAGAGAAAACTAAGAAACCCTAAAAAATGGTACTCCCAGATCAGATCAAAACTTTGGCCATGTAGAAACATAAACTTTGACCCAAAAAAATGAGAATACTTCTTCACAAAAACAAGCCACCGTGGACTGATTTAAACATTTGACAGAGATAATACAATGGACTGATGGAACATAGGACAAAACCACACCAATCAAGACAAATAATGAATCAGTAAGACTGAACCGTGACACAAGACCAGTTGTGACAAAAAAATATAACAAATGTTGACCAAAAAACTTTTAACCACCAAACACGATAATTTGTAACAAAGAATTGTTAGACAGATTTGACAAAAAATGTTCAACAGATTTGAGACAAAGAAAAAATTTAGACCACCAAAATCAAGAACAAAAACACGATCCAATGATTTAACCGAAGCTCCGATGCCAATTGTTGGTCCAAAGTTCTTAGTATTAAGCAATGATTAATTTATCTAAGGAATGGAAGGGAGAAGAAAGAACTATAGAGAGAAAGATAGAGAGAGAAAGGAGAGAAAGAGAAAGAAAGATGGAAAATGAATAAATGACTAAGTGTTCAACCCCTCCTAACATGCTAGGAGGGGGTTTATATAGCCACCCTACATGTGGGCTTTGGTGGGCTATATGTTTATACATTGGATCACGAGCCCAATACTTGAATCTATCTTTGGAGTGACCGATCCTTTATAAATACGTAAAAATGTATTTCCAACATCTTCTCCTTGTCTTTGGATTGATAGCATCGCGTGCACACTTCTCTCTTCAATGCTTTTCATTGTTTGTACAAACGACTTGTTTATCGTCCTTGTTTTTCTTTTTCCTTCATAGTCATTCTTCCTCTCTTTTCGACTATGTGGACTTATTTTTCCATGTCATGCTCTCTTTAGTTTGGTATTCTTGCCAAGATATTAGGGTAGAGTATGTCCTCTCGACAATATTTTCCTTTTTATAAGGACATTTCTTTTCTCTCTTAGTCCTTTTTATATTTTTTTTGATGTCACCAAAATAAGTTGGGTTCTCTTTTCTATCTAATAGCCCTCTTATTTTTCTTAACTTGTCATATTTTTTACACTTCTAAAAGTTAAGATTGTTTTAGCTTTCTCTTGATCCCCTCTCTTTGTACTCGAGATGTTTAAAGCTAATTCCGCTTGGGTGACATTGCTGTAATATGCTCTTGTCCACTAACTTTGTTTTGTAGGACATCTAACCCTTCTTTGTAGCTTGTCACTTTTCTTGCTTTGTTGGTGTCTCAAGCAAGGGAGAGCTCATATCAAGGGGAGTATTTTCAAGAGTTCAACTCATTACATTTGTGATCGTTCACTCACTTAAATTGCATTCATCGAACATCTTGCAAGTAATGATTTATGGGATATCGAAGACATGGGCTTGGTTAACCTATGGTGATTGAAGACTTCACTAGGATGATGCAAGCTCAATATCTTTGGATGATGGGTCTACGGTTCAGATTGTCGCCTCTCAACCAAAGACTACAAGGGACGACTAGCTTTTTGGATACAAGCTCTCTCGAATTCGATCCTCCTCTTCTACTATTGAAGACTACCTTTGGATGCGTGATCTTCCTTAAATGACGTGGATTCTACTCTTCCTCAAAGGACGACTACTTTTTTGATTCGACAAAAGGGGGAGAAGGTAGTGTAAATGAGTAAGTTCCACATTTTACTATGCGTTACGGTTTACTTGTTTGTCATCATCAAAAAGGTAGAGATTTTTAGTGATAACATTACGATGTTTAATCAAGATGATCCCTTTATGTTTTGGTGATGACAAACGTGTAACTCGCAATACATTATGTAAAATATGTAAGGTACTCGTAATCACTCAAGCATACTAATGTATACTTCTCTCGACACTTTCAAGCTTGCATTCGTCATGAAGGACATAAAGGACGCGGTTCTCTTATAGTACCCGCGGATCCTTAAAGATAATGAACCGCGGGATATTTAACGAACCATGGGCAGTCAAACTGGTTTAGGCTTATTCAAGACTTTTGGAAGCTTCTAGAAGATGGAGGGAAACTAATAAATTCAAAATTCAAATTTTGAATTTACTTCTAGAAGATGGAGGGAAGAAAAATAAATTCAAAATTCAAAATTTGAATTTGGGCTCCAAGAAGATAAGGTGCATCCTTTTATCCAATAGGTAGTCCACCCTTTTATCCATTGGGTAAAAAGGAGATATCCAACGCAAAAGTTGACTATAAATAGAAGTCAATCTTCTTCCATTTTACTAGTGAAAAAAACACATACAATTCACCTCAAAAATCCTATTCCTCATTTGCATCATCCTCTTCAAGTGCAGCGAGAAGAATACTTTCATCCTTGAAGTATTGTGTTTACCTCAAGATCTATTGAAGATCAAACATAATTTGTGTAGTTGTGTAGATCCAAATTGTTGTGTCAATTTGAAAGTTGTGTAGTTGTGTAGATCCAAATTGTTGTTTCAGTTTGGAAGTTGTGTAGTTGTGAAGAGTTATGTAGTGGTGAAGAGTTGTGTAGTTGTGAAGATCCAAATTGGTGTGTCAATTTGGAAGTTGTTTATGTTGTGTGGTTAATACTTAGGCCTTAAATTATATCGGTGTAGATTGGTTCTACCTAAGATTAGAACTCGACATCTAGCCTTGTGTCAGAAAATGGTGAAGTAGGCGATGTGTGTAGATTGGTCCTACCTAAGATTAGGACTCGACATCTAGCTTAGTGTCAAAAATGTGTAAGCGACGTGTATGATTTTCTCCGTCTTGAAAGGAGTTTTGTTGACTAGTGAAGGAACTCTCGATTTGGGTACTCGAGGAGTGGAGTAGGGCGAAGAGGAGCTTCGTGACCGAACCATTATAAATCATGATGACGCTATTCTCCTTTACATTTATGTCTTTACATTTATGTCTTTACTCTCATAGTTACATAATATACTTGTTGTGTGTTGTTGTATGCATCTCATAATCTAAACCTCTAAGTTGTAGAAAAGTTTAGTCTTAGTACGTATGTGCTTCATGTTTAGATTATGGTCAAGTGTGCATTCTTTAGTCTAAACATCTTAGTTGCAGAAAAGCTAAGGCTTAGTACGTGTGTGCTTAGTGTTTAGACTATTGCTTGATGGACTCTTGAATTGATGTGTTTGTGTGTTTACTTACTTGTTGTTTATAGTCTTTATATCTATAACAAACACATCTCATACTTAGTCAAACTTGATAAGGAATTTGATACAAAGGATTGTTTAAGTTTAACATGTATCAAATGGGTTATCCCACTGTCGGTGGTTCCTTAAAGAACCGACGGTTCTTTATTGATAAAGAACCGTGGTCACAATAAAGAACCGCGGCCAGTTGATTAAATGAAATTGTTTTGAAAATTAATGAAAAACTATTCAAACCCCCCCCCCCTCTTCTAGTTTCTACAACTTCGTAGGGCTTTAGCTGTCGTGAGGCATAGGCAATTACTTTCCCATGTTGCATGAGTACACATCCAAGACCCTTCCCAGAAGCATCACTGTAAACGTGAAATTCACTTGTACCAGATGGGAGAGTAAGGATACGTGCGGAAACCGAACGCTGTTTAAGTTCTTCGAATCTCTTCTCTCGCTCATCGTTTCAAACAAATTTCTCACCCTTACGCATACGCTTAGTCAATGGTAAGGACAGTCGTGAGAAACCTTCAACAAATCTGCGGTAATACCCAGCTAACCTCAGAAAACTACGTACTTCAGTTGCAGACGTCGGTCTTGGCCATTTGGTGATATTCTCGACCTTCACCGGATCCATGGTAATCCCTTCTGCTAAAACAATGTGGCCCAGAAATGCCACTTTACTCAACCAGAACTCGCACTTATAAAACTTGGTATACAATTTCTCCTGTTGTAGAATCTATAGAACAGTGCGAAGATGATCCTCGTGTTCTTCTCTAGACTTAGAGAAGATCAAGATGTCATCAATGAATAGAATGACGAACTTGTCTAAGAATTCATGAAAAAATCGATTCATCAAGTCCATAAATATAGCTGGAGAATTCGTGAGACCAAAAGGCATAACTACGAATTCATAATGACCATAACGCGTGCGAAACGTAGTCATGGAGATGTCCTGCTCTTTCACTCGCAACTGATGGTAACCTGATCGTAAATCAATCTTGGAAAAGTGTTTAGCGCCCTGTAATTGATCAAATAAGTCATCAATACGTGAAGACGATAACGATTACGGATAGTGATCTTGTTCAATTTACGGTACTCGATACATAATCTCATGCTACCGTCCTTCTTATTGACAAACAGAACCGGTGCACCCCATCGTGATACACTTGGGCGAATGAAACCGCGTTCCAACAATTCTTGCAACTGATCCTTCAACTCCTTTAACTCAATAGGAGCCATGCGATAAGGAGCTTTGGAGACAGGTTCAGCTCCCAAAATAATTTCAATGCCAAACTCAACCTCACGGATAGGAGGTATACCTGGAAGTTCTTCAGTAAATACATCCGAAAACTCAGAAACAATAGGCTGATCATGAATAGAAGGAACCTCAGAAGTCGTGTCATGAATGGTAGCTAGAAAACCTTTACAACCATGAGATAATAAAGTACGTACTTGTAAAAGCAGAAATAATCTACATAGATTTTCCTGGTAGGAAACCATGATGAATGAATTCAGGAGCCCGCATATTGCCGAATATAACCCGATATGAATGGCAATCAATCGTAGCATGATGTGCTGCTAACCAGTCCATACCCAAAATCATATCAAACTCGCACATGTCTAAGGGAAGTGCGTTAACAAAACGGATCTTGTCATCAAACTGTAAAGGAAGATCTCTATATACATGGGTAATACGAACAGAGTCTTTCATGGGTGTGGATATACATAATACATGATCAAGTAATGTAGGTTCCATATCAATACATGAAGCAAACGTGGTAGATATTATTGAATGTGTCGTGCCCCTATCAAATAGAACGTATACTGCATGTCCAAACATGAATAATATGCCAGTGATGGTACCTGAAGTCTTTGTGTCCTGATCTCATGCAGTTGCAAAGACACGTCCGGATGCGTCAGGCTTCTTGTGAGCATGTCCCGGTGTACCAGTAGTAGTGCCCTTCTTGCAATCTCGCTGAAGATGACCAGCCTGTCCACACTTGAAACAAGTACCAGCAGCACGACGACACTCTCCTAGGTGTCTACGTCCACACGTGGTACAAACACGATGGGTATACCCCTCGGAGGTTCCCTGGACTGCTGAGAACCTGGTTTAGAAGATATACGTGAGACATGGGTCTTGAGATGTAAACACGAAATAAGTTGATATCTTAGTTTATAATACCAGAATTGGCGGATCGGTTGGACTGCTGACCCTTGTAGATGTGGTCACATCCACTACCAGAGTTCCTGTTATCATGCTAAAATGTTAGAATCGTGTCACACAGCAGTTTAACACTGAAAAGTTTAAAGAAGGGCCTGTTTAGGGATGGCAAAAGTGCCCGAAACCAATGGGCATAACCGAAACCCGAACCGGTAGGGTCGGGTTCGGATTTGGGTTGGCGGGTTTGGATACGGGTTCGGGTTTTAATGTTCTTTTTTCGCGGGTGCGGGTTCGGGTACGGGTTGTACTAATACCCGCCCCGTTTACCCGTATCCGAACCGTACCCGTTTACCCGAATCCTCACCCGCTTTTTTTGCTATTTTATATAAGTTCTAAATTTATGTGAAATAATAGAGAAAGATTGTTGAACGAATTGAATAATCATATTAGTTACATTTTGTGTGCAGTATAATTATTGTTATCAGTGATATTTGGATTTTGTAATTTTAAAATAAAAACAATGATTTATTCGATATACGAAATCGCGTGAACAATATTAAAAAGTTTTTTTATCTTCTAAACACTTAAAAAAATATATTAGGGTATTTTGGTCGTTTTCGAGTGGTTTTTCTTAACATTATACGTACAATAATGCCTAACGAAAATTTAATTATGCATACCCGATACCCGCGGGTAAAATCCGAAAACCCGATGGGTAATACTAATCGGGTACTCGTCCGGTGATGGAGCGGATACGGGTACGGATATTATAAACGGGTACGGGTACGGGTTCACTAAAACCCGACCCAAACCCGACCCGTTGCCATCCCTAGGCCTGTTTTGATTGCTAGATTAGTTGGTGTTGTTACGGTAGTTGTCACTACCGCCTCGCTTGTCAGCTCCATGACGGTCACTATTCTGACCGTGATTCTTGTAACTACCCTATTGAGTGGCCGGCTGGTACCGGTCTCTACTCTTATGCCTGAAAGATATAATTGAATGGTGCACATTATATAATTAGGAAATTAAAGACATGAAATGAGATGGTAACGTCTGATGGATGAAGTATACCTCTTGTCTGGTCGCTCCGATTCATCAAACTTATCTCTGTCCTGTAGGATCTCCAAGATGTGAGCAGCATTAGCAGTGTCGACTTGCAAAGACCCCAACGAAAGTTCTTAGCCTGCTCCTCTGAAGTACCAGCAGCCTGCCGAAGAAAACCATCTAATCGGAGAAAACGCTGCATGAATTCGGTACAAGTCTCATTCGCCTTTTGGCGGATAGAATGGTACTCTCTCTTCAGGCGCTCCAGCTCAGCTTGAGAGAAAAACAGAAAGTAGAATAGCTCCTTGAATTTTGTCCAAGTCACATTGATGAACCGTGTCTCTCCTCTTTTGGCCTGCTTATAGACCTTCCACCAAGCTAATGCATCACCCTCAAACTTATAAACTGCCAACCTTGCCTTATAACCATCATCACAACCCATACCATCAAATATATTTTCCATGTGGGAGATCCAGTTCTCCGCGTCCGCAGGAACTGTCGCTTTTTCGAACGAACGAGGCTTTTGCTTGTTGAAGCGTTCAATCCAAGTATGAATAGTGACTGGTGGAGGGTTTCCACCTGAACCAGACGGTGCAGCGCGAAACTCTTCACGGATCTCATTACGAATCTATGGAAGTAAGGTCTGCAAATCTGCCTGAACAGCTGCAGCGAGCTCAGCATCGGTACGTGTGTTAACCATATGATATTATCAAAGGAAGTAAATGATTAAACGGTTAGACACATGAGAGAAACATGAAAGCATAATCAAACAAAATCCAAAAATAACTAGTGTGGACGACTATGGTTCAACCCGCACTAGTCAAAATTTCAGAAAGAATTAAACATGTGACTAGGTATGGACGACAATGGTTCAAACCATACCAGTCTAAATTCGAAAAGAAGAAACATGTGACTAGGTATGGACAACTATGGTTCAAAACCATACTAGTCAAAATTCAAGAGAAAATATCATGAATAAGAACCAACGATACTCAGAAAAATATCAATACATGGAAGAGAACAAATGTCGGTTTAGGAAGAATTCTAGTGACTACCCAATTGTCACAGGTCAAGTTTTTTTTGAGCCTACAGGTCGAAGCCCTGGATCTGATACGATAATTTTAACGACCCACTTTGACAAGAAGGTCGTTATGTTATAATCATGGCGTGTCATCAAAGCATAATAAAGGCGTAATGTGTAAAATCGATTTTACCATGATTTTATGTAATGAAATTTCACCAGTCAAATATTGGAACACAAATTCATGTATTATATTTCTATAAGTCATGTGTGAACTTATCCAATGTGCACATATACTTTACATACATGCTTGTTATAATAAGTTGACTATGTAAGCTATGTACATAAAACAAGTAGTAAAAATGCATAACCAACATTTGATGAAACAACACTTAACAAAAATTTGAAAAATATGCTACACCATGTGTATGTGGCCGTATATGTGTGTATGCATAGTATACGTATCCCTAAACCTTCTTGGACTAGCCCAAGGTTATGTATTCCTTATGTTCTAGCCTAACACAAGCCCACACAGCCCACCCTCTTCTTTGGATAGCCTTACACGACACACACATGCATATGTGGAAGAAGAAGGGTTGTCTTGGAAAGGGAAGAGCCTACACTTGGCACAAGTGTTCTTACCAAGGAAATCATGCCTTTTGCATTCTCTTTCTCTCTCTCCCCTTTTAGCAGAAAACACACACACATACTCTCACATTCTCTCATGCAATCTAAGCTTGTTTCTCTCATCCTCATCTCTCTCAATCATACGACTTAAAGCCATATACATCCAAAAACCAAGTATTAAATCCACCAAGATCCTTGTCTCATCTTTACTACAAATCATTAGTAGTATCATTCTCTTGGAATCACTATAAACAAGCCCTATCCAAATCTTTAAGGCCACAACTTGATTTATATTAGGGTTTTCTTCATCATCTTGAGTAGATCACAAATCTCCTTGTTCATCTATATCCTCTTTGGTACCTTTATGCAAGAAAGGTATACACTACATGTTCTTTCATTTCTTCATGCATGCATCATTATACATCTATAAACACAAGTAGATAACATGTTAAAATCAAGATTTGATAAAGCTATGACCATTATAGGTCACGACATATTTATAAAAATCATGTTCATGATTTAAAATCTTTTAATAAGAAACTTATGACTTACGTGTTATGTTTAAACTTGATTTAAAAACCATATGAACCTTTTATAAATCTAAACATTGAATGGGTCACAAATCTTGTTTATAGGACTTTGGTTAACCAATAACCATAGATCTCATGAAATGAACTTGTGTAACTTAAAAATCTTGAAGACCATGACCTTAAAGGTCATGGCATACATAGTTAATGTATATGTGAATTTTATGTTAAGTTTAAATGATGGAATGTGAAATGATATATGTAAATGGACTATTAAAAATCACAAAAATAACTTATGGAATAAATATAACCGTGGGTTACATATGACCTAAAATGAATTAGATGTACATGCATGCTTATATTAACCATAGATCTAATGATAAAAACTAACTTGAGTATGTTAAACATAAAAACAAGTTTATAAAATCTTTTGGGAACTTTGGGAGGAGACAATATAGCCGTGGGCTATATGTAGTCACCTTGGTAAAATGGGAACCTTGGAAACATGCATGTCACCTAGATAATCATGATTATATTTTGCAAATATTTATAAGACTTAAAAACTAGTTAAAGTGACATCTTGGAAATACCAAGATCTAAAAATATAGCCGTGAGCTATATATGAGTATACATGGATCTATGTTTGATTTTTAGGTCTAGACATAATTTAGATCTTATTTTGGACTTGTGACTTATTTTCTTGATGTGTACATTGTTAGATCTATTTTTGTAACACTTAAAAATTACATGCAACCTTAAAATGAGACTTGGCTTATCTTAATAAGCTATAAATAACATAAGTCGTGGGACATAAGCTCCTATTAGGGCTTATGACCTACTTGTAACCTTATAACACACCTAGATCTAATTTAGTATAACACATAAAATAAATTGTAAGTTTTATTCATCTATGTAGATTTAAAACTAAATATAAACAAGCTCATAATAAGCTTATGAGAATATCCTAAGTTAAAACTTACATAAAATGTAAAGTAGTGTTAAATGGACTAATTAAGCCCATGAAATGTTAATTCAAAACTTAATGGACCTAATAAGCCCATTTAATAAATCCTGGTAACTTAATGGACTTAAGATTACACTTAGACCCATTTAAATAAATTAGTGGACTTGAAATATAGTTAAGCCCACTAAAATAGCCCATTAGATGTTTAGCCCATTTAATGAGCCCATATACTATTTTGAATGTTAAATAAAAGTTTTTATTATAAAAATATAACTTATAAAAACTTTTTGGATGAAAATGAATTCATAGAACTTAAGGACTAAAACCGTAACTTATGAAACTTGTTTTGATAAACTAGTAAGCACAAGGACTGAAAATGTAAATATCCAAAAGTCTAGGGTTTAATAATTATTATCCGTGGTAAAATAAACCCTAGGGACCATTTTGGGAAGTTTCTAAAAGTTATTTTGTCATTTTAAAACCCTAAGGACTATTTTTGTAATTTGCCGAAACTTAAAGAAACCCTAGGGACTGTTTTGTAATTTTTATAAAGTTACAAAACCTAGATAATACTCGGGGGACTAAATCTGCCATAAGCCAAAACTTAAACAAGCCCTAGGTATCAAATGTGAAATAATCTGAAAGTTTACTTGTTTAAAAATATGGAGGGACTAGTTTTGCCACGTTCCGAAACATTAACAAGCCCTAACCCTAAAAGCTATTTTAATTATAATAAAACATAATTAAAAATCTAGATCATGAGGATTAATGTATAAGCTTAAGTTTGTGATAAATAAATTATTTTATAAATATTAAATAACTTATGAAAACTTTAGAGTTATACAAAATAATATTTTTTTATGAAATATTAATTTATATTTGCTTTACAAAATAAATTGTATAAACAAGATGAATATGTATTATTAAAACATGTACTCATATACTTTTAAGAAATAAAATTATATGAACGTTAATTAAATTAAATGTTACTACGTAAATATATTATAAGTAAAACCCCTTATGTTTACTTAAATATAGAACTTGGTTATAAATTTAATTGGATGTTATAGATACAAGTACTATAAACATAGATTAATATTTTAAGTGAAACATTTTCTTTTATGTTTACTTAAATGTAAAACTTAATTGTAAGATTGAATGATTTCTATAAATGCATGTATGCTAACTGATATTAATAGTTAAACATTTTGTGTTTACTTAAAGATAGGACTTATATAAATAAGTTTAATGAATATTGATAATACGGGAACTATGGTTATTCAGATAAACACCGTAGCATAAAGGAACTGACTAAAATCTGTATAAGCATACATATATGTTCTTTTGTACTATCTATTAAGACTGTACTATCTGATTAGGCATAACTTTGGTGTGAGCTTTAGTTGGGTATCCGTGTTAAACAAGCTATTAACTACTCCCAGGTGAGTATACAGTCCCATATAAACTTTGATAAAATTTTCCCTTTTTGGGAAAGAAAATATGCAAACATATATTGGACACAACTGGATTGTATAAACTTGATTATGATTGTTATTATTGTAACTGTCAAATTGTTGTAAATCGCCCGAATGTTATAAATATATATATTAGGGATTGACCATCCCCGTCTGGGTGAGTCATTCTCACTGTGCCTTGGCCGGGACAACAGACGTATACCATGTTGGAACTGGAATGGGTGTCTTTTTGTAAGACACTACGTCCTCATCTGTTGAGGACTATGGGGTTAAGATTCAGTTTCTAATAATAAACAAATGTTATTTACATTTTAGTAAGAATGCTTTGTGCATTATTACTTTTATGATTATTGTATGTCCAAATTAATTAATTGTTAAAATCTGTAAATTCACCAACTTTATGTTGACCCCCGTTAGTATGTTTTGCACAGGAATATGAAGTTAGTACATGGTGTGTGCATGGTCTCCAGCATCTTAAAAATCTGCATCATAGGACTCGTCAGGGGTTCTATTTGGGAAACAAAAACAATCACCTACTGTCTTGTTTAAGACAATTTTTATTTATTTGTTTAAAAAAACGTGTAATCTGATTTGACTAACTTTTTATCTTATGCTCTATGGACTATATGCTATCGATCCACCCTTGTGACATCTCCGGGGATATTTTCCGCATATTTTGACCCTACCCGGGGTGTCACAGAGAATGGTATCAGAGCATTAGTTATAGAGAACCAGATAAATTTTTAAATAAAATAAAAATAAAATGATTTTTCTTTTATTTAAAAACTGGACTATAACTTATAAAAATATTTTTGGGATTTTATTTTGGAACCGTATTAGTTAAGCATATAGATCTTAGGGCATTTAATGCTATGTGAACTAATTGTATATATATATATATATATATATATATATATATATATATATATATATATATATATATATATATATATATATATATATATATATATATATATATATATATATGTATATATATGTTTACTAAACTTGATTATTTACTGTTTAGTGAGATATTGCTATATGTTAGACGTGCTAAACTTGAAACATTTTACACCACATAGTAAAATACTGAAATGAGAATATGGGTAATATCAAACTAAACTTCACACTTACAAATTGATAAATGAACTACTTACATGATAATATATGTATATATATATATATAAGTATAAATATTTGTAACCTTAAAACATTATAGTAATTGTTTAAAAGGGGTATATTTCATAAAGCATGTAATCTAAATAATATTGTTCTTTGTTTGTAAGCTTATACTCACTTCAAACTTAAAATAATACTATTTCAGAGCATCATGACTCCGCCTACTTCATCCACGACTCTTCTACCCAGAGTAGCTCCTACTCCAGTTGTTTGTTCATCTCCACGATCGACGCAGTGTGGATGGTTGTCAGCCTCGGATTCAGAGGATGACCCAGCCACCAAAGTTGTACTCCTAGAGGACCCTTTTTCCATCTCAGCATCAGTCACACTGGCCCCAACCTCTATGGATGAGGACCGGGTCCCTTCCAGCATACCATCTTCCATGCCTCCGTCCTTTTCATCAGGCTATTTTATCGGACCCACACCCGTCTCCACTTATGAGACCGGGGAAGGCTCCTGGGCAAGACATGTCGATTCCGTCCAGGCCCAGATCTCTGCACTGGCTGCACGCCATGAGCAAGAGATATCCGACCTCCACAGCCAGTTGGCAGTCAGTAAACAAAGCCATGCTATCATCTATGATCGTATCGACACTCTTTTTCGCACCATGAGGGGAGACTCCCAGACCGCTAAGGGCATCCAGGCAAGGATGGACGAGGCACTGAAGTGGTTATTGAAGGAAAACTACTGCCTCCACCAGCGCATTCAGGTCTTAGAGGGTCTGCATCATGAGACTTATGCTGCTCTTGCCGCTCGAAAGCAATCTTTATCCATCTTCTTTGATCTCGCTGCTGTCCGGCATGATGGGGTTACCGGGGAGATGGCTTATCTCCGAGGGGTCGTCGATAGACTCCGGAACCAGCTACGGTCTGCACTCCGTACGCTCAAGGTGACCCGAACGATAGTTCGGACTTTGTGGAACACCAGGAGGAATTCAGCAGCCCCACCAGCTCCATCCGCACCATCAGCCCCGACGTCATCTAGTAGACCATCCAGGCAGGATTAGTATAGACGTACTAGACTTCTTGTACGTCATGATAAGCTCACGGGTTGCATCCCAGCTATCATGATATAGGGCCTTTGTACTTTTATCTCTTTTCAGCTTTTTGTGATGTAATCCCGTACTTTGTCTTTTCTTTTCTTTTGGGACATGTAACTTTGGGATATGATGTTTTTAAAGACTGTGTGTATCATTACTTTGGATTAGGCCCGACCGGCCTATGACTTAGATTGTGTTATGCTAAGATGACTGTTAAATTTCTCATGGAAATAATATGTAATTACTTTCTTTATTATATCTGTTGTGCAATGTATTATATTATGAGATCTTAACAGGTTATCCAAATTTGTTATGAAATCAGTGCATAAGTTTCCTCGTGCAAATAATATAAAAACGGTACTAACGCTTGAATTAATAATCTCATTTTGTATATGATTATAGACAAATGGTGATTACGAGGTCAAATCCCAATAATGTAACCACTTCCAATGCCGACAATGCTGAATCCCCAGAAGCTACTCGAAATGTCACTGTCGCACAACTGCAGGAAATGATAAGTGAAGGCATCACAGCAGCCATGGCAGCCAGAGGAGCTAACCTGTGACAACCATGGTTTTTGGGGTTCGTCATTTAGACTATAGTTTAAGGTGTTTTGCGCAAATATGTGCTTTTATGTGCTTATGCGTTTATTTTGTGTGTTTGGAGTGAGGTTTGGATATCGGTTATGGGTATATGGTACTCATAAGTAAATCAGGGAATGGTTATTTCATGTTCATGAGCCCACATGGTAGTGACTATGAAATGAGATGGTGTTATTTAGTGGTTTTACGTATACGTATATGTATTATAGAAAATCGTATTTTTACGGTTTAGGGTTTTGCATTTAGGGGTCTCGGAAGAGGTATTTAGTCACGGGAGTATTTTTTTTGGGATGGTTTTAAGTCATTAGGACTTAGTTAATTAGTTTATTTCATATTTCAAGAGTTTTTATAAAACTTTATATTTTTACGTCTTTTACGGTATACGCGTAAATTTGAGTAGTTTTACGGTTTAGAGGTTTTGGAGGCTTTAAGAGCTGAAATAAATTAATAAAAATTAAGGTAATATCATTAATACAGTTATTAATAATAAAAAAAAACGAAATTAAAGGGGTATAGTCGGTTTTGGGATGCAAGAAAGAAAAAGAAAAAGGAAAAAAGGAAAAAAAAGGGAACCAGGCTTTTGTATTGGGTCAAGGACTTGTTAGGAAAATATACAAAAACTTTGTATTAATAAAAACACATCATAAAATACCTGTAGATCGTGAGTGATTCGAAATCCATGGAAAAAATTAGGGTTCTTCATAAAAAATCTTGTTTTCCAAAAATATAAGGTAAACTCTTCAAACCATTTTAATTAAATTGTTTTTAATTCTTTCTTAATCATTATATGATGGATCTAGGTTAGTGTTTATTAGAAAATCTGTAATTTAATGTTATCACAATGATATAGACATGATTAGAATAATTAGGGTTAATGATTAAACATGATGAGGGTAATTAATTTGGTTAATTATGTTAAATTCGTTTTTAAAAACTGGGCAGAATTTTTGGGTCATTGTTTTGATCATATCTAGAGTTTTACAAACTTTTAATTTTCAAATCTTATGTCCCTGGAAAGGTAATTGAGTTGACTTTCAAATGCAAGAAAGGAGAACTAAATTGGAGGTCTAGAATTGGGTCAAAAACAGGTTACATCAGTCGGGCGTGAAAACAGTTTTTGGATCAGCCTGTTTTCTTTTTATGTTTTGAATTGTTTGGGGTACTTAGGGTTATATTGGAACCTTCAAACGAACATGAGACTTAGATTATATATTAAATAAAAGATCTGGAGGAGGTCTAGACAAATGGGTTAGGGTAAGACCCTCTGATCATAACAAACTTTTCATATGTTCAAAATCAGTAAATTCTGGATAGGTAAAAGTATATATATATATATATATATATATATATATATATATATATATATATATATATATATATATATATATATATATATATATATATATATATATATATATCTATACTACATTATAAAGGGTGTATCCCTTTGGTTGAAAGTTGAAAATGTTGAATGTTTGAAAAATGTGGGTCCCACTAATCTATATATATATACTACATTATAAAGGGTGTATCACTTTGGTTGAAAGTTGAAAATATTGAATGGTTGAAAAATGTGGGTCCCACTAAAGGGTGTATCCCTTTGGTTGAAAGTTAAAAATGTTGAATGGTTGAAAAATGTGGGTCCCACTAATCTATATCTATACTACATTATAAAGGGTGTATCCCTTTGGTTGAAAGTTGAAAATGTTGAATAGTTGAAAAATATGGGTCCCACTAATCTATATCTATACTACATTATAAAGGGTGTATCCCTTTGGTTGAAAGTTGAAAATGTTGAATGATTGAAAAATGTGGGTCCCACTAATCTATATCTATACTACATTATAAAGGGTGTATCCCTTTGGTTGAAAGTTAAAAATGTTGAATGGTTGAAAAATGTGGGTCCTACTAATATATATCTATACTACATTATAAAGGGTGTATCCCTTTGGTTGAAAGTTGAAAATGTTGAATGGTTAAAAAATATGGGTCACACTAATCTATATCTATATTGCATTATAAAGGGTGTATCCCTTTGGTTGAAAGTTGAAAATGCTGAATGGTTGAAAAATATGGGTCCCACTAATCTATATCTATATACTACATTATAAATGGTATATCCCTTTGGTTAAAAGTTGAAAATGTTGAATGGTTGAAAAATGTGGGTCCCACTAATATATATCTATACTACATTATAAAGGGTGTATCCTTTGGTTGAAAGTTGAAATTGTTGAATGCTGGAAAAATGTGGGTCCCACTAATGTATATTTATATTACATTATAAATGGTGTATCCCTTTAGTTGAAAGTTGAAAATGTTGAATGCTTGAAAAACGTGGGTCCCATTTAAAACTACTACATGCAAATCTTATTCATTAAAAAAGATATAAACTTTCGTTAATTAAACAAATGGCACCCTTTCATCCAATTGAAACATACTTATAAGATATTTTGAATTATAACATGTTACAACGCTTTGAAATAAAAGTTTAATCTTTTGACGTTAATTTTTGAACTTCACCGAAACACTTACCACAATATCGCATCGTGTTAATTATCTGTTGCTAGACAATTTCCGCCGCTATGCGCGGGTACTCGTCTAGTATATATATATATATATATATATATATATATATATATATATATATATATATATATATATATATATATATATATATATATATATATATATATATATATATATATATATATATATATATATATATATAAGAGTATATATATATATATATATATATATATATATATATATATATATATATATATATATATATATATATATATATATATATATATATATATATATATATATATATATATATATATATATATATATATATATATATGGAGGCCTTAACAGTGTCTTCCAGGTTTCGGCCAAAGGGGAGAGTTAGCTAACACATGTAAGGGAATAGGGTTTCTTTTACAGAGGAATTTGATTTGGTTAAGGGGGTGTTCGACCCATAGTTTAAGGTATGAAAAACGGGACTGTTTTGGGTTAAATGTTAACGGGGCGAGTTATGAACTAAACTAAGTTAAGGGATTTATAGAGGGGTGTCATGAGATGCGTATGGCATATAAATGGGGTTAAGTTGTAGGACAAGGTTAGATATGCATCATAGATTGATGAAGGTATGTGGTTCATGTCTTAATTGTATACGTTTGTGTGCTTAGATTTTGCTTGAGTGCGGGTACTTGGAGAAGCTTGTTCAGGTTAGTTTCATAGTCCCATGTCTTTTTATGATTTGAAATCCAGATGGGATGGAAGAGACACTCTATGGTTTTGTAACTATTGCTGTGAATGTTTTTATGGTTTGTGATGGACTTGTGTGTGCACTTATGTGATTAACTGCTATGTGATTCTTGATTGTGTTTATAATTTAGATCAGGGGACACGTACCGTCTCAGTTATTGTGGTTTGACTTGGTACCAAGGGGATGTTGACAAGGCGGGGCTTTAGGATTGGTCCATAGGTGTATTGGCGCTTATGGGACCATGGTTATTGGTAAGGCTGGGAGCCTTGGAAATTGTGGTTATTGGTAAGGCTTGGTGCCTTGGAATTGTGATTGTATGGTTAATCTTGAATGGTAGTTATTAATGCATAATTGTAACACATTGTCCATATGTTCTTTTCTTGATGGTTGTTATTCACAGCTTATTACTATTTTAGGGTTGGAGTCTAAACCTATGACTCTCACCAACTTTATTTTGACGTGTTTTAGTGTCTCTTTCAGGTGATAATGTGGTTAAGCGTGAGAATAGGAGTTGCTAGCTGGGAGGCTTAGGATTGCATTTGAGGAACCCTCCTTTCCTCTTAGTCTTTACTTATGTTTGAATAAGTGATACTTTGTAGACACCTATATGTTTGTTATTTGTTAATTGTATGTCTTTGGTAAGAGGTAGACCTGTTACCTACTTACCTAGACGCCTGCATTGTTTGTGATATCTTCATGACATTGTGTCATTATTTATGATATTTCCAATTCATTTAGTTATCTCTATAGACACGCTATTGTTGATATGATATCCATACGTCGCGCCCCATATTCCTTCATGGTGGGGTGTGACAGAATGGTATCAGAGACAGGTTATAGAGAATTAGGTTGCCTAGTCTAGTAGCCTAGTCTATAGCTTAAGGGTCCATGCATGTAGGTGTCATAGGCGTATGTGTGCATTATAGTATATGGAGTGCTTAAGTGTTAATTTCGTTTTGGATATTTATTTACTTTCATACTTACTTATTGAGATACAATATATGTAAGTACATTCATTTATTTTCTATTGATGCGACGTATGAACCGGAAGTGTAGGAATCTATTTAGTGTTGCCCATGTCGCGTAGAAGAAGAGGTGCGCTAGGTAATATTAGGATAGTTCCGATGTTGAGTCTGCGACTAGTAGTAGATTCGAATTTCCACCTGAACGGTTATGGTCATTTTTTTAATGTTAAATATTTTATTGTTATTGATTTGATTTGGCGATTGAGCCTCGAGTTATGAATGAAGTTAGGTTTGACATATGAGATTTTCTTATTTTACCTATACGGTATATATATAGAGTGTATTTTATGTGGTTTATATGTGGTAGATATATGTGTTTCGTGTAGTACTAATTTCTTATAAGTGTCGTCATAGGAGGGAGTACATGGGTGAAAGGGGACATATATAATTATGGAGGCCTACGTAATTATATGCGTGCCACAACACCAATGGACTTCCAAGTATGGTTGCATGAAAAAGGGGTTAGTACATGCTTGTATATGATGAGATCTGTATTTTGGGTATTTGTACAATAAGGGCTTATGTAATGGTTGCATGTGATATGCCTATGGTTTTTGTGTTATATGTTTTGGGCTATAGTCGTGTTGTGTGATTATGGGGTCACACGATATGGGTTGGTTTTGGTGATGGGTTTTATGCCTTGTTGTGGCATGGTGAGATGGTGATTACTCGTATGGAAAAACGAGTGTATGACGCGATCGATTGACTTGACATGTATGATAACGAGTATGTTTTGGGAGATTTAATAGGTATATATATATATATATATATATATATATATATATATATATATATATATATATATATATATATATATATATATATATATATATGCGGAGGTATATATACTATTAGATGTTATGTTATGATATACGGTCGTTCAATAGTTATTAAAACTTGAACGTACCTAGTGTTCTCTCGTGTTTAAATAGTTTATTAGTGCTGGAGTTTGATGGAGTTCAACGACGTTTTGAATGTTTTGAAGTGTGTCTACATTCGGGTATGTATTTGAATTGATGAGAACTACCAAATTTTCTTGCAAAGGAGTCTAGCTAATTAAAGGAAAATGCATTTGAAAATACTTTGTAAGTGTACGGTATGATATCCTGACTTACATATCTTTTCTTTAAGTTTATTGGTAATAAGTTAAAAAATATATTGACAATGAATGGATTAGTTTTCTAGGTAACATGTGATAGTACATATAAAGGGTAAAGAAATTTTACGATAATTTTCTTAAAAGTGGAGTTAAAATTTTAGAAGTATTTAAATAGACGGAAATAGTAAAAAGGAAGATTTTATTTTAATAATGATAATAATAACACCACACCTTGTAAACGTGTAATAGTTCGTTATAACAAGCCTAAATGGATTATATAAAATATTTATAATATAGAATAAAGTGAATAAAAACACCATATTTTATAAACACGTATTGGTTTCATAATAACAAGTGAAATGAGTTTAATGTGAGTAAACAAGATAATGGTTAGAATAACGTTATACTATACTAACTAGTGGATACCTTTGATAAAATAATTAAGATAAAAGATGAGTTTATTGTTAAAGAAGATGATATATAAAGTGAGTTTTAGTACACTAATTGAGTTATGCCCTTTGACAGTAACGAAGATGGTAAAATATGACTATGATTTCATTTATTGGTGTTAAAATATGGTCCTAATGTGAAATAACTAATTGAGATGAAAATTTAAAATTTTCTATGATATTGAAATTTGGTAATACTAATCGTGACGAGTCTAATTTTTCGTTGTTGGCACACTCCATTGAATCTTTCAAATTACATTCTTTCGTTTTCAGTTGTATTGGCTAGGGTTCGTTATGGTTGATATTTCGGTTTACCCTATATTTATTATGGGACGCGACCGTTTGGAATTCTTTTGGTACACGTCATGGTTGATTTAGTTATGCGGTTGTGGAAACGTTAGGATGAGAGGATAGAGTTGCGTAGTATTACTTATGGATAGATATTAGAATGGAGAGATGTATTTTGGTTTAAAGGTTGTGTTGAAGGAATGATTAAGATTTGTGTAGTTTTGAAACTTAGATTGGTTACGGGAATAAGGGAGTAAGTAAAGTTAGTTGACTAGTCGTGGGAACGAGATGTCATGCTATGAGAAGTTGGTTGAAGTACCATTAGGAGATTGATGAAAGTACTAGCGGATGTGAGGGTAGAGTAGAAAGTTTCTACTAATGGAAATATGGGGCAAATAACACGCAAAGGAATTGGTATAGTTATGGAGGCAAGGTAGTAGTAGACACGTGAAGGAAAACATGGATGTGAAAGAATGATTGGTAGGAGGCTGATTAATGGTGAAGTACAACAAGTGAGGAAGAGTGAGCCATTGAGGGGTTGAAGTACCTTTAGAAATATTGTGGTAGATGAGTTGAAGTTAGAAACTACTGGGTAGTGTGAACTTCCTAGGTAACATCATAGAGACGAGAAGGAGTGCGTGAAGAGCTACATCGTGAAGCAAGGAGCTGAAAGGAATACGTGTCGGCTTCTAGAAGGATGCAAGAGATTTCGAAGGAGTCACAGAAGTTGCAAGGACTGGAAAGGTGACAAGCACTATGATGGGAATCTTCATATGGCTCGTGACGAAGAAGGACAGATCGAGTACCGGAGTGGAGCTACAAAGAGCTGAACCAGTGGATCGTGATGAATTGAATACATAACATGGGGGATTAAGAACTCGTGGAAATAACAAGGGGAGTCGAGTGACTACGCAGATAGAATTTTGTGGCAATCAATATTGAGGGATGAGTAGTGAAGCTGAGCTGAATAAGTTCATGGAGAAGTGATTAGAGAGTCGGTTTTGTGAAGGTGTTATGAAAGATCTTTGGAAGAGACAATTATGCATTATCCAATGCACTAACTATTTCCATAGATTTGATGAATGAAGTATGGAATTACGATTGGATGGGATAGTGTAGGAATTAGGTAGAACCATGGAAGGAGAGGACCAAGTATTCCTAGAAGATGATGATTGAAAGTACCTCATGTTGGGTGCAATCAAAATAGAAGTATGAGATTTTAATAAGAATTTAAAATATGGCTTAGTTTAGACAAATGGAAACTAATATGGGTATAAGATGAGAGTGTGATCCGCATGGGATCACATAAAACTCTAGTCTGTCCCTATTAGGATGGAGTAGGAGAACTGGTCGCGAGGAAAACAAGTGAAGCTACTTGGATAATTTTGACGTATAGATGACTTGAAAGACGGGAAGCATAGCATCGTGATGTATGCCATGAGCTGAGGAAAAAGAAGGAAGTCTGGATATATGCGGATCATAAATGTAATAGGTCGACATAGGAACCGAAGGTAAAATTTTGGTATAGCCTAATGAGTAGACTAAGGCACTAAGCATGCTAATATTTATGTAGTGTGGAAAGGAAATGGCACTGACCTATACTGTTTGATTGGAAGGCTTAGTATCGATAATCGAATGGATGAGGATTTATAGATGTGATGTGTCATGAGGGACGAAGGGCTTGGACTAACTGAGACAAGATGAGGAGCACTATGACCTTGGAGGTAAGACATTGGGTAAGTATAAAGAAAGTGTTGAGTATCAAAAAAATCTTTCATGGAGAAAAGTGAGAAGGAAGTGTATAGATGCTACTAATGAGCTATCCAAATTTAATGGAAGTAGTTGTAGCATGGATTTGGATGGCAGTTAATAGACTAACTGAGATAACTGTCCTTTTGGTGATATGTATAGATCATAAGCTGCTTTGGATTGGAAGAGCCTTGTTATGATGAACTAATGAATATGTGAAACACCGTCATAGGTCACATGTGTAAGGAAATTGGAATTTTTAAGTATTTTGGTGGTATGGACTAAAGGGAGTTGATGAACATGATTGGATATGATTATATCCAACTACTTGGAAAAGGATGGACGAAGTGAGAAATTGCTACAAGTATAGGAGTCGTGTTGAGAGCTTGGGTGACTGATTTAGAGGGATGCGGGAAACTCGTTAGCGATGTCTGAGTTTTCATATAATGATAGTTATCATACTAGAAGTCGATGAATGCCATTTGAGGCACTATATGGAAGGATAGGGCGAGTTTTCCTTATGGTGGACTAAAATTCGTGAAAGAGACTACTAATGTGGAAATGGTGTTTGTGGGAAAGGATGAGAGCAACAAGATATGCTATGTTGAAAAGGATGAAACCACTAAAGTTTAGTGACAAAGTTATGTAGGAAGTTTCACCCATAGTAACGGGTGGTATATTTTGGTAAAATGGAAAAGTTGATGTAGAGTTTTGTAGGTCCATTTATGATCTTTGGAAAGATCAGAGCAGTAGCTTATGAGTATAGAATTACCTGGGAGAATTGAGTGGTATACATGATATATTTCATCTATTAAGATTGGTAAATGTTGTTTGAGAATGCATATTTGCATGTTCGGTTATTGGGGATTTGTGTTAATAAGAGTCTTTGTTTTATCAAAGGGTCATTTGTGAGATTTATTGGATGTGAGGTCAAGAGTTTAGGAATGAATTTATATATTGTTGGTTTGTATATGTGGCATTATGAGACTTGAACTAAAGTACACATGGAAATGAGAGGAGTTCATTTAGAACAAGTATCCTCATGTGATTTGTTGTTTGTGTGTTTGATCCTAAGGAGTAAATCTCGTGACGAGATTTCTATTAGGAGGGAGTGATGTGACAACCATGGTTTTTAGGGTTCGTCATTTAGACTATAGTTTAAGGTGTTTTGTGCAAGTATGTGCTTTTATGTGCTTATGTGTTTATTTTATGTGTTTAGAGTGAGGTTTGGATATCGTTTATGGGTATATGGTACTCATAAGTAAATCGAGGAACGTTTATTTCATGTTCATGAGCCCACATGGTAGTAACTATGAAATGAGTTGGTGTTATTTAGTGGTTTTACGTATACGTATATGTATTATAGAAAATCGTATTTTTACGGTTTAGGGTTTTGCATTTAGGGGTCTCGGAAGAGGTATTTAGTCACGGAAGTATTTTTTGGGATGGTTTTAAGTCATTTAGGACTTAGTTAATTAGTTTATTTCATATTTCAAGAGTTTTTATAAAACTGTATATTTTTACGTCTTTTACGGTATACGCGTAAATTTGACTAGTTTTACGGTTTTGAGGTTTTGGAGGCTTTAAGAGCTGAAATAAATTAAGGAAAATTAAGGTAATATCATTAATACATATCTTAATAATAAAAAAACGAAATTAAAGGGGTATAGTCGGTTTTGGGATGCAAGAAAGAAAAAGAAAAAGGAAAAAAAGGGAACCGGGCTTTTGTATTGGGCCAAGGACTTGTTAGGAAAATATACAAAAACTTTTTATTAATAAAAACACATCATAAAATCCCTGGAGATCATGAGTGATTCGAAATCCATGGAAAAACTTAGGGTTCTTCATCAAAAATCTTGTTTTCCAAAAATCTAAGGTAAACTCTTCAAACCCTTTTAATTAAATTGTTTTTAATTCTTTCTTACTCATTATATGATGGATCTAGGTTAGTGTTTATTAGAAAATCTGTAATTTAATTTTATCACAATGATATAGACATGATTAGAATAATTAGGGTTAATGATTAAACATGATGAGGGTAATTAATTTGGTTAATTATGTTAAATTCGTTTTTAAAAACTGGGCAGAATTTTTGGGTCATTGTTTTGATCATATCTAGAGTTTTACAAACTTTTATTTTTCGAATCTTATGTCCCTGGAAAGGTAAATGAGTTGGCTTTCAAATGCAAGAAACAAGAACTAAATTGGAGGTCTGGAATTGGGTCAAAAACAGGTTACATCAGTCGGGTGTGAAAACAGTTTTTGGATAAGCCTGTTTTCTTTTTATGTTTTGAATTGTTTGGGGTACTTAGGGTTATATTGGAACCTTCAAACGAACATGAGACTTAGATTATATATTAAATAAAAGATCTGGAGGAGGTCTAAACAAATGGGTTAGGGTAAGACCCTCTGATCATAACAAACTTTTCATATGTTCAAAATCAGTAAATTCTGGATAGGTAAAAGAGTATATATATATATATGGAGGCCTTAACAGTGTCTACAAGGTTTCGGCCAAAGGGGAGAGTTAGCTAACACATATAAGGGAATAGGGTTTCTTTTACAGAGGAATTTGATTTGGTTAAGGGGGTGTTCGACCCATAGTTTAAGGTATGAAAAACGGGACTGTTTTGGGTTAAATGTTAACGGGGCGAGTTATGAACTAAACTAAGTTAAGGGCTTTATAGAGGGGTGTCATGAGATGCGTATGTCATATAAATGAGGTTAAGTTGTAGGACAAGGTTAGATATCCATCATAGATTGATGAGCTATTTTGGTATGTGGTTCATGTCTTGATTGTATACGTTTGTGTGTTTAGATTTTGTTAGAGTGCAGGTACTTGGAGAAGCTTGTTCAGGTGAGTTTCATAGTCCCATGTGTTTTTATGATTTGAATTCCAGATGGGATGGAAGAGACACTCTATGGTTTTGTAACTAATGTTGTGAATCTTTTTATGGTTTGTGATTGACTTGTGTGTGCACTTATGTGATTAACTGTTATGTGCTTCTTGATTGTGTTTATGATTTGGATCGGGGGACACGTACCCGTCTCAGTTATTGTGGTTTGACTTGGTACCAAGGGGATGTTGACAAGGCGGGGCTTTAGGATTGGTTCATAGGTGTATGGGCGCCTATAGGACCATCGTTATTGGTAAGGCTAGGAGCCTTGGAAATTGTGGTTATTGGTAAGGCTTGGTGCCTTAGAATTGTGATTGTATGGTTAATCTTGAATGGTAGTTGTTAATGCATAATTGTAACACATTGTCCATATGTTCTTTTATTGATGGTTGTTATTCACAGCTTATAACTATTTTAGGGTTGGAGTCTAAACCTATGACTCTCACCAACTTTATGTTGACGTGTTTTCGTGTCTCTTTCAGGTGATAATGTGGTTAAGCGTGAGAATAGGAGTTACTAGCTGGGAGGCTTAGGATTGAATTTGAGGAACCCCCCTTTCCTCTTAGTCTTTACTTATGTTTGAATAAGTGATACTTTGTAGACACCTATATGTTTGTTATTTGTTAATTGTATGTCTTTGGTAAGAGGTAGACCTGTTACCTACTTACCTAGACGCCTGCATTGTTTGTGATATCTTCATGACATTGTGTCATCATTTATGATATTTCCAATTCATTTAGTTATCTCTGTAGACACGCTATTTTTGTGATGATATCCATACGTCGCGCCCCATATTCCGTCATGGTGGGGTGTGACATAACCCAAATGCAAACAATGATCCAAACTCCGATGCTCGCAGAAACAACACCAACAGGGGTTGCTCTTACCCCGACTTCTTAAAATGTAAACCCTCATACTACCGAGGGAAAGAAGGAGTTGTTGAACTGATGAAGTTGTTTGAAAGGCTAGAGTCAGTCTTCCGCATCAGTGGTTGTGCTGACGAGAATAGAGTTAAGTTTGCCACGTGCACCCTACTTGAGAGTGCCCTTACCTGGTGGAACTCTGTGGTCGCTATCCTTGGACATGACACTGCTTATACTCTCACTTGGGCCAACCTCAAGGAAAGAATGACTGAGAAGTACTGTCCCAGAGGAGAAATGAAGAAGTTGGAAGTCGAGCTGTGGGATCTCAAGTGTAAGAACAATGATATCATTTGGTACAACCAAAGATTTCAAGAGTTAAGCTTGATGTGCACCAGAATGTTTCCTCTAAGGAGTGACAAGATTGAAAAGTATGTCAGCAGACTCCCTGACAACATTCATGACAGTGTGCTAGCTTCATGACCCACCACTGTTGAAGGTGCTATGGAATTTGCGACTGGGCTGATCAACAAGCGAGCTCGCAATCTGTCCGAGAGGCAAACAGACAACAAGAGTAAATCCGATAAAAACTCTCGTAGCCAGCACCAGTAAGCTTCCAAAAAGCACAACATTGGGCAAGCAAATGACACTACCCCCACAACCCGTACCAAGAACTACTCAGGGACAAAGCCCAAGTGTTCGAAGTGAAACTACCACATGTTGCTGGAGGACAATGCCAAGGATGCTACAAATGTGGCCAACAAGGCCATTTTACTCGCGATTGTCCCACCAATGTTTCTACCTCCGGCCGACCCCACACAAATCCTGGAAACAGCAACAAGGGCAAGTCCAACGCACGAGGGAGTGGAAGTGGGCATCAGGGAAACCGAAACCCCACTGGTGGGAGCAGTAGCGGACCGAAGAAAGTTGTGGTATGTTATGAGTGTGGAACTCCTGGGCACGTGAGACCTGATTGTCCCAAGTGGGCCAACCAGAAGAAGGACAACACGGGAACTCCTTCGCCAGTGTACATGGCTGGTAATGCCCCAACAAATCCAGGCTCCAACACCGTACCTGGTATGTTCTTACTAAACCAATGATATGCAACTATCTTGTCTGATACATGTGTAGACCAAAGCACTACAATTGCTAAATTTAGTAAGGTAATGGAAATCCCTCCGATAGTTCTAGACTCCCACTATACAGTTGAATATTTGACGGAAAAGTTATGATAGTTAAACACCATCATTCGAGGTTGTTCCTTAAGAACTTTCCAAATCAGCCGTTTTACACCAATCATATCCTAGAAAGCCTTGATAGATTTGATGTCGTTATTAGCACAAATGACTAGCAAGTATCATGCAATTATCCTATATAACCAAAAATGGGTTTGTGTACCTTGGTGAGATGAAACCTTGATTATACTGGGGAGCCATAACCCCGATATAGTTAACACTAGATTTAGTGTCATCTCTAGCACCAACGGGCCAGAGAATACTTGGTCCGAGAATATCCCATTTCCCTAACTTGTTTCTTCCCTGCCTAAACCTGAAGGACACACCCAACTCGTAATGGTTGTATTTTGTAGGGTTACTCCCATCACCTAGGCAACCCTAAACCTGAAAGGCACATCCAACTCACAATGGGTGTACTTTGTAGGGCTATGTTCGACATCCCCCGTAAGGAGATGTTGAATGTCCTATGTTTTTTGAGATTCCTCTTTCCTCTTCGGATCAATTAGTTTGACTATACCATCACCCACTAGACGCTAGGAGATGAGAATTCCTCTCTTTAGAAGTCAAAATTAGTACAAATTTTAAACCAGTAATAGTGAATGCATGACCCTTGTTACGACACCATGCAAGGCGCGCACATCTTTATTCTTGGTATCTTCTTTTTTATCTACCATTTGAGGTACTTCTTTTCTGTGCCCCTCTCGCTCAGCCTCACGGCAAAGGAAGCAGATTCTTTGCAACTTCTTACGCAATCACCATCAACAACAATCTTAACCTCTTTGTTGGGTAGAAACTTTAGCACCATTAACTAATGTTTGTGTCCCGCTGGCTTGAGGTAAAAGATCATAAGTCTTTTCTTAAAACTGTTGATGTAGGAGGGGTTATAGTTAAAATGTTTTGTTTTACCTTCAACCCCAAATTTTCATCATCGGGTGTGGAGATATAACCAGTATCTCACCCGTGAAAAGGAGGCATATATAGTACATCCCCAGCTTCCCTAGTGTATAAAGCATGCTGGCGTGTCCTCCTCATATCAGAAACCATTTGCAATGGATTTGTCCTCCTAACCAAATCCACAACGCCATTGGTTTTCTCCCAGATCCTAGATGGGTATAGCTGTGTCCCCGTTAAGCAGCCCGCGCCTATCCATCCATGTTAGAAATACGTTTTTACGTATTTAGGAAGATTCGGTCACTCCGACAATATATTAAGTAGTAGCTCGTAGTCTAGATACCTTTTAATATATCAAACAAGAAAAGGCCCGGTCCATGATTGTATGGCCGGCCCAAACATGTAAGCCCAAGCCCATTACAAGGCTTGTGTATATAAACCATCTCCTTAGTTGGAGAGGGTGTGGTTCTTCATTTTTACACATAGTTATCTTCATTTTCTCTCTCTAAAATTGTGTGAAATCCACCATCTCTCTATCTCTTTCTCTCTCTAAAACATAAGCAAGATTTACATATCCTACAAATGGTATCAAGAGCCATGGGATGATTGTTTGGTTTTTGTGTTTGTGTTCTTGATTCTCTCGTCCTTTATGATCGAAAATCACACGAACCAAAAAAAAAATTTTGTGTTTTTATGAGCTAATCTTGATATACTTCATCTAGTTACTTGTTATCGTGATTTAGTATTGTTATTTGGGTTAAAAACACAAAAGTTTTGGGTGTTTGATTCATTTTTAGGCTTAGAATCTCGAATTGATTGTGTCATTGTACTGTCCGAGAAAAGTGGTAAGTTGGTATCCATAGTACGATCTGATTGTTGCGATTGCATAAACCCTGGGGGTTTTTACTTGCGATCCAAGGTCACGATCACTAGTCACGATCACGAGTACGATCACTCGCTGCGATCACGAGTACGATCACTCGTTGCGATCCCGAGTACGATCACTCACTGCGATAAGGGAGTACGATCACTCGCTGCGATCACCACTGCGATCACTTGTTGCGATAAGGGAGTGTGATCACCACTGCGATCACTTGTTGCGATAAGGGAGTATGATCACCACTGCGATCACTTGTTGCAATCACCACTGCGATCACTTGTTGCGATAAGGGAGTACGATCACCACTGCGATCACTTGTTGCGATAAGGGAGTGCGATCACCATTGTGATCACTTATTGCGATAAGGGAGTACGATCACCACTGCGATCGTTAAGTGCGATCAAGGAGTACGATCGTTGGGTGCGATCAAGGAGTACGATCTGAGTACGATTATAGTGAGTACGATCCCCACTGCGATCCAACATTTTTTCAAAAACGTACTTTTGAAACCATGTGTAATTTTGACTTGGATTTTTTGGTTTCTCGAGAACATAATTTAGGGGATTTCAACATTATTTCTCGGCTTTAACACAAAACAACAAATACATTTACTTTCTTTCATTGAGCGATCAAATTTCTAAATCTTAACTTATCGAAATGGAGTACACATCTCTTACGGATAAGTCCATCCTCTCGGGTACGGATAATCGTCCACCAATGTTGGAAAAATCTATGTACGAGGATTGGACTTCCCTAATGGAACTTTACATGTTCAACAAAGAGAATGGACATCTCATTTGGGCATCGGTGCTCAATGGACTATTAGATTATGGTACAGTGACGAAAGGTACAACTACTCGTCCTCGTACAACGGGTGAATTGACTGGAGATATGAAGATTCAAGACAAATGTGATAAGTATGATACAAACATCATTCTCCAAGCCCTTCCTCCATATGTATACAAACTCGTCAGCAAACATAAAGTTGCCAAAGAGTTATGGGATAGAATTCGTGTTCTAATGCAAGGCACCTCGTTAACTAAACAAGAACGAGAGTGTAAGCTTTATGATACTTTTGATAAGTTTGCCTATGTGCCAGGGGAGACTCTCAATAACTACTATCTGAGATTTACCCTATTGTTGAATGAGCTCAATATCTATGGCATGGCAATTCCTACGTTTCAATTGAACACCAAGTATTTGAACACTCTTCCTTCAGAATGGAAAAAGTACGTGACGGATGTTAAATTGGCTAAGGACTTGCATAACACCAATGTGGATCAACTTCAAGCTTTTCTTCAACAACACGAATGCCATGTGAGTATCCACACGAAGTCAGTTACAAGAAAATGCAATGTTTTGTCATTTTGATGCTTTTCTCACTGAAGTTGAACTTAAGACATGGCAAGAAGCTTTTACTCAATCCTGTTGGATAGAAGCTATGCAAGAAGAACTCAATGAATTTATACGTCTTGAAGTATGGGAACTTGTCCCATGCCCGGATCAAGTGCAATTACTCACTTTGAAATGGGTTTACAAGGTGAAACTCGATGAGTTAGGTGGAATATTGAAGAACAAAGCTCGACTAGTAGCTCGTGGATACAAGCAATTATTAGGCATGGACTTTATGGAATCCTTTGCACCTGTTGCCCGTTTGGAAGCTATTAGACTATTCCTCGCTTATGCGGCCCATATGAATATGATAGTCTATTAGATGGATGTGAAGACGGAATTTCTTAATGGTGAAATCAAGGAAGAGGTCTATGTTCAACAACCGGATGGTTTTGTGAATCCTAAGTATCCTAATCATGTGTACAAGCTTAAGAAGGCTCTCTATGGGTTGAAGCAAGCTCCACGCGCATGGTATGATCTATTGTCACAATTCCTCATTACACAAGGCTTCGCTAAAGGCAAGGTGGATCCCACGCTGTTCATTCAAAAACGAGGTAAAGATATGATTATGGTACAAATATATGTTGATGATATTATATTTGTTGCCTCGACGCAAACCTTATCCGAAGAGTTTGGGAAACTCATGTCTTCCAAGTTTAAGATGTCAATGATGGGCAAGGTATCATTCTTCTTAGGTCTTCAGATATCTCAGAGTCCCAGAGGCATCTTTATCAATCAATCCAAGTATGCCCTTGAATCGCTAAAGAAGTATAAGATGGAATCTTGCGACCTTGTGGATACTCCAATGGTGGAACGAACTAAGCTTGATGCAGATCCACATGGAGTTGCCGTTGATCCGACACTTTACCGTGGAATGATCGGTACTCTTCTGTATATCACAGCTAGTCGACCTGATCTTCAGTTTGCTATATGTATGTGTGCTCGGTATCAAACTCGACCTATTGAGTTACACTTGGCCACTGTGAAACGGATCTTTTGATATCTTAAAGGAACCATTAATCGGGGACTTTGGTATTCGAAGTTCTCTTCGATTGCACTTATGGCATATGCAGATGCGGATCACGCGGGTTGTCAAGATACAAGGCGTCGCACGAGTGGAACTTTGCAACTACTAGGAGATTGACAAATCAGTTGGGCATCGAAAAGGCAGAAAAGCGCTGCAATTTCAAGTACGGAAGCAGAATACATAGCTATGACCAGTTGTTGTGCTCAAATTCTTTGGATGAGATCGCAATTAACCGACTATGGTCTAGGTTTCAACAAAATTCCGATGTACTGCGACAACAAAAGTGCAATTGCCTTATGCTGCAACAATGTTCAATTCTCCCGGTCGAAGCATATTGACATTCGCTACCACTTCATCAAGGAGCAAGTGGAAAATGGAGTAATCGAGCTTTACTTTGTCCGATCTGAGTATCAATTGGCGGATATTTTCACGAGGGCTTTAGAACGCGCTCGAATGGAATTTTTGGCCGACAAGCTAGGAATGAGAACTTTCTCGCCTAAGACTCTAAAGGAACTGGAAGATGAAGCGAAAAAATAGTGGTGGTAAACTATTCTCCGTATCCTTGGTGATCATCTGTATATATTGTTTATATTTTTATCCACAAAAGCAAAATACAAAAATATAAAACCATATAAAAACCATAAAAATTGAAAAATCTAGAAAAATCCAAAAATATTTTTACTTTATTTTTCAAAGGCATGTCTTTTGGTACGATAATATTTACGGGCTTAGAAATTTTGATTAATATTGACACGGCGCCATAAATAAAGCTCGTATAAAAGTTGTAAATATTTCATAAAACATGCATATATGGCTTGTAGTTATTTCAGACTGCAACCCGTTTTTCATATTAAAGTCAAGTATTTCTTATGAAAGCTTTGGCTCTCAACGGGAATTAATTTTCTCGGGTAAGGTTTACTTTAAAACCTTGTAAGGGATCAAGTTTACTCTATAACTTGGTCTAACACAAATCTATGTACGTTTCAGTGCATTTATTTGTTAAAACAAGAGAAGTCTTGTTTTTTATGAAGCTATCATCTCTACAACCATAGAAATCTACAAATTGGTATCTACATACTCGACGATGCGACTACTTAACCGACGACTACAGCTCTTTCAATAGAACACGGGTCAACAATTGAGGGGGAGCAATTGTCAAGCATTCAGAATCTTCGATGCCGAAAGTGCCAAGCTCACTAATTGGTGTCAAGACAACCATACCAATCGTACAGGTGGTGTCAAGAGATGACTTCAGCAGTGACGAGGCGACCAACATATGCCGACAAGAACCATTTGATCTTATCATATGATGTTCTCATCAATCAGGTCCAACCTTGTCAATTTTTTTCTAATATGGTGAATATGTGATAATGTTACAAATCGGTATCATATCTCATACATTTGGTATCATGAAGATAAAACGGACTTGCATTTTTTCTTCCCAAAACCTTTGTTAAAACTTCATTAAATCAATTGATATTAAAAACATCGATTGGGTTAATATTTTTAATATGAGGGAGAAATTGTGATTTAATATGGGAAATTATCACAAATGGTTTGACTTAATGTGCTGGCTCATCCCGACATATGCGAAATGTTTTCGAATATCGTGGCATATGTTAAGGGGGAGCAAAAAGGATTTGCATATCAAAATGGATTTTCATGGTGACATATACTTACCCAAAACCCATTTATTTCACGACGATGAAGATTATGGTGACATAAGGATGGTAGGATAGGTTAAGTCCTATGATTTTTCCAGAACCGGAGGAATCTTCCCAAGGACATTCCATAGCTAGAAATAGTAGTCCTTAGGAATGTTGGAGAAAAGATTGTGAATGTAGCTGAATGCCGACCAAGTACTTAAGGTAGCACTGGAACAATCACAACAAGGTGCTAGTTATGACGTATTAGTAAGCGTTGAAGGGGTTGAAGAATGAAAAAGAATTGTAAAGATAAAGGGTGTAAAGAAAGAAGCCCTCCTTACAACTTTAGGCAGAAACCGGGTCAACACATATGCTATTGAGATCATTTTAATGATGCTCGATATTGAAGATAGACATCATGGACCCAGTGATACAATGCACAACCCATCCCAGCTAACTCAGATATCTCTTAAAAGATATTTGTTTTAATCATACGGAGACAACGCATTGTCTATTGATTTATTCACTCCGAATAAATTGGTATTTAAATGGTGGCACTCCTCTCCAGCCTCCGATCACTAAAATCCAAAGTGCACGATTGAGTCTAGAGCTATTTGAGATCATCAAACATCTCATTAGGACACACTTCCATATTTCCTTGCTTCTTCACACACTGTGAAAAGTAAGAAAGATTTTAAGAGTCCTACGCAAAATCTTCATGATCTTGCCTAAACATCTGAGTAATACGAGAGTATTTACAATGAAGATGGAAATCCTTCTTGAGTGAATATCAAAAAGCTCATGGTAGGTGACTTGTGCGATTCTTTATGAATCAAGCTTGTGATAACTGGAAAGCAACAGTGGTTTAATTCTTAATTGAATTTAAACATGTTCCAGGCCTCTACGCAATATCTTTGTGATCTTGCCAAAACACTCAGAGTGATACCTTAGTGTTCACAGTGATGAGTGGAAATCCTTCTAGTTTTAACCTCAAACAGCACTTGGTAGGTAACTTGCAAGATTCAATATGAATCAAGCTCGTGATAACTGGAAAGCAACAATGGTGCGATTCTTTAATGAATCAAACTTGTTCCAGGAATCAGAATTGACGGCTTCACTCATGCGGATAATTTTATCCAAATGATTCACTCTTTACGTTCGCAGTCAGCTTTGGACGGTCGAGTAAAGAGAACGGGTTTACCCGCAAAACTTGTCAAGGAGATTTTTAATTAAGTCTCCCTGCCACAAGTACGATATTTTATATCGTCCAACGGTCTTCACCGACCGGAGGTAAAATGCTACCGAATTAGAATGAAATGTTCAAAGCCATTTTGTTCATGTCTACTTATGTTGCGACATTTGAAGACGGTGGCGTTGCGGAATCCGAGAAGAATTCGTCCCCGCATGCTTATACTTTATGCACTTAATACCTCATCTAATTCAAGAAAGCCTAAAAGTTAAGTCTTTTGTTGTATCAAACTCTGAAGCTTTCAACAATTACAAAGGTATAAGTATGTGGGACATGGTGTCACGAGGAGGCGAAGATCGCAAATGATGGATGCACAAGATCAAGGCAAGAGATTAATGCTCAAGATTGATATCAATGATCACATCAGCATGTTCACCAGAAAAGAAAAAGAAAAGAAAGAAGAAGACTACGAGCTCAAGACAATCATAGTATGCTAGGTTTATTTTATTATTGTAACTTGGGTAACGCCCTTGTTTGGAGTGACCTCCCTTAGGGGGAGATTGTTGGAAATACGTTTTTACGTATTTAGGAAGATTCGGTCACTACGAAAATATATTAAGTAGTGGCTCGTAGTCTAGATACCTTTTAATATATCAAACAAGGAAAGGCCCGGTCCATGATTGTATGGTCGGCCCAAACATGTAAGCCCAAGCCCATTACAAGGCTTGGGTATATAAACCCTCTCCTTAGTTGGAGAGGGTGTGGTTCTTCATTTTTACACATAGTTATCTTCATTTTCTCTCTCTAGAATTGTGTGAAATCCACCATCTCTCTATCTCTTTCTCTCTCTAAAACATAAGCAAGATTTACATATCCTACAATCCATAGCAGCAGTCTTCTTTACTGCTCAATCGAATGTATAGTGCGATACAGATAAATATCTCTTTGCATTCCTCTCCTATCCATCCACAGCAGCAGTCTCTTTTACTGCTCAATCGGATGTATAGTGCGATCCAGATAAAGATCTCTTTGCATTCGTCTCCTATCCATCCACAGCAGCAGACTCCTTTACTGCTCAATCAGATGTATAGTGCGATTTAGATAAAGATCTCTTTGCATTCCTCTCCTATCCATCCACAGTAGTAGTCTCCTTTACTGCTCAATCGCATGTATAATGAGATCCAGATAAAGATCTCTTTGCATTTCTCCTATCCGACCATATCAGTAATCTCTTCTACTGCTCAATCGGATGAATAGTGCAACTTGGATAAAAATCTCTTTGCATTCTCTTCTGTTCACTTATAATGACGGAAGCTTCCATTAATGCCAAATCAGGCGTATAAGAATAACCTAGGTCTAGACCACTTCGAATTCATGCCGCCATCCGTACTTGAGAGAGAATCTGAAACGGAACATACTTAGAACATCTTCACTTAAGAGATAACTATGTTTTAAATAGCTTTGAGGACAAAGATAAAATAACGGGGTGGTGCTGTAAAATCCATGATTTTACCATGATTTTATGTAATGAAATTTCACCTATCAAATCTTAGAACACAAATTCATGTATTATATTTCTATAAGTCATATGTGAACTTATCCAATGTGGACATATATTTTACATACATGCTTGTTATAATAAGTTGACTATGTAAGCTATGTACATAAAACAAGTAGTAAAAATGCATAACCAACATTTGATGAAACAACACTAAACAAAAATTTGAAAAATATGCTACACCATGTGTATGTGGCCGTATATGTGTGTATGCATAGTATAGGTATCCCTAAACCTTCTTGGACTAGCCCAAGGTTATGTATTCCTTATGTTCTAGCCCACACAAGCCCACCCTCTTCTTTGGATAGCCTTACACGGCACATACATGCATATGTGGAAGAAGAAGGGTTGTCTTGGAAAGGGAAGAGCCTACACTTGGCACAAGTGTTCTTACCAAGGCAATCATGCCTTTTGCATTCTCTTTCTCTCTCTCCCCTTTTAGTAAAAAACACACACACATACTCTCACATTCTCTCATGCAATCTAAGCTTGTTTCTCTCATCCTCATCTCTCTCAATCATACGGCTTAAAGCCATATACATCCAAAAACCATGTATTAAATCCACCAAGATCCTTGTCTCATCTTTACTACAAATCATTAGTAGTATCATTCTCTTGGAATCACTATAAACAAGCTCTAGCCAAATCTTTAAGGCCACGGCTAGATTTATATTAGGGTTTTCTTCATCATCTTGAGTAGATATCAAATCTCCTTGTTCACCTAGATCCTCTTTGGTACCTTTAGGCAAGAAAGGTATACACTACATGTTCTTTCATTTCTTCATGCATGCATCATCATACATCTATAAACACAAGTAGATAACATGTTAAAATCAAGATTTGATAAAGCTATGACCATTATAGGTCACGGCATATTTATAATAATCATGTTCATGATTTAAAATCTTTTAATAAGAAACTTATGACTTATGTGTTATGTTTAAACTTGATTTAAAAACCATATGAACCTTTTATAAATCTAAACATTGCATGGGTCACAAATCTTGTTTATGGGACTTTGGTTAACCAATAACCATAGATCTCATGAAATGAACTTGTGCAACTTAAAAATCTTGAAGACCATGACCTTAAAGGTCATGGCATACATAGTTAATGTATATGTGAATTTTATGTTAAGTTTAAATGATGGAATGTGAAATGATATATGTAAATGGACTATTAAAAATCACAAAAATAACTTATGGAATAAATATAGCCGTTGGTTACATATGACCTAAAATGAATTAGATGTACATGCATGATTATATTAACCATAGATCTAATGATAAAAACTAACTTGAGTATGTTAAACATAAAAACAAGTTTATAAAATCTTTTGGGAACTTTGGGAGGAGACAATATAGCCGTGGGCTATATGTAGTCATCTTGGTAAAATGGGAACCTTGGAAACATGCATGTCACCTAGATAATCATGATTATATTTTGCAAATATTTACAAGACTTAAAAACTATTTAAAGTGACATCTTGGAAATACCAAGATCTAAAAATATAGCCGTGAGCTATATATGAGTATACATGGATCTATGTTTGATTTTTAGGTCTAGACATAGTTTAGATCTTATTTTGGACTTGTGACTTATTTTCTTGATGTGTACATTGTTAGATCTATTTTTGTAACACTTATAAATTACATGCAACCTTAAAATGAGACTTGACTTATCTTAATAAGCTATAAATAACATAATCCATGGGACATAAGCTCCTATTAGGGCTTATGACCTACTTGTAACCTTATAACACACCTAGATCTAATTTAGTATAACACATAAAATAAATTGTAAGTTTTATTCATCTATGTAGATTTAAAACTAAATATAAACAAGCTCATAATAAGCTTATGAGAATATCCTAAGTTAAAACTTACATAAAATGTAAAGTAGTGTTAAATGGACTAATTAAGCCCATGAAATGTTAATTCAAAACTTAATGGACCCAATAAGCCCATTTAATAAATCCTAGTAACTTAATGGACTTAAGATTACACTTAGGCCCATTTAACTAATTAAAGGACTTAATAATATAGTTAAGCCCAATAAATGATTTAAAGGCCCATTTAAATAAATTAGTGGACTTGAAATATAGTTAAGCCCACTAAAATAGCCCATTAGATGTTTAGCCCATTTAATGAGCCCATATACTATTTTGAATGTTAAATAAAAGTTTTTATAATAAAAATATAACTTATAAAAACTTTTTGGATGAAAATGACAATTCATAGAACTTAAGGACTAAAACCGTAACTTATGAAACTTGTTTTGATAAACTAGTAAGCACAAGGACTGAAAATGTAAATATCCAAAAGGCTAGGGTTTAATAATTATTATCCGTGGCAAATTAAACCCTAGGGACCATTTTGGGAAGTTTCTAAAAGTTATTTTGTCATTTTAAAACCCTAAGGACTATTTTTTTAATTTACCGAAACTTAAAGAAGCCCTAGGGGCTGTTTTTGTAATTTTTATAAATTTACAAAACCTAGATAATACTCGGGGGGGACTAAATCTGCCATAAGCCGAAACTTAAACAAGCCCTAGGTACCAAATGTGTAATAATCCGAAAATTTACTTGTTTAAAAATATGGAGGGACTAGTTTTGCCACGTTCTGAAACATTAACAAGCCCTAACCCTAAAAGCTATTTTAATTATAATAAAACATAATTAAAAGTCTAGATCATGGGATTAATGTATAAGCTTAAGTTTGTGATAAATAAATTATTTTATAAATATTAAATAACTTTTGAAAACTTTAGAGTTAAATAAAATAATATTTTTTTATGAAATATTTATTTATATTTGCTTTACAAAATAAATTGTATAAACAAGATGAATATGTATTATTAAAACATGTACTCATATACTTTTAAGAAATAAAATTATATGAACGTTAATTAAATTGAATGTTACTACGTAAATATATTATAAGTAAAACCCCTTATGTTTACTTAAATATAGAACTTGGTTATAAATTTAATTGGATGTTATTGATACAAGTACTATAAACATAGATTAATATTTTAAGTGAAACATTTTCTTTTATGTTTACTTAAATGTAAAACTTAATTGTAAGATTGAATGATTTCTATAAATGCATGTATGCTAACTGATATTAATAGTTAAACATTTTGTGTTTACTTAAAGATAGGACTTATATAAATAAGTTTAATGAATATTGATAATACGAGAACTATGGTTATTCAGATAAACACCGTAGCATAAAGGAACTGACTAAAATCTGTATAAGCATACATATATGTTCTTTTGTGCTATCTATTAGGACTGTGCTATCCGATTAGGCATAACTTTGGTGTGAGATTTAATTGGGTATCCGTGTTAAACAAGCAATTGCCTACTCCCAGGTGAGTTTATAGTCCCATATAAACTTTGATAAAATTTTCCCGTTTTGGGAAAGAAAATATGCAAACATATATTGGACACAACTGGATTGTATAAACTTGATTATGATTGATTATTATTGAAACTGTTAAATTATTGTAAATCGCCCGAATGTTATAAATAGATCTATTAGGGATTGACCATCCCCGTCTGGGTGAGTCATGCTCACTGTGCCTTGGCCGGGACAACAGACGTATACCATGTTGGAACTGGAATGGGTTTCTTTTTGTAAGACACTACTTCCTCATCTGTTGAGGACTATGGGGTTAAGCTTCAGTTTCTAATAATAAACAAATGTTATTTACATTTTAGTAACAATGCTTTGTGCATTATTACTTATTATTATGTATTTACGAACATGAAATCATGAACGTAAATAATCACGAACCTATTATTATGTATTTACGTAACTATTATTACGATTACGTACAAGTATATATTATAACACGAACAATTAAGAATATAATCACGTAAACATGAACATGAGAACACGTAATATGTTAGAACACGGAAAATAACGGGTTTCCCCTTGTGGACCCCATCTACCCGCGGACAAGACAAAAGAAAAGGGCCAAGCCCATGTAATTTTTACTAGATAAACAAAAGGGGAAAATATCTTTCATAATTCAAGATTTCACAAAATAAGAAAAACCATAGTTCTTCTTTTCTCCTTCCCTTGGTCGCCGGTTATAGAACACACAAGAGGGTGTGTTTGTTGATTTTTGGTGATCCAATTCTAGTAAAATCGTTCATGTTATCATCCTCCTTTTATTCACATATTGGTAATCTTTTAAACCTTTCTTTTTAATTCTTTTATTTAATTCAGAACACATAAAATCATGATAATTAAATAACAAGATTAATAAGCATGTAATTAATCATGGGGGGTAAATAAATCATGGTGGTTTTGGTGTTTTGGTTCGGCCGACGCAAGGAACCGAGAGCCGAGGCTCTCGGCTTGTTTTGTTTCGCACCAACAACCGACACCAAGGGGTCTCGGTGTGACTGTGGTGTCTCGGCCGCAAGAACAAGGAACCCCGACTTATTTCAGGGTGAGGTTTTGGTTTTGGGGGTCTCGGCTAAAAACAAATAAGAACACCACCGGATTAAGCCGGTGGCTATTTATAAAAAGCAGGGGGAACAAGCCGCGGCAGCAGGGGGAACCACTAGCTAACTACCGGTGGGAACTTTGCCCAGCCAGCGGCTACCCGAGAGACCAGGGGAAACCACCGGCTTAAGCCGGTTGTAATATTGCGAAGGCATGGACAACCGGCAAGGGCCGGTTTGCCACTGTTTTGGTAGGTGTTTGTTTGATCCAGTTCACGGGTTCACGACCCGGTTCACGACATGCTTTAGTAAAATAAAACACGGTTCATGACTTAATTAATTTTACAAGTTAATTATTTTTACAAGTCTAATTTTAAAAGGTTAATTAAATTAATTAAACATGTTATATAATTAATTTAATTTAGACATGACTTAGGTCAATTATTATTATTAATAATTCATGATTTTAACCTAAGTATTTAATTATTTAAGTTAGACTAAGTAATTAATTATTTATTAAAAAGATGACTTATAATTAATTAATTTCCATGACTTAGGTTATATTAATATAAATATTAATACATGTTTAAACCTAAGTATTTTAACCATTTAATTTAATTAAATCATGATTATATTTAATTAAATCGTATAACCTATAGTTTATTTAATTTACATGTATTAATTAATAGACTATACTATTAATCACATGACTTAATAGATTTAATCAGTAAAACTGAACTTATATTATTAGCTTATAAATTCAGCTTATTTCTAAATATGGATACTTTCTATTTTAGGAAACCTGCTATTTTTAGAAAGTTACTTATTATTACACTACAAGTTTAATAACACAAGAATATCAGTTAATACTTAATCAGAAGACTTAAAACACATGATAAAAGCAGTGTAACATTAAAATCAGTAAGACAAGACTACATTATATAAAACAAGTCAAGACATGTTATAATGAGTTACGTACGTAGTAAACAATATACTTATACACGTATCCTTCTATGTAGCATTAGTGAGATCGGAGTAGGATTCCCTTCGTTCATCTTTTCAGTTCACTGGATACAAGGTACGGATTCTCCGTCCTTCAGTATGGACATTCTTTCCTTATTAGGATTCCCCGTATGTAGCCAACTGTTTCCCAGTATACGTTTTATATGTTTTTGAATTGCTTATGTTTAGTTTTAATTGCCTAAGCCATATACATGCATGACCAGTTTCACCTAGTTATGGAGGTACCATAACCATAACACTGGAGGCACCAGTGTTATGACTTCCCCACGGCGGAGTGATTACTCGTGGTGTCCCTTTCAGCTTTTGGCCATTATTATATTATCATATAGGGCGTATGGGTGCATCCTAGTTACATGTTAGCAGTGTTATCAGGTGAATGAGGTGTGTGCCTTGCATCCTTAACAAGGAGTTGATCCCTCCTACCCAGACTTATATTAATTAGAGGTAGCCCCTCTAATTGCATGATGAGGTCACCCTCTAAGTATTCATGCACGTTGATATTTCATGACCTATATTGGCCTAATGGTTAATCAGTTAAACAGTTTTCATAAGATAAACATAAGGCTTTTCAAACTATAAAACCAATTTTACTAAGTTATTTCTAGGTTTTCAAGGACTTATTCATTTCCGCTGCTATATGTGTTATATGTTTATATTATTCATGCTATGCTTGTATATCGGCGCACTGAGTGTTATGCTCATCCGTTTTCCTTTCATGTTCTCAAAACGGCAGGTACTCAAGGACGTTCGTAGGTTTTTCACCGAACATGCATACAGATGGACGCTATCCGGCTTCTACTTCTTTATGAATTTCCTTTACTTTACATTCAGTACTTTATTTCATTTCATGGACATTGTTTAGTCTTTTTCCATTCTAGTACTATTATTATTCATGTGTGATGAGCTTTACTTAGACTGCCGATGTTTGATTCTGACTTGTGTCTTTATGGTCAATAAATGTTTTTAAGACATTTACCTTGCATGCTTTGATGACACGCCATAATTACGCGTGACCCGCCATTTATCAAAATGGGGCGTTACAATTATGGTATCAGAGCCAAGTCTTCGACCTGTAGGCTCTAAAAACATGACCTATGATTAGTGGGTAATCATCATGGTCTTCCTAGAACTGACAGTTTGTTTCATGCATGCATATTTTCATATATATATATATATATATATATATATATATATATATATATATATATATATATATATATATATATATATATGTCATTTGTTACAGGAATTTTGACTAGTAATGGTTGGTACAGGACTGACCATATTAGTCGCATGTGCTTTTATTAAAACTTTTAACTTTTGGACCAACCCACTGGCATCCCCACGCCCTGTCATTTTGTTTTGGGTAAACTGACCATAGGCGTTTACCTTCGCACATAAAAGCTTTACAAACTGCATCATGCATTCATGCACTGTTTTCACGCATAAATTTTTTATCTTTCTTTTCATGATTATTGCATAATTTTTTTTCATGATTATGTATATTATGTTCTAACAAGGTTTTATTATTGCATTTGTTTTATACTGTCAGATGGTTCTAACACGTGAGCAAGAACTACTCAATGCAGCAGTCCAGGCTACATTACAAGCCATACTTCCTCAGCTGAGGAACGAAATCCGAGCAGAGGTGCAAGCTGCCAACAATCAGCAACAGCACCCAGTTCCTCCTCCTCCTCCTCCAGCCGCATTGATCACATGGTTGGAGCGTTTCAATAAGCAGCGTCCGTGTTCCTTCGAGAAGACTGACAGCCTCAGTGAGGCTGAGAGCTGGCTGGCTCATATGGAGATCTTTTATGCAATGGGTTGTGACCCCGTCTTCAAGGCGAGGTTAGCCTATTACAAGTTCAAAGGCGACGTGTTAGGTTGGTGGAAGTCAGTGAAGCAGTCAGAGGGAGGTGATGCTTGGGTGGCTGGTTTGACTTGGGCTCAGTTCAGGGAGTTGGTGACGGGACAGTTCTTCCCTAAGGCTGAGCAGGATAAGCTGAAGAGGGAGTACCATGGAATCAGACAGAGAGCTAGGGAGAACAGCAATGAGTTTATGCAGCGTTTTCTCCGTCTGGCTGGTTTTCTTGGCACCGCAGCAGGTACGGCCGAAGAGCAAGCTTACCACTTTCGTTGGGATCTTCGTACCTCGGTTGCCAATAAATTAGTGTGTGCTACCTTCAACACGGTGGCACAAGTAGCTGACGCAGCACGAAAGTTGGAGATGTTGCATGAGAGAGATGAGTTCGGTGAAGCAGAGAGACCCGAAAAGAGGTATATTTTATCATTCAACCGTGATCATTCATATCATTCCATATTATTGCAAATATTTATCTCTCTATAAATAATTGCATCTTTTAGGAAGAAGACTGGGGACCGGTCCCAATCGGGCACTCAGCCTGAGTAGAGTCAGCACAAGGGTAACGGTCAGACGCATGACCGTTCTGCTTCGGACAGGCGCAACGGTAATGACCATTACCGTGGCAATGCCAGCAACTCCAACAGCAGCAGGTCCTTAAACTTACTCGATTATTATGCATATGTTTTATGAACTTCATTCTGACACTTCAGCATCTTTTACCAGGAATCTTGGAAACAGAATGGATCAGGACCGCAGAGGTTCCCAGCCTAACCGTCCAGCTATCACTGGTATTATGTCGATAATTTTTTCCGCATTGTCCAAATTATATCCATAAACCATGTCTTATGTATACTCTTCTTAACAGGCTCCTAGCCAGCAAGGGCTCTAGTTGGGGGATATACTCATCCTCTTTGCACCACGTGCAACCGTAGGCACCCAGGGCCATGTCGTCGTAACAGCGACGCTTGCTTCAAGTGTGGTCAGTCAGGCCATCGCATGAAGGACTACCGTAAAGGCGAGATAGAGGGCACATCTGGACATGCCGACAGCAAGCCACCTCCTACTTCTGGGCGGGTGTACACGACCTCGTGCGATCAGGCTGCTAAGTCCATATGTACCATTACTGGGATCTTATATATGTATGGTCGAGCTGCATGTATACTATTTGATACGAGTGCTACTCATTCGGTCATTTCTACTACTTTTACCAAAAATGTTACGATATCCCCGATGCCATTAAGAAATGTCCTAAATATTTAAACGCCCTTACGAGACTCTGTACGCATTACACATGGGTACAAGAATCTTCCCCTCGAGTTTGACGACAAGATTCGTCCAGTAGACGCACTTCCTCTAGATATGTGCGATTTTGACATGATATTAGGCATGGACTGGATATCCCAACATCACGCCACCATCGACTGCCACTCATATCGGGTTATCTTTAGTGATGTTAATGCACCAGAGTATATTCACAACGGGTTCATACCCAAAAGGTCTGTACAAATCATCTCGACTTTGCAAGCACGTGCATTACTTTCACATGGTTGTGAGGGTTATCTAGCTACTGTTCATGACATGGATGTTGAATCTACATCGATCCAGAATCAGCCATTAGTGTCAGAATTTCCAGACGTATTTCCAGAAGAACTTCCGGGCATTCCACCTGCACGTGAAGTAGAGTTTTTAATCGAGCTCATCCTAGGAGCTGAGCCGATTTACAAGGCTCCATATCGCATGGCTCCTATTGAGCTAAAGGAGTTGAAGGATCAATTGAAAGAACTTCTAGAACGAGGCTTCATTCGACCTAGCGCATCTCCATGGGGCGCACCGGTCTTATTCGTGAAGAAGAAGGACGGCAATATGCGTCTTTGCATAGATTATCGCGAGCTCAACAAGATCACCATCAGGAATAGATATCCTTTACCACGCATTGACAATTTGTTTGACCAACTCCAAGGTGCCAAGCATTTCTCCAAGAGATCTAAGGTCGGGCTATCATCAGTTACGGGTTAAAGAGCAGGACATCGCCAAGACTGCTTTCCGTACACGTTATGGACACTACGAATTTGTAGTCATGCCATTTGGCCTTACCAATGCTCCAGCTGTTTTCATGGACTTGATGAACCGTATCTTCCATGAATTTCTGGACACGTTCGTCATAGTATTCAGTGACGACATCCTAATATTCTCCAAGTCAAAGGAAGAACACGAAGACCATCTTCGAACAGTACAACGGATACTTGACAGAAGCAGTTGTATGCTAAATTCTTCAAATGTGAATTCTGGCTGACTAGTGTGGCATTCCTGGGTCACATTGTATCTGCAGACGGAATAACCATGGATCCAGCGAAGGTTGAGGCTATCACCAAGTGGCCAAGACCGACATCAGCGACTGAAGTTCGCAGCTTTCTAGGCTTAGTTGTTTACTACCACGGGTTTGTAGAGAACTTTTCCCGTTAGCACTACCATTGACCAAAGTGATGCGGAAAGGGGAGAAATTCGTCTAGACTGAGGAAAGAGAGAAGAGCTTTGAAGACCTGAAGCAGAAGTTAGTATCTGCACCTATTCTTACTCTCCCATCTAGTACGGGTGGATTTCAAATTTACAGTGACGCTTCAGGGAAGGGACTTGGTTGTGTTCTCATGCAACATGGGAAAGTGATTGCTTACGCATCACGGCAGCTTAAGCCTTATGAAGCAAACTATCCTACGCACGACTTGGAACTTGCAGCAGTCGTGTTTGCACTAAAGATATGGAGGCATTACTTGTATGGCAAATCATGTGATATCTTCACAGATCAAAAGAGCCTCAAATACACATTCACCCAACGTGAGCTAAATATGAGACAGAGGAGATGGTTAGAGCTGTTGAAGGATTATGACATTAATCTGCAGTATGATCCCGGTAAAGCAAATATAGTAGCAGATGCTCTTAGCAGAAAGTCGGACATGATCAACGGCATTAAGATAGAAGAAGATATTATAAGGGATTTGGAGCGACTGGACATAGAAATCATGGTACGAGGACAGCACGGGTACTGGGCTAATCTTAGATTAGAACCTGAATTACTCTCTAGGATCAAGGAAGCTCAGCAAGATGATGGTGAAATCTGGGCGATAATACAAAACTCGGAGAAGCAGACAAAATTTTGCTTAGACGAAGACGGTATCTTATGGCAGGGAACGAGACTTTGTGTTCCCGATAACCAAGAACTCCGGGAAGCATTGTTAGCTGAAGCTCATAGCTCCACATTCTCCATTCATCCCGGTTCAACCAAGATGTACCACGAAATCAAGCAATACTTTTGGTGGAGCGGTATGAAACAGGATGTTGCCACCTACATTTCCAAATGTCTTATCTGCCAGCAGGTTAAGATTGAGCATCAACGAGCTAGCGGTCTCCTACAATCGTTAGACATTCCAGAGTGGAAGTGGGACAAAATCACCATGGATTTTGTTATCGGTCTTCCGCAGACTAAGAGGAAACACGATGCAATTTGGGTCATTTTTGATCGACTTACGAAGTCAGCTCATTTCTTACCAATTCACAAATATGATGTGGTTAGTAAACTCGCTGACACATATCAGAAGGAGATCATGAGACTTGATGGTGCTCCATCCATTATCGTCTCGGACAGAGATCCTCGTTTTACTTCGCGATTCTGGAAGAGTCTGCAGAAAGCTTGGGGTACAAAGCTTAAGCTTAGCACGGCCTTTCATCCACAAACAGACGGGCAGTCGGAGCGGACTATTCAGACACTCGAAGACATGCTCCGCGCATGTGCACTGGAATAGACAGGATATTGGGATGATTATATCTGTCTATTAGAGTTTGCATACAACAACAGTTGGCACGCAAGCATCAAGTGTGCACCATTCGAGATGTTGTATCGTAGAAAGTGTCGTGCCCCAATCTGCTGGGATCAAGTTGGTGAGCGAACACTGAGGGTCCGGAGATGATATAATTGACTAATGATAAGGTCGAAGTAGCTAAGGCGAAGTTGCAAGAAGCTCGTGCACGACAGAAGTGTTATGCAGACAAGCATCGTAGAGATTTACATTTCAAGGTTGGAGATCATGTATTCCTCAAGGTATCACCGACGCGTGGTGTTAAACGTTTTGGAGTCAAAGGAAAACTCAGTCCTAGATTCATCGGACCGTTTGATATTATCGAGCGGATTGGTGAAGTATCTTATCGTTTAGCGTTACCTCCACAGCTTTCACACGTTCACGACGTTTTCCATGTATCTTTACTTAGGGGTTACAATTATCATCCTCTTCACATGGTTCAGTATCCACTTGATCAAATACGTGAAGCTCTTACCTTCATAGAGGAACCCGAACGCGTTCTTGACAGACAAGAACGGATCATGAGGAAGAAGACGATTCCATTCGTCAAAATCCTTTGGAGGGATCACACCGAGCGGGAAGCCACTTGGAAGACCGAGGAGTCTATCCGGAATTCTTACCCTCATTTCAAGTTTTGAATTCGGGTATGTTCCTCTTCCATTTTATTTTATCTATAATTCGGGGACGAATTATTCTTTTTAGGGGGGAAGAGTTGTAAACCCGCATGATTTTACCATGAAGAGTACACTTACAATCGTACGTACAAGATTAAACTTACCTTATACAACATGTTTAGGTTTCACGAACATTAAATACAAGTATTACGTACGTGTTATTACACGATAAGTATTTAATACGTATTAAGACACGATAATTATTACCAACGATAATTATAATCACGAACATAAAATCATTAATGTAAATAATCACGAACCTGTTATTATGTATTTACGTAACTATTATTACGATTACGTACAAGTATATATTATAAGACAAACAATTAAGAATATAATCACGTAAACATGAACACGAGAACACGTAATATGTTAGAACACGAAAAACAACGGGTTTCCCCTTGTGGGCCCAATCTACCCGCGAACAAGACAAAAGAAAAGGGCCAAGCCCATGTAATTTTTACCAAATAAACAAAAAGGGGAAAATATCTTTCATAATTCAAGATTTCACAAAATAAGAAAAACCCTAGTTCTTCTTTTCTCCTTCCTTTGGCCGCCGGTTATAGAACACACAAGAGGGTGTGTTTGTTGATTTTTGGTGATCCAATTCTAGTAGAATCGTTTGTGTTATCATCCTCCTTTTATTCACGTATTGGTAATCTTTTAAACCTTTCTTTTTAATTCTTTTATTTAATTTATAACACATGAAATCATGATAATTAAATAACAAGATTAATAAGCATGTAATTAATCATGGGGGGTAAATAAATCATGGTGGTTTTGGTGTTTTGGTTCGGCCGACGCAAGGAACCGAGAGCCGAGGCTCTTGGCTTGTTTTGTTTCGCACCAACAACCGTGACCAAGGGGTCTCGGTGTGGCTGTGGTGTCTCGGCCGCAAGAACAAGGGACCCCGACTAATGTCAGGATGTGGTTTTGGTTTTGGAGATCTCGGCTAAAAACAAACAAGAACACTACCGGCTTAAGCCGGTGGCTATTTATAGAAAGCAGGGGGAACAAGCCACGGCAGCAGGGGGAACCACCGGCTAACTGCCGGTGGGAACTTTGCCCAGCCAGCGGATAGCCGAGAGACCAGGGGAAACCACCGGCTTAAGCCGGTGGTAATATTGCGAAGGCAGGGGAAACCGGCAAGGGCCGGTTTGCCACTGTTTCGGTAGGTGTTTGTTTGATCCGGTGCACGGGTTCACGATCCAGATCACGACATGCTTTAGTAAAATAAAACACGGTTCACGACTTAATTAATTTTACAAGTTAATTATTTTTACAAGTCTAATTTTACAAGGTTAATTAAATTAATTAAACATGTTATATAATTAATTTAATTTAGACATGACTTAGGTTAATAATTATTATTAATAATTCATGATTTTAACCTAAGTATTTAATTATTTAATTTAGACTAAGTAATTAATTAATTATTAAAAACATGACTTATAATTAATTAATTTCTATGACTTAGGTTATATTAATATAAATATTAATACATGTTTAAACCTAAGTATTTTAACCATTTAATTTAATTAAATCATGATTATATTTAATTAAATCGTATAACCTATAGTTTATTTAATTTACATGTATTAATTAATAGACTATACTATTAATCACATGACTTAATAGATTTAATCAGTAAAACTGAACTTATATTATTGGCTTATTAATTCAGCTTATTTCTAAATATGGAAACTTTCTATTTTAGGAAACCTTCTATTTTTAGAAAGTTACTTATTATTACACTACAAGTATAATAACACAAGAATATCAGTTAATACTTAATCAGAAGACTTAAAACACATGATAAAAGCAGTATAACATTAAAATCAGTTAGACAAGACTACAACAAATAAAACAAGTCAAGACATGTTATAATCAGTTAGGTACGCAGTAAACAATATACTTATACACGTATCCTTCTATGTAGCATTAGTGAGATCGGAGTAGGATTCGCTTCGTTCATCTTTTCCGTTCACTGGACACAAGGTACGGATTCTCCGTCCTTCAGTATGGACATTCTTTCCTTATTAGGATTCCCCGTATGCAGCCAACTGTTTTCCCAGTATATGTTTTATATGTTTTTGAATTGCTTATGTTTAGTTTAAATTGCCTAAGCCATATACATGCATGAACAGTTTCACCTAGTTATGGAGGTACCATAACCATAACACTGGAGGCACCAGTGTTATGACTTCCCCACGGTGGAGTGATTGCTCGTGGTGTCCCTTTCAGGTTTTGTCCATTATTAAATTATCATGTGGGACGTATGGGTTCATCCTAGTTACATGTTAGCAGTGTTATCAGGTGAATGAGGTGTGTGCCTTTCATCCTTCACAAGGAGTTGATCCCTCCTACCCAGACTTATATTAATTAAAGGTAGCCCCTCTAATTGCATGACGAGGTCACCCCTCTAAGTATTCATGCACGTTGATATTTCATGACCTATATTGGCTTAATGGTTAATCAGTTAAACAGTTTTCATAAGATAAACATAAGGCTTTTCAAACTATAAAACTAGTTTTACTAAGTTATTTCCAGGTTTTCCAGGACTTATTCATTTCCGCTGCTATATGTCTTATACGTTTATATTATTCATGTTATGCTTGTATATCCGCACACTGAGCGTTATGCTCAGCCGTTTTCCTTTCATGTTCTCAAAACGGCAGGTACTCAAGGACGTTCGTAGGCTTTTCACCGTACGTGCATACGGATGGACGCTATCCGGCTTCTACTTCTTTATGCATTTCCTTTACTTTACATTCAGTACTTTATTTCATTTCATGGACATTGTTTAGTCCTTTTCCATTCCAATACTATTATTATTCATGTGTAATGAGCTTTACTTAGACTGCCGATGTTTGATTCTGGCTTATGTATTTATGGTCAATAAATGTTTTTAAGACATTTACCTTGCATGCTTTGATGACACGCCATAATTACGCGTGACCCGCCATTTATCAAAATGGGGCGTTACACCTGAAACTGGGGAGAACATGTGGCATAACAATCGTGGAATCCTAATCATGAAAGAAATGAATTTCCTTACTAAAGGACGGAATATCCGTACCTTATGTCCAGTAAGCATTAGAGAAAGGAACAACTGAGATGAACTACTCCAACTTCACGTGATCTACATGTTTAAAGGACGTGTATGAGTTACTTGTTCATGGTGTGAGTTACTTGTTCATGGTTTATCATGTCTTTCCTTAACGTCATACGTTCATGTTTTATTGATTTATGTATTTCATGCTTCGTGTGTTACTATACTTGGTATTTCCATAAGTAGTAACTTTCTAAAAATAACAGGTTTCTATATATATTAACTTTCCAAAAATAGCAGGTTTCCATAAATAGTAACTTTCAAAGCATAGCAGGTTTCCATAATTAGTAAGTTTCCGTAAGTAGAAAATTAACTCGTATTAATATACGTAGGCAATTTATCTTGTTTTATCGTATAACGTCTTTTAATCAATAAGCCGATTTCTTAATAAGCCAATTTATTTAAGCTGTAAATTAATTAATGATGACGTATAGTCCCTCAGCCGGGTCTTGGACCCGGCCCACGGGTACTACCCGCATTCAGTCCAATACATTTGGGCTGGGTAGTTCTTATTCAGTTCGTCGGGCTCTGGGTAACATAGGCCACACGTGTCAGAGTACGGCCCACATCTCAGCCGCACGCGGCATGGGTTAGACATAATCTCAATCTAACTAGGATTGAGATTTAACTTAAATTAAAAGGATATTCACTAACCATAATTAAAAGATATCAATAAACCTAATTATGGTACTTATCCTTTGCTTGGGGCCGAAGATTCGGTAGAGCCCGATAAGGACTCTACCGCCTATATAAGGAACCCCCAAGGGTCCCACAAAGGTATCACATTCTTCATACTCTCACTCTACATCTGATTATTAACCCTAAACCGATTACTTACTCTCACGCCGGAGTCTAATCGTGGGTCCCACGGTAAGCCTGACAGCGTGTTACTTTTAGTGTGCAGGATCCCAACTAGAAGTTTACTTGGTGCAGGAGCCGGAGCCCAAGCACCCGAATTAAGCCTAATTCGGGTCAAGATAGGATCATCCAAATTTTGTATCAATAAGTTGGCACCATCCGTGGGACCCTACACTAAACTGAACTCTACCAATGACGAAGGGACATCCTCAGGGAAACCCAAGGAACACGAATCCTGGGAACCAGAAGTCCGGATGTGATATTCCAATTACCTCAACCCCTCCTTCAGGTGGACAACCGGGAGGATCGAACAACCGGAGCACATCATTCCAATCCCCCGGTGGGACGAGAACGATTAACAATACCCCACCAACAACCCTCACGCTGAATAATCTCGACCCGCGATCAGCACCTAAGGCTCCCAATAAGGAGGTGCAAAAGTCACCGGCGATCGAGCCAGAGATTGAGGTCGATTCACTCAATGATGAGGATCTTGAGTGCGTAATTACGCAAAACCTTGATAGAATCATCCCATCCATCACGGCAAGGATGAATCTAGGCAGGGACCTCTAGTCAAGACTCAACTTCGGCAGCTCTAGACGTGACACCCCTGCCAAAACTCATAAAAGGCTGAGGAAGTCTCGAACCCAGGAACAACCCCCACCGGAGGAAACACCTCGACCATTGAATGTGTTCGAGCGAATAGGAGATCGAATCATGCAAGAATTGCAAGAAGCTCAGGGCGATGAGGATAACTCCGACGGGTCTATAGGACGCGCAGAGTTCGAGACTCCTCCTAATAACCGTCGTACTAGTGTATGGCGTAGAATGGAATCGGGTGGGAAGAAAACTCCTACCTCCTCTCACAAAAGTGGCAATCAGATTCAATCGAAAGGTGGGGCGCGATCGCCTCACCCCGACCCTTCGGGGTCAGATTCAAACAATCACCATCCAAGACGTCGCCGATCGAGGTACTTCCCTCCAGGACCATCGAACGACGAAGGACGCTATGAAGAAACTTATTATCATGCGGAGGAGGAAGAAGACCTTTCTCTTCCATGGTGTATCGAGAGGGAGGACGCCTTCACTCTTCGCACATGAGATTACTCTAAGGAGAAGAAACGTCGCATGCCGACGACGGTTAAGACCTATGACTGATCCGGCGACCCGGATGATCATCTAAAAGTGTTTGACACACAGGCTAAAATTGAAAGATGGTCGATGCCTATATGGTGCCAGATGTTTAATTAAACCTTTATTGGCAATGCCCGCGACTGGTTTGAAAAACTTCTTCCCCGAAGTATCAACATCTTTGATGAATTACGCAGAGCGTTTAAAAACAATTATACTCAGCGCAAGAAGTATAATAGAGTTCGGTCTCGTTGGCAACGGTCCAACAGAGGCCCGGAGAATCTACAGAAGACTTCACGGAGCGTTTTAACGACGAGTGCACGCGCACAAAAGCATGCCCAGAACTCCTTAAAATCTCCGACTATATGTATGTCATAACAGATAAGGATTTAATTAGGCGCCTCAATGATAAGCGTCCGGAGAAGTTTGATGAACTCATGTAAAGGGTTAGAAACTTTGTGGAAGTAGAGACCGTTGTCACCGTGGCCTACCCCACAAAGAGGAACCATAACTATCGATCGAACGACCACCCAGAAGGCAGTCGGGGGGTCAGAGCAACGACGGTAATGGGAGGACCTTGGATTATAAGAGCCAGACAAAAGGATAACGGTCAGACGATAAGTTCACCCCTCTAAAGATGACTTACCGAGACATCTTATTAACGGAAGGAGCAAATTCTCCAAGGCCTCCCCCAATGACAACTCCGGTTGACCGTCGTCAAGGAAATCGCTTCTACGAATTCCATAATGACAAAGGCCACAGCACAAACGAGTGCATTCAGCTCAATAAGCATATCGAGTCACTGATCAAATCAGGAAAAACTCAAACATTTAGTTAAGGATTGGAGGGACGGGAAGGATAACAAAAGGAATGAAAAAAGATCCCCAAAAGGACAAGCCTCCGACCATATACATGGTTCAATCATGGTAGCGCAGGAACTAGCAAAAAATTAGTCAAAAATTTTCTCGCGGCAAGGAAATCTCATTCCCTCCTATCACGGCGAGCAATGTGGCGGACGCACCTCTCACGATTGAGGTAAACATTAGAACTCACAATATTCGTCGTATGTACGTGGACGGAGGATCATCGGTGGAAGTACTCTATGAACACTGTTTCGTGTACGACCAGAAATTAAAAGCCACTTAATGTCGGCCACGTCACCGCTCATTGGCTTCAGTGGGGATACTATTTGGCCGATAGGACAGTAATGTTTGCTGGTAACCATTGAAGATAAGGAGCATTTCACTACGGCGTGGATGAACTTTATGGTGATACGTTCACATTCTCCGTACAATGGTATTATCAGAAGACCAGGAATCCTGGCCATACGAGGAGTCCCATCCACGTCACATGGCATGATCAAATTCCTGGTAGAAGGAAGAATTGTTACCATCTATAATTCAGTCGTGCCGGCATCAGAGTGTCACGTCGTTGCAACACCAATCCAACCAACCCCCCATAAAGGAAGGATCACCACCTTCTAATTGGAAAGTGGCTATCCACCCAGATTATCTGGAACAAGAGGTTGCGATCGGGGGAACCCTCTCCGAGAAAGGAAGGAAGGCCATGTGCTCTCTCCTTAAAGCAAACCTTTATGTATTCGCATGGGAACCAAAGCATATGACGGGCGTACCGCGCTCGGTCGCAGAGAACAAGCTCCGAATCCGTCCAGGAAAACAAAAGAAGCGTGGTCAAGCACCAGAACGCAGTCAGGTGATACTGGACGAGGTGAAGAAGTTGGTAGACGCATGAATCAGATGAGAGGTCTATTACCACGAGTGGCTCTCCAAGCCGGTCATGGTTAAGAAGCACGATGGAAGCTGGTGCATGTGTGTAGACTTCACGGACTTGAACAAAGCTTGCCTACAAGATTGCTATCCGTTACCAGAAATTGATTGGAAGGTCGAATCCCTATGCGGGTACTCTTTTAAATGTTTTTTTGGACGTATATAAAGGATACCATCATATCCAAATGGCGGAGTAAGACGAGGAGAAGACGGCATTCCATACCGGTTAGGGTGTGTATTGTTACACAAAAATGTCGTTCGGACTCAAGAACGCAGGCGCGACATATCAACAACTCGTTGATAAAGCCTTCGACTCGTAGATTGGCCGTAACCTTGAAGACTACATCGACGAATTGGTTATCAAGAGCCATACATAAGACGAGCTCCTCCGTGATATCCAGGAGACATTCGACACATTGAGGAAAATCAACATGAAGTTGGACCCCAAAAAGTGCACGTTTGGGGAAACCGAGGGAATGTTCCTCGAGTACATTATTAATCCAAACGGCATCAAGCCTTGTCCGGAGAAGACCGACGCTGTTATACAGCTACCATCCCCTCGGACACTTAAGGAGGTACAATCGCTTAATGGAAAGTTGGCCGGGCTTAATAGCTTCTTGTCAAAGTCTGTAGAGAAATCACTTCCTCTGTTCAAAACACTCAAGAAGTGCTTGAAGAAAGGAGACTTTCGTTGGACAAGGAAGTAGAGGAGGCGTTCGGACAGCTCAAGCAGCATCTCGCGGCTCTTCCCATGCTAGTTGCCCCGCGACCTAAGGAGGAGCAAATCATGTACCTATCCGCTAAGTACGGAGAAATAAGCGCAGTCCTTATGACTGATTGGGATTCAGTCCAGACTCCTGTTTACTTCATAAGCAGAGCACTGCAAGGGCCAGAGCTGAATTATTCACCAATGGAGAAATTGGTCTTATCGTTGGTTTACGCTGCGAAATGGTTACACCGGTACTTCCAGACGCACCCAATTGTGATTGTCACAGATCAGCCAATAAAACAGATTATCTCTAAACCAGACATGGCAGGGAGACTACAAAAGTGGAGCGTCCTACTCGGGGAACACAACATCTCTTATAGACCAAGGACATCCGTCAAGGGCCAAATCTTGGCAGATTTCATCATTGAGAAACCCGAGGATGACGTATTGATGGTACCAAAAGAAGAAATTCCAACGGAACCATGGATCTTGTTTACTGATGGATCTTCTTGCACGGACGGGTCAGGAGCAGGCCTCATACTCACCAATCCAGAAGGCATGGATTTCACCTATGCCTTGCGTTTCGAGTTCACAGCCACGAATAATGAGGCAGAATACGAAGCATTAATTGCAGGTTTAAAAATCGCACCTAGGATGGGGGTGCGCAACCTTGAGGCCTACGTGGGCTCGCGGCTTGTCGCAAATCACATCCTAGGAGAGTATGAAGCCAAGGAGGAGATCATGATCTAATATCTAGAGAAAGTTAAGTCACTTATCGCTGGTTTTGGTAAGTTCTCTATCAAGCAGGTACCAAGAGGTGAGAATAAAAAGGCGGACGCCCTTAGCAAGATCGCATCTACAAGCTTCGCCCATTTGTTCAAACAAGTGTTGGTGGAAATACCCAAGGATAAATCTATTGCAGGAGAGGAGGTCGCAGCAATAGTAGATGGGGAGGGACCTACGTGGATGACCCCAATCATAAGCTATTTGACGGACGAGTCCCTTCCTGAGGATGAGATAGAGGCGCGTCGCATTAAAAGGAAGTCGCGACAGTTTGAACTCCGTGTCTTGTACAAACACTCATTCTTGCATTCGTGGCTACGGTGTGTCGGTCCACGCCAAGCTAGTTATGTGATCAGTGAAATTCATGAAGGTTCGTGCAGCATGCACGTTGGTTTAAGATCAGTAGTAGCACGGGCTCTATGCACAGGATACTATTGGCCGACTATGCATCGAGAAGCACGAGATATGATTCTCAAATGTAATGATTTCCAGGTTCATAAGCCAGTATCGTGTCATCCACAACAGGAGCTGACACCCATCACATCCCCATGGCCATTCTACAAGTGGGGAATCGACGTAGCGGGTCCCTTTCCTGTTGTAGCTGGAGGCGTTAAGTTCTTGATCGTGGCTATGGACTACTTCACTCGATGGATAGAAGCTAAGGCGGTCACAACAATCACGGGCAAACAGGTAAAAAAGTTTGTTTGGGAATATATTGTATGCTGTTTTGGTTTACCAGGTGAGAATATCTCGGATAACGGAAAACAGTTTGCAGAAAGTCCGTTCAAGGATTGGTGCGCAGCGCTGAACATTAAACGGCGTTTCGCATCAGTTAAACACCCACAGATTAACGGTCTACTAGAGCGGGCGAACAGAATCCTAGGAGAAGGAATAAAAGTGCGCTTAGATGATAGAAGCGCCAAATGGGTGGACGAACTACCACATGTCATATGGGCACATAGAACAATGATCAAAACGGCTAATGGGGACACTCCATTTACGTTAGCCTATGGAACCGAGGCAGTCATTCCGGCAGAGATTGGAATGCCAACAATCCACACGGCGGAGGTTAATGTCGTCACGAACGATGAGGAACTCCGATCAATTTAGACTTGATAGAGGAGAAAAGGGAGATAGCAACCATCAATGAAGCTAAATCTAAGGCACGGATGAAGTCTTATTACGACTCCAAAGTCAAGGGTGTTTCCTTCTGACCGGGGGACTATGTCTATCGTGCTAACAAGGCAAGGCGCACGGAGAACACTGGAAAACTTGGACCAAAGTGGGAAGGGCCGTATGAAGTCACAGAAGCGTTAAGCCTAGGCGCGTACAAGTTACGTGACATGGATGGCCGCGACTTGGATCGTACATGGAATATTTGCAACCTCAAAAGGTGCTATATCTAAAAGGCTACGGCCTTCGCATGGACACTTCACTGTAGACAGCTTCAATAAAGATCCATGTATTTTTGTCTTTATCTTTTTTAGGTTCTATTTGTTTTAGGATATTTTCATTCTGTTAAAAAATCGTAACCGTGATAATAAAACGCCGAGGTGCCTAGCTAGCTCCACGGCTTATTCTTGTGCAAATTATATCTTTTATATGTCCTTAGGATTATTTTTGTTTACATTCTTAAGTGTCATTTCTTATTCATATGCATTCATTCAGACGTCCATGTACTATTTGTTTCCATGTGAAGCAAGAGGATTAAGTGAACCTAACAATTCAACTTGTCGCATAAGAGGGATGCAACCTCAGTGACGCGGATCATGAATCCTTACTAGACACCTTACTCACAAGACGTTGTAGTAAGTATAAACAACACACCGTGCTCCATGATCCGGACGTGACAAAGACACACTGTGCACGTCTAGTAAATTATAGACTTAGTATTTTCTTAAACAGCTGTGACACGTCATGCAAAAGATACACGATATCTAAGAATAAATTACAAGTTTAAAATATACAAAACAAAAGCCGATGTGATCATTACGGACACATATATTGATAAATATTCTAAATATTCGAAATTGAATTATAGAATAAAGCCGTGGGCATCCACGAACGAATATACATTACAAAGAAAGCAGTACAAGTGTTTAAAAGTTATGGCTACGGATACATGTATTACAAAGGAGGAAGGAATTCACCTACTTCTTTCCTCCCTTCGGCTATCAGAGAAATGAGTGCCTCACCACGGGCCTCTTTCCTGCTACGAGCCCGGGCCAGGTTTGCTTCAAGCACCTCAGCCAAAACCTTCTTTCCCTTCACGACCTTCGAGCTATCATCATAAGTTGGAAGGGTGAGCTGGCTGGGGTCCAGTATAAGATGTGCTCGGGGGTCCACTCCACTTTCTGGCCAGGCGTCAAGGCGAGGCTTCGCCATGATATCTTCGTTCGACGCGTCCTTCATAGCTTCAAGCTCGGACAGGAAAGGATACTTCAAGTCTCTCAGGGCACCCATGGAAGAAGTCATTTTCGCCTCGGCCCCCGGGTTGAAGTAGGCGTGCCTAGTGATGTCTTCTTTCTTACATATTAGCTTGGCAGCCTTTGTCATACCTTCGTGTCGGCCGCGGTCAATACCGTCTGACACGACATCGGCAAAGGGCTGTACGAACTGAGGTGACTCCATCACTCTCATCACCGCTAGACGCGCCCCATGGCCCACCATCCACCTACGACCAACGATAGCCATAAGAAGTTGGGGGCACAGCACCCCATCACGGTCCGTGGCTAGCGCGTCTAGCTCAGCGTTCACCTTCTCCGAGGTCTCAGACATTCGCCTTTCCATTTCTGCCCTCTCCTTGGAAAATTATTCCTTCAAAGCTTCTTCGCCCTTAACCAACATCCGCATCTTCTCTAGTTCCTCTGTGAGGGCGGATGCTTGGTCAGTCGTGGTCTTAGCAGAGTCCTCGGCTGTGGCTACCTGTGAATGAAAGGCTAAGTTAGAGAGGAATGGGAGGACAAGTATGGTTGGTATCGCACATATATAAAAAAACTAAATATATAATGATACGTACCTTGCCGTTGGAAGCCTCAAGAAGAGCTTCCAGTTCAGCAATGCGCTCGTCACGGGCATTAGCATGTGTGGCCTGCTCTTGCATGGATGCTTCAACGGTTGTGAGTTGGGACTGTAGGGAGGCGATTACTTCTTCATGTTTCTCGACCATCTTTTCCCTACGGACGTTCCTCCTCCTCAAAGACTCAACATGTTGAAGGGACTCCTCAAATCGCACACGTATGGTCGTCTCTATGGCCAGTTGATACACCACTACCCTGTTGTACTCCTCCACCAAGTCGTCGTGACTTAGTTGGTTCACATCATTCACAAGTCCTGGAGGAGTACAATGGTTGAGGAAGTCTCGGCATTTATCCGACTCCCTTAGCCTATCCGTAGTGGATATGTTCCACTCAGGACAGAAACATGTGGGTGGGTCGGCTACAGGCGCTTCTTAAGAAGCCGAGACATGGTTGAATGTAGAGTCTTCTTGGAAAAATGGACCGGGCATAGGTACCTTGGTCTGAGGAACGGGCTCCTTCTCCTTCATCACCTCCTCCACGATTGGTACGACACCAGGTTCCCCGTCCCTTCAGACATTGCAAAAATAATAAATATAAATACAAGGCACATGCCTGTAATCTATAGAACAATTTTACAAGGAGTGACAAGACTTGCACGTTCGTCTTTGCAAGATTGGATGCGGATGGAGGTACGCCCGTCACGGGAAGGGGATTAAGGAACGACACGCTTTGTGTCTCGTTCCCGGCTAACTGGTCTTGCGTCGTCCCCGAAGCCTGGTCGGCACTCTCACCAGATTGGTATAAAGGGTGGGCCTCGTGTAGCCTCTTAGGAGGAGCGTCCGAGGCCCCTACCACGGTCCCGGGTACCTTCTTCTTTATCTTTCTTCTTGTGCGTTTAGGTGTGGCTTGCTCTTCCATGACCTCTTCTTCCACAGCCTTCTCTTGTACAACCTCTTCTTCATCGTTTGCAAACATTCTTGCTAGACTTTCGGTTGTCTTCTCTATATTTTCACCTTGATCTTCGTCGTGAGCAGGGGTAGTGGTCTTTGGGCGCGAAGAAGGGCCAGCGTCGTCCTCCAGTAAGAGCGCGTCCACATCCTCATTATCGAAATCCCTTGGGGATCTCAAGATTGTGGTCTCCTCTTCGTCGGAATGAGGATCGGGCACGGCATCCAGGGGACGGTCACGTCCTTAGTTTTCTCCAATAGAGGAAGCTCGTCCTCATGCCTTGGACGAGACCCTTCCAGAATTGCTTTTGGGTCCCCTTGACGCAGAATTCCAAAGAAGTTCATCTCAGCGCATTAAACACATGTAGTATGTTAGTCACGGGTTATATATTTCATGTTTTTGCACAATAAATATGTTATACCTACCCTCATTCCTGCTTCTCCAGAATACAGGATATGGGTCCCTCCGTCCGTGGTAGTTACGGCTAATGCTTAAGAGGCAAAGGAAGGATTCGGGTAGATTCTCATGAAAGCCCGTGCGATGAGTATCTATATCATGCACGTGCTTGGTGTTAGCCTCAAAATATTGAGTCAAACAAGAATGTTCGGTCATAGGTTTCTATTGTAACATTAATTAGAACGTTGTAATAAGTAGTTTATTAGTCGTGGTTTACGGGCTTGGATTTAAACTAATTAAAGTCCAAAAGTCAAGCCCGGCCCAATATATAGTCCATTAAAGCCCGCATGTGGGTGGACTATATATACTACCCTCCTAGCATGTTAGGAGGGTGGATGGTCATTTGTAACTCTCATTATTCCTAATCTAATATTCAACAAGTTAATCCTCTCCTTCTCTCTACTTTCTCTCACTACTCTCTCTCTCTAAAATTCATATCTTTTCCATCTCATATCTTAATCTATCATCATATTATTAGGGACAACAATTGGTATCAATCGCCATAGGGTAGATTTGTGTTTCGATTGTGGTTATCAACTTTTTGATTTCGTGTGATTTTTAATCTTAAAAGTCATCTCGTATTAAAAAGTTTTGTTTTTTATTGCTCAAAATCTTCATACAAATTGCCTACAAAGTAGTGGTAGGAATTTGTGTTTATCATTGTTCTTGATTTTTGATAAAAAGTTGCTAAATTTGGTTTCATTTTCGGAAAATATTGGCTAAATCACGTTTTTGGAGAGTTTGAGTCTTTATCCGGAATTTAAGGGTTTGTGGATTCCGGATAACATTGCATATTCTTGTTATCCGGAATTAGAGGGTTTAACTATTCCAGATAAGCTGAAGTTGGGGATTCGGGATAAGCTTGTGTTGCACGTTATTCCAGATAAGGAGGTTGCACGTTATTCCGGATAAGAGGTTTCTAATCATTCCGGATAAGAGGTGCTCAAGGTATTCCGGATAAAAGGCACGTAAGTTATTCCGGATAAAAGGGTTAAATCATTCCGGATAAGAGTTTGTTGATTTTTCCGGATAAGAGTTTATTCCGGATAAGAGGTTTCTAATTATTCCGGGTAAGAGTTTTGTTAGATTATTCCGGATAAGAAAGTATTCCGGATAAGCCACGGTACACTTATTCCGGATAAAGAAGGAAATAAACATTCCGGATAAACAGTTTCTCCGGATAACGGTAGTTTTGTATTATTCCGGATAAGTCGAAGAACAACTATTCCGGATAAGAGAGAGAACATTTATTCCGGATAAGAAGAACATTCAACATTCCGGATAAGAAGAACATCAAACATTCCGGATAAGAGAACGAAATATTCCGGATAAGCTTTGCTTTGAATTTTTCTGGATAAGGTATCATTGAAATATTCCGAATAAGTGAAAGATATTATTCTGGATAAGTGCATCGTCATATTACGGATAAGTACTTGTTTTTCCGGATAAAGTTTTTTCACAATTTCTTCAAGTTTCAACCACAATCTTTTCACCATTTCATCTACTTAAGATCCAAAGTCACTTTATCAACAGAGAGAGACGGTCATCATGACAACGAGTAGTGCGGTTACTGAAAGTTCCGACGTGAAAGACCTCGAAATGGAACGACTACAACAACAGATATGTTTTTTGAGAAAAAATGCCATGGACGGTTTTAGAGTACTTCAAGATTCTTTTCAGCACCTCTCAAATGTCTTGTTCGACTTACGTGGATCCACTGGCACATTCAGCAAAACATTCACTCATGCCATGGATAAACTTCAAACACAACTTGTCAACGAAAGAATCATTGCTAGTGAATGCACGACCACTTTCACTGATCTCAAGACATCACTTGAAACGATGTTTACTTCTGACTTCATCAAGTCTTCGCTTACCAACGAGTGCTTCAAGCGATATTATGGAGTGGATGCTTTATCATACAAAGATCAGATAACCCGCAACATCGACTTCATTGTAACCTATGTGAATCACACAATACAGATGCAACAAACGATTGATGACAGACTTCATACCAGTTGTGGTATCGCATCAAATATTGAGAATACAAGCTGCAGATATGAGACTCCAACGCATAGTTCATGGAAGGATGACAACAGCTCCGGGAAAGACAACAGCAGCTCTGGCAAACAACACATCGACATGTGCAATACACCTTCCCATGATAATGGTCCTGTTTACGATTCTGAGCCATTGGAAGAGGTATACAATGCTGAATTTAATGTGTTTGCAAATGCCAATACGCATGAGCATAGTGATCAAACAACAAACCTTATTGACACATGTATGACGGAAAAGGTTGATAGCAATACCACACCCAATTCATCAGACATGTGCAATAATGAGTTTGAGGATGATCAACATGCAAATGAGTATGATGCTGAGGAGCGTGTCGCGCTTGCTAATTTAATTGCTAGTTTACAAAAAGATGTCAATGAAACTAGAAAAAGTCAAAAGCAATTAAAGAAGGCAAACGCAGCGCTCACTCAAAACTTTGAAGAATGCAAAGTGGCTCTAATTAAATCTAATGAGACCCTTGAAAGTAATAGGGTTGAGCTTCTTCAAAAGACCAAAGAGCTTGAGGGGTACAAGGAAAGTGCGTTAAAAAGTCAAAAGGACGATTTTGAAAACAAATATAATACAACTCTTGAGTTATTAGCTAAAGAGAAGCGTCAATATAATGTTTTCTTAATGGATGAACGTTAAAAAACGTACCTTGCCAATACCAAAGTTAATGAACTTGAACAAAAGCTCTCTATGACTACTACTGAATCTGCTAAAATTCTAGAGGATAAGAAACAAGAGGTAGATGCGTTAAAACAAGACATCAAAAGTAGATATGATAAAGAAACCCAAAAAGTTACGAAACTAGAAGTACAAGTCGAATTTTTGAAGAACGTTGTTTATAAAACGCATGATTCTATTCAATCCGTAAGGATGCTAGCACCTCCATCGATGTTTAAGGGTCAAGCTAGCTTTGCAAGTCCTGAGTACCTTGCCAAAGCAAAGCTGCGAACCCGTGTCTTTATCTTGATGAGACTGAACGGACAGATCTTGATTGCATGCCTGTTAGTGCCGATAGTGAAGAGACTGCCCTTTGGGACGATGATAGTCAACCACTTGTTAATAAGGAGTTTGTGAAACCATATAATTATGCTTATGAGAATAGTCTTTATGGCCTTTTCAACAAACAAACTCAGAAAACTCGTGAGGAAGTGTTCCTAGAATGCAACAAAAAAGAATTAAATGGAAAAAAGCATTTGCCCCTAAGAAATCTAATGTTTACAAATACATAAACTACCTCCCTCTAGATGAATCTAAAAGCAAGAGTAGGAAAACATTAGGTATTCTTAAACACCACATAGATAATGTTAAATCTATTGTTGAAAGAGACTGGGCAAAACGTGAAAATGCTGAGTGGACACGTCTGATTCCTCAAGATATTACCTTGCTTGTGAAAGAACTCTTAATTCCTAACATGGCGTTGATTAAAGAAACTGTTCTTCAACTTGAGGAGTTCATTCGGACTGAAATGTATGATGATTTAAAATATGTTGAATCTCTTGTGAAACACATTGAAGATCTTCAAATGGAGAAGTCTAATTTTTCAGATGAATATGATTTACTCTTGCAAGAATGCGTTTCTAAAGATGTTATGTGTGCTTATTTTATATCTTGTGCTGATATTGATGAATATTCTGAAGTTGCATGCCAATATCTTGATAAAAGAAAAGAATGTAAACGTCTTGAAATTAAGCTTTCGAAACATAAAGAAAATGTTGACAAAAAGGCTTTTGAGTTACTTCAACACAAAACTGATTTCCTTCAAAAACATTGTCATTCTCTTGAACTTGCTTTGCAAAAAGACGTTGGTAGTTTTCCACATGATAATAAATTGCAAGAAAAACTTTCCCAAACGTTTTGAGAAATGAATAAACAGAATTTGGAAATTAAAGGGTTGAAAGCTCAGTTACAAGACAGGGACAGAGCGATAGCAGAGTTGCAGAAACTCGTTGCTAAAATGGGTGGGAAAGTAGTGGAACCTAAAGTTGTGAAACCTGTTGTTCGACAACCCAATGCCCACAAGGATCCAAAGCCGTCTATCTTAGGAAAACCGACTCCGTTCTCCAATTCTTCTCATATGAAATCTAGGTTACCCCCTAAGAATGATGTGCAACCAATTGTTCCAAAACCATCCATATCACCCTATGTTCCTCCATTTAGAAAGCACATTGTTGCTAAACCCAACCATGTGAATGCACCTAGCACTTCTAGGACTCCTCCAAAACGTGTGACATTCACGTCCACAAAGGAATCTGTAGGTTCAAATGACCTCGTTCATACCCACAACCTAGAGGATGCGAAACAAAAAGGGAAGATTCAAAAAGACAAACCCGTGTATGAAAAACCTAATTCACCAAATCCTGCTAGAGTTCCACACACTCCTAATGGTAGTCAACCAAAACCTAGGATCCTTCTTCAGCAATCTAGGAATTGAAACCATCCATGAATAGTCGTGTTTCAAACACTACGCCTGAACGATTTGGAAAACAAAGGAATACAAGTACTTTCGTGAATCCCAAATTCCCTGTATGTCCCACTTGCAAAAAGGGCATTCACAATGGAAATCATGACCATTGCATTTTGCAATACCTCTATGAGGTCAAATCTCGTTCCTTTGAATGGAGATCGAATACAGAATCCCATAAGACAACAAGGAGATACAAACCTGTCGCAAAGAAAAGCAACCACACCAAATCTGAAACGTGGATTCAAAAAGGACATAGTTTCTCTCCAAAGAAGTCTTCCGTTGTGCAAGAGATAGCTACTCCTAAATCTAGTCTTCAGGGGAAACCAACGGGTCGGATCTTCACGGAAGTTGGTCTTAAGTGGATTCCAATAGAGAAGAGTGATGACACCTGCACCAGCACTAATGCTACTGTTCTACACGCTGAAAAGGAATTTGTTACTCCTAATTCTAGTATTTGTGCAAACTCTTCTGTGATTGCAGGTACAACAGCGGATTCTAAACCCACTTCTCCTTCTTCAAAGGGTTCCAATCCTGTATATTCGATATCACCTTCTTTTGTTGTACAAAATTCTATTTTGGATTATTTTTGAAAAATTTGATAAAACAAAAAAATATAATAAAATATAAATATCCATAGAAAAACAAAATAAAAAATGGAAAAACTTTAAAAATACCAAAAATATTCTTTTCGACATGTCTTTCAGTATTGATAATATGGACGTACCTAGAAATGTCGCTCAATAACGACACGGGTGTGTACATAAAGCTCGAATGAAAGTTGTAAATATTTTTCAAAACATGTCATTTCAATGATTTACAATTACCTCAGATTGTGACTCGTACTTCAAAGAAAGGAAATTTGATCACGATGATTACTTATCCTCAACAACGGGAAACTTACATTTATCGGTCATGAGCTATCGATAAAAACATTCAAAGTTTTTAAGCTCATGTAAACGACTTACAGTTAAATGTCAGACTGTAACTCGTACTTCAAATAATGGAAAGTGTATCTTTAAAGATAACTTATCCTACCAAACGGGTAGAGCAATCTATCACGGGTTGAGCTTGTCACAAAACATTCAACGTTTTGAGCTCAACACAATGGCTTGTAATCACTTTCAGATTGCAACCCGGATCTATTTTCCCGGGGGAGTGTACGCTTTTGTGCTCTTACCCTTAGCAAAAGAAGTTAAATCTTCTTACACTTGAGTGGATTCGTCAAGACATTCAAAGTCTATGAACTCAAGTTTATGCTTTAGAAAAACCTTTTCGTCAAAAAGAATTGATTTTTCAAAAAGCGTTGAACACAATTTTTTCAAGAATTTCTCAATGATATTCAAAATCTTTCAAAAATTGTGTGTTCAACAACTCCTATCCTCAAAAGTTTAATGTGGATCATATCCTCGTAATGATAATTCCATTGGATCAATTTTTGAGGGGGAGTGATAGGTGTGTAAACACCCATCTTTTCTACCACTTAACTACAATAATAACCGGACCAAAACGTGTATTTTATGTCTTTTATGTCGGAATTATGCGTGGTTTGTGTTTTTGTTGTGATTTAGGATGAAAAGGTGAAAAAGGGATAAAACACGGACATTCACGGGCATTTATGGACTTTTATTGAAGAAAAGGATAAAAGACGAAGTCAAGAAGTCAAAAGTGCAAAAAGAACGGAAGTCCACGACCAATTCTGAAGATTTATCGAAGAAAAAGTCAAAAGACGGAAGTTATCAAAAGCCGAAGAATTCAAGTCTATTTTATTGAAGAATTTAAAGACGAGTTCAAAGAAATCCCGAAGCCAAAAGTCCTTTAAGTCTACATTTAATGAAGATTTAAAGAAGGAGGGACCTAATCTTGCAATTAAAAAGAAGATTAAAGAAGGAGGGACTAAGTATGCAATTAAGGAAGCTTCCTAAGCAAGCTTTAGTCTTCCCTATAAATAGACTAGATTAGTTATCATTTCACTCTTGTTGGCTAGGGTGACACTAGTTCTTCCACAATTTAATTACTTGTCATTTAAATACTTTGTCAATTTAATTACCTTGTCTTGCACCTTAAATTCATTTAATTTCAAGTAAGTTTCCTTTTAATTATTGTTAATCTTTACTTTATCTTGTCAATCTCTTATCTACCTTTCTTATTCTTTGATTTGTGGTGTTTATGTTCATGTTCATGCTTTTATTTTGATCCAAAAGTGTTTTTGATTATTATGGTTAAAGTTGTTTAATTTCATGTTTTTGATTGTTTGTTGATGCTTATTCATTGAATCGTTACTGTTTATATTCATACGTGTGTTGATTTTGGTTACTTTTCATTGTTATTATCTGCTACTCATCTTCCTTGTTCTTCGGAAGAGTTTTGCTTGGTTTCTGTGTTTCCAGATAAAGTTCCGAACCAAGGGAAGGATTGAGGTTTCATTCGGAAGTCAAAACTTCCGAACCAAGGCTTCATTCGGAAGTCTAAAACTTCCGAACCAAGGTTGTTCATTCAGAACTCAAAAAGTTCCGAATCAAGGAAACTCATTCGGAACTTCAAAAGTTCCGAATAAAGGAGCCTCATTCGGAACTTCAACAGTTCCGAACCAAACTTGTTCATTCGGAAGTCTAAAACTTCCGAACCAAGACTTCATTCGGAACCTTCCGAATCAGTAACTTCCGAACCAACTCCAAAAGTTCCGAACCAAGGGCCTTCATTCGGAACTTCAAAAGTTCCGAATAAAGGTGCTTCATCCGGAAAGTTCCGAATCAAGGGGTGACCAAAACTTCCGAATCAAGGGTGATTTTACAAGTTCCGAATCAGCAAGTCCCGAATGAAGGATTATTTTGGATAAGTGACATATTCAGATCCTTTTGTTCCGGATCAAGGATTTTGGTAATATTCCAAGTGAAGAAGAATCATTTCAACCAAAGGTGACATTTAGGACGAGTGATTGTTCCTAACGAAGGTTTATTCCAAATGAGCTGTATTCAGGTTCTTATTAGCTTTTACCTTTGATTTTTATCTTCAAGCTTTATTTTACTTGCCTTTTTATTTAATTGCACTTTTAGATTAATTGCCTTAGTTTTAGTCGCACTTTAAGTTTGCCTTAGATAGATTTAAGTTTTCGTCAATTTACTTTAGTGCCCTTTAATTTTAGTCTCGTTTTTGAATACTTACCACTATACTACAACCTTGATTAGACTTAGATTTACTTTTAGAGCACTTTTACTCTTAAGTCTTTGCATTTAAATTTAAAAACAACCAAAAATATTCTTTTTCACTAAAGATCAACTAAGTCACACATAGAGAGCTAAGATCAATTCGTTAAGATACCGAGAACAAAAATCGAACCTAGAAAAATCCAGTTATCAGGGAGCGTTCCAAAAGTCATGCTAAGTTTGACACATTTTTCTCCCGAAGATTTTCAAGACTATTTTTCAAAATATATTTTAATCAAATTTGGTATCTCTAATATCAAAAGATTTTATATATTAGAGATAGGGGGAGAAAATGTGATTAAAATGTGATCTAAAGACTCAAGCACTCATGGTTTCGATCAAATACCCACAACATCTTTAATTCACGACGTTATTCGTGTCAAAAGGGCGGTTAGGTTTAAGTCCTATGATCCAACCAGAACCGGAAGGATCTTCCCAGGGAAAATCCAATAGATTATTAGAAGTCCTTAGGAAAGATGGAGTAGAATGTGAACGCAGCTGAATGCCGACTAAGTACTGATGATAGCACTGGAACAATCACAACAAGGTGTTATTAATGATGTCTTGGTAAGCATTGAAGGGGTTGAAGAATGAAAAAGAAATGTAAGGATAAAGGGTCTAAATAAAGAAGCCCTTCATACAACTTAGGCAGAAACCGGGTCAACACATCATGAAGACAAACTCATCATGGACCCAGTGATGTGAAGCACAACCCTTTCCTAGCTACTCAGGCTTCTCTCAAAAGAAGTTTGTTTTATTGCCACGGAGATCAATACGACTTCTGTTGACTTTCTCACTCCGAGATAGTTGATATTGAATAGGTGGCATCTGCTCCAGCCTCCGACCACTAAAAGTGCACAAATCGAGTCTAGAGCCAAGAGATAAATCAAATCTCGTTAGGACACACGGATGAAGATCAAGAGAGTCCTACGCTATATCCTTGCGGTATTGCTAGAACACTCAGAGTGATACTACTTAGTATTCACAATGATGAGTGGAAATCCTTCCAGTGTTAATATCAAACAGCACTGCGGTAGGTCATATGCAAGATTCTTTATGAATTGAACATGTGTAAAACTGAAAAACAACAGTGGTTTGATTCTGAATTGATTCAAACTCGTTTCAGGTTTCTACGCAATATCTTTATGGTCTTGCCAGAACATTCAGAGTGATATTCATTAATATTCACAGTGACGAATGGAAATCCTTCTAGCGTCAACATCAAACAGCGCTACGGTAGGTAACTTGTGAGATTCTTATGAATCAAACTTGTGTCAACTGGAAAGCAACAATGGTAAGATTCTTAATGAATCAAACTTGTTCCAGGAATTTGAATTGACGACTTTAATCAAGCGGATATTTATCCAATTGATTCACTCTTTATGTTCGCAGTCTTGCTTTGAGACGGTCGAGTAAAGAGAACGGCTAGTACAGCCGCGAAACCCTGTCAAGGAGATTCTTAATTGAATCTACCTAATCACAGGTACGGTATTTAATATCGTATAACGGTCTTCACCGACCGGAGGTAAAACGCTACCGATTTAGGACGAATGTCAAAGCCATTCAGTCCGTGTCTATGTTTTGTCTCGAGAAGGCGGCGTCACGGTGTACTCAGTAAAGTCAAAGATTCAAAACTACATATTCATGCCCAAAGACTTATTCAACAATTAGGAGTGTGAGCATGTAGATAAAGACACAAGGTCACAAGATGGCAAAGACAAGTCAAGAATGATTTGAAGATCTCAAGATAAAATACTAAGTCGAAAGACAACGACAAAGGCTCAAAGATCACAGCATGAAGGAACCGACCGGAGGTAAAACGCTACCGATTTAGGACGAATGTCAAAGCCATTCAGTCCGTGTCTATGTTTTGTCTCGAGAAGGCGGCGTCACGGTGTACTCAGTAAAGTCAAAGATTCAAAACTACATATTCATGCCCAAAGACTTATTCAACAATTAGGAGTGTGAGCATGTAGATAAAGACACAAGGTCACAAGATGGCAAAGACAAGTCAAGAATGATTTGAAGATCTCAAGATAAAATACTAAGTCGAAAGACAACGACAAAGGCTCAAAGATCACAGCATGAAGGAACAAAACTACTGTTACACGTTCAAGACTCATTTATGACGAAGTTCATTAATCTCCATTGGACTCCAAATATCTAAGAGGAATGACCTCACATTGGGGGAGATTGTTAGCCTCAAAATATTGAGTCAAACAAGAATGTTCGGTCATAGGTTTCTATTGTAACATTAATTAGAACGTTGTAATAAGTAGTTTATTAGTCGTGGTTTACGGGCTTGGATTTAAACTAATTAAAGTCCAAAAGTTAAGCCCGACCCAATATATAGTCCATTAAAGCCCGCATATGGGTGGACTATATATACTACCCTCCTAGCATGTTAGGAGGGTGGATGGTCATTTGTAACTCTCATTATTCCTAATCTAATATTCAACAAGTTAATCCTCTCCTTTCTCTACTTTCTCTCACTACTCTCTCTCTCTAAAATTCATATCTTTTCCATCTCATATCTTAATCTATCATCATATTATTAGGGAAAACACTTGGGGTTGTATGTACTGACATGGGGAAGAAAGTCGCGGGGTATATATATTTTGTACACATAGGGGGTCGGCCATACTACTGCGTCTATGAAAAAGTAATGCTCATACCAACTCTTTAAGGAGTCCATGACCTTGTTGTGGCTGACGGGGCTATTGTTAGACCGCTTCTTAAAGGACAGCTAGCCGTTTACTATGTGCGGAAGGTAGAATACCCTAAATAACTCTACTGTTGGGGGAATGCCACGAGCATGACACAAAATCACAAATTGGCTAATTTTACATGCGCCAATGCCGTGTAACTGGGTTGTGTGTACGTCATAATAACCTAATAAATCTATGAGGAATCTAGTAAACGGAATACGGTAGTTAGCCGCATCAAAAAGACGGGTGTACAAACCTATCTTACCATCAGGGAAGTCGGTAATGGCGCTCCCATAAACAGGAAGAGAGGGGTGGAGGCTGTTAGGAATGAAATAATTAGAGCAAAACTCTCTAAGTTTCACTTCCGTCATAACATTCAGCACTGACCCAATTGTGGGGACAATCCTAGCCATTTTTTATGAGTAAAGGAATAAGGGCGCGGTGTTCTAACCTGTGAAAAGTGAAGGTCCATGCGAAAAGAGGTGGTGATTGTGAAGGAAGCTTTAATGGCGGATTGGGCAAAGTTAACCGTGTGAAGCACACAGTCGCATGTGCCGCCTATTTATAGGGTTGCCTCGAGGGTGGTGGTCCATTGGATTCATGCCACGTGTCCTCCACTAACTGAATCCTGTGGCTAAAAAACGAAAGGGCAAGTGAAGAGTCGGAGGGGCCCACGGGTCACCTAAGACTCAAATGTTGCAAGGCTCGAGAAGACTGACTGTTGTACTTTGTCAGTCAAACTGTCAGGTGAACTTTTGTGTGTCTCGGGATATGCGGTCATACAATTGACCGCATTCAATGTTTCATTTATATGGTTTCGGACGTCACGTGCGGCCTGGATACCATTTATTACACATATGACCATGTTTATTTTGTCCCGGTCGTCGCGTGCGGCCTGGATACCATTTTCAATTCAACACTTTTAAATATTCTTCTCTTAGTACGGCTAAGGGCATTTATTAGTCTAGATATTACGCCTACGGCTGTAACAACTAGATTGGGGGGACATGATGACGTATAGTCCCTTAGCCGGGTCTTGGACCCGGCCCACGGGTACTAATCGCATTTAGTCCAATACATTTGGGCTGGGTAGATGTTATTCAGTTCGTCAGGCTCTGGGTAACATGGACCGCAAGTGTCAGAGTACGGCCCACATCTCAACCGCACGCGGCATGGGTTAGACAGAATCTCAATCTAACTAGGATTGAGATTTACCTTAAAGTAAAAGGATATTCACTAACCATGATTAAAAGATATCAATAAACCTAATTATGGTACTTATCATTTGCTTGGGGCCGAAGATTCGGTAGAGCCCAATAAGGACTCTACCGCCTATATAAGGTACCCCCAAGGGTTCCACAAAGGTATCACATTCTTCATACTCTCACTCTACATCCAATTATTAACCTTAAACCGATTACTTACTCTCACGTTGGAGTCTAATCGTGGGATACGTTCCCAACGATAAGCCTGACAGCGTGTTACTTTTAGTGTGCGGGATCCCAACCAAAAGTTTACTTGGTGCAGGAGCCAGAGCCCCAAGCACCCGAATTAAGCCTAATTCGGGTCAAGCTAGAATCATCCAACTTTTGTATCAACAATTATGTCTAACTTAATAAGCAAATTTAATAATTCATTAATTAATAAGTAATTATTAATTAAGTTTAACTTAATAAGCATATTTTAATAAGTCGTGATTTAATAAGCCAAAATAATTAAACCTAGACTTAATAGTAAGTCAAATTAATTAAGCCATTTAATATAAGTCGAAATAATAATCAGCCAATTCAATAAGTCGTAAATAAGCCGATAATCTATAAGTCAATTTTTTTAATAAGCCCGAAAATAAAATAACCAAACACCCCCTTGTGGCTTCTCGGTTATACCGAGCCAAACACGACCCACCGAGACCCTTTGGGGTTTTCGGTTACCGAGAGCACCCCTATTGGGGTTCTCGGTTGCGCAACATCCACACCCACCGCTGCCTTATGGCTTGCGGCTGCCAAACAATAAAATCCCACCGCTGCCTTATGGCTTGCGGCTGCTAAGCAATAATTTCCCACCGCTGCCTTATGGCTTGCGGCTGCCAAGCCACAAACACCACCGAGACAGCTAGCCACCGAAGCATATGGCTTGTGTTTGCCCAGCAAACAACCCCACCGAGCCAACACCAAACCAAACTGAGTCCTTGTGGCTCTTGGCCGGCAGTGGGTAAATCAACCCGAGCCTAAGGCTCATCCAAAACGTGATTTAATTCTTGTTTAATTAATCAAAACATGTATTCATACATATCTTTCATTATCAAATCATATCATGAATGATTTCTTGAAATTAAAAATAAGAAAATAGAGTTTTGATGATTACCGAAGGAGATGTGAATGAGGAATTGACAAACACGAATACACACGTAAGAAAAACAAGATCAAAAATCAAAACCTTCCCTCTTTTGGTTCCATGTGGTCGGCGGCAATACAAACACCCCTAGGGTTCCTTATTTTTTTCTTAACTTGAAACATTGAGAGATAATGAGGCTTTGTTAGTTGTTTCATTAATGGGTCAGACCTGGGCTATACATGGATTGGTAAGACTTATGTCTTATGTTTGTTTCATTTATTTCGTGTCATGAGTTCTCGTGTGTTCGTGAATTTATGAATCTTTTATTTCATGTTTATCTTGTCATGTCACATTTAATATACGTATTTACTTGTCGTGATTTAATTTAATATTAAAAGTTTTAAATTCATGGTATTTTCATGCGGGTTTTACAGTAAGCACCGACTTACGTGAATCTATCAAAAACATTACACGGAGCAAGTCAAAGAGAAAAAAAAAAGATTTTTCAAAGAACAAAAAATCAGAAAAGGATACAGGCCCTATCTTAAAGAAGAAACAAGAAAGAAAGCAGTAAAAAATTAATGAGGAGGAGACAACAGTTTAAGTAAATCGGCGCATCACACGATATGCATACATGTGGAATACACTAACAAAAACGAACGGCCAATACTGGGGTAACCAAAGGTCAACATGAAGCACATAGACCAACTTGGATGACAGTCGTCATTTTAAACATTAAATGGCAATTAGTGGCTAACGGTATCATGCAATATTATCTTGAAATAGAAAAATTACCTCAGACACAAAGTCCCAGGTAAAAATGTATGAGCACCCGGAGCGCCAAAAACCAAAACAACTAGCGGACGCTGGCTGAGAGAAAAAATATACAACAAAAGGGGGAGGGGGAACAAACAACAAAATACACTTTAGCAATCACGAATGATAGTAAAATTAAGTGGTCCGTCCGCTGCACAACGGAATAAAAAGGCAACCACCTACCATACAAAGGCAGAAAATAAGTGGCATTAATATAAACGTCCAGTAGTCCATCCGTACTCCGCAAGAACGACTGGATTAGGGGGACTTGATGGCGTATAGCATGGATACGGCCCATTGGGCCTAAAACCATACACCAAAACCTTGGGCCTAGACCCAAGTACGCAAAAGCCCATCACGGTGGCAAAAGCTATAGACGGATCCGCCCCCAGCGAGCGGAGCCGCAATACAATACCGGACATACTCCCAACAAGCATGTTAGAGACACCTGCAGACAAGTTCTCGAAGATCCGGTCAGCAAGTCACGATTAGAAAATAAACAGACAAATGGGCCTTTGCACCACAAAGGCCCACTCCCAAGTACTATCCGAGAAACGGGGAAAGACGCAGTACTTTCCCCTATAAATAGTACTCATTTGCACTCCAAACGAGGTACGATTTTCTCACTCATCTTTCACATACATATATCTCGGTCGATATGAATACTTACTCTTACGTCGGAGTCTAATCGTGGGGTTCGTTTCCACGGTAAGGAATAACGGTATACTTTACTTGTGTAGGAAATCGTCATTCATATATTTTGATAGTACAAGATCTACAACAACCCAAGTGATCTAAGTACTTTTCAGCAAGTGCTTAGATGTATACTCGATTCCGACCGATTGTTATACTAACAGGTAAGATTTTAGAGGTTTAGTAGAATGGAGCATGAAGAAGAAAAGAAAAACATGAAGAAAGAGCTATTTGGTTAATATTTCGTATCAACACACAAACACGGAGAAAACGTGTCATTATATTAGGTTGTGAGACATCGACATTGATGACACAGTAAGTCGTGGATTTTTTATATTATAATAGGGATAAATGTGTGTACGTAATCTTTATGTACCGTGTTATTAGGTTTCGTTTTGCGAAAAATATACATAACTATATAGATTTGAAAATAGTTACAACCAACGTTTTTAGATTCAGGTCGATCTGGTCGAGTCAACCGGTTGAACCGGTTTCGGCCGAAAAAACGGGTCATATTGACTCGGGTTTCATATTTTTGAAACCCGACTTGACCCGGCGGGGTTGGGGTGACCCGGGTCAACCCGGTTCTAAAGACCCGGCCGGGTTTCAAAATTTTCGGGTTTTTTTTTTAAAATGAAAATTTTACGTATTTGCGACGAAATTTTATTTTTACATATTTTATTGGTTGGTAAACAATTTATATTTTCAATATACGTAAGTTTTTATGGTTTTTATAAATATAATTTTGTTAATTATTAAAAATATAAAAAAATAAATTTAAAAAACCGGATTAACCCGATTCGACCTCGGTTGACCCGGACCCGACGACTCGACCGAATCAATCTAAGACCTGAGTTTTAAAACATCGATTACAACCGCTCCTATATCCTCTATCAACAAATATGTTCTCATACTTTTCTTATATAATGATGTCATTCCATATATCATTTTAATTATGAATTATCATGTAACTATGCAAGAAAACTTTTTGGGCGTTGATATGTACACTGAGAAAATTTGTTGGTACACGGATATTTTATATGAACTGACAAATATGCCTTTCACTCTATTTACTTCAATTTTTACCAATTTGACAAACATATCACTATATCGTTTCCACTCTTGTCAGCGACACCACGTACTCCCGGCAACACCATTTCCAGGTACCTACCATCCATAACGTCATGATGTATTACGAACTAAAAATTTATGTCACACAAGAAGACTAACCAGATCTCGTTCCCGCGTCATTTGAGTCGATTCTAACTAAATAATCAGATGACCACCTACGGTTCATAACCAACATTACTGCCAAACTATTTTTAATGTTTGTTGCCTTGCGAGTACTAGAATCTTATATAATGTAAACAAACAATGCACACCCTCGTCCTTAAAATAGACAATCCCAAAACTCATTAAAAAGTTCAAGTAAAGTAAACCCCCATCTTACATGATACATATATAACTAGAAAGTTATAACAGCACTCATTGCAGTTGGATTGGCTTTAACAACACGTCTTTTTATGTTAAATAACTTTGTAGTGCCAAACCCAAATTCTTGTTCCCCTTAAGAATGGAAAAACATGGTAAGTATTCTATTATGACAGTGATGAATCGTGTTGATCGGTTCCGTCAATAATGTTTTGTATTTTGCTGTCATTGTAAGTAGGGGTGTGATTCGGGTTGACCCGGTCGGGTTCGGGTCAACTCGGGTCGGGTCAAGTCAGGTCAAGGGTAAAAAATATATAACCCGAACCCGAGCCTAATTAGAACTCGGGTCACTCGGGTTCGGGTCAATTCGGGTCGGGTCAACTCGGGTCGGGTTAACTCGGGTTCGGGTCAACCCGAGTTTGAGGAAAAAGTGTAAAAAGTGGCCTAATTTTGTACTAAAACAATGTAAAAAGTTTAATTTTAGTCGGGTCAAGTTGGGTTGGTCGGGTTCGGGTCAACTCGGGTCGGGTCAAGTCGGGTAAGGGTAAAAATATATAACCCGAACCCGAGCCTAATTAAAACTCGGGTCAATTCGGGTCAACCCGAATTGACCCGAATACGCTTTTAGACCCGAGTGACCCGACCCGAATATGATTATTCAGGTTCGAGTTCGGGTCGGGTTTGGGTCAAATCAACTTTTTTGACACCCCTAATTGTAAGCATAAACTAGCTCTCTTTTCTTTTAACAAATCTAGAAGACAGATGTGTACATATCATTGCCCAAACTTTTTATAAATCTATCTATTGTTGTTTATGTGTTTATATAAAAATGCTAAATAGTTTTTCTTTTCTTTTTGTTAGTCCTTTATATAGATACACGTAACTTGCTTTCGTGTTAATGCTTGAATTTAACAAATAACTACTATGTGAAGTTAAAATCAAGGGTTTACTAAATTTATATCTTTTGAATAGTTTGTCTCTTTTAACCGCAAATTATCTTCCTCCTTAACGTCTCTGGTCGTCTGGCTGGCCATCACGGCGTGATATTATGACACCGTCAACCGTACCGTGGGTTACGTCGCGGGTTTTGAGCTGGAGATAGTCAGCCGACGTTATCATCGACGACTCGAGCTCATGGCGCGACCAACCACACCGTAGCTCGCGCCATGGGCTGCGTTATCTTTTTTTTATTATTTTTTTTATAATTTGAGCTTTTGACAGTGGGTAAAAAAACGGAGGAAGAAGGATATGAAGGAAGAAGGAGGGTTGGAGAAGAAGGGATAATAGGGTTGGGCATATAGTTTGTACTTTGTGGGTTGGCAATATTTTTGTTGGGTCAAGCCCAAAATTTCTATTTTTTTGTTAAAAAATATATGCATTACTTGTATATAAAGTTCTTACATTTATTTTCAGTGTATTTGTGTTTTTTTTTCCACACTTTTTTTTTTAATTTGTATTTGTATTTTTATTATAAATGAAATGTGTTTTTAGTTTAAAATAAATTGTTAAAAAAAAGTGGTGGGATGACGACGACACGAGAATATTGGTGTTAATCAGGGAGGGGGTTGTGACGTCATGTGGAGTTTTGGTGTCATGGGAAAAAAGATGATGTAGCATCACTTTTGCCCACGACACGAGCATGACGACTCAACCGTACCGTGTGCTCTCACACAGGGCCGGGCGCTTTTCGATGCCTTGGACGAAGCTATCGAAAAATGTCCCCTTCCAAGTTAAAAAAACATAAACGAAAAAATATGTCTTTGAGGTTTGACGTGCAAAAGAAACCGCCTTATCAACTTAACAAAACATAACTTTCTCTGTCTCATATTAAATATTTACTTAAAATTTTTTGAGTTGTTGTTTTTTAACATTGATTTTAAATAAAAAAATTTGTGTTATATAATACGTGATGTAAATTGTATAAACTGATTGTGTTCCAAATGTATTTATTAATTTTAATTTTCATCAAATATTATATAATACACAGAAAATATTTACGATAAACGTTTAAAAAAACTCAAAAAATCAAATATGAACACAGGACATGATGTAATATTTAACGTGTTTTACTTTACATAATAAGTTATCAAATTATGATCCTTTTTATATTTCTATTGGTTAATAATGATTTTACGTATTTAGTAGACAAAATACACAAAATATGATAAAAGTGAGACGATTAACATACCTTAATCAAACTTATACCAACTAATCTTTATCTTAACACTTTTTTTATTGGTTAAAATATAAAAATACACAATCATTTTAGAATAGTTTAGAACACAAATTCGGACTAAAAGTTTGACAAGAATGTAGTAGTAATAAGAACTCGGATTTATAATAAAGTTAAAACTAAAAATAACCAAAAGATGATTGCAAAATTAATTAATAGCTAAACGCAAATTAACTAATGTCCGGTTTCTTGCATAAGGTCTCACATATTACATCTATCCTCATAAATTAATTATATCTTCTTCATTTTCATTTAACGCCTGAATTTTTTTTCCGGCAAAATCTTGATTTTGATCATATGTTATGCTCCTTTTTATTTGCTATTCTTCTTTTAACTTTGGGCATCATTTTATCATTAAGAGGTCACGGTACGGTGGCTTGTCGTTCGGCTAGCTACCACGGGTCGAGACGACGGCGGCGCCAACCGTATCGTGCCTCGCATCGTCAACTTTGGGCTGGCTACAACCAGCCGACGTTGATAGGTGTGTAAACACCCATCCTTTTACCACTTAATCCTGGCTAAAACAAGACCAAAACACGTAATTAATATCATTTGTTTAGAATTATGCGTGGTTTTTGTGTTTATTGTGTTTTCAGAGCTAACCGGATGAATATTAAAGAAAACATGGGATTGCACGGGTTTCATCAAGGAAAAAGACTCAAGATAAAGTCTATTGTCCAAGACGTGCAAAAGATTTGAAGTCACTAGGCCTATTCGAAGATTTATCGAAGAAAAGGACTAAAGACGGAAGATTTTCATAAGTCGAAGAAACTCGAGTCTATTTAACGAAGAAATTAAAAGACGAGTTGGATTTAATCGACAACAAATCCCGAATCAGAATCGAAAACGTCAACTTTTCTGAAAAGACGAGAAGACAAGAAGAAAGGGAGAAAGCCCACTCACCAACCAACCATTAGGACTATAAATAGATCACTCCCTTCACATTGAAAGGAGTTAGTTTTCATTTTTCCTTTTTGCCAGGCTTTGTAGTTCGTCTCATCACAAACTCCATTAGGGAGTTTGGTGATTTTTCATCTTTTTCTTTTCATCTTGTAATCAGTGATCATTAACCTTGTTACTTTTTCATTAATCAATCTATTCCATCCTTCTATTCATCTTGTTCTTCATCATTTTTGTTGCAAGTTCTTAAGCTTTTATTTGATTTTAGTTTGATCTCAAAAAGTTGTTGATTTAGTGTTTTTATTAGTGGGATTTGTTCCTTATGGTATGTTAATGATTTGTGTTTAATTTGGTGAAACCTTTTTGAGTATTTAAGTCGTTTTGGATTAAAAATCGTGTCCCCTGCTTTACTTGCTGCTGTTACTGTTCTTCATCTGCCCAGAAAATTCCGAATAGCCCATTTTGTGTTTCCCTTATTCGGAATCTTTCAATATTCCGAATAGGGGTGTGTTCATTTCTGTTACTCGGAATATTTCAGTATTCCGCATAGCCGTTTCTTTGTTTCCTTATTCGGAACTTTCCATATATTCCGAATAGGACTGTTTCAGTTTTTCTATTCGGAACTTTTCTCACATTCCGAATAGACATTTTTCAGTTGCCTTATTCGGAACTTTTTTCCGAATAGCCGTCATATTCCGAATAGCTTCTTTTTCCGCATAGACAAGATTTTTCCGAATGGTCATATTTTCCGCATAGGGAAGACTTTCCGAATAAGCATCATTTTTCCGAGTAGAGTAATCTTTCCGAATAGGCATGTTCCGAATGAGAGTATTTTCCGCATAGACATTATTTTCCGCATAAGCTTATTTTTCCGCATAGATATTCCGCATAGAGATCTTATTCCGCATGACGTCAATATTCCGAATGAAGCAAATTTTCCGCATAAGCCAACTTTCCGAATAGGAATATTTTTCCAGTTTTGCTTATTACTTGTTTTGCTTATTACTTGTTGCTTGTTTTAAGTTTACTTCATTACCATTTATTCACTTGCCTGTTTAGTAGATTAGAAAACCAAATCCACTTTTTGTCACCAAGAACAAATCATTCTACTTTTAACTGAGATCAATTCGAGAGGATACCGAGAATCTGAACCTAGTAAAACCCTAATATCAAATGGCGCCGCTGCCGGCTCCTCTCGTTAAGATCAAAAGTTTTTTGTAGAACTTGGATTTTGGGATCCGTTCTCCGTGAACGTTACTTTTTCACAAAACTTTTCAAAAACACTAAAAAATACAAAATTTTCAAAAATCCTAAAAATTAAAAAACCATAAAAACCAAAAATATTTTTGTCTTGTTTCTCTTTGTTCGTTCTTTTGCAGGTGTATGCGCACTCGATCCACGTCTTATCAAGAGCCCGAGCCTCTCGATAACTTAGACATGGCTGGTGTCCAAAACAACAATAACATACCACCTCCGAACAACAATAATCACAACAACAACCCGCCTTTCAACAACATGAATAACAACAACAATGAGCCACTTCCGGATAATCGCCCAATGATTGAACTGCTGCAAGCTCATGTTGATGGCAACACGGATCCAATTGTTATACCACCAATTGCCGCCAACAATTTCGAGCTCAAGTCAGGCTTTATCCAGATGGTCTCCGCTCAGCCATTCTTGGGACGAACCATTGATGACCCACATGACCATATCAAGAGATTTCTACAACTCACCAACACGGTCAAATTCAATGGAGTTTCGCAAGAAGTGATAAGGTTACAACTTTTTCCCTTTTCTTTAGAGGGACAAGCCCGGCATTGGCTTGCTAAGGAACCGCCACAGAGTATTCTCTCGTGGACGGATTTGGAAACAAAGTTCATCAATTACTTTTTTCCACCCTCTCGTACTACCGCTTTGCGGAATGAGATTATAAACTTTGAACAAAAGTACGATGAGTCATTCAGTGAATCTTGGGATCGTTTTAAAGATCTTTTAAGAAAATGCCCACAACATGGTTTTACCAAAGTACATCAAATAAATACTTTTTACAATGGTTTAAGCATGAGTGATCAAGATTCACTGAATAGTGCCTCAGGGGGTAATTTATTGGCTAAGACTTCCAATGCTGCTTGGGATATCATTGAGAACAAGTCTCGTGTGCAAACCAAGAGCGTTAGGACCAATGTTGCTAGTGCTAGCACTAATGACAGCGACAAGCGATTAGACAAAATCACCACGCTTCTTGAATCGCTTGTCACACACACCGTCAGCAACAACAACAACAACAACGCCAAAAACGCACAAGTGAACGCTGTCAGCCAACCTTGTGAGATATGCGGTGGTCCCCATTCTTATACAACTTGTACCGCCACCCAAGATTACCCTGCTGAGAATGTGAATGCGGCATATGGCACCTACCAACAACCCGCTTATCAAGCAAAACCCCAAGGTGACCGTAACTTGCTTAGCTATCGCAGCAACAACTATCTTTCACCACCTGGCTTTCCTCCTTCCAACCCAAACCAACAACAACACCTTAATCGCCCTCCTCAACAACAACAACAACCTCGACAACCATACATCCCACCTCACAAGCAGCAACAACCACCTCAAAGAAACAATCAAGTCTACCAACAACCTGCTTACCAACCACCTGCATACAATGCTCCTCCCAACCAACCCACCGCTCTTCACCAAGAAGTGGAAACTTATATGAGGACTAACGATGCGATAGTGGGAAATCTTCAGAGAGAAGTGCTCAACCTGAAAGCCGATTTGGTAAAGCAAGGAAATGATTTGAGAGCCGATATGCGAAACACGCTGGATAGTCAGACGAATGACTTGAGGAACATGATGGCTAGTTTCTTCCAAAGTAGTCAACCCTCTTCTTCGGGTACTCTTCCGAGTAACACCGTTGCAAACCCAAGAGGGGAGATGAAAGCAATCACCACTCGCAGTGGTAAAGGTACAAAGGAACCCGAGCTTCCTATACCCCCACCGGTGGTTGTGACTAAGGAAAACGAGTCGCTTGCTCCTATTCCTCCTCCTTCTCCTTCCCCAATTTCTCCACCTCTTCTTTCTACCCCTCCTCCACCCGTGGTTGTGAGTGACCCTATTCCTCTAAAGCCTTCATCTTCTTCCAATATACCTTATCCTTCAAGGTTGAGGAAAGAGAAGCAAAAGAGCAAGGATGATATTCAGGTTTCTAACTTTCTTAAAATGTTTAAACAACTGAATTTCAATATCTCCTTCGCTGAGGCTCTCGCTCACATGCCCAAGTATGCTAAAATGTTTAAAGACCTTCTGAGCGACAAGGAAAAGCTCCTCGACATTGCCAACACCCAACTTAATGAGAACTGCTCTGCAGTGCTCTTAAGGAAATTACCAACCAAGCTTGGTGATCCGGGTCGTTTTCTTATCCCTTGCAATTTCCCGGGAGTAGAGAATTGCATGGCCCTAGCCGATTTAGGTGCCAGTATAAATCTCATGCCTCTAAGTGTTTGGAAGCAATTATCTCTCCCAGAGCTAGTCCCCACTAAAATGACTTTGGAATTGGCCAACCGTACGGTTGCTTATCCAGTGGGGATAGCCGAAGATGTTATTGTAGGAGTCGACAAATTCACCTTCCCTGCTGATTTTGTTGTCGTCGACTACGAGATGGACCCTCGTGTACCACTGATTGTTGGTCGTCCATTCTTGAGGACCGGTCGCACTCTTATTGATGTTGAAGCCGGAGAGCTTATCATGAGAGTGGGTGACGACAAAGTAGTCTTCAACATGGGAAAGTTGTCTAAACAGCCTTATTCATATGAGAGCGTTAATTGTATTGACGTTCTTGATGAGGCTTGTGAAGAACACTTTAATGATGCTTGCAAAAGTATTCCTACCTCTCTTCCCAATGTTGAGACCGTGTCCTCCATTGATTCTTCGTTGTCTCTATTTGGAGATAGTGATTCATTCTGGAACAGTCTTGAAGCTACCATGGGAGATGCGAATTTAGCTACTAATGATTCTCCCACCGAGGGGGATGAAGACATGAGTTTCTTTGACAATCTTCTCACTGAAGACAATCCTTCGCTTCCATCTCCCACGGTTATTGCTATCGATGCCACGACTTTGAAAACGCCTCCCGTCGAAAATCCTCCGGATTTGGAACTTAAGGAGTTGCCGCCACATCTCGAGTATGTGTTCCTGGACGACAACAAGAAATCGCCCGTCATTATTGCGAAGGATTTGAAAGATGAAGAGAAGACTCGCCTCGTTGCTGTGTTGAAAGATCACAAGAAGGCTATCGCTTGGAAGATTTCCGATATTCGTGGAATTGATCCTCACTTCTGCACGCACAAAATTCTCATGGAGGACGACTTCAAGCCCACTATTCAAAGCCAACGAAGGGTGAATCCAAAAATCCATGAAGTCATCAAAACAGAGGTTATTAAACTTCTTGATGCGGGTATGATTTACCCTATTTCGGATTCCCCGTGGGTTAGTCCAATCCATTGTGTGCCCAAGAAGGGCGGAATAACCGTTGTTCCCAATGAACACAACGAGTTGATTCCCACTCGTCTCGTTACTGGGTGGAGAGTTTGCATAGACTACCGCAAACTCAATGATGCCACGAGAAAGGATCATTTCCCTCTACCTTTTATGGACCAAATGCTTGAACGATTAGCCGGTAATGAATATTACTGCTTTCTTGATGGTTTCTCGGGTTATTTCCAAATACCCATCGATCCCCAAGATCAAGAGAAGACTACATTCACTTGTCCCTACGGCACTTTCGCTTACAAAAGAATGCCTTTTGGTTTATGTAATGCGCCCGGGACTTTCCAAAGGTGTATGTTAGCTATCTTCCATGACATGGTTGAACAAACCATGGAAGTCTTCATGGATGATTTCTCGGTCTTCGGGGATTCCTTCTCTGCTTGCCTTGCCAATTTAGAACGTATGCTAAAGCGGTGCGAAGACACTCGCCTTGTTCTAAATTGGGAAAAATGCCATTTCATGGTAAAAGAAGGCGTCGTGCTTGGACATAAGATTTCGAAAGCCGGTCTTGAAGTAGACCGTGCTAAAGTTGATGTTATAGCAAAGTTGCCTCCACCTTCCACTGTGAAGGGTGTGAGAAGTTTCTTGGGTCATGCGGGCTTCTACCGCCGATTTATCAAAGACTTTTCTCAAATCGCTCGCCCGATGACCCACCTCTTGGAAAAAGATACTCCTTTTATCTTTTCCAAAGAGTGCCTTGAAGCCTTCAACTCGCTTAAGGATAAGCTAACTAAGGCACCCGTCTTAGTTACCCCTAATTGGGAGCTGCCTTTTGAGTTGATGTGCGATGCTAGTGATTTTGCTATTGGAGCGGTTCTTGGACAAAGAGTGAATAAACACTTCCAACCGATCTATTACGCTAGCAAGACAATGACTGGGGCACAATTGCATTATACGACAACCGAAAAAGAGCTTCTAGCTGTTGTCTATGCTTTTGAAAAATTCCGCCCCTATCTTGTCCTCTCCACCACCATCGTGTATACCGATCATTCCGCGCTGAAGTACTTGTTGACAAAGCAAGATTCCAAACCAAGACTTCTTCGCTGGGTTTTGCTGCTCCAGGAATTTAAAATCGACATCCGCGATAAAAAAGGAGCAGAAAACTTAGCCGCAGACCATCTTAGTAGACTTGAGGATCCATACCAAGGGGATCATCCGACCAAAGAAATCAATGATTCTTTTCCCTTGGAGACCTTAATGTCTATAAACTCGAAGCCGAATGAAACCCCGTGGTTTGCGGACTTTGCAAACTATTTGGCGGGTGGAATTCTCAAGGAAGGGTTGACGTCCCAGCAAAAGAAGAAGTTCTTTACCGACATCAAGACTTACTTTTGGGACGACCCTTACCTATTCAAACAATGTGCTGATCTGATAATTCGCCGATGTGTTGATGGACCGGCAGCGTCGGACATCCTTGATGCTTGCCACAAAGGACCCACTGGTGGTCACTTTGGTCCCAACTACACCGCCAAGAAAGTGTTTGATTCGGGATTTTATTGGCCCTCCATATATCGTGATGCTCACAATATGGTTAAGCGATGTGATGTTTGCCAAAAGCAAGGCAAAATCACACATAAAGACGAGATGCCTCAGAATTTCATTCAAGAGTGTGAAATTTTTGATGTTTGGGGTATCGACTTTATGGGGCCATTCCCTTCATCTAAAGGAAACAAATACATCCTTGTAGCCGTTGACTACGTTTCCAAGTGGGTTGAAGCCAAAGCTTTGCCTACTAATGACGCAAGGGTGGTTTGTAACTTTTTGAAAGCTCTATTCGCTCGCTTCGGTGTGCCTCGTGCCATTATTAGTGATCGTGGGACTCATTTCTGCAATGACCAATTTGCTCGAGTCATGGCTAAGTACGGTGTAAACCATCGTCTTTCCACAGCCTACCACCCACAAACTAATGGCCAGGCCGAAATATCCAACCGAGGACTGAAGCGAATTTTGGAAAGAACCGTGGGAGAGCATCGTACCGCATGGGCTGATAAACTCGATGATGCTTTGTGGGCTTTCCGTACTGCTTACAAGACCCCGATCGGCTGTACGCCTTATCGTCTTGTGTACGGGAAAGCGTGCCACCTCCCCATTGAGTTGGAGCACAAGGCTTATTGGGCCTTGAAGTGGGCTAATTTTGATATAAACAAAGCCGGTGACCTACGCAAGATCCAACTCAATGAGCTGAATGAACTCCGGAATGAGGCTTATGAAAATTCTTTGATCTATAAGGAACGAACTAAGCTCATTCACGACTCCAAGATCAAAAACCGAGAGTTCCATGTTGGAGACAAAGTCTTACTTTTTAACTCTCGGTTAAAAATCTTTTCGGGCAAGCTCAAATCTCGTTGGTCCGGCCCATTCACCATCGCCCAAATTTTTCCATATGGTACTCTCGAGCTCGCTCAACTTTATGGACCAAATTTTAAGGTGAATGGCCAACGAGTGAAGTTGTACTTTGGTGAGGACACCTCTCAGGAGGTGATTCCATCCCTCACCACGTTCCCCATAAACTAATTTTGGGTCGAGTCAGGCTCGTGACTCGGTTATCAAAAACAAGCGCTCCTCGGGAGGCAGCCCGAGTATCTATCCCTTTAACCCCCTAAGTGTAGGGGAGGACCTATTTTGGTCGTTTGTGTTTGTGTGGTGATGTGCTTACAGGGATTACTGCAATCTTGGAAATCTTTGAAGAACCGTGCTCCTGTGTTATCCGAAATCCGGTTCTATCTCTCAACTATCGTGATTCAATTTTCTTCATTCTCACATTTGAAATTGATCACTTTAGTCGTCTCTTCCTTAACTTGAGTTAACCAACGTGCACAATGTCATAAGTGTAGGGGAGACTTTTCCCACATGCTTAAACATTGATGACAATGTTTATCTTAAGTGTAGGGGAGACTTCTATCGAAGTTTTAAGTGGACTTTTCCATGAAAATGCCTTCGTTTAACCAGAAAATCCTATTTTTCAACATTTTTCAAATTTTTTTTATTAACTTTGGCCATTTAGTCGTAATTTTTAAATTTTTATCATTGCTTTCATATGTATATATCCCGCAATTAAGTCAAAAATTTTAATAAAGTGGTGTAGCTAGTTTAGAAGTCTTTGACATATTAGGCCCGTTGCGTTTATTTTGACTCAACCCGAATAGACTTATCAAGTTTATTCTAGCTAGTATCCTTAACCATGTAGACCTTAATTGGTTTATTAGGCTAAGTATCCACGAGTCTCATTACTTGAGATTTTAAATTGTGGAGGACGAGAAATGATAGAGTCAATTATAAGTCGGTAATCTTGCGCAAGCTCACTTGGTGTAATTATTTGCCTATTCTCCCATCACTTGCTAATAATTTATCTGCAATAAGTAAGGTCTTACGATTTGAAAAGTTACTTAGCTTCTAGCCCAAGATCGTTTAAAAGTTGCTCGGTAATGATAAGAGTTCATAGCCAAGGCATAACTTATGAAGCGGGGCGCGAAGATTGGCGAGTCCGAAAAGGCCCTAACAAGGCATGAGGATTCAATTTTATTGCTGAAGATCCAAAGTGATGTGAAAAGCATTATTCCTAAAGTCAATATGAAGGATCAAGACTCACGACGAAAAGCAATCAACTCCCATAAAGATCATGGAGAAGTCTATCCGAAAAGACCCTAACAAGGTATGAGGATAAATAGATCCAAGTCCGAAAAGGAGGCGGATCGTTGTATCTCAAAATCCCAATTAGAGATTGAAGAAATAATCATGAAGTCGTGGTCAACAAAGTTGGAGTACCCCTCAAAAGTCTCCAAGTGAAGAAACTCTATTATGATGAGAAGACCATTATCTCAAGAACGTCTCTCGAAGATATGAAGTATGAAGTACATGCCAAATATCGGCCCGAGAAAGGTCTCAAATCGTGAACCAAGTTATGCCAAGATATGAACTTTTTGATATCCCGAGAAGCAGTTTTAAGAGATTTTGTCCTTTAGCTAACTATTGATCAAATCGTCCTACTTTGCTTTCAGCCTTAATAAACTATCGAAATAAGTCCAAAAATGCATCTTCATGATCATTCTAAGACAAAAATAAAATATAAGAGATACACCTAGGAATAAGGGAGTTTAAGCATTTAATTAAGCCATGTGTGTAAGTGTTTGATTTACTAACTTATAATAACAATGATCTCGTTTTTAAGCTTAGTTTGGGGAACGTGAAACTTGAGGGTGATAAATCTTCGCAACACCAAAGCCCTAATGTAAGTCCTTGATTTCTTTACAAGTTATTTCCATTCTTCTGCTTACTTTAAAGTTTTAAGTTCTCTTAGTATTTTAATTGTTGTTTAGTAGAATTTAAATAAGGCCAAGGTTGATTAATTATGAGGAAAATGTAAAATTGCTTTATCACTAAGCATTGCATGAGGGCATGGCAATGGTTAAGTGTAGGGGATTTGATAGGTGTGTAAACACCCATCCTTTTACCACTTAATTCTGGCTAAAACAAGACCAAAACACGTAATTAATATCATTTGTTTAGAATTATGCGTGGTTTTTGTGTTTATTGTGTTTTCAGAGCTAACCGGATGAATATTAAAGAAAACATGGGATTGCACGGGTTTCATCAAGGAAAAAGACTCAAGATAAAGTCTATTGTCCAAGACGTGCAAAAGATTTGAAGTCACTAGGCCTATTCGAAGATTTATCGAAGAAAAGGACTAAAGACGGAAGATTTTCATAAGTCGAAGAAACTCGAGTCTATTTAACGAAGAAATTAAAAGACGAGTTGGATTTAATCGACAACAAATCCCGAATCAGAATCGAAAACGTCAACTTTTCTGAAAAGACGAGAAGACAAGAAGAAAGGGAGAAAGCCCACTCACCAACCAACCATTAGGACTATAAATAGATCACTCCCTTCACATTGAAAGGAGTTAGTTTTCATTTTTCCTTTTTGCCAGGCTTTGTAGTTCGTCTCATCACAAACTCCATTAGGGAGTTTGGTGATTTTTCATCTTTTTCTTTTCATCTTGTAATCAGTGATCATTAACCTTGTTACTTTTTCATTAATCAATCTATTCCATCCTTCTATTCATCTTGTTCTTCATCATTTTTGTTGCAAGTTCTTAAGCTTTTATTTGATTTTAGTTTGATCTCAAAAAGTTGTTGATTTAGTGTTTTTATTAGTGGAATTTGTTCCTTATGGTATGTTAATGATTTGTGTTTAATTTGGTGAAACCTTTTTGAGTATTTAAGTCGTTTTGGATTAAAAATCGTGTCCCCTGCTTTACTTGCTGCTGTTACTGTTCTTCATCTGCCCAGAAAATTCCGAATAGCCCATTTTGTGTTTCCCTTATTCGGAATCTTTCAATATTCCGAATAGGGGTGTGTTCATTTCTGTTACTCGGAATATTTCAGTATTCCGCATAGCCGTTTCTTTGTTTCCTTATTCGGAACTTTCCATATATTCCGAATAGGACTGTTTCAGTTTTTCTATTCGGAACTTTTCTCACATTCCGAATAGACATTTTTCAGTTGCCTTATTCGGAACTTTTTTCCGAATAGCCGTCATATTCCGAATAGCTTCTTTTTCCGCATAGACAAGATTTTTCCGAATGGTCATATTTTCCGCATAGGGAAGACTTTCCGAATAAGCATCATTTTTCCGAGTAGAGTAATCTTTCCGAATAGGCATGTTCCGAATGAGAGTATTTTCCGCATAGACATTATTTTCCGCATAAGCTTATTTTTCCGCATAGATATTCCGCATAGAGATCTTATTCCGCATGACGTCAATATTCCGAATGAAGCAAATTTTCCGCATAAGCCAACTTTCCGAATAGGAATATTTTTCCAGTTTTGCTTATTACTTGTTTTGCTTATTACTTGTTGCTTGTTTTAAGTTTACTTCATTACCATTTATTCACTTGCCTGTTTAGTAGATTAGAAAACCAAATCCACTTTTTGTCACCAAGAACAAATCATTCTACTTTTAACTGAGATCAATTCGAGAGGATACCGAGAATCTGAACCTAGTAAAACCCTAATATCAGACGTCGTGGGTGACGGCGCGACACCATGGCGCGACTAATCATACCGTTGCTCGCGACATGGGGTGGCGCTATAGTTTTTTTTTTTAATTTAAAAACTTGACCGTTGGGGGTAACGGATATTTTTTTTGCCCGTTTTTGACCGTTGGAGTTGAAAAAAAACCACATTTTTCATCTTTTTTACCTATAAATCCCCACTAATTTTACCCAAACATCACACCTTCTTCTATACTTCTCTACATCTAATTTCTATATTTTTTATATCCACCATGAGTCAAAATTCAAATCCAATGTTGGGAATAAAATATAGCCAGTCCACTTGAGCGCTGACAAGAGGAAAACAAGCGTTGATAGGAAGAAAACAAATGCTGACAGATCAAGCGTTGACAAGAAGAAGTCAAGCGTTGATAGGTTGAAGACAAGCACTGATGGAAAGATTTAGTCTACACGTATATTGTTTCTAGTTTGTTTCTAGTTTGTTTCTAGTAAAGATAAGTTCAACATTGTATTTTCTATAATTATCTTTACCTAGAATAGTTGATACGTAGACTCTTGTACAAGGCTTCTTATGTCTATAAAAGAAGACCTTTAGGTTATTGTTCAATATAAGTTTTCATACGTTAAACACTTTCATTGTAAGCAAGTTTGCTATTATCAATCAAGTGAAAGTTTGTTTACATCTTTGTGTGTTCTTGTTTAAGTGTTAATTCCGCATAACACTTAGATTACTTTATACATAAATAAAGTTTCTCTACGTGTATAACTTGATCTAATCTCGTATACACAAAGCTAAATCGATCTAAGTTTGGGATCAACAAGTGGTATCAGAGCTTGTTGAGAAACTTTTGATCTTAAAGAACACAAGAACCCTAAAATCACCAAAACCCTAATTTTCACAAAACCCAAAAAACATCATGTCAAATCCAGAAGTAACCTCCTCCTCATCCTTACCAAACATCAAGATTCCCATGCTTGATGCAAACAACTTTGAGCTATGGAAGTTCAACTTTGAGCAATATCTAGGAATCTATGACTACACTCTCTGGGAGATTATTGAATATGGAAACACATTCAATAAAGCTGAAAAGATTGTTAATGCCATTGCAGCAAGAATTGTTGTTGCTGGATGTCCAGAAGCAGATAAGAAAGAAAAACCTGATGATGGAAGAGCTGTGTCTGGTGAAGACATAGCAAAGAAAAGGGTTGATATGAAAACCCTAAACATTCTGAAATCTCTTTGGGACAAGAGAATCAGCACAAATACAGAGGTTATGAGTCTGCAAAAGACCTTTGGGCAGCTCTTGAAGTTGCATATGGTGGTAATGATGATACTAAGGAAGAAAAGAAGAAGCAACTCATGCATGAGTATGCTGTTTTTAAGGCTCAACCTAATGAGAAGCTTAGCAGTGTGAGAAGCAGACTGCTTGACATTACAAGCAAGCTGTCCTTCATGGGGACACAAGTTGGTGACGTTGACATTATTGCCACCTTTCTTAAAAGCCTTTGTGATGCGTGGAAGATTAAGGCAAGATCTATTCTTGCCAATAACACTCACAAAAGTTCTACTTTTGATGATATCTACAACAAACTGAGGCTGTTGGAGAATGAAACTCTTTTGGATCATGGAAGTAAGTCTACCAATAGTAATATGGCCTTCTTCTCACAAAGTGAAGGTCAATTTGATCATAAGGACTCATACATGCACCCAGTTACTGGATCATCATGTGTCAACGCTGGATCATGTCCTGTCAACGCCTCACATTCAGACGCTGACACATACAAAATTGACTCACCAAGAGTTAAGCCTGCTTGTTTGGATCTGGATACTGTGTGTGCTTACATTGCTTCTTTGCCCAATGGTTCAGTGATTACATATGAGGACCTTGAGCAAATAAGTGATAAGCACTTGGAAGAGATGGATATTAAGTGGAACATGGCTCTTGCTAGTATAAGAGCAAACAGGTGGAATAAAAGGTTTAAGAAGAAGATGACCTTTAATGCAAAGGACACTGCTAGATTTTATAAATCCAAGGTTGAGTGCTACAATTGTCATCGTATGGGCACTTCATGAGAGAATGCAGATCTCCAAGAAGATCTGATGCTGGCAAACCCTCAAGCCAAGTTGTTAAGGCTCAGGATCCTAAGGCCATGGTGGCAGTGCAAGAAATTGATGGTATTGGATGGGATTGGAGCTATTTGGCTAAGGATGGGGAAGAGGATAGAGCTTTGGTTGCTGAAATAGAAGAAGAAGAGCATGTTCAATATGCTCTCATGGCACACTCCTCCTCTTCATCAGATAATGAGGTATACGATGATGCTTTTTGTAGTAAGGGTTGTCGTTTAAATACTGAAAAACTTAACAAAGAGATTTTAAGATTGTTAAGTGATGTGAGTACTGAGAGATGCAAGTTGTCTAACTATCAAATTGCTCTCACTCAAACTGAAAAGACAGTTGAGGAGTACAAGAAAATGGAATTTGATCTAAAAGATAAAATTAGTATCTTAAAACATGATTTAAATGCTAGTAATGATATTAGAAACATCATGGAAAGGGTCAATGCTGATATACAAGTTAAGTTAGATGAGGCTATTAAGAATAAGGATAATGTTGACCTTAAAATTCAGAGATTTGATAAGGCCTCACAAACCCTGGGAGAATGTGTTAATAAACAAAGGAATCCTAAGGACATGACTGGGATTGGGATGAAAGACTATACTGTTGTTCCACCACCAGCTGGGGATTTCTATGGTGTCCAAAGAAAGGACCTATCTTGGACTAGTTTACCAGAACTCCAAGAGGAGGAATTTATTCCTCCACCAAGAGTCATTACCCCAGTTGAAGAGTATAGACAAAAGTTGACTAACTTGAATGAATGGAAGAAAGCCAACCCTACCTTGTTTGTTAAGGGTGGCTTGTTATGTGAAAGTCCAAATGAGTCGACCCCTATTAAGGTAACAAACCCAATCACTGGCAAGACTGTTGACCTTGGCTCAAACACTGTTAGAAAACCTAGCATTAAGTATGCAGAAATGTATAGAAATACTAGGTCACCTAAAAGCCAAGTTAGTAATGATGGAACAGGTTTCTTCTCTTCTAGACCTAGAGTTGTGTCTAGGAAAGCCTGTTACACTTGTGGTAGCTTTTCACATTTAGCATATAAGTGTGTCAACGCTTCCAAGGTCAACGCTGTTAAAAAGTCAAACGTTGTCAGACCCAAAACCTTTGTGGAGCAAAGTCCACAAGTTGTTAGACCAGCCCCATTCTTCAATAGAGGGTCTAACACTCATAGACAAAGACCATTTCAGAAGACCAATACTTGGTCTAATAGGCAATGGGTTTCTATAGCAAACCCTAGGTTCAACGCTGACAAGGGTAATTTCAGCGTTGACAAGACCAAGTCCAACGCTGACAGAAATGTTTCCAGACCTAAATATTTGCAACCACAGGGTAAGGGGTCTAAAGCTTCTTCTAGCTTGACATGGAGACCTAAGCAAGATCAAAACCCTAATTCTAATGGGATTTCTATGACCTGCAACAGATTTAATTATATTTCAAAGGTCATTACAAAACCAATTGGGGTTAACTGGGTATTTCATCCAAAAAGGGATGAACAAGGGGTTGTTATGAGAACTAAGTCTGTTCTTGTTGAACAACCAGATGAATCTAAGTCTGCTAAGGCTTGGGTTCCCAAAGAAAACTAATTTGTTTTCTTTATGTGCAGGGCATTCAAAAACAGGTCAATGATTATGGATATTAGGACAATGGATGCTCCAGGCACATGAAAGGGAAGGAAGATTATTTAACTAACTTCACTCCCATTAAGGATGGTGATAAGGTTTACTTTGGAGGCGGATATGGAACTATCACAGGCAAAGGAACTCTTCTCACCAAGAACTTGCGTTTTGAAACGTGTTTCGGGTAAAGTAACTTGATTACAATCTTTTTAGTGTATCACAAGTTTGTGATAACAAAAATAAAATTCTGTTTACTGATACTGAATGCTTGGTGTTAAGCAAGGATTATAAATATGTCATGTTTTTATGCTAAAGCTTCAGTTGATGAGAGTAATCTATGGCACATGAGACTAGGGCACATAAACTTTAAGAATATAAACAGGCTTGTGAGACTTGGTTTGGTTGATGGTTTGCCTGAAAAGGCTTTCCACAATGACCACTCTTGTGTTGCATGCCTTAAAGGCAAGCAACACAAGGTCTCATTCAAGTCTAAACAGGTGCACTCTAGTTCTAGACCACTTCACTTGCTGCATATGGACCTGTTTGGTCCAACTAATATAGAGAGTTTGAAAGGTAAATCATACTGCTTTGTCATCACAGATGACTTTTCTAGGTTTACTTGGACTTTCTTTTTAGCTATGAAAAGTGACACTGCTGATACTTTAATTGACTTTATTACTCAGATAGAGAAGAAAACTGGTAATGAAGTTAAAATGCTTCGAAGTGACAATGGTGGTGAGTTTAGAAATAAAATATTGGATGATTTTTGTGCCAAGAAAGGGATTACTAGGCAGTTTAGTGTTGCCAGAACCCCACAGCAAAATGGGGTTACTGAGAGAAAGAATAGAACCCTAATTGAAGCAGCCAGGACTATGTTGGCTGATGCTCACTTTCCCATAGCTTTTTGGGCTGAGGCTGTGAATACAGCTTGTTATGTTCAGAATAGAGCATTGGTCAACAAGATACAGAACAAAACACCTTATGAGTTACTTTGGGGAAGGAAACCTAATATTGGTTTTCTTAAACCTTTTGGTTGTCATGTAGTTGTACTTGATACTAGTGATGCCTTAGGTAAATTTAGTGCAAAAGGTGATGAAGGCTATTTCATGGGTTATTCAGTACAGAGCAAGGGATATAGGGTTTACCTTAAGAAGGAAAAACGTATACTTGAGAGAGTACATGTTAGGTTTTTAGAGAGTAAACCTAGTGATCCTGAAAGTGGTCCAAATTGGTTGTTTGACTTGGAACCTCTATCTAGGACTTTAAATTATATGCCTGTTACTAATCCAGACATTGTGAAGGTAACTTCAAATGTTGTGGAAGAACAAGTTTGTTATTATCAATCAAGTGAAAGTTTGTTTACATATTTGTGTGTTCTTGTTTAAGTGTTAATTCCGCATAACACTTAGATTACTTTATACATAAACAAAGTTTCTCTACGTGTATAACTTGATCTAATCTCGTGTACACAAAGCTAAATCGATCTAAGTTTGGGATCAACAAGTGGTATCAGAGCTATGTATATGTCATGTAGACGTTGACACCATTCCTTTAACGCTGACACATTAAATGTTGGCGTTGACACACCTAATCCAGACGTTGACACCATTCCTTCACAGACCCAAACACCCCTTAATCAACCAACATCCACCCAATCCACATCCTCTTCTACCCCACCACAATATAGGTTCCAAAAACGCCAAAGGACTACTGGAGTGTTCTCCTCTAGTGGTCCTAGCCATGTAGCAGAGAGAATCACCACCACAAGTGTGGTTGGTGCTATGGATGAAGCTGGGACTATTGGTTCTGTCTTAGATGTACGCCAAGACAGTCCTAACATCTTTAAGACCTCATCCATGCCCCATGAATCTAACTTGGGAGGTCAAATACCCATTTTAGAGGAGGGCAGATTGGAACCAATGACATTAGTGGAATTGACGGCTGTCTGCATTACCTTGCAAAAGCAAAATGCAGACTTGGTACAAATTGTCAGTACACAAGGCCTTGAACTCAAGCAATTGAGGGAAAGGATTTTTATTTTGGAGAATGCTAGCACAAGGCGTGGGATGGAGGAATCTTCCAAAGGGGAGGATGAGCAGATTAATGTGAGTGATAAGGTCTCACATGATGGTGAATCTTTGGGTGTTGCTGAAGCCCTAACTAGTTTGAAGAAGCAACCAGGTTTTGTTAGATCTCTGGTAACTCCTACAAATTTAGACTTGTCTTTTACAGCTATATTGGAGCAAATTACAAGAGGCGCCGAGACAGGTAATTTGGGCGTTGACAAGCAAAGTTTGAACGCTGACATGGGTAAATTGGACGCTGACACAGGCAAATTGTGCGTTGACAGACCTGCATATGAGGTTGATGTATTACAGTCATCATCCATCATTAAAGATGTATCTTCACAGGTATTACCATCATCCTTACCCATCATGGATCCATTAGATAAGGGTAAAGGAAAAATGGTAGAAGTAGAAGTTCCAAAGGATGCAACACAGGTTGAGTTTGATAGAAGGTTGGCTGCACAAACTGTGGAACAAGAAAGAAAGAAGGTTGGTGAATCACCATTTGTTGTCACTTCAGAGGAACAAGAAGGAAGTGATGAAGCTAGTTCAGACTCAAGTGTGATGATAATAGAACAACCAGAAAGACTTGAGTATGGTGATGATTTGGCAAAAGAGAAGTTGAATGAGTTGAAATTGCAAGTAGATTTTGATATGCCAGAAGTTGTTCAGATGTATCATGCTTGGGAAGATATGTGTATGGAGAATCCAGATTTGACTATTTCAGACCACATATGGGGTTTGGAGATTCTTCTAAGAGTACAAAAAGACTGCAAGGTAATTCTGAAACACAAAGCTAGCAATATTCTCTCAATGCTGAAAAGGGATAGAAGGGAGTTGTACTACATGCTACTCAGATGTCATGGAATAGGATGGACCTACAAGAAATTGTTGGGTTTGTCTTTTGAAGAATTGGAGTACAAGGCTTATCCTATTTGGGCAAGAGTGCAGGAAGAAAACACTCTAAGACTTCTTTCTGATGAAAGGAAAGAAGAACTCGCAGAAGAGATGGAACTTAAGAAGGCAATGATTGTTCCAAGACCTTTGAAGAAGGGAGTCCCTCTTGAGTTTCCTAAAGATATGGATAGATTGGTGCCTAGTGAAGCTGTTATAAGAAGGAGCATCAAGCTCTCACCATTGGAAGATTCATATATGGTACAAGTGTTATCTCTTGATTCCAGAAACCCTATTATAAGCTATGAAGAAGATGAATGTGGGTTTTGGAAGATTGGCAGGTATGGGAAAGAGGTGCACACATTTACCACTCTTATATCTTTGTTTGCAAGTTTTGATAGAGAAGACTTGGTAGACCTTTGGAGGTTGTTGGAGGCCAAGTATGAGACTGAAGCTCCTACTTCAGTCAATGCAATAAAACTTTGGTCAACATTCAAGAGAATGTGTGGACCAAGAGATGAAGATCATGCTGTTTGGAAGGATCTTGAAGATGACCTCAGTGGTATTCAATGGCGTTTGTATTCAGCTGCTGGTGTTTATTATTTGAGTTCTACAAAGTTTTCTGAGTATCTTCTTGTAGATGGTCAGTATTCCATGTCCAAAGAAGTTTTGGAGAAGATGAAGACAACACAGCTGGAGATTGACTATTCAAGTGACGTGGCCAAAGATTTGATCAGACATATTTATTACCAATATGATAAAAGTTGTAAGATTCCTCCTAGTTCTTAATGTTTATTCAGAAACTTGATTACTAGAGTAGATATCAAGTTTAGGGGAGGATTGTTGGGAATAAAATATAGCCAGTCCACTTGAGCGCTGACAAGAGGAAAACAAGCGTTTATAGGAAGAAAACAAACGCTGACAGATCAAGCGTTGACAAGAAGAAGTCACGCGTTGATAGGTTGAAGACAAGCACTGATGGAAAGATTTAGTCTACATGTATATTGTTTCTAGTTTGTTTCTAGGAATGATAAGTTTAACATTGTATTTTCTATAATTATCTTTACCTAGAATAGTTGATACGTAGACTCTTGTACAAGGCTTCTTATGTCTATAAAAGAATACCTTTAGGTTATTGTTCAATATAAGTTTTCATACGTTAAACACTTTCATTGTAAGCAAGTTTGTTATTATCAATCAAGTGAAAGTTTGTTTACATCTTTGTGTGTTCTTGTTTAAGTGTTAATTCCGCATAACACTTAGATTACTTTATACATAAACAAAGTTTCTCTACGTGTATAACTTGATCTAATCTCGTATACATAAAGCTAAATCGATCTAAGTTTGGGATCAACATCCAAACCAATACCCGAATCAATGTTTAAACAATTACTTTTTGATCCTCAAAATCAAATTCCTACTACTCAACTACCGAATTCATCTTCTTCGTCTAACCTGAATACTCCCTCATCCGCAACATCTAGCTCTTCAAGAACATTCACCAACTATAATCAACTCCCAAATCCGTTCGCTACCTTCCCACAACAACAAAATCCGTTTGTTAATTGTACACCCGAGCAATTTAATATATGGTTCCAACAATCCCAACAATCACAAATCTTCCAACAATCACAACAACAAAATTTCTAAAACTTTCCTCAACAAGAATCACAAGAACCTCAAGAACCCGAAGAAAATAATAATCCCGAAGAACAAGTCGCGGCTCCATCGAAGAAAGGTTCGAGAAAGAAAAGTGTGGCTAAAAAAACCCGAAGAACAAAGCCGCGGCTTAATACTTGGTTTTGCAACCAAAGTGTCAAAGTTCAAGTTCGTTATAGTTCCGAATCTTTTCGAATTGAAAACCGGTCTTAAGTGTGACTCAATCGTCTTTTGGTGAATCAAGAGAATGGTTTGGTTTGTTTATCTAATTTTAAACTATTAGCAAGTAATTAAAGTGTCGTTGAGTAAATTAAAGCTTTGACAAAATTAAACTTAAAGTTAATTTATGAAAATTCTTAAAACTTAAAGCTTTAAAAAACTTAAAAACTTAATCAATTGTAAGAAAACAATTCATGTTCATCGGAATACACCAAACAGCAACCATCGGAATATAACTAACATTAACCATCGGAATAGTCAAGATCAATTCTATCGCAATGACCATCTATCGGAAAGCTACTATCGCAATGATCCAAATCGGAATGATGTAAAATGCTACTGTCGCAATGTCTATCTATCGGAATGATGTTATCGAAAAATGGGCAGCACTTCGTCTTAACCAAATCCTTAAGACCCGTCGGAATATGCGATCGCAATGTGCGATCGCAACCCAGATCGGAATAAAGGGATTAACCAACCGATCGCAAAGTAAAACCCTAATGGGTTATTGCGATCAAAAACCAAAACCTATCGGAATGTGGAGTAAACCGTCGGAATATGTGTCAAAACCCTAGGATTGCGATGGATGGAAACTGATTCCGAAATTTGTGGCAAGAGTGAATCTCGAAAAGCAAATGCAATAAGCAATTCTAAACGAATCTTAAACGATCCCAAAAAGCTCAAATTCGATGACTTTTTAAAACTTAAAACCAAGGACTTTATGAAATGAACTTTAAACCATTAAAACCTTGAAGAAATCTGAAACTCAATAAGCTAAGATTCGAATAAGCCAATAAGCATTATGAGCTTATGACATAAACGTGTAAAAGCTTGTGTGTAAACTAAAAGATCAAACCTTTATTCACGAAAAGCATCAAATCATACGAGTGAGATGTGAAATTCGGATCAAAGGTGGAGTAAATCAAGAAGTGTAGAATGAGAATAAGGATCAAAAGCTTAAAATAGAACTTTGATTAATGAAATAAGCAATACAAAAAGTGTTTAATCTTGAAAGATTAAAAGAAAAAGATGAACTAGTGAGAGAAAGTTTAAGACTTTCCCTCTCTAAAAACTAGAAAGAAACTAAAGAAATAAAAACTAGCTAACTCCCTTCCTAAATGTGATTAGGAGGGTATTTATAGGGAAGTGGGAGGCATGTGTGGTGCTTTCTTCTTTCTTTTTCTTCTCGACTCGATTTTAATTCTTCGTCTTTGTAGTCTCGGGATTTGAACTTGTCTTTTAATTTTCTTCTTCTATTAGACTTAAGTTCTTCGACTTCATTAAACTTCCGTCTTTAGACTTGTTCTTCGATAAATCTCCAGAATAGGTCTTGGACTTCCGTTCTTTTTGCACTCTTGATCTTTTGACTTCGTCTTTTACCCGTTTTCTTCAGTAAAAGCCCGTGTTTTCTTCCTTTTTCATATTTAGGTCCTAAAACACAATAAAAACACAAACCACGCATAATTCCGACTTTTACGACATAAATCATACGTTTTGGTCTTGTTATTATTGGAAATAAGTGGTAAAAGGATAAGTGTTTTCACACTTATTAAATCCCCTACACTTGACCATTGCAATGCCCTCATGCAATGCATTAATTTTAAAGCACAGTTTACATTTTCCATTATAAATAACCCACCTTGGCCTTTATTAAATACTAAATATAAAAGATAGAAATAAGTAAAGAAATTAAAAACTTACATTGGGTTTTGGCGGCCATGAACGTTTATCATCCTCAAGTTTCACGTTTCCCATACCAAGCTTAAAAACGAGATCATTGTTATTATAAGTTAGCAAACTATCACGAACTCATGTGGGCCAATTATTCACTTAGACTCCCTTATTCCTAGGTGTATCTCTTATATTTTATTTTTGTCTTAAATGATCACGAGGATGCATTGTTTGACTTATTTTGATAGTTATTTAGTCCGAAAATAAGGTGAACGATTTAATCAATAGTTAGCTAAAGGACCAAATCTTTTAAAACTGCTTCTCGGGATATCAGAAAGTTCATATCTTGGCATAACTTGGTTCGCGATTTGAGACCTTTCTCGGGCCGATATTTGGCAGCGACTTCGTACTTTGAATCTTCGAGAGACGTTCTTGAAATTATGGTCTTCTCTTCATAATAGGAATTTCTTCACTTGAAGTTTTTGAGAGATTCTTCATCTTTGGACCACGACTTCTTCATTTTTCTCCAATCTTTATTTTGGACTTTGATATACAACGATCCGCCTCCTTTTAGGACTTGGATCTATTTATCCTCATACCTTGTTAGGGTCTTTTCGGATAGACTTCTCCATGACTTTTGGGGAGTTCTTGCTTTTCGTCGTGTGTCTCGATCCTTCATATTGATTTTTGATAAATGATTCTTCACATCACTTTTGGGTCTTTTAGCAACAAAATGTAGCCCTCATGCCTTGTTAGGGCCTTTTCGGACTCGCCAATCTTCGCGCCCCGCTTCATAAGTTATGCCTTGGCTATGAACTCTCGTCATTACCGAGCAACTTTTAAACGATCTGGGGCTAGAAGCTAAGTAACCTTTTAAATCGTACAACCTTATTTATTAGCAGATTAATTTATTAACAAGCGGAGGGAAATAGGCTTATAATTAACTCACATAAATTCACGAAATAATACCGAACTTATAATTGGCTCTATCATCTCTCGTTCTTCACAGTTTAAAATCTCAAGTAATGAGACTCGTGGATGCTTAGTGATAGTTGTAAAATCACACTTGTTTAGGAAAACAAGGCAATAATATAGGGTAAGCGTGTACGATTTAGGAAAACCGTGTGTAAATGACCCTAAAAGTAAGGTGAGTTCGTTCTCGAGGAGGCTAGTGCGTTGTGAATTGAATTGATTGATTATGTTTTTGATTATTAATGAGAAGAAAAGAAGAAAAAATGACGAAGACGAAAAAATTAGAAAAATAAGGCAAAACACTACTAGAAAGTTACGACGAAGAACGTAAAAAAAACACAAAATTTAAAATTTTAACCTAAAAATTCCTAAAAATTACTAAAAACTCCCAAATAATATTCTAAGAGTTTACGAAAAATTCAAACTTGCCAAAACCTTTTAATTAATTCAATAATGACTTTTTAATGCTAATTAAAGCCCTAAAAATCACTTTTAAATATTAAAAAGCCCTAAACAAGATTTTATAGTTTGTAAACCTCAAAAATGACCTAATTAAACTAAAAACTATTTTTAAAAATTTTAAAACCAAATTAAACTATTTTTAAACTCCTAAAAACTATTAAAATCTATTAAATCTTAAATTAATTCTAAAAATTAATTGAAAAGCCTAAAAATTATTCTACAAATGGGAAAAGTCCTAATTAATGACAAAGAAACTAGGAAAAATGAAAAAGAAATAAAAATTAAACTTTTTATTTTATTGAATAAAATAATATTAAAATATTCTAAAAAATTAAAAGTCCTCAAATAAATTCTAAAAAATTCTCAAAAATCCTAAATATTCTAACTAGAAAGAAAATGTAAACAAAAGTTTCTGAAACCTTTTAATGAATTTTATATTAATTTTCAAAGTTTAATAAAAAAACCTAAAATCAAATAAAATCAAAAATTAAAGTTTTTGAAAACTTTTTCACATGTAAACCTCAAAAATATTAAATAAAACCTAAAAACTATTTTTCCCTAATTTAAAACTACTTTTATCTATTTTTTATTGATTTTATAAAAAACGTCTATTAATTAAATCCTAAAAAATAATAAAATAAACGGAAAATTATAGAACTTAGCTAGAAAAATCTATAAACTAAATATTAATCTAAGAAAAATAAAAAGAACACAAGTCAGCTTAAAATAAGCTCAAAATAAGCTTAAACACCTACGGCTTATTTAAATAAAAGGGAAATGAAAACGTGTTAAATGGATTTACCTTGCACCCTTGGTCAGTAAAAGACCCAAGGGCGCAGTGGTAGTGTGTGTGTGGTGTGAACGTAGAGACTATGGGTTCGAGGCTAGCAACCCCCTTTTTGGCCGTTTTTTTTTTTTTTTTTTTTGCTTTTTAAACCTTTCACAACCCAACTGTAACACTTGTAATCTTAGATACACACTCCAATTCACCTTTTTAATACAAAATTAAACCAAGTTAAAATCGAGAATGTGGCTTTGTTAATCTTGAACTCAAGTTCTTTGTGCTTTGTTCTTAGTCTTTCTTCACAAAGGAAGAAAAAGATCCAAGAGGGCTTGGATGCCTGTTTGATGGTATTTTTGTGGAACAAAGGGCACCCTTGTGCTCTTTCTGAGCACAAGGAGTCAATACACACAAGGATCAAGCACACACTTAGCACCAAATCAAAAAAATCAAAGCACATAAGGTCCTAAACAAGTTGCTGTGGTCATTATGATGGGTCTGTGGGTTCTTAAGCAGATTTCAAACTCACTAGTGATTGTTAACTGCTCAAATTTAGCACACACAAACTTCGAATAGCATACAATCAATATCAAACTCTCAATCAACTTAATACTCAACAGAAATCACAAAATCATGCTCAAAATTTGGAAAAATAAGCAAGTTATGGCATAAGCAGATTTCAAACTCACTTTTTCCTTTTCAAGCATACAAACTACTCAAATCTTGTTTCAAACTCACTTACCACTAACTAACATCCTATCTTAATACTTTTTAAACCTAACCAACACCTTTTGAAAACACAACAAGGATTACTCCCCTGCTAATCCTTGTTGCCAAACACTACTTTAAATTTCTAAAACCAACTTTTAACAATCAAATCCCTTTAAAAACTTGATGAAACTGAATCAAATAGCATCACACAAGTACACAAACTCAAATGAACTAAGATGAAACAGTTTTAACACATTTTATCATAGAATCAAACAAATCACATATAACACCACTTTTTCTGAAATTTTAAAAGGGTAAAAGAAAGATTACCCAAGATCCTTACTTCCAAGGATCTTTGTGGAAGATTTTCCACCTCCAATCCAACTCGGGTTGGAGCTGAACAATATCAACCAAATATCACACCTGCTAAGAAGAAATCAAAGAAAAACAAACAAAATACAAACAATATATATTAACCTGTTTTTACTTTTTCACTTTCTTAACCTCTATCAAAACTTTTTAAACCACTTTAATACGTTTTCTCAACACTAGATCACCAAAAACTTCGAGCCTCTTAACACAGAAAACTTTAGAACAAATTCTGTCACAAACTTCAAATTCCAGAAACCTTTTAACAAATTTTGAAACACAAAATTTAGTTAACCAAATAAAGTGGAACTCAGATTCTCCTTAACTTGATACCAACTTTTTAAAGAAATCAAAAGGAATTATACTTGTTACTTAAACAAACACCAACTTTGCATTAATATTAAAAAAAGGATTACAAAAATTAAAGGAAAATCTGGAACAAGAAAGGAGTGGACATGCCCACTTCCTTTTATACTGCTAATAGATCTATCTAGAACATGAATTAAAAAATACAAGTACTGGAAACCCTAATTTGGAAAATCACAAAAATGCCCTTTGTCTTTGTTGACGAATTTGGTCAAAAGGACCTCCATGTGATATGACAGCTTGCTAGAATGATCTTGGACGTCAATTTGAACTTGGAGGCAAAGGAATAGCTTTTGGTCGTTGATTTTGTCGGGGTTTTTGGGTTTAGGGAAAGGGATGTTGACAGGGGAGGGTTGGGGAAGGACCACAGGGACACTTGGCATGAAGCTATAAGGTGGGTTTGGGTGAGGAGACCTTTAATTACCGATCTGCACCTTTAGGGCTAATAACCCTTTGGTTTAAAGGTTAATTAAACTGGGGGTGTTCTAGGGTTCTAGGTTTAATTAGGTTGAGTTTAATCTCATTTGGGTTTAATTAATTTTGAAAAGATGTTAAGGGAGGGAAAGTGGATTAGTGGAGGGTTTGACCGAAGCTTGACCACAATTAAAATAAAACCGGGTTAGACTGGGATTGGGCTTTGGGGTTTAGTGGGCTAAGGGCTAAAGTTTGCATTACCAGTCCATAGTAAACGTAGTAACCTGTTATGTATTTGCAATTCCAGTCCTTTTTCCAACAGCCCGTTATCTCCTTTACACATCAAGTCCAAAATGATTTGCAAATCAAGTCCTTTAGTTCCCTTTTTGTTAACAAATGAACTTTTGATCATTTTTCAAGGTCAATTTTTGCACATTCTTCAATCTTCAAGGGGAATACTTGTACAATTAACATTTTGAAGGGTTAAAAGTGACAAGTTCTTCAAAGATGAGGGGCCATTCTTGCCAATTCTTCAAACTTGAGGGGTCTTTTTGCAAAATTCCAAATTTGAGCTTGGTTCATTGTGCGTCTTCGTTTCCCGTGTTCGTTTTTGAATGATTCTTGTTGTCTTTTGTCAATTCCTCAATATCCGTACCTAAAAATACACAAGAAACAAACATGAGCATATATTTGGCATGTTTTATGATATTTTATGCAATTTAAGGCCGTTTTGGACGATGAGACCATGTATAAAAGCCATCTCATCACTCCCCCATACTAAACCATTGCCGTGCCCTCACGCAATGCTAGAATAAAGTATCGTCACAACTCCAAAATTTAATTTTATGACTTTATTGAAATGATAACTAGCTACACTACACTATTACTACTACTTGTGTTTTAGACATAATGTATGATTTTCATCGCAAAATGGGACGTTTAGGTTCATAGAACAAGAACACGTGAATGCTTCGTTAGAAATAATTTCGTCGTCCTCGATTTTCACTTTAATTCCATGCTAAGCGTGCAACGAGATCATTGTCATTATAAGTTAGTAATGCTAACACTACTCATATGCCCTAATCACGTACTTATTCTCCCATTATTCCTAAGGTGTATCTCTTATATTTTATTATGTCTTAATGATCACGAGGATACATTGTTGACTTATGCGATAATAGAGATTTAGGTCTAAAAATAGAGTCCTAACGGTGTAACTAAGATCATTAAATCAATAACCCCTCCTAATAGACAACGATGTTAAAAAATTAAGTTGACAAGAAGAATCGATAAACACGGTTTTATAACGGTTTTGAACATGAGACTTATTACCAAGACTTTTATACGCCCCCTAACGGAAGGACCTTATTATCTTTGGTTTACCTCCATCTTTTATTCAACTTCGCCATGAAGCTTTTATTATGACTTCGGTCTTGCCTTGCCTTTTATTATCCGCCTCATCGGTGGTTTTATTAGCCAAAGACGTATATCCTCACGCTAAAGCGAATTTTGGATCTTTAAAGCTTCGAAGATTAAGGCTTGATTCACTTTCAATTTTGCATAGATTTTAGGCCTTGTGGGGCTTCAAATTGTTTGCTTGATTTAGGTGAGCACTTGAAATCTTATTATTGGGTGAAGCTTTCGATTATTCGGGTTGCCAATACTTCAAAACCGTGACGCTGGCGATATCTTAATGTCTTCCCAATTTAATTACACGGAAGCTACTAGAAAAGACTAGAAACCCAACAATCAAAACTAAACCGCTAAATCAATATTTATTAAGCAAAAAATATTTACAAGCGAAGGGAGAATAAGCAAATAACGAGAACACATGAGTTTTTGAAAGAATACGATTACTCTACGTTTAGCATAGTAACTTATAATTAACTCTATCATTTCTCGTCCTCATTTAAGAGACTTAGCCTAATGTATAGTTAAGGAATCAAAGCTAAGTGCTCAACACGCACGGTCGAGTCAAAAATTACTCTTATTCTCGCCATCGGAAAATCTACATTCGTGTCTTAAACACTTATGAAATATGAGAAAAATTTTAAAATTTGGCCATTTTTACCCTTATTTTGCAAGAAAACGATAAACAAAACTATAAACTTTGGAAAGCGTGAAGGTTTGGCAAGACAAGTATCTATTCACCCCCATACTAAAGTTAAACATTGTCCTCAATGTTTCGAGTCTAGGGGTGCAAACACCCCCATACTAGAGACGTAGTCGAATGCCTAATCTAGCATGGAAAGGGTGTAACCAATAAGTTTAAAAGCCGTTTATGAAGTGTGCTAAAAACCTAAGGTTAGAACATAAAAGGATATCATATGTAGATATTGGGAAAGGCCTCCAAAGCAAACGATCGAGTGCTCCCATGAAACGAACACGAGAGGCTCCAATCGTGAAGATGATGATCTAAAAGACACAATTCACAAACAACCACGGAACAAAGGTTGGAAGGGCACAAATCCCCTCACATTACACTAATTAGAAAGCAATAATATGTACATGGATAAGCATGGGTCTCCCCCACGAGGCACCTTGTTTTTGATAACCGAGTCAAAAGCTCGACTCGAATCCCCATAAATGTGATCATTTAGGGATAATCATGGTTTGGTCAATTTTTGGTGGGGCTTACATGATAAACAAGGCCCAAAAACAACCGGTATTAAGGACTAAGTCCTTTGATGATGCAAAATACCGGGATCAAAGATGGCGTTCTCGTTTTCTTTGGAAAAACAAATCAACGCCACTTTGTCGTGTGTCAACATAAACTCAAAGAGTTTCAAGAAAATAGATGAGAAGAAATAGAAGGGTGAGACAATGGGTAAGGTAAAACATTGAGCTACTCGAGGTAGACTCGCACCAATCAAATGAAAAGATTTTCCATTTATTGCATCGGTGGAAGACCAAGATTTCCCTATAAAAGCAATTCCAGGATCAAATATCTCGTCCTCGGTGGAGAAAGGGGAGGGAACATATGGGGCTTCCCCCACACTAGGTCCACACAAAGCATCGTCAAAAGGAGAAGACGAGCTTGTAGTACTCAAGACATGCGGTGATGACGGAGTTAGAATAGTAGAAAAATCTTTTAAATTAGATTCAAAATCTTTTCCTTTTTCATCTTTAACACTCTCCTCGTGAAAACCCGATTTGATTATGTCAAAAATATTTGGTGTATCTAAAACAATGTTAGTCACACTAAAAATTCTCACATTTTGAAAACGTTTTGGTTTAGGTGGTGGCAAGTTTTCAAATCTTTTGTCAACAAAGAAAACCTCCCCATCGGGATCAACGTATTCATCATCCGAAGAATCACTCGAGATTGGAATTATCGGCTTAACACTCTTAACCTCCATCGGCGGAGGAGACGGAACTTCATTTTGATCAACTCCTAAAACTCTATTTGAAATCTTTTGACAAATGTTTTTGATTGGATTGACATTGTACAAAGATGTGATCGAATAAACATGAGAAAGAGTGGAGTTTTGGGTTGCATTAATGACGAGTTCTTCCTCATTGAAACGAAGAGTGATTTTTCTTGCATGCACATCGATAAGTGCTCTCGAGGTATCCAAAAAAGATCGACCTAAAATTAACGGAACTTTAGGATCGATGGGAATATCAACAACAATGAAGTCCACGGGATAATAGAATTTCCCAACTTTCACAAAGACGTCCTCGGCAACTCCACAAGCTAGAATCGTAGAATGATCGGCCATTTCGATTGACATTCTTGAAGGAGTGAGATTTGGAAGATTGAGCGACTTAAAAATCTCGAGAGGCATCAAATTAATACTAGCACCAAGATCGGCCAAGGCGTAGCATTCTTCCATGTCTTGGATAGCACATGGGATTAAAAACTTTCCAGGATCACCGACTTTTTGAGGTATGCGGCTTAGAAAAACCGATGAACAACTAGACGATTTTTGCAATTTTTCTTTGTTCTTCAACATACTTTTGAAGTTTGCGGCAAATCGAGGCATCATGACTAAGGCGTCGGCAAAACTTATATTAAAATGCAAGTCACGAAACATTTTCATAAAGAGTTCAAATTGATAATTATTTCGTTCTTGTGCCTTTTCCTTGTCTCGTCTTGATGGGTAGGGTAAAGGTGGTGTGGGTTGGGGCAAATTAGGCATAGGCATCGGCCTTGGAATCTCGGGTTCCATTATGGGTATTGGTTCAACCGTAGGTGTGGTTTGAGCGGTACTTCGTGGGCTTGAGATGTGCTCCTTTTCAACCACAACCTCGGGTTCTTTCTCTTTTTCCTTCTCCATAGAAGTACTTGGACGAGAAATGGGTTTTTTGAAAGTTTTACCACTACGAGTGGCAATAACCTTCAATTCTCCTTTCGGGTTCACGATGGTATCACTAGGAAGACCACCCGAAGAAGAGGGCTTACACATGATAGCTTCAAACATTTTAGCCATTCGATCTTCAAACTTAGATTGCCTAGCATCCGCTTTCAACAACTCTTGCTTAATCTCATGTTGTCCTTGCTCCATTTTTTGTTGATTTTGTTGGAGTCGTGTGACATTTCCTTCCATTTTATTAGCATGAGTTTTAAGTTCATTAGCATCATTAGCCTTAGCATAATCTAAAAATTCTCCTTGCAAATTTTTAGTGTGAGCATTTTGAAAACCTTGAGTAGGAGTTTGAAAATCACGGTTTTGGTTTTGGTTTGAAATTTGCCCATTTCCACTTTGGTAATTACCTTTGTTATAGTTCCTTTGATTTCCTTGGTAATTTCCACCTTGGTTGTTGTTGTTGCGATAATTATTAGCATTTTGATTGGGTTGAGCTTGATTTGAACGTGAACCTTGACCGATTTGGTTATAAGTTCCCGTGGCTACAAAAGCATTCGAAGTGTTACCATCCGCGGTAATGCACTCGGAAAAATCATGAGCTCCACCACATGAAATACAACTCTTAGCAACCGCTTTAACCGAAGCGGTGCTTGAAGCTTCTTGAGCTTTCCAATGAGACATAAGAGTCGAAAACCTATCGAAAAACCGATTCTCCTCATTTGCTTCATCTTGCAAGGCATTAATGGAACGAGATGATGACGAGCCCAAATTGGCAACACTCGGTGTGTTACGAGGGCTATAGACCTTAGACCTATTTTCTATGATTTTCAAAGCCTCATTGGTCGTTTTGCACAAAAAATTACCACCCGCGGCGGCATTTAAATAATCTCGTTCATGTTCATTAAGCCCATTATAAAAAGTGTCAATTTGATGCAATTCGGAAAAATCATGGTGTGGACATTCATGTAGCATTTCTTTAAACCTTTCCCAAGCCATTGAAAAACTTTCATTTGGTCTTTGTGTAAAACGTGAAATCTCGTTTTTCAAATGTGTTGTCTTAGATGGTGGAAAAAATTGATTCACAAATTTAGACACGAGATCGGCCCATGTCAAAATCGAATTCGGCGGTTCTTTCTCAAGCCAAATCTTGGCGGGTCCATCTAACGAGTAAGGAAACAACATCATCTTAATGGCATCGTGTGGTACATCCTTAAACTTGCTTGTCGCGGTGAGACGATTAAATTGCCTAATGTGATAATGTGGGTTGTCTTTTTCATGACCGCGAAACTTGTTTGCTTGCAACATAGACATTAAACCCGTTTTGATTTCAAAGTTCTCCGCAAGGATGGCGGGAATCACAATGGCCTCTCCAAAACCCTCGGTGGGTGCTTGAAGCAACTCCATCATAGTACGATTAGCCATGATAGCTTCTTGTTCTACAATAGGTTCCTCAATTGGAGTCTCCTCACTAGAAGGAGTAGTCGATTTGTTTCTTCGTTTACGAGCACGTCTAGCTTTAGAGCGAGTTTGCATAAACGTCACGTACAACGAGAAGGCGAGCAAAGAAGATTCTTTTTGGTATTTTGTGTTTTTTCAATTTTTTTTGTGGTTTTTGATTGTATTAACTTTTTGGAAATGGTGAATGTATTAAGTAGACAACAAGTCCACAAATCTCCTCACTTAATCAAATCTCTTGATTAAAAAGGCCTCAAGGAATGAAAACGATCACGTGGAGTGAACGCCTTCGATGACTTTAGAACGATGGTGGAACACCAAATCGTTCAAGAGGGTTTAATCAAATGAAACCAAGAAAATATATATGATATGTAATAATACTTTGGGCGGCAAAACCCTCGATTCACTCTCAAAATCAAATACGCACAAGCAAGCGGAGGAAACGAGGCGGCGCGAAGCACTTAAGAGCCTTTTTCCTTTAGGTTGTGAAATACAACCGCCTTATACCCACCTTATAGTTTGTATTATCAAGATTAAGCTTCACGAAAGTATTTATCTATTTTTGCCTTTTTTTCTTTGGTTTGAGATTCGAATACAATGATCGAGTGATGAAATCCCGAATCAAGGTTGTGATTGCTCACGTATTTGGAGTACTTGTGTATTTATTGTTCTACGTATACAATATAGTAATAATATTCACACAAAAACCGAAAAACGATAATACGTATTAATAGAGTGCTATTAATACAATTATATTTATGGCTAATATAGAAAAACAACAATTTCTCAACCAAAACACAACACGCCTCCCCGGCAGCGGCGCCAAAATGATAGTTGTAAAATCACACTTGTTTAGGAAAACAAGGCAATAATATAGGGTAAGCGTGCACGATTTAGGAAAACCGTGTGTAAATGACCCTAAAAGTAAGGTGAGTTCGTTCTCGAGGAGGCTAGTGCGTTGTGAATTGAATTGATTGATTATGTTTTTGATTATTAATGAGAAGAAAAGAAGAAAAAATGACGAAGACGAAAAAATTAGAAAAATAAGGCAAAACACTACTAGAAAGTTACGACGAAGAACGTAAAAAAAACACAAAATTTAAAATTTTAACCTAAAAAATTCCTAAAAATTACTAAAAACTCCCAAATAATATTCTAAGAGTTTACAAAAAATTCAAACTTGCCAAAACCTTTTAATTAATTCAATAATGACTTTTTAATGCTAATTAAAGCCCTAAAAATCACTTTTAAATATTAAAAAGCCCTAAACAAGATTTTATAGTTTGTAAACCTCAAAAATGACCTAATTAAACTAAAAACTATTTTTAAAAATTTAAAACCAAATTAAACTATTTTTAAACTCCTAAAAACTATTAAAATCTATTAAATCTTAAATTAATTCTAAAAATTAATTGAAAAGCCTAAAAATTATTCTACAAATGGGAAAAGTCCTAATTAATGACAAAGAACCTAGGAAAAATGAAAAAGAAATAAAAATTAAACTTTTTATTTTATTGAATAAAATAATATTAAAATATTCTAAAAAATTAAAAGTCCTCAAATAAATTCTAAAAAATTCTCAAAAATCCTAAATATTCTAACTAGAAAGAAAATGTAAACAAAAGTTTCTGAAACCTTTTAATGAATTTTATATTAATTTTCAAAGTTTAATAAAAAAACCTAAAATCAAATAAAATCAAAAATTAAAGTTTTTGAAAACTTTTTCACATGTAAACCTCAAAAATATTAAATAAAACCTAAAAACTATTTTTCCCTAATTTAAAACTACTTTTATCTATTTTTTATTGATTTTATAAAAAACGTCTATTAATTAAATCCTAAATAATAATAAAATAAACGGAAAATTATAGAACTTAGCTAGAAAAATCTATAAACTAAATATTAATCTAAGAAAAATAAAAAGAACACAAGTCAGCTTAAAATAAGCTCAAAATAAGCTTAAACACCTACGGCTTATTTAAATAAAAGGGAAATGAAAACGTGTTAAATGGATTTACCTTGCACCCTTGGTCAGTAAAAGACCCAAGGGCGCAGTGGTAGTGTGTGTGTGGTGTGAACGTAGAGACTATGGGTTCGAGGCTAGCAACCCCCTTTTTGGCCGTTTTTTATTTTTTTTTTTGCTTTTTAAACCTTTCACAACCCAACTGTAACACTTGTAATCTTAGATACACACTCCAATTCACCTTTTTAATACAAAATTAAACCAAGTTAAAATCGAGAATGTGGCTTTGTTAATCTTGAACTCAAGTTCTTTGTGCTTTGTTCTTAGTCTTTCTTCACAAAGGAAGAAAAAGATCCAAGAGGGCTTGGATGCCTGTTTGATGGTATTTTTGTGGAACAAAGGGCACCCTTGTGCTCTTTCTGAGCACAAGGAGTCAATACACACAAGGATCAAGCACACACTTAGCACCAAATCAAAAAAATCAAAGCACATAAGGTCCTAAACAAGTTGCTGTGGTCATTATGATGGGTCTGTGGGTTCTTAAGCAGATTTCAAACTCACTAGTGATTGTTAACTGCTCAAATTTAGCACACACAAACTTCGAATAGCATACAATCAATATCAAACTCTCAATCAACTTAATACTCAACATAAATCACAAAATCATGCTCAAAATTTGGAAAAATAAGCAAGTTATGGCATAAGCAGATTTCAAACTCACTTTTTCCTTTTCAAGCATACAAACTACTCAAATCTTGTTTCAAACTCACTTACCACTAACTAACATCCTATCTTAATACTTTTTAAACCTAACCAACACCTTTTGAAAACACAACAAGGATTACTCCCCTGCTAATCCTTGTTGCCAAACACTACTTTAAATTTCTAAAACCAACTTTTAACAATCAAATCCCTTTAAAAACTTGATGAAACTGAATCAAATAGCATCACACAAGTACACAAACTCAAATGAACTAAGATGAAACAGTTTTAACACATTTTATCATAGAATCAAACAAATCACATATAACACCACTTTTTCTGAAATTTTAAAAGGGTAAAAGAAAGATTACCCAAGATCCTTACTTCCAAGGATCTTTGTGGAAGATTTTCCCCCTCCAATCCAACTCGGGTTGGAGCTGAACAATATCAACCAAATATCACACCTGCTAAGAAGAAATCAAAGAAAAACAAACAAAATACAAACAATATATATTAACCTGTTTTTACTTTTTCACTTTCTTAACCTCTATCAAAACTTTTTAAACCACTTTAATACGTTTTCTCAACACTAGATCACCAAAAACTTCGAGCCTCTTAACACAGAAAACTTTAGAACAAATTCTGTCACAAACTTCAAATTCCAGAAACCTTTTAACAAATTTTGAAACACAAAATTTAGTTAACCAAATAAAGTGGAACTCAGATTCTCCTTAAATTGATACCAACTTTTTAAAGAAATCAAAAGGAATTATACTTGTTACTTAAACAAACACCAACTTTGCATTAATATTAAAAAAAGGATTACAAAAATTAAAGGAAAATCTGGAACAAGAAAGGAGTGGACATGCCCACTTCCTTTTATACTGCTAATAGATCTATCTAGAACATGAATTAAAAAATACAAGTACTGGAAACCCTAATTTGGAAAATCACAAAAATGCCCTTTGTCTTTGTTGACGAATTTGGTCAAAAGGACCTCCATGTGATATGACAGCTTGCTAGAATGATCTTGGACGTCAATTTGAACTTGGAGGCAAAGGAATAGCTTTTGGTCGTTGATTTTGTCGGGGTTTTTGGGTTTAGGGAAAGGGATGTTGACAGGGGAGGGTTGGGGAAGGACCACAGGGACACTTGGCATGAAGCTATAAGGTGGGTTTGGGTGAGGAGACCTTTAATTACCGATCTGCACCTTTAGGGCTAATAACCCTTTGGTTTAAAGGTTAATTAAACTAGGGGTGTTCTAGGGTTCTAGGTTTAATTAGGTTGAGTTTAATCTCATTTGGGTTTAATTAATTTTGAAAAGATGTTAAGGGAGGGAAAGTGGATTAGTGGAGGGTTTGACCGAAGCTTGACCACAATTAAAATAAAACCGGGTTAGACTGGGATTGGGCTTTGGGGTTTAGTGGGCTAAGGGCTAAAGTTTGCATTACCAGTCCATAGTAAACGTAGTAACCTGTTATGTATTTGCAATTCCAGTCCTTTTTCCAACAGCCCGTTATCTCCTTTACACATCAAGTCCAAAATGATTTGCAAATCAAGTCCTTTAGTTCCCTTTTTGTTAACAAATGAACTTTTGATCATTTTTCAAGGGCAATTTTTGCACATTCTTCAATCTTCAAGGGGAATACTTGTACAATTAACATTTTGAAGGGTTAAAAGTGACAAGTTCTTCAAAGATGAGGGGCCATTCTTGCCAATTCTTCAAACTTGAGGGGTCTTTTTGCAAAATTCCAAATTTGAGCTTGGTTCATTGTGCGTCTTCGTTTCCCGTGTTCGTTTTTGAATGATTCTTGTTGTCTTTTGTCAATTCCTCAATATCCGTACCTAAAAATACACAAGAAACAAACACGAGCATATATTTGGCATGTTTTATGATATTTTATGCAATTTAAGGCCGTTTTGGACGATGAGACCATGTATAAAAGCCATCTCATCACTTAGCCTATTAAATCAAAGTTTTGGGTTTTCGAGTCGCCTATAGGATCTTGCAAATTCTTAGACTTTTTCAAGTTTAGAAATCGCATTTTAAAGTTCCCTTGATAAACGACTCTCTAGGATCAATTATAGGAACTTGCGAAAAGTTCTTGTTCTTAACCCGTGAGAGTTAAGACTTTCGCGTTTTATAGCTCCCTATATAAAAGCCTAGCAAGACTTGACTTAAACACGTTAAGGATACTAGCTAGAGTAAACTTAGGTAAGTAAACTCGGGTTGAGTCAAAATGTTCACGACTAAGAAAAATCTAAAACCACTTTATTAACAATTTATTCTAGCAAAGGAAACATAACAAAAGCAAATACAACTATACAACTAGGCCAAAATAGATTAAAAATTTTGAAAAATGTCGAAAAATCAAATTTTCCGGTTAAAATGAGGGCAAATTCATGGAAAAAACCACTTACTTCGATAGAAGTCCCCCCTACACTTGAGATAAACATTGTCCTCAATGTTTAAGCATGTGGGAGTAAACTCCCCTACACTTAAGACATTGTGCACGTTGTTTAAATCTTGCTAAGGAAAGGACAACTAAAGTGAATTCAATGTGAACATATAGAATATGAAATATTGAATCACAAGAGTTTAGGATAGAACCGGGAAGATGGAAAACACGGTATCACGGTTCGTCAAAAGTCATCAAGATGCTTTCTGAAGCTTTAATCCCTGCACAGCACAAGAAACAAGACAACAAACATATGCGGGGCTCCCCCTACACTTATTATGAAAGCAGTAAAGGATAGAACACGGGTTGCCTCCCGAGAAGCGCTTGTTTTTGTTCACCGAGTCATGAGCCTGACTCGACCCAATTTTAGTTCATGGGGAACGTGGTGAGGGATGGAATCATCTCGTGAGAGATGTCCTCACCAAAGTACAGCTTCAGACGCTGGCCATTCACCTTGAAATTGGGCCCATTCGGCTGAGAAAGCTCAATGGTCCCATACGGAAAGACTTTGGCGACGGTGAATGGGCCAGACCAGCGGCTCTTCAACTTGCCAGAGAAGATCTTCAATCGAGAGTTAAAAAGTAAGACGTGATCTCCAACGTGGAACTCTCGGTTCTTGATTTTAGCGTCGTGGATCATCTTCGTCTTCTCCTTGTAGATCAGCGAGTTCTCATAAGCGTCATTCCTTAGTTCATTTAGCTCGTTGAGTTGAACCTTTCGATGATCACCGGCTTTGATGATGTCGAAGTTAGCCCATTTCAAGGCCCAGTGCGCCTTATGTTCCAGCTCGATGGGTAGGTGGCAGGCTTTTCCGAACAGAAGACGATAAGGTGTACAACCGATCGGGGTCTTGTAGGCAGTACGGAAAGCCCACAGAGCATCATCTAACTTATCGGCCCACGCGGCACGATGCTCTCCCACAGTTCGCTCCAAAATTCTCTTCAAGCCACGATTGGAAATTTCGGCTTGCCCATTAGTTTGGGGATGATAGGCGGTGGAAAGACGGTGAGTGACACCATACTTTGCCATGACTCTTGCAAATTGATCGTTGCAAAAATGAGTCCCGCGGTCACTGATGATAGCACGAGGAACGCCAAATCGAGCGAAAAGCTGATTCAAAAAGTTCACAACCACCCTCGCATCATTCGTAGGAAGAGCCTTAGCTTCAACCCATTTAGAGACGTAGTCGACGGCGACAAGGATGTACTTGTTCCCTTTGGATGATGGAAAAGGCCCCATAAAGTCGATGCCCCATACATCAAAGATTTCACATTCCTGTATGAAATTTTGAGGCATCTCATCCTTATGTGTGATCTTGCCTTGACGTTGGCAAGCATCACAATGCTTAACCATTTCGTGAGCGTCACGATAAATGGTGGGCCAGAAGAATCCGGAATCAAACACTTTCTTAGCGGTGTAGTTGGGACCAAAGTGACCACCGGTGGGTCCTTTGTGGCAAGCTTGGAGGATGTCAAAAGCTGCCGGTCCGTCAACACATCGACGAATAATCAGATCAGCACACTGTTTGAATAGATAAGGGTCATCCCAAAAGTAAGTCTTAACATCGTTCAAGAACTTCTTCTTTTGTTGGGATGTTAACCCTTGGATGAGAATACCACCCGCTAAGTAGTTTGCAATGTCCGCAAACCACGGGGTGCCATCAAGATGGAGATTTATAGACATTAGAGTCTCCAGGGGGAAAGAGTCATTGATCTCTTTGTGCGGATGATCCCCCTGATATGGATCCTCAAGTCGACTCAGATGATCCGCGGCCAGGTTTTCAGCTCCCTTCTTGTCACGAATTTCAATGTTGAATTCTTGAAGGAGAAAAACCCAGCGAAGAAGTCTTGGCTTAGAATCGTTCTTAGTCATCAAGTACTTCAACGCGGAATGGTCCGTGTATACGATGGTGGTGGATAAAACAAGATAGGGGCGAAATTTCTCAAAAGCATAGACAACAGCTAAAAGCTCTTTTTCGGTTGTCGTATAATGCAATTGAGCCCCCGTCATTGTTTTGCTAGCATAGTGGATTGGTTGGAAGTGTTTATTCACTCTTTGGCCCAAAACCGCACCGATAGCAAAGTCGCTAGCATCGCACATCAATTCAAAGGGCAGCTCCCAATTAGGGGTAACCAAGACCGGTGCCTTAGTTAGCTTGTCCTTAAGAAGATTGAAGGCTTGGAGACACTCTTTAGAAAAGATAAAAGGAGTATCTTTTTCCAAGAGGTGGGTCATTGGGCGAGCGATTTTAGAGAAATCTTGAATGAATCTACGATAGAAGCCCGCATGACCCAAAAAACTTCTCACACCCTTCACGGTTGAAGGTGGAGGTAATTTGGCTATGACATCTACTTTAGCACGGTCAACTTCAAGACCGGCTTTTGAGATTTTGTGTCCTAGCACAATGCCTTCTTTGACCATAAAATGGCATTTTTCCCAATTCAGAACAAGGCGAGTGTCTTCGCACCGCTTAAGCATACGTTCCAAATTGGCAAGGCAAGCAGAGAAGGAATCCCCAAAGACCGAGAAATCATCCATGAAGACTTCCATGGTTTGCTCAACCATGTCATGGAAGATAGCCAACATGCACCTTTGGAAAGTCCCGGGGGCATTGCATAAGCCAAAAGGCATTCGTTTATAAGCAAAGGTGCCATAGGGACAAGTGAACGTTGTCTTCTCTTGATCTTGGGGATCGATGGGTATTTGAAAATAACCCGAGAAACCATCCAGAAAGCAGTAATATTCATTACCAGCTAGACGTTCAAGCATTTGGTCCATAAAAGGTAGAGGGAAATGATCCTTTCTCGTGGCATCATTGAGTTTGCGGTAGTCTATACAAACTCTCCACCCAGTAACGAGACGGGTAGGAATTAACGAGACGGGTAGGAATTAACTCGTCGTTTGCACTTGTTGTATCATATGATGCTTCAACGAAAACTCCTGAGCCGTGACGTGCATTGGCGCAATCGGGCCTCCGCGTCCGTTCATGGTGGGTTGGCACAATTCCTCCATGGTTCGTAAATCAGGTAGAAGGACATTGTTGTTGTTGTTGTTGTTATTGTTGTTGTTATTCAAATTATTTTGAGGTGGGTGATTATTGTTGTTGTTAACACCAGCCATATCTAAATCTTCACGATTCTCGGGCTCAGAATAGTTTGTAGATCTAGTACGCATGCACCTGCAGAAGAAAAATATACACAAGGAATATCTAAATAATCTTTTTGGTTTTTATAGGTTTTTTAATGTTTTTGTATTTTTGAAGAGTTTTATATTTTTTATGGATTTTTGGAAATTTTAATAGCAATGAAAATAACGTTCAAAGAACGGATCCCAAAATTCAATGCGTCTCTCACTAGAAACCGTTTATCTTAACGAAAAGAGCCGGCAGCGGCGCCATTTAATACTTGGTTTTGCAACCAAAGTGTCAAAGTTCAAGTTCGTTATAGTTCCGAATCTTTTCGAATTGAAAACCGGTCTTAAGTGTGACTCAATCGTCTTTTGGTGAATCAAGAGAATGGTTTGGTTTGTTTATCTAATTTTAAACTATTAGCAAGTAATTAAAGTGTCGTTGAGTAAATTAAAGCTTTGACAAAATTAAACTTAAAGTTAATTTATGAAAATTCTTAAAACTTAAAGCTTTAAAAAACTTAAAAACTTAATCAATTGTAAGAAAACAATTCATGTTCATCGGAATACACCAAACAGCAACCATCGGAATATAACTAACATTAACCATCGGAATAGTCAAGATCAATTCTATCGCAATGACCATCTATCGGAAAGCTACTATCGCAATGATCCAAATCGGAATGATGTAAAATGCTACTGTCGCAATGTCTATCTATCAGAATGATGTTATCGAAAAATGGGCAGCACTTCGTCTTAACCAAATCCTTAAGACCCGTCGGAATATGCGATCGCAATGTGCGATCGCAACCCAGATCGGAATAAAGGGATTAACCAACCGATCGCAAAGTAAAACCCTAATGGGTTATTGCGATCAAAAACCAAAACCTATCGGAATGTGGAGTAAACCGTCGGAATATGTGTCAAAACCCTAGGATTGCGATGGATGGAAACTGATTCCGAAATTTGTAGCAAGAGTGAATCTCGAAAAGCAAATGCAATAAGCAATTCTAAACGAATCTTAAACGATCCCAAACAGCTCAAATTCGATGACTTTTTAAAACTTAAAACCAAGGACTTTATGAAATGAACTTTAAACCATTAAAACCTTGAAGAAATCCGAAACTCAATAAGCTAAGATTCGAATAAGCCAATAAGCATTATGAGCTTATGACCTAAACGTGTAAAAGCTTGTGTGTAAACCAAAAGATCAAACCTTTATTCACGAAAAGCATCAAATCATACGAGTGAGATGTGAAATTCGGATCAAAGGTGGAGTAAATCAAGAAGTGTAGAATGAGAATAAGGATCAAAAGCTTAAAATAGAACTTTGATTAATGAAATAAGCAATACAAAAAGTGTTTAATCTTGAAAGATTAAAAGAAAAAGATGAACTAGTGAGAGAAAGTTTAAGACTTTCCCTCTCTAAAAACTAGAAAGAAACTAAAGAAATAAAAACTAGCTAACTCCCTTCCTAAATGTGATTAGGAGGGTATTTATAGGGAAGTGGGAGGCATGTGTGGTGCTTTCTTCTTTCTTTTTCTTCTCGACTCGATTTTAATTCTTCGTCTTTGTAGTCTCGGGATTTGAACTTGTCTTTTAATTTTCTTCTTCTATTAGACTTAAGTTCTTCGACTTCATTAAACTTCCGTCTTTAGACTTGTTCTTCGATAAATCTCCAGAATAGGTCTTGGACTTCCGTTCTTTTTGCACTCTTGATCTTTTGACTTCGTCTTTTACCCGTTTTCTTCAGTAAAAGCCCGTGTTTTCTTCCTTTTTCATATTTAGGTCCTAAAACACAATAAAAACACAAACCACGCATAATTCCGACTTTTACGACATAAATCATACGTTTTGGTCTTGTTATTATTGGAAATAAGTGGTAAAAGGATAAGTGTTTTCACACTTATTACGGCTCCACAACCACCTCGAAGTCGGACCGTTCTTTTTGGAGCCAACGTGAGGAAGAAGTTTTGGCCGAGTATTGGATTGAAGTATCCGAAGACCCGAAGGTCGGAACCGATCAACCATTCGATTCGTTTTGGTACCTAATTATGGATATGTATAATAATCGGCTTAAGGATGAGGGTTTTAAACCTCGAAACAAAAATATGTTGACCGGAAAGTGGACGGATTTAAGCCGCGAGGTTCGTAGGTTTAATTCGTTTTATGAAAACGCCAAACTTTTGAGTGGCGAAAATCAAGACGATTTGATGACTCGTGTGATGAGTTTGTATCGAGATGAAAACGGGAAAAGGAGTTTTCACACAAAAGTTCTTGGCTTGTTTTGAAAGACAAGTATAAATGGAAAAATCCCGATTCAACTTGAATACGCCGGGCCTGAGGGAAGATAGCCGATTTAGATCCGGATCTTTTTAATGACGATGAGATCCCTCGTCCATCCGGTATTCCAAGAAAGGCCAAGGTTCAACGCTCGACAAGCTCATCCGCCACTTCGGGGTCTCAAAAAGAACAATTGGTGGATTTGCTACAACAACAAATGTTATCAGATCGTGAAACTAAAAAGGAACGATTGGACCGAGAGGTGGCGGCAAGACTAGAAGTGGTTGCACTTCAAAAAAGGAACGAAGATTTACAAATTATTCGATTCGACACTACCGGATTAAGTGCACAAGACGTGGCGTGAATCGAGAAGCTCAAAGACGAGGCGCGCAAAATATTTTAATTTTTAAGTTGTATTTTTTTTCGTATTAAGTTGTATTTTTATTTTATGTTTTTTTTAATTTCTTGTTTTTTTAATTAGTGATTGTATTTTTTTGATTAATGAAAAATTTAAGTTTATGTCAATTAATTGTTTAAAAAAAAAGTGGTGGGGAGACGACGACACGAGAATGTTGGTGTTAACCAGGAAGGTGGGTTGTGCCATCGTGGGGAGTTTTGGTGTCGTGGGAGTAAAAGATGATGTGACATCACTTTTTGCCCACGACACGACTTTGACGACTCGACTACACCGTACACTCTAAAAATCATATCAGTCACATATAAAACCTATCCTCAACATCATTAAATTTGATGCCTCTTGTAGGTTTGATGCCCTGGGCGGTCGCATGCTTTACCCGATGCTAAATCCAGCCCTGCTCTCACAGTACCACAAATGTTCAGAAATATGAGGGGTGGTAAATTGACAAACTTCATTCAAAAAATATATTTTTGACAAACAACGATAATTGCGTTTTGCAAAAGCCAAAACTACGTTTTGAAGAATTAAAAACACAAAAAAAAATCACGTTTTTTATTTTCTTTCTCAAACAATATCCATCAGATTATTATGTAGTCGTACAATAGCAACGTACTTTCGTAAATATACCACCTTGATATGTGAATTATTTTTTTTCCAAATTTTGTGTCGATTTACACCAAGTTTTACAGGTTATCTGTTAAAAAGTTTGAAAACCGGAAAAAAAATTTCATAGAGCATATATTTTAAAGGGATTAGGTCGTATAATAGCAACGAACTTTTCAAATGTACCGATTTGATACGTGTACTTTTTTTTAATTACGTGAAATTACGAAAAACTTTAAAAAGACTGAAAATTACAAAAAAATATTATAAACATTACGAGAAAAGGTAAAAAAAATCCTTGATAAAACTACAATTTTTTTAAAAACTCATTTTTAAAATATAAACCAATGTTTTAAAGCTAAAAAAAATTATAAAGGTTTTATACTTAAAATAAGTTTTACGAAAAATTATAAAAATTTGAAAGTTTTTTTAACATAAAAAATTGGAAGATTAAAAACAAGTTTAAAAAGTTGAATTTTATATAATTTCTTTAAATACATCAGCGATGGATTTTTTTGAAAAAGACAATAAGAAATTTTCAGAAAAATTAAAATAATTAAAAAATTAAAATTTTCACAAAAAGATATTCCCAAAAAATTTAAAATTATCAGAAAATTAAGAAAAAAGATATTTAATAAATCTAAATGTTTTAGAATTTCTTAAAACGTTTTCTGTTTTCTTAGAATAAAAGTAAAACTTAAAACTTTTTAATTTTTTTTGAAAAAGTTTTAGTTTTATCTAAAAAAAGATAAAAGTGTGAAACTGTTAAATTTTAAATTTTTTCTGAGGAGAAGCGTTTAGATATTTTTAACCTTTTTAAAAAAAAGTTTCAAACAAAAACCTTCTTTAGTTAAAAAGTAATTTTGTAAAAAAAATGTAATGTTTTCGGTAAAACAAGTTTCAGTGTGCAAAACGACACAAAATCTTAAAGTACGTTATATTGAGTGGAACAAAAAATAGTCCGCGTGCTAAGATTGTATATTTGTGAAAATACATTACTACTGTACGGCTTAATAAAACAAAATAATTAAGTATGAAATGCAATTCCAAACGGCCCTTAATCAAACTTTCGTTAAAGCCAAGACTTTCGCTTTTAAACCTTTCTATCCTTTAGTACGTAACTTTGATTTTCGAATATATTCCAAGGTTAGGAGTAGCATAAAATACTTTTCCTGCTCAACTTTCTAACCATTTTCTCTAGCCCTTTAACTATGATCTTTATTCTTTTCAGATGATATAATATAACGTGTTGGACAAAAATGTTACAACAAAGTGTCCAAGAAGATATAGCTTGACACTGAAGTGTCAAAGGAATAAACCACATCACCAAAAATTGAAGGTAAACAGGCCATAATAATTGATGTAGACCAATAGAAAAACTAGAAAGAATAATCGAGAAATGTCTTTATTTTACTTTACGACTCTAAATTTTCTATTACATCACTTTTTTGCTCTATAAATTAACACAACCACACCACAACATCCATATATCGTATATCATTAAACATCATGAATGAACCTAAATATGCTTACCCTTACCCTGCTCAAGGTACGTATTATATAATTTTGTACTACTAATATCCAATATTTTATCCTTAGAAACAAATACTACAGTGTAATGATCTTTATCTTAGCCTTAATACATATTATATGCAACAGGTGGAGGATATTACCAAGGACCACCGGTGATGGCGCCGCCCCAGTATGCAGCCGCGCCTCCTCCGAGAAGTAACCCTGGTTTCCTTGAAGGCTGGTATGTGTTCCCCTCTTTATTTTTATTTTTTTATCATTATTAATTAATAGTCACAAGACTAATTTATGTTCATATCAAAATGTGATCAGATTTTTGTTTTGTGTGTTTTAACTTTTAAGTCCCTTTTTTATGTAACTGATACTCGTAATATAGTATCTTACTATGCCAGTAACTTTGGCTTTTCAAATTTTTTGACTACAATAAATTATTAAATATATGATCGTAATTTGATAATTTTTGTGCAGTCTGGCAGCTCTGTGTTGCTGCTGTTTGCTTGACGAGTGTTGCTGTGACCCAACCATCATTTTCTACTAATACGTACACTGGCTCATCTGATCCGTTGGAGTAGTCACTATTTCTTACCATAAATAGAAAGTTGTACTATTGTAATTTCTTTTTAGTTTTTCTGTTTATTTATGATGTATTTATTCTCTTGCTTCCTGTATTAATCGATGTTATAATAACCTACTACTTTCTGTTTGTGTGTTTTAATTTCTAGACCATTAGGTTCTTTATGATGTACTATGAAACTGAGCATAAAATAGAAATCGCATATACTCCATTAAGTTGTAATGGCCAGGTTTGGTTTTCCACAAAAAGATTAGAAACCAAATTAGAATCTTTCCTTCTTGACACCGATTATATTCACTGTTAATGTTTATAGTTAAATGCACACGTTTATTGACCTGTTAGGTTAATTGTGAATTTTATGCATTTCAAAGATGGATTAGGTCATTAGGAAGTGATCATTATAGTGTAGTAGTTCAAAAGCAATCAAAACCAATACAACTTGCATCATTTCATGGATATGAAAGAGTTGACGAAACTAGAATGACCCGGATAATTTCATCACAAATTCAAGGGTTATAATTGCGCGCTCGCGCACACACACATGACACATATATACAAAAGTTTTCCTACAATCAAAAGTGCTTATTAATCAGTTATGATTTTTCATATCACCACAACATATACTATGAGCATGAGAGCTTCTTTAATGGACGTCCAAAAAGCTTGTTTCAGTGTGACATTGAGCTGATTTATGTAACCTAAGTTGATAAAAGTGAAAGTTTACAAAATAACTATAATTAGTGACCGATGTGACGTATTTTAAACATTTATTTTTAGGGGTTGAATTATTTTATAAAAGAATTATCAAACTAGATCATATAGGAACCCATATAAGAACCCATTTTACGAAACAAAATCAATTTTCATCACTTTATTAAATTAAAATGAACCAAAGTGCATAATCTTATGCACACATGCGCACAAACTTCATGCATAACGGCGCATTTTGGTGTACACCTAGGCGCACAAGATGGGTGGTGTATCTACTCCTTTTTTTTGTAATTCCTTTTAAATAGTTACTTGAGCTAATAAGTGATAGTATTGCACTAAGTGATAGTAAGATGGCGCATAAATGTTACTTGAGCTAATACGTGATAGTATTGCACTAAATATCATTTTGCTACCCACGTAGTTAACATTTCAATCAAAATATTAAAAGAACAAAAGTGCCAAATTACTAATAGAAATAGACCAAAAATACATACAAATACTAAAGCACCATATTAATTGGAGTCGGCTCACCCATAGCACGAGTAGGTACAAAACGAATTGCATCTTTAAAAAATTCTTCCAAAATGGTTTCCCGAGCATTACGCCCAAGTTGAATGGTATCGCTTACTTGTCTAACATTAACCACGTATAAGTGTATTCATAAACAATAACATGAGTGGTCCACAATCACCAAAATGTCCGACTTGCTGGGGGACGTTGTCCGCATGATAAAAAGTAATTTTATAACTACTTTGATCAACGTCATTCGACACAAACCATATACTTTGTTACGGTGCACAAAGTGTGTTAGAAATGCATCATGGCGCACAATAGGTGGTGCATCAAGCTTCACTTCCCTACATGATGCACAAAAGGAAATGCAACATGGCGCACATAGTGCATCACGATGCACAAAAAGAGGCGCACATAATGCATCAATGTGCACAAAAGGAGGCGCACATGGCGAATAGGGAATTTGTTGTGCATCAAATTTCAGTTTGCTATCAAAAGTTTAGTAGGCGCACATAATAGTTCATGCACCATGGGGCACATAGTGCATCACATTGCACAAAAAGAAAGGCATCATGGTGCATGGGATTGTGCATCAACAACTCATGTGCATCACGGCGCACAAGTAGTGCACTAGGTGCACAAAAACTACTTTCACAATGTATTATGCGCACAATCTTTGGTGCGCAACTTTTCTTGATGCACCTTAATTTAGAGTTGTTGGATTTTAACATCTAAAGGTTATAACCAAGAAGTCCAATTTGGTAAAATTCCCACGCGCCGGCTAATTTATTATTACATCCTCAAAAGAGGCTATTTATGAAATTTCCTCTTATTTTATACATATAAAAAAAATAGACAACGACTTTAAAACAAAATACATAATATATACATTATTCGTCACGAACTTTAGAAAACCGAAACTCTTCCCAATCCCCACTAAGATCGACCATTGACTACTATGTGTCATGGAATCCGGAGTGTTATGAAAATGTTTTTATCATTTGAGATGCTTTACAAGTAAAAGAAAAATAAATTGCATTTGTATAAGTACGAAAAGAAAAGTTCAAGCGCTTTTGTTTTTGCTCACAAGCTAAGGGACAAATCTCTATCATTTACTTTGGTTTGATTTAAAAATAAAACTTAACCTGAGATTTTAAAAACACGCGGAAAGGTCATTTTTGCCAAAAAGTCTAAAAGTTTCAAAAATGAAACGAAGGGACTAAAGTAGTAAATTTTCTGAAATAACTTTTATCACGACTGATATTTCACCAGTGACAAAAAATGAAATATCACTAGTGATAAAGCAATGAATATCACTCGTGATATTACACTATAACTTTGTTTATTAAATATCACTAGTAATATTTCATTGTTCTTTTTACTATTGAAATATCACCACTGGTAAATATTTTTTATCAAATTTATAACTTTAGCCCTTCCGCCGATTTTTATAATTTTTTGACATTTTAGCAAAAATAGTCCCTCTATGTTTTTCTTATGGGAGTTAATCTTAGGTAATAAATTGTTAGGCTTAGTCCCTAAGATTCTAAGTAAAAGCAAAGATGTGAAATAACTCAACAAACTGATAAAAAGTTAATTTTGCAAAAATCTTAGAGGCGAGAGTGCGATGAAACAAAAGAGCTCGCCGAGCTGAGGTGGCCAGTTCATTGTACCTCGCTGGTGCTCGCCTCCATCCCCACCCCCTGCATTCGCCGCGACCTCACCTCCGAGACAGCGAAGACACAAATAGGAGAGAGAAAGATATACCTTCTATTCTTGTTTTTCTTTTTTCTTCAATTCGATTTTTTCCTAGATTTATCCAATTTGATCTTTTTTCTTCAGTTTGACTTTACAGGTGTGTGTTTGTGTTTGTGTCAAGTGTGTGTGTTTTTGTGTAGAAGAAAAGCCAGGTACATCATTCAAGTATTATCTTATATTTATAATTTTAACTCTTATTGTTTGGTGTTTAACATTTTTTGGTTTAAATTTTTTAATTATTGTAATTTGTAAAACGTTTTTAGTTTAGGATTGTATATTTATATTCGTAGTGTATTTTAGTTTTTATATGTATAATTTTTATTTGAATGAAATAAATTTAAATTTGTGTGAAAATGAAAAAAATACAATAATAAAGATAGTGGTAGGGCCGAAATGGAGAGTTACAGAGGTGAATACATTTTTATTTAAAACTTTAACTTTTGTATCAAATACTTGATCAATGGTGATACAATATAAAGAGTGTCACAATAAATTAGTTGTACAATAACTGTATATTATTAATATAACAATAAACACATTATACTTGTATAACCATAATACAAGCCACAACAAGCTATATAACTATATTCTACACAATATCCATCTATCAAACGAAACTATATCAACATACACAAACATCATCAACATAATATTAGCATCGCATCAAACAAACATAAGCATATTAAAAATATAAATATGAAGCGATAAATGCGAGTAAAGATGTAAAGATGTAAGTAAAAAGATATGAAAACCGGACACGATGATTTATAGTGGTTCGGCCCGAAGCACCTCTTCGCCCTACTCCACTCCTCGAGTAACCAACTCAAGAGTTACTTCACTAATCAACAAGCTCCTTTTAGGCGGAGAAAACCATTCATTGATGCTTACACATGTTTACCGGCCCTAAGCTAGATGTCGAGTTCCTCTTCGGGTATAACTAAACCCGTTATCTTTTATGGTCCAACATAACAAACCTTTGTTTTATGTCCTAACACATAAACCATCTAATCTACTACATGTAACACAATCTACTACAAGATCTACAAGTAATCAAGGATGATCACTTACATGTGGAAATACCTTATGCCTCACTACATACCCCTTGGTACTAGTGGAGCTAATATAGAATGTAACCTTGGTCCAAGCCTTATACTAGAATCATGACTAAAGATAGAAGAAGAAATTCTATGTATTCTGTATGTATAAGTGGTAGGTTTTTGTTAGCCCTAAAATATCGAGTCACACAAGAATGATTGATCATAGGTTTATTTTGTATTATTTATTAGAACATTGTAATAGGTAGTAGAATAGCCGTGTAATACGGGCTTGATGGTTAGCTTAAAAGGCCTCTTTCAAGGTACTAAGCATATATTCAAGCCCGACCCAAAACAATATAGTCCATAGAAAGCCCGTATGTGGGTGGACCATATAAGCACCTCCTAGCATGTTAGGAGGGTTGGCTTTTTCATTTTTCCTCAATCTAATAGTTCACAAGTTTCACACATCTCTCTCATTTCTCTCTCTATATTTCATCTATTTTCTTCTTTATTTATTATAATCAAATCATGGTGAAGTGATTAATATGGGTAAAATAATTGGTATAAGAGCCTAAAGTTGATGTGGTGAATCTACAACAATTGGTATCATTCGCCACGGGGTATATTAGAGATTGGTTTTGGTTCGTGTGTATTTTAGCTACATAAACCCATGGTTCTAATTTTTTTGTGCGTTTTCGCCTTTAAATCTTTCTTAAAATCACCTACATAGTCGTGGTAGGGATTTCGGTTTCTTGTTTTGGTGAAAAAACGCAAAACAATTTGGCATATGGATCATTTTTATTGAAAAAACTCGAATTTTTGTGTTTTGTCCGAGTTCCTAAAAAATCTGTGATATTCCAAACTTGTAAACCCTAGATATTGCGAATCTGTGTATTCCGAACCCAGGATTGCGAACTCAAGAGTCAAAGGTCTAAAACATTGCGAAGTCAAGTTTATTGCGAAGTTGGATTTTATTGCGAAGTCAGTGTTATTGCGAACTGGGTTATTGCGAACTTGGTTATTGCTAACTCACGGCTTAAAGAATTTTTTTGCAAATTCAGGTTATTGCAAATTCAGGAACAAATTTATTGCGAAGTCAGGGTTTTGCGAACTCAGCATTATTGCAAAACTGGTTTATTGCGAAGTTAGGGATTACGAACTCAAGGCTTAACATTTTTGCGAACTCAGGATCCAAATATTCCGAACTCAGACCTATTATTGCGAACTTAGAAATTTTTTTGTGAAGTAAGAAAAATATTGCGAACTCAGAGCTATTATTGCGAAGTTGGGAAAATTTTGTGAAGTTGGAAAAATATTGCGAACTCAGCTTAATTATTGTGAGTTTAGCACTTCACATATTGCGAAACCAGGATTTTGCATATTGCGAACTTAGCATTTTCATTATTGCGAGTTAAGGGTGTTTAAAGATTGTAAAGTCAACCTTGTTTTCAATTATGCGAATTAAGGTGTTTAGAGGATTGCGAACTGAGATTGCGAGTTCGGATTGCGAATTGAGAAAGAATATTGCGAGTTGAGCCACATTTATTCCGAACTGAGACATATTGCGAGTTGAGAAAAAATATATTGGTGATACAAATTAATTTTTCCTAGACCATTTTAGGCCCTTTAAGCTTCGATTTCAAATTTTAGCGATACAAAAAAAATTTCGACCTAAAATTCAAAATTTTAGGCCAAATTTCAAATTTTTTAGGTTTTATTTTTCATCACAATTTTCCACTTTTCAAAATATTCCACTTTTCAAAAAAATTTCCTACTAGTTTTTGGCTATTTCTAACTCGATTTTAGAATTTGGCTATTAACAATTTTTTTTCGGTTTAGGTTATATCAGACTGAAGAATTAATTGTCCGACTGAGAAAAAATCATAATTTTTAAAATTTCAACCACAACCTAATCACACCATATCTACTTAAGATCAGAAGTCACTTCATCAACTGAGACACCCATCATGGAAATGGATATGGATATGGATATCGTATTTAATTCGATTTACGAAGGATATTTCAGTGGAGCAACTCATGCTGAGTAAAAAACATACAAAGCTTATGTTCTGAATACTACGGAACAAGTCACTATAAGATCTACAACAGATTCTTCACCAACGTCCATTAATGAAAAGATGATGCAGATTAACGAAGTTCAGAGAAGTATCAAGTCTGTAGTCGATAAACCGTTCACGACAAGTAGCTTGAATTCAGTAACACAAGATGTGCATGCACTCAAATACAAGATATCGAAAGCAAAAGAACGATGCATGGCACACTTTAGATCACTCCAGTCACACCTTCAAATTCTTTCAAATGACGATTTAAGAGCCACTCGCGTCGAACTTGGATTCAAACGGGTATTCATGTCACTAATTGGTAAAGATGTTGAGACATTCACAAGCACAATGCTACTCAATGCAGATCACCTTGAACAACAACTTGCCAACGACGAATTTCAAGAGGTTGAATCCATAGATGCTGTTTTGGTTCTCGAAAATCAGTTTCAGAAATTTATTGATACAAACACTATGATGGAGAGTTCATAAACAAATACTTCTTTGAATATACTCGGTCAGAAGTTCAACACATGAGTAATGTAAGGAAGTCCATTACCGAAATAACACGTCATAAATTACAAGTTGAAAGAAGGGTGAATAAAAGACTGATGCAGACGAACGAGAGTAATGTCGATGATGGTAAAAAATTAGATACTTGTTCGATTCTCACAGAAAGCAGCGGGACAGAATTAGAAAAGCGGCATACCAGCAACATCTCAGGGAATGATCAAAAAGCCAATGATGCGGCTATCATACCCATTTATGATGATCGGCCAATGGCTGATGTATAATTAACTACTGTGTATGATGACATCAACATACTGAGCAATCTGAACCCATTTTTGACACAGATCTGTTGGAAAAGGTTTATAGTAATACCATACTTGATTCATCAGATATGAGTAATGATGGAGGGGAGACTGCCCAGGATGTTGATTCTAAGATTCACGAGCTCGAAAATATGTTAGCTCAAAAGACAAAAGATTTTGAGGATGCCAAACTCGATTTTTCAAAGAAAAATGACAAATTTGAGGCTTATTTTGAAAAACTTGAAAAAGAAAACGTTGTTCTTGAACAAAAACTAGATCGTAAGATTCAAGATTCTAATGCGGAAAAAGAACATTTTGTGAAATAAATAAATTTGTTAGAATCAAAGTTGGCTTCTCAAAATCCAAGTCCTCCGCCTGCTTCGTTAAGTGAAATATCTATGCAACCTATCGACACTGTAGATAGTATTGATGTTAATGCTGATAACGATACATTCGATAGAGCATTAAGTTAGAACAACGTGTCGCTCAATTACTTCTACAAAATGAGCAATTAAAAGCTCAGATTCAGGAAAAGGTTTTTGCACTGACAGCGGTGAAAAATTAATTAAGGAAGCTAAAAGGAAATAGTGTGGATAATAAGTTAGCAAAATAGTCAGTCTTGGGGAAACCTCCTTCTCAACCATTCAGAAACCGCTCAGTTGCTAGACAACCGAATGCGTTTAAATTTGAACGACCCAAAACGTCGAACCCGAGGTTTGCATCTCAAGTTGACGTACGTAGCAATTTGCCAAAAACAATCACTCCACAATCTAGATCCTCCTTAAGAAATTATGCCTATGCAAAACCCGATAACATGAATGCTTCAAGCAACTCTAGAAATAGCTCCAAGAACATGCCTAGGCGTAGTTCAAATGACACGGGTAATAAAAGCTATCTAGAGAATGCTAAGATAAAGACACAGGCAAGAGATAGGACCAAACCTAAACCTAATAGCGTTATCCACATATGTAGGAATACTAGACCCTTCTCATATGTGCTCAAATCTGCCAACCCTGGGAACTCTAGATCCTTCTCAAATGCTAAGCACTTTGTTTACACGAAATGTAACAAATGCGTGTTTAATGCCATTAATGATGATTGCATCACAAAAGTCCTGAACAAGGTGAACCAAAAAGCTAGAGCATCTCAAAGACGGAACCCTACAGGAAATAGATTTTCTCCAATTACGTCTTCCGATGTGCATGAGAAAACTATGTTTCCTATACCTTGTCTTAAGTGGATACCAATGGGTAGAATCTTCAAAATAATTGGTCTTAAATGGATTCCTACTAGAAAAATATTTCTCTCTAGCACGACAAAAGTTCACTGTGAACCACCACATGGTTCTCACAAAGATATCACTAATTAATGTGCAAGCATACAAAATACTGATGAAAGTGCAGGTATCGAAATCAAGGCTCAACGGGCACCCGAAGGTCTAATCTTTGAATATCGTTTAACAAAAGACACACTCAGAGTTTGGTTGCTGAAGAAGCAAATATCTGAGAAACAAGTGTCTTAGGGGTTTCACAACTAAGCTTTAAATGATTTACAATTACTTCAGATCGTGACTCATGCCTCAATGAAAGGAAAGTTTATCACGATGATAACTTATCCTTAACAACGGAAAAGTAGACTTTTCTCGGTCATGAGCTTTCAATAAAACATTCAAAGTTTTTAAGCTCATGTAAGTGACTTATAATTAAATGTCAGAGTGTAACTCGAACTTCAAATAAAGGAAAGTGTATCTTTAAAGATAACTTATCCTAACAACGGGTAGATCAATCTATCACGGGTTGAGCTTGTCACAAATTAGTCAAAGTTTTGAGCTCAACATAATGGCTTGTAGTCACTTTCGAATTGCAACCCGGATCTATATTCACGGAGGAGTGTACGATTTAGTGCGCTTACCCTCAGCAAAAAAAGATAAATCTTCTTACACTTGAGTGGATTCGTAATGACATTCAAAGTCTATGAACTCAAGTTTACGCTTTAGAAAAACCATGTCGCCAAAAAGAAATGGATTTTTCAAAAAGCGTAAAACATAGTTTTTTCAAGAATTTCTCAATAATTATTCAAAATATTTCAAAAATTATGTGTTCAACAACTCTTATCCTCAAAAGTTTAATGTGGATCATATCCTCGTAATGACAATTCAATTGGATCAATTTTTAAGAGGGGGCTTTTCTAAATTAAAGTTTTAATGTTGTTGGATATATTAAGTCAAGACAATTTTTATGTATCCAACACATTCTATGTAATTATCATTTGATATTATCACATAAAAAGCTTTGATGTTCGTGAGCACATTCTTCACCGAAAATCTTTTACGTGTTCATGAATAATAAGTGTGAAAACACTTATCCTTTTACCACTTAATTTTAATAATAACCAAGCCAAAACGTGTATTTTATGTCGTAAATGTTGGAATTATGCGTGATTTGTGTTTTTGTTGTGATTTAGGATTAAAATGTGAAAAGGGAAGAAAACATGGGCTTTCACGGGCTTTTATCGAAGAAAAAGACAAAAGACGAAGTCAAAAGATCAAGAGTGCAAAAAGAACGGAAGTCCAAGGCCTATTCTGAAGATTTATCGAAGAAATAGTCTAAAGACGGAAGTTTAATGAAGTCAAAGAACCAAGTCTAATTAATGAAGAAATTAGAAGACGAGTTCATTTTATTTATCGACAATCCCGAAACAAAGTCGAGAATGACGAGTTTATTGTCAAAGATCAAAGACGAAAAGACAAGAGGAAGAAAGAAAGAAATAAGCACAACACTCCTCTCCCCTATAAATAGAATCCTAAACCTCATTTGTGAGGTGTTAGCTAATTTGACAAATTAGTCTTTCCACTTTAATTTTCATGCACTTTCATATTGTCATTTAAATTAATTGTTCTTTAATATCAAGATTATTTCAAGTAAGTTTTTAATTTTGTGTTATTGAATCTTTATCTTTAATCAAGTTTTTAATTAATCTTTCATTCTACCTTTCTTGTCTTGTTTAATCTTTATGCTTATTTGCTTATGGTTATGCTTATTTGATTGATCGTTAGGTTTTTATGTGTTTGATTTTGTTAGCTTATTGTTTTTATAGCTTATTGTGTGCTTGATTTGATTTTAATTGAGTGTTTTTAAAAGTTATTTTATAAAAAGTTGATTTTAAATATTTTGATTATTTACTGTTTTTAAAAGTTTTTAAATTTTGGCTTATTTGCTTTTTCTTAAACTTGATTTGGTTAAACTTTTAGATAAGTGCTTATTTGGTTTTAGCTTGTTTTATTTTTTTGCTTATTTTTGATCTAATTCGGGTTACTTTAAAACCGTAATTATCCGAACTAGGTGTAGGATTTGTCTTTTCCCAAATTAAGTACTGAACCTACTTATCCCGAATTGGATGCAGGATGTCATTCCGAATTAGATCAAAATGTTAGTATTCCGAATGTTTGTGTGCCATTATTCCGAACTACATGTAGATTTCATATTCAGAATTAGATACAAAATCCAACATTCCGAACTGCATGCAGAACATGGATTCCGACTTATAATGCAAACATACGAACTCCGAATAACAAATAGAAAGCAGTCAATATTCCGAACTATATATATAAGTCACCTACATGCCTACTTGCCTGCTTATGTTTTTCCAAAAAAAAAGAGGTGCTAGCCTGGGTGCTTGAGCTACTTGCTTGGTAGCTTGCTTATTAGTTAGTATTTGTTCCGTAATCGTTGAGTTTAATCTGAAAGTTGTTCCGATTTTTATTCTGAAAGTCACGTATTTTTAGTTATATTTTTCGTCAATTTTTAGTATTAGTATTTTTTCGTAAAGTTTAAGTTTTGACTTTTATTTAGTGCCCGCTTTAGTTTTTGTCTCGTTTAGTTTTAAAGTACCCTCATAGTTTTATTTTCTCCTTTTTCATTAAGTAAATTTTATTTTCAAGTCGAAAGTTAATTTCTTCTTTTTATGATTTTTAAAATCAAATGGCGCCGCTGCCGGCTCTTTTCGTGAAGATTAACGGTTTTTGTGAGAGACGCGTTGGATTTTGGGATCCGTTCACTTTTGAACGTTATTTTTCTTGCTCAAAATTTTTCAAAAATCCATAAAAAATTTAAAATTTCAAAACTCCAAAAACATTTTAAAATCATAAAAAGCATTTCTTTTTCAAAGTTTTGCACCAAAAATATTCCTCTTAACCCTCTATTGTGTTTAATTCTTTTTCTCAACCCCTCTTATTTTTAATTCTTCACGGATTCGTATGTCTATTGCGTAAGGTGTGGGAGACCATTGTATGGTTTTCAAACATGTCAATGGTGTACATGTGAGCGGTGCGAGAATGATATCGACAATACACAATTTGGGTTTTGTCCATTTTGCAATTCAACCAATTCATACTTCACCTCCACTAACAATATCTCATCCTCTCTCATATATGCCGATCCATATCCGCAAAATGCAGCGGGTTTTTCTCCATACCCATGTTGCCACAATTGTGGGGGCCCTCACGATACCTTTTCTTGTCAGCCGATGAATTATTATGAGCCACATTCGTGCTATAATTCCGGTTTTCAAAATTTTGAGCCCCCACGTCACACCGTCGATCATCAACCTTCCTTCGAACATTTGAGCCCCCACGAACAATGGGCCACTCTTGCTAAGCAATGTCAAAAAGTTCAAGAAGCTTTAAATAAATACATCAAAAAATGTCAAGAGGATCAACGACAAGAGCAAGTATCTAATCTTAGTGCTTATACTCCTCCTCTTGTGCGTCCATACTACTATTATGATGATGAGGACGAGGATGAATATCTATGATCTCAACCCATCTTCTGAGATTACTACTCTTACTCTTGATATCCTAATGCGTCTAAGGATAGTGATTCATCGAGTGAGATTAGTGATTTTGGTCTCGAAAAATTCTTTGATGAGGTTTATGATGTACCGACTTTTGCGGAGCTTACGGACGAGGTCACTCTTACGGATGACATTTCTCCATGTTTTGAGAACTTCACGTTTGAAATTTCTCCTTTTCACCCACTTCCACCGGGAGATGCGGGCGATGACGATTTATTCTCTCTGACTTATGAGAAGTTCACCGATGAACTTGCTCTTTTAATTAAGGTGGAAGACGTTATTCTTCGTGATCGATTGTTGAAAGTTCATCTTCTTATCTCTCAAATTGAAGCGTTGAATTCCACTCCTATCAATGAATCTTTACCTCCGTCTTTTACACCCATTGAGAATAATGACCCATTTATGGAAGAAATTGACAGTCTCTCAACACCTCCGGGTATTGATGATGATGACATGGAGGGGGATATTCTTTTTGATAATTTGCTGCACGAAGATATTGTCCAAAGTCCCCCTCCCGAGCACCTTTCATCCACTCCTTTAGAGACCATTACGGAAGATGAGTGCTTTGACCCGGGAGGTGACATTGACTATTTTATGATTGATAACCTTACGGCTTTACCGCTTTCTGAGCATCAATTGTCTTTGGGGGATGACAATTTTCTTACTTTACCCACGCCACATCCCGTGGATCGCGACCTCACATACTTTTCGTATGTTGAGAGGACTTTTCTACCTTTTAAGACTTACCCTCCCGCCTCTCTTTCATTGATGTCCTCTAGGAACGAGGACAAGGTCTTTGATCCCGGTATTACATTAGAGGCTTCCCCATGGACCATTTAATTCGGGGTCGAGTCAGGCTCGCGACTCGGTGAACAAAAACAAGCGCTTCTCGGGAGGCAACCCGAGTATCTATCCTTTTATTCCATTTTTATAATAAGTGTAGGGGGAGACCCTAGTATGTGTTTGTTGTTTTCTTTCTTATCATGTGCAGGGATTCGAGCTTTCAAAGATCCATTCTTGATGCCTTTTGACGACCCGTGATCCCGTGTATCCGTCTTCCCGGTTCTATCCTAAACTCTTTTGATTCACTATTTTATATTCTTCAATATTAAAATAGGAATCACTTTAGTTGTCTCTTCCTTAGCAAGATTTAAACAACATGCACAATGTCCTAAGTGTAGGGGAGTTTACTTTCACATGCTTAAACATTGAGGACAATGTTTATATTAAGTGTAGGGGGACTTCTATCGATGTTAAGTAGGCTTTTCCTTCTATATGTCCTCATTTTAACCGGAAAATCGATTTTTCGACATTTTTCAAAATTTTAAATCTATTTTGGCCTAGTAGTTTTTCCTTTGTTATTGTTATTTTTAATTGCTAGAATAAATTTTAATAAAATGGTTTTTAATAAGTTTAGATTTCTTTGATGTATTTTTCAACGTCATGAATCTTTTGACTCAACCCGAGTTTACTTAATTAAGTTTACTCTAGCTAGTATCCTTAACGTTTTTAAATCAAGTTTTGCTAGGCTTTTATATAGGGAACTTTAAAACACGAAAGTCTTAACTCTTACGGGTTAAGAACAAGAACTTTTCGCAAGTTCCTATAATTGATCCTAGAAAGTTGTTTATCAAGGGAACTTTAAAATGCGAATTCTAAAACTTGAAAAAGTCTAAGAAATTTCAAGATCCTATAGATGACTTGAAAACCCAAAACTTTGATTTAATTGGCTAAGCATCCACGAGTCTCATTCCTTGAGATTTTAAATTGTGGAGAACGAGAGATGATAGAGTCAATTATAAGTTTGGTATTCTTTCATGAATTTATGTGAGTTAATTATGAGCTTTTTCTCCCATCACTTTTTAATAAATTTAATTGCAATAAGTAAGGTTGTACGATTTGAAAAGTTACTTAGCTTCTAGCCCAAGATCGTTTAAAAGTTGCTCGATATTAATTAGAGTTCATAGCCAAGGCATAACTTATTGAAGCGGGATGCGAAGATTGGCGAGTCTGAAAAGGTCCTAACAAGACATGAGGGCTACATTTTGTTGCTAAAGATCCTAAGTGATGTGAAGAATCATTTATCAAAAATCAATATGAAGGATCAAGACACACGACGAAAAGCAAATACTCCCCTAAAGATCATGGAGAAGTCTATCCAAAAAGGCCCTAACAAAGTATGAGGATAAATAGATCCAAGTCCTAAAAGGAGGCGGATCGTTGTATATCAAAATCCCAAATAAAGATTGGAGAAAAATGAAGAAGTCGTGGTCCAAGTATGAAGAATCTCTCAAAACTTCAAGTGAAGAAATTCCTATTATGAAGAGAAGACCATTATTTCATGAACGTCTCTCAAGATTTGAAGTATGAAGTAAATGCCAAATATCGGTCCGAGAAAGGTCTCAAATCGTGAAGCGAGTTATGCCAAGATATGAACTTTAAGAGGTCCCGAGAAGCAGTTTTAAAAGATTTTGTCCTTTAGCTAACTATTGATTAAATCGTCCTACTTTATTTCGGCCTAAATAAACCATCGATATAAGTCAACAATGCATCCTCGTGATCATTCAAGACAACAATAAAATATAAGATATACACCTAGGAATAAGGGAGTCTAAGTGAATAATTGGGCCACATCAGTTTGTGTTAGTTTGCTAACTTATAATAACAATGATCTCGTTTTTAAGCTTGGTTTGGGGAACATGAAACTTGAGGGTGATTAACATTCATGACATCCAAAGCCTTAATGTAAGTCTTCGATCTCTTTACTTGTTTTCTTCCTTCAAATATTTTGTTATCTTCTATCTTTTTACGTTTCCTTAATGTCTTGTGTTCAAATAAAGGCCAAGATAGGTTAATTATGATGGAAAATGTAAATCTTATTGCATGAGGGCATTGCAATGGTCAAGTGTAGGGGATTTAGTAGGTGTGAAAACACTTATCCTTTTACCACTTAATTATAATAATAACCAAGCCAAAACGTGTATTTTATGTCGTAAATGTCGGAATTATGCGTGGTTTGTGTTTTTGTTGTGATTTAGGATCAAAATGTGAAAAGGGAAGAAAACATGGGCTTTCACGGGCTTTTATCGAAGAAAACGACAAAAGACGAAGTCAAAAGATCAAGAGTGCAAAAAGAACGGAAGTCCAAGGCCTATTCTGAAGATTTATCGAAGAAGTAGTCTAAAGACGGAAGTTTAATGAAGTCGAAGAACCAAGTATAATTAATGAAGAAATTAGAAGACGAGCTCATTTTATTTATCTACAATCCCGAAACAAAGTCGAGAATGACGAGTTTATTGTCAAAGATCAAAGACGAAAAGACAAGAGGAAGAAAGAAAGAAAGAAGCACAACACTCCTCTCCCCTATAAATAGAATCCTTAACCTCATTTGTGAGGTGTTAGCTAATTTGACAAATTAGTCTTTCCACTTTAATTTTCATGCACTTTCAAATTGTCATTTAAATTAATTGTCTTTAATTTCAAGATTATTTCAAGTAAGTTTTTAATTTTGTGTTATTGAATCTTTATCTTTAATCATATTTTTAATTAATCTTTCATTCTACCTTTCTTGTCTTGTTTAATCTTTATGCTTATTTGCTTATGGTTATGCTTATTTGATTGATCGTTAGGTTTTTATGTGTTTGATTATGTTAGCTTATTGTTTTTATAGCTTATTGTGTGCTTGATTTGATTTTAATTGAGTGTTTTTAAAAGTTATTTTATAAAAAGTTGATTTTAAATATTTCGATTATTTAGTGTTTATAAAAGTTTTTAAATTTTGGCTTATTTGCTTTTTCTTAAACTTGATTTGGTTAAACTTTTAGATAAGTGCATATTTGGTTTTAGCTTATTTTAGTTTTTGCTTATTTTTGATCTTATTCGGGTTAATTTAAAACCCTAATTATCCGAACTAGGTGTAGGATTTTCCTTTTCCCAAATTAAGTACTGAACCTACTTATCCCGAATTGGATGCACGATGTCATTCCGAATTAGATCAAAATGTTAGTATTCCGAATTATGTTTGTGTGCCATTATTCCGAACTACATGTAGATTTCATATTCAAAATTAGATACAAAATCCAACAATCTGAACTGCATGCAGAACATGGATTCCGACTTATAATGCAAACATACGAATTCCGAATAACAAATAGAAAGCAGTCAACATTTCGAACTATATATATAAGTCACCTACATGCCTACTTGCCTGCTTATGCTTTTCCCGCCAAAAAAGTGGTGCTAGCCTGAGTGCTTGAGCTACTTGCTTGGTAGCTTGCTTATTAGTTAGTATTTGTTCCGTAATCGTTTAGTTTAATCTGAAAGTTGTTCCGATTTTTATTCTGAAAGTCACGTATTTTTAGTTATATTTTCCGTCAATTTTTAGTATTAGTGTTTTTTCGTAAAGTTTAAGTTTTGACTTTTATTTAGTGTCCGCTTTAGTTTTTGTCTCGTTTAGTTTTAAAGTACCCTCATAGTTTTATTTTCTCCTTTTTTATTAAGTAAATTTTATTTTCAAGTCGAAAGTTAATTTTTTCTTTTAGTTTTATTTTTATTATTTGTTTCATTTTTAATTTTCGTTTTAATATTTGTTTTATTAGTTGTTTTATGTAAGTTCTTTTATTTTAGTAATGATAGGATTCCTTTTACCTTTTAAGTAGAAATAGATAAACTCAATCTCCTTTTTATTAACCAAAAACAATTGAGCTCCACTTTTAAACCGTGATCAATTCGATTAGACGTCGAGAAAAACGACCTTTTAACCTAGCAAAATCTCACTTCCAATGAACATGTAGTGTTCGAGTACAATTTTTCAAGAATTTTTTAATGATTATTCAAAATCTTTCAAAAATTGTGTGCTCGACACTACATAAAATGTTCTAATAATTCATGCGAAGTTAGACACATTTCTCTCCCGAAGTTTTCAAGACTATTTTTCACAATATATTTTAATCAAATTTGGTATCTCTAATATCAAACGATTTTATATATTAGAGATAGGGGAGAAAATGTGATTAAAATGTGATCTAATATATGAAACGAACATATAAGACTCAAGCACTTTAACTCTTACCCACGTGTACGTATCACTTTCGATTATCGATGCACATGTGAAGAGGGCTTTTCTGAAACGACAAAACTATCAAGGTGTTAAATGTTTCTCAAACACTTTGATAGACTTTCAAGTGGTGTTGAAAATATGTTTTTACGTATCTAGGAAGGATCGGTCACTCTAACGAGATACATCTAGTATGGGTTCGTGATCCAATATGTAACAATATAACCCACAAAGCCCACATGTAGGATGGGCTATATATACCACCCTCCTAGCATGTTAGAAGGGGTTGGTTCTCACACTTTTACTTTTCTAACCTAATATTCTATCATTCTTTCCAATCTCTCTCTACTTTCTCTCTCTAGATCTTTATCTATCTCTCTCTCTTGTAATCACTCCATATATAGATAATCTAAGGATTACTTAGATCTACAATTGGTATCAAGAGCCATGGGACGATTGGTTTGTTCTTGTGTTTGTTTTGATTGATTTTCTTGATTATACCATGGTTTTTAGGATAATCAAGCTCAAATCTTGAAATTTTTTTTTTTTTTTTTTGCGTTTTTGTGGTTTAAGTTTGTAGACAAATCGACTACATAGATTTGGTAGTGATTTGGTTTACTTGATTTGGTAAAAAGGAAAAAAATTTGGTCATTTGAGTGATATTCGGGATAGATATTGATTCAAAGGAAAGTCTATTTAAAAAACAGTCGGATCCGGTTTTCCATTTTCGGAATATAATGATTATTCCGAAAAACGTTTTGGGGTTTCTGATATTCTGAAAATAGATTTAGGTTTCTGATATTCAGAAAATCTTTTTGAGAAAATTATTGAGAAAATCTTTTTGAGAAACTATTATTGAGAAAATCTTTTTGAGAATTTATTGAGAAAATGTTTTTGAAAATTTATTGAGAAAATGTTTTTGAAAATTTATTGAGAAAATGTTTTTGAGAATTTTTGAGAATTTTTGAGAAAAAGTTTTAAGAATTTATTGAGAAAATGTTTTTGAAAATTTATTGAGAAAATGTTTTTGAGAATTTATTGAGTAAATGTGTTAGCCCTATATTTTATATAGTCAAACAAGAATGTAATAGGTCATCTTAGTCATTAATGGTCTTGTATTGTAATAGGTTAGTCGGGTTAACCGAGCTTGGTCTTTAAGCTAATATTGTATAAGTTAGGGGCGTAAGCCCAAGCAAAGCCAAGCCCGGCCCATGAACAAGTCCACCAAAGCCCATGTGGGGTAGCATATAAATACCCTCTTCCATGTGTGGAAGAGGGTGTTGGTTACATTTACTTTCTTTCTCTAGTAATGTTTTAACCTTCTAAATCTCCCTAGTTTCTATCTCTACTTTTCTTCTCTTTCTCTCTCTAAATATCTATTCTAAATCATGTGTTATGGATTTAAGTGGGATTAACATTTGGTATCAAGAGCCTATAGTGGATAGGTGATTGAAGATTCGTGTTTGTGTTCTTGATTTTCGTGCCTATTTTGATCAAATACATTCGAACCAATTTTTTTTTATGTTTTTATGGTTTAATCTTGATACAAATCATCTACATACTTGTGGTAGTGATTTGGTATTGTTACTTTGGTTAAAAACACAAAATTTTTGGCTGTTTGATTCATTTTTTGGCTTAAAATCTCAAATTAGTTGGGTTTTGTCCGAGAAAAGTGCATATTCCGATCGCAAAAACCTAAGGGTTTCTACATTGCGATCCAATATTCCGATCTATTATTCCGATCCAACATTGCGATCGTATATTCCGATCCAACATTGCGATCGTGTATTCCGATCCAACATTGCGATCGTGTATTCCGATCCAACATTGCGATCGTGTATTCCGATCCAACATTGCGATCGTGTATTCTGATAGAACATTGTGATCTACATTCCGATAGAACATTGCGATCTACATTCCGATAGGACATGGCGATCGAACATTCTGATAGCATTGCGATCGAACATTCCGATAGCATTGCGATAAGAACATTCCGATAGCATTCCGATCGCGTTATTCCGACAGCATTCCGATCGCATTCCGATAACATTCCGATTGCGTTGTTCCGATAGCACTCCGATCGCATTCCGATCCGCATTGAGAACGACATTTCGATCAGGGTATTGCGATAGGTTGAACCTTTTTGGGTATTGAGATAGAATTTGCACAACTTAGAGGATTTTTTAACATTCCGAAAATACACTTAAAATAATTTAGAATCGTGTGTTTTTTGGTCTTGGAGAATTTTTTGGTTTTTTGAGAACATTTTTGAAGGTATTTCATCAATCTTTTCCGACTCGTCAACTACAATCTAATCACAACACATCCACTAAGATCCTAATCCATTAACAGGTAATCACCATGTCTAATAACAACAACAACAATGCGATGGCTAATCAAATTCGTTTGGAACAAGGTGGCAATGATAATCCACCTGTGCTCACTTCCGGTTGCTACGTTCAGTGGAGATCTCGCTTCCTTAGATTTCTAGACACTAAGGAGAACCGAACTGTTCTTCGTCATTGGCTTGAAAATCCACCTCCAGTCTTTAAATTCCGACCCTTCACCACACAAGCAGAGGATGGTACTTCATCAACTACTCGAGCCATGGACGATTTCGACACATGTCTTGTTGAGAAAAAGAAACTCCTCCAAGATGAAGCTGATGCTGTGAACTACTTACTCACTGGAATTGATAACGATATCTATTCCACGGTTGATGCATGTCCTAATGCTATGAAAATGTGGAATGCAATTCATCGATTGAAGCAAGGTGAATCGATCAATGTTCAAGATCTCGAGACTAATCTACTTTGGTAATTTGGAAAATTCACATCTGAAGATGGTGAATCCATTGACTCATATTACTCTAGATTCTAGAAAATGATGAATGAGCTTGTTAGAAATAAGTGCACCATCTCCAATCATCATGCTAATGTTCAGTTTTTACTTCAACTTAAACCGGAATGGCAAAGGTTTGTGACTTTGGTTAAGCAAAGGGAAGATATCAAGACTATATCTTATCACAAACTTTATGATATCTTGAAACAACATCAAAATGAAGTGAATGAATTTAGGGCTGAAAAGGCAGAACGATCTGCTCACTCCATTGCTTTTGTGGCTGCTACTTCAACAAAACCCGTTCATCGTCAACAAGCACCTTCACATTCCTCAAAGTCATGAAGCTCATCCACCAAACCTCTAGCTACTGCTAGAAAAAAAGCAAAAGCAATTATCCCCACTCCACCTCCAAAGTATGACACCGAGTTAGATGGAGACAGTGATGATGAACATATTTCAAGGGACAAGAAGATTGAGGAACTCATGTCCTTACTCACCACAACTTATAAGAAGATCTACAAACCTACTAACAACAACCTCAGATCATCATCCAATGCTAAATATAAGGAAGTTAATCATGCACCTAGGTATGATAATCAGAGGGTGCCGAATCAAGTTGGGGCTAGAGATACTATAGGTACTCCGGTTGTGCAGAAGACTGGGATTCAATGTTTCAGTTGCAAGGGTTTTGGGCACATGGCCAGGGAATGCAAAAAGCCAAAACGGGTTAAGGATTCTGTATATCACAAAGAAAAGATGTTGATGTGTAAGAAAGAGGAAGCAGGGATACCACTCACAACAGATGAAGTTGATTGGTGTGATGACACTAATGATGAAGCCGATAATCAAGAGTTAGAGGCACATTATTTGTACATGGAAAATATTCAAGAAGTGATTCCAGAGACTGCTGACATTTTTGGACCTATCTATGATTCTGAGCCACTTGAAAAGGTACCATCATACGATAACTATAATGTGTTTGCCAATGAACGACAACATCCTGAGCAACCCGAAAGCATCAATGACACATATGTAATGGATACGGAGGATAGCAATATCTCTACGGACTCACAGCATATGTGTAACAATGACAGAAATGATGTTCAGGATACTAACTCGGATGAGGAACATGATTTGCTTGCGTCTATTATTGAGTCTTTAAAACGTGAAATTGACGAAAACAAAGAGGCTAATCAACGTTTGAAGCAAGCAAACACATCCTTAGCCGAGGAGATAGACAGACTTAAAGAGTGTGATTATGTAAAAGAAGTTGATCGACAAGTTGCTATAGCTAATGGTTTGGTATATGAACGTACGGTGCCGAAAATATTGTTCGGAAGTTACACATGAAATTCATATGTCAAAACAAAAGATATCGGAACTTGAAGAACAACTGCTGCTACATAAACTCCAGATTACTGAACTAGAGACTGTTAACAAAGAACAAACTACACTTTATAAAATTCATGAAGATAAGGATATTGAAAAGGTTCTTGCTTTGGAAAAGAGAGTCGAAACATTAAACAACATTGTTTACAAAACGAGTCAATCTTGGGTAAATGCTATAAAATAGACACGTACTCTTCATTTTGTTCCAATATGGCAAATATACTATTTTATGTACTCATTTGCCCATTGAACTTGTTAGTTTGTCACAATATCACCAATATGGGTCACCTGTTACCGGCTATACCGGTTTTTTTGTATTATTGATAAATTAGTCACGAAATTAATCATAAAATGACTAATTTACCCTTATCCCCTTATCCCCGTGACATAACTTCATTTACGATCCTTTCAATACTTAATTTTTTAAACACAGTAACTAAATAACATCATGTTTTTTCAATCTTCTAACTCTATACAAATGATTATTAACACTTTTGGCCATCAATTCACCAAACACAGACTAAATCATTTTAATCACAAGGTTACACAAATTAAACCCCTAACCCAACTGGATCTGTTAAATATTCACCAGATCTGTTAATTTTGTTTTTGTTTTTCATTTCGTGTTGCTATGCTGTTGATGGAGACGAGAGTGTTGTTGCGAGAATGATTGTGTTGATGAGGTGGTGATAGTTTTCCAGATTGCGACCGGTTTTAATAGGTGGGTTACGGGTTGCGAGAGTGGTGGGATATGGGTGGTGGGTTGCGCTGGAAGAAGATATTGGTTTTAGAGTTTATGACGCATCAAATCCGACTATGAGAAAGACCAGAAAGCTTGATTTTAACATAAATGAAGATCTTGACACAGTTTTATTGGTTATAGTAAGATGTCGTGTGCTACAGTAACAAGAACCGATCCAAATCTTGAAAATGCAGGCCATACGACTCTCAAAGCTATCAGGCGATTTTGCTACTGCTTGCACCCTCCAGCCTTTACTCCTTTCATCCTGTCATTTTTATCCCAAGTATCAGCACAAGAATGACAGATAATACCTCACAGGGGATAAGGGGAGAAGGGGATAAGGGTAAATTAGTCATTTCGCGTTATAAATGTTGATCCCAAACTTAGATCGATTAGTTTTGTATTATCGAGATTGAATCAAGTATAATACATAGAGAAACTTTGTGTTATGAAACAATTTAAGTGTTATGCGGAATTTAACACTTAGAGTAAGAACACACAAACACAGAATAACCCGAACTTTCACTTTGATTGATTGATGAACTTGCGTACAATGAAAGTGCAAAACGTATATCAAACATAAACCTAGAGGCCTCCTTTTATAGATTAAGGAGGCTTGTACAAGAGTCTACATATCAACTATTTTAGGTAAAGATAAATATAGCAAACATAATATTAAACATATCTTTACTAAACATACAAAACGTGTAGTATCTTATCAGTGGTTGACTTTCTTCTTGTCAGCGCTCAAATATCTCTTGTCAGCGTCCTTATTAACTCTTGTCAGCGCCTAAAGTCTTCCTGTCAGCGTCCCAGTAACTTAGTTATTTTTATTCCCAACAATCCTCCCCTAAACTTGATATCTACTCTAGTAATCAAGTTTCGAAATAAAGACAAAATACAAGGAGGATTCTTACAAACTAATCTTCTTTCCTGATCGTGGAATAAATAAACCTAAGTAAATTCTTACTAATGTCACTGGTATAATCAACCTCCAATGGTGTAGACATCATCAACTTCAAAACCTCCTGTGACATAGGATATGCAGCATCCACCAAAAGGTATTCTGAAAATTTGGATGTACAAAGATGATATATACCAATAGCTGAATAGATACGCCATGTCAACCCATTGATATCATCCAGATCCTTCCAAGTTGGATCAACATCATTTGGCTCAAACATTCTCTTGAATGTAGACCAAATCTTTATTCCATTGACTGAAGTAGGTTCTTCAGCCTCATACTTGGTCTTCATAAACTTCCACAAGTCGACCAAGTCTTCCCTATCAAAGCTTGCAAACATAGAAATGAGAGAAACAAAAGTGCGTACCTTATCACCAGCCCTAGTGATTACCCAAAAACCACTTTCATCTTCTTCATATTTGACAATGGGGTTCTTGAAGTCAAGGGGTAACACTTCTACCATATCAGAGGCCTCTACTCTTGAAAGCTTCATCATCTTCCTTAAAGCAGCCTCACTTGGTGAATATGGATCAAGCTTTGGAAAGTCAGTCTGCAAGCCCTTCTTCACTGGCCTAGGAACTATGGATGCCCTCTTTATCCTCATTTGTTCCTCTATCTCTTCTTGCCTTTCCTTGGAGAGTAGCTCAAATCTTCTGTCCTTGCATAGAGAGTCCCAAATTGGATAAGCAAACCACTTCAATTGATCAAAAGTAAAAGCTTTAAGCTTTGCATAAGTCCATCCAGTTTGATGGTTCCTTAAGCGCAAATAATACAGCTCTCTTCTGATTGTCTTGTTTTCCATCATGATATTGCTAGCCTTATTTTTCTCCCATACCTTGATGTCAGCCTGCAACCTCAACAGTCCTTCAAGACATCAAATCTTCTCAGATATGGGTACCTTTGGATCACTCAAGACTTCATATTCATACCTAAAGAAGAGTTCAGAAATTGTGGGTACAGTCAAATCAAATTTCATCTTTATCTCTCTAAGATTCTCCAAACCCAACTCCTCCCCATATTCTAGCCTCTCATGATCTTCAAGTATCATCACACTTGAATCTGAACTCTCATCATCACTGCCTTCCTTCTCACTTTCAGAAGTCACAATCTGTGACTCAATGGCAGTCTTCCTATTTTCCTTTTCCAAAAGTTTTGTAGCCAAACCTGAATCAAAATGTATCTGGGCTGCATTCTTGGGTACCTCTACTTCCACCATAATACCCTTACCCTTATCAAATACATCAATAGTAGGTAAAGACGTAGATACCCGTGGAACCACATCTTTGATGATAGCTGATGACTGGGATACACCGACCACACCTGTAATTTTGTCAGCGCCCAAAACCTGCATGCCGGCGCTCCTATCAGCATCAGATTTACTCTTGTCAGCGGTTGATTCTATGACTTGATTCAGTTTACTCTTGTCAGCGGCTGATTCTGTGACTTGATTCATCATTTCCACAAATGATATCTTTGTGGGAGTAATCAATGAGGTATCAAACCCTGGTTGATCCTTCAAACCTGTAAGTGCTTCAGCTATATCCAAACTAGCCCTAAAAGAAGCACCTTCACCTTCTTGGGAGCTTTTCTCATGAGAGCCCTTGTCACTGGCATTGAATGGCTCATCCTCCCCTTTGTAAGAATCCTCTCCAGAAGAAAGAACTCTTGCCTGCCTCCTCCTTGTATTGGCAGCCTCCAAAACGACAATCCTCTCCCTTAAATCTTTGAGTTCAAGGCCATGTGTATTTACAACCTGTACAAGGTCTGCATTTTGCTTTTGCAAGCTCATACAGACCATCATCAATTCCAAAGCTGATAATGGTTCCAGATTGCCCTCCTCTAATGTGGGAAGTTGCCCTCTCATAAGAGATTCATAGAGCAAGGGTGGGGTCTTAATGATGTTGGAACTGTCATGGCCTGCATCTAAGCCAGCACCACTAGTTCCAGCCTCACCCATAGCACCAACCACACTTGTGATGGTGGTTCTCTCTGCTACATGGCTAGGACCACTAGAGGAGAACACTCCAGTAGTCCTTTGGCGTTTTTGCAACCTATAATCATTGGGTACAGAAGAGGAAGAATTAAAGGGTGTTTGGGTCTGTGGGTGAATGGTGTCAGTGTCAAGGTTTGTGGTGTCAGTGTCAAGAATGGTCATGTCAGCGTTGGGATTAGAAGTGCCAGCGTTTGGTGATGGGGGGTTAAGGTTCGTATTTTGGGGTGAGGGTGGTTGTTCTGGCATAGGTTCATGGGCAGGTGGTAGTGGTGGTGGAGGGATTGCAGCTGTCTGAATGACAACATGCATGGCTGGGGTAAGAGGTAGGTCTCTATAGGGTTGTGAATTCATATTGCTAAAAACCGTTTTCTTTTGGTCAGAGACCTTGTAAAAATGGTCATGGTCCCTGGTACAACAGCCTTGCATTTCAAAAACCATTTACAAAAATCTAGGGTACACAAGAGTCATCTTGGCACCCTTGTTGTGTAACATGCCATCAAAAATCATTTTTGAAAAGTTATAGTTTTTCCCTCTTGCAATACACACAATGGAACTCCCGATAGATCGGTTGATTTCAATGAATGAAGAGCATTTTGGACTCAAACATTGAAGGATGACATGAATTAGGAACTTCCAGTTGGGGGGAAATTGTTGTTTGGAATATTTGTTCAATTGCCCAACAGGGGGAAAATCATACCCCAACTCACGAAGTCCTAACTCTAGCTCTGGCACAGGGAGAGTTGTTATACCACCAGCATCATTAAGATGCAAAGCTTGGAGAACCAAAGCTTCAGTAACAACCCATTCAGCCCCATGTACCATAGCATATAATGTAATCACTCCATCAACTGTTTTAGAATGTACTGTGTTCCAAAACTAATAGATGTGTGTGATAGGAACAAGTGGAGTGTGTGTAAGAGCATACCTTAGAGGAGAAGTATTAAGATAAGCAATCATCCCAATGTATTGAGGATGATGCGTAGTATCCTCCTCCAAATACGCCACCATGGTGTGTTGGCTCTTGAATGCCAACTCCACTCCATCTGGTTTGAACTTTGGGGCCATAGTAAAGTTATGTGAAAACTGGTAATGATTAGCAATGAAAGTATGAAGGTTGCAAAAAGTTTTGCTAGACAAGAATAGTTGTTACCCTACTAAACCAAGATGAGCCGTATTTATAGGAGAGAAACTAGCATACTATTGGTTGAAAAAGAAGGCAAAGATATTCAAAATGTAATGATGTAAATCTTGAAAATATATAACTTATCTTTGCATTAATAAAAAGTTAACCACGTTGCAAAAATTACGGCCCAAATTTTCGTCAAAAATAACAACTGGGTGGACCCCAATGTTTTTCAAAGGTCAAAAATTTAATTGTCAGCGTAACGGCTATAACTTGTCAGCGTGGAAAATTTGCCATGTCAGCGTCTAAAATTGGTCTTATCAGCGTTTGAAGTAAACTATGTCAGTGGCCAACAATAAAATAAAGATTAAAATAAAAAGACCTTAACAAAGATAGTTACCCTAATGAAGATAACTCTCCCCTGACACAGACTTAAAATAGCATTCTGTGTTCAATTATACACACTTGCACAAGCAAGATAGACATAATTGCCCTCAAGTGAACCTTGCCAAAGAAAGTCCTTAGGAGTGAAAAAACCCTCATGTAAATACTTTGTAACTCCCATGTAAGCCCAATTAAAATATTAAACCATGTCTCCCAGCCGACCAATCCCAATTCTAGGTCAAAAGGTCTTGACAACATACAAAAGTGTGAAACTTTGCATGCTACAATGCCTCAAGGTTTAGAAATTCCAACAATCCCATAAAGAGAAAGCCTTCACTATTTCTAACCCCCACTCACCTGTGGACATAATCTAGAATTGTGATAAGAGCATTCTAAGAATACCCAAGTTCCTGAAGGTATCCTAAACCTCCCCTTAAACTAGGATAAATATAGTTGCAAAATGATATATATATATATGACAAATTTTTTATTTCAAGATAGGAATGTAAACATTCCAACCATCATAAATAAACCACTGACACAATGCTTGAAGCTCAAAGGATACATGAGCAACTCTGTATCCAATTGTACAATGCCAACATTGCCTGCATGAGTAGATGAAAACCACAAAAACTAACATGTTGTTGTCAGCATCTATTTTGACACTTATCAGCGTCTAAATAAACACTTGTCAGCGTTTGTCCAAACACTTTGTCAGCGTCTCAACAAACACTTGTCAGCGTCTATCTTAACACATGTCAACATCTCAACAAACCCTGTCAGCGTTAGAAAATAAACGTGGAAATACCTAATACTTTTACAAAGACCAATAACAGTGCATATCTTGTACATACTTTTACAATAATTTCAAAAACACATTTAAGTAAGATTGATCATTCTAATACCTGTTACCAAGTATTGAAATCTCCCAGCATCAAAAGGTTTAGTTAACAAATCTGCCACATTATCTTCTATGTCAACCCTATCTGGTTGTATTAAACCTTTTTCAAAACAATCTCTTATAAAATGATGTCTAATTTTTATGTGTTTTGTTTTAGAATGATGTACATGATTCTTAATAATGCACAAAGTACTGTTATTGTCTACAAAACTCTTGGTATGCATAAAATTATACCCATAATCCAACAGTTGGTTCTGCATCCATAACACTTGTCCATAACATGCAGCTGCAGCCACATATTCAGCGTCAGTTGTAGAAATAGCCACCACAGTTTTTTCTTGCATTGCCAAGATATCAACCTGCTCCCAAGGAATTGACATCCACCAGTTGTGGGTTTCCTATCAAACTTGTCACCTCCATAATCATTGTCTGAATAGCCAATGAGCTCCAGTGGAGAATCTTTAGGATACCATAATCCCAAAGAAGGATAACACCTAAGGTATCTAAAGATCCTTTTAATAGCATGAAGATGACACTCCTTAGGATTCACTTGATGACGTGCACATGCACACAAAGCAAACATGATGTCAGGCCTAGAAGTTGTAAGATACATCAAGGATCCAATCATGGATCTATAATGCCTAACATTCACATCTTTCCCATCTCCAATCTTTCCCCAAGGGTGTTCCCTATCCGTAGGTGTGCTAGCCCTTGCTTCATGTGGATAAAAACCAAACTTCTTCAAGATTTCTTCTACATACTTGTCTTGAGAGATAAAGATACCATCTTCTTTCTGTTGAACTTGTAACCCTAGAAAGAAGTTCATCTCTCCCCTGGCACTCATCTTGAATTTGTCTGTCATGAGCTTGGCAAAGTCTTCGCTCACTTTTGATTTGATGAACCAAAGATGATATCATCCACATAGACCTGAACAAGAAGAAAATATTTTCCTTCTTTTTTGGTAAACAAACTCTGATCTATGGTGCCCCTTTTAAAGCCATTTTCTACCAAATAGGTGGACAAAGTACCATACCATGCTCTTAGGGCTTGATGAAGTCCATACATTGCTTCTTTACTCTATACACTTTGTCTGGATGCTCAAAATCTTCAAAACCAGGAGGCTGCATAACATATACCTCCTCTGCAATTGTGCCATACAAGAAAGCACTCTTCACATCCATCTGATAAACAATGAAACCCATGCAAGAAGCATAGGCTAGGAAAATCCTTATTGCTTCAATCCTTGCAACAGGTGCAAAAACCTCTTCATAGTCTATTCCTTCTTCTTGTGTATAGCCTTGAGCAACTAAACGTGCCTTGTTTATGACCACAATCCCTCTCTCATCCTTCTTGTTTCTAAGAACCCAACATGTCCCAATTGGCCTAACATACCTTGCACAATCCACTAGCTCCCATACATCTTGAATAGCAAATTGATGAAGCTCATACTGCATTGCTTCAACCCAGCTTGGTTCTTGAAGAGCATCAAAAATCTTCTTGGGTTCCTATTGTGACAGAAAACAGGCAAACAAACAAGCTTGCACAAGAGGGGTATCTTCCTTCTTGTGAATATTAGTAATGAAGCTTGACTTGGAGCTCTTCTCAATTTGTTTTCTTGTCTGAACTAGTGATGTAATAGATCCAATAATTTTAGAGGTAGGATGTTTCTTGGCCAATTTAGTAGAAGTCCCATGTCCAAACAATGTGGAATGCGTAACAGTAGGATGTAGAATCCCATTATCCCAATCATCACCACTATCAAACCCATTTGAACCTGGAGAACCATTGTCAGCGTCTGGAATAGATACACCGACACTTTCATTAGGTGTGACATCATCACCTTGTTCAAAACCTGCTTTGGAAGAAGATGAAGCTAAGCTGTCAACGTCTTGAATAGGCCTGTCAGCGTCTGAATTAGACCTGTCAACGTCCACATTAGGGCTGTCAGCGTTTGATTCTGATTTGTCAGCGTCACTGACTTGATCTTCTTGAATCTTTTTGTCTTCTTCCCTTGCAACAGCATATGCTTGAACAAACTCATTACTCCATATAGGCATGTATACTAGTTAAAGAGTGGAGTGTGCTCATCCAATGGTGATCCTGGAACATCCTTGACATTTGAACCTGCATTTTCATCAATAAAGACAGATTGTTCCACAACATTTGGATCCTTACCCAAAATGCTTGGATTAGTAAGAGGCATATAGTTCAAGGTTAAAGACAATGGTTCCAAATCAAACAGCCAATCTGGGCCATTTTCAGGATCACTAGGTTTACTTTCTAAAAACCTAACATGCACCCTTTCAAGGATACGTCTTTCTTTCTTATGGTAAACTCTGTATCCCCTGCTATTTGTAGAGTAACCCATACAATATCCTTCATCACCTTTTGGACTAAACTTTCCTAAGGTATCACTAGTATCTAGAATCACTACATGACATCCAAAGGGTTTAAGGAAATCTATCTTAGGCTTCCCATTCCAAAATAGTTCATAAGGTGTCTTATTGTGGATTTTGTTAACCAAGGCCCTATTTTGAACATAGCAAGCTGTGTTCACAGCCTCAGCCCAAAAAGCAATAGGAAACTTAGCATCTGCTAACATGGTTCTAGCTGCCTCTATAAGAGTTCTATTTCTTCTCTTAGCTACACCATTTTGCTGTGGAGTTTTGGCTATACTAAACTCTCTAAAAATCCCTTTGCCAACACAGAAGGTATCTAACACATCATTTCTAAACTCACCACGATTATCACTTCTAAGAATGTTAACTAGAATACCCTGTCTTCTTTTCAATTTGGGTAATAAAGTTAATCAAGGTCTGGGCAGTGTCACTTTTCATTGCTAAAAAGAAAGTCCAAGTAAATCTAGAAAAATCATCAACAATGACAAAACAATAGGATTTACCATTTAAGCTTTCTATATTGGTAGGACCAAAAAGTCCATATGTAGCAAGTGAAGTGGTTTAGAACTAGAATGCACACTCTTAGACTTAAAAGAGACTTTATGCTTTTTGCGTTTAAGGCATGTAACATAGCTATGATCATTGTGGAAAGCCTTAGAGGGCAAACCGTCCACTAAATTATGTCTCACAAGCCTATTAATGTTCTTAAAGTTAATGTGCCCTAACCTTCTGTGCCATAGATTACTCTCATCAACTGAATCTTTAGTATAAAGACATGATAAATTCTTGTTCATCTTAATTCCTTTTAAGTTAACATTATAGATGTCCTTATGCCTAGGTGTCTTGTACTCTATGAATTTCTCATCAGGGATCTTAAAATCCTTACTCAACACTAAGCATTCAATATTAGTGAAAAGAACTTTATTTTTGTTTTCACAAACTTGTGACACACTAAACAAATTGTAGTCAAGTTCCTTTACCAGAAAAACATCTTCAAAACGAAGGTTGTTAGTGATAAGTGTGCCTTTGCCAGAAATATTTCCATGTCCTCCTCTAATGTACACCTGGTCACCATTCTTAATGGGGATGAAATTAGACAAATAATCCTCTTTCCCCGTCATGTGCCTAGAGCATCCACTGTCCCAATATCCAAAATCATTGACCTGCTTATGAATGCCCTGCACATAAAGAAAACAAATTAGTTCTCTTTGGGAACCCAAGCCTTTACAGACTTGGATTCATGTGGTTGTTAAAAAAGAACTGACTTATTCCTTGTAACAACCCCTTGTTCATCCCTTTGTGCTCTGAACAACCAGTTTGACCCAATTGGTTTAGTAATAACTTTTTCAAGATATTTAAACCTGTTGCATGTTAATAACTAGATTTTTTACTAAGTATCAAAATTCGTTATTCCAAATCTTTTCGAATTGATTAATGGTAGAAAGTGCGACTCAATTGTTCTTGGTGGATAAAATAATGTGGTTGGTTTGGTTTGATTATCTATTTTATTTAAACTAAAAGCAAATAAGAAAATTTGTCGTTGAGTGAAGTAGAAGCTTTTTAAAAAATTAAACTAAAAGTTATTTAGAAAAACACTTAAAACATTAAAATTTTGTTAAAACTTAAAACTTAAAAACTTAAACTATCGGAATGTAAAATAAACAAGCCATCGGAATATCCATCTGAAATACCATCGGAATATCAAAGTCAAATCTGTCGCAATGTTGTCCAATCGCAAAGTCCAGATCGGAATGTTTCTGTCGCAATACACTTCAGTCGGAATATGATCAACCTATCGGAATGATGCAATCTATCGGAATGTAGCTGACAAAAAACTGGCAGAGTTTCGACTCAAAGTAACCTTAACACCCGTCGGAATATGCGATCGCAATGTGAGATCGCAATCCCAGATCGGAATAAGGGGGTAAAATCCAAGCTATCGCAAAGTAGAACCCTCAATGGGTTATTGCGATAGAAACCAGCAATCAATCAGAATGTTTGAATCCCCAATTTTGCGATGAACACAAGACTTAATCCGAAAATGGAGGTAAGCTGAAAACTCAATAAGCACGTTCAATAAGCTAACTTAACCGAATCTTAAACAACTCACTAAACATAAATTTGTCAACTTTTGAAAACATGAAAATCATAAACTTTCTAAAAGAAACTTTAAAAAGACTAAACCTTTTAAGTAATCTGAAAAGCAATAAGCTAAAAACATGAAATAAGCCAATAAGCACAAAGAGCTTATAGCTTAAACCGTATGAAAGCTTATGTAGGAATAGAAAGATTAACCTTTTAATCAAGAAATCATCAAATCAACCAAACCGTATGAAGTATAACATTCGGATCAAGATTAAAGTAAACTAAGAAATGTAGAAAAAGATTTAAGAACAAAAGGCTTAACTTGAACTTATAATTAAATGAAATCCAAATACAAGAATTAAAAAGAACTTAATCTTAAAAGAAAAGATGAAAACTTAGTGAGAGAAAGTTGGGAACTTTCTCTCTCTAAAAACTAGGAAGGAAAAATGAAAAAAACTATAATTAGCTAACTCCCCTCCTAATGTGATTAGGAGGGTATTTATAGGGAAAATGGGGAGGTGCATGTGTTGCCTCGTCTTTCTTTCTTCTCGGCTCTTCGTCTTTTAAGTTCTTCGACTTTTCTTGACGTCGTCTCGGGATTAATTAAACTCGTCTTATAAATTCTTCACTTATTTAGACTTGAGTTCTTTGACTTCATTAAACTTCCGTCTTTAGACTTTTTCTTCGATAAATCTTCAGAATAGGCCTTGGACTTCCGTTCTTTTTGCACTCTTGATCTTTTGACTTCGTCTTTTCTCGTTTTCTTCGATAAAATCCTGTGAAAGCCCGTGTTTTCTTCCTTTTTCATCTTTTGGTCCTAAAACACAATAAAAACACAAACCACGCATAATTCCGACTTTTACGACATAAAATACACGTTTTGGTCTTGTTATTATTGGAAATAAGTGGTAAAAGGATAAGTGTTTTCACACTTATTAAATCTCCTACACTTGACCATTGCAATGCCCTCATGCAATGCATTAATTTTAAAGCATGGTTTACATTTTCCATTATAAATAACCCACCTTGGCCTTTATTAAATACTAAATATTAAGGAAAATAAAAAGATAGAAACAAGTAAAGAAATCAAAGACTTACATTGGGTTTTGGCAGTCATGAATGTTCATCATCCTCAAGTTTCACGTTCCCCAAACCAAGCTTAAAAACTTGATCATTGTTATTATAAGTTAGCAAACTAACACGAATTCATATGGGCCAATTATTCACTTAGACTCCCTTATTCCTAGATTTATCTCATATATTTTTATTATTGTCTTGAATGATCACGAGGATGCATTGTTGACTTATTTTGATAGTTATTTAGGCCGAAAATAAAGTGGGATGATTTAAGCAATAGTTAGCTAAATGACAAAATCTTTTAAAACTACTTCTCGGGACCTCATAAAGTTCATATCTTGGCATAACTCGCTTCACGATTTGAGACCTTTCTCGGGCCGATATTTGGCAGAGACTTCATACTTCAAATCTTTGAGAGGCATTCCTGAAATTATGGTCTTCTCTTCATAATAGGAATTTCTTCACTTGAAGTTTTGAGAGATTCTTCATCTTTGGACCACGACTTCTTCATTTTTCTCCAATCTTTATTTTCGACTTTGATATACTATGATCCGCCTCCTTTTAGGACTTGGATCTATTTATCCTCATACCTTGCTAGGGTCTTTTCGGATAGACTTCTCCATGATCTTTAGGGGAGTATTTTATTTTCGTCGTGTGTCTCGATCCTTCATATTGATTTTCGATAAATGATTCTTCACATCACTTTTGGATCTTTAGCAACAAAATGTAGCCCTCATGTCTTGTTAGGACCTTTTCGGACTCGCCAATCTTCGCATCCCGCTTCAATAAGTTATGCCTTGGCTATGCACTCTAATTAATACCGAGCAACTTTTAAACGATCTTGTGCTAGAAGCTAAGTAACTTTTCAAATCGTACAACCTTATTTATTGCAATTAAATTTATTAACAAGCGATGGGAGAAAAAGCTCATAATTAACTCACATAAATTCATGAAAGAATACCAAACTTATAATTGACTCTATCATCTCTCGTCCTTCACAGTTTAAAATCTAAAGGAATGAGACTCGTGGATGCTTAGCCAATTAAATCAAAGTTTTGGGTTTTTCGAATCGCCTATAGGATCTTGCATCTTCTTAGACTCTATCAAGTTTAGAATTTGCGTTTTAAAGTTCCCTTGATAAACGACTCTCTTGGATCAATTATAGGAACTTGCGAAAAGTTCTTGTTCTTAACCCGTGAGAGTTAAGACTTTCGCGTTTTAAAGCTCCCTATATAAAAGCCTAGCAAAACTTGACTTAAACACGTTAAGGATACTAGCTAGAGTAAACTTAGATAAGTAAACTCGGGTTGAGTCAAAATATTCACGACTTTGAAAAATTAAAACCACTTTATTAAAAATTTATTCTAGCAAAGAAAGTAAATAACGATAAACAAAGGAAAACTACAAGGCCAAAATAGATCAAAAATTTTGAAAAATGTCGAAAAATCAATTTTCCGGTTAAAATGAGGACAAATGCAAGGAAAAGACCACTTACCTTGATAGAAGTCCCCCTACACTTGATTGTTTAAGCATGTGGGAGTAAACTCCCCTACACTTATGACATTGTGTACTTTGTTTAAATCTTGCTAAGGAAAGGACAACTAAAGTGATTTTAATGTGAACATATAAGATATGAAATATTGAATCACGACAGTTTAGGATAGAACCGGGAAGACGGGAACACGGGATCACGGTTCGTCAAAAGTCATCGAGGCGCTCTTTGAAGCTTGAATCCCTGCACATAAGAAGAAACAAGACAACAAACACATACGGGGCTCCCCCTACACTTATTATGAAAACGGTAGAGGATAGATCAACGGGTTGCCTCCCGAGAAGCGCTTGTTTTTGTTCACCGAGTCACGAGCCTGACTCGACCCAAAACTAGTTCATGGGAAACATGGTGAGGGATGGAATCATCTCATGAGAGATGTCCTCACCAAAGTACAACTTCACACGCTGGCCATTCACTTTAAAATTGGGCCCATTTGGCTGAGAAAGCTCAATGGTGCCATAGGGAAAGACTTTGGCGATGGTGAATGGACCAGACCAACGGCTCTTCAACTTGCCCGAGAAGATCTTCAACCGAGAGTTAAAAAGTAAGACTTGATCACCAACGTGGAACTCTCGGTTCTTAATCCTTGCATCATGGATGATCTTTGTCTTCTCCTTTTAGATCAATGAGTACTCGTAAGCTTCATTCCTCAGTTCATTAAGTTCGTTGAGTTGAATCTTTTGAAGATCACCGGATTTGTTGATGTCGAAGTTAGCCCACTTCAAGGCCCAGTATGCCTTATGTTCCAACTCGATAGGGAGGTGGCATGCTTTCCCGTACACAAGATGATAAGGTGTACAACCAATCGGAGTCTTATATGCGGTACGGAAAGCCCACAAAGCATCGTCTAACTTATCGGCCTACGCGGCACGATGCTCTCCCACAGTACGCTCCAGAATACGCTTCAATCCGCAGTTAGATATCTCGGCTTGACCATTGGTTTGAGGATGATAAGCGGTGGAAAGACGGTGATTGACACCATACTTAGCCACGACTCTTGCGAATTGATCATTGCAAAAATGAGTCTCGCGGTCACTGATTATAGCACGAGGAACACCGAATCGAGCGAAAAGCTGCTTCAAAAAGTTCACAACCACCCTCGCATCGTTCGTAGGGAGAGCCTTAGCTTCAACCCATTTTGATACGTAGTCAACGGCTACGAGGATGTATTTGTTCCCTTTAGATGATGGAAATGGCCCCATAAAGTCGATACCCTATACATCAAAGATTTCACATTCTTGTATCAAATTTTGAGGCATCTCATCTTTATGTGTGATCTTTCCTTGTCGTTGGCAAGCATCACAATGCTTAACCATTTCGTGAGCATCACGATAAATGGTGGGCCAATAGAATCCAGAGTCGAATACTTTCTTCGCGGTGTAATTGGGACCAAAGTGACCACCGGTGGGTCCTTTATGGCAAGCGTCAAGGATTTGTACCGCTGCCGGTCCATCAAAACATAGACGAATGACAAGATATGCACATTGTTTGAAGAGGTAAGGGTCGTCCCAGAAATAGTGTTCAATGTCTTTAAAGAACTTTTTCTTTTGTTGGGACGTTAACCCTTCCTTGATAATTCCACCCGCTAAGTAGTTTGTAATGTCCGCAAACCACGGGGTGCCATCAAGATTGGAATGTATAGACATTAAGGTCTCAAGGGGAAAAGAGTCATTGATCTCTTGGTTTGGATTATCCCCTTGATAAGGATCCTCAAGTCTACTTAGATGATCCGCGGCTAGATTTTCGGCTCCCTTTTTGTCACGAATTTCAATGTTAAATTCTTGAAGGAGCAAAACCCAACAAAGAAGTCTTGGCTTAGAATCTTGCTTAGTCAACAAGTACTTCAACGCGGAATGATCGGTGTACACGATTGTGGTGGAAAGGACAAGATAGGGGCGGAATTTCTCAAAAGCATACACTACAGCTAAAAGCTCTTTTTCGGTAGTGGTATAATGCAATTGAGCCCCCATCATAGTCTTGCTAGCATAATGAATTGGTTGGAAGTGTTTATTCACTCTTTGGCCCAAAACCGCTCCAATAGCAAAGTCGCTAGCATCACACATCAACTCAAAATGTAGCCCCCAGTTAGGGGTAACCAAGACCGGTGCCTTAGTTAGCTTATCCTTAAGAAGATTGAAGGATTCAAGACACTCTTTAGAAAAGATGAAAGGAGTATCTTTTTTCGAGAGGTGGGTCATCGGGCGAGCGATTTTAGAAAAATCTTGGATGAATCGACGATAGAAGCCCGCATGACCAAGGAAACTTCTTACACCCTTCACGGTTGAAGGTGGAGGTAATTTGGCTATGACATCCACTTTAGCACGGTCCACTTCAAGACCGGCTTTGTAGATTTTATGTCCAAGCACAATGCCTTCTTTTACCATGAAATGGCATTTTTCCCAATTTAGAACAAGGCGAGTGTCTTCACATCGCATAAGCATGCGTTCCAAATTGGCAAGGCAAGAAGAGAATGAATCACCATAGACCGAGAAATCATCCATGAAGACTTCCATAGTTTCTTCAACTATTTCATGAAAGATAGCCATCATATACCTTTGGAATGTCCCAGGAGCATTGCATAAGCCGAAAGGCATTCTTTGTAAGCAAATGTTCCATAAGGACAAGTGAATGTAGTTTTCTCTTGGTCTTGGGGATCGATGGGTATTTGAAAATAACCCGAGAAACCGTCTAAGAAGCAGTAATAATCATTACCCGCTAGACGTTCAAGCATTTGGTCCATGAAAGGAAGGGGAAAATGATCCTTTCTCGTAGCATCATTTAGTTTGCGATAGTCTATACAAACTCTCCACCCTGTAACAAGACGCGTAGGAATCAACTCGTTGTTTTCATTGGGCACAACGGTGATTCCGCCTTTCTTAGGCACACATTGGACGAGACTAACCCACGGTGAATCTGAGATAGCGTAGATCATTCCCGCATCAAGAAGTTTGAAAACCTCTTTTTTGATAACGTCATGGATCTTGGGATTCACCCTTCTTTGGCTTTGAATAGTGGGTTTTGAAGTCGTCCTTCATGAGAATTTTATGTGTGCAAAAGTGAGGATCAATTCCACGAATATTGGAGATTTTCCACGCAATCGCTTTCTTATGTTTCTTCAGCACGACGATAAGTCGATATTTTTCTTCTTCTTTCAAGTCCTTTGCGATGATGACGGGTGACTTCTTGTTTTCTTCAAGGAAAACGTACTCGAGATGAGACGGTAGGTCCTTAAGCTCTAAATCCGGAGGATTTTCGACGGAAGGCGTAGTCAAAGTCGGTTCATCGATAGAGGTATACTTAGGAGAAGGTAGAGAAATATGGTCCTCATTGAGAAGTTTCTCAATGGTACGAATGTCTTCATCCCAATTGGAGGGAGAATCGTCATATTGCAAGTCCACATCTCCCAAAGTTGCTTCAAATTCTTTCAAGATGAAATCACTTTCTCCAAATAGAGTTAGTGATGGAGCAATAGAGGCAACGGTCTCAACAATGAGAAGAGAAGAAGAACCACTTTTACAAGCGTCTTTGAAATGTTCTTCACAAGCCTCATCAAGAACGTCAATGAAATTAACGCTCTCGTTTTCAGAAGGCTTCTTAGAAAGTTTACCCATGTTGAAGACGATTTTATCGTCACCAACTCTCATGATTAATTCACCAGCGGCTACATCAATGAGAGTGCGACCGATCCTCAAGAATGGACGTCTAACGATTAATGGAACACGAGGGTCCATCTCGTAGTCAACGACAACAAAATCCGCCGGAAAGGTGAATTTGTCGACACCAACGAAGACATCTTCGGCTATCCCAACCGGATAAGCAACCGTTCGGTTAGCTAATTCCAAAGTCATTCGCGTGAGGACTAGCTCGGGTAGAGACAATTGTTTCCAAACGCTTAAAGGAATTAAGTTTATACTACCACCTAAATCGGCTAGGGCCATACAATTCTCTACCCCGGGGAAGTTGCAAGGAATCAAGAAAAGACCCGGATCACCAAGTTTGGTTGGTAATTTCCTTAAGAGCACTGCGGAGCAATTCTCATTAAGTTGGGTCTCAGCAATATCGAGAAGTTTCTCCTTATCACTAAGAAGATCTTTAAACATTTTAGCATACTTGGGCATGTGAGCGAGAGCCTCAGCAAAGGAGATATTAAAATTCAGTTGTTTAAACATTTTGAGAAAGTTAGAAACCTGAATTTCATCCTTGTTCTTCAATTTCTCTTTCCTCAACCTTGAGGGATAAGGTATATTGGGTTGAGTTGAAGGCTTTGGTATGGAATTCTCACTCACATCCTTGGGTGGTGGAGGGGTGGAAGTAGAGGGTGGTGGAATTAGAGAAGGAGAAGTTAGAGGAATTTGAGAAGTAGACTCGTTGTCCTTTGTCACAATCACCAGTGTTGGTGTAGGAAGCTCGGGTTCCTTTAAACCTTTTCCACTGCGAGTGGTGATTGCTTTCATCTCCCCTCTTGGATTAGCGACGATGTTACTCGAAAGAGAACCCGAACCAGAGGCTTGATTACTTGGGAAGAAACTAGCCATCATGTTCCTTAAGTCATTCGTTTGACTTGCCAAAGTGTTTCGCATATCGGCTCGAAGATCATTCCCTTGTTTCACCATATCTGCTTTCATGTTGGCCATTTCCCTCTGAAGATTCTGCACTATCGCATCATTAGTCCTCATGTAAGTTTCAACGTCTTGGTGTAATGCGGTGGGTTGGTTGGGAGGAGCATGGTAGGCAGGTGGTTGATAAGCAGGTTGTTGGTAAACTTGGTTGTTTCTTTGAGGTGGATATGGGTTTCTTTGGTTTTGAAATTAATTTGGAGCACGAGGTTGGCTTTGATTGTTGCGATTGAGGTTTTTTGGGTTTTGAGGGGGAAAACCGGGTGGTGAAAGAAAGTTGTTTGAGCGATAGCTGAGTAAATTACGGTCACCTTGAGGACGTGCTTGATAGCCTCCTGTAGATAAGTTACCGTTGGCGGCATACACATTTTTAGGATTGTCGTGAGTCGAAGGACAATCGGTGTATGAGTGACATCCCCCGCATATTTCACATGATTGACTCAAAGCATTAGCTTGGGCGGTGATTTGTTTGGCATTGTTGGCTGTTTAGAGAGCAAGTGATTCAACAAGCGAAGTAACCTTATCAATTCTATTGTCGCTCTCATTAGTGCTAGCACTAGCCACATTAGTCCGTACGCTTTTGGTTTGCACTCTAGACTTGTTCTCAATAATGTCCCATGCAGCATTAAAGACATAACCAAAATATTACCCCCCGAGGCACGATTTAGTGAATCTTGGTCATTCATGCTTAAACCATTGTAAAAAGTATTGATTTGATGTGATTTTGTTAAACCATGTTGTGGACACTTTCTTAAAAGTTCCTTAAAGCGGTCCCAAGATTCACTAAATGACTCACCATACTTTTGTTCAAATGTAATGATTTTATTCCGCAAAGCGGTAGTACGTGAGGGTGGGAAAAAGTAAATGATGAATTTGGTCTCTAAATCCGTCCACGAAAGAATACTTTGTGGTGGTTCCTTATCAAGCCAATTGCGGGCTTGTCCCTCTAAGGAGAAATGAAAGAGTTGCAAGCGAATCACTTCTTGTGATACCCCATTGTACTTAACCGTATTGGTGAGTTGAAGAAACCTTTTTATATGGTCATGAGGATCATCAAGTGAACACCCCAAAAAGGGTTGAGCAGAGACCATTTGATTGAAGCCGGATTTGAGTTCAAAGTTGTTGGCTCCAATCTCAGGTATGACAATAGCATCGATGTTGCCCTCTACGTGCGATTGCAAAAGCTCGATCATTGGTTGATTGTCCATGGTGACAATTGGTCGAGTAATGACTTCGGCTTGAGGTACTTTCTTCTTACGAGCACGAGTACGCATGCACACCTACAAAAGAAAATAAAGATAGACAAGAAATATTTTTGGTTTTTATGGTTTTTCTATTTTTTTCTATTTTTGAAATTTTTTAATTTTTATGGGTTTTTGAAAATTTTAAAGCAAGGAAAATAACGTTCAAATATGAACGGATCCCAAAATCCAACGCGTCTCTCACTTAAAACCGTTTATCTTAACGAAGAGAGCCGGCAGCGGCGCCATTTAATAACTAGATTTTTTACGAAGTATCAAAATTCGTTGTTCCAAATCTTTTCGAATTGATTAATGGTAGAAAGTGCGACTCAATTGTTCTTGGTGGATAAAATAATGTGGTTGGTTTGGTTTGATTATCTATTTTATTTTAACTAAAAGCAAATAAGAAAATTTGTCGTTGACTGAAGTAGAAGCTTTTTAAAAAATTAAACTAAAAGTTATTTAGAAAAACACTTAAAACATTAAAATTTTGTTAAAACTTAAAAATTAAAAATTTAAACTATCGGAATGTAAAATAAACAAGCCATCGGAATATCCATCTGAAATACCATCGGAATATCAAAGTCAAATCTGTCGCAATGTTGTCCAATCGCAAAGTCCAGATCGGAATGTTTCTGTCGCAATACACTTCAGTCGGAAAATGATCAGCCTATCGGAATGATGCAATCTATCGGAATGTAGCTGACAAAAACTGGCAGAGTTTCGACTCAAAGTAACCTTACCACCCGTCGGAATATGCGATCGCAATGTGCGATCGCAATACCAGATCGGAATAAGGGGGTAAAATCCAAGCTATCCCAAAGTAGAACCCTTAATGGGTTATTGCGATAGAAACCAGCAATCAATCGGAATGTTTGAATCCCCAATTTTGCGATGAACACAAGACTTAATCCGAAAATGGAGGTAAGGTGAAAACTCAATAAGCACGTTCAATAAGCTAACTTAACCGAATCTTAAACAACTCACTAAACATAAATTTGTCAACTTTTGAAAACATGAAGATCATAAACTTTCTAAAAGAAACTTTAAAAAGACTAAACCTTTTAAGTAATCCGAAAAGCAATAAGTTAAAAACATGAAATAAGCCAATAAGCACAAAGAGCTTATAGCTTAAACGGTATGAAAGCTTATGTAGGAATAGAAAGATTAACCTTTTAATCACGAAATCATCAAATCAACCAAACCGTATGAAGTATAACATTCAGATCAAGATTAAAGTAAACCAAGAAATGTAGAAAAAGATTTAAGAACAAAAGGCTTAACTTGAACTTATAATTAAATGAAATCCAAATACAAGAATTAAAAAGAACTTAATCTTAAAAGAAAAGATGAAAACTTAGTGAGAGAAAGTTTGGAACTTTCTCTCTCTAAAAACTAGAAAGGAAAAATGAAAAAAACTAAAATTAGCTAACTCCCCTCCTAATGTGATTAGGAGGGTATTTATAGGGAAAATGGGGAGGTGCATGTGTTGCCTCCTCTTTCTTTCTTCTCGGCTCTTCGTCTTTTAAGTTCTTCGACTTTTCTTGACGTCGTTTCGAGATTAATTGAACTCGTCTTATAAATTCTTCACATATTTAGACTTGAGTTCTTTGACTTCATTAAACTTCCGTCTTTAGACTTTTTCTTCGATAAATCTTCAGAATAGGCATTGGACTTCCGTTCTTTTTGCACTCTTGATCTTTTGACTTCGTCTTTTCTCGTTTTCTTCGATAAAAGCCCGTGAAAGCCCGTGTTTTCTTCCTTTTTCATCTTTTGGTCCTAAAACACATTAAAAACACAAACCACGCATAATTCCGACTTTTACAACATAAAATACACGTTTTGGTCTTGTTATTATTGGTAATAAGTGGTAAAAGGATAAGTGTTTTCACACTTATTAAATCTCCTACACTTGACCATTGCAATACCCTCATGCAATGCATTAATTTTAAAGCATTTGAGAACTGAGCAATGTATGCATACACTATGTCTAAGTCAATGCCAACAGGTTTAAGCTTGGGTGATTCAACATAATATGTGTCAGCGTCAGAGTGTGAGGCGCTGACAAAGGCTGATCCACCGCTGATAAAGCTTGGTCCACCGCTGACATAAGTTGATCCAGTAACAGGATGCACATGCACCTCTCTTTCACTGGTTTGAGCACCACTACGTGAGATGAAATCCATGTTTCCAGGTGCTGACTTGCTAGCATGACTTGGTACGATTTCACTTTCCACTAGCTTCAATTTATTGTAAACGTCATCAAAAGTAGACCTTTTGTGAGCATTAGTAGCAATAATTGATCTAGCCTCAATTTTCCATTCATCACCAAGGATTCTCAGAAAAGTAGCATTGATATCAGCATCATCATGTTCTACTGACATGAATGTCAACTTGCTAGTGATGTCTAGAAGTCTGCTCCTAACTTCACTTAGCTTCTCATTAGGGTGAGCTTTGAACACAGCATATTCATGCAACAATTGTTTCTTATTTTCTTTGGTAGTGTCATCATTGCCACCATAGCTGATTTGAAGAGCTTACCAAAGTTCTTTAGCAGACTCAAAACTCCTATACTTATGTTGATTATTTGGACCCAAAGAAAGTTTGAGAAGACTCAGCGTTTTCACGTCATTCCTTCTCTGTGCAATATCCTCAGTTGAGACAGCTCTCCCATCTGTAGGTCTTCCTTTTCGATCTTCAGCAGTTGAACCAGTACCTGATCATGCTGCAATAGCAGCCTCAATCTTTGCAGCTTTATTGAATGAGTTTCCAAATTCAATAATTTCCCATAGCATGTGATCATGAATTTTAAGGTATTGTTCAATGTTGAACTTCCATAGATCAAAGTTATTAGGGTCTAGCATGGGGACTTTTAGGTTGTGATTTGATGAGGATGAGGTCATTGGCTCTAGAGTAGTCATCTTGTTTGGTTTTTAGGGTTTCTTGAATAATTAGGGTTTTGGCGATTTAGGGTTTTTAGGGTTTCGTGTTCTTTAGTTCAAAGTTCCTCAACAAGCTCTGATACCACTTGTTGATCCCAAACTTAGATCGATTAGCTTTGTGTTATCGAGATTGAATCAAGTATAATACGTAGAGAAACTTTGTGTTATGAAACAATCCAAGTGTTATGCGGAATATAACACTTAGAGTAAGAACACACAAACACAGAATAACCCAAACTTTCACTTTGAATGATTGATGAACTTGCGTACAATGAAAGTGAAAAACGTATATCGAACATAAACCTAGAGGCCTCCTTTTATAGATTAAGGAGCCTTGTACAAGAGTCTACATATCAACTATTTTAGGTAAAGATAAATATAGCAAACATAATATTAAACATATCTTTACTAAACATACAAAACGTATAGACTAAGTATCTTATCAGTGGTTGACTTTCTTCTTGTCAGCGCTCAAATATCTCTTGTCCGCGTCCATCTGTCAGCATCCTTATTAACTCTTGTCAGCGCCTAAAGTCTTCTTGTCAGCGTCCCAGTAACTTAGTTATTTTTATTCCCAACAATTAAAAATGACATGGAAATAAAACCGGTCATATTGGTGATATTGTGACAAACTAACAAGTTCAATGAGTAAATGAGTACATAAAATAGTACATTTGCCATACTGAAACAAAATAAAAAGTACGTGTCTGTTTTATAGCTTTTACCCGTCAATCTATTCAAACGATGAACATGCTCAATAGAAATATGAAAACGAGTTTTGTTAAGCCTGACTATCTCAAGAAAGTTCAAACTATTATGCCTGGTCTTTATGATATCGGTTGCTATAATGATAATCCTACCTTATGCTTTCCCCCGACTCCGAAGAAATCCTTCGTCGTGACGCAGAACGTCAATCCAACCTAAATGACTTCATCACACCCTATGATTATATCGCATGGAATGAGAAATATGTCATTAACTTTGTCCCTCAAAGAGAGCTTTCAAATGAATAAGAGTATTTTCCAAATATTCCACCAACATATAATCACACGGAATCTAAAGTTTCTTCAAAAAGGGGTCTTAAAAAGCAGTCAATTTTGTTAGAAAAGCGAATTTTGGATGAAAAACGTAAATGAGATGAAAAAAAGTAAAAGTGTTCAGCAATTTGAGTTTATAAAACAAGGGTTTGCAACTTATACAATGGTGTTCTCGATTATGAAAAAGTTTCTAGAGATAACGTTTAGAATATTCAACCTTACCCACAAGTAGAAGTCGTCATTCAACAATGTATTGTTCCAACCATCGATGATCTTTCAAATAATGTGGAAATGTTTTATAAAGCTCTCACTGAGGAAATAACAACTGATTTAATATATGTCAAATCTCTTGAAGATGAAGTTGATTTTCTTCAAACTAAATTAAAGACACAAGAGACGCAACTTTCTAACGAAATTGATCGACTTTCATGAGAATTTTATCGTATTGACCATCTGCATGTCCTTGCTATTGATAAATGTCAAAATCTTGAGGTTGAGATTTCAAAAAAGATTGAGTCATACAAACAACTTGAGAAAAGATTTTTTAATCTTGAGAAAAGTTTTCACACTCTTGAACTTTCTTCACAAAGTAATGATCAATTTCATAATCATCAAAAATGTCGCAAAATTGCAGCATCTTTGTTTCGTAAGTTGAATGAAAAAGATTTTGCAATAAATGATTTGAAAGCTCAGCTACAAGAAAGAGACATAGCTATTAGTGAGTTACAAAAGCTCATTGAGAAACTGAAAGGAAAGTCTGCTTTAGGTAAACCATACGTTGCTCGTCAACCGAATGCGGTTAAATGCCCCAAATCATCTGTTTTGGGAAAACCTTCACAGACTTTGCCTAAGCTAGGAAATGATAGGAGCGCAAATGTGATAGCACCAGGAATGTATAAGATGAACACTAGGCCCACTCAAACTGGAACATCGCAGTTACCTCAGAATCTTATGAAAACTAGTCAACGTGTGTCTTCTTCTACAGGATTAATTCCCACTACTAGCGTTAGCGGACCAAAGCCTAAGAGCACTAGAATGAAAGATCGACAAAATACGACGTAGTAATTAATATTTTCACACCTTTAATATTAATATTAAAATGATTGTAGTGTTTTACCACACCTTTAGGAAAAGGAGGTAAATAGGAAAAGTATTAAATACGACGGTTTAGGAAAACCGTGTACAAATGACCCTAACGAAATGAAAGTTCGTTTCCCAAGGAGGTATATGTGTGTGAATAATTCATAATTGGTTTGAGATTAATATTGGATAGAAGGGTATGAGAAAAGAGGATGATGAAGACGTGAAATTAATTACTACTACGACTACACGTAAAACCGTAAAAAGTACAAAAATAAAAATTAATTCTAAAAATTCCCAAAAATTTATCAAAAATCAAAATAAATAAAATAAGAGTTTTCCAATGATCAAAACTTTTTCAAACCTTTTGATTAATTAAATATTAATTTTTAAATGCTAATTAAAGCCCTAAAAATCAAATTAATTATCAAAAAGCCCAAATAAAGATTTTTCAATTGGTAAACCTCTAAAATGACCTAAAAAGATTAAAAACTATTTTTATAAATTTTTAAGTTAAGAAAAACTATTTAAAATGATTTAAAAACTGTTAAAACTTAAAATAACTATAAAAATTAATCTAAAGATGATAAAATTAATCTAAGAGTTTCAAAAATCCTATTTTAATGTATTTAATCTAAGAAAAATATAAAAAGTGCAAAAATGTGAAATTTAAAAATAATAATAAAATAATATTAAAATGATATTAAAAATCCAAAAATTATAAAAAATTCTAAAAACTTGCAAACTAGTTTATTTTAACCTAAATAATCAGAAAATGAAAGCAAAATTACCAAATTACCCCTAATGGGCCCCCAAATGGGCTAAAAGCAAATTCAGTCAACCTTAACGGGCTTTTTAGCCCAAAAAGTCAAAATAAGCCCAAATGACTTGGAAAAGCCCTATCTGACTCAAAATTTAATTCTAAACACAAAACTCTGAAGGCCCAAAAGCTAAAAATGAGCTTATCACAGCTTAATGAACACACGGCTTATTCTTATTGGGCCAATAAGCCCATTAAGCAATAAGCCAATGCCATAAGCTCTGCTTAAACACACAACCTTCTTTTGGGATACTAAAGAGATCTGTAAAAAGAAATTTTGAAAAAGCACACTCAATAAGCCAGAAATAAGCCAAGAACAATTCCATAAAAGGGCAAAATAGTCGGGATAGAGTTATAGGGCACCTCAGGACTTGATTCAACTTGCAAAATGTTACAAATGACTTCAATAAGCCAAATCAATCAACCATTATCCAATAAGCAAAACCAATAAGCTGGAATTGAGCAATAAGCACTTATGAAAAAGTCAATTAAGTTGGTTTTCTAGTCAAACCCTAAAGTCAACCCACCAAATGCTCCAGTATGAACAAATGGGTCAAATAATGAGCACCTATTACAAAATCAAAGTTGTTGCTGGTTAAAATAAGCTAGAATAGCTTATTAATAAGTTGATGTTCAATTAACACTAGTAGGGGAACTTTCAGTAGGAACTGGTTCCTACTGCCTTGACTATTTGACCTTTGATTTTAGAGAGATTCTATATGTTTTGTTGGAAGACAAGGGCACCAAAGTGATCAGTTAATCACAAGGAGTCATAATCAAGCACAAAAACACACTTCAGTATCACCAATTAGCACAGAAAAATCAAAAGATGCTCAGATCTAGCACATACATGGATATAAAGTTGTTATAAACACTTAAGCAGTTTGAGCAAGAATAAGCACACCAAATACAACTAGATGCATACACAAGCTAAAAAAACTGTTATTAAGCACAAACAAACTTAAATCAATCACTAAATCAAAGTATGGAACAAGATCAAAGCAGATTCTACTTGCTGATATGAACTTCAAGAACAAATGCACACTTTGCTGATATAAATGACCAAAGATCCAAATTCAACACTTCAATCCTACTTCCCTGATGTAACTAACTAGGATTTATCACTTGTTAACCCTAGTCTATGATTAGAACAAGGTGTCCTTCAAACCTCAGCCAGTTTCAACAAGTATTCAAGATTTTAGAGCCTATTGTTGATTCTCGGTGTTTATATGCACAAAGCTTGCAGATAAATGTCACTTAGCACCAAGTAAACAGATACCAAACCAAAGGAAACAAAAAAATAACAAAGGAAGGGTCAAATCCCTTTGAATCAGTTAACCCAAACACCCCTTTGGAATCTGATTTTGCAATCTTCCAAAGGATTGTTGTGTTTTAACCTATCAAAAAAGATCTAATCCACCCTAACAACTGATAATCAACCTCAGAAACACAAATCAAGCCTCAAAACACAGATTCACATTAAAACATGCAAAATCACCAAAAATCAAATGAAAATCAGAAAAATGAAAAGGGAGAGGGATGCAAACCTCCAAGACTTACATCCAAGCCTTGGATTGTTTGAGCTGTGGTACGAGCAAAACAAGTACCATCTTCCTTGTACCTGCTAAGAACAACAAACCACAATGATGAACAAATAATAAGATATTTCTGATTTTTGAAACACAAGTTTTATTGTTTAAAACCTTGCCTCAAAAACCTTCAAACATGAATAAGGAACTCAGACTTTAGCTTATTAGATACCAAACTTTTATAAAACACAAAGGGAAATCACAAATTTTCAGAAAATCCAACTTTTATTTAATAAAAAGGAATTACAAAGATTTAAAGCTAAAATCTGGAACAAGGGACTCTCACAAGTTGAGGTCTCCTTATATAGGCCTAGTAGATGATTCTAGAATGATAAAAACCCTAGCTATGAATTTCCAGGAATGCCCTTGAGTGCTTGATGCCGTTTGATGTTGGTGAGCTGTCCAAAATGATCAAAACCGTTCATTTTAGCTTGCTAGTTAAGCAGTGAGTCTTGGCTGTTGATTTGGCCACGTGTCTTTACTTGGAGAGGAGGGTGTGATGTGATTGGGTAACGGGTTGGGGTGTGGGGTCCTTTGGTGAGTGGAGAAGAAGGATTTAATGTTGGGATGGGTTTCAAGTGAGGTGAATCACACGGGGGAACTCCCAATTTCATTTTACCCTTTGTTGGTAAAAAGTAAAATCTGGGTTCATACGTGCTACATTAACTCTTTTTGATCCGTTTTTAGGGGAAGGTTATTGTTTGGCGTGTGTTTAGGAGTTTAAACTTCTAACTTGGCAGCTTTGGTCCTTGTTCTTTGGCAAAAGGTGTATAAGAAGAATTTCAGCCCATCAAACTTACTTTCCTTTGTTAATAAACTTTCCAAGTTTATAGTTTTGCCACAAAACTTTGGTGAAAGGGTTTCAAGGGTTGTTTTTGCCATTTTTCCATATTTGAAGGACTGATCTTGGACTTTCTTGATCTTTAAAGGTTTTCATAGTATCTTTGGCTTCATGAGGGACCATATTTGACAAATTAGAATTGATGAGGGTCTAATCTTGCCATTTCTTCAAAGCTGAAGGACCATTTTGTAATTTTGACAAACTTAAGGGACCAAACTTGTAATTATGAATATACAAGGGTTTTAAGTGTCATTTCTTCACAATTTGAGGATCATTCTTGTACATCTTCAAGTCTTCAAGGATTAATCTTGGATAAATCATGAACTAGGGCTCGGTTCTTTGTATGGCTTCGTTTCTCGTGTCCGTTTTTTCCTTGTTTCTTGTGATCGTTTGTCTTTTTCACGATAACCATACCTAAAACACACAAATAAACAAATACAAGCATATATATGGTATTTTATGACATTTTAGTGCATTTAAAGCCAGAAAAGAACGATGAGATCATGTATAAATGCCATCTTATCACTCCCCCATACTAAGCCATGCCCTCACGCAATGCTAGAATAAAGTATCTAAGCATCACCAAGATTCAATTTTATTAACCTTTATTGAAAAGTAAAAGACTTGCAACAATACTACGAAGATGTGTAAAGACATAATGTATGATTTTCATCACGAATGTGACTTTTAGGGTCAATGAATAGAAACAAGTAAATGTCCCTTAGAGTAAACTTCGTCATCCTTGATTGTCATACATTCCATGCTAAATGCAAAAACGAGATCATTGTTGGTACAAGTCACAATGCTAACACTACTCATACGTCCAAATTGTGTATTACTTTTTCTCCCCGCAATCCTAGTTATTATAAAAGGAAATGGGTTACTATCATTTTTTAACTATTTGTCATGGATCAAAAGTGATTCATGTTGACTTATTTGAGTATTTATTAGTCCAAAAGCAAAGTAGCACGATTTAATCGATAGTTAGCCGAAGGACAAAATCTTTTAAAACGGCTTCTCATGTATCTCCTTAAGTTCATATTTTGGCATAACTCGTTTCACTACTTGAGACATTTCTCGGACCGATATTTGGCATGTACTTCATACTTCAAATCTTGGGAAGACGTTCTTGAAATTATGGTCTTCTCTTCATATTTTGGAATTTCTTCACTTGACGTTTTTGAGAGATTCTTCATATTTGGACCACGACTTCATCATTTTTCTTCAATCTTTATTTTGGACTTTGATTTACAACGATCCGCCTCCTTTTCGGACTTGGATATATTTATCCTCATACCTTGTAAGGGTCTTTTTGGATAGACTTTCTCCATGATCTTTAGGGAGTAATTGCTTTTCGTCATGTGTCTCGATCCTTCATATTTGATTTTGGAACAATGATACTTCACATCATCTTGGATCTTTAGCAACAAAATAGAGCTCCTCATGCCTTGTTAGGGCCTTTTTGGATCTTCACCAATCTTCGCGTCCCGCTTCAATAAGTTATGCCTTGGCTATGAACTCTATTCAACCCCGAGCAACTTTTAAACGATCTTGCGCTAGAAGCTAAGTAACCTTTTAAATCGTATGACCTTACTTATTGCAATTATTTTTATTCCTAATGCATTGATCTTATGGGAAGAAAAAGCCACAATTAAAAACATATGAGTTTTTGAAAGAACATTTTCATGTTCTACGTTTAGCATGATCACTTGTCTAACTCTATCACTTCTTGGTCTTCACTATATAAAGACCTCTAATTAAAGAGACTCGTGAATACTTAGCCATGCAAGTCAAAATTATGCCAAATTTGGATTAGCTTTCATTAAGACTATATCAAATCAAAGTTTTGGGTTTTCAAGCCACCTATAGGATCTTGCACTTTCTTGGACTTTTTCAAGTTTAGAGAATGCATTTTATAGTTCCCTTGATAAGTGACTTTCTAGGATCAATTATAGGAACTTGCGAAAAGTTCTTGTTCTTAACCCGAATGAGCTAAGACTTTCGCGTTTTAAAGTTCCCTATATAAAAGTCTAGCAAAACTTGAATTGAGCGGGTTAAGGAATGTAAAGGGCTCCAAATACCCATCAAGTCAAAAATTAGCTCTTATTCTACCAATCGGAAGATATACATTCGTGTCTTAAAAACACTTATTAAAACTAAGAATTTTTTTTAAAATTTGGGTATATTTAGCCTTATTATCAACAAAACATTGAAAGTTGGAAAGCGTGAGGGCGTAGCAAAGCAAGTATCTATTCACCCCATACGAAAAGTAAACATTGTCCTCAATGTTTCGAGTCTAAAGGTGGAGCACCCCCATAATAAAGACGAAGAATCGAATGCTTAGGATCTAGCATGGAAAGGGTGATCAACAATATATCTAAAGCCGTTTATGAATTATGCTAAAAGATAATTGTTAGAACAATAAAGGATATGTCATGGATTCAAGAAAAACTTCTTCAAACAAACGATGGAGGCTCATGTAAACGAACACAAGAGTCTTCAATCGTAGATGATGATGATGATCTAGATAACACAATCACAAACAACCACGAGAGAACGAGTTGGAAGGGCACAAATCCCCTCTCATTAGTTATTAGAAAGCATAAAAGGATAAGCATGGTATCTCCCCCACGAGGCACCTCGTTTTTGATTACCGAGTCATGAGCTTGACTCGATCCCCTCAATGCTAATTATCATTGGGGAAGGTGACTTGGTCGAGGTCAACCATTGAAGGAATTTCCCCACCAAAGTAGTGCTTAAGCCTATGTCCGTTCACCTTGAAGTTAGGACCATCATATTGAGCTAGCTCGATGGTCCCATAAGTAAACACTTGTGTAACGGTGAAAGGACCCGACCAATGAGATTTCAATTTCCCGGAAAATATCTTAAGTCTAGAGTTAAAAAGTAACACTTGATCACCAACGTTAAAAACCTGGTTTTAATCTTTGCATCATGAAACTTTTTTAGTCTTTTCTTTGAAAATCAATGAATTTTCATAAGCATTGTCTCTTAGTTCATCCAATTCATTCAATTGTATTTTCCGGTGATCTCCCGCGGTCTTTAAGTCAAAGTTTGCATGCTTAAGGGCCCAATATGCCTTGTGCTCTAATTCAATGGGCAAATGACAATTCTTCCCATAGACTAACTTATAAGGAGTACAACCGATAGGTGTCTTATAAGCGGTCCTAAAGGCCCATAAAGCGTCATCGAGTTTTTCGGCCCACGAAGCACGGTTTTCTCCAATCGACTCTCTAAAATCCTCTTCAGAGCTCGGTTCGAAACCTCGACTTTCCCACTCGTTTGCGGGTGATAAGCCGTAGAAAGACGATGAGTAACTCCATATTTCTTTAAGACCTTCTCGAATTGGTAATTACAAAAATGGGTTCCACGATCGCTTATAATAGCACGAGGGGTTCCGAACTGAGAGAATAGTTGCTTCAAAAACTGCACTACCACACGAGCATCATTAGTAGGTAAAGCCTTAGCTTCCACCCACTTAGAAAGGTAGTCCACCGCGACGAGGATATACTTGTTACCATGAGACGATGGGAACGGCCCCATAAAGTCTATGCCCCAAATGTCGAAAATCTCACACACTTGAATTATGTTTTGCGGTATTTCATCACGTTGAGACGATTTTCCTTGACGTTGGCACGAATCACACGACTTCACAAGTACGTGTGCATCACGATAGATAGAAGGCCAAAAGAAGCCGGCATCGAATACTTTCTTAGCCGTGAGATTAGCGCCATGGTGACCACCCGTGGGTCCCTCGTGACAAGCTCTAAGGATGTTAGAAGCTTCAGCACCAAAAACACAACGTCAAACGAGTTGATCCGCACAAACCCGAAAGAGATAAGGGTCGTCCCAAAAATAGAACTTGACGTCACGAAAGAATTTTCGCTTTTGTTGTGTCGTCATACCCTTGATTATGAAATTGCCCGCATGGTAATTTGCAATGTCGGCAAACCATGGGGTGGTGTCTTTAGAATTCACTACACCGAGAGTCTCGAGAGGAAATGTTTCAGTGATTTCCTTGTTCTCGAAAACATCTTTGTAAGGATCTTCTAGACGAGAGAGATGATCGGCCGCTAGATTCTCGGCTACTTTTTTGTCAAGCACGGTGACATCAAATTCTTGGAGGAGGAGCATCCAACGAAGCAATCTCGGCTTAGCATCTTGCTTAGCTAAGAGATACTTGATAGCCGAGTGGTCGGTATACACGATGCTTTTAGTTAAGACGAGATAAGGTCGGAATTTCTCAAAAGCATAGACCACGGCAAGGAATTCCTTTTCCGTTGTGGTGTACTTTAATTGAGCCTCGGTCATCGTATTGCTAGCATAATGGATAGGACGGAAATGCTTTTCATAGCGTTGCCCTAAGACGGGCCCTATAGCATAATCACTTGCATCACACATGATTTCAAAGGGTAATTCCCAATTAGGAGCAACAAGAATGGGAGCTTTGGTAAGTTTCCTTTTAAGAGTATAGAAAGCTCTAACACAATCCTCATTGAAGTTAAAAGGAGCATCCTTCTCGATAAGGTGTGTCATAGGTCGAGAGATTTTTGAAAAGTCTTTGATGAAACGACGATAAAAGCCCGCGTGGCCTAGGAAACTCCTAACTCCCTTAACGGTTTTGGGATGTGTTAACTTGGCGATCCAACGTCTACCTTAGCTTTATCGACCTCAATCCCCGCTTTCGAGACCTTATGTCCTAAGACGATTCCTTGTTTACACATGAAATGACATTTTTCCCAATTAAGCACAAGATTGGTTTCTTCAAAATGTTTTAACATTTGCTCGAGATTAGATAAACACGACGTGAATGAATTGCCAAACACCGAAAAGTCATCCATTAACACTTCCATCGAATTCTCGATCATATCGTAAAAAATGGCCATCATACACCGTTGAAACGTACCCGGTGCATTACAAAGTCCAAAAGGCATCCTACGATAAGCAAACGTTCCATAAGGACACGTAAACGTAGTCTTCTCTTGATCACGAGGGTCGATAGGGATTTGAAAGTAACCGTAAAAACCATCTAAAAAGCAATAGAATTCATTTCCCGCAAGTCGCTCCAACATTTGATCCATGAAGGGCAAAGGAAAGTGGTATTTACGGGTGGCGTCATTTAACTTTAGGTAGTCAATACACACCCTCCAACCGGTCACAACACGGGTGGGAATTAACTCGTTGTTTTCATTAGGCACAACGGTCATTCCTCCCTTTTTAGGGACACAATGTATTGGGCTCACTCATGGGCTATCGGAGATAGGATAAATCATTCCCGCGTCAAGGAGTTTTAGAACTTCCTTTTTAATGACATCGTGAATTTTGGGGTTTACCCTTCTTTGACTTTGAATTGCGGGTTTGAAGTCCTCCTCCATTAAAATCTTGTGAGAAAAAAATTTTGGGTCAATACCCTTAATGTCGGAAATTTTCCACGCAATTGCCCCTTTATGAGCTTTAAGAACTTTCAAGAGCTCGGTTTTTTCATCATTAGCAAGACCTTTTGCAATAATAACCGGCAACTTGTCATCCCCTTCCAAGAATGCGTATTCAAGGTGAGATGGAAGATCTTTCAATTCAAGGATAGGTGGTTCCTCGATTGAAGATTTTGGCTCAACACTCATAACTTCCATCAGCGGAAGAAATGGTGGGATAGGAGTATCATCACTAATGGACACCTCATCTTCATTGTCGATTTCACTTGAAGTAAAATCTCCTCCTTGCAATGGAGTGATATGTGGTGTAGAATTAGCAAGAATCGGATCCAAAATAGTGGGACTGCCACTTGACGAGCTATCGGAAAAACCTAACACTTCTTGTGAAAACTCATCGCAAACCACATCAACTAAGTCAATGTGATTGATGGTAGCGATTGCATAAACATGAGAAGGTTTTGAGTTTTGAGTAGAGTTTATAACAAGTTCCTCTTCGTTGAATCTCAAAGTGATAGTTCTTGCATGAACGTCGATAAGCGATCTCGAGGTGTCTAAAAATGGACGACCTAAAATTAGAGGAACTTGAGGATCCGCGGGGATGTCAACTACTATAAAATCAACGGGATAGTAGAACTTCCCCACTTTCACGAAAACATCTTCGGCTACTCCACATGCTAAAATCGTAGAATGATCGGCCATCTCGATAGACATGTTCGAAGGAGTAAGAGCCGGAAGCGAAAGCGATTTCCATATGGAAAATGGCATCAAATTAATGCTCGTACCAAGATCGGCCAAGGCGAGGCATTCTTTCTATAGAAACTAGAAGGGGGGGGGGTTGAATTGTTTCTCTTCGATTGGTGACCAAATTAAAATTTCTTTCAATTTGATTTGTATCAAAACTATCTTTTACCTAAAGCTAAGTTGCATAATGATTAGGTTCAATTGAAATGCACTAGCAAGAATAATGATAATGAAATAAGTAAAGAGCAAGGAAGGAGACAACCTAGTGGGAAGACACCAAGATTTATAGTGGTTCGACAACGAGGCTCTATCCTCGTTTCTACTCCACTCCTTGAGTACACCTACTCGAGATTTCCACTATATCCACAAGCTCCCTTCTCGGCGGAGAAAACCTTACATCGTTGCTTACATTATTTTCCGACACTGAGATAAATGTCGAGACCTAATCTTTAGCTAGGACCAATCTACACGACGTTGCCTACTTCATAATTTAACGACACAAGGCTAGATGTCGAGTTCTAATCTTAAGGTAGAACCAATCTTCACGACGTTGCCTACTTCACCATTTTACGACACAAGGCTAGATGTCGAGTTCTAATCGAAAGCTAGAACCAATCTTCATGACTCTTCACTTTGAAGCTAAGTGAGAACTTCACACAACAAAACTACTAATCACTTTAAAGTTTAGTGAGAACTCACAAGACACAACCACATCACTTTATAGTTTACTGAGAACTCCTAATCAAATCTATTACAACTCAACTAGACTTATCCAAGTACACACATGTAGCTTGGATTTACACAACACAAATCCAAGCAAACACATATGCAATGGATGTACACAACAAATCCAAGTATTCACAAATAACTTGGATGAACACAACTATTCCAAGTATTCATAAATACATTGGATTGACCTAAAACACAAAGGTATCATGATGAATATGACTAGCTCATAAATTCATCTTTATCACTACACTAGTGAGTGAGTGATCTTCTCATTGGACATGGTAAAGGAGGGGATCAAGAGGATAATCATATGTAAACATCTTTAACAAATTAAGTGATCATTTACTAATGATTATGCTATAGAAAATAGAAAAAGGGCTGAGAAAAACGTCTAAGAGGCTTGCTGGAAAATGAGATTTGACCCACTATTTAAAGGAGACAAAGTTACAACGGATCTATAACGGCTACTGTGCGCGGTACCCTTATCTCACCCCGCGGTACCATATCGCTAAGGTACCGCGTAGGTACTTAAGGTACCGCCACTAGACTCCGCTCCGTTTTTTGTCTTTTAGTGGGGTGGGAATATCTGAGGTATTTGAACCCTTCAAAGGATATTCTAACAGCATTTGGAATATGCCGTTTTCAAATTTTCATTTTCCATTTTAATAAAACATTTTCTAAAAAATAAAGTTTATTAAAAAGTCTTTTGTCTTATTAGCAAAAGTGAGTTTTAAGGATAATCATTTTGATGATCACTAAGTATGATTAAGAAAGGTTAGTGATATGATTATTACCTTGATGATAGTGTTAGTTAAATAATTCATTTTGTGTTTCTACACTAAATGTGTTGTATGGTTTGTTGTGATCAAACTAAGAAAGATTAGTTAACACTAATAATGTTTTTAGGCATTACTTGCATTAACAATCTCCCCCTTTTTGATTACGACAAACGATAAACTCATTTACGTGTAAACACAAACTATGGAATTATTAACTAGTTTATCACTGTCATTTCTCCCCCTTTATCGTAGCAAAAAGGTTAGTATAAGTCTTTGAAGTGCATCGAACTTTGCTAGTAGCTCCCCCTTGGTGGTTGCTCCCCCTTGCTCGGGGCACCAAGTTTGTGAGTTAAGGTGACATGCTACACAAAGGTTAGTAGAAAGGAAAGAAACACCAATGTATATATGATCACTACCTACTAAGTAACTTGAGAGGGAGAAAGAGAAGAAATCTCAAATTAGAAGCAAGTATTTTGCTAAGTATGTCCAAAGAGGTAATTGACAAAATCATACTTCAATAAAATGAAGATGATAAGCTTGTCAATGGGTTAAAGCTTTAGATATGATGGAATCACCCATAAGCAATTGTAAAAATTTAACCAAGATCAACTCAAAAATAGAACTAATTAGATAGCACACAAATAACACAAAAGTTACAAAAAAAAATAATACAACAAAGAAGATAGTCCTACACATAGTATGAGGATCTAAAAGCAATAAATATGGAAAATAAACCACTAAGCATAAGCTAGTCTAATAGTGATATTTTCCAAGATTGCTAAAAATAAAATAAAACTAAAAAGACGACGATGCATCATTCGAAGTTTTGTCCACCGGAACGAAAACTTGAATAGGAGGTCAAGTGAGGAGGAATTCAAGAAAATTTAACTTCTCATACACATGATCAAGTTCAATTTGTTGAAATGCAACAATCACACGAGGATCCATGATGCAACACAAAATTGTTTGATGGGGGTATGGCATCAAACTTAGGGTTTGGTGGTGGTGGGGTAAGGGGTTTGGGAATGTTTTCACAATGCCTTGTGAGGTTTGGGAAGGTGGAAAGGTCATTGAGTTGGGGGGTATTGAAGGATTGTGGTGGTGGTGGAACATTTTCTTTTGCTCCGGTGATGGGGTTTATGGTATAAGTCTCATTCTAATACTTTATTGGAGAGAAGTTAGTGTTTTTGGGTGGTTTGGACGAAGATGGTTCATTCTTCTTAACCCAAACGGGTCGAACCGAGTTTTCGGTTTCTTTGAAAGCTTGGATGAGGAAGCTTTGGGTGAGTGGGGTTGTGACAAAGAAATGTCAAGGTTAGGAATGTAGGAGTTAGGCATTGTGAGAGTGTGAGAATGATATCTCAAGCTTATGTGAGAATGAATTCTCAAGGTTGGGAAGGTGTGAGAATGAAATCTCAAGGTTGGGGTATAAGTAAAATGTAATCAAGGTAAGAATTTGAATACAAAATGTGTAGTGTCGAGGAATGTTTAGTCAATTCGAGTAAACAAGGAATCTTGACTGGGAATAGGGTTTTATAAGTTTTGACCAAAAAAATCGTCAAAAGCCACATTCTGGCCGCGGTACCAATATGGGCCGGCGGTTCCATATCACTAAGGAACCGCGGGTCCTTAAGGAACCGCATCCAGTGGACCTTAAACAATGTTTTTCCTGGGTTTTGGGAAAAACTAAGACTTTTTCAAAAAGTTTCAAATCTTGGAATTTTACCTCTATTAGAACCAAAATATGCTAGGGTTGCATAAAGCAACACATTCACAAAGAATGTGTTGACAAAGGATGACAAAATAATCTAGATATCATTTTGAACCAATTTTAGTCAAGTTTAGGGGTTGTGATAGATTTAGGTTCAATTTTAATTTCAAATTAAAGTTGATTAGTGTGCACAAAAGGATAGAATCACACAAAGCTAAATCCATAACACAACAACAAGAAACATTCATTAATGAGAAAAAAAGTACAAATATAAGTAAAACTAACTAATACATAGCTAGCTTATCATAAAATCTAGATAAGTAGTTTTCTTAGGCTTGGTTTTGTTGAAAACTCTTATTAAGACAACTCCATCATTCATCTCCTAGGAGGAGGCATGGAGAACAAAGTAAGCAAGAAATCTTTCAAACCCCTATGTAGTCCATACATATCCATCCTTAGGTTTTGGATGAGGAAGTGGTTGTAGAGACAACATGGATATCTAGGACCATGAGTTTGTTGAAACATAAAGTAAGGATCACCCAAGAGGAGGGAAAGTGGGACACCCAAAATTGGGATGTTTGAGTTGGGTGGAGGTGGAGGAGGCAAGTTCTCCAAGGGTGATATGGGTGAAAGTGGAGGCATGTTCCCCAAAGGGGAAATGGGTGAGTGTGGAGGAAAATTCTCCAAGGTTGGTGAAATTGGTGAGTTGTGAGGGGTAAATGGTGAAGTCACCAAAATGTCATCAAAGTCATTCCCAAAAGGAATACTTTGGATTGGTTGAGGTTGTGTGGTCACTTCCAAGGGTACATTTGGAGTGAAGGGTGAAGAAAGCTCATTCATTCTAGAATTAAATGAAGAGGAGGTAGAACCAATGGAGTGGTTAGTACCATGGGTGGAAGAAGTCTTGCATGGTGCAAGAGGTGGGGAAGGTGATGAAGAAATGAGAATAGGAACATTCTAATTCTTAGGTGTGAGGAAAGGTGAAGAGTTAGGCTTAGCTACCTTAACCCTTATTTTGAGTGTTTTTCTTGGGGTGGAGGTCTTGGAAGTGTTTGAGGTTTTGGTACACACCATGGTTGATTAGGGTGGTTTAAGGTTTGGGGAAGTATGTTTGATGTGTGGAGAACATGGCAAACAAGGTGGGTTTAAATGGTTGAGGGGATGATCCAAACTAGTAATGGGTTAAAATCATTGTAGGTGAATAATGAATTTAGATACCCTAGTTTAGGAAATATGCAGTTTATTACTGAAAATCATGCAAGGTTTACACAAAATTAAGAAAACAGTGTAAAGCAAAGATGCTGTCGTGCACAGTGGCCGGCGGTTCCTTATCTAGGACCGGCGGTACCTTATCGATAAGGAACCGCGGGTCGATATGGAACCGCGACCAGAAGGTTTTCAAAAATTTCTCATTCCAGTTTTTGATAAACCCAGATTTTTCCCAAAGGTTTCACAAGCCAAAGTTAACTACAGATCATAATCTAATAAGCTAACTATCATATGGCATGCACAAAGCTATGTAAAACACAAACATGAAGGCATAATTAACAATAAGGATCAAGATAAATAATAATTCTAACAAGCAATCACAAGTTAATACATATCCAAGATAAAATAAAAATTGTTCAACAATACATGTTTACCAACATGTATTCTTTCAAAAACTTCAATGCTTTCACCTTCTCTTCTTCCCCAATCCCTTGATCATATTTCCCAAGAACTTGAAACCTTTTCTTGATTCAACCCAGTGTTCGTGCAATTCCCCTCGAGTTCTAAGGTTTTCGCGGTAAAGATGCTCCATATTGAGATCTTCCGGTACTTCACTAGAATGATGATGAGGAGGAGCTAAGTCTTCAAATTCATCCTCGAATGGGTTTGAGGATGGATGGGAATTACTCGAAGAGTGGAAATGAGAACTAGTACCTATGCCATCACCATCACTTGTTGGCATGTCCATGTCCTCATCATCCATCTCTTGATGAATAGATTTTCTCGATCCTCGATCACTTCTTGTCTTTCTAGCATATGCCTCTTGAATGGGCAACATAACCCGATGAACCGGGTAGAAGCGAGAAAGATCAAGGTGGGGAAAATCATGAGCAACCCTTTTGAAAAGGCGAGTTAGAAGCATAGCATAGGGAAGGTTTGTCTTGGGCTTCGAAAGGGCATAATTGATTCGTCGAGCGATATAGAATGCCAAGTTGTACTTGGTGGATGTAAATATGCAACTCAACATATGCACCATACACGCCGGGATATGATCTCGGTTTCCACCAAGACAAAAGACATTCTCTCTAAGGATATTGGCCCATTGAACCATAAAATCCTTAAGGTCGCTAGAGAGCACTTCATATTGATTCACATTTCGTACATTTGAATGAAGGCTTATCACAACGTTACCATCACGCTCTTTCGAGACGATTTCAAGAATGAACTCTAGATCAATTTCGGTGTGGTCATTTGGAGGTTTATCGAAGGATTCCGAGAGAGCATCAAGTCTCCATTTATCCGTAAAACGACAAGTGCCTTCATAAGGCACACCGAGAATTTGACCAAAGTCTTCAAGAGAGTATTGAATTAACTGATCATTCAATACGAAACGAATGAAGATTTCTCCATTGTATTCAATCATGGAGTAGGTGCTAAAGAATTCAAGAAGGAACAAGGGGTAAATATATTATTCTATGTTGAGCAAGCAATCAAACCCCGAAAGCTCAAACATAGAAAGGATATAGACATAACCCGTTATTTTCTTGTCAACGACTCTACCCTCATGGAAACAACGAGTGGAAAGGGATGGAAATGCGTTTTGAAGTTGGGGAGAAGCATAGGTTTGGGAGATGTCGGGCATATAAATTTTAGTGAATTGATGATCTTTTTGATATTGAGAAGGCATGATTAAGTAGCTAAACACAAAACAACATTTCTCCAATCACTCATATGAAAAATAAAAAGGAAAACGAAAAATGAAAATGTGTTATATCAATTTCTTGGCAAACATAGGATTGAATCCATATCATTTTCATGTTCACAATGTGTCTACTCCATCATTGACCAAGAACACATGATCTATGTTAGATCAACAATGGATTAGAACATTGGTTTGTCAAAACAATGTTTTTAGGTAAGCATTAACAATGTCATTACCTACTTGTTCATGGGTTCATCTCAAATCCATCCTTTAACCAAAATCATTTAGCTTAATTTCAGATTTGTTCTACAAGTGGGTTTTAGTGAAATCTTAATGAATATCAACCTAAGGAATCATAGTAAGATTACCATGTCAACCCACATTCCTATTAAGGTTTTAATTCAAGTTCAATTTTAAAAATACCCAATTATGAAAGGATGAACCCTAGAACAAAATAGATGAAATTGAAAGAAAATACTTACAATTAATTGATGTTAGATGAAGGATGAGTGAAACCCACAACTTGGAATCAATTAATTTGAGTGATTGAAGGTTTTGGAAGCTTCAACAATGGTGGAAAAGGTAAAACCCGTCGGCTGTGTGTTTTTGGGAGAGAGAGAGTTTGGTTTGAAAAAGAATAAAAAACACAAACTGGCGCTCTGACAAAAGTTACTGCCCGCGGTACCTTATCGATAAGGAACCGCGGGTTTGAGCCGCGGAGATAAGGAACCGCCTGCAGAGGCAGGTTTCTATCTCTGAAAAACGCCAAATTTTGAAAATCCAGTTTTTCTAAAATACTTGAAATTAAATCATGAGCCTTTTAGTATATCATTGGATCATCATAACACTAAGCAATATGCCTTAACGAAGGATTACGAGTTAAATCAAGATCGAAAAGAACCGAAACGGACAAACGACTACTCGTAGCAAAACGACTAAATGGAGAGAAATCAAGGGAAGTGAATCAAGACTAGGATCAATGCTCAAGGGATTAATGACAATCTTCAAATAGTGGTAACGAGGAGCTTGTGTCATATATAGTGGTTTAAGACGTGCGTTTATGGCGAAACGTTAAACGGCTTTGGTAATGAATAAGCACAAAGCAATTATTCAAGTATAGACTAAGATCACTTTCAATAATAGTCTTAGTCTAAACCAAAATATGAGCAAGGTATTAATTCACTTTCTCTCCCACAAAGGGCCTACTAACCGTATGGGTGCAAACCATAGAAATCATGCTTGATACTTTAAGCTTATACTAACTCACTCTACATCACCATAGTGAGTCAAGTATCCAAGCAATGAAGGTTTGAGAGGATAAAGAAAAGAAGCACAAACCACAAATAAATGTCAAGGCAAGGATGCCGAGAACAAGCACATAGTCAAGCAATGATCAAAAGAATGATCAAAGGGCGTGTGGAAGAACGAAAGCGTACCTTGGCCACAAAGAGAAATCCATGAAGGAATAAGTGCTATGCCCAATCAATGACTATGATGAGTACTAAGTCTTCAAGGACTAGTATCATTCCTAATCATCTTGGTATCATCATTCAAAGATGTTAAACATCAATGAAAATGATTCTTCTACAAGTGCAAGTAACTCAATCCACAACCAATTAAGTGATTGATCTTCATGAGTACCTATACAAAGCAAGATGCAAACTAGTAGATACATTTCAAGAGTATATCTAAAATGCATAAAGTCAACTAATCTTAAGTGGGATGCAATGTTATCAATTAAAAGACCTATTTTTCAAAGAAAACATAGTTTTGACCAATGAGAAACTTTAGTACAACTAGACCTTCTAATTTGAGGAGACAATGGATCGATCCAAGTTTTAAAGTAAAATATACTTCAAAGATCTTGAGTGACCATCACTCTGATACCAATTGTAGAAACTAGAAGGGGGGGGGGGGGGGGGAGGTTGAATAGTTTCTCTTCGATTGGTGACCAAATTAAAATTTCTTTCAATTTGATTTGTATCAAAACTATCTTTTACTTAAAGCTAAGTTGCATAATGATTAGATTAAATTGAAATGCACTAGCAAGAATAATAAGCAAGTATAATGATAATGAAATAAGTAAAGAGCAAGGAAGGAGACAACCTAGTGGGAAGACACCAAGATTTATAGTGGTTCGACAACGAGGCTCTATCCTCGTTTCTACTCCACTCCTCGAGTACACCTACCCGAGATTTCCACTATATCCACAAGCTCCCTTCTCGGCGGAGAAAACCTTACATCGTTGCTTACATTATTTTCCGACACTAAGCTAAATGTCGAGACCTAATCTTTAGCTAGGACCAATCTACATGACGTTGCCTACTTCACAAATTAACGACACAAGGCTAGATGTCGAGTTCTAATCTTAAGGTAGAACCAATCTTCACGACGTTGCCTACTTCACCATTTTACGACACAAGGCTAGATGTCGAGTTCTAATCGAAAGCTAGAACCAATCTTCACGACTCTTCACTTTGAAGCTAAGTGAGAACTTCACACAACACAACTACTAATCACTTTAAAGTTTAGTGAGAACTCACAAGACAAAACCACATCACTTTATAGTTTAGTGAGAACTCCTAATCAAATCTATTACAACTCAACTAGACTTATCCAAGTACACACATGTAGCTTGGATTTACACAACACAAATCCAAGCAAACACATATGCAATGGATGTACACAACAAATCTAAGTATTCACAAATAACTTGGATGAACACAACTAGTCCAAGTATTCATAAATACATTGGATTGACCTAAAACACAAAGGTATCATGATGAATATGACTAGCTCATAAATTCATCTTTATCACTACACTAGTGAGTGAGTGATCTTCTCATTGGACATGGTAAAGGAGGGGATCAAGAGGATAATCATATGTAAACATCCTTAACAAATTAAGTGATCATTTACTAAGGATTATGCTATAGAAAATAGAAAAAGGGGTGAGAAAAACGTCCATGAGGCTTGCTGGAAAATGAGATTTGACCCACTATTTAAAGGAGACAAAGTTACAACGGATCTATAACGGCTACTGTGCGCGGTACCTTATCTCACCCCGCGGTACCATATCGCTAAGGTACCGCGTAGGTACTTAAGGTACCGCCACTAGACTCCGCTCCGTTTTTTGTCTTTTAGTGGGGTGGGAATATCTGAGGTATTTGAACCCTTCAAAGGATATTCTAACAGCATTTGGAATATGCCATTTTCAAATTTTCATTTTCCATTTTAATAAAACATTTTCTAAAAAATAAAGTTTATTAAAAAGTCTTTTGTCTTATTATCAAAAGTGAGTTTTAAGGATAATCATTTTGATGATCACTAAGTATGATTAAGAAAGGTTAGTGATATGATTATTACCTTGATTATAGTGTTAGTTAAATAATTCATTTTGTGTTTCTACACTAAATGTGTTGTATGGTTTGTTGTGATCAAACTAAGAAAGATTAGTTAACACTAATAATATTTTTAGGCATTACTTGCATTAACAATCTCCCCCTTTTTGATTACGACAAACGATAAACTCATTTACGTGTAAACACAAACTATGGAATTATTAACTAGTTTATCACTATCATTTCTCCCCCTTTGTCGTAGCAAAAAGGTTTGCATAAGTCTTTGAAGTGCATCGAACTTTGCTAGTAGCTCCCCCTTAGTGGTTGCTCCCCCTTGCTCGGGGCACCAAGTTTGTGAGCTAAGGTGACATGCTACACTAAGGTTAGTAGAAAGGAAAGAAACACCAATGTATATATGATCACTACCTACTAAGTAACTTGAGAGGGAGAAAGAGAAGAAATCTCAAATTAGAAGCAAGTATTTTGCTAAGTATGTCCAAAGAGGTAATTGACAAAATCAAACTTCAATAAAATAAAGATGATAAGCTTGTCAATGGGTTAAAGCTTTAGAATTGATGGAATCACCAATAAGCAATTGTAAAAATTTAACCAAGATCAACTCAAAAATAGAACTAATTAGATAGCACACAAATAACACAAAAGTTACAAAAAAAATAATACAACAAAGAAGATAGTCATACACATAGTATGAGTATCTAAAAGCAATAAATATGGAAAATAAACCACTAAGCATAAGCTAGTCTAATAGTGATATTTTCCAAGATTGCTAAAAATAAAATAAAACTAAAAAGACGACGATGCATCATTCGAAGTTTTGTCCACCGGAACGAAAACTTGAATAGGAGGTCGAGTGAGGAGGAATTCAAGAAAATTTAACTTCTCATACACATGAGCAAGTTCAATTTGTTGAAATCGGCAACAATCACACGAGGATCCATGATGCAACACAAAATCGTTTGATGGGGGTATGGCATCAAACTTAGGGTTTGGTGGTGGTGGGGTAAGGGGTTTGGGAATGTTTTCACAATGCCTTGTGAGGTTTGGGAAGGTGGAAAGGTCATTGAGTTGGGGGGTATTGAAGGATTGTGGTGGTGGTGGAACATTTTCTTTTGCTCCGGTGATGGGGTTTATGGTATAAGTCTCATTCCAATACTTGATTGGAGAGAAGGTAGGGTTTTTGGGTGGTTTGGACGAAGATGGTTCATTCTTCTTAACCCAAACGGGTCGAACCGAGATTTTCGGTTTCTTTGAAAGCTTGGATGAGGAAGCTTTGGGTGAGTGGGGTTGTGACAAAGAAATGTCAAGGTTAGGAATGTAGGAGTTAGGCATTGTGAGAGTGTGAGAATGATATCTCAAGGTTATGTGAGAATGAATTCTCAAGGTTGGGAAGGTGTGAGAATGAAATCTCAAGGTTGGGGTATAAGTAAAATGTAATCAAGGTAAGAATTTGAATACAAAATGTGTAGTGTCAAGGAATGTTTAGTCAATTTGAGTAAACAAGGATTCTTGACTGGGAATAGAGTTTTATAAGTTTTGACCAAAAAAATCGTCAAAAGCCACATTCTGGCCGCGGTACCTTATATGGGCCGGCGGTTCCATATCACTAAGGAACCGCGGGTCCTTAAGGAACCGCGTCCAGTGGACCTTAAACAATGTTTTTCCTGGGTTTTGGGAAAAACTAAGACTTTTTCAAAAAGTTGCAAATCTTGGAATTTTACCTCTATTAGAACCAAAATATGCTAGGGTTGCATAAAGCAACACATTCACAAAGAATGTCTTGACAAAGGATGACAAAATAATTTAGATATCATTTTGAACCAAATTTAGTCAAGTTTAGGGGTTGTGATAGATTTAGGTTCAATTTTAATTTCAAATTAAAGTTGATTAGTGTGCACAAAAGGATAGAATCACAAAAAGCTAAATCCATAACACAACAACAAGAAACATTCATTAATGAGAAAACAAGTACAAAGATAAGTAAAACTAACTAATACATAGCTAGCTTATCATAAAATCTAGATAAGTAGTTTTCTTAGGCTTGGTTTTGTTGAAAACTCTTATTAAGACAACTCCATCATTCATCTCCTAGGAGGAGGCATGGAGAACAAAGTAAGCAAGAAATCTTGCAAACCCCTATGTAGTCCATACATATCCATCCTTAGGTTTTGGATGAGGAAGTGGTTGTAGAGACAACATGGACATCTAGGACCATGAGTTTGTTGAAACCCAAAGTAAGGATCACCCAAGAGGAGGGAAAGTGGGACACCCAAAATTGGGATGTTTGAGTTGGGTGGAGGTGGAGGAGGCAAGTTCTCCAAGGGTGATATTGGTGAAAGTGGAGGCATGTTCCCCAAAGGGGAAATGGGTGAGTGTGGAGGAAAATTCTCCAAGGTTGGTGAAATTGGTGAGTTGTGAGGGGTAAATGGTGAAGTCACCAAAATGTCATCAAAGTCATTCCCAAAAGGAATGCTTTGGATTGGTTGAGGTTGTGTGGTCACTTCCAAGGGTGCATTTGGAGTGAAGGGTGAAGAAAGCTCATTCATTCTAGAATTGAATGAAGAGGAGGTAGAACGAATGGAGTGGTTAGTACCATGGGTGGAAGAAGTCTTGTATGGTGCAAGAGGTGGGGAAGGTGATGAAGAAATGAGAATAGGAACATTCTCATTCTTAGGTGTGAGGAAAGGTGAAGAGTTAGGCTTAGCTACCTTAACCCTTATTTTGAGTGTTTTTCTTGGGGTGGAGGTCTTGGAAGTGTTTGAGGTTTTGGTACACACCATGGTTGATTAGGGTGGTTTAAGGTTTGGGGAAGTATGTTTGATGTGTGGAGAACATGGCAAACAAGGTGGGTTTAAATGGTTGAGGGGATGATCCAAACTAGTAATGGGTTAAAATCATTTTAGGTGAATAATGAATTTAGATACCCTAGTTTAGGAAATGTGCAGTTTATTACTGAAAATCATGCAAGGTTTACACAAAATTAAGAAAACAGTGTAAAGCAAAGATGCTGTCGTGCACAGTGGCCGGCGGTTCCTTATCTAGGACCGGCGGTACCTTATCGATAAGGAACCGCGGGTCGATATGGAACCGCGACCAGAAGGTTTTCAAAAATTTCCCATTCCAGTTTTTGATAAACCCAGATTTTTCCCAAAGGTTTCACAAGCCAAAGTTAACTACAGATCATAATCTAATAAGCTAACTATCATATTGCATGCACAAAGCTATGTAAAACACAAACATGAAGGCATAATTAACAATAAGGATCAAGATAAATGATAATTCTAACAAGCAATCACAAGTTAATACATATCCAAGATAAAATAAAAATTGTTCAACAATACATGTTTACCAACATGTATTCTTTGAAAAACTTCAATGCTTTCACCTTCTCTTCTTCCCCAATCCCTTGATCATATTTCCCAAGAACTTGAAACCTTTTCTTGATTCAACCCGGTGTTTGTGCAATTCCCCTCGAGTTCTAAGGTTTTCGCGGTAAATATGCTCCATATTGAGATCTTCTGGTACTTCACTAGAATGATGAGGAGGAGGAGCTAAGTCTTCAAATTCATCCTCGAATGGGTTTGAGGATGGATGGGAATTACTCGAAGAGTGGAAATGAGAACTAGTACCTATGCCATCACCATCACTTGTTGGCATGTCCATGTCCTCATCATCCATCTCTTGATGAACAGATTTTCTCGATCCTCGATCACTTCTTGTCTTTCTAGCATATGCCTCTTGAATGGGCAACATAACCCGATGAACCGGGTAGAAGCGAGAAAGATCAAGGTGGGGTAAATCATGAGCAACCCTTTTGAAAAGGCGAGTTAGAAGCATAGCATAGGGAAGGTTTGTCTTGGGCTTCGAAAGGGCATAATTGATTCGTCGAGCGATATAGAATGCCAAGTTGTACTTAGTGGATGTAAATATGCAACTCAACATATGCACCATACACACCGGGATATGATCTCGGTTTCCACCAAGACAAAAGACATTCTCCCTAAGGATATTGGCCCATTGAACCATAAAATCCTTAAGGTCGCTAGAGAGCACTTCATATTGATTCACATTTTGTACATTTTAATGAAGGCTTCTCACAACGTTACCATCACGCTCTTTCGAGATGATTTCAAGAATGAACTCTAGATCAATTTCGGTGTGGTCATTTGGAGGTTTATCGAAGGATTCCGAGAGAGCATCAAGTCTCCATTTATCCGTAAAACGACAAGTGCCTTCATAAGGCACACCGAGAATTTGACCAAAGTCTTCAAGAGAGTATTGAATTAACTGATCATTCAATACGAAACGAATGAAGATTTCTCCATTGTATTCAATCATGGAGTAGGTGCTACAGAATTCAAGAAGGAACAAGGGGTAAATATCTTCTTCTATGTTGAGCAAGCAATCAAACCCCGAAAGCTCAAACATAGAAAGGATATAGACATAACCCGTTATTTTCTTGTCAATGACTCTACCCTCATGGAAACAACGAGTGGAAAGGGATGGAAATGCGTTTTAAAGTTGGGGAGAAGCATAGGTTTGGGAGATGTCGGCATATAAATTTTAGTGAATTGATGATCTTTTTGATATTGAGAAGGCATGATTAAGTACCTAAACACAAAACAACATTTCTCCAATCACTCATATGAAAAATAAAAAGGAAAACGAAAAATGAAAATGTGTTATATCAATTTCTTGACAAACATAGGATTGAATCCATATCATTTTCATGTTCACAATGTGTCTATTCCATCATTGACCAAGAACACAGGATCTATGTTAGATCAATAATGGATTAGAACATTGGTTTGTCAAAACAAGGTTTTTAGGTAAGCATTAACAATGTCATTACCTACTTGTTCATGGGTTCATCTCAAATCCATCCTTTAACCAAAATCATTTAGCTTAATTTCGGATTTGTTCTACAAGTGGGTTTTAGTGAAATCTTAACGAATATCAACCTAAGGAATCATAGTAAGATTGCCATGTCAACCCACATTCCTATTAAGGTTTTAATTCAAGTTCAATTTTAAAAATCCCCAATTATGAAAGGATGAACCCTAGAACAAAATAGATGAAATTGAAAGAAAATACTTACAATTAATTGATGTTAGATGAAGGATGAGTGAAACCCACAACTTGGAATCAATTAATTTTAGTGATTGAAGGTTTTGGAAGCTTCAACAATGGTGGAAAAGGTAAAACCCGTCGGCTGTGTGTTTTTGGGAGAGAGAGAGTTTGGTTTGAAAAAGAATAAAAAACACAAACTTGCGCTCTGACAAAAGTTACTGCCCGCGGTACCTTATCGATAAGGATTCGCGGGTTTGAGCCGCGGAGATAAGGAACCGCCTGTAGAGGCAGGTTTCTATCTCTAAAAAACGCCAAATTTTGAAAATCCAGTTTTTCTAAAATACTTGAAATTAAATCATGAGCCTTTTAGAATATCATTGGATCATCATAACACTAAGCAATATGCCTTAACGAAGGATTACGAGTTAAATCAAGATCGAAAAGAACCGAAACGGACAAACGACTACTCGTAGCAAAACGACTAAATGGAGAGAAATCAAGGGAAGTGAATCAAGACTAGGATCAATGCTCAAGGGATTAATGACAATCTTCAAATAGTGGTAACGAGGAGCTTGTGTCATATATAGTGGTTTAAGACGTGCCTTTCCGGCGAAACGTTAAACGGATTTGGTAATGAATAAGCACAAAGCAATTATTCAAGTATAGACTAAGATCACTTTCAATAATAGTCTTAGTCTAAACCAAAATATGAGCAAGGTATTAATTCACTTTCTCTCCCACAAAGGGCCTACTAACCGTATGGGTGCAAACCATAGAAATCATGCTTGATACTTTAAGCTTCTACTAAATCACTCTACATCACCATAGTGAGTCAAGTATCCAAGCAATGAAGGTTTGAGAGGATAAAGAAAAGAAGCACAAACCACAAATAAATGTCAAGGCAAGGATGCCGAGAACAAGCACATAGTCAAGCAATGATCAAAAGAATGATCAAAGGGCGTGTGGAAGAACGAAAGCGTACCTTGGCCACAAAGAGCAATCCATGAAGGAATAAGTGCTATGCCCAATCAATGACTATGATGAGTACTAAGTCTTCAAGGACTAGTATCATTCCCAATCATCTTGGTATCATCATTCAAAGATGTTAAACATCAATGAAAATGATTCTTCTACAAGTGCAAGTAACTCAATCCACAACCAATTAAGTGATTGATCTTCATGAGTACTTACACAAAGCAAGATGCAAACTAGTAGATACATTTCAAGAGTATATCTAAAATGCATAAAGGCTACTAATCTTAAGTGGGATGCAATGTTATCAATTAAAAGACCTATTTTCAAAGAAAACATAGTTTTGACCAATGAGAAACTTTAGTAAAACTAGACCTTCTAATTTGAGGAGACAATGGATCGATCCAAGTTTTAAAGTACAATATACTTCAAAGATCTTGAGTGACCATCGCTCTGATACCAATTGTAGAAACTAGAAGGGGGGGGGGGGGGGGGGTTGAATAGTTTCTCTTCGATTGGTGACCAAATTAAAATTTCTTTCAATTTTATTTGTATCAAAACTATCTTTTACTTAAAGCTAAGTTGCATAATGATTAGGTTCAATTGAAATGCACTAGCAAGAATAATAAGCAAGTATAATGATAATGAAATAAGTAAAGAGCAAGGAAGGAGACAACCTAGTGGGAAGACACCAAGATTTATAGTGGTTCGACAACGAGGCTCTATCCTAGTTTCTACTCCACTCCTCGAGTACACCTACTCGAGATTTCCACTATATCCACAAGCTCCCTTCTCGGCGGAGAAAACCTTACATCGTTGCTTACATTATTTTCCGACACTAAGCTAAATGTCGAGACCTAATCTTTAGCTAGGACCAATCTACACGACGTTGCCTACTTCACAATTTAACGACACAAGGCTAGATGTCGAGTTCTAATCTTAAGGTAGAACCAATCTTCACGACATTGCCTACTTCACCATTTTACGACACAAGGCTAGATGTCGAGTTCTATTCGAAAGCTAGAACCAATCTTCACGACTCTTCACTTTGAAGCTAAGTGAGAACTTCACACAACACAACTACTAATCACTTTAAAGTTTAGTGAGAACTCACAAGACACAACCACATCACTTTATAGTTTAGTGAGAACTCCTAATCAAATCTATTACAACTCAACTAGACTTATCCAAGTACACACATGTAGCTTGGATTTACACAACACAAATCCAAGCAAACACATATGCAATGGATGTACACAACAAATCCAAGTATTCACAAATAACTTGGATGAACACAACTAGTCCAAGTATTCATAAATACATTGGATTGACCTAAAACACAAAGGTATCATGATGAATATGACTAGCTCATAAATTCATCTTTATCACTACACTAGTGAGTGAGTGATCTTTGTCATTGGACATGGTAAAGGAGGGGATCAAGAGGATAATCATATGTAAACATCCTTAACAAATTAAGTGATCATTTACTAATGATTATGCTATAGAAAATAGAAAAAGGGCTGAGAAAAACGTCCAAGAGGCTTGCTGGAAAATGAGATTTGACCCACTATTTAAAGGAGACAAAGTTACAACGGATCTATAACGGCTACTGTGCGCGGTACCTTATCTCACCCCGCAGTACCATATCGCTAAGGTACCACGTAGGTACTTAAGGTACCGCCACTAGACTCCGCTCCGTTTTTGTCTTTTAGTGGGGTGGGAATATCTGAGGTATTTAAACCCTTCAAAGGATATTCTAACAGCATTTGGAATATGCCATTTTCAAATTTTCATTTTCCATTTTAATAAAACATTTTCTAAAAAAGAAAGTTTATTAAAAAGTCTTTTGTCTTATTAGCAAAAGTGAGTTTTAAGGATAATCATTTTGATGATCACTAAGTATGATTAAGAAAGGTTACCTTGATGATAGTGTTAGTTAAATAATTCATTTTGTGTTTCTACACTAAATGTGTTGTATGGTTTGTTGTGATCAAAACTAAGAAAGATTAGTTAACACTAATAATGTTTTTAGGCATTACTTGCATTAACACTTTCATATCTTGTATGTCACAAGGAATGAGAAACTTTCCGGTGTCACCAACTTTTTCCGGTATGCGGTTAAGATAAACCGAAGAACAATTGGCAAGCTTTGAAAGCTTTTCCTTATCGCTCATCATACTTTTAAAAGTGGAAGCGAAACGAGGCATATATAACAACGTGTCGGCTAAACTCACATCAAAATGTACTTGTTGAAACATTTTTATAAAAAGCTCGATTTGTTGTTTGTTACGTTCTTGCAATTTCTCTTTGTTTCATCTCGAAGGGTAAGGTAAGGGTGGTGTGGGTTGGACATTAGGAAACGGCCTTGGAATCTCGGGTTCCATGATTGGTATTGGTTCAACTGTAGGTGTGGTATGAGCGGTACTTCGTGGGCTTGTAATATGCTCCTTTTCGACCATCACCTCGGGCTCTTTCTCGATTTCCTTCTCCGTAGAAGTACTTGGACGAGAGATTGGTTCCTTGAAAGTTTTACCACTTTGTGTAGTAATAACCTTCATTTCTCCCTTAGGGTTTGCAATGGTATCACTAGGAAGACCACCCGAGGAAGAGGGTTTACACATGATTGCTTCAAACATTTTTGCCATTCGGTCTTCAAATTTTGATTGCCTTAAATCCGCTTTTAACAATTCTTGCTTAATCTCATGTTGTCCTTGTTCCATCCTTTGTTGATTTTGTTGAAGACGTTGGACATTTCCCTCCATTTTATTAGCATGAGTTTTAAGTTCATTAGCAAGTTCGTTTTTAAGCTCGGATCTTAAGCTAATCATCTCACGTTGCATGTTATCAAACTTAGCATCATTTGCTTTAGCATAATCCAAAAATTCTCCTTGAAGATTTTTAGTGTGAGCATTTTAAAAACCTTGTGTAGTGTTTTGAAAATCACGGTTTTGGTTTTGATTAGTGACTTGTCCATTCCCACTTTGATAATTCCCTTTGTTGTAGTTACGTGAATTGCCTTGATAATTACCACCTTGATTGTTGTTTCGATAGTTATTAGCATTTTGATTTGGTGGACCTTGATTTGGGCGGGAACCTTGGCCGTTTTGGTTATAAGTTCCCGTTGCTACGTAAGCACTCGAAGTGTTACCACCGGCGGTAATGCACTCGGAAAGATCATGAGCTCCACCACAAGACAAAGAACGCTTATTAACCGCTTTAACCGAAGCGGAATTCAAAGCCTCTTGTGCTTTCCAATGAGTCATAAGATTTGAAAACCTATCGAAAAACCGATTTTCCTCATTAGCTTTATCATGTAAGGCATTAATGCTACGAGACGATGACGACGATGACGAACCCATATTGGCAACACTCGGTGTGTTACGAGGGCTATAAACCTTAGATCTATTCTCGATAATCTTTAAAGCTTCATCGGTCGTTTTGCACAAAAAATTACCACCCGCGGCGGCATTCAAGTAATCTCTTTCATGATCATTAATCCCATTATAAAAAGTATCAACTTGATGCAATTCCGAAAAATCATGGTGTGGACATTCATGTAACATTCTTTAAATCGTTCCCATGCCATTGAAAAACTTTCATTATTTCGTTGTACAAATCTTGAAATCTCATTTTTCAAATGTGTTGTTTTAGATGGTGGAAAAAATTTGTTCACAAACTTAGAAACGAGATCACCCCATGTCAAAATTGAATTTGGCGGTTCTTTCTCAAGCCAAATTTTAGCGGGTCCATCTAACGAGTATGGAAACAACATCATCTTAATGGCGTCATGTGGGACATCCTTAAACTTGCTAGTAGCGGTGAGACGATTAAAATTCCTTATGTGGTAATGCGGGTTGTCTTTCTCATGACCTCTAAACTTATTAGCTTGCAACATCGACATTAAACCCATCTTAATCTCGAAATTCTACGCAAGGATAGCGGGATTCACAATGGCCTCTCCAAAACCCTCGGTGGGTGCTTGAAGCAACTCCATCATAGTACGATTAGCTATGACGACTTCTTGTTCTACAATAGGTTCAACAATTGGAGTTTGTTCTTCAATCAACGTCTCTTGATTTGCTTGCTTTTTAAGACGTTTACGAGCTCGTTTTGCTTGATTACGAGTGATCATAAACTTCACGAAGAATGGGAGGTGAGCAAAGAAGATTCTTTTTGGGTGTTTTGTGAATTTTTAATTTTTTTGTGTTTTTGATTGTTTTAATTTTTTTTGGATTTTGGTGTATCTTCGTAGACAACAATCTACCAAATCTCTCCTCGAATCAAACTCTTGATTAAATAAGCCTCAAAAGAATGAAAACGATCACGTGGAATGAACGCCTTCAAATGACTTAAGAACTTTGGTGAAAACCAAATTGTTCAAGAGGGTTAATCACAAAGAAAACCAAGCAAATATATTATACGTAATAATACTTTGGGCGGCAAAACCCTCGATTAGCCTTCAATCTCAAAATACTCATAAGCAAGCGGGGAAACGAGGCGGCGCGAAGCACTTAAGAGCCTTTTTCCTTAGGGTATATTTTATAATACCCGCCTTATACCCACCTTATAGTTCGTATTTTTCAAAATCGAGCTTCACGAAAGTATTTATCTATTTTTTCCTTTTTCTTTTGTTTGAGATTCGAATACAATAATTAGGAGATCAAATCCCAATTAAGGTTGTGTTTTCACACTTTTGGAGATATTTTGAATTGATTGTGATACTTAATACAATATAGTAATAATAATTTCACAAGAAAAACCAAAAAACCGATAATACGTATTAGTAGATTTCTACTAATACAATTACTATTTATGGTTAATATTAAAACAACAAGACAAATTAATCACGACACACCTCCCCGGCAGCGGCGCCGAAATGATTGTAGTGTTTTACCACACCTTTAGGAAAAGGAGGTAAATAGGGAAAGTATTAAATACGACGGTTTAGGAAAACCGTGTACAAATGACCCTAATGAAATGAAAGTTCGTTTCCTAAGGAGGTATATGTGTGTGAATAATTCATAATTGGTTTGAGATTAATATTGGATAGGAGGGGATGAGAAAAGAGGATGACGAAGACGTGAAATTAATTACTACTACGACTACACGTAAAACCGTAAAAAGTACAAAAATAAAAATTAATTCTAAAAATTCCCAAAAATTTACCAAAAATCAAAATAAATAAACTAAGAGTTTTCCAATTATAAAAATTAAACTAAAGATGATAAAATTAATCTAAGAGTTGCAAAAATCCTATTTTAATGTATTTAAGCTAAGAAAAATATAAAAAGTGCAAAAATGTGAAATTTAAAAAATAATAATAAAATAATATTAAAATAATATTATAAATCCAAAAATTATAAAAAATTCTAAAAACTTGCAAAACTAGTTTATTTTAACCTAAATAATCAGAAAATGAAATCAAAATTACCAAATTACCCCTAATGGGCCCCCAAATTGGCTAAAAGCAAATTCAGTCAACCTTAATGGGCTTTTTAGCCCAAAAAGTCAAAATAAGCCCAAATGACTTGGAAAAGCCTTATCTGACTCAAAATTCAATTCTAAACACAAAACTCTGAAGGCCCAAAATCTGAAAATGAGCTTATCACAGCTTAATGAACACACGGCTTATTCTTATTGGGCCAATAAGCCCATTAAGCAATAAGCCAATGCCATAAGCTCTGCTTAAACACACAACCTTCTTTTGGGATACTAAAGAGATCTGTAAAAAGAAATTTTGAAGAAGCACACTCAATAAGCCAGAAATAAGCCAAGAACAATTCCACAAAACGACAAAATAGTCGGGATAGAGTTCTAGGGCACCTCAGGACTTGATTCAACTTGCAAAATGTTACAAATGACTTCAATAAGCCAAATCAATCAACCAAAATCCAATAAGCAAAACCAATAAGCTGGAATTGAGCAATAAGCACTTATGAAAAAGTCAATTAAGTTGGTTTTCTAGTCAAACCCTAAAGTCAACCCACCAAATGCTCCAGTATGAACAAATGGGTCAAATAATGAGCACCTATTACAAAATCAAAGTTTTTGCTGGTTAAAATAAGCTAGAATAGCTTATTAATAAGCTGATGTCCAATTAACACTAGCAGGGGGAACTTTCAGTAGGAATTGGTTCCCACTGCCTTGACTATTTGACCTTTGATTTTAGAGAGATTCTGTATGTTTTGTTGGAAGACAAGGGCACCCAAGTGATCAGTTAATGACAAGCAGTCACAATCAAGCACAAAAACACACTTCAGTATCACCAATTAGCACAAAAAAATCAAAAGATGCTCAAATCTAGCACAGACATGGATATAAAGCTGTTATGAACACTTAAGCAGTTTGAGCAAGAATAAGCACACCAAATACAACTAGATGCATACACAAGCTATAAAAACTGTTATTAAGCACAAACAAACTTAAATCAATCACTGAATCAAAGTATGGAACAAGATCAAAGCAGATTCTACTTACTGATATGAACTTCAAGAACAAATGCACACTTTGCTGATATAAATGACCAAAGATCCAAATTCAACACTTCAATCCTACTTCCCTAATGTAACTAACTAGGATTTATCACTTGTTAACCCTAGTCTATGATTAGAACTAGGTGTCCTTCAAACCTCAGCCAGTTTCAACAAGTATTCAAGATTTTAGAGCCTATTGTTGATTCTAGGTGTTTATATGCACAAAGCTTGCAGATAAATGTCACTTAGCACCAAGTAAACAGATACCAAACCAAAGGAAACAAAAACAATAACAAAGGAAGGGTCAAATCCCTTTGAATCAGTTAACCTAAACACCCCTTTGGAATCTGATTTTGCAATCTTCCAAAGGATTGTTGTGTTTTAACCTATCAAACAAGATCTAATCCACCCTAACAACTGATAATCAACCTCAGAAACACAAATCAAGCCTCAAAACACAAATTCACATTAAAACATGCAAAATCACCAAAAATCAAATGAAAATCAGAAAAATGAAAAGGGAGATGGATGCAAACCTCCAAGAATTACATCCAAGCCTTGGATTGTTTGAGCTGAGGTACTAGCAAAACAAGTACCAGCTTCCTTGTACCTGCTAAGAACAACAAACCACAATGATGAACAAATAACAAGATATTTCTGATTTTTGAAACACAAGTTTTATTGTTTAAAACCTTGCCTCAAAAACCTTCAAACATGAATAAGGAACTTAGACTTTAGCTTATCAGATACCAAACTTTTATAAAACACAAAGGGAAATAAATTTTTTTCAGAAAATCTAACTTTTATTTAATAAAAAGGAATTACAAAGATTTAAAGCTAAAATCTGGAACAAGGGACTCTCACAAGTTGAGGTCTCCTTATATAGGCCTAATAGATGATTTTAGAATGCTAAAAACCCTAGCTATGAATTTCCAGGAATGCCCTTGAGTGCTTGATGCCGTTTGATGTTGGTGAGCTGTCCAAAATGATCAAAACCGTTCATTTTAGCTTGCTAGTTAAGCAGTGAGTCTTGGCTGTTGATTTGGCCACGTGTCTTTACTTGGAGAGGAGGGTGTGATGTGATTGGGTAACGGGTTGGGGTGTGGGGTCCTTTGGTGAGTGGAGAAGAAGGATTTAATGTTGGGATGGGTTTCAAGTGAGGTGAATCACACGGGGGAACTCCCAATTTCATTTTACCCTTTGTTGGTAAAAAGTAAAATCTGGGTTCATACGTGCGACAGTAACTCTTTTTGATCCGTTTTTAGGGGAAGGTTATTGTCTGGCGCGTGTTTAGGAGTTTAAACTTCTAACTTGGCAGCTTTGGTCCTTGTTCTTTGGCAAAAGGTGTATAAGAAGAATTTCAGCCCATTAAACTTACTTTCCTTTGTTAACAAACTTTCCAAGTTTATAGTTTTGCCACAAAACTTTGGTGAAAGGGTTTTAAGGGTTGTTTTTGCCATTTTTCCATATTTGAAGGACTGATCTTGGACTTTCTTGATCTTTAAAGGTCTTAATAGTATCTTTGGCTTCATGAGGGACCATATTTGACAAATTAGAATTGATGAGGGACTAATCTTGCCATTTCTTCAAAGTTGAAGGACCATTTTGTAATTTTGACAAACTTAAGGGACCAAACTTGTAATTATGAATATACAAGGGTTTTAAGTGTCATTTCTTCACAATTTAAGGATCATTCTTGTACATCTTCAAGTCTTCAAGGATTAATCTTGGATAAATCATGAACTAGGGCTCGGTTCTTTGTACGGCTTCGTTTCTCGTGTCCGTTTTTGCTTTTTTCTTGTGATCTTTTGTCTTTTTCACGATATCCATACCTAAAACACACAAGTAAACAAATACAAGCATATATATGGTATTTTATGACATTTTAGTGCATTTAAAGCCCGAAAAGAACGATGAGGTCATGTATAAATGCCATCTCATCAGTCATGCCTAACAATAGTCAAGGAAAGAAGATGCAAGTAGAAGACCACCGTAGGAATTTTCAGTTTATTAAGAATAAAACGTCTGTAACTGCATGTAATGACAGTTTGAATGCTAAGACTTAGAATGTTAAATTTGTTTGTGTTAAATGTGGAAAATGTGCTCGTACTTATAATCATGCTGCTTGTGCTCTTAATCATAACGATGTGAATGCTAGAACTAGGAAGCCTACTCTTGTGCCCACTAGTACTAGAAAACCCATAAGAAACGTGAACCAATCTAATGTCCAACCACTTAAGAAACTAAGTGCGTTAGAATCTACTAATCCGAGTAAGTAAAACAGGTTAAAGAAGCTTTATGAGAACATGATTAGGACATGTAAACGAGGCTACTCAAGATTTACACCACCCGGATACAAATGGGTACCTAAGAGACCCACTATATTAATTGGGACCATGAATGTTAGCTTGCCTCTAGAATCTACATCTAGGTCTACTAATATTTTGGAACCCACTGCTATTCAGGGCTCCCATTTGTCAAAATCTACATTGTCTCCTAATTCTTATGCAGCTCGTCGAGATCATTCTCTTCATAATGGACTCTGGGTGCACCAAGCACATGACGGGAAATCTCAAGCTTCTAATTAACTTCGTAGAGAAGTTTCTGGGTACGGTACGGTTTGGAAATGATCAGTTTGCACCAATAGCCGGATATGGAGATTTGGTTCAGGGGAATATCATTATCATACGGGTTTATTACGTCAAAGGACTGAATCACAATTTATTCTCGGTTGGTCAATTTTGTGATGCGGATTTGGAAGTGGCTTTTCGGAAAACTACTTGCTATGTTAGAGACTACGATGGGAATGACCTTCTTACAGGTTCTCGTGGTTCTGATCTCTACACAGTAACTCTACAAGACACATTTTCAACAAATCCAATTTGCTTAATGACTAAAGCTTCTTCCTCTCATGGTTATGGCATCAACGGTTATCTCATCTCAATTTTGACACCATCAACTTGCTTTCAAAGAATGATATTGTGACCGATCTTCCCAAATTAAAATTCGTCAAAGATCATCTTTGTTCCTCTTGTGAGTTGGGGAAAGCAAAACGCAAGTCTTTCAAAACAAAGACCACCCCAAGCTCAAAAGGACGATTAGAACTTCTACACATGGATTTATGTGGCCCAATGCGTGTAGAGAGTATTAACGGGAAAAAGTATATTCTTGTGATTGTTGATGATTACTCTAGGTACACATGGACTTTATTCTTAAGGTCGAAAGACGAAACACCGGAGGTTCTCAAAAACTTTCTCAAGATAATACAACGCAATCTTCAAGCTCAAGTCTTAACGCTAAGAACGGATAGGGGGACAAAATTTTTCAAAAAGACTTTGCAATCTTTTTTTCAAGAAGAAGGCATCGAATGATGACGTATAGTCCCTAGTCGGGCTGGATATTCCGACTCACGGGTACTACCCGCATCCATCAAGAATGGATTGGATACTTGTGCGATGTGCGCGCACAGCCCAGTACGGTAAGCCGTTGTCGCACATAAGGCTGATTACTTAGCCGGGTCCTCGTCGTAGTGCGACAGGATCAGATAAAATATAACTTATATTATAGTTATATTCGCCTAAGGAAAAGGGATATACACTTGCCTTAGTTAGATAATAAAGATCAAGCTATTCCGAGTCATTATCTCTTCCTTAGGCCGCAAGAACAGGGAGCCCAGCCTGGACTCTCTCGAGTATAAAAGGAACCCCACGGTTTCACAAAGGTACGATACACACAATACCCTAAACACTTACATACTCAAACCGATTACTTACTCTCATGCCGGAGTCTAATCGTGGGTCACAAACCCACGGTAAGCTTAACGGTGTCTGTTTAGTGCGCATGGTCCTCCAACAAGTTTCACTTGGTGCAAGAGCCAGAGTCCACAAGACCCCGAATTAAGCCTAATTCGGGTCATGCTCGGTCCATCCAACTTTTGTATCAACAAGTTGGCGCCATTCGTGGGACCCTATACTAAACTCTAGCCAATGACGAAAAACGGCGCAAACTAGCCTCCACCCAAGGGTGGATCCAAGAAGCAAATAGGTCCGCACACTACTAGCGAACCTAACAATTCAGAGCGTGGGGGAAGGGATCGCATGTGTCTTTTCCCTCACTAATAACAGCTACTATACAGACGGCTGGGGATGCATCGTCCTCTCGGGAAAATCTTGCCCAAGGCGACAAGGACGTACAGGGAACAAGAATTGTGACTGACCCACGAACCGAGGTGGAGACCCCTCCCTTAACAAAGCAGAGCATGAGCGATTATGTCGCAGAAAACTACGAGTCCTTACTCCCACTCATGAAGGCACAAAGGAGGGTAAACCCGGTAAAGGACCTTCGGATTAGCCTAGACTTCAATAAAGAATCTAGAGAAGCCAGGAAGGAAAGCAGAAAGAAACGAGGAACTACCGAGATCCAGGCGGATGCTCCTTCATTGAAGATGCATCGTCATCGGACGACTCTAGGGCCCCCGAGGGAGAAGACGGCTTCATCACACCAGTCAATAATCATCGGCACGTAAGGGTGAAGGACCGGCTAGGTCCCGACCCTACATGCAGACGTAGCGCCCTCGATAGGTTGGGTCCTTTGGAAAAGTTTGGATATCAGGACCCGCGAGGTCAAGAGAGAAGAAGGAGCGCTAGGAGGACGAACAGCAGGAATTCCTCAAGTGAAAACTCCTCGGACTCTAACGACAGTGACCGCCATCCTCGCCATAAAAGAGTCGCACCATCATCCACCGAGGATTCAGATTCCTCTAACTATGACAGAAGAAGACACAAGACGCCTGATAAGTGTGAAAACACTCATCAATAATGATCCATAAAACCACTAAAAACACAGTCAAATACATAATATTTAACTGAAAATATCAGAATTACGTGGGTATTTGTGTTTCATGTGTTTTCAGGTAAACAATATGCATTTTTGAGCAAACACGCGTTTTCAAGGATTTATTTGATGAAAAGACAAAGAAAAGGACAAATCAAGCTTCAAGGACCTTACTTGCCAATATTATCAAGATGGAGGACTAGACTTGTAACTTTCATAAGATAAAGGACGAAATGGAAATTACTTAAAAGCTTTTATTACATTTGATTAAAGATATAAATAAAGGAACAAAAAGGAAAAGTTGGAAAGAAATGTTTATTTAACTTGTATATTTGGTCAAATGACCAAGACACAGTCAAACATTCACACGTCTTCTTCAAATAAACATCAAGAGACCACAAACCTGCAAGTTCCAATCATGAGAGCTACACGAGGATTCAACCAAAACCTAAAACACCAAAAGTGTTCATCATCATCTCCTCTACATGAAGAGGTGATTTAATTAGATCAAGATGAAGAAATGAAGAAACCCCCAAAATGATGAAGAATGAAGAACAAGATAGATCATCTTATTTTCTACGTGGCACGATTTAATTGGGTTGAACACGTCGAAGCTACATCAACATCTCTCGAAGACCTCTATAAATACTGGATCAAGACTTCAGTTTCAAGTGGTTAGCTAGGTGTAGATAACACATAGTTAGTTAGGTTAGATAGTTAGTTTTATGATTTTCAGTTAATCAGTTAGATAAAAGTTTGTTTAGAATCTGTTAATTAGTTATCTTTTGTAACCGAATGATTTTCTTTTCACCATTAATGAATTCCTAATGAAATTCTTCAAGCTCTCTTGATGTTCTTTTCGTTTCTGTTACTTTAATATTGCTACCGTTTACATCTTTAGTCGTATTTTTAGTTAAGAGTACTGTTTACCTAAAGATAGGAGTTGGTTTACGTTTGTAGTAGAGAATTTAGTTTTATCATCTTGTTAGTTTTTCAGTTCAGTTTTCAGTTCAAATAAGATTTCATCATTAATGGATGTTTAGTTCTCGCTCTTTGAATCTGTTTTTAAATCTTTAATACTTTCAGTTTGTTAGTCAAAGTACAGTTGATCTTAGTTTGATAATGAGAGTTCAAGTGGATTTTATTTCATAGAGAGTTAGTAAATGATATATATAGCATAATCATTTCTCACTGGTTAATCAGCTTTTCAGTTTTGGTGATATGTGTTTTCAGTTTCAGTTTCATCTTTTCATTCAGTTTTTATGTCTATTAAACTGTCGGATATCTTATCAGTTTAGATGAATTTGCTAGCGTTTTCAGTTTAGATGATATAGATAGGTTTTTCTGTTAAATCAGTTAGTGTAATTTGTCGAGTCAGCTTACCGTGATATGATCAGATATTGTCATAGTTGAAAGCTTTGTTTGGTATTTCTGTTCTTTGTTTGGATTTGCAGGTTCTCGAGTTCTAATTGATACGGAAGCAGATTGGTGAATTCAGTTCGAGTTCTATAAGCGAGCTCAGCGCTCCGCTTCGTCATAAAAGGGCTGGCCTGGAAGGAGAGGTCACAACCTTTTCGATTTTTATGCATTTTATAGGATATATTGCTTATGATTTGTGTGTAGAATTACTGTTGGATAATATGTTGGATAGAATTGTTTTAGCTGATCTATTTTATATACTGCTAGGTTTTAATTTTTCTGCATTTAGAATATTTGCTTTCAGTTCTTTGAAACCTGTGATTTACTGCCATGAGTGATGTTTGGAATTTGTTTTTTCAGCTTTATATTAACAAGTCTGGTATTACTTTGTATTGTAGAGTGAAGAGTTGAAAAGTTTTAAGTTCAGCTAAGATAGCATATTAGTCTGATATTGAGCAATCTTGTATAAATAATAAACTTGAAAGTGGGTATATTTCTGGAAACGAGCCATGACCTGTCTTTCTTAAACTTTGTAATCAATTTGTGAAGTCAACTTTTGGTCCTTCAAGTTGCGTAATAGTCTTTCTATTACAATTCTATTTGGTTTGAGTTTGTTAACCCTTGCACTGTAAACCCAAATTCCTTGGGCTTGTAGTTGTTTATTGAGCTAAATAGTTAGTTGTATGATTAGTATGTAGCAAGATTTATTAGGAATTATATGAGCTCGTGTAGTAGGAGATTAGTATTTTTGAAATATTAATAAGAATAGAATTTGATTAGAAGCCCATTAGGCCCGTATTAAAATTGTCCTAGTTTTAACGAATCTCAATATTTCAAATTTAAAATTGTTAGAAAATTGCAATAGTAGTTTAAACTTGTATTTTTCCATTTTATAGTTTTGTGCATTTAATTGATGTAAGTGCAATATGTTTTAGATTAGTACATATACGTAGTATAGTATAATATTTTTACAATTTTTTATATGCTTTGTTCCAATTAGACATAAATTCCAAACAAGATTTTACAACCAAAAACAATAAAGTCAAACTTGGATAGTTCAATTCGATTAGATAACGAGATGAAACGATACTTAAAAAAAGGATAACAAAAAGAGGTGCATGCCAACCAACGTCAAGACCTACGACGGCACAACAGATCCAGATGATCACCTAAAAGTGTTCGAGTCACAAGCAGGAATAGAGCAATGGCCTGAGGCCGTGTGGTGTCATATGTTCAACTCAACGCTCATCGGAAACGCTCGTACCTGATTCGACCGCCTTCCGAGGAAAATGTCAATGGGTTTGAAGAAATTAGGAGGGCATTCAGAAGAAATTATGTGCAGCAAAAGAAGTACCACAAAAGCCCCGTTTCACTTGCGATAGTTAAGCAGAGGCATAACGAAAGTCTTGAAGACTTCATGGAACGCTTTAAGTCTGAGTGCAACCAGATTAAGGATTGCCCGGAGATTCTAAAAATTTCTGGATTCCTAGCAGGGATCACTAACCCTGACTTAATAAAGAAGCTAAACGACAGAACCCCGACAACATTCGATGGGGTGATGAAGAAGGTCCGCGCCTTCATCCATGGAGAAACCGCAGCGGCAGATAGCTGACAGATGATGTCGGGTTACAAATACCAAGACCGACCCAAGAAACAGTCATATGGACAAAACATCATTCGCACGTTGGACTTCCAAGGAGCAGCAAAGAATGGGCGCAATAATAACAATAGCAAGTTTACCCCGCTACAAAAGACTCCCAGGGAAATATTCCTATCAGACGGAGAAAGCTTTCCAAAGCCTAGCCCAATGATGGGGCCAGCAGACAAATGGGATAACACGAAGCATTGTGAGTAAGGGGAACGCCACGGATGAGTGTATTCAGTTGAAGAGGCACATTGAAAGCCTAGTCATGGCAGGAAAGTTAAACCACATAATCAGGGACTGGAGGAAGAGCACAGATACAAAGAAAAGTGATACGAAAAAAAAGAGAAGGACAAGCCCATAACCATATACATGGTGGAAAGGGAGAGGCCTTTTATGGTAAGAAAAGTGGTCGCGGATTTTTCGAACGATAGGGAGATTACATTCCCCATCCTTTCAGACGATGACTATAGAATCGGGTAACTGACTATTGACATAAGTCTCGGGGGACACACAATAGAGGGCATGTGCGTGGATGGAGGGTCGGCAGCAAACATACTAAATGAGAACGGTTTCACATGGCTACCATGGGAGATAAAGAAGGAACTAAAAAAAACCGCACAAATCCTTACAGGTTTTAGTGGGGACAAAACTAGGCCACTGGGACACCTCTTCACACGGGTAACCATTGGGAGTGCAAGACACTCGACGACGGGTTGGATGGATTTCATGATCGTACGGTCTTAATCGGCTTACAGTAGGATAACTGGCCAGCAGGCGTTGAAGGCATTGCGTTCCGTACCTTCCACCGTACATGGTATGTTCAAATTCCTAGTATAAGATGGGGTATGCACCATACGCAATATAGACACACTCGAGGAAGGAAGCAGCACTTCTAGCCACATCATGAAAAGAAAGGGCGCAAACAGTAGTTCACACGACGAAGAGTCCAGTCCAAAGAGGATGAAAGTGAGAAAGTCCTCCCCAGAGGAATCCCAGGCTGGGAGCATATTAGTACGCAAAGGATCATCACCGGGACCACTATGGGTCCTCTTCTCAACAGGATTCGCAGGAAAGGGGGGACCAGACTCGGGGTTTATCCTCACAACTCAAGGTGGAATCAAAATCACCTACGCATTGTTACTTGACTTCCCCACAATGGGCATAGAAGCGGACTTCGAAGCCCTCGTCGCTGGCCTAAGAGTGGCGATCAAGATGGGCATAAAAAGGCTGATGGCTTACACCTAAATCCCTCTGGTAGCAAGCAGGGTCGCGGGACCATATGAGGCAAAAGGAGCTATGCTGAACCAGTACACAAAGGAAATAAGGAAAATGGTAGGACAGCTCGAGGTATTATCTATAAAGAAGGTGATGAAGGAGCAAGACGAAATCTCGGCGGACATGGACCAACTTTAAATTCTGGATATAAATAAACCTCCTAGTCACATCTTAGTGGAGGTCATCTCGCACAAAAGCGTTAGCGTAGACAATGAGCCAACAACGTGGATGATGCTTGTCAAAAAGTTCCTATCGCATAATAGTCTGCCATGTAGTAAAAGGAAGGCTAGGCAAATACAGGCACGAGCTAGGCGTTTCAGAATCATTAGAGGAGTGTTGTATAGACAATCGAGCGATGGAAGAATGTTGCAGTGCCTAGCACCAAGCCAGTCCCAATCAACAGTAGAAGCAGCGCACAGGAGAATGTGCCCTCGCGGACCAATAGAAGTGACTGAGGAGATTACTTGCTCAGGATACTTCTGGCCATTTATGCAAGCGGATGTTCGTAAAAGAGTCGGACGTTGCCATAGATGTGAGGCATATTCAAGGCAAAGGATGAACTCTAATGTGGTCGCAGGTCGACCTACGACCAGGGGCGCAAGCAAGGGGGAATATTCTTAATGCTAAGGCGCATTATTGGTTCCCTAGCAACGTCGGTAAGCGATATGGCGCGACGGGCAGTAGTGATTTTTCCATCCCGGGAGGATCACCAGCAAAGCAGAAGAACAGCCGTCCCTGCGCATATGACAATCGTTGGTGCTTTACGGCCGCAGGATCTCCGGAGTGCGCTACTCACTATGTAGAACTCGCAACAGTGACAAGGGGCAAAAAAGAGATTCTCACAGGCTAGGATGGAATAAAAGTAGCTACACGGAGTCAGCATCCAGCTCGGCAAGGAGTAACTTGAAGGGTAACCAGAATTTTGGGCGGTATTCTCCTTGAGATATAGCATACTTGGCATGGACCATTCTCATGGCTACTATTAGCCCCTAATAAGGATCCATGTATTTTTTTCTTTTTTCATCGTTTTTAGGTTTTTCATTTTTTGGTGTTTATTTCAAACATTTGCAACGAGTATGAATAAAACGATGCGGTTCCTAGCTAGTTCCGCAGAACAAAGAATGTTTTCTCCTCTTCTTATTTTTTAAATGCAAGTGTTGTTTCTTTTTCTAAAACATAAATTTGGCCTTTCAATGTACATGTACAAATAACGTTTCCAGGCGAAATAGGAGGAAAAAGTTTATGACAAGCATCAAAAAGGCATGATATGAGCTAAAACTCATATCAATTTATCAACAAATAACCCTAAAACATGAAGCAAAATACCAATTTATCTTGTAAAAACAGTATTATGTGGTATGTTTGTGTTTATGTACACTTGTGTAGGTAAAAGGATGCATTTTCAAGCAAACAAGGAATAATCAAGCTTAATTTGATGAAAAAGACAAAGAAGGATCAAAAGTGACAAGACTTTGAAAGTGTAAGGACCTATCTTGACAATCTGCCAAAGATGAAAGACCAAAGTGTAAATATGTAAAAGTCAAGATCATAGTCAAATTTGGTCAACTCTCAAGTCAACTCAGTCAAAGGACCAATTTTGTTCAAGAATGAAGTTTGAAGGACCAAATATGCCAAAGAAATGAAGTTACAAGCTCAAAAAGAAAATCTGCCAAAGTCAAGGGGTTAATTCTGCCTATTTTGGAAAGTTTAACAAGTGTGATCCATGTGAATAGCTAAGGACCAATAAGAAGCTAGGAAAAAGAAACACTGGATTGCCACATCATGGCATTTAATATCCACTAGCGCCGCATTCATTAATGAGCCAATCATAACAGTGCAATCCGTGTGCTACTTTTACAGCCAATGAAGACTTGACACGTGGCATTTTCAAACGAACAAAAATTTCCAGGATCGATTTGGAGCTAGAGGCAATTCCATGGAATGATATAAACATCAAAATTGCTCAATATCACAAGACGAATCCATTGGTCATAACCAATCAACATGAAATCAACTCAACAAAGAATCCCCAATTTGAGTTCATACCTGCAAAATCAATTAAGCAGAATTATGACACGTGGAAGTCTGGGATTGGCTCCAACACGTCAACAACCCCAACTGCTCTTCTTCCCAAGTCTATAAATAGCATACTTAGGCTTCATTTCTTGTAGTAGTTGTAAAGTGTGAAAACACACACACTTACTTTTCCTTTCACCATTTCTAGTTTTTAGCTAAACTACTCAAGAATTTGACACACTCTTGAGTTAGTTAGTTACTTTGTAACCACTTAACAGCTTTGTAACCAATTTTCCATTAATAAAATTCAAATCCTTACTTTCCCGCCAAATCTCCTTACCTTCTTTACTGTTCATCTCCTACTACCATTGTTACTCTTGTTGCTGCTTTGAGTTTGTTATGATCATACCTTGATCATAACTGTTTTTGTGTGAAGATTGTAGCTGTTTGATGATTTCAGTCCAAGTTCATAGCAGATTTGAAGAATTCAAGCCATTATGATGATTCCTGTTGATTTGTAGCTGTTGATTGATTGTAGATAGTTGAATCTAGTGCTAAGGTGGTGGTTAGCACTAGACTAGAGAGTTCAGCACTCCTCTACTGCTCAAAGGTTACTACAATAGGTGCAAACGCGTCTTGTTTTGGTTCCACTCAATTGTCAAAATGCATGCTCAATTCTAGTTAATCTTGTTGTGATTGTATGATAAAACTTGTTTAGCCTATTCTTGATTTGATACTAGTCATCTTGTAGCTTAAGTGTTGTTTAAACTGTTTACTGATTTGATATGTGCTTTAGTTTTTAGCCTTAATTCAGTCACTTTTAGCTTTGCTATTCGATTTGAGTTCTAGTTGTTTCAGTTACTTGCAAATAGCTTTTACACACTTCATTTTGGTCACTGAACTTAGTTTGATAAAGCTTTACATTCAGTTTAAACTTGTACTAAAAAAGTCTTCACAAAATTCCAAAAAGTTCAGTTAAAATGGTGTTTGGCATTAGCTCATGATTGTTATTCAAGTGTTAGAGATTGGTTAATTTTGCTTGTTTTTCAGTTACAAAGTCATAACAAGTAGTTTTAAACCATTTTGTAGTCAATTGTTAAGTCAAAAAGGCAAATGGCATTGTAAAAGTTTGGGTCATTTTTCAGTCAGTTTCACTCAGAAAAGTTGTCACTTTCATTTGCCTTGCATTTACTTGTTTCAATGAAATTCCATCAAACAAGTTCTCAAATCTAGGTTATAATATGAAGTTTCATTGTCCATAAGCATTTTGTACAGTATTCAGTAATCAAGTAGGAATAAGCAAAAATCTGAACTGTTAAGCAAAAGCATGTTTCTGTAAATTGAATTCTGCTTTTTCATATCTCTCAATTCTATTCATAAACTAGTCAATTTTCTTTTACAATATCACTTTGGATGTGCTTGTGGTTGATTTTTGAGATTTTGAGCTTTTTGAAAAAAGCTTGGTCAACACTGGTCAACATAAGCCAAATTTAGCTTATTTCAAATTCCAAGCTTATTACTGGATGATTTTTAACAAGACTTAATTTCCCGTCCATGTTCTGAGTTCATTAATCAGTTTTATTACAAAAATCCAATTGTGCATGTCTAGATTCTTGTAGAGCTTATTTTGTGCTTATTGGAAAGTGCTTATCAGAGTTTTAGCCAGTTTCATCAAATTTCCTCTTACAGGTCTAGCTTATTTTTGATTTTAAGCATTTTGCAAGTGGTTTGAACAATTTTGGTTGAGAAATAAGCTCAAACGAGCTTATTTGTATTTGGAACCCGTTTTTGCTTAATATTTTCCAAAAATTGCAATTCAATCCTTCTTGTATTAAACTCCTTTAAAATTTGGCTAAACTTACTAGTTTTTAGGGTTTTTACTAATCAGGTCCTTAAACTTTCATACTTTGTTAAAAATCAGTTAGTAGTTTGGAATTTGTTAAGAATTGGTTAGTAGTTTGCATAGTTTACATTTTTGATCCTTATAGTTGACTGTTTTACCATTTTCAGTCCTTGTACTTGTTAGTTTTACAATTTGAGCATTTACTTTTCATAGAATTTACAATTTCAGTCCTTTTAGTTGTAATATTTACATTTTGAATTTTACTTGAATAAAAACTTGGTATTTGCACGATGTTTTACATATAAGTAGACAATATTTTTCAGTTTTGCAAGGCATTGTTTGAATTAGCAAATAGAATATCCAAAAAATATTAACAACCAAAAACAGTTAAAAACCCGATATCGTTAGGACTTTCAATTAGACAAGAACTGAGAAAAACGAACTGCATTATACACAATTTCAAATGGCGCCGCTGCCGGTTCTTTAACTTCACGAGAGACTATCGATTGACGGTTTTCATTGGCTTTTGGGATCCGTTCACCTTGTGAACGTTATTTTTACGTATCATAAATAAAAAACAAATAAAAAAATCAAAAATATAAAAATATATAAAAACTAAAAAATTAACAAAACAATTCTTTTCCTAAAGAATTGACCAAACAAATTAAAAAATCCAAAAAGCAATCTTTTTCCTAAGAGATTGCCCTAAAAAGATATATTATTGGATTCTCTCGGTTTTTATGTACATATAGTATTTTCTCTTAAAAACTCATAAATACAAAATATTTTCCATATATTATTATAAGTAAATACGTATACGTATAAGAACAACCAATTTACATATTCTCCATAAGTATTGCCGAGGCAATACACCGTGTTGAGGGGCGTTCCGGTCCTTGACACGTGTATCGATCAAACAAAATAAAGCAAGAATAGATAAATACTCTCAATAAGCAACAATTCAAAGAATACGAACATTTAAGTGAATAGAAAGGCGATGTGCTATAAAATTCCATCTAAGGGTTAATAGGTACTTAAGTGCTTCGCGCCACCTAACCCCCCCGTTCACTTGTGAGTATTGTAAGAAGGAAGGCTTCATTGGGGGTCTTGCACCCAAGTAGTACATACATATATATTATTTTCTTGTGGATATTTCATATTGAAACTCGAAGAGGATAATCCTTTTCTCTTCAAAGTCACACGAGAGCTACTCTCTCATTCCTCGTATTGAGTTGCATGCTCACTCGCGGGCGTGCACAAATACCGATTGGTGTACAACCTCTTCCTCCGAAAAGGAAGAAAAAGAGAAAGAGTAAGACCACCACCGTCCATCAAGCCGATCACGAGAATCGTGCTTTGATTCATCCACAACAAGAAGCCATGGCTGTCGATAATCGTTCTTTGATGGAACGTTTGCAAACCAATGTTCATGGATATGCTAGTGCTATTAGGATTCCCGACATTCCCGCAAATACATTTGAGCTAAAAACGTCTATGATTACTATGGTTTCACAATCACCTTTCTATGGTAACAAGAATGATGATCCTCATGATCACCTTAAGAGATTCCTTTCTCTTTGCAATACCATTAAGCACAATGGAGTTCCACATGATGCTATTAAGTTGATGTTAGTGCCATTTTCACTTGAGGGACAAGCTAAGCATTGGTTAGACACCCAACCACCCGATAGTATCACCACATGGGATGGTTTCACCACTAAGTTTTTGAACAAGTTCTTTCCTCCATCTAAGACCATGGCCTTGAGGAACTTAATTATAGGCTTTCAACAAAAACCTAGTCAATCCTTTAGTGATGCTTGGGAAGAGTATAGAGAGTTATTGAGGCGATGCCCTAACCATGGATTGGATGATGTTCACCAAATCAATACTTTCTATACCGGCCTTAAATCTCACCACCAAGATTCACTTAATGCTTCCGCGAAAGGGAATATTCTTCCTAAATCCATGCAAGAGGCTGTGGACATCATTGAGACTAAAGCAATGGTTCAAATAAACTCTCAATTTGAAGAAAGGGTTCATGTTATCCAAAACACTTCTCAAACACCTTGTGATAACCAACTCCTTAAATATCACCAAGAGATCCTTCAACAATTCAAACAAGGTCAACAAGAAATGACTCAAGAGATAGTTCAAGCCGTTAAGACCGTTTCATTGAACAATTCTTCAAATAATGTGAATGCCATTACTCTTTCTTGTGTAACTTGTGGAGGTCCCCATTCTTATGAACAATGTGATAAGGTGCAAGTTTATCAAGGGGAATGTTATGCTTACCAAGACGAACATCGTGAACACTTCAAGCCAAATATCAATCCAAATAACCTTTCTTATAAGTCCCAAAACTACCTTACTCCACCGGGATTCCTACCCCAACCACCCACCCAAATTTAACAAAATCCTCCTCAAATTTTACCAAGGAATCAAGGGCAAAGACCACTTTACCAAGGGAATAACTATAAGGCACCCAACAATGTTCAACATCAAGGAAATACCTTTTATCCACCAAATCAAGGATTTAATGCTCAACCTCCACCTTTCCAACCTCAAGGTCTTCAAGGAAATGTGTCACAAGATTATAACACAATAGATCTTTTTCACAAAATGAATCAAGAGAATGAAAGGAGGTTCCAAGCTATTGAGAAGAAAATGAATGACCAAATGAAACGTATAGCGGATGAACAAACCAATAGGATTTTAATGGCATTAAATCAAAGACCACAAGGGGCTTTACCTTCCAACACACAAACAAATCCAAGGGCAAATGTCAATGCTATTACAACAAGGAGTGGAAAAACAACAAAGGATCCTTCAACTCCTAAACCTCCTATTGTTCAACCCATTTGTGCTCCTACTTGTGACAAGCCTTCTACCTCTACTTCATCACCTCAAAATGCTCCCATTCACTGAAACACACCTTCTCAACCCATTCTTACTTCTCCTTTACCTTCCACACTTCCCAATGAAGAAGCCAACAAAGACAAATCTTCCACTACAACACCTATTCCACCTACACCAAAACCTACTCTTCCATATCCTTCAAGGTTGAAAAAGGACAAGTTAAAGAACAAGGATGACATCCAAGTCTCCAATTTCTTAAGGATGTTCAAGCAACTCAACATCAATATATCCTTTGCGGAAGCTCTTGCTTATATGCCAAAGTTTTCTAAGATGTTCAAGGATTTACTCTCAAACAAAGAAAAATTGGTTGATTTTCCCAACACATCCCTTAATGAAAATTGTTCCGCCGTGCTACTTAAAACCTTACCTACAAAACTTGGAGATCCGGGGCGCTTCTTGATACCTTGTAATTTTCTGGTGTTGAAAATTGCATGGCTTTGGCGGATCTAGAGGCAAGCATTAACCTCATGCCTTTATCGGTTTGGAAAAACTCTCTCTTCCTGAGCTCACTCCCACTAGGATGACTCTTGAATTAGCCAACCGAACCATAGCTTACCCCGTAGGTATAGCGGAGGATGTGTTTGTAGGTGTGGATAAGTTTACGTTTCCGGCCGACTTTGTAGTGGTTGATTATGACATGGATCCTAGAGTGCCTTTGATTGTTGGTAGACCGTTTTTGAGAACGGGTCGTACTTTGATAGATGTGGCGGAAGGAGAACTAATTATGAGAGTAGAAGATGAGAGAGTGGTGTTTAAGTTAGGGAAAGTTTGTGATAGGAAAGAGGTTAAGGAGTCTAGACTTGTGAGACTATTAACATTGTTGATGTGTTAGATGAGGTGTGTGATGAACACTTTCATGATGCTTGTAAGAGTACTAGTGATGAGATGCCCCATGTTGAAACCGTGGCCTCAATTGCTCCCTCGTTAACACCTTTTGGAGAGAGTGATTTACTCTTGGAGGAATTTGAGTCAAACTTTCTTGGTGATGATGATTCTCCCATTAATTGGGAAGAAGATATTCTTACGATCCAAAAGTTGCTCAATGAGGACCCTATTCCTTCTCCTATTCCACAAGAAGTTACCATTGAGGAACCTTCCATAGTAAAACCTTCCATAGAGAGTCCACCTCCTATTGAACTTAAGGACCTTCCATCCCACTTAGAGTATGCTTTCTTAGAGGGCAAAGACCAATTACATGTGATCATTGCTAAAGAGTTAAAAGAGGATGAGAAGGAGCAACTTATTGAAGTCCTTAAAAAACACAAGAAAGCCTTAGCATGGAAAATATCCGACATAAGGGGAATTGATCCAAATTTTTGTACACACAAAATCCTTATGGAGGATGACTATAAACTCGCCATTCAAAATCAAAGGAGAGTTAACCCAAAAATCCATGAGGTTATTAAGAAGGAAGTGATTAAACTCTTAGATGCGGGTATGATTTACCCCATTTCCGACTCTCCATGGGTTAGCCCGGTTCATTGTGTTCCAAAGAAGGGTGGAATCACCGTGGTGCCTAATGAGAACAATGAGCTTATTCCTACGAGACTTGTCACCGGTTGGAGAGTTTGTATTGATTATAGAAAACTCAATGAGGCGACTAGGAAAGACCATTTCCCACTACCTTTTATGGATCAAATGCTTGAACGCTTAGCGGGAAATGAGTACTATTGCTTTCTTGATGGCTTTTCGGGTTATTTACAAATACCAATTGACCCTAAGGATCAAGAAAAGACCACATTCACTTGTCCCTACGGTACATTTGCTTACAAGAGGATGCCTTTTGGCTTATGTAATGCACCGGGGATGTTTCAAAGGTGCATGATGGCGATTTTCCATGACATGATAGAGCAAACTATGGAGGTTTTTATGGATGATTTTTCCGTCTTTGGAAATTCATTTACCTCATGTCTCACCAATCTTGAGAGAATGCTTAAACGTTGTGAGGAAACACGTTTAGTGCTTAATTGGGAGAAATGTCACTTTATGGTGAAAGAGGGGATTGTTTTAGGACACAAAATATCCAACAAGGGATTAGAAGTGGATCGAGCTAAAATTGATGTGATTGCTAAGCTTCCCCCACCCACCTCGGTTAAAGGTGTGAGGAGTTTCTTAGGTCATGCGGGATTTTATAGGCGCTTTATACAAGATTTTTCTAAGATAGCTAGACCGATGACTCACCTCTTGGAGAAAGAGGCTCCTTTCATTTTTAACCAAGATTGTTTGGACTCTTTTGAGACTCTTAAGGAGAAATTGATTAAGGCTCCCGTTTTGGTTTCTCCAAATTGGGAATTACCTTTTGAGCTTATGTGTGACGCTAGTGACTATGCGGTGGGGGCCGTCTTAGGACAAAGAGTTAATAAGCATTTTCAACCTATACACTATGCGAGTAAAACCATGACCGGTGCACAACTTCATTACACTACCACGGAAAAGAGTTGCTTGCTATAGTATATGCTTTTGAGAAGTTTAGACCATACCTTGTGCTCTCCAAAACCATAGTGTATACGGATCATTCCGCTCTCAAGTATCTTATGACAAAACAAGATGCTAAGCCTAGGCTTTTGAGATGGGTTTTGTTGCTTCAAGAGTTTAAGATATAAATTCGTGATAAGAAAGGGGCCGAGAATTTAGCGGCGGATCACTTGAGTAGACTTGAGCATCCTTTTCAAGGAGATTTGCCACATCAAGAAATCAATGAATCCTTTCCATTAGAGGAGCTCATGTCTATCTCTTCCCAAGAGGATGCCACTCCTTGGTTTGCGGATATCGCAACTATCTTGTGGGCAATGCGCTTATTGAGGGTCTTACTTATCAACAAAAAAAGAATTTTCTTAAGGAAGTTAAGTACTACTTTTGGGATGATCCTTATCTTTTTAGGCAATGTGCGGGACCAAATCATTAGACGGTGTGTAGATGGGCCCAAGGCATTTAAGATCTTAGAAGTGTGTCATAAAGGACCTACGGGTGGACATTTTGGGCCCAACTATACCGCTAAGAAAGTCTTTGATTCGGGTTACTATTGGCCTTCCATTTACAAAGATGCCCATGAAATGGTGAAATTTTGTGATGTGTGTCAAAGACAAGGAAAAATTACGCAACGTGATGAGATGCCACAAAATTTTATTCAAGAGTGTGAGATATTTGATGTGTGGGGCATTGATTTCATGGGACCTTTTCCATCCTCTAAGGGAAACAAGTATATACTTGTGGCGGTGGATTATGTCTCAAAATGGGTGGAGGCTAAAGCCTTACCTACTAATGATGCTAGAGTTGTTGTGAAGTTTTTGAAACAATTGTTTGCTAGATTTGGTGTACCTCGAGCCATCATAAGTGATCGTGGCACGCACTTTTGTAATGATCAATTCACGAGAGTTATGAAGAAATATGGAGTTAATCATAGACTTTCTACCGCGTATCACCCTCAAACAAATGGTCAAACCGAGGTCACAAATCATGGTTTAAAGAGAATTTTAGAGAGAACGGTGGGAGAGCATCGAGCTTCTTGGTTGGATAAGCTTGATGATGCTTTGTGGGCGTTTAGGACGGCTTTTAAAACACCAATTGGTTGTACTCCTTATAGGCTTGTCTATGGAAAAGCGTGCCACCTCCCATTTGAGTTAGAACACAAGGCATCTTGGGCTCTCAAGTGGGCTAACTTTGATTTAAACCAAGCCGGTTCCCATAGGAAAGATCAACTCAATGAGATGGATGAATTGAGAGCCAATGCCTATGAAAATTCTTTGCTTTACAAGGAAAAGACTAAGAAATTGCATGATGCTAAGATCAAGAATCGTGAGTTCAAAGTTGGAGAGCCGGTTCTCCTCTTTAACTCAAGGTTAAAACTTTTTGCGGGCAAGCTTAAGTCGAGATGGTCCGGTCCATTCACTATTGCTCAAGTGTTTCCATATGGAACTATTGAGTTGTCACAACCCGATGGTCCAAATTTTAAAGTGAATGGTCACCGTGTTAAGCATTACTTTGGGGAGGACATTTCCGTTGAAATGGTCCAAGAGATCCCCATTTTCCCCATGAATTGATTCATTGAGGGACGAGTCGAGCTAGAGACTCATTAACTCAAGCATCATATAACTAGTTTTAGAGTCTTGTAGGTTAGAAATAAAGGTATAGACTTGGAGATAAGTGTAGGGGAGACCTTCTTTTGTCTTCATGATTGTTTGTAGGGTTGCTCACTCATTTCATGCTTTGGAGCTTATGGAGGAGGCCCTTGTATCCGGTTCACTTTTTTACTATTGTGATCTTTCATTGACACCTTGTGCTTAAACATGATAGTTGTCCTTTCCTTAACTTGGGTTAAGCAAAGTCTATTCATTGTCATAAGTGTAGGGGAAGTTTTTATACTCCAATACTCTTAAACATTGAGGACAATGTTTATCTTAAGTGTAGGGGAGACTTCTATCGAAGTGACCTTACCTAGACCATTGCCTTAACTTCATGATAACTTGGAAAATTAATTTTTCAAACATTTTTCAAATTTTTGATCTACTTTGGCCACCAAAAATATGCATACATAATTTTTGCATCAATCATTTTTCATTTGCATAACACATTTGTATTGTATATATTCTTCTTTTGTTTTTCATCAAAAAGATATAAGAAGAAAAAAAAATATATAAAATAAAACATGGTTTAACAAATTTAGACTTCTTTGACATATTAGGCCCGCCATGGATATTTTGACTCAACCCGAGTTTGCTTATCTTAGCACTCTCTAGCTAGTATCCTTAACCATGTAGTCCTTCATTGGTCTATTAGGCTAAGCATCCACCAATCTCATTATTTGAGATTTTAAATTTGTGAAGAATGGGAAATGATAGAGTTGAAGCAAGTATAAAAGGGCTAGATAAACTTCATGATAATTACTTGTGGCTAAACCCTTCTCTTCTTTGCCTCTATTTTCTTCGCATGTATATAATTGTTAATAAATAATCAAGAACGGTTTTAATCGATTTGTAATCTCTTATGCATTTTTGGCTAATCATTCATGGTTGATATAAGTACGTCTTAAGATTCTAAGTTAGAACGTTTTATGTGTACTAGACTTATGTCATGCTTAATACTTAGTGGGTGTTTTTCCTTTTATTCTTTTCAACTTTCTTTGTGAGGAATAAAGAAAAATAAGAGCGGCTTACAAAAAAATGAGTGGCTAGAAAAAAAAAGAAGAAAAAAGAAAAGAAAAAAAATAATAATTATACAAGACTCCCAAGAGGGGCAGTGTGGTGTTAATTATAGTGACTATTGAGTACCAATATTACCTTGACGGGTTGCGGGGATTCAATAGATTGCTCCAATCCAATATTACCTTGACGGGTTGCGGGATTGAAGATCCAAAGTCTCAAAAAGGCGGAGGATGTAAATTATTGCGTGAGTTTTATTTTTCTTTCCTTAGAGAGTGTGTAGCTACTTATGAAAGCATGACATGAGGACTTTACACATAAGGCGAATGACTTATTATTCTTGAAACGGACTTGTATTAATTGTGAGCGGTTTTTCAAGTAATGGATGAGAGGATTACTTAGGATTAAAACCGTGCTTCCTTATTTTTGGATTTTGCACTTCTTATACTTCACACTTGAATAAATGACAAATTTGCCCACAAGCAATTCGCTCAAATAATAACCGGTTCCACATTTAATTGTCATGAATAAGTTGATGCACTTTTTACTTGTGAATGCAATGATCCCATTTTTAAGCTTGGTATGGGGAAAGTGAAACTTGAGGGTGATAAATGTCCATGGTACCCAAGCCCTAATCGAAGTCATTGAATTCTTTATGAGTTATTTCCATCAAAACCATTTCAAGAAAAACCAAAAAGATATAGATAGAATTGTATTTTGTTCATTGCATTGTTAAAAGTCAAAATCATGCATCATGTAGTTTAGAGTAGTGTAGATGCATTCCATATGGCCAAGGTGGATTAATTATGAGGAGAATGTAAATTTGTGCTTTAAAATATATAGAATTTCATGAGGACATGACAATGTTCAAGTGTAGGGGATTTGATATGAGCTAAAACTCATATCAATTTATCAACAAATAACCCTAAAACATGAAGCAAAATACCAATTTATCTTGTAAAAACAGTATTATGTGGTATGTTTGTGTTTATGTACACTTGTGTAGGTAAAAGGATGCATTTTCAAGCAAACAAGGAATAATCAAGCTTAATTTGATGAAAAAGACAAAGAAGGATCAAAAGTGACAAGACTTTGAAAGTGCAATGACCTATCTTGAAAATCTGCCAAAGATGAAGGACCAAAGTGTAAATATGTAAAAGTCAAGATCATAGTCAAATTTGGTCAACTCTTAAGTCAACTCAGTCAAAGGACCAATTTCGTTCAAGAATGAAGTTTGAAGGACCAAATATGCCAAAGAAATGAAGTTACAAGCTCAAAAAGAAAATTTGCCAAAGTCAAGGGGTTAATTCTGCCTATTTTGGAAAGTTTAACAAGTGTGATCCATGTGAATAGCTAAGGACCAATAAGAAGCTAGGAAAAAGAAACACTGGATTGCCACATCATGGCATTTAATATCCACTAGCGCCACATTCATTAATGAGCCAATCATAACAGTCCAATCCGTGTGCTACTTTTACAGCCAATGAAGACTTGACACGTGGCATTTTCAAACGAACAAAAATTTCCACGATCGATTTGGAGCTAGAGGCAATTTCATGGAATGATATAAACATCAAAATTGCTCAAAATCACAAGACGAATCCATTGGTCATAACCAATCAACATGAAATCAACTCAACAAAGAATCCCCAATTTGAGTTCATACCTGCAAAATCAATTAAGCAGAATTATGACACGTGGAAGTCTGGGATTGGCTCCAACACGTCACCAACCCCAACTGCTCTTCTTCCCAAGTCTATAAATAGCATACTTAGGCTTCATTTCTTGTAGTAGTTGTAAAGTGTGAAAACACACACACTTACTTTTCCTTTCACCATTTCTAGTTTTTAGCTAAACTACTCAAGAGTTTGACACACTCTTGAGTTAGTTAGTTAGTTTGTAACCACTTAACAGCTTTGTAACCAATTTTCCATTAATGAAATTCAAATCCTTACTTTCCCGCCAAATCTCCTTACCTTCTTTACTGTTCATCTCCTACTACCATTGTTACTCTTGTTGCTGCTTTGAGTTTGTTATGATCATACCTTGATCATAACTGATTTTGTGTGAAGATTGTAGCTGTTTGATGATTTCAGTCCAAGTTCATAGCAGATTTGAAGAATTCAAGCCATTATGATGATTCTTGTTGATTTGTAGCTGTTGATTGATTGTAGATAGTTGAATCTAGTGCTAAGGTGGTGGTAGCACTAGACTAGAGAGTTCAGCACTCCTCTACTGCTCAAAGGTTACTACAATAGGTGGAAACGCTTCTTGTTTTGGTTCCACTCAATTGTCAAAATGCATGCTCAATTCTAGTTAATCTTGTTGTGATTGTATGATAAAACTTGTTTAGCCTATTCTTGATTTGATACTAGTCATCTTGTAGCTTAAGTGTTGTTTAAACTGTTTACTGATTTGATATGTGCTTTAGTTTTTAGCCTTAATTCAGTCACTTTTAGCTTTGCTATTCGATTTGAGTTCTAGTTGTTTCAGTTACTTGCAAATAGCTTTTACACACTTCATTTTGGTCACTGAACTTAGTTTGATAAAGCTTTACATTCAGTTTAAACTTGTACTCAAAAAGTCTTACAAAATTCCAAAAAGTTCAGTTAAAATGGTGTTTGGCATTAGCTCATGATTGTTATTCAAGTGTCAGAGATAGGTTAATTTTGCTTGTTTTTCAGTTACAAAGTCATAACAAGTAGTTTTAAACCATTTTGTAGTCAATTGTTAAGTCAAAAAGGCAAATGGCATTGTAAAAGTTTGGGTCATTTTTCAGTCAATTTTATTCAGAAAAGTTGTCACTTTCATTTGCCTTGCATTTACTTGTTTCTTAATGAAATTCCATCAAACAAGTTCTCAAATCTAGGTTATAATATGAAGTTTCATTGTCCATAAGCATTTTGTACAGTATTCAGTAATCAAGTAGGAATAAGCAAAAATCTGAACTGTTAAGCAAAAGCATGTTTCTGTAAATTGAATTCTGCTTTTTCATATCTCTCAATTCTATTCATAAACAAGTCAATTTTCTTTTACAATATCACTTAGGAAGTGCTTGTGGTTGATTTTTGAGATTTTGAGCTTTTTGAAAAAAGCTTGGTCAACGCTGGTCAACATAAGCCAAATTTAGCTTATTTCAAATTCCAAGCTTATTACTGGATGATTTTTAACAAGACTTGATTTCCCGTTCATGTTCTGAGTTCATTAATCAGTTTTATTACAAAAATCCAATTGTGCATGTCTAGATTCTTGTAGAGCTTATTTTGTGCTTATTGGAAAGTGCTTATCAGAGTTTTAGCCAGTTTCATCAAATTTCCTCTTACAGGTCTAGCTTATTTTTGATTTTAAGCATTTTGCAAGTGGTTTGAACAATTTTGGTTGAGAAATAAGCTCAAACGAGTTTATTTGTATTTGGAACCCGTTTTTGCTTATTATTTTCCAAAAATTGCAATTCAGTCCTTCTTGTATTAAACTCCTTTAAAATTTGGCTAAACTTACTAGTTTTTAGGGTTTTCACTAATCAGGTCCTTAAACTTTCATACTTTGTTAAAAATCAGTTAGTAGTTTGGAATTTGTTAAGAATTGGTTAGTAGTTTGCATAGTTTACATTTTTGATCCTTATAGTTGATTGTTTTACCATTTTCAGTCCTTGTACTTGTTAGTTTTACAATTTGAGCATTTACTTTTCATAGAATTTACAATTTCAGACCTTTTAGTTGTAAGATTTACATTTTGAATTTTACTTGAATAAAAACTTGGTATTTGCACGATGTTTTACATATAAGTAGACAATATTTTTCAGTTTTGCAAGGCATTGTTTGAATTAGCAAATAGAATATCCAAAAAATATTAACAACCAAAAACAATTAAAAACCCGATATCGTTAGGACTTTCAATTAGACAAGAACTGAGAAAAACGAACTGCATTATACACAATTTCAAGGCACCTAAGATCGGGGGGTCGGGGATGATCAAAGAACATATATGCCATTGTTAGTTCTAGTGAGAGAGAGTTAGAGAGAGGTGAAAGGAAAGTGTGTATTATTTCAAGTGAGACAATACAAAATGAAAAATATGACTAAACTTCCACACTCCCATGGAGAGTCATGGGGGTATTTATAGGCCTAACTAACTTAGACTATACAATCTTTACATAATAAGTCCCTGCGTTTAGTAAATGATGTATATCTAGTCCAACTCACGTGAAAGGCGCCAGCTTACCAAAAAGTAAGTCTAACAATCTCCCTCCAAGATGGTGACTCACATGAGTTGGTTACAATGTTTCCTACAAGCAAAAATAAAGAAAAATGATAAGCTTGAATACCAGCATTCCTTGAGACAGTCTTCAGCGACCTTCATCTTCTTGAATACTCCAGCTCTATTTCTTCGGGTTTGTAGAATCTAGTTGAGTTTTACTCCCTCCAAACTAGAAGGCCTTTCATTAAACAAGCAGTAAAGACTGCTCCCTCCCAAACAGATCATACAGAGGAAATCTGTGGGAGGTGATAATGTCATCAACATTTTCTCACAATTTGAAGCAATCCCAGTCTTGATTCTATGATAGATTACTAGAAGTACACACTCCATCCCGAACATGAAGTAAAAATGTAGCACCAGAGTCAATTAAGTCCCGGAAATGTACATTTCTCCTGCCAGAACAGTGATGATAAAAAGTTGCCACATCAAAGTCAATTAAGTCCTGAATGTAGTCAACTTATCCCTTTATGTAGAAACAGTAACACCAAAGTCTAGTGACCTCGCATGTACACATTTCTCCCTCCAGGATGATACCTATTAAGGGAATCATCCTTCATGTGTGTACGTAGTATGCCAACTGGAACCGCTTACTTAGTAACCATTACTATGTGAGAAGATGTCAACAATATCTCTCTAAACAAAAATCTCTCAAGATCACCCCGAACTGAATCCCCTTATCAATTCTATTGGCTATTGATAGTGACCACTGATGAAGATAATCCGATAATCCAAACTTGAAACTGAAGTAGAATTCCCCAAAATTGAACTTAAGCTTGCACTATAGTAGAATGAAGAGCGATGCAGAGAAGTGTTAAACGTACCCTATACCAAAAGGCGGTATTAAAAAGGTACAACTTCTCTAAAGTACCCTATACCAAAACAGGCGGTATAAGAAAAGGTACTACATCTCTTGAAGAAATCCACAACTGCAAGTGCGTGTGACACTGAGAACCGCAACGAAGCTCTCAAAAAATGATAGTTATCCATGTCGTCGTCCATCCTCCCCTTGACACTGGAAACTAGATACTTCAAGTCTTATTCATAACCGTATATGCTCGAACAAGTTATCTTATAAAGTTGTAAGTACTCCTTTAAAGATAAAATAAAACGCCTTCGAGAAATCTCACTTCAACCACAAATAAGTAGCATCGAATCATCTTCGTGATCACATAAACCGTAATAGCCGTTAGGAATTTAGGTGAATTTTTGATAAGGATCGTTTTAGTGTAATGTATCGTGTTTGTTGTGTTTGTTGTTCGTGAAAAAGTGATATGATCAAAAACGGATACCCGGCCTTAAATGTCAATTTTTAAACGGCCCGTCAAAGTAATAAAATCCTGTCACATAAGCATTTATCCCGACAACTATTTTACCACTTGGTTCTTACGAAATACCCGACTCAAACCTATAACCCCGTCAACCAGTTCCGACATGATTAATTTTGCAATATTTGGATATATATTCGATCATTCCTAAATCGATTGCAAAAATTAATCGGCCCACTAAATGTGAAAGTCCCTAATCAATGCGAGAAACCCTAATCTTAACTTAATCAACACAAGGTATTACTTTTCAAACGTAATCTTATTATTGTATAATAAAGAATTACAAGTGTTATGGATAACACCGTTTGATGACAATGTGTTGTGCACACTTTGAACAACAATAAACCTTAACTTATGAATACAGTCGTAGCTGTTTGATTCACTAAGTTACACGCACTAATGTTCTTAATATCTCAAAGTGTTGAATCTTAATGCAAGGATACACATCCTATTTATAGTGTTACGAGGTTGACTTGAACAGTACTTGATGTCGACTACACAAGCTTTTACAAGTTCCCACATCAGTCACATGATGTCCTTCTATTCTTGGTAGTCTTCCATTATGCTTTAAGGAACAGTTGTCCAAAACAGTTTCCTTATTCTTCATATTCTCGAACACACAAATGGCATGTCCAAAGTGTGCTGAGAGTTATCAGGGTATTGCCACCCCTGTTAACTCTCAACCCCTCAGAGTCCCTAATACATCTTGGCTGTTATCCATCACAGCCAAGGAGTATGTCTTCAGGTAATCTTCGACTTCCCTGATAATGTCTCTGACATGGACTCCTCTGAGGTTGCTCACAGAGATTCGGATCTCTGTGAGTCTTGTGAAACTTGCCTGCCTCCTAGGCACAGGCAAGGGACTATCTATCAGCCTAATTATGTTTAAATCAATGAACAGGGAATCTAACAAGTTTAGATTCCCAACAATCTCCCCCTATTTAAACATAAATAGTGCTAGATCTAACTAAGTTAAGGTAAGTGAGTTTAACAGCTTCTTCTTACACATAACAGATCTAAACAAACATACCTCATGATTTTATTAAGACTTAAAGAAAAATTACAAGTTCATTACATAAGTTAAATAAAAGATGAAGGTAAAAGGGCTGATACTATCTTCAATAGTCATCATTTTTTATTCTTTCTTCCGCTTCAGCCACATCTAATCTGTTATCAATTTCATCCTGCAAAGTCTTTGCAAACTTCTTGGAATACTCTGAGTTGATCTTGAGACACTTCTTGTGACAGAGTAGCTGAATAGTTGAAGCCAGGCAAAGCTCATCTTCCCTCTAAAAAGCATATTGGCAGGCTTTGTTCATAAACGCCATTCCTCTTTCAGGCACTGAGTATGTCTGACCATCAACAGGGCCAACAATACCATTAGGAAGGATCAGATCCCTGTGCATGCCATCCACACGAACATCTTCAGTAATAAAAGTTTCATCAATGATTTGGGAAATTCTTCTTCTTTTGTTGCCTGTCTTTGGGGGTCCTTGTTCGAAAAGCTGTGGTGGGGGATCAATCTTGAGTTTGGCAGCTGTTTCCTTGATCCAGTTAAACTTAGCCTTAAGAGTTTTAAGTAGAAGGAAATTTGCCTGTCCAGACTTTTTGGCAGCTAAGGCTTCGAGTTCAAACCATTCTGATAACCCAAGTGTTTTTAACCTGAAGTTGTCAAACACATCCATATTCCCCGTTTGATTATCCCTCCATAAGATCATCTGTGGAGTGTTTGTGGACTTGTGAATGGTGTATCTAAACTTGGTTATCTTGCCAGCAGCATACCTGTTGTTCACGCAGGCATCATAGTCAGCTTTGACTTTCTTTAAGGCCTCAGCGCGTTTAAGTTCCATTTCCCTCAACCTTTGTTTTTCTTTTTCTTTTTCAGGTGGTGTCATCTTCCTCAGAGTAGCTTCATTTAATTCTTTGGCTGCCTTGAGCTCACTTACTCTTTTGAATTCTTCAGCCTGTTGCTCTATTTCTTCAGGCGTTAGAGGTCTCTCATCGGAAGGTGTAAAGGTTGAAAATTGGGAAAGGTCTGTTGTGGATCCTCCTGTCTCTAGCATCGCAGCTATCTTCTTAAGTTTGGTGTCAGTATCAACCAAAACTATCTCTTTACCTTTCTTTGAGACAGAGGACTCCACACTTATGTTTTTCAAATCATCAGCTCTTTTGAGGAACGCTGTCTGAGCTTGATTTAGAATAGATTTTGGTAGGGAGCTCACAGTGAATTTAAGCTTCTTGGCTGCTGGTTCATCCTCATCCTCAGGCTTGCTGATGTTAACTAAGATCATGGATTTAGATGAGTCAGCTCCATCTTGTGTCTGTTGCTCCCCCTGAGTCTGATCCTCATCATCAGGTACTATAACTGGTGTGATGACTTGAAGAGGAACAGGTGTTGTTGAAGGATTGGCTGAAGATGAGCCTTGTTCAGCAGATGCAAGGCTGAGTGTAGTTTTGTTCTCCCCCTCACGTTCATCCTTACTTCTCTTATGCTTGGATGAACGTGCCTGAAATCTTCTTGCAATCTGCTCCACAGAGGCAGCCATGGCACGCTGTCTTTTTCTTGATGCCCTGGCAATCTTCAGCAATAGGTTGGCATTGGCATTGGTATTTGCCTGAACTCGCCTGACAATAAAACCAGCATGGTTGTATTGCCTGTTGCGCACTGCATTGAAGTGCCTGTTCATGTTGTTTTCTTGTTCTTGGAACAATGCAGGGACAACTGAGTCAATTGCATTCTTGATGCGTGTCGAGAGATGACTTAGTCCTTAAGCCACACCTTTTCTTGTACCCTCCTGAATAGGCTCAGTGACAGCCTCAGTCACAGCCTTCTTTATAATACCTGGAAAGGTGACAGTAAAATTGTGCATCTCTGACTTGATCACGTCCAGCTTTCTTGATAAGCGCTCAATATCAGACTGATGGTGTACAGGCTGAAGATTCTTGATATTGAGGCTTTGTTGAGCAAAATCATCCTCCCTTGGAATCAAGTCGAAGTTAGTCTGGGTAGGATGATCAAACAAAAGGAATTCAGCTGTTGGATCATATATTGGTCTTTGGAAGGCTGTTGTTGCAGATGTAGCAGAGTTTTGTGTGTCAACAGCTTCCTTAAGAGGAGAAGTCTTGTCATCTTCTTTAGGAGGAGAGGCTGACAGCTGGTCATCCTCATCTTCTTCCTCCTCTTCATCAAACATTCCCTCAGGGAATTCATCTTCAGGCATTGGTTCAAACTCAGCGACATAATCTTCTACAGAAAGCATTTCTTCATCAGCATTGAGCACAAGTTCTTCTTCAATCTGAATGTCCTGAGTTATTGTTTCAGCCTCCTTTTCATGTACCTGAGGTTCTTGGACTGGCTGTACAATTTCAGCCTGCAAGTTTGTTGTAATTAGTAACAGGGGAAAATATAAAGTGAATGGTCGCCATTTCGCTGTCCCAGAGAGGCTGAGGGTGATTACTCAGCCACTCCAAAGGATAAATCCTTGGGATTCTTTTAAGTGAATGAAGTGTGGTTAATGGTCGCCATTCGCTGCCCCTAGGAAAGCTGAGTGTGATTATTCAGCCCCCCCAAAAGGTAAAAACCTTTGGGACTCTTTTGATTGTGAAACATATGTTGTTTAATGATCGCCATTCGCTGCCCCTAGGAAAGCTGAGTGTGATTATTCAGCCCCCCCAAAAGGTAAAACCTTTGGGACTCTTTTAAGAGTGAAACATATGTTGTTTTTGGTCGCCTGTTACGCTGCCCCTAGGAAAGCTGAGGGTGATGATTCAGCTCCCCCTGAAAGGATAAATCCTTTGGGACTCTTTTAATGAGGGAACCAAGAGGCTGTGTGAAGTACAGCCTTCAAGGTTGAGACATTAATGTATTCAGGTTGTTGTTAGCCTGAATACTGTCTAGAGGGTTCAGGGTCATCGGGGTGCTTTATAAACACAAATGAATCACTCCCTGGTGCAAAGACAGAGTGTACAGAAGTCTTAAAGTATTCTAAGTGAGATGACAGACTTCTATGGGTCGAGGATTACCCTAACTTCACCACTCTCTCCTACAGACAAATGAGAGTGGTTGATTGTGAACCTCTAAAAATGTACACTGATTACCTGTGAGATATCAGCTTGGTTTGGCTGGTTTCCTGTAGTCTCTGCTGACCTAGAGACACTAGACGCCTGTTGTTTGTCAGCCAAAGATTCTGTATCCACAAGAGTATCTGGACCAGAGGCGGTGTCAATCTTCTTTTCCTTGGCCTTGCTAACAGCTTTAGGTTGGGAAGAAGAGGGGATTTTCTTCTTCTTTAGCTGTTGGCCAGATGAAGCCTTGGACTTAGTAGTGTGCTGCCCAGAGGTCAAAGACGTAGACTTACCAGCGACACTAGAAGTATTCACCTTCTCAGAGGAAGGGAGCAAGGGCTTCTCAGCGATGGGTACCTGGTTGGCCACGTTCAGCATGTGTGCAGTCACAGGGATATCCTCAGCTCCAATCTCCTTGTAGATGGCGCCAGTGATACGATAGGGCTTCAGAGCTGTCAAGGCCTTGTTGTGGTAGTTCTCTCCCAGCAAACTCTCAAAGATCAGGGACAGATAACGCACATAACAGATGTTCTTTTCCCTGACCTGATTCCTTCCCTTTAGTTGTTCTACCAGGTTAGAGAAAAGAAGGCTTCCAACGTCAACATCAGCTCCCCATATTAATCCATACGCAATAGTCTGATGTTTGAACGACATTTGATCCTGTGATCCCTGCATGCCTCCCAGGGACTTCACAATGTGGGTGAAGAGGACACGCCACATAGGAGAAAAATACTTAATCTTCAGAGGGGCTTTAGCAAGGATTTCAGCTGGTGTGAGGGCAGGGTTAATGTCATGAAAAGGGTTGAGTGTGGCCAATGCTTCCTTGACAGCCTTTTTGTCAACTGTCTTCAGGCATTCATCTCCATGTTTAAGTCCGGCCACACTGGCAAAATCAGCAAGGGAAAAGGCAAAAGGATGTTCATTGCAAGAAAGGCTAAAAGTAATGGTGTCTTCTTCAACTTCAGCAGAATACCAGAATTCCCTAAGGTATTCTTGGTAAAAGGTGGATGGAGTTTTGGTGAAGGCTTCGTTTAGATCACAATTTTGCATGAAATTTACCAGATCTGAGTAGGTGTTGTTGGGTGCCTTGATCCATCCAATGGCGTTATTTGAGGCGATGATGCTCTCGTTGATCTCGAAGTTCACATTGGAGGCTTTTGGTACGGGAAATGCCATTGATTTAAGGTTGAAGGAGAATGAAAATGGCGGATGGTTGAGAGAGATAAGAGTTTTAGAGAGAGAAGATGATTTTGAGAATGGTGGTGGGTGAGAAGAGAAAGAAGACAATATATATATTCAAACTAGAGTGAACAGTTATTCAACCGCATTAAATGCAAAAGCGAAAATGACTGCTCAAGTGGGTCCCCTTGACCTTTCAAAACGTTTGTCTCCTCGTTATCCGAAACTTAAATGATTAAAAAATGTGAGAATGTTTTTCGCATTTACTTAGAACGCAACTACCTAGTTTCATGTGAAAAACATTTAATAAAACATTTAATATAGAATCAATCATTAAATGAACACATTTAATATCAAGCCACAGGCTTTGAAATATTGAGCATCCCTAGCTCAGCAACTAGCCTGTTGAACGTAGGTTCAGCCAAAGGCTTTGTAAAGATATCAGCTAGTTGCAGCTCTGTGGGAACAAAATGCAGCTCAATATCTCCCTTCATAATATGATCCCTGATAAAATGATACCTGATATCAATGTGTTTGGTACGAGAGTGAAGAACAGGGTTGTTGGATATGGCAATGGCGCTGGTGTTGTCACAAAAGATTGGCACTTTGTCATACAAGATTTCATAGTCAGCCAATTGACTTTTCATCCAGAGCACCTGAGCACAACAGCTGGCTGCAGCGACATATTCAGCTTCAGCTGAAGACATAGCCACAGAGTTTTGCTTCTTAGCACTCCATCCAACCAATTTTCCTCCTAGGATTTGACAGCTGCCTGAAGTACTTTTCCTGTCAATACAGCATCCAGCATAATCTGAATCTGAATAGGCCTTGAGATCAAAGCCTGATTCCTTTGGATACCATAGTCCTAGGGATGGTGTTCCTTTGAGATACCTGAAAATTCTCTTAACAGCCACTAGATGGGATTCTTTTGGGTTAGCTTGGTACCTTGCACAGAGACATGTGGAGAATTGGATATTTGGACGACTGGCTGTTAGATACATCAGTGACCCAATCATGCCTCTATATAAAGTCTCATTGACAGAGACCCCTGACTCATCAGGGCCCAAGTTGTTGGGTGGAAGCATGGGGCATTTCACTGAAGCACAATCAGCCAAGTCATATTTTTTAAGTAAATCCTTAACATACTTTTCTTGACAAATAGAAATTCCCTTAGGACATTGTTTAATTTGAAAACCCAAAAAGTAAGTTAATTCACCCATCATACTCATCTCATATTTCTTGGTCATTAATTTAGCAAAACGTTTACTAAGATTGACATTTGTTGACCCAAAGTTGATATCATCCACATAAATCTACACAATGATGAAATCACTCTTGTCCATGCTCTTGGAGCTTGTTTCAGACCATACATTGCCTTGTGAAGTCTGTACACATGGTTGGGAAACTCGCTGTTCTCAAATCCTTCAGGTTGAGCAACATAGACTTCCTCAACCAAATCACCATTGAGGAAGGCACTCTTTACATCCATCTGATAGACAGTGATGTTCATATAGGCAGCATAAGCAAGAAAGATTCTGATGGCTTCAAGTCTAGCAACAGGTGCAAAAGTTTCATCATAATCAATTCCTTCAGTCTGAGAGTATCCCTGTGCTACCAATCTTGCCTTGTTCCTGATGATGTTCCCAATTTCATCCATCTTGTTTCTATAGATCCATCTAGTGCCTGTGATATTCTTTCCAGGTGGAGCTGGCACTAGTGTCCATACTTTGTTCCTTTTGAACTGATTGATTTCTTCTTGCATAGCAGCTACCCATCCATCTTCTACCAGAGCCTCAGCAACTCTTTTAGGTTCAATTTGAGAAAGAAATTCAGCAAATAGACATTCATTGGCTGAGGCTGACTCAGAGTCTTGGATTCGCTGTCTGGTTGTGACCCCTGCATTTGGTTCCCCAATAATGTTGACAAGAAGAATGTGTTGATCTCTTGACCACTTATTTTGAGGAGCTGGAGTTTCAAGAACAGGGGTACTTGAGGGAACCGCTGGAACAATTTGAGTCTCATCCTGCTGACTAGGAGGGCTTTCTTCAAAGACTACTTCAGTGTCTGAGTCTTCTTCAGCCACATCAAGGGATGCAATTTCATTATCAGCAGGAGCAACTTCAGAGGTTTGAAGAATTAGTGAGTCATTAATATCATGAGAAGGATCATCAGAGATTTGAGGTTCTTCTTCATCAAGTCCCTGAGAGGTAGGAACTTCTATGTTGTGAGTAGACAGAGGATCAAAAGCAGGAACATAAGGAGTGAGAGTGTTGGAGTGGTGATGACTGGTAGGTCTGGGTTCTGTGAACTCATCACTTGGGAAAGAAATATTTTCATTAAAATCTACTTCATCACCCTCTGTTCCTGTTCTCTGTATGACTTCATCATCTTCATTAAATCTGACATGGAAAGTTTCTTCTACTTCTTGTCTTCTGATGTTGAATACTCTGAAGGCTTTGGCTGTTGGAGAGTATCCCAAAAAGAATCCATCATCAGCCTTTTCATCAAACTTTCCAAGTTTATCCCTGTAGTTATAAATAAACACAGGGCATCCAAACACATGAAAATAGCTGACGTCTGGAGATCTTTTTCTGAAAACTTCATAGGAGGTTTTGCTATGTCTTTTGACAATGATTGATCTGTTTTGAGTATAGCAGGCAGTGTGTACAGCTTCTCCCCAAAATTGCTTTGGTAAGGCTGCACCATTTAACATAGTTCTTGCTGCTTCAATCAGAGTCCTGTTTCTTCTTTCAGCCACACCATTTTGTTCAGGAGTGCCAGCTGAAGAGAAGTTCTGTGAAATCCCTTTTTCATCACAAAATGATTCAAGTTGATGATTCTTGAATTCTGTACCATTATCACTTCTTAGAGCTTTGACTCTAACATCATTCATATTTTCAACCTGTCTGATGAAGGACATGATGGCATCAGCTGCATCACTTTTCCTTCTGAGGAAGAACACCCATGTATATCTTGAAAATTCATCAACTATGACCAAGGTGTATTTGTTGTGATTAATGGTTTGAGGTTTGACAGGCCCAAACAAGTCCATGTGAAGGAGATGTAAGCACTTGTCAATAGAGAATGATTGCCTAGTCTTGAATGACGACCTGTGATGTTTTCCTTTGACACAGGCAGAACAAGTTTTGTCTTTGGAAAACATTACTGAAGGTAGACCAGCAACCAAGTTTTGAGTGGCTATCTTATTGATGTTCTTGAAGTTGAGATGAGACAGTCTTTTGTGCCACAGCCAGTTGACACTTTCAGAGGCTTTGGCAAGAAAACAATTTGAGCTGTCTTCAGAGCACACAGCCATGTTGATGACATACACATCTCTCCTTCTAGGTGCCACCAGCACAACATCATTATTTTTGTTGAATATGGTTCCCTGAGTCTTAGTAAACAAAACCTTATAATCAGCATCACATAATTGACTGATGCTAATAAGATTGTGTTTAAGACCATTCACATATGCAACCCTGGTAAATGTAATCCCATTGCAATTCACTGAGCCATATCCTTCTGTGTCACCTGAAGAGTTATCTCCAAACACCACTTTGGGACCTGGCTCCTTTGAGTATCTGTGCAGGTATTGTTGAATCCCTGTCATGTGTCTAGAACAGCCACTATCTAGATACCATACCGATTCCTTGAGATATTTCTGCACAGATACATAGAAACAGATTAGTTCCTATGGTGAACCCACTTTCCAGTGGGTTCCCTGAATTGCTTGTTAGCAACTCTTGTGTTCCTGAAAAACTTTTGGCGTTGGGATGGACAGTTCATAGTTTCATGGTTATAACTCCCACAGATATCACACCCAGGGAAGTCACCACACTCGTCTGAGTGATGGTCTGTGAACCCACAGAATTTACAGGGAGGATAAGAATTGTAATTTCCTTGTTGTCTTTTGGAACTCTGTGGTCTGTCCCTAGAGGGTGTCTGAGCTCTTTTAGCTGCCATGTGTCTGTCATGATCTAAGGTCGAGTGGTGAGAATTCTTACAAACATTGCAATAAGGTTTGATTAACCTTTCCCCTTTGGGTTCACCTAGGACTGACTTAGGTTCATGAGAAGTAGAGCATTCAGCGGAAGGCTTAATGTGTTGTTTCAAGAGTTCTACTTCTTTCATAAGAGACAACAGGCGATCTTCAGTAGTGGGGTCAACCTTATTCACAGCTTTAGTAGAAACAGGCTTAAAAGCTACTTGTTTACCAGTTGGTTTAGCAGGCACACGAAAAACTTTGGCTGGAGGATTCTCAATATCTATCTTAAGTTCATCCTTAGCAGATCTAGAAGAACTGCTAGGTTCAACTCCAGAGAGTTTGGGCAGGGGTGGAAGCTCAGCCACATCTTCAGAGACAGGGTCATTAGTCAAAGAGGTATCTGACATATGAATAGTCTCTGTAGATTTAAAGACAATGTCTTTGGGTTTGGTGATAATCCTCAGCTTTTTATGCTTAGCAGTTATATCCCTGTTTAAGTCAGCAGGCACTTCATCCCTAAGCAATTCATCAATAGTAAACCTAGCACACAGCCATTTTTCAATAACTTTGTTTAATTCAGTGACTTGATCATTTAAAGCTAAGTTTTTCAAGGTTAATCTAGCTACTTCATTTTGCAGGGATATTTTTTCTAAGTTAACTCGCCTGAGAGTTTCACATTCAGCCTTAGCGTTAATCATTTCAGTTTTAACAGAGTGAAACTTGTCAAGTAGGTTCTTCCTTTGTTCCTCAACAAAGTGCAAGTCAACAATGGTGTAATCAAGGACATGCTTACGTTCATCACAATGTCATAGATAGAAGCCTGTGTACCTTTTTCATTGTGATGTCAACCCATTGTCCTGATCTTGCATCACCTTTTCCAACAGCTGGTTCATCCTCAGCTATCGCCATAAAAGCCCTGACTCTTGTGGTGTCTTCTTCATCTGAAGTTAATGGTTCATCATTCCAATCATAGGTTTCAGCAACCAACCCTTTCTCAGCCTTTTTCTCACCACCTTTCTTTTTGGACATAGCTTCAATCTTCAAGTTCATCTGTTCTAACTCAGCTTTAAGTGCCTTGTACTTATTTTTGTAATCTTTCTTCTCAGTGTCTGAAGAATTGGATTGAGATGAGTTGTTATGTTGTTTGAACTTGTAGGGTTTGGATGAAGATGATGGATAAGAGGGTGAGGATGTTTTGGTGGAAGGACATTCTTTTTGAAAATGTCCAAGCTTTCCACAGGCGAAACATGTTTCTTTTGACCTGTCAGTTGGTTTGCTAGCTGATCCTACTCTTCCAGATCTTTTGTAGTATCTTCTTTGGTTGGCTAGCAGTGCTCTTTCATGAAATTCTGCATTGAGGTCTGACAAAAACTCTTGGCTGCTACGGGTATCTTCTTCAATATCAGAATCGCTGTCAAGATGATGTGTTGCAGAGATCAAAGCTTTGGAAGATGCTCCTTGGACTACAAATCTTTCAGTCTCTGATTTGTAGATAGTATCGATCAGCCCTTCTTCATAATTGTACTTTCCATAGAGCTGAGCAAGGGTATCATTTTTGATTGAGTTGTTAGCCCTCTGAGTCTGATTCATGCTCAGCCACTTTCTTGGAAGGCTGTTGACAAAAGTGGCATTGATCTCAGCTTGACCAATAGTAACATCATTCATAGCGAGGTCATTTAGAAGAATCTTCAGCCTAGTATAGGTTTGCTGAACTTTTTCACCTTCAAGAGACTTAAAGGCATTAAACTGAAGTCTGAGTGCCTGAATCTTTGTCTCTCTTGTTTCAGAGGGTCCTTCATGGCCAAGAATGAGGTCTGTCCACATTTGTTTAGCTGTGGGACACTGAATGACAGACTTCATGATATGCTTTGGAAGACAGGAAATTATGATGCTTTTGAGACGTTTATCTTGGTTTGCTAATTTCCTATCAGCTGCGGTCCATTGTTTGACAGGCTTGGGAAGAGGGTTTTCTTCAGTAGAAGTAAGAGCCATGGGAATATATGGACCATTTTCTAAAATTTCTAATAGAAAAGGTTCAAGTCCATCAAGGTATACAAGAAATTGACTCTTCCAACTGGCAAAGTCTTCTTCATCAAAGACTGGTACACTGGTTACGTGTGATCCACCTCTTGAGTCAAGAAGTTGGGGTAGATCATCGTCATTTGGTGGGGGGGGTAAGTCTTGGTGAAGATGGGTTTCTGGAAGGTGAGTGTGGGCTAGAGGTTTCCGGCATGGTGGATCTTGATTATAAAACGGAGAACGATGTTTCTTGAAGGTTTTAATATCAAACACCGCTCTGATACCAATTGAAAGTCCCTAATCAATGCGAGAAACCCTAATCTTAACTTAATCAACACAAGGTATTACTTTTCAAACGTAATCTTATTATTGTATAATAAAGAATTACAAGTGTTATGGATAACACCGTTTGATGACAATGTGTTGTGCACACTTTGAACAACAATAAACCTTAACTTATGAATACAGTCGTAGCTGTTTGATTCACTAAGTTACACGCACTAATGTTCTTAATATCTCAAAGTGTTGAATCTTAATGCAAGGATACACATCCTATTTATAGTGTTACGAGGTTGACTTGAACAGTACTTGATGTCGACTACACAAGCTTTTACAAGTTCCCACATCAGTCACATGATGTCCTTCAACTCTTGGTAGTCTTCCATTATGCTTTAAGGAACAGTTGTCCAAAACAGTTTCCTTATTCTTCATATTCTCGAACACACAAATGGCATGTCCAAAGTATGCTGAGAGTTATCAGGGTATTGCCACCCCTGTTAACTCTCAACCCCTCAGAGTCCCTAATACATCTTGGCTGTTATCCATCACAGCCAAGGAGTATGTCTTCAGGTAATCTTCGACTTCCCTGACAATGTCTCTGACATGGACTCCTCTGAGGTTGCTCACAGAGATTCGGATCTCTGTGAGTCTTGTGAAACTTGCCTGCCTCCTAGGCACAGGCAAGGGACTATCTATCAGCCTAATTATGTTTAAATCAATGAACAGGGAATCTAACAAGTTTAGATTCCCAACAAAATGCCTACGGATAAAGTAGTGATTGGCCCGTCAATATCTTTATCATAAGCCCAAATTCTGGCCCACGAGTGTATTATCAATGTTAAGAAATATTTGATAATACACGGCCCTATATGACCAAAACCAACGCTACATTTGACTAAAAATACTCGTAAACATGGTAGGAGTATATTTTTTCGAGTATGTTGCCCAAGCCCAATGACATATGAAGTCGACCCAGTCGAACAATACCCGGTCCAAAAACAAAATAAGGAATATATGTCACAATCCTAATATATCTCATTATTAAACCTACACACCAAACCCTGATATTAAGGCTCTGTTATCTCCGCCACTTAATTCAACATGACCACGTGTAAGATGAGTGTTTGGTCAACATATCTAACCACACAAACTCCCATCTCATATCTAGAAACCTCTGCCCTCATTCTTAGTACACAAACACACAAAAAACCGATAACCTCATCTTAAAAAAACATAGACAATATCGCCTCCCATCTCTACTATATGAAACAAGCAGATCACATCTTTTCCCTACTAACCATCTCAAATCCACCATCTGTTCCCATCACCCATCAAACACAAATTATCTTAAAAGCTCCCAATCTCCACTCTCATCTTAACAATTAACACCGAAGATCAAATAATCATCAAACCCGAACCATGAAATCCGAACCATTATGTGACGGCTAAAAGATCATAAGGATTGGTCACGGGTAGGTTTTAATGAATTGCATGTTTGATTTGTTTTGGTCAATTATGGTAATTTCTTAAACGTAAAAAAAATCTTTTTATAGATTAAAAAACGTTATAACAACACTGAGATCTTGATTGTGAGTGAAAACGAGTCTAGATGTGATGGATTTTTAAAAAAAATAGAGTCGGTTAAGATTGGTTAGGATTGGTTAAGAATGGTTTTGAGGTGCAAATTGGTTTTAAGATTGGTTTTGGGTGATAAGTGACGTTGGAAAAATAAGTCGAGATTGTTGAAAATTGGTTGAGTATGTGTTGGTTATGAAGGTAACTGGTTTGTATGTTGATAAATGATTGGTTTTGGATTACTGGTATCGAGTAAGGTATTAACTGATGGTTTTTGAAAAACATGAGTCTAAGTCTTATTTATTATTTTAATTGATATCACTGTAAAGTTAAAAAAGAAACCAATCACCCATCGCAGGTAATTCCATCGCAATGACTTCATGTCTTCCATCGCAATACAACATATAAAATATCTATCGCAATCCAAAATAAACCATCGGAATCCATCGCAAAACACAAGAACCCATTGCAATAAACCTGTACCCATCGCAATAAACGAAAATCCATCGCAATGTTGGAAACAATTTGGCAGCATGACGACTTGTATACCATTGCGATGAATCAAGCCACCCATCGCAATGAGGACAACCCAACCCATCGGGATGTTTCAAAAAAAACCATCGGAATAAATCCGTAGAAGAAGCCGTCGCAATGTGTTCATCCATCTGAATAATCATCGTAATATTCCATCTGAAAGAAGCCATCGCAATAGGGTATTGACCAATATTTTTGTACCCCGAAAAAATTAGATCTGGACCAAAATATTTTGTCCTTATCCCCATGATGCAAAACAGATGTAATTAGGGACAAAGACACAAAAACAGGGTACCATAAAAATGGACAAAAAATGTATGACGAGGCACTTTTGACACAGATTTGGACAACAAGTGATAACCACAGAATCGACAACCATTTTGAGCCCAATAGATTCAAAGACTATGATGAAATCACCGCATGATAAAATCAGATAAAAATAGAAAAAGGAAAGTACGAACCCATGATTCTGAAAACAGAATGAATCTGTTAACACAACTCGAATCAAATAACACAACACAAACATAAATCACACGGATACAAAACACTCCCGGTTAGCTCTGATACCAATTGACAAGCATCAAAAAGGCACCTAAAATCGGGGGGTCAGGGATGATCAAAGAATATATATGCCATTGTTAGTTCTAGTGAGAGAGAGTTAGAGAGAGGTGAAAGGAAAGTGTATATTATTTCAAGTGAGACAATACAAAATAAAAAATATGACTAAACTTCCACACCCCCATGGAGAGTCATGGGGGTATTTATAGGCCTAACTAACTTAGACTATACAACCTTTACATAATAAGTCCCTGTGTTTAGTAAATGATGTATATCTAGTCCAACTCACGTGAAAGGCGCCAGCTTAACAAAAAGTAAGTATAACAGTTTACCCTACTAATTAGACTTGTCGCGTAAGAGTGATGCACCCCCAGCGACGCCGGATCAGGTATCCTTTGTTAGGTAGCTTTTCATAAGACGTTGTGGCAAGTATAACGATCCTCATACTCTATGACGGATAGGCATAGGTGCAAGCCTAACAAACATGTCATTTTCGATGGCATTGCTTATGGTAGTAGTGGCAGGACCACACGTAATGACTTTTCGACTCACCCATAAGTCTAGAGTCGCACTCCAAAGCGCGTACTCATTCACAGGGGTTCACCCTCACAGGCCTTAAGTGTGGGTATTGAAACCTGGACACATATATATACGACGACACATGGACATAATGCCAGACATTGTGTACGTACAAACATGAGGGTCGATATTATAAATTATATAAATTACTTACAAGATTAGTGTGTTTTAAATTACAATAACAAATACAACGGGGCAGGATGTCTTCTATAAAAGCTCGCTCGCAGATAGTGACCTCTTTAACCTGCGAGTAAAGGGATTCAGCGATGCGTGGCGTTGTGCCCATACCTCTTTCATATATTACAGGACGCGTATATAGTATGCATCATGGGAAGGAAGACTCACGGGCACACCATCAGATCGGCTAGGATGTGCTAGGCCTAAACCAATGACGGTGCCTTTGGTGGAGGTGCGATTCTTCTTGGCAACACGACGCACGTGCTGGTTCAACTTGTCTTCTAGAGGAATTAGTATCTGAGCGCCAGAAACATACACAGGGACTTGTAGTTGGGATAGATCCGGCTCGCCTGAAGTCTCAGCATCTTCATCATTTGTGAGCATAAGACCTGTCATTGTTACACTAACTGGGAGGTCTTGGTATTTCTCGATAAGATCTGTGATGGGCATTGGAAGGTTCTCCTTTCTATGGAAGGCGGCGTCAAAAATCTCCTGCGCGTACTTAGAGTAAATCTCACTTCCCTCCAAAGGACCACTAAGTAAGTTCTCTTTAAGGGCGCGCTCCATGGAAAGGCTCGACCCAAGCAGTATCGCGGCATCGTAAACGCCCTGAGCCGCTTTGGCAAGCGGGGGTGATTTTAGGGAACCTTTGGCGGCCAGCGGGAGACCATGTTTTATTAGCCATCGTTTCTCAGCGCGCACGGCGGTAAGGTGTAGATATATCTCTTTATCGAAGTCCGTGCTCATATACTTCAGAACTTATGCCTTCTTGGCCATGTCTTTGTGATAATTGGCGATGAAGTTATCACAGTTTACGGCAATGGCGCTCATACCTTCTTCTAGTTTTGCCATAGCCCAACGGTTCTCGTCCTCTTGTCTCGCGCGCAGGCGGCGCTCACGTTCAAGGAGCTTAGAAAGCGAGGTTTTTTGATCCTCAAGGTATTGGAAGGACCCGGCACTTTATACTAGACACAGCGCGGAGGCGGGCGAGTTCGATCTTCGCAATTACGAGGTCAAGAGTCTTTTCTTCTGTTACTTGGTTCAGCTCTTCATTTGCTTAGGCTAAGCGCTCGGATAGCTGGTTATCCTCCTCTTCAAATAGGCAGTTAAAGTAACTTCTTGGGCGGAAATTCTGTCTAACTCCCTCATCGTGCAACCGTTGGGGGCGTCCAAGGGGTGTTAGGTGTTCCAGAAAGTCCCCATAACTGGTTGCGCTATCAAGAGCGCACGAGCGAGTGCATTGCCACGTGGGAGCGAATCTGGTGGACTTTGGGGCGCTGGAGACAGCCTTGGTTGTTCCAACAAGGGGCTGCAAACAACAACAACAATATTGAAATCTTGCGAAGCATGGGGTGGTACGTTTGGGGGGAATTAAGAGTAGCATACCTGGCACATGTAGTTTTTCCCTTGGCCTTGCGAGTGTTCCCCACAGTGTCGCATTGGCACATGGTCTGGTCTGCAACATTCTTCCCCTTCTGGGTATTTACTGCGCAAGGGAGCACGGTAATATTTTGTAACTGGGCACATGTATGACTCCTGCGGATGAGCATGCGTGTGAGTCTGCTGCGAGACCAAAGCCCTCTTCATCCCCTTGGTATGGTTCTTCTGATGATGACTCTGTCCTGAATGGTATGCTTCGGATAGGGGTAGCATATACGGCGGTAATCCTCTCGGCACTTCCACTAGGTGTCACGGAAGGGAACTCGAACGCTACGGTGCGCTGACCAATGCACCATCCACTACCAAGCTCAAGTGGAGTGAAAGGTCGAGCGGGCATGGTCACAGCGCATAGATTCTCGCGCTTCACGAGCTGGGTATAAGTTAATTCTACAAAAATGTGACGAGGACGTAAGTATATGCGCATGGGTTGTTGCGTTTCCGGTAAATAATTATTAAGAAGGGAAGAGGAGCAGACAAGCAAAATATAACGTTTTTACCATGGTTGAAATCGTCAAAGTATTGCGGAAGGTGGTTCGCTGGAAGGCTCGACATATGACTCAGTCCTAGGGCGTACAACAGCGTCTCGGGGTATTCTTGCATCGGTATCCGATCAGCGCTAATTAATTGTGCGTCTGCATCGTTATACGAGCCAGCAATAGGGCGGTCATCTTTTATCATTGTCTCGGGGGTGATGAAGTCATAGTCAAAAGGAAAAACAACTTTGTCTACCCAGAAGAATTTGTCGGTCCACTTCTACAAGGAATCTATTTTTCAGAGTAACATTATAGTTGGCCGGGGCATTTTACGAAGGTTATCCATCCGTTCATCCACGTGGGTCGATAAAAAGCACGGAATAGGTTTATGGTTGGGTCGACATTTTTGAGTAAGCAGTTTATCTCAAAATTTGAGATTTTGGCGGCCCCTATACAATGCAACTGGGAGAGGTGTACGCTGTAATAATCTAGTATGTCTGCCAGAAAGCAGCTCAGGGGAATGCGATTGTTGGAAAACTCAATAAACCTAGTATATATACCGATTTTTCCGTCTGGAAAACTTCCAATGTGCGCTTTTGGATCTGGTATAGTTGGATGAAGGTTCGAGGGAATGTGGTACTTCGTGCTGAAACGGGAGAGTTCTTGTTCGGATATGCGAGACGTTACATCAAACAGTTGGGCTACCATTTTTCTGGTTGATGGCAGGCAGTACCACAGATAGTATGTTTTTTGAGGGGGAATGAAAGTTCTTGTAGTTTTCAACAATGGTGGGTAGATTTTCTTTTATGAAGGAGAAGAAATGAATGGACAGACTGTCAGACTACATTTATATACCCTATGGGTGTATGGGATCTTGCGGCACGTGTCTATAACGTTTTGCTCATCCTATGGTATTCACTGATGCTTTTTTCTAAGGAAGTTAATGCCTTTCCGGTATTCAATAAAGGTAGGTGGTAGTGGACTCTGACGTGGATACTTGTTTGGACTTTTTGTATGGTGCGAGGTATTCTTTTTTGGGGCATATATGCTAAGGTCCTTGACGGTTCATAGTCTAGTAGCCGCAGTTGGAACTTGCGACCACTAGACTGGGGGGACATGATGACGTATAGTCCCTAGTCGGGCTGGATAGTCCGACTCACGGGTACTACCCGTGTCCATCAGGAATGGATTGGATACTTGTACGATGTGCGCGCGCAGCCTAGGAGGCCCGGTAAGACGCTTCGCACATAAGGCTGATTACTTAGTCGGGTCCTCGTCGCAGTGCGACAAGATCAGATAGAATATAACTTATATTATAGTTATATTCGCCTAAGGAAAAGGGATATACACTTGACTTAGTTAGATAATAAAGATCAAGCTATTCCGAGTCATTATCTCTTTCTTAGGCCGCAAGAACAGGGAGCCCAGCCTGGACTCTCTCGAGTATAAAAGGAACCCCACGGTTTCACAAAGGTACGATACACACAATACCCTAAAACTTACATACTCAAACCGATTACTTACTCTCACGCCAAAGTCTAATCGTGGGTCACAAACCCACGGTAAGCCTAACGGTGTCTGTTTAGTGTGCAGGGTCCTCAAACAAGTTTCACTTGGTGCAAGAGCCAGAGTCCACAAGACCCCAAATTAAGCTTAATTCAGGTCAAGCTCGGTCCATCCAACTTTTGTATCAACATCAAACATCAAACGTCTACTGCTCGAACTCCTGAACAAAACGGCGTTGTCGAAAGACGGAACCGTACTTTGGTTGAGGCAGCTCGAACAATGCTTTCTGCATCAAAATTACCACTATTCTTCTGGACTGAAGCCATTGCAACTGCCTGTTATACTCAGAATCGTTCACTCGTAGTCCCTAGACATGAAAAAACACCTTACCACATCATCAATGGCAGGAAACCTACTGTTAAATTCTTTCACGTATTTGGATCTTTATGCTACTTTCTTAAAGATGGTGAGCATCTCGACAAGATGAAAGAAAAAGGTGATGCATGTATTTTTGTGGGGTATGCTACTTTGTCGAATGGATATCGAGTTTACAACAAGAGAACAAAGATTATTATCGAAAAAATTCATGTGAACTTTGACGAATTCCACAAATGGTACTTGAACAAAACAGCTCAAGTCCCGCACCTCAATGTCCAGCAATGGCACCTACACACAATAGTGTACGTCCCTTTCAAGAATGTCAAGAAAATGTTCCTACAGCTGACTCGATGGATAAGACACAAATGGATGAGTTGGTTGATTTATATGAGACAATGTTTGATGGATATTACTATGGAAATAATCAAGTTGTGTCAAAGCCTTCCGCTGTCAATAGTGCCGATGCACCCGAACAAAGTCACAAAGACACAACTACATCTACTTCAGCAACCGTTGCTCAAGAGACAATTCCATTGGATACTCAACAAACTCAAGAAACCATCACATAACCAACCTCACCAACAGTCAATGCTTCAGGATAAAACAACAATCAAGCAGTCGATGCACAGCCTAACGAAGACGAAATTATCAACCTATTCGGTACACCGGTATACGAAGTGGGAGAGTCTTCTACTCAACATGTTGATATGTCCAACATGCATACATTCTACCAAAGATATCCATCCACTCACCATCGGACACGTGATCAACCGTTGGAGCAAGTAATTGGAAATCCTTCACAATCGGTTCCAACACGCAGACAACTCGATATCGATGGCGACGTGTGTATGTTTGCACTCACCGTGAGTTCCACTGTACCTACAAACATCAAACAAGCCATGACTGACCATGCGTGGATTGAATCAATGCAGGACGAAATTCATTAGTTTGAACGTTTAATTATTTGGGAACTTGTTGGCAGACCCTATGGAAAGTCGATGTTAGATTTCAAATGGATTTGGAAAAACAAACTGGATGAAGAACAAACAACCATCAAAAACAAATATCGTCTTGTGGTTAAGGGATATCGTCAACAAGAAGGGATAGATTTCGATGAATCATTTGCTCCAGTTGCTCGCTTGGAAGCTGTCAAGATATTCATTGCTTATGCTGCACATAAGAGCTTCATGGTTTATCAGATGGACGTTAAAACTGCTTTCCTCAATGGTCATTTGAAGGAAGAAGTATGTGTGAATCAGCCGGGAGGGTTCGTTGATCCTCATCATCCTGACAAAGTCTACCGTCTCAAGAAGGCAGTATATGGACTCAAACAAGCTCCAAGGGCGTGGTACGATGAACTATCAAACTTCTTGGTATCCAAAGGATTCTCCAATGGTTCCATTGATCCTACTCTCTTTATTAATAAATATGGGGATGACATATAGCTTGTGCAAGTTTATGTTGATGACATCATTTTTGGTTCTACGAACCCAAAACTTTCAAAACGTTTTGAAAAAATAAAGCACAACAAACTTGAAATGTCGATGATGGGGGAGCTAAAATTCTTTTTAGGCCTCCAGATTCATCAATCCCCACGTGGTATCTTTATTAACCAAGCTAAGTACGCTCAAGAGATACTTAAAAAGCATGGTATGACCTCATGTGCTCGCGTTGGTACACCATTGTTGACCACATCCCTAGAAGCTGACTTGTACTCATATCCCGTAGATCAAACGCGATATCGCAGTATGATCGGGTCACTTATGTACCTTACCGCCAGCAGGCCTGATATTCATCATGCCACATGCTATTATGCACGATATCAAGCCAGACCTACTCAAAAGCACCTCAAAGAGGTTAAACGGATCTTTCGGTACCTTAAGAATACCATTCACATGGGACTCCGGTATCCGAGGGAAACCGGTTCTCATCTAAAAGCTTTTTCAGATTCTGATCACGCAGGTTGCCTTAATAGTCGTAAAAGCACTTATGGTGGCATACAATTTCTAGGGGAAGACAAGCTAGTGAGCTGGTCGTCAAAGAAGCAGGATTATACTTCGCTCTCATCAACTAAAGCATAATATGTGGCTTTATTCGCGTGTTGTGCTCAAGTCCTTTGGATGAGAACTCAACTCACGCATTATGGCTTCCACTTCGATAAAATACCTATGTATTGTGACTCAAAGTCATCCATAGCCATATCTTGCAATCCGGTTCAGCACTCTCATACCAAGCACATCGCAGTCAGATATCACTTCATCAAGGAGCAAGTGGAACGTGGTATCATGGAATTATACTTTGTCAGAACTGAGTACCAGATAGGTGACTTGTTTACAAAAGCCCTATCTCAAAATAGGTTTCAGTATCTCATTGGCCGTCTAGGTATGAAGTATATGACTCCGGAAGACTTGGAGGTTTTGGCAAATAAAGCTGCTTGATACTCTCTCATTATGACTTCTAAGCGCTTCACATCTTAGGACTCGGACCTCAACTTAAGGAAAGTTTATCATGGATGATAACTTATCCTTCACAACAGGAAATTAATTTTTCTCGGTCATGAGCTAGTAACAAAACATTCAAAGTTTTGAGCTCATGTAAATCGGAATCTATTTTAAAATCGTTGAACACAATTTTTCAAGAATTTCTCAAAAGGTTTTTCTAAATCTTTCAAAATTGTGTGTTCAACACTCCCTTCCTCATAAAGTGGTTTTTATATCTCAAAAATGTCTTATGTTATTTGGATCAATTTTTGAGGGGGAGCGTTTTAAAATCAAAGCCTTTAATGTTGTTGGGTACATCTTTGATATTGTCATATTTTATGTATCCAACACATTCTGAAAATGATATAAATCTGTCATATGTTATATATATTATCGGTAAAGGCATCTCAACTCCGTACCTCAACATATTTTGTGGTGTCGTTTTTCCAAAATATTGTCAAATTTTATTTCATGACACACATATATTGTTGAGGGGGAGAAACCCGACCACAAAAGTTCCATGATTCATGTGTGCACACATGTTTCTCTCTCAATCGGTTTCAGAGATTGTCATATTTTAATCAATTAGTATCTCTAATATTATGTTTTTATATTAGAGATAGGGGGAGAAAATGTGAATAAATGTAATATATCGCAACATGTGATCTTAAAGACTCAAGTGCAAATCTTTCCTTCACATGCTAAACCATTTTGAATATCGATGCATGTGTGTAGGGGGAGCTTTTCGGAAATGTAAAACTTTCAAAGTGTTAAAAGTTTTGATTTTTATCAAGCACTTTGAATGGTTTTAAATGGTTTTATGGTTACGATCTTTACCCAAAACAACCTACTATCCACGACGGAACGATGGAGTCAAAAGGTGGTTTAGGATAGGAAACTAAGTCCTATGATCCAACCAGAACCGGAGGGATCTACCCAAGGACATTCCATAGCTAGAAATATTTGTCCTTAGGAAAGATGGAGTGGAATGAAGATGAATGCAGACCAATTACATAAGTTAGCACAACAACAATCACAACAAGTTGCTAGTGATGACGTATTGGTAAGCATTGAAGGAGTTGAATATTCTATGCAGCTTAGGTAGAAACCGGGTTAACACATGTATTTGAAGACAAGTGTCATGGACCCAGTGATGCGATGCACCACCCTTCCCCAGCCATTCGAGTTTCTCTCAAAATAAACTTGTCTCATTGTCACAGAGATCAACACGTATCTATTGACTTTCTCACTCCGAGTCAGTTAATATTGAAAAGGTGTCAGTCTGCTCCAGCCTCCGATTACCAAAATGCACGTATCAAGTCTAGAGCCAAAAAGAGATCAATATATCATCTCATTGGGACACAATCGAGTCCTTCGCATTATCCTTGTGACATTGCCAAAAATCTGAGTGATACGATTCACAATGAAGATGGAAATCCTTCTTGAGCCAGCATCAAACAAGCTCATGGTAGGTAACTTGTGCGATTCTACACGAATCAAACTTGATTCCAGGTTTCTTCGTAAAATCCGTGTGATCTTGCCAGAATATTTAGAGTGACACTCTTTAGTGTTCACAGTGACGAATGGAAATCCTTCCATTGTCAACCTCAAATAGAACTGTGGTAGGTGACATGCAAGATTCTCTAAGAATCGAGCTTGTGACAAACTGGAAAGCAAGAATGGTGAGATTCTTATTTGAATCAAACTTGTTCCAGGAAATCTGAATTGACGACTCTAATCAGACGGATAATTTATCCTTATGATTTACTCTTTACGTTCACAGTCTGCTTTGAGACGGTCGAGTAAAGAGAACTGGCTACTACCGCCGGGAAACCCTGTCAAGGAGATTCTTAATTGAATCTACCCGATCACAGGTGCGGTATCTAATACCGTCTAACGGTCTTCACCGACCGGAGGTAAAACGCTACCGAGTTAGGATGAAATGTTCAAAGCCATTTTATCCGTGTCTATATATGTTTATGCATATCAAGATGGTGGCGTAGCTGTGTACTAACCGAAGTCGTCTTCACATGTTCATACTAAAAGTTAAAGTCTTCCGCAACTCTGTTGGATATTTAAAGGACTAACTACAACTTCATTTGAATGGGAGATTGTTAGCCGTTCAAAATCAACAAAGTATGAACATATCGATTCAAAAGTCACAAGAGCACAAGATGGCGATAATCAAGATACCTAAGAATGTAAGAATGTAATAGGTCATCTTAGTCACAAGGAGCACAAGATGGAGATCTCAAGCACTCAAAGTCAAATGACAAAGGCTCAAGATAAAGATCACAAAAGCATGAAGGAACAAAGCCGTTACAAACAAGATCAAGACCAAGATACAAGACGAAAGAAGGAAGATCACCTCCACAAGAATGTATTCACTCAATCATCTTATGCATTTAAATATGACCGATACATTGGGGGAGATTGTTAGCCCTATATTTTATATAGTCAAACAAGAATGTAATAGGTCATCTTAGTCGTTAATGGTCTTGTATTGTAATAGGTTAGTCGGGTTAACCGGGATTGAACTTTAAGCTAATATTGTATAAGTTATGGGCGTAAGCCCAAGCAAAGCCAAGCCCGACCCATGAACAAGTCCACCAAAGCCCATGTGGCGTGGCATATAAATACCCTCTTCCATGTGTGGAAGAGGGTGTTTGTTACATTTACTTTCTCTCTCTAGTAAAATTTTAACCTTCTAAATCTCTCTAGTTTCTCTCTCTACTTTTCTTCTCTTTCTCTCTCTAAATATCTATTCTAAATCTTGTGTTATGGATTGAAGTGGGATTAACAAAATGTTTTTGAGAAAATTTTATTGAGAAAATCTTTTTGAAAAAATCAATATTTCGAAAATCATTTTGAAAATATTCCGAAAATCATTTTGAAAATATTCCGAAAAAGTTTCAAATTCATAAAATATTTTTGAGAAAAATTTATTGAGAAAATCTTTTTGAAATTTTTTTTTTGAGAAATTCTTTTTGAGATAACTTTATTGAGAAAATTTTTTTGAGAAAATGTTTTTGAGAATTTATTGAGAAAATGGTTTTGAGAATTTATTGAGAAAATTTTTTTGAAAATCTATTGAGAAAATGTTTTTGAGAATTTATTGAGAAAATGTTTTTGAGAAAATTTTAATGAGAAAATCTTTTTTGAAAAAATCACTATGCCGAAAATCATTTTCAAAATTATTCCGAAAAAGATTTTGAAAATATTCCAAAAATCATTTTGAAAATATTCTGAAAATCATTTGCAAAATATTCCGAAAAAGTTTCAAATTCAGAAAGTCTTTTTGAGAAAATTTTATTGAGAAAATCTTTTTGAAAAAATTTATTGAGAAAATCTTTTTGAGATAATTTTATTGAGAAAACCTTTTTGAGAAAATATTTTTGAGAAAATTTTATTGATAAAATTATTTTAAAAAATTTTCAAAAACGTGTTTTTCTTCTCTAATCAAGAACTACAACAAACACAATTACTTTCTTTCATTGCTTGATCGATAATTAATCCTTACGTTCAGTTTTCATCGATTGGATTTGTTGAATTCGACATCGCAAGAGGGAGAATTGAATCAAATGCAAGACAAAGCTAAAGAAAGTGGTATAACTTTATTTCGACTACTATAGTCTCATCTAGTGACCATTTCATGGCTTCAGGAGGAAGCGAATTTGTGACACTCTTCGGTAAAGATCGCTATATATTCATCGACTCAATATTCCTCAACTTGAACCAACTAGCTGAAAAACTTCACAAAGAAGACTTTAATCACTCTACATCAGAATCTGCATATAAAGCTCTCGTGACACAACTTACACACTTATTCTAATTCAACATCGTTAAGTCTGGAAATTTAGGGATATGCCAATCATTTCTTCAATACACACATACCGAGGTTCAAGATTCCGTGGTAAACTGTTGAAATTCACGACATCGGTCTCGTCTTTGATTTATGAAAGATCCCGACTTTAGCAAGCGTATGATAGTGGAGTGCAAGAATCTACGAAGAAGATACAAGCAGAGAATGGTCATACGGTTAACAAATTGGAGGCTGATAAAGATTGCACGGGCATGGAATCTACAGCAATGCATGATATCAGTAGCACGTCAGGGAATGTTACCGATATCTCATATGATGACACCACACCCGTTTATGACGAAGAGCTTCCAGATACGGTACAATCGAATGTTTCATATGATGTATATGCTGATGAAATACCGTATGCTGAGCATTCTGAACTTATTTATGACACACATGGGATGGAAAAGGGTGATAGCAATATTACTTCTAATTCTTCCGATGTGAGTCATAAAGGGGTAGAGATTGAACAGAATGTTGTAAGTAATCATGATAAATGTTGTATGACTGATTCTTCTAAGACTGAAGAGATCGAAACAATCGTAGCTCAACAATCAAAAGATCTTGAGGTTGCAAAACTAGAAATTTCTAAGAAAACGGACAAATTCGAAACATATTTTGAAAAACTTGAAAAGTCAAACGTTGTTCTTGAACGAAAACTAGATAAAAATGTTCTAGATTCTAAAGTTGAAAAAGATAATCTTTTGAAACAAATTAAGTTGCTAGAATATAATTTGGCATCCCAAGATAAACTGCTCAAAGAGAATGAGACTCTAAAGGCTCAAATTCAGAAAAGGTTTTTGCAATAGCTGCTCTAAAAAACGAGTTGAGGAAAAAAAGGAACTAGTGTGGACACTAAGCTTGAAAACCCAAACTGCCTCAAATTCAGCCTGTTAGACAACCGACTGCATTTAGATCCGAGCGACAAAAATCCTCGAGACCGCGGTTTGCCTCCCAAGTTGATTTGGTTTATCTATCTAGACTAGTGACTCCACCAACTAGGCCCAATGTGACAAAAATAGTTTTTGCAAGACCTAATCACATGATGGCATCTATCCTCCCTAGACACAGTTCAAAGAACACGTCTAGAACTAGTTCAAATGATGTTTGCCATAAATTTGGTCTAAGGGAATCTAAGCAAAGGACACAAGTAAGAAATAGAAATTTCAAACCTAGTCAGATGCCTTCTATATTACCCAACACTGCTAACCATAGCATGTCACGGCCTAGGAGCATCAATCAAACATCTAGGAATTCTAGATCTTATTCGGACATTAAAAGTGCTACTTGTAAAACATGTAGGAAATGTGTCTTTTAGGCAAATAATGACTCTTGTGTCAAGAAGTTCCTTAATGAGGTGAACTCATGTGCTAGAGTTAAATCCCAGTGGTTAGCTAAAATCAAACCCATTGGTAAAGTTTGGCGCCCCACTGGTAGAACTTTCACTCTTGTAGGAAATGAGTGCCCTTTAACTAGGATATTATCCAATCCTACTAAGACTACTAGGGAGAAAATTGAAAAAGATGATACTTCACTTAAGCCTGAGATTAAGTTAGTTTATAAAAGGAAACATTTGATAAGTAAACCATCTATTCATGTCACCTCTGGCACAAGTAAAGCCAACTATAAACCCCCACATGGTTCTAAAATAGATATCGCTAATCCATATAAAAGCATACAAACTTCAAATGAGAATGCAGGTACCAAAGTTAATGTTCAACAAGAACAAAGCGGTCCAATCGTGGTATACCGTTCAACTAAGGACACTCTCAGAGTTTGGTTGTTGAAGAAGCAGATATCAGAGAAAAAAATTTCTCGGGGGATTTGTGGTTAAGCTTATGTAAATGGCTCATAGTCAATTTACAGTCTGTGACCCGCTCTTCAAAGAAAGGAAAGTTTATAGCAGACGATAAACTTATCCTCACAAACGAGAAATTAAAGTTTCTCGGACACAAGCTTACATTAAAACTATTCAAAAGTTTTAAGCTTGTGTAAACGATTTGCAGTCACATGACAGATTGTAACACGCGCTTCAAAGAAAGGATAGTTTATCGCCGATGATAAACTTATCCTCACAAACGAGAAATTAAATTTTCTCGGACACGAGCTTACATTAAAACTATTCAACGGTTTTAAGCTCGTGTAAATGGCTCACAAGCAAATTACAGTTTATGCCCCGGACTTCAAAAGAAAGGAAAGTTTATCGCCGACGATAAACTTATCCTCACAACGAGAAATTAATTTTTCTCAGGCATGAGCTTATATTAAAAACATTCGAAGTTTTTAAGCTCATGCATAATGACTTACAGTTAAATATCAGACTGTAACTTGGACTTCAATTTTTGGAAAGCTTATCTTTAATGATAACTTATCCTCGTAACGGGAAATTAGTTTTTCTCGGTCGTGAGCTTGTATTAAAACATTCCAATTTTTACGCTCTGAAAGGAAAGTTTATCTTTTAAATAAGAGAACTTTTCCTCCTTTACCTTAAAAAATTCAAAAAAATTTTAAGCTAATGAAAATGACTTCTAAGTAAATGTCAGTTTAGGACTCGTTCGTTAGTTAAAAGGAAAGTTGATCGCCGATGATAAACTTGTCCTCACAACGGGAAGCTTACAACTTCTCGGACTTGAGCTCGTTTAGTAAGATATTCAAAGTCTTAAGCTCAAGTAATTGGTTTTCAAAACGTTGAACACAATTTTTCAAGAATTTTTCAAAAGGTTTTTCTAAATCTTTCAAAATTGTGTGTTCAAAAATGTTTTTAAAAAAAGAGCATGTCTTCTGGGATCGATAATATTTACGATCCTAGAAATATCGATCAATAATGACACGAGGTTGTAAATAAAGGTTGAGTAGAAGTTCAAATGTTTTAAAACATGCTCAATATGGCTTGCTATCATTTCCGATAGTAACCCGCTTTTCATATTAAAGTCAAGCATTTTACCAGAAAGCTTCGACTCAACAACGGGAATAAATTTTCTCGGGCATGGTTTACTTTATAACCATGTAAGGGATTGTGTTTACGTAATAACACAATATAACAAGAATATATGTACGCTTCAGTGCATTTATTTGTTAAAACGAGAGAAATCTTGTTTTTATGAAGTTATCATCTCCACAAACCGTAGCAATTTATAATTGATATCTACATACTCGACGATGCGACTACTCAAACGATGACTATAAATCTTTAGATTGAACACGGGTCAACAATTGAGGGGGAGCAATTGTCAAGCGTTTAGAATCTTCGATAGAAAGTGCCAAGTTCAGAAATTGGTGTCAAGACAATGATATCAATCGTACACATGGTGTCAAGAGATAACTTCAAACGTGGCGGGGAGACCAACATTCGTGAACAAGAACCACGTGATTCAGTCATATGATGTTCTCTTCATTCAGGTCTAACCTCGTAAATTATCAATCTTGTGAATACATTATCATATATGTTCTTTGCACGTGATAAATACCTTACACTTGTGTTTAAAAGGTATTTAATTCACGTTTCAAGTACACCCTCATTAATTTGAGAGGGAGCTTGTGAAATTCATGAAGATGATTGGATTTGCACTTTTCTTCCCAAATTTTCTTAAAATCTCATTAAATCAATTGATATTAATAACATCGATTCGGTTAATATTTTTAATATGGGGGAGAAAATGTGAGTTAATATGAGAAATGATTGATCAAAAATGGTTTGACTTAACGTGATAGCTCATCCCGACATGTGCAAAATGTTTTCGAATATCGTGGAATATGTTAAGGGGGAGAAAAATGGATTTCATGGTGATTTATACTTATTCACAACCCATTTATTTCACGACGATGAAGATTGTGGTGACAAAAGTATGGTAGGATAGGATAAGTCCAATGATTCTTCCAAAACAGGAGGAATCTTCCCAAGGACATTACATAGCTAGAAATAGTAGTCCTTAGGAAAGATGGAGAAAGATTGTAAATGTAGCTGAATGATGACCAAGTACTTAAGTTAGCACTGGAACAATCACAACAAAGTGCTAGTTATGACGTATTGGTAAGCATTGAAGGGGTTGAAGAATGAAAAAGAATTGTAAATATAAAGGGTGAAAAGAAAGAAGCCCTCCTAACCTTAGGCAGAAACCAGGTCAACTCATTAGCTATTGAGATCATTTTTAATGATGCTTGATATTGAAGATAGACATCATGGACCCAATGATGCAATGTACAACCCATCTCAGCTAACTCATATATCTTTTAAAAGGTATTTGTTTTAATCACACGGAGATCAACATGTTATCTATCAATTTATTCAATCCGAATAATTTGGTATTGATATGGTGGCACTCCTCTCCAGCCTCCGATCACTAAAATCCAAAATGCACGATTGAGTCTAGAGCCATTTGAGATCATCAAATATCTCATTATGACACACTTCCATACTTCCTTGCTTCTTCACACGCTGTGAAAAGTAAGAAATATTTCTAGAGTCCTATACAAAATCTTCATGATCTTGCCTGAACATCTGAGTAATACGCAAGTATTTACAATGAAGATGGAAATCCTTCTTGAGTGAACATCTAAAAGCTCATGGTAGGTGACTTGTGCGATTCTTTATGAATCAAACTTGTGATAACTAGAAAGCCACAATGGCTTAATTCTCAATTATATTTTAAACACGTTCCAAGCCTCTACGTAATATCTCAATGATCTTGCCAGAACACTCAGAGTGACACTGTATGGTGTTCACAATGATGAGTGGAAATCCTTCTAGTGTTAACATCAAACAGCACTTGGTAGGTAACTTGCAAGATTCTTTATGAATCAAGCTCGTGACAACTGGAAAGCAACGATGTTGCGGTTCTTAATTGAATTTCACTTGTTCCAAGTATATAAATTGACGGCTTAAATCATGCGGATAATTCTATCCAAATGATTTACTCTTTACGTTCGCATTCAGCTTTGGACGGTCGAGTAAAGAGAACGGGTTTACCATCGAAATCTTGTAAAGGAGGTTCTTAATTGAAACTACCTACCACAAGTACGATATTTGAATGTCGTCCAACAATCTTCACCGACCGGAGGTAAAATGCTACCTGATTAGGTTGAAATTTTCAAAGCCATTTCACCCGTGTCTATGTTTTGTTGCTAACTGTCTTATGCAGTGTAACAAGACGGTGGCGTTGCGGTGTCCGAGAAGAAGTCGTCCCTACATTCTTATACTTTATGCACTTAATACTTCAACAAATTCAAGAAAGTATAAAAGTCAAGTCTTCCGATGTATCAAACTCTGAAGCTTTCAAGAATTTATAAAGGTATAAGTATGTGGAACATGAAGTCACGAGGAGGCGAATATCATAAGTGATGAATACACAAGGTCAAGGAAAGGAAAAATGCTCAAGACTAAAGTTAAAGATTACATTAGCATATTCACAAGAACAAGATCAAAGACTCAAGCATAGTATGCTAGGTTTAAGATTTTGTAAAATGGTGTGACCTCCCTTCAGGGGAGATTGTTGGAAATATGAAATTCCAAAGAAAGTCTCGGTCACATCATTGTTAGCATAGATAACGAGATATAGACTATTTAGGACTTTGTCTCTTGGAGCAACCTCCTTTAGGGGGAGATTGTTGGAAATACGTTTTTACGTATTTAGGAAGGATCGGTCACTCCAACGAGATACATCTAGTATGGGCTCGTGATCCATTATATAACAATATAACCCACAAAGCCCACATGTAGGGTGGGCTATATATACCCCCCCTAGCATGTTAGGAAGGGTTGGTTCTCACACTTTTACTTTTCTAACCTAATATTCACTCATTCTCTCCAACCTCTCTCTACTTTCTCTTTCTAGATCTTCATCTATGTCTCTTTCTTATAATCACTCCATAAATAGATAATCCAAGGATTACGTAGATTTACAAGTGGTTTTATGGTTACGATCTCATACCCACAACATCTTTAATTCACGACGTTATTGGTGTCAAAAGGGTGGTTAGGCATAAGTCCTATGATCCAACCAGAACCGGAGGGATCTTCCCAGGGACAATCCGATAGATTATTAGAAGTCCTTATGAAAGATGGAGTAGAATGTGAAAGTAGCTGAATGCAGACTAAGTACTGAAGCTAGCACTAGAACAATCACAACAAGGTGCTAGTAATGATGTCTTGGTAAGCATTGAAGGGGTTGAAGAATGAAAAAGAAATGTAAGGATAAAGGGTGAAAATAAATTAACCCTCCATACAACTTAGGCAGAGACCGGGTCAACACATCATGAAGATAACACATCATGGACCCAGTAATTTAATGCACAACCCTTCCCCAGCTGACTCGGGCTTCTCTCAAAAGAAGTTTGTTTTATGTTCACGGAGATGAACATGAATTCTATTGACTTTTTCACTCCGAGATAGTTGATATTGAATAGGTGGAATCTGCTCCAGCCTCCGACCACCCAAGTGTACAAATCGATTCTAGAGCCTATAGATTAATCAAATCTCATTCGGACACACGGAATGACAAAGAAGAGAGTCCTACGCTATATCCTTACGATATTGCTAGAACACTCAGAGTGATACTACTTAGTATTCACAATGATGAGTGGAAATCCTTCCAGTGTTAACATCAAACAGCACTGCGGTAGGTCATATGTAAGATTCTTTATGAATTGAACATGTGTAAAACTGAAAAGCAACAGTAGTTTGATTTTGAATTGATTCAAACTCGTTTCAGGTTTCAACGCAATATCTTTATGGTCTTGCCAGAACATTCAGAGTGATATTCATTAATATTCATAGTGACGAATGGAAATCCTTCTAGCAGTAACCTCAAACAGCACTACGGTAGGTGACTTACGAGATTCTTATGAATCAAGCTTGTGTCAACTGGAAAGCAACAATGGTAAGATTATTTATGAATCAAACTTGTTCCAGGAATTTTATTTGACGACTTTAATCAAGCGGATAGCTATCCAATTGATTCACTCTTTATGTTCGGAGTCTTGCTTTGAGACGGTCGAGTAAAGAGAAAGGCTAGTGCAGTCGTGAAACCCTGTCAAAGAGGTTCTTAATTGAATCTACCTAATCACGGGTACGATATTTAATATTGTCTAACGATCTTCACCGATCGGAGGTAAAACGCTACCGATTTAAGACGAATGTCAAAGCCATTTAGTCCGTGTCTATGTTTTGTCTCGAGAAAGTGGCGTTACGATGTACTCAGCAAAGTCGAAGATTCAAAACCACATACTCATGCCCAAAGACATATTCAACAATCAAGAAAGCTAAAAACCTCCATAACTCTGATGATCAAAATCTTCCTTAACCATTAATGTAGAGGAATGACCTCTCTTCAAAGGAGATTGTTAGCAAGCTCTCAAGATGGTGCATAGTATGATCATGTGGATGAAGACACAAGATCGCAAGATGGTAAAGACAAGTCAAGGATGGTTTGAAGATCTCAAGTTTTAAAGACAAAGTCGAAATACAACAATAAATGCTCAAAGATCACAGCATGAAGGAACAAGACTACTATCATACGTTCAAGACTCCTTTATGGTGAGATTAGTAATCTCTTTAAATCTCCAAATGTCAAAGAGGAATGACCTCTCATTGGGGGAGATTGTTAGCCTCAAAATATTGAGTCAAACAAGAATGATCGGTCATAGGTTTATTATATATTGTTTATTAGAATGTTGTAATAGGTAGTAGAATAGTCGTGTAATACGGGCTTTATGGCTAGCTTAAAAGGCCTCTTTCAATGTACTAAGAATATATTCAAGCCCGGCCCAAAACAATATAGTCCATAGAAAGCCCGCATGTGGGTGGACTATATAAGCACCCTCCTAGCATGTTAGGAGGGTTGGCTTTTTCATTTTTCCTCAATCAAATATTTCACGCGTTTTACACATCTCTCTCATTTCTCTCTCTACTTTCTCTCTCTAGATTTCATCTATTCTTTATTTATTATAATCAAACCATGGTGAAGTGATTAATATGGGTACAACAGTTTTGGCCAAGGAAGGAGGAAGAAAAGCCTTGTGTAATTAAAGGAAAGTCTTGCCATGGAGATGTCTCTTTGATTCAATGAATAATATGATGTATTGGACAAAAAGGTGAACTAACCATTCGATTATATGATGCAACGTATCTTCTTAGAGCCCAAATTCAAATCTTAAAATTTGAATTTTGTATTTTTCTTCCATCTTCTAGAAGTCTTTTCTTTGGAGATGGTCTGTTTGATCCAATGAATAATATGATGTTTTTGATAAAAGAGTGAACTAACTATTGGATAATAGTATGCACCTTATCTTCTTTTAGCCCAAATTCAAAATTCAAAATTTAAATTTATTATTTTCCCTGCATCTTCTAGAAGCATCTAGAAGTCTTGATTGGGTCTTAATGGGCCTTAATAGATTACTTTGTTTTTTTGCCCAATTCAACTAATAAAGATAAATGTATATTTGTTTGCTTAGCTCGATCCAATAATGAAGGCCATGTTGAAATGTATAAATACTTCACATATCGAGAGGAGTTTTAGTATACGAGTAACTATTAAATTTTACGTTATGTTGTATAAGTTACATGTTTGTCGTCACCAAAACATAAAGAGAATATATAGATTAAATATAAAAATATTTGCACTAACAATCTCCCCCCTTTTGGTGATGACAAAATATATCAAATGTGACACATAGTAAAATTTAAAAGTTACTTGTTTACATACTTGATACTCCTTCTCCCCTTTTCTGAAACAAAAAGGCGTGGACCTCGAACAGATGATTTATCCTCCAGATCTTCATATCTTTATATCGACAACCTCATACGTTATAAATTCTCGAGGTTTCATTATCCTAGTGAAGCCTTTAAATAAGTAATGTACTAAAATGCCTCTGAGTTACCCTAGCTCATTGTATCCCATGATAATACCATTCCTTTGGTAGATTTTATTCTTAACAAATGATCCCTTAATAGAGGTTTCAAGCTATGTTAAAAAAAACCTACAAAAAAGGTTAGTGAAAAACTCGATTCGTTGTTAGACGAGTATACCCAACCATGTGTATATAGGAACTATCTTCAAAATAAGAAATGGATGTTCCAACTTGTTTGAGCACCAACGAATCATGCTATGGAAGTGTGCTATAAAACAAAGTTAGTAGACAATTGCATATATACATAATTAAAAGGATATATACCAAGTTAAAAATATATATGTGGGTTATGGGTGTGAGTAATCTAAAATATAGCACTTTTAAGGAGAGCAAGAAGCTAGATACATGAAATTATTGTTTTTTTAACAACAAGCTAAAAGAAAAATAAAAAGAATTGGGACGTATACTTAACGATCCAGAGACAAAAAGATCCAATACTTATTTTGATCGACACATGCTTAAGGACCAAGACTCGACCTATACCCTTTGGAATGACATGACACTGTCGAGTTTATTATCTACCAAAGATAATGATTGAGATTTGGATGGAATTTTGTCAAAGTTTTTATTGAGAGATTCCAAAATCCTCAAGGATTCTTTGTTAATCATAATGTATGCTTTTCATCTTTAGGGTGTTAAGAAACATTATCGTAAGAATTTTTGTCAAACTTAATGTTGAGGATAAGAGAGGAAATGACTTAAGAAAACACTAGAAAGGAGTAGTATAGTAGAAATAATTTAGATGAGAATGATATGCACCTAGATGTGAGAGAAATAGATTCCATAAATGGAAAATATATAAAGGATGAGAAAGAATGGTGAGGGAGGATGTAGATGTATATATCATTTTCACGAACAATGATAAGAATGTATGAAGTAGTATTATCTTAACGAGACAAATGTATATGATAGATTAGCATGGTGTATTGTTAGTTGAACTTTTCTGATGGTGAAATATGAGTAGTTTAATTATGTTTGTCAAAAGAAAGAGAAAAGAAGATGACACAAAAATTTGATGACTCGATGGTTGACATGGTGAGGTTGATATTTTATGGTGGTGACAAATGGGAAGTTAGTTTGTGTGTAACAATAGAGAGAGAAGATGATGACACAACAAATTGGTGTCTCAATAACAAGTGAAGCTAGAATGTCTTCTTTGTGTTCTTCACTTTAAAGAATGTGCACATGACTCAATGGTTATAAGTGTAACAAGGTCGTATGTTTGGAAGTTTTCTAGTAAGGACCAACATATGTTGGTGAAGGTGATGAGGTTGTCTAGTGATAGATAGAGATAGAACAAATTTGACTTGTGTTTGCGGTGCATTTCATTACGAAATTCATTCGGCTATTGACAATATAAGCCACAATGCATATGAGTGTCGGGGTATGAGGAATACTTGGAATTTTATGGACATACGTTTTGCTGTGAAAGGTAGTTCAACCTTTATGGAATATGGTGGTAGTGGGTGATGAATCTACACGTGAATATGACTTGGTGTATGACTTGAGATACGTGATAAGGTAGAATGTGTTTGAGTATTTCATCCATTCTAGACAAGAATAAGATACAAAAAAACATAATGTTGCAACTTGAAAGAGGCCCATATGATGTTTTGGAGTGTCGGTGCACTTAATTGTCTTGTCAGTGCACTTACTTTAAGTGTACCAGTTGCCTTATCTTAGTGCATCGACGACTCAAAAGCATATTTGACATAATCTGTCATTTGGGCTATGTTTCGTAGGTTTGGTAATTTTTGTAAATTGAGGTGTACTAGATTTGTATCTAACCTATCCTAGACAAAGGAGTTGATTATTTTTAATAATGAGAATCACGACTAGGAGATGTGCGTAAGAGTACTCTCTGAGTATATGACCATTTTACGACTCTTTTGAGTTCCTAGATGTAACACTAGAGACCGAGTAATTATATAAGAATTCTAAAATCGAGATATGACACACAAATATAAGCATGTACGACTCATTTAGACATGCATTGACATAACAATTACAGAGATTAATTTGTAAGATTATATGGCATCTAAAAGCACATCATGATATACATACCTAATTTGCTACACATGAAACCAACATAGTGTATGTGAACACTTAATACGCAAGACATATCAAATTACGCATAAGAGACATAATTACTCTAAATGTCAATATCATGTTAAACATGCTAACAATTTAGCATTTAAGAACATGCAGTAATTACACAAGCTAAGAAGTATTATATCAAAATTGCTAGACAAAGAAAAAGAATTTATAATAATTATGTGTCCTATAACATAGAAAATAAACCTTGAGCATTTAGATAAACATTAATACATATAATCATGTTACATATGAACAAATTCTCATTTAAATATCACATATCAATGTATACGAACTATAGATTACTAAGGGGAATCCAAATTACCACTTATTTAAAAAATACACTCCTAATGATATACAAAGTTCATGAATGTAAAATTTTATTAAACATATCTAGGATGGTTCATTTAATCAAGTTAGAGAGTGAGTATAGCCGCTTAATTAAGACTAAACACGACCAATTTTACGAGTTATACATGAACCCAACTTTTCTCCAAGAAGCAATTCAACCGTTAGGTCAAATTGAGTTTCTAGTTCAATAGCTTCTCTAGTAGTCATTCTTATATTAGACAAAATATAATTCTTACATTTGTCTAATTAATTGTAGCAAAGATGAAATTTACATACCCGCTAATATTTAGCCTAGTATGACTCAACTAACATAACTTAATTCCACATTATAATATCCTAATAAAGATGTGAAGAGAACACGGATAAGATGGGAAATCAAGCAAGATATTGTAAGATTACATAAGAGTTAGTCATGTAGAAATGATGTTCGTTTGCAAGTCTTAAATTTATATTACAAGGTTTAGAAAAAACAAGGGACTAGAAGACAAACACGGGCAAGTATACCCTTTCGTTCGTAATATAGCTTTGTAGTGGTAAGCCAGTATCGTTCGCTGAGACTTAATTTCGTTTTGGTAATCAAGATAATAATTGAAGAAAGAAATAGTTGAAATGATATCAATAGTAACAAGTATGACTAATGTTGGATAGTTCGTATAAGTTCGTGATGATGATAATAATGATCGAGATATGTTTATGTAGGTAAAGAGTGATAATACTTTTTCGTCAAAACGGCGTTTGCACAATTTACTTGGGTTTGATTCAAAACTTATCTTTAATTAAGCGACTAAGCTCAAAAAAAGTTGCCAACGAGTTCAATATTTTATCAAGTTTCTAAGCGGATCTCTCCAACCAAAGATTCATGACCATAGACAAGTTCTTAAAAACTTATAATAAAAATTTGCGTTTCTCAACGCAAAACTATCGTAACAAATCAACTTAGATAAAATATGGTTTATAGAACTAGGTGGTAAACTGGTTCTACAACATCAGCTTGAAATCATTTATAAAGGATCATATCATAGCATCATCACTAATTATAGTCACATACCCATATAGTCACAAATAGCTTAGCCTAACATAGTAATCAAAGTAACAATTGGAAAAGAGTAAGAGAACATCATACTTAGATAGGATTGAATGAACGAGTGAACAAGTGTCACGATTGTATCGTTCCTCCAAGGATCGAAGAGTGGAATACTCTCGTTACAAGTATTTCCCAAAAGTGGATAATACTGAAATTTAAATAAGAAAGCTAAAATACTCGAGCTATGGAGTATTGAGAGAGAGAGGTGTGTTTAAAATGAGTATAAGTGGCCTCTATTTATAGTGTTGTCTGGGGTCAAATGTGTGCCGCACTTCTCTGAAAGTGCGCCGCACTTTGGAGACTTGAATGTGCGCCGCACTTCTGGGCGTTCCAGAATCTTCTTTCAATAACTTTGGCTTATTTGCATATTGAGGACCCTTCTTTGTATGTCTTCACTTTGCTCCTTCAAACTTTAGATCTGCATATAAAATACAACATATTAAGTATCAGAAGCTCTTTATTTATACTACAAGTTGGCATTATAATGGTAGATTGAATATGTATATTTAGGTCGTTATCAAATTCCTCCACACTTAGCTATTTCTTGCCCTCAAGCAATCAAAGCGAGAAAACAAATTCAATTTTAAAATGCTTTTAAGTGTTGTGAAGTATGATAGGAAAATGATTTAATTTTTATGAATAGCAAAAGCAAATGACAAAATAATTTCAGCACCTCACGTGGATAGTGTTTGGATTTTAAGTTCACACAAATGTCACTCACAAAGGGTAAATGTAAGATAACACTCAAATAGTACGGACATAAAATAGATAGCTACCATAGGTTTGTACATGACACATAAACATAACCATTGCGGCGTGAGCACCAGATAAATTTTCAAAGAAGCAAAACATGATAAATGATGTGGGTGTAGGATCAAAAGTATGCATTTGTCAAAGTCATAGAATAAACTATACTAGAATACTTGACTCTTTTTGTTTCTTTTTTTTAAGAGAACATCATAAAATTTATGACTTGACAAATGGTTAGGCATAACATATAAGGATATTGGCACAATGGATAATATAACACATGCGTACAAGTGCCACATATTTTAGTAAGCCAGTGTAGCTTAACTAAAATGATATAAGGGTGATTTTATTTTGCCTTTTTTCGAAAATATCTATAAATTAACCTCACTGTGATTTAGTAAATGATGATTAAGCACAAATTCTTAAGCATACCAGATTATCGGCTTTCACACAAAATAGAGAAACATAAGGCTAAGTTTTTCTCACATATATGGGTGATGGTTTTTGTTCTTAATTATAATGTCAATCAATGAGATTTTTGCTTTGCTAAAAACTTATTTATTTACAAAATATATATATATATATTATTTCAAAAAGATTTTCATGTGAAGAAATTTATTTATTTATTTATTTTTTCTATTTGTCACCTCCTCCACACTTAAGTTGAACATCGTCCTCGAGGTGATAACTGATAAAAACATTAAAAATAGAAAAAATGCAAAGGGAAACGAGAACTTCCCGGGGCTTAGTAGAAAATTACGGGACTTCGAGAGATGAATCCAGCTTAAAGCTCCAATTTGCTTATTTTCCTGTATGAGATGATAAAAAAAAACATGCAAATAATACAAGGACAGTTTTATTTATTTACAGGTCCTTCTCCACACTTAAGTTAAAAGGTGGGGGATAAAATACGGATTGCCTTCTGTTAGAAGTATTTAAAGTGATGGTCATATAATATATCGTTGCAAAGCTCATGGAAAATGCTACGTAATGGTGTCGAGAGTTCTATGTTATTGTTATGTATGTAACAGGAATTAGTCCTGAACACTCAAATGAGGTAAGCCTTTGTCAAGTTTCCTCCTTAGTATAAAAGGAAACAAACCCCTCATTTGTGTGTGTGCTTTTCCATTTTTCTAGTGTGTCTCTCATAGTATTTCCCTTCTTCTTGTTGTTAGAGAGAGAAACTCTCCTTAGTTTCTCTCACTAGAAACACTCTCTTTGTATCTTTCTTCATTCTTCTTCATCTAATCTAATATTCCATTCTTAGTTTTAATCTTGTTCTCCATCATCTTTATTTCTTGTTCTATAAGTCATGTGATTAAGTCCTACAGGTGGTATCATTCGACAAAGGACTCGTAGATAGCTTTTTGGTGTTGTTTTAGTTGATTTATTTTCGTGGGTTTAAGGTTGTTTCAAGATTGAATCTTGAATTTTTTTTGCGTTTTGGTGGTTAAAGTTTGTAACCAATCGACTACATAGTTGTGGTAGTCATTTTGGTTACTTTGTTTGATCAAAATCGCGAAATTTTTAGTTTTTTGGGTGATTTTTGGGATCTGTATCGAATTTATGTTATATCGGATCACAAAAAAGTCGGCCATATCCAGTCTACTTCGGAATAATTGAGATATTCCGAAGTACCCCCGAGGGCTTTTGTTTTTTCTGAAGTGGCGAAGTTAATTCCGAAGTTCTATAGAAATATTTGTTATATTCTGAAGTTGGTACTTTTTCCGAAGTGGATAAGATTTTTTGGATTCCAAAGTTCTCAAACAGTTGGATTCCGAAGTCCAATTTCTGGATTATTCCAAAGTCCTACCGAAAATAATTCCGAAGTTCTATAGAAAAAGTATTCCGAAGTACTATTTCTGAAGTATTCCGAAGTCCAATTTCTGGATTATTCCGAAGTCCTACCGAATATTATTCTGAAGTTCTATAGGAAAAGTATTCCGAAGTACTATTTCTGAAGTTCCGAAGTTGTTAATATTGTAATAGTGTTAAGTGGAAACATTGTGATATTCCGAAGTGAATTTTCTATGTTTTTCCGAAGTGAATTATTGTGATATTGCGAAGTGAAGAAGTTGATATTCCGAAGTTCCCAAGGAAATTTAAACATTCCGAAGTTGCATAGTGTATTCCGAAGTTGAGATTTTTACAAATATTGCGAAGTAATTTTCATTATTCCGAAGTCCCATTTCAAAATTATTCCGAAGTACTTTCCATTATTCCAAAGTCCCCTTTCTATCTTATTCCGAAGTACTCAACTATTTTTTTGTGAAGTTGAAAAAAAAGTGACTTCAATATTTCGTGAGTTTTTTGTTTGCTTTGGATTTTTTTGGCTTCTCGATATCTCATTCTTAGGGGATTTAATCAATTTAGGGATTTTACAACAATGATATTGAGTATTTTGAAGTTCGTTTATTCTCGACTCTTGACAAATTGAAAGTCCTAAAAATATCAAGCCTTTAATTGTTCTTGGTTGTTTAGGGTTTTTTGGAAATCTATGTCTAATTCAATCAACACGTGAAAAATGGAAAATAATAGTCTATGTATCCGTAAAACAGTTTGCAAATACCAAGTAATATTCACAAAAGTCCAAAATATTAATGAATGGAAGTAAAAGTGCTAAAAATGTAAGCTAAATGAAAGTACAAGGATTAAAATGTAAAGTTCAGAAACTATAAGGACCAAAAGTATAAAATTTTAACAACTTGTAACAAATTTAACTACTTTCTAAAACAGCCTAACCAATTTTATCAAAAGCTGAAAGTACAAGGTCTGGAATCTAACAAACCCTAAAAACTTGCAAATTTAGCCATGAAAGAACACAATTATCAAGTGAAAGGACCTAAGTGCAATTATTAAGAAAAATTAATCAAAAACGGACTACACAACTTGAATAAGCTGGCTAGGGCTTATTACTGGACCAAATCAGCTCTAATTTGTTTTAAAAGGCTTAAAATGGAAAAATAGCTAGGCTTGCAAAAGAAATCTACTTAAAAGCTAGTAAAACGAAAGTTAGCTTATTCTAATAAGCCCATACTAAGCAAACAAGAAATCTAAACATCCACAACTTGATTTTTATGAACAAACTGATTAATAAGCTAACAAGGAGTATGAACTGTCTTTCCAAATTGAAAATGGTTAACTAGTTAAGCCAGAAACTGAAATTAAGCTGAAAAGAGCTTATTTGACCACGTTGACCAACTTTTTCAAAAAGCTGAAAATTGCAAAACTTACTCAGGACATGTTATTGACAAGATTTGTGAAAGAAAATTGGCTATTTTATGAAGTGGAAATTGAGATACAAGAAATCAGTTAAGGGTTTTATCACAGAAACTTGCAGTTGGTCTAGTGCTTAATAAAAAGCTGATTTCACAATGAAAACTTGATACTGTATAATTTCCTTCAACAAACTTAAACCTTGGATGTTAGACTACAACTAGAAACAGGTTTCAAGAAAAATGATCAAGACATGAAGACATAGCAATGATTTGAAGTTGGCAAGTTTTCTGAATAACTAGAAAGCAGATTTTGACCCAAACCTTTTTAGGACCAATTGCCTTTTTGACTGATGTTTTGACTTCAAAATGAACCAAAAGTGATCACACAATGCTACTAGATGTAAATGAACAAGAATCACAGGTTTTAACAAACTTTAATCACAAAAGCTATGCAAATCCAAACACTACTTAAAACAGATATCAAAAACTTTTTACAAATGAAATGTGATCTAAAGAGTAAAACAGGTTATGACTATTATCAAATCTGGTTTAGATGACCAAAAGAGATGTGAATGAACTGAAATCAGGCAAGTAAACAGACTTTCACTCACAATGGACTCTAATGCTAAATTCCAATGAAACCACTAAACAGAATGCTATCAAACTAGGATTAAAGCTACAAGATTACTCAAATGCTATCAATCCAACACAATTACACTAAAACAAAGCTACACACATGATCAGTTCAACATTTAATCTTTACACTAGGAATTTTAGCATGCAAAACAGTTGAGTGGAACCTAAAAACAGAATTGTTACACCTTTTAGCTTGAATCCTCCGTTGATGGAGTAGAGGAGTGTTGTACTCTTTATAACTACTTCCTTCAACCCAAATCAACTATAAGCAACAACCTTATCACCTCCAACAGCCATTTCTGAACCAAATCAACAAAACTGCTACAATCTTTTACTCAGGAACTGATATGAACTGATATTGTTGAATCAAACTGAATAAGCTTCCAAATCACATAACAAACTCCATTGATCAATGAATGATCAACAGAAACATAATGTATAAACAGTAATGAATGATTGAGTAAAGTGAGATAAGAGATATGAAATGAATATTTTTGTGTTTTATTTATTTGGAGGGAAAAGAGGTTACAACAGCTAACTGAATAACTACCTCTCAAGTGTGTGTCAAACACTTGAGAGAAGCTAACTAACTGAAATGATTATCTAGAAATAGGAGAGAAAATTACAAGTGTGTGTTTTTCACACTTTAACTACTCTTTAAAAATGAGCTATCTATATGCTATTTATAGAGTGGGGATGAGAAGTTGTTGGAGTGGATGACGTGTTTCAACCAATGAGAGAATGCCAGGTGGCTCCTTGTGGTTAATTGCAAATTCCTCATCAAGAACACAAAAGTGGTTTTATAATCCGTTGATCTTCAGTCTAATTAAGTTGTGTAGTTGGCTTCGTCTTCTCTTTTGGAGTCTTTTTCATGTAGAGAACTTCTCTGCTTATGCAGTGTAGCTCATTCCACGATCTGGGCTCTTTGATGGTTGAAGATGACACGTGGACGTATTTTATTTGTTGAAAGTGTTTCACTTGGATCGTTATCCATTTTGGATAAAGGAATTATGGAGTGGCGAAATGTGATTTGTTAAAAGGAGAAAGTGCGCTTCCACTGTAGCAGATTTGGTCATAAATGAAATGGCTGCTAGTAGATGAATTGTCAGCTTATGTGGTAATCCTTGCCTTAATTTCCTTGCATCCTCATTGGTCCAAAGAGCTTTCACACGGATTGATCCCAAAATATGTGTAAAGTTGATATTTTCAGTCCCTCTCTTTGGTAGAATATTCAATTGAGCTCCTTTCTTCATTCTTTTTGGCAATTTAGGTCCTTTGACTTGTATTCTTGACTATTTAAGTCCATTGACTTGAAGTTTGACCAAGTTTGACTTTAATCTTGACTTTTCCAAAGTTTGCATTTAAGTCCCTCATCTTTTGAACATTATCAAGATAGGTCCTTCATCTTCAAATGGCTTGTCATCTTTGATCCTTCTCTTGTCTTTTCATCATAAATGAGCTTGATTTCCTCTTGTTTACTTGAAATTGTATCCTTGTTACCTATTAAAGCATAAACACAAAACATACCACATAATACTGCTTTATGGTATAAAAGTTTTCTATGTGTTTTAGGGTGATTTGTTGACTTAACTGATATGAGATTTTGCTCATATCAAATCCCTACACTTGACCATTGCCATGACCTCATGCAATGCAGTATTTCAAAGCACCAAGTTACACTTTTCTCATAATTAATCCACCTTGGCCAATAAAGAATGAATCTACACTACTCTACACTGTATGATGCATGATCTTGAATTTATACAATGCAATGCAAAGGGAAATAATTCTATATACATCTTTTTGGATTTTCTTGAAATGGTTTTGATGGAAATAACTCATAAAGACTCAATGAATTGGATTAGGGCTTTTGTACCATGAATTTTTATCACCCTTAAGTTTCACTTTCCCCAAACCAAGCTTAAAAATAGGATCATTGCATTCACAAGTAAAAAGTGCATCAACTTATTCATAACAAATAATTGTGGAACCGGTTATTATTTGATCAAATTGATTTTGGGAAAATTTGTCATTATTAAAGTGTGAAGTATAAGAAATGCAAAATCCAAAAATAAGGAAGCACGGTTTTAACCCTAAGTAGTCATCTCATCCATTACTTGAAAAACCACCCATGGTTAATATAAGTCCGACTCAAGAATAATAAGTCATTCGTTTTATGTGTAAAATCCTCATGTAATGCATTAATAAGTAGCTACACACTCGCTAAGAAAAGAAAAATAAAACTCACGCAATAATTTACATCCCCCGCCTTTTTGAGACCTTGGATCTTCAACCCCGCAACCCGTCAAGGTAATATTAGATTGGAGCAACTATCAAATCCACGCAACCCTTGTGAGAGTAATATTGGAATTCAATATTCACTATAATTAACACCACACTGCCCCTCTTGGGAGTCTTGTATAATTATTATTTTTTCTTTCCCTTTTTCTTTTTCTCTTTTTTTCTAGCCACTCATTTTTTTATAAGCCGCTCTTATTTTTCTTTATTCCTCACAAAGAAAGTAGAAAAGAATAAAAGGAAAAACACCCGCTAAGTATTAAGCATGACATAAGTCTAGTACACATAAAACGTTCTAACTTAGAATCTTAAGACGTACTTATACCAACCATGAATGATTAGTCAAAAATGCATAAGAGACTACAAACCGATTAAAACCGTTCTTGATTATTTATTAACAGTATATACATGCAAAGAAAATAGAGGCAAAGAAAGAGAAGGGTTTAGCCACAATTAATTGTCATGAAGTTTATCTAGCCCTTTTATACTTGCTTCAACTCTATCATCTCCCATTCTCCACAAATTTAAAATATCAAATAATGAGACTCGTGGATGCTTAGCCTAATAGACCAATGAAGGACTACATGGTTAAGGATACTAGCTAGAGAATGCTTAGATAAGAAAACTCGGGTTTAGTCAAAAGATTCATGGCCGGCCTAATATGTCAAAGAGATCTAAATTTGTTAAACCATATCCTTTATTATATTTTTTTCCTTTTAATATATTTTTGATGAAAAATAAAAGAAGAAATATATACAATGCAAATGTGTTATGCAAATGAAAAATGATTAATGCAAAAATCATGTATGCATATTTTTGGTGGCCAAAGTAGATCAAAATTTTGAAAAGCATTGAAAAATTTATTTCTAAGTTATCATGAAGGTCAATGATAAAGGTCTAGGTAAGATCACTTCGATAGAAGACCCCCCTACACTTGAGATAAACATTGTCCTCAATGTTTAAGATCATGGGAGTATAAACTCCCCTACACTTATGACAATGACTAGACTTTGTTTAACTCTTGTTAAGGAAAGATCAACTATAGTGAATTCATTTTTAATCACAATGTGTCTATGAAAAATCACAATAGTAACAAAGTGAACCGGATACAAGGGCCTCCTCCATAAGCTCCAATGCACTTGAATGAGAGAGCAACCCTACAAACAACATGAAGACAAAAAGAAGGTCTCCCCCTACACTTATCCTCAACTCTATATCCTTATTTCTATCCTACCACACGCTAAGTCTAAAAACTCTAAGCCTAGTTATACAATGCTTGAGTTATGAAGTCTCTAGCTCGACTCGTCCCTCAAGAAATTAATTCATGGGGAAAATGTAGATCTCTTGGACCATTTCAAAGGAAATGTCCTCCCCAAAGTAATGCTTGACATGGTGACCATTCACTTTGAAATTTGGGCCATTTGGTTGTGACAACTCAATAGTCCCATATGGGAACACTTGAGCAATAATGAATGGACCGGACCACCTTGACTTAAGCTTGCCCGCAAAGAGTTTCAACCTTGAGTTAAAGAGGAGAACCGACTCTCCAACTTTGAACTCACGGTTCTTGATCTTAGCACCATGAAATTTCTTAGTCTTTTCCTTGTAAAGCAAATAGTTTTCATAGGCATTGGCTCTCAATTCATCCATCTCATTGAGTTGGTCTTTCCTATGTGAACCGGCTTGATTTAAATCAAAGTTAGCCCATTTGAGAGCCCATGAAGCCTTATGCTATAACTCGAATGGGAGGTGGCATGATTTTCCATAGACAAGCGTATATGGAGTACAACCAATAGGTGTCTTAAAAGCCGTCCTAAAAGCCCACAAAGCATCGTCAAGCTTATCCGGTCAAGAAGCTCTATGCTCTCCCACCATACATTCTAAAATCCTCTTTAAACCACGATTTGTGACCTCGGTTTGGCCATTGGTTTGGGGGTGATACGCGGTAGAAAGTCTATGGTTGACACCATATTTCTTCATGACTCTTGTAAATTGATCATTACAAAAGTGCATACCACGATCACTTATAATAGCCCGAGGTACTCCAAATCTAGCAAATAGTTGCTTCAAAAATTTCACTACAACTCGAGCATCATTAGTAGGAAAGGCTTTGGCCTCAACCCACTTTGAAACATAGTCCACGGCTACGAGTATCTACTTATTACCCTTGGATGAGGGAAAAGGTCCCATGAAATCTATTCCCCACACATCAAAAATCTCACACTCTTGTATGAAATGTTGTGGCATTTCATCTCTTTTACTAATCTTCCCTTGTCTTTGACATACATCACAAAATTTCACCATATCTTGGGCGTCTTTGTATATGGAAGGCCAATAGTAACCCGAATCAAAGACTTTCTTGACCGTGTAGTTGGGCCCAAAATGGCCACCCGTGGGTCCCTTATGACAAGCTTCTAAAATCTTAAATGCTTCGGGGCCATCTACACACCGTCTTATGATTTGGTCCGCACATTGCCTAAAGAGGTAAGGATCATCCCAAAAGTAATATTTTGCTCCCTTAAGAAACTTTTTCTTTTGTTTAGAAGTGAGACCCTCTATTAGCACATCCCCCACAAGATAGTTTGCAATATCCGCAAACCAAGGGGTGGCATCCTCTTGGGAAGAGATAGATATGAGCTCCTCTAACGGAAAGGATTCATTAATTTCCTTATGAGGTAAGTCAACTTGAAAAGGATGCTCAAGTCTACTTAAGTGATCCACCGCTAAATTCTCGGCTCCTTTCTTATCACGTATCTCAATTTTAAACTCTTGTAGCAAAAGAACCCATCTCAAAAGCCTAGGCTTAGCATCTTGCTTTGTCATGAGGTATTTGAGAGCGGAATGATCCGTATACACTATGGTCTTCGAAAGTACAAGATAGGGTCTAAATTTCTCAAAGGCATAAACTATAGCAAGCAACTTTTTTTCCGTGGTGGTATAATGAAGTTGAGCACCCGTCATTGTCTTACTCGCATAGTGTATAGGTTGAAAATGCTTATTCACTCTTTGGCCCAAAATAGCCCCCACGGCATAATCACTCGCATCACACATTAGCTCAAAAGGCAATTCCCAATTGGGTGAGACCAAAATCAGAGCCTTAGTCAACTTTTTCTTAAGGGTCTCAAAAGAGTCTAAACACTCTTGTGTGAATATGAAAGGAGCCTCTTTTTCCAAGAGGTGGGTCATGGGTCTTGCTATCTTAGAGAAATCTTGTATGAAACGCCTATAAAAACCCGCATGACCCAAAAATCTCCTAACTCCTTTCACCGTGGTAGGTGGTGGAAGTTTGGCAATCACATCTATTTTAGCTCGATCCACTTCTAACCCTTTATTGGATATCTTATGGCCCAAAACTATACTTTCTTTGACCATGAAATGGCACTTCTCCCAATTTAGAACAAGACGTGTGTCGTCACACCTTTGTAGCATACGTTCTAAATGGGAGAGACAAGAAGTGAATGAATCTCCAAAGACCGAGAATTCATCTATGAATACTTCTACAGTGTGCTCAATCATGTCATGGAAGATTGCCATCATACACCTTTGAAATGTCCCCGGTGCATTGCACAAGCCAAAAGGCATTCTCTTGTAAGCAAATGTACCATAGGGACAAGTGAATGTGGTCTTTTCTTGGTCTTTGGGATCAATGGGTATTTGGAAATAACCCGAAAATCCATCAAGAAAACAATAGTACTCATTTCCCACTAAGCGTTCAAGCATTTGGTCCATGAAAGGTAATGGGAAATGATCTTTCCTAGTAGTATCATTGAGCTTCCTATAATCAATACAAACTCTCCAACCCGTGACAAGTCTAGTAGGAATAAGCTCATTGTTCTCATTAGGCACAACAGTGATTCCAACCTTCTTTGGAACATAATAAACCGGGCTAACCCATGGAGAGTCGAAAATTGGGTAGATCATTCCCGCATCAAGGAGTTTGATAACTTCCTTTTTGATGACCTCATGGATTTTTGGGTTAACCCTTCTTTGGCTTTGAATGACGGGTTTGTAATCATTCTCCATAAGGATTTTGTGAGTACAAAAATTAGGATCAATCCCCCTTATTTCGGATATTTTCCATGCTATGGCTTTCTTGTGTTTCTTAAGGACTTCTACAAGTTTTTCCTCCTCATCCTCTTTCAAGTCTTTTGCTATGATTACGGGTAATTGGTCCTTTCCCTCTAAGAAAGCATATTCAAGGTGTGATGGAATCTCCTTAAGCTCTAAGGGAGGTGGACTCTCAATGGAAGGTTGTACTAAAGATGGATCATCACTAGTAACCTCTTGTGGAGTAGGTGAAGGAATGGGATCCTCATTGAGAAAATTTTGGATAGTTAGAATGTCTTTGATACACAGGTTTTGTATGGGTTCGGATTAAGTTCTCGGTATCTCCTCGAATTGATCACAGCCTAAAGTGGAATGATTTGTTCTTTGTGACAAAAAGGGGTTTTGGTTATCTATGCTATTAAAAAGATAAATAAAAGAAGTAGATGAAGATTTAAACCAAAAGTAGTGAATGAAATTAAACTTGGATTTAAATAAAACAATTAAATAATTAAACTGGAAATTGCACTTACTGAAAATGAACTCTATTCGGAATAAAATGCTATGCTGAATAACTGACACTATGCGGAATAAAACTCTGCTCGGAATACTAGACTATTCGGAATAATCAGGAAAATTCAAGCTATGCGGAATGTCAAGACCATGCGGAATAATATGAAGCTATGCGGAATAAATGGTTTACTCGGAATAAAATCTTCTATACGGAATGTTTGAGCTATCCGGAATATAGGGCCTATTCGGAATATGGAAAATATTCCGAATAAAGAAAAAATCTAAGAAAGCTATTCGGAATAAATTATATTCCGAATAAGAGAAAAAGGAAATGGCAATTCGGAATAATCCAATATTCCAAGTAAGGGAAACAGCAACTCGACTACTCGGAATAACTGGATGAAGAACAGTAACAGTACAGGGAGAACGATTTCGAACCGAATCAAACCAAATAAGCAAAAAGGTTTTACCAAACTAACCAATAATCATTCAAATATCATAACCAACAAATCCCAACAATAAAAACACAAATTCAACAACTTTTTAAGATCAAACTTGAACTAAAATAAAAACTTAAGAACTTTGAATAAAAGATGATGATGAACAAGAGGAATGAAAAGATTAAATGAAAACTTCTATTGATGATTAAGATTCAGTAAACAAAAGGAAAGGATCAAACTTACAAGATTAAAGAAGAAATCAAAGAAGATGAAAAACCACTCCTTAAGGGAGATGGTTTCCTACGAACTAGGAAAAGAGTAACAGGAAGAAAAACTAGATGTCAAAAATTGTGAGGGTGATTCCCTTATAAAGGCTAAGTGGTTGGTTGGTGAGTGGGCTTTCTCCCTTTCTTCTTGTCTTCTCGTCTTTTTAGAAAAGTTGACGTTTTTTATTCTGATTCGGGATTTGTCGACGATTAAATTCAACTCGTCTTTTAATTTCTTCGTTTAATAGACTTGAGTTTCTTCGACATATGTAAATCTTCCATCTTTGGTCCTTTTCTTCGATAAATCTTCAAATAGGCCCATTGACTTCAAATCTTTTGCATCTCTTGGACAATAGACTTCGTCTTGAGTCTTTTTCTTCGATAAAACTCGTGCAATCCCATGTTTTCTTCAATATTCATCCGGTTGACTCTGAAAACACAATAGACACAAAAACCACGCATAATTCCAAACAAATGATATTAAACACGCGTTTTGGTCTTGTTTTAGTAAGAAATAAGTGGTAAAAGGATTGGTGTTTTCACACCTATCAAATCCCCTACACTTAACCATTGCCATGCCCTCATGCAATGCTTAGTGATAAAGCAAATTTATATTTTTCTCATAATCAATGAACCTTGGCCTTATTAACATACTACTAAACAAAAATTAAAGTACTAAGAGAAACCAAAACTTTTAAAGTAAACAAAAGGGTGGAAATAACTTGCAAAGAGATCAAGGACTTACATTAGGGCTTTGGTGCTGCGAAGATTTATCATCCTCAAGTTTCACGTTCCCCAAACTAAGCTTAAAAACGAGATCATTGTTATTATAAGTTAGCAAATCAAACACTTACACACATGGCTTAATAAAATGCTTAAACTCCCTTATTCCTAAGTGTATCTCTTATATTTTATTTTTGTCTTAGAATGATCATGAAGATGCATTTTTAGACTTATTTCGATAGTTTATTTAGGCTGAAAGCAAAGTAGGACGATTTGATCAATAGTCAGCTAAAGGACAAAATCTCTTAAAACTGCTTCTCGGGATATCAAAAAGTTCATATCTTGGCATAACTCGGTTCACGATTTGAGACCTTTCTTGGGCCGATATTTGGCATGTACTTCATTCTTCATATCTTGAGAGACGTGCTTGATATAATGGTCTTCTCATCGTTAATAGAGTTTCTTCACTTGGAGACTTTTGAGGGGTACTCCAACTTTGTTGACCACGACTTCATGATTATTTCTTCAATCTCTAATTGGGATTTTGAGATACAACGATCCGCCTCCTTTTCGGACTTGGGTCTATTTATCCTCATACCTTGTTAGGGTCTTTTCGGATAGACTTCTCCATGATCTTTATGGGAGTTGATTGCTTTTTGTCATGAGTCTTGATCCTTCATATTGATTTTGGGAATAATGCTTTTCACATCACTTTGGATCTTCAGCAATAAAATGGGATCCTCATGCCTTGTTAGGGCCTTTTCGGACTCGCCAATCTTCGCGCCCCGCTTCATAAGTTATGCCTTGGCTATGAACTCTTATCATTACCGAGGAACTTTTAAACGATCTTGGGCTAGAAGCTAAGTAACCTTTCAAATCGTACGACCTTACTTATTGCAGATAAGTTATTAGCAAGTGATGGGAGAATAGGAAGATAATTACACCAAGTGAGCTTGCGCAAGATTACCAACTTATAATTGACTCTATCATTTCTCGTCCTCCACAATTTAAAATCTCAAGTAATGAGACTCGTAGATTCTTAGCCTAATAAACCAATTAAGGTCTACATGGTTAAGGATACTAGCTAGATTAAACTTGGATAAGTCTGTTCGGGTTGAGTCAAAATAATCGCAACGGGCCTAATATGTCAAAGATTTCTAAACTAGCTACACCACTTTATTAAAAGTTTTGACTATATTGCGGGATATATACATATGAAAGCAACGATAAAAATTTAAAAATTACGACTACATGGCCAAAGTTAATTAAAAATTTGAAAAATGTTGAAAAAGATGATTTTCCGGTTAAATGAAGGCATTTTCATGGAAAAGTCCACTTAAAACTTCGATAGAAGTCCCCCCTACACTTAAGATAAAAATTGTCCTCAATGTTTAAGCATGTGGGAAAAGTCTCCCCTACACTTATGACATTGTGCACGTTGGTTAACTCAAATTAAGGAAGAGACGACTAAAGTGATCAATTTCAATATGTGAGTATGAAGAAAATTGAATCACGATAGTTGAGAGATAGAACCGGATTTCGGATAACACGGGAGCATGGTTCTTCAGAGACTCTAAGAGTGCACTTATCCCTCTAATCACATCACCACACAACTACAAACACCTATACAGGTCCCCTTACACTTAAGAGGTAAAAACATAAAAGGATAGATACTCGGGTTGCCTCCCGAGGAGCGCTTGTTTTTGATAACCGAGTCACGAGCCTGACTCGACCCAAAATTAGTTCATGGGGAACGTGGTGAGGGATGGAATCATCTCCTAAGAGATGTCCTCACCAAAGTACAACTTCAAACGCTGGCCATTCACCTTGAAATTGGGCCCATTTGGCTGAGAAAGCTCAATGGTCCCATATGGAAAGACTTTGGTGATGGTGAATGGACCAGACCAGCGGCTCTTCAACTTGCCAGAGAAGATCTTCAACCGAGAGTTAAAAAGTAAGACTTGATCACCAACGTGGAACTCTCGGTTCTTGATTTTTGCGTCATGAAGGATCTTCGTCTTCTCCTTGTAGATCAGCGAGTTCTCATAAGCTTCATTCCTTAGTTTGTTGAGCTTGTTGAGTTGAATCTTGCGATGATCACCGGCTTTGTTGATGTCGAGGTTAGCCCACTTCAAGGCCCAGTGCGCCTTATGTTCCAGCTTGATGGGAAGGTGGCATGCTTTCCCGTACACAAGACGGTAAGGTGTACAACCGATCGGGGTCTTATAAGCAGTACGGAAAGCCCACAGAGCATCATCTAGCTTATCGGCCCACGCGGTACGATGCTCTCCCACAGTACGCTCCAAAATTCGCTTCAATCCACGGTTGGATATCTCGGCTTGCCCATTGGTTTGGGGATGATAGGCGGTGGAAAGACGGTGATTGACACCATACTTAGCCATGACTCTTGCAAATTGATCGTTGCAAAAATGAGTCTCGCGGTCACTGATAATAGCACGAGGAACGCCGAATCTAGCGAACAGCGATTTCAAAAAGTTACAAACCACCCTTGCGTCATTAGTAGGTAAAGCTTTGGCTTCAACCCACTTTGAAAAGTAGTCAACGGCTACAAGGATGTATTTGTTTCCTTTAGATGAAGGGAATGGCCCCATAAAGTCGATACCCCAAACATCAAAGATTTCACACTCTTGAATGAAATTCTGAGGCATCTCGTCTTTATGTGTGATCGTGCCTTGTTTTTGGCAAGCATCACATCGTTTAACCATCTCGTGAGCATCACGATAGATGGTGGGCCAATAAAATCCCGAGTCAAACACTTTTTTGGCGGTGTAGTTGGGACCAAAGTGACCACCGGTGGGTCCTTTGTGGCAAGCGTCAAGGATTTCTAAAGTTGCCGGTCCATCAACACATCGACGAATAATCAAGTCAGCACATTGTTTGAAAAGATACGGGTCATCCCAAAAGTAAGTCTTAATATCGTTAAAGAACTTCTTCTTTTTCTGGGATGTTAACCCGTCAACGAGAATTCCACCCGCCAAGTAGTTTGCAATGTCCGCAAACCACGGGGTTTCATCAGAAGTCGAGTTGATAGACATTAAGGTCTCCAGGGGAAAAGAATCATTGATTTCTTTGTTCGGATGATCCCCCTGGTAAGGATCCTCAAGTCTACTGAGATGATCCGTGGCTAGGTTTTCAGCTCCTTTTTTATCGCGAATTTCGATTTTAAATTCTTGGAGTAGCAAAACCCAGCGAAGAAGTCTTGGTTTGGAATCTTACTTTGTCAACAAGTACTTCAGCGCGGAATGATCGGTGTAAACGATTGTGGTGGAAAGGACAAGATAGGGGCGAAATTTTTCAAAGGCATAGACAACAGCTAAAAGCTCCTTTTCTGTTGTCGTGTAATGCAATTGAGCCCCAGTCATCGTCTTGCTAGCGTAATGGATTGGTTGGAAGTGTTTGTTCACTCTTTGGCCGAAAACCGCACCAATAGCAAAGTCGCTAGCGTCGCACATCAACTCGAAAGGCAGCTCCCAGTTAGGGGTAACCAAGACGGGTGCCTTAGTTAGCTTATCCTTAAGCGAGTTGAAGGCTTCAAGACACTCTTTGGAAAAGATAAAAGGAGTATCTTTTTCCAAGAGGTGGGTCATCGGGCGAGCGATTTGAGAAAAATCTTTGATGAATCGACGGTAGAAGCATGCATGACCAAGGAAACTTCTCACACCCTTCACGGTATAAGGTGGAGGTAACTTAGCGATAACATCGACTTTAGCACGGTCTACTTCAAGACCGGCTTTGGAGATCTTGTGTCCTAGCACGATGCCCTCTTTTACCATAAAATGGCATTTTTCCCAATTAAGAATAAGGCGAGTGTCTTCACACCGCTTAAGCATACGTTCTAAATTGGCAAGGCAAGCATAGAAAGAATCGCCATAAACCGAGAAATCATCCATGAATACTTCCATAGTGTCTTCAACCATGTCATGGAAGATAGCCATCATACACCTTTGGAACGTCCCAGGAGCATTGCATAAACCAAAAGGCATACGTTTGTAAGCAAATGTTCCATAGGGACAAGTGAATGTGGTCTTGTCTTGGTCCTTGGGATCGATGGGAATTTGAAAATACCCGGAGAAACCGTCTAAGAAGCAGTAATAGTCATTACCAGCTAGACGCTCGAGCATTTGATCCATGAAAGGAAGAGGAAAGTGGTATTTTCTCGTGGCATCATTGAGCTTGCGATAATCAATACAAACTCTCCACCCAGTAACGAGACGAGTGGGAATCAACTCGTTGTGTTCATTGGAAACAACGGTTATTCCGCCCTTCTTGGGCACACAATGGACGGGACTTACCCAAGGCGAATCCGAGATAGGGTAAATCAAGCCGGCATCTAGAAGTTTGATAACCTCTTGTTTGATGACGTCATGAATTTTAGGATTAACCCTTCTTTGGCTCTGGATTGCGGGTTTAAAGTCATCTTCCATGAGAAACTTGTGAGTACAAAAGTCCGGATCAATTCCGCGGATGTCGGAAATTTTCCAAGCAATTGCCTTCTTATGATCTTTAAGCACGGCGATGAGGCGAGATTTTTCGTCTTCTTTTAAGTCCTTCGCGATGATGACGGGCGACTTTTTCTCTTCTTCAAGGAACACGTACTCGAGATGTGGCGGCAACTCCTTGAGTTCTAAATCCGGAGGATTTTCGATGGGGGGCGTTTTCAAAGTCGGAGCATCGATAGCAATAACCGTGGGAGATGGTGGAGAAGGATTGTCTTCTTTAAGAAGGTTCTCAATGAGGCGGAGATCTTCATCCCAATTGGTGGTAGAATCGTCATTAGCTAAGTTCACATCTCCCATGGTGGCTTCCAAATCTTTCCAAAGGAAATCACTTTCTCCAAATAGAGATAGTGATGAATCGATAGAGGAAACGGTCTCAACATTGGGAAGAGAGGTAGGAATACTCTTACAAGCATCTTGGAAGTGTTCTTCACAAGCCTCATCAAGAACGTCAATACAATTAACACTCTCGTAAGAATAAGGCTGTTTAGACAACTTTCCCATGTTGAAGACGATTTTATCATCACCCACTCTCATGATAAGCTCACCGGCTTCAACATCGATGAGAGTGCGACCGGTCCTCAGGAATGGACGACCAACAATCAATGGCACACGAGGGTCCATGTCATAGTCCACAACGACGAAATCGGCAGGAAAAGTGAATTTGTCGACTCCTACAAAAACGTCTTCGGCTATCCCCACTGGATAAGCAACCGTACGTTAGCTAATTCCAAAGTCATTTTGGTGGGGACTAGCTCAGGGAGAGATAATTGCTTCCACACACTTAAAGGCATTAAGTTGATACTGGCACCTAGATCGGCGAGGGCCATGCAATTCTCTACTCCCGGGAAGTTACAAGGGATTAAGAAACGACCCGGATCACCAAGCTTGGTTGGCAATTTCCTTAAGAGGACTGCAGAGCAATTCTCATTAAGTTGGGTGTTAGCAATATCAAGAAGCTTCTCCTTGTCGCTAAGAAGATCTTTGAACATTTTCGCGTACTTAGGCATGTGAGCGAGAGCCTCAGCGAAGGAGATGTTAAAATTCAATTTTTTAAACATTTTTAGAAAGTTCGAAACTTGAATATCATCCTTGCTTTTGAGCTTCTCTTTCCTCAACCTTGATGGATAAGTTATATCGGAAGAAGAGGAAGGCTTTGGGATCGAATGATCACTCACATCCTTGGGTGGAGGAGGGGTAGAAGTAAGAGGCGGAGAAATTGGGGAAGGAGAAGGATGAGGAATAGGAGCAGGTGACTCGTTCTCCTTAGTCACAACCACCGGTGGAGGTATAGGAAGCTCGGGTTCCTTGGTACCTTTGCCACTGCGAGTGGTGATTGCTTTCATCTCCCCTCTTGGATTCGCAACGGTGTTACTCGGAGGAGTACCCGAAGAAGAGGGTTGATTAGCTTGGAAAAAAACTAGCCATCATGTTCTTTAAATCATTTGTTTGACTATCCAAAGTGTTTCTCATGTCGGCTCTCAGATCGTTCCCTTGTTTTACCAGGTCTGCTTTCAAATTGAGCACTTCCCGCTGAAGATTTCCCACGATCACATCGTTAGTCCTCATGTAGGTTTCTACTTCTTGGTGTAAAGCGGTGGGTTGGTTGGGAGGAGCATTGTATGCGGGTGGTTGATAAGCAGGTTGCTGGTAAACTTGGTTGTTTCTTTGAGGTGGTTGTTGTTGTTTGTGAGGTGGTATGTATGGTGTACGAGGTTGTTGTTGTTGTTGAGGACGGCGATTGAGGTTTTGTTGTTGGTTCGGGTTGCTAGGAGGAAAACCGGGTGGGGAAAGATAGTTGGTAGAGCGGTAGCTAAGCAAGTTGCGGTCACCTTGAGGTCGAGCTTGGTAAGCAGGTTGAGGATAGGTGCCATATGCTGCATTCACATTCTCAGAAGGGTAGTCTTGGGTGGCAGTACAAGTGGTGTAAGAGTGAGGACCCCCGTATATTTCACATGGTTGGCTGACAGCATTGACTTGAGCGTCTTTAGCGTTTCTAGCGTTGATGCTGTTGGTGTTGCTGGCGGTTTGGGTAGCAAGCGATTCAAGAAGCGCAGTGATTTTGTCAAGTCGTTTATCGCTGTCACTAGTGTTAGCACTAGCGACATTGGTCCGAACACTCTTGGTTTGCACATGAGACTTATTCTCAATGATATCCCAAGCAGCATTGGAAGTCTTAGCCAAAAGATTACCACCCGAGGCACTGTTTAGTGAATCTTGGTCATTCATGCTTAAACCATTATAAAAAGTATTAATTTGGTGCACTTTGGTAAAACCATGTTGTGGGCATTTTCTCAAAAGATCTTTGAAACGGTCCCAAGATTCACTAAACGACTCATCGTACTTTTGTTCAAAATTGATAATTTCATTCCACAAAGCGGTAGTACGAGAGGGTGGGAAAAAGTAATTGATAAACTTGGTCTCCAAATCCGTCCACGAAAGAATACTCTGTGGAGGTTCCTTAGCAAGCCAATGCCAGGCTTGTCCCTCTAAAGAAAAGGGAAAAAGTTGTAAACGGATTACCTCTTGTGGAACACCATTGAATTTGACCGTATTCGTGAGTTGCAGGAATCTCTTGATGTGGTCATGTGGATCATCAATGGTACGCCCCAAGAATGGTTGAGCAGAGACCATCTGGATAAAGCCGGATTTGAGCTCAAAATTGTTGGCTGCAATCGCTGGTATGACAATTGGATCATTGTTGCCATCTACATGTGCTTGCAGAAGTTCAATCATCGGGCGATTATCCGGTAGAGGCTCATTGTTTTTGTTATTATTGTTGTTGAAAGGTGGGTTGTTATTGTTATTATTATTGTTTTGAGGTGGTATGTTGTTGTTTTGTACACCGGCCATGTCTAAGTCTTCGAGAGGCTCGGGCTCTTGATAAGACGTTGATCGTGTACGCATGCACCTGCAAAAGAACTAACAAGGCAAAAACAAAGCAAAAATATTTTTGGTTTTATGTTTTTTAATTTTTAGGATTTTTGAAAATTTTATATTTTTTTTAAGGGTTTTTGAAAAAAATTTATGAAAAAGTAACGTTCACGGGGAACGGATCCCAAAATCCAAGTTCTCACAAAAAACTGTTGATATTAACGAGAAGAGCCGGCAGCGGCGCCATTTGATACACAGGTTTTGTATGGGTTCAGATTAAGTTCTCGGTATCTCCTCGAATTGATCACAGCCTAAAGTGGAATGATTTGTTCTTGGTGACAAAAAGGGGTTTTGGTTATCTATGCTATTAAAAAGATAAATAAAAGAAGTAGATGAAGATTTAAACCAAAAGTAGTGAATGAAATTAAACTTGGATTTAAATAAAACAATTAAATAATTAAACTGGAAATTGCACTTACTGAAAATGAGCTCTATTCGGAATAAAATGCTATGCTGAATAACTGACACTATGCGGAATAAAACTCTGCTCGGAATACTAGACTATTCGGAATAATCAGGAAAATTCAAGCTATGCGAAATGCCAAGACCATGCGGAATAATATGAAGCTATGCGGAATAAATGGTTTACTCGGAATAAAATCTTCTATACGGAATGTTTGAGCTATCCGGAATATAGGGCCTATTCGGAATATGGAAAATATTCCGAATAAAGAAAAAATCTAAGAAAGCTATTCGGAATAAATTATATTCCGAATAAGAGAAAAAGGAAATGGCAATTCGGAATAATCCAATATTCCGAGTAAGGGAAACAGCAACTCGACTACTCGGAATAACTGGATGAAGAACAGTAACTGTACAGGGAGAACGATTTCGAACCAAATCAAACCAAATAAGCAAAAAGGTTTTACCAAACTAACCAATAATCATTCAAATATCATAACCAACAAATCCCAACAATAAAAACACAAATTCAACAACTTTTTAAGATCAAACTTGAACTAAAATAAAAACTTAAGAACTTTGAATAAAAGATGATGATGAACAAGAGGAATGAAAAGATTAAATGAAAACTTCTATTGATGATTAAGATTCAGTAAACAAAAGGAAAGGATCAAACTTACAAGATTAAAGAAGAAATCAAAGAAGATGAAAAACCACTCCTTAAGGGAGATGGTTTCCTACGAACTAGGAAAAGAGTAATAGGAAGAAAAACTAGATGTCAAAAATTGTGAGGGTGATTCCCTTATATAGGCTAAGTGGTTGGTTGGTGAGTGGGCTTTCTCTCTTTCTTCTTGTCTTCTCGTCTTTTCAGAAAAGTTGACGTTTTTGATTCTGCTTCGGGATTTGTCGACGATTAAATTCAACTCGTCTTTTAATTTCTTCGTTTAATAGACTTGAGTTTCTTCGACATATGTAAATCTTCCATCTTTGGTCCTTTTCTTCGATAAATCTTCAAATAGGCCCATTGACTTCAAATCTTTTGCATCTCTTGGACAATAGACTTCGTCTTGAGTCTTTTTCTTCGATAAAACTCGTGCAATCCCATGTTTTCTTCAATATTCATCCGGTTGACTCTGAAAACACAATAGACACAAAAACCATGCATAATTCCAAACAAATGATATTAAACACGCGTTTTGGTCTTGTTTTAGTAAGAAATAAGTGGTAAAAGGATGGGTGTTTTCACACCTATCAGTCTTCTTCCCAATTAATGGGAGAATCATCATTACTAAGGAAGTTGGACTCAAATTCCTCTAAGAGGAAATCACTCTCTCCAAATGGTGTTAAAGAGGGAGCAATGGAGGCAACGATTTCTACATGAGGCATGTTCTCACTATCATTCCTACAAGCTTCATGAAAATGTTCATCACACACCTCATCAAGAACATCCACTATGTTTAGGGTTTCACTATGTGGAGACGTCTTAGTTACTTTTCCCAACTTAAACACCACTTTCTCATCCTCAACGCTCATAATTAGTTCTCCTTCCGCCACATCTATAAGAGTACGACCCATCCTCAAAAATGGTCTACCAACAATGAGAGGAACTCGCGGGTCCATATCATAATCAACCACTACAAAATCCGTGGGGAATGTAAACTTATCCACCCCTACAAACACATCCTCCGCAATGCCTACCGGGTAAGCTATAGAACAGTTTGCTAACTCAAGGGTCATCCTAGTGGGAGTGAGCTCGGGAAGAGAGAGTTTTTTCCAAACCGATAAAGGCATGAGATTTATGCTTGCCCCAAGATCCGCTAGTGCCATGCAATTTTCCACCCCGGGAAAATTACAAGGAATCAAAAACCGCCCCGGATCTCCAAGTTTAGTAGGAAGAGTCTTGAGCAACACAGCGGAACAATTCTCATTGAGTGAAGTGTTAGGTATATCCATCCACTTTCCCTTGTTTGAGAGGAGATCTTTGAACATTTTTGCAAACTTTGGCATATAGGCAAGAGCTTCCGCAAAGGAGATATTTTATGTTAAGTTTCTTGAACATCCTCAAAAAGTTAGAGACTTGAATATCATCCTTGTTTATAAGCTTCTCCTTTCTCAATCTTAAAGGGTAAGGAAGACTTAGTTTAGGTGTAGGTTGAGTAGGTGTGGTTGAAGGGTTCTCTTTGTTAGTTTCTTCATTGGTAGGTGTAGAAGGTAAAGGAGTAGTAGGTGTAGGATGAGGAGGTGTAGGTGTTGGGTTAGTGGAGCTTGAAGGTGGTGAAGAAGATGTAGAAGGAACATCACAAGGTGGAACCGTAGTAGGCTTAACCATAGGAGGTGTAGGAGGTGAAGGTTCATGAGTTATCTTTCTACTTCTTGTTGTGATAGCACTGACATTGGCCCTTGGATTGGTTTATGTGTTTGAAGGTAGATCCCCTTGTGGTCTTTGATTAAGTGCCATCAAAATCCTTTTGGTAGACTCCTCATTTATAAGTCTCATTTGCTCTTGCATTCTTTTTTCACTTTCACGAATTCTCCTTTCAACATAATCATTATTATCATGTTGCCCATATCCTTGATTATAACCTTGAGGGTATCCTTGATTTGGAAAGGGTGGAGGTGGTTGGTTAAATCCTTGATTGTTAGTATGAAAGTTATTCCCTTGATGTTGAAAGTTGTTGGGTGCTCTATAGTTGTTTCCATGATAATTTCCCCTTTGCCCTTGATTTCTTTGAAGTAATTGTGGAGGGTTTGCTTGGTTTTGGGTGGGTTGATGGGGTGGGAGACCAGGTGGAGAAAGGTAGTTATTTAACTTGTACGAGAGATAGTTTTGATTGATGTTAGGTTTGAAGTGCTCTCTATGTTCATCTTGGTAAGCATAACATTCACCTTGATAACCTTGAACCTTTGTAAGTAAGAATGGGGACCTCCACAAGTCTCACATGAAGTAGTAATGGCATGCACATCATTGGAAGAATTTCCCAAAGAAACTTTCATAAAGGCTTGAATTATATCTTGGTTCATCTTATAGTTCTTCTCTTGGTTCCTTTCCATGGCGTGAAGTATCTCTTGTTGGCTCTTAAGGAATATATTATCAATGGAGGTGTGAGAACTATCTTGCACAACATGGACCCTCTCCTCATTTTTGGTATTTGTTTGCACCATGGATTTAGTCTCAATAATGTCCCATGCCACTTGAATGGATTTGGAAAGAATATTCCCTCCCGCGGAGGAGTTGAGGGAATCTTGATGATGTGGTCTTAATCCATTGTAGAAAGTATTGATTTGGTGAACTTCATTGAATCCATGATTGTTTTTCTCAGTAGCTCTTTGAACTCTTCCCAAGCATCACTAAAGGTTTGGCTAGGTTTTTGTTGAAAATCCTATGATGAGGTTCCTCAAAGCCGTGGTCTTAGATGGGGGAAAGAACTTGTTCAAGAACTTCTTAATAAAGTTATCCCAAGTGCTAATGCTCTTAGGTGGTTGTGTGTCTAGCCAATACTTAGCATTGTCCTCTAGTGAAAATTGGATCAAGATTAACTTAATGGCCTCATGGGGAACTCCATTGTACTTAATGGTGTTGTAAAGAGATAGAAACTTCTTAAGGTGATCATGTGGATTATCACCAGGTCTCCCAAAAAATGGTGTGATTGAAACCAAGTTAATCATAGATGTCTTAAGCTCAAAGGTATTTGCGGGAATCTCAGGTATCACAATAGCATCGGCATATCCTTGCACATTGGATTGCAAGTGCTCCATCAAAGGTCGAGTATCCATGGCGGCCATAACTTCGTTAACGGGGTCGAAAGCACGATTCTCGGTATCGGCTTGATGAACGGTGTTGGTTTTACTCTTTATATTTGTCTTCCTTTTTGGAGGAAGGGTTGTACACCAATCAGTATGAGTGCACGCCCTCGTGTGAGCATGCAACTAAAAGCAAGGAGTGAGAGAGGAGCTCTCGTTCGACTTTGGAAAAGAAGGGATTATCCTTTCCGAGGTTCAATATGAAATATCCACAAGAAAGTACAATATATGTAAGTAATACTTGGGTGGCAAGACCCCCAACAAGCTTTCCTTCTTAGAATAAGCACTAGTGAACGGGGGGTTAGGTGGTGCGAAGCACTTAAGTACCTATTAACCCTTAGACGGCATTTTATAGCGCGTCACCTATCTATTCACTTAGATAGTTTGTATTCTTCGAATTCTTGCCTTTGGAAGTATTTATCAATTCTTGCCTTTAATTTACTTTGATCGATACACGAACGTAGGACCGGAACGCCCCTAAGAACGGGGTATTGCAAAAGCAATACTTATGGAAGTAGGTGTGTTAATTGTTCGTATACGTATACGTATTTACATATAATAATATAGAGAAAATATTTTTGTATTTATTGATTTTTTAAAGAAAATATAATATGTACATAAAAACCGATGAAATCCAATAATATATATTTTTGGGTGCAATCTCTTAGGAAAAAGATTGCTTTTTGAAATTTTTTTTTTTTGGTCCATTCTTTAAGAAAAGAATTGTTTTGTTATTTTTAGTTTTATATTTTTATATTTTTGCTTTTTTATGTTTTTCATTTACAATACGTAAAAGGAACGTCCAAAATGTGAACGGATCCCAAAATCTAATCAAAACCGTCAATCAATAGTCTCTCGTAATGTCATGAACCGGCAGCGGCGCCATTTGAAATTGAGTATTATGAAGTGCGTTTATTCTTGACTCTTGACAAATTGAAAGCCCTAAAAAATCAAGCCTTTAATTGTTCTTGGTTGTTTAGGGTTTTTTGAAAATCTATGTCTAATTCAATCAACACGTGAAAAATGGAAAATAATAGTCTACTTATCCGTAAAACACTTTGCAAATACCAAGTAATATTCACAAAAGTCCAAAATATTAATGCATGAAAGTAAAAGTGCTAAAAATGTAAGCTAAATGAAAGTACAAGGATTAAAATGTAAAGTTCAGAAACTATAAGGTCCAAAAGTGTAAAATTTTAACAACTTGTAACCAATTTAACTACTTTCTAAAACAGCCTAACCAATTTTATCAAAAACTGAAAGTACAAGGTCTGGAATCTAACAAACCCTAAAAACTTGTAAATTTAGCCATGGAAGAACACAATTATCAAGTGAAAGGACCTAAGTGCAATTATTAAGAAAAATTAATCAAAACGGACTACACAACTTGAATAAGCTGGCTAGGGCTTATTACTGGACCAAATCAGCTCTAATTTGTTTTAAAAGGCTTAAAATGGAAAAATAGCTAGGCTTGCAAAAGAAATCTACTTAAAAGCTAGTAAAACGAAAGTTAGCTTATTCTAATAAGCCCATATTAAGCAAACAAGAAATCTAAAGATCCACAACTTGATTTTTATGAAAAAACTGATTAATGAGCTAACAAGGAGTATAGAATGTCTTTCTAAATTGAAAAGGGTTAACTGGTTAAGCCAGAAACTGAAATTAAGCTGAAAAGAGCTTATTTGACCAAACGTTGACCAACTTTTTCAAAAAGCTGAAAATTGCAAAACTTACTCAGGACATGTTATTGACAAGATTTATGAAAGAAAATTGGCTATTTTATGAAGTGGAAATTGAGATACAAGAAATCAGTTAAGGCTTTTATCACAGAAACTTGTAGTTGGTCTAGTGCTTAATAAAAAGCTAATTTCACAATGAAGTGGAAATTGAGATACAAGAAATCAGTTCAACATTTAATCTTTACACTAGTAATTTTAGCATGCAAAACACTTGAGTGGAACCTAAAAACAGAATTGTTACACCTTTTAGCTTGAAGCCTCTGTTGATGGAGTAGAGGAGTGTTGTACTCTCTATAACTACTTCCTTCAACCCAAATCAACTATAATCAGCAACCTTATCACCTCCAACAGTCATTTCTGAACCAAATCAACAAAACTGCTACAATCTTTTACTCAGGAACTATATGAACTGATATTGTTGAATCAAACTGAATAAGCTTCCAAATCACATAACAAACTCCATTGATCAATGAATGATCAACAGAAACACAATGTATCAACAGTAATGAAGGATTGAGTAAAGTGAGATAAGAGATATGAAATGAATATTTTTTTGTTTTATTTATTTAGAGGGAAACGAGGTTACAACAGCTAACTGAATAACTACCTCTCAAGTGTGTGTCAAACACTTGAGAGAAGCTAACTAACTGAAATGATTATCTAGAAATGCGAGATAAAATTACAAGTTTGTGTTTTTCACACTTTAACTACTCTTTACAAATGAGCTATCTATCTGCTATTTATAGAGTGGGGATGAGAAGTTGTTGGAGTGGATGATGTCACACCCCACCATGGCGGAATATGGGGCGCGACGTATGGATATCATCACAACATGGCGTGTCTATAGAGATAACTATATGAAATAAGAAATGTCATAAAATGGAGACACAAAGTCATGACAATATCTCATCAGACTCAGGAGTCTAGGTAAGTAGGTAACAGTCCTACCGCTTACCCAAGACAAACAAATAACATAACCAAACAAATATATATGTGCCACAGTATTACTTATTAAAAGAACAAATAAAAACTAAGAAGGAAACGGGGATTCTCCTTCTATATGCATTCCTAAGCTTCTCCAATCCTAGCCACTTATGTTCTCATGCTTAACCATAGTATCACCTGAAAGAGACACTAAAACACGTCAACATAAAGTTGGTGAGAGTCATAGGTTTAGACTCCAACGCTAAATCAATTACAAGCTGTGAATAACAACCATCAACACAATAACATATGGACAATGTGCTACAATTATGTATTAACAACTAGCATTCAAGACCAATCATTCCAAACCAAAATCCAAGACTCCTACCTTGCCAAACAACATGGTACCATAGATGATCACACTATGTACCTATCCCAAGGCCACTACCTTGTCAAACCACAAGGCCACTACCTTGTCAAACCACAAGGCCACTACCTTGTCAAACCACAATAACTGAGACGGCACGTGTCCCCCGATCCAAATCATACACAATCAAAAATCACATAGCAGTTAATCACATAATGTACACACAAGTCCATCTCAAATCACAAAAACATTCACAGCATCAATTTAGAAAATAACTCAACACAGTGTCTCTTCCATCCCATCTGGAAGTCAAAATCAATAGTAAACATGGGACTATGAAACTCACCTGATAGCTTCTTCACAAGTCCTCACACTAGCAACAAGCAAACAAACCAAAAACACGAAATCAATACACGAACCAATCACTAAGATGGCTCATCAACCTATGATGGACATCTAGTCTATTCACGTATAATTACCTCATTGTTAAGCTCTAATCACCCCATTACCCTTCCTTAACAAGTCCCTAACTTGGTTAAGTTTAATAGCTATCCCATTCATAATTTTACACAAAACAGTCCCAGTTTTAGGTCTCAAAACTGTAAGTCAAACATCCACTTAAACATACCCATGGTTTCTGTAAAAGGAATATTCACACTTTTATACATGTTAGCTAAAACCCGCCACTTGACCTAACCTTAAAGCTACTATTAAGGCCCAGATATATGTGTATATATTGCTACCTATCCAGAATTCACTAATTTTAAACGTATGAAAAGTTCATTACCATTAGAGGGTCTTACCCTAAACCACAATCTTAGCCCAAGTTCAGATCCTTACTACAATATATAATCCATCTCTCATGTTCGTGATAAGATCCCAATGCAACCCTAAGTACCCCAAACAACCCAAAACTTAAAAAGAAAACAGGCTGAATTCAAAACTGTTTTGACCTCCGACTGTTGTAACCTGTTTTGACCCACTTCCTGACCTCCAATTTAGTTCTCGTTTCTTGATTTAGAACGCCAACTCAAATACCTATCCAGGGCTAGCTTGATCGCATCTTGAATGTTCCTAGAACTCTGGATATGATCAAAACAATGACACCAAAATTCTGCCCAGTTTATAAAAACGGGTTTAACAAAATCAACCTCATTAATTAACCCTAACCCCTCTAATTACAAGCCCTAATTTATGTGATCATCATATAATGATTAAATTCAACATTAATTTACTGTTTTTATATTAACTCTAACCTAATTCCATCATAAGATGATTAATTAAACATAAAAACAATTTAAATCAAAAAGGTTTATGAAGGTTTACCTCTAATTTAATGGAAGATGAGAAAAACCCAATTTTATGAAGAACCCTAATTTTTCTCCTCTTAGGGTCGACTAAAACTCCAGGGAATGAATAAAAATTCGTTTGATATTATGTGTGGGGTTCTTTATATAGCAAAAGAATCCTTGTCCAAGTATAACACTTGTTTCCTTTTTTTTCCTCTTTTCCTTTTTTTTTCCAAACCGACCTAAACCCCCATTAAATTCGTTTTTTTTCTATTTATTATTAATATATGTATTAATAATATTACCTTAATTTTCCTTAATTTATTTCAGCCCCTAAAGCCTCCAAAACCTCAAAACCGTAAAATTAGTCAAATTTACGCGTTTTACCGTAAAAGACGTAAAATATACACTTTTAAAAAAAATATCAAATTTTGAAATAAACTTTATAACTAAGTCCTAAATGACTTAAAACCATCCCGAAAAATATCCATATGACTAATTACCTCATCCGAGACCTCTAAATGCTAAACCGTAAATCGTAAAAATACGATTTTCTATAATACATATACGTATACTTAAAACCACCAAATAACACCATCTCACTTCATAGTCACTACCATGTGAACTCATGAACATGAAATCATCACACATCGTTTCATTCGCAATGTACCCCGTACCAGAAACGATATCCAAACCACAATCTATACACACCAATAAGCACATAAACACGTAAAGACACGCAACTAGCACAAAATAAAAATAAGTGACGAACCTCAAAACCAGGGTTGTCACATCACTCCCTCCTAATAGAAATCTCGTCCCGAGATTTACTCCTTAGGATCAACACACAGACAACAAATCACACGAGGATACTTGTTCTAAATGAACTCCTCTCATTTCCACGTGAACTTCAGTTCAAGTTTCAAGATACCACATGTACAAACCAAAAATAATTAAACCCATTGCCAAACTCTTGACCTCACAGTCAATAAATCTCACAAATGACTCTTCGATAAAACAAAGACTCTTATTAGCACAAATCCCGAATAACCGGACATGCAAATATGCATCCTCAAACAACATTTACCAATCCCAATACATGAAATGTATCATGTATACAACTCATTTCCCCTAGGTAATTCTATGCTCATAAGCTAATGGTCTGATCTTTCCAAAGATCTTATATGGACCTACAAAACTATACATCAACTCTTCTATTTTACCAAAACATACCACCCGTTACTATGGGTGAAACTTCATACATAACTCTGTCACTAACTCTAGTGGTTTCCTCCTTTCTATATAGCATCCCTTGCTGCACTAACCCTCTCCACAAACATCACTACCACATTAGTAGCCTCTTTTACCAATTCTAGTCCACAATGGGGACATCTCACCCTATCCTTTCACATAGTGATTCAAATGACATTTATCGACTTCTAGTATGATAATCATCATTATATGAAAAACTCAGCCCTCGCTAATGAGTTTCCTAACTCCCTCTAAATCAATCATTCATTCATTCATACTACTTTTCGCTTGTCTCTCCACAATCTTAACTTCAATTTCATCTTATATCCCATCTTCAGCCTATAATTCAGGTGTTTCCTCCTTTATTCCCTACATCCTCATTAATAGGGAACATGCCCCTCTCACCGGTGACTCTCTCCTTGTAGGAGACTTCTTGCTGATGTAACGCGTTCTCCAACTATCTCCAAACCTCACGCCAATGCTCTAGGCGTCTTTCTCAATTACCCCTATAATATACTCATACCAACCATTAGTCTATCAACGGTATACTACGCTTGCTTTCCATCGTTTCTTCCCTTGCCATAATCCTTCATAAGGCATTCCATACATATTAGGCTAACTTTTACACAAAACTTCCTATCCCATCGCATCTGTACGCAATCCTTCCAAATTCTCAACTATGTGACTTCTCATCCCTCTTGAAATATGTGATGAATTAGGCAGTCTATCGACTATCACCCTACTCTCATCGTACTTATTCCTCCACCCAATTATGAATCCCTTTCACCAACTTCGTCCTTACATCGCCCTTTCTAAGCTACTCCTATCTATGTAGGAAGTATAGTCTACGTCCCTTTTCTCCATATGATTATCCAAGCCACGCAACATACATGTTGACGCGTTCTATGCTTTAGACAACTCAACTCGTGCAACCTACATCCTTCATCCAAACCACCCTAATACGTCATCCATATAGTTCAAGTTCGTCTCAGCTTCACTTCATTCTTCTTATTCCATGTCTCGTCAACCATACTTGCCTTTCCCAGATGGTACTTGGCCTTGCAATTTTCTTTCATCAATTAACTCCACCCATCACCTTTGCCAAAAGTTCAATCAAGATAACTGAATATGTGTTGGAGACGTTCATGATCCATATAGATCATTCTCCACGTCTCGTACCCCAAATGCCTCTAGCATTCTAGGCAGATATAACAATCCAGCTCCACTAACTAAGTCTATCCAGTTCTTACAAATCTTCAGTTCCTGTAACGTATAAGCGATCGCCTTTCTTTGTCGTCCTCGTACGCGTCCAAACCCCTGCTCCACGTATCGTCATGCTTCACGAATTCATCCAGTCCTTCCGATAATGCCAAGATCTGCTCATCATCCAATCCACCTCTTCAGCCTCCAAAATGCTTCCTCGTCCTTCTTCACTTCGCCCCTTGCTGGTTCCACGATATGCCATCATCGCTGACTACTAGTCCTGGCCAACTAAATCCTAAAACTCACACTTGAAAATCTCACGTTTCATTCCCTTTACTAACAACTCTAAAACCAACACATAATTCGCCTCATCCTCCTTCTAAGATTTGAGTAGATCAAGATGTCGTCGATGCTCCCGATGACAACTCGTTTATATACGTTCATGCACACTCGGTTCATTGACTCCATAAAAACCGCTAGTGCTTTGGCGAAGCCAAATGCATAACCGTAAACCCAAAGCGTTCATACAACATCCTTAGCAATTTCAACTATGTCCTCCTTACACCCTCTCTTAGCGGCAATACGAATAAATTCCTTGCAATTTCTAACAGCTCTTGTTCTTAATTCACTCCATCCACGATTTGCCTTGGAAGGCACTAACTACAACTCCTCTCACTTCTCCTACTTGCTCTATTCATGGTTCTACCTCAACGCTCCTAAACCATACAAAACCAAAACTACATCCTGAATACACCAGATACGATCGACGAATTAAACCCACAGATAACTAATGACATTTCACGTGCACCAATTAAAACAAATCCAAAACCACGAGACTCCAAAGAAAACTCAAACCCAAAACATGTATCAATTCAAAATGACCCATGGCAACGAAAAATAATCCAAGAAACACCCAATGGCAACCAAAACATATTACGCCCCGCGACATATTATTTAAACTGTGCAAAAGATCGACTTTCCAAAAGAATATATATATATATATATATATATATATATATATATATATATATATATATATATATATATATATATATATATATATATATATATATATATATATATATATATATATATATATATATATATATATATATATATATATATATATATATATATATATATATATATATATATATATATGTATATATATATATATATATATATATATATATATATATATATATATATATATATATATATATATATATATATATATATATATATATATATATATATATATATATATATATATATATATATATATATATATATATATATATATATATATATATATATATATATATATATATATATATATATATATATATATATATATATATATATATATATATATATATATATATATATATATATATATATATATATATATTGTGGAAACCTTGGTTTCCGGATCTTTGAAGCAACTAGGAATGCATCATGTTCATATGATTATACAATCAAAGCGGAATTAGAACACGACACATTAACAAGGTGTTTAGACACGAATAACATGAATTAAAACAAAAGGAATGTTCATTATATTAATAACAAACATCCACTAGACGTGTATACATTTAATCCCACGTCTAGTGCACACACGCTTTAGGTTTACATTGTGAATTTGAATGATGAATAAAACCTAAGACCCTTGGTTCCTTTTATAGTGTAAGGATTAGGGTTTACAAGAGATAAGACTAAATAAACATGTAAATCTTCTATTTAAATAAACTTATGCAGAATATCTTTGCATGTTTATCTAAATAGAAGCTTCCATAAGCTTCTTTGTCTACGTTTTGTCAATGCTTGAATTGCATGTGACAATGCTTAGATTGTACATGACAACTCTTGAGCTAACAACGCCTAATTTGCTCTTATCAACGCTTGATTAACTCTTGACAACGCTTGGACAATATCTTCATGTTTTCTTCGTTTTTGAGTTTCTGCCACATCAACTTTTTGACCCAACATATATATATATATATATATATATATATATATATATATATATATATATATATATATATATATATATATATATATATATATATATATATATATATATATATATATATATATATATATATATATATATATATATATATATATATATATATATATATATATATATATATATATATATATATATATATATATATATATATATATATATATATATATATATATATATATTTAAAAAAAAAATTCTTTACCTCCTCACATCTATGTGACTCAAACCATCTACAAACAACCTTCTAGACGATCTCAAAACTCAACTCAAAGACTAGGTATCCCGTGCATCCCAAATCATAAAAATAAAACTACTATTCAAACTCAACCTTGAACCCGACACTTTTACAACAATTCCGACCAGTCCACTAACCTCCCATGACTATACATTCTGAATATTTGAAAAGTACGTTCCGAGTACATAATTTTAGGCTTTTGAATCACCCAAAAAGCTTTAAAAACGAACAAGTTATGACCAAAACAATTTTATGCTAGTTGTTTTAAAAACTAAAGAATAGACTTAGTGATCAATGCAATCCTTTTCAATGAAAGATATAATTGTATGTGAAATATTCATAAACTCCTTTTAACCTTGTATTAATAACTATAAATGACATGAATCGGTTAAATCCAATTATATAAACTATGTAAGTAGAAAGAAATTTTACTTCGCTTTATTTTAAAGAAAGTCTTTTAGAATTTGAAATAAATAAGTGTTGATTAAAAAAAACTTATGTTACATCTTGTTTCAAACATGACTCCAACACCTTACCCTTATTTTACCGAATACAACCAACTATCTAACTCTATAGTAGATTTCCAAGTCCCCCCTTTTTCCATATACCAACCAAAAGAAATGTAAGACTCAACCCAAAAGATTTCATTATCACAAAAGAAATCTCCATTTATTTCAACGGACTTAAAACCCAGAACACCATTTAAAAACGTACACGTGGAATATGAACTCAAAGAATACACTACAAGACACAGTTCAAAAGATTCGAAACGTTGTTGAAACTCCATCAACTCCAGCACCATAAAACACGAACAAACACAAGGTACGTTCAAGTTATAATAACTAGTGAACGACAATATACCATAACTTAACACATAGTAGTATATATACATCCGCATATATATACCTATTAAATCACCCAAAACATACTCGTTACCATACATGTCGGATCAACCAATCACGTCATACACTCGTTTTTCCACATGAGTAATCACCATCTCACCGTGCCACAAAAAGGCATAATGCCCACCTCTAAAACCAAACCATATCGTGTGACCCCATAATCACACACCACAACTATAACCCAAAACATAAAACACAAAAAGAACAATAGCCATATCATAGGCAGCCATTACATAAATCCATATATAATACGTATACCCAAATTCTACATCTCATCATATACAAGCATGTACTAACCCTCTTTCATGCAACCATACTTGAGAACCCATTGAAGTTGTGGTACTTGTATAACTATGTTGGCCACCATACTTATACAATTACCCTTTCCCCAATGCACTCCCTCCTATGATGACACTTATAAGAATCAATACAACATATAACACATAAATCTATCTACTCACATAAGCTCATAACCACATAACCAATAAGGTCCAAAACTACATCTATAAAATAACATAATAAAACTTTTGGAATACAGATATCCATAGTCTAGCTAAAACAGCCTAGACTAAATCCAAAACGAAAACATAATCAGTTATAAGTCATGTCGCCCATAAGAGTGGAAATAGCATAAGGTCCTTCATATTCACCTACTCCTAATAACTCGAACCACCACATGATTCTTAGGGAACATGACTTAAACATCAAAAGAAAATAATACCCCTCAGGTACATAAAATAACCCAACAAAAGATAGAAACTACTATGTACCAAATTATGTACTATAATGTACATTATAAGTAAAATACGACAATGACTAGCGTGGACGATTATGGTTCAACCCGCACTACTCACAACTCGAAAAGAAAATAACATGTGGCTAAGTATGAATTTACTATGGTTCAATTCATACCAGTCAAAACATCACAATAAATAACATTCAAACACATCAATTATAATAAAATGCAAACATACTCCTATGACGCCTATATGCAGGGACCCTTAAGTTATAGACTAGGCTACGCGACTAGGCAACCTAATTCTCTATAACCATTGTCTCTGATACCATTCTGTCACACCCCACCATGGCGGAATATGGGGTGCGACGTATGGATATCATCACAACATGGCGTGTCTATAGAGATAACTATATGAAATAAGAAATATCATAAAATGGAGACACAAAGTCATGACAATATCTCATCAGACTCAGGAGTCTAGGTAAGTAGGTAACAGTCCTACCGCTTACCCAAGACAAACAAATAACATAACCAAACAAATATATATGTGCCACAGTATTACTTATTAAAAGAACAAATAAAAACTAAGAAGGAAACGGGGATTCTCCTTCTATATGCATTCCTAAGCTTCTCCAATCCTAGCCACTTATGTTCTCATGCTTAACCATAGTATCACCTGAAAGAGACACTAAAACACGTCAACATAAAGTTGGTGAGAGTCATAGGTTTAGACTCCAACGCTAAATCAATTACAAGCTGTGAATAACAACCATCAACACAATAACATATGGACAATGTGCTATAATTATGTATTAACAACTAGCATTCAAGATCAATCATTCCAAACCAAAATCCAAGGCTCCTACCTTGCCAAACAACATGGTACCATAGATGATCACACTATGTACGTATCTCAAGGCCACTACCTTGTCAAACCACAAGGCCACTACCTTGTCAAACCACAATAACTGAGACGGCACGTGTCCCCCGATCCAAATCATACACAATCAAAAATCACATAGCAGTTAATCACATAATGTACACACAAGTCCATCTCAAATCACAAAAACATTCACATCATCAATTTAGAAAATTACTCAACACAGTGTCTCTTCCATCCCATCTGGAAGTCAAAATCAATAGTAAACATAGGACTATGAAACTCACCTGATAGCTTCTTCACAAGTCCTCGCACTAGCAACAAGCAAACAAACCAAAAACACGAAATCAATACACGAACCAATCACTAAGATGGCTCATCAACCTATGATATTCCCGTATAATTACCTTATTGTTAAGCTCTAATCACCCCATTACCCTTCCTTAACAAGTCCCTAACTTGGTTAAGTTTAATAGTAATACTTGAATTTTACCCTCGTATAAAATCTTGTTGTCCCAAGTATTTTCGAATTGAAAACCGGTCTTAAGTGCGACTCAATCGTCTTTTGGTGAATCAAGAGAATGGTTTGGATGATTTGTCTAATTTAAACTATTAGCAAGTAAATTTAAGTGTCGTTGAGTAAAATGAAAGAATAAAGATTAATACTAAAATGATGCGTAAAAATAAATGTTTGCCAAACTTAAAGATTAGATTATGAAAAATACTAGATCACTAAATAAAAACTAACACTTAGAAATTTAATGAAAGCAATACACTAAACAAGTTCTAATCGGAATGTGACCCCAAAAGGCCCAGATCGGAATGTATTCCGATCTAATGATCGGAATGTGGACACTATGCACAGTCAGAATACCCACGAAATGAGATCAATCGGAATAATAGCTACCACACTGATCGGAATGTTGAGAAAACTCCCAATCGGAATAACTGAAACAAGCACAATCAATCGGAAATTTGGGAGAACAACTACAATCAGAATGTACAGCAAGAGGCCAGATCGGAATAATCAAGGGATACTGATCGGAAAATGAAAACCCTTTTCCGATTTGATCAATCGGAAAGAGGGATGTGGCTGGTCGGAATAGCTGGATTGGAAAAGGGTTTATAACCTTTTCCGAAAATGGTGGAATTCGTAAAAAGCTAAGGTAATAAGCTATTATAATGAGCTTATTCCCAAAACTAAAATGAACCAATACTAAATCAAATCAAATAAGCACTATAATCAACTTATCTAACCTCAAAATAAGCAAACTTTTTGGATCAAACAATAAAAACATGAACTTTTTAAGAAAGCTTTTTATAAGAAAGTAAGCTAATCATAAAAATAAGCCAATAAGCACAAGAGTCTTAAAGCTTAATCAAATGAAAACTTATGAAATGATCAAAAGATTAACTTTTTAAGCACGAAATCAATTAGAACAACACGGATCATATGATAATCGCACCAAAATCAATCTAAAATCAAAGAAAAGTCGAATGAGATTAAGGATTAAAAGCTTAAAATAGAACTTTGATTAATGAAAAATAAGCAATACAAATGTTTAATCTTGAAAGATTAAAAGAAAAGATGAAACTTAGTGAGAGAAAGTTTAAGACTTTCTCTCTCTAAAACTAGAGAAAAGTAAGAAAAATAAAAACTAGCTAAATTAACTAACTACCCTCCTAATGACTATTAGGAGGGTATTTATAGGGAAGGTGGAAGGAGTGCATGTGTTGCATCTTCTTTCTTGCTTTCTTCACGTTTTCTCGACTCGACTTTAATTCTTTGTCTTTGTCGTCTTGGGATTTGAACTTGTCTTTTAATTTTCTTCTTCTATTAGACTTAAGTTCTTCGACTTCGTTAAACTTCCGTCTTTAGACTTTTTCTTCGATAAATCTTTAGAATAGGCCTTGGACTTCCGTTCTTTTTGCACTCTTGATCTTTTGACTTCGTCTTTTCTCGTTTTCTTCGATAAAAGCCCGTGAAAACCCGTGTTTTCTTCCTTTTTCATATTTTGGTCCTAAAACATAATAAAAACACAAACCACGCATAATTCTGACTTTTACGACATAAATCACACGTTTTGGTCTTGTTATTATTGGAAATAAGCGGTAAAAGGATAAGTGTTTTCACACTTATTAAATCCCCTACACTTGACCATTGCAATGCCCTCATGCAATGCATTAATTTCAAAGCACGGTTTACATTTTTCATCTTAAATAATCCACCTTGGCCTTTATTAACTACTAAACATAAAAAGATAGAACAAGTAAAGAAATCAAACACTTACATTGGTTTTGGCAGCCATGAACGTTCATCATCCTCAAGTTTCACGTTCCCCATACCAAGCTTAAAAACGAGATCATTGTTATTATAAGTTAGAAAACTATCACGAACTCATATGGGCCAATTATTCACTTAGACTCCCTTATTCCTAGGTGTATCTCTTATATTTTATTTTTGTCTTGAATGATCACAAGGATGCATTGTTTGACTTATTTCGATAGTTATTTAGTCCGAAAATAAGGTGAACGATTTAATCAATAGTTAGCTAAAGGACCAAATCTTTTAAAACTGCTTCTCGGGACCTTATAAAGTTCATATCTTGGCATAACTCGCTTCACGATTTGAGACCTTTCTCGGACCGATATTTGGCAGCGACTTCATACTTCAAATCTTGAGAGACGTTCATGAAATAATGGCCTTCTCTTCATAATAGGAATTTCTTCACTTGAAGTTTTGAGAGATTCTTCATCTTTGGACCACGACTTCTTCATTTTTCTCTAATCTTTATTTTGGACTTCGATATACAACGATCCGCCTCCTTTTAGGACTTGGATCTATTTATCCTCATACCTTGTTAGGGTCTTTTCGGATAGACTTCTCCATGACTTTTGGGGAGTTTTTGCTTTTCGTCGTGTGTCTCGATCCTTCATATTGATTTTCGATAAATGATTCTTCACATCACTTTTGGATCTTTAGCAACAAAATGTAGCCCTCATGCCTTGTTAGGGCCTTTTTGGACTCGCCAATCTTCGCATCCCGCTTCAATAAGTTATGCCTTGGCTATGAACTCTAATCCGTACCGAGCAACTTTTAAACGATCTGGGGCTAGAAGCTAAGTAACCTTTTAAATCGTACAACCTTATTTATTGCAGATAAATTTATTAACAAGCGGAGGGAGAATAGGCTTATAATTTAATCACATAAATTCACGAAAGAATACCAAACTTATAATTGACTCTATCATCTCTCGTTTTCCACAGTTTAAAATCTCAAGGAATGAGACTCGTGGATGCTTAGCCAATTAAATCAAAGTTTTGGGTTTTCGAGTCGCCTATAGGATCTTGCAAATTCTTAGACTTTTTCAAGTTTAGAAATCATATTTTGAAGTTCCCTTGATAAACGACTCTCTAGGATCAATTATAGGAACTTGCGAAAAGTTCTTGTTCTTAACCCGTGAGAGTTAAGACTTTCGCGTTTTATAGCTCCCTATATAAAAGCCTAGTAAAACTTGACTTAAACACGTTAAGGATACTAGCTAGAGTAAACTTAGGTAAGTAAACTCGGGTTGATTCAAAGTGTTCACGACTAAGAAAAATCTAAAACCACTTTATTTAAGCAAGAAAAGAAAATAACCATAATAAAGGAAAGTACAACTATACAACTAGGCCAAAATAGATTAAAAATTTTGAAAAATGTCGAAAAATCAAATTTTCCGGTTAAAATGAGGGCAAATTCATGGAAAAGACCACTTACTTCGATAGAAGCCCCCTACACTTGAAATAAACATTGTCCTCAATGTTTGAGCATGTGGGAGTAAACTCCCCTACACTTGTGACATTGTGCACTTTGTTTAAATCTTGCTAAGGAAAGGACAACTAAAGTGAATTCAATGTGAACATATAATATATGAAATATTGAATCACAAGAGTTTAGGATAAAACCAGGAAGACGGGAACACGGTATCACGGTTTGTCAAAAGTCATCAAGATGCTCTCTGACGCTTTAATCCCTGCACAACACAAGAAGCAAGACAACAAACACATACGGGGCTCCCCTATACTTATTATGAAAGCAGTAAAGGATAGATCACGGGTTGCCTCCCGAGAAGCGCTTGTTTTTGTTCATCAAGTCACGAGCCTGACTCGACCCAAATTTAGTTCATGGGGAACGTGGTGAGGGATGGAATCATCTCACGAGAGATGTCCTCACCAAAGTACAGCTTCAGACGCTGGCCATTCACCTTGAAATTGGGTCCATTCGGCTGAGAAAGCTCAATGGTCCCATATGGAAAGACTTTGGCGACGGTGAATGGACCAGACCATCGGCTCTTCAACTTGCCAGAGAAGATCTTCAACCGAGAGTTGAAGAGTAAGACTTGATCACCAACGTGGAACTCTCGATTCTTGATTTTTGCGTCATGAATGATCTTCATCTTCTCCTTGTAGATCAGCGAGTTCTCATAAGCTTCATTCCTCAGTTTATTTAGCTCGTTGAGTTGAATCTTGCGATGATCACCGGCTTTGTTGATGTCGAAGTTAGCCCACTTCAAGGCCCAGTGTGCCTTATGTTCCAGCTCGATGGGGAGGTGGCAGGCTTTCCCGTACACAAGACGATAAGGTGTACAACCGATCGGGGTCTTATAAGCAGTACTGAAAGCCCACAGAGCATCATCTAACTTATCGACCCACGCGGCGCGATGCTCTCCCACAGTACGCTCCAAAATTCGCTTCAATCCACGGTTAGATATCTCGGCTTGCCCATTGGTTTGGGGATGATAGGCGGTGGAAAGACGGTGAGTGACACCATACTTAGCCATGACTCTTGCAAATTGATCATTGCAAAAATGAGTCCCGCGATAACTGATAATAGCACGAGGAACGCCAAATCGAGCGAAAAGCTGCTTCAAAAAGTTCACAACCACCCTCGCATCATTCGTAGGAAGAGCCTTAGCTTCAACCCATTTAAAAACGTAGTCGACGGCGAAGAGGATGTACTTGTTCCCTTTGGAGGATGGAAATGGCCCCATAAAGTCGATGCCCCATACATCAAAGATTTCACATTCCTGTATGAAATTTTGAGGCATCTCATCCTTATGTGTGATTTTGCCTTGGCGTTGGCAAGCATCACAATGCTTAACCATTTCGTGAGCGTCACGATAAATGGTGGGCCAATAGAATCCAGAGTCAAACACTTTCTTAGCGGTGTAGTTGGGACCAAAGTGACCACCGGTGGTTCCTTTGTGGCAAGTGATGAGACTGCTTTTATACATAGTCTCATCGTCCAAATTGGGCTTAAAATGCATTAAATATCATCAAAATACCCAAATATATGCTTGTGTTTGTTGCTTGTGTATTTTAGGTACGGATATTGAGAAAATGACAAAAGATCACAAGAATCAATCAAAAACGAACACGGGAAACGAAGCCGCACGATGAACCAAGCCCTAATGAAGAAATTTCCAAAATCAACCCTTGAAGATTTGAAGAATCATGAAGATTGGTCCTCCAAGTTTGAAGAATTGACACTTTATACCCTTGTATCTTCATAATTACAAGTTTGGTCCCTAAAGTTTGTCAAACTTACAAAAAGGACCCTCAACTTTGAAGAATTGGCAAATTTAGTCCCTCAACAAAACTAAATTGTCAATATTGTTCCTCCAAGGAGTCAACAAACAAGTCAAAGCCTTGAAGTATGAAGACATGTCAAAATCAGTCCTTGGATTATGAAGAAATTGCACTTGTAGTCCTTGTTTCAAGTTTATAAACAATATGTGCCAAAATTGCCAAAAGCCCAAACTTAAATACAAAGGGAATGGAAGTTTATTGCATTTAATACAAAATGAAAGAGTGAAGAAACATGAGGGGTCAAATCTGCCAAGACAACCTAAGACAATCCCCCACTCACAGCTTGACACATCACCAACCTTAAACAATCACCCAATCAGAATCAACCCTTCCTCCACGTCACAAATCCACTCACCACTTTTTAAATAAATTTTAAACCGGTTTTAAATTTGGGGGCAAACAAAGATTTAAATTAATCCTTCCCTAATCCTGCATCAAACCCAACTATTCAACACCTTAATCCCATAAACCCTAAATTTTTAATCACCTCAAAACAAAGGGTTTTACCCCCATAATTTCCAGAACTCTGATTTACTACATCCTAATCACATCCCACCTCCCCAAAATGTCACCATCCCCTCTCACATGTCCCTCCAACCCTCCCCTGCACAAGAAAACAAAGTGTACAAACCCATCAACGGCTAAAAGGCTCATTCTTTCTCCATACGTGTCATCCAACGCTCCAAAAACAGTTTTACACTGCTGGCATCTTCACAATAGTCCAAGAATCATCACATGTCTTCTTGGCAAATTCAAAAATCTGGCATCAAAAGGGCATATGCTGGGAATCTCCAAGGGCAAAGAAGGAAGTTTATACATTAGGGTTTTAGCTTGTTTTGAAGTTTCTAGAATCAAATGTGACCCTATATAAAGGGCAATAGGACTTAGCTTGTATTTTGTTCTTTTTTCTCCGTTTTGTCACAAGCATTGTAAATCCGTTTTATTTTCTTAAATAAAATTGGTATTGTGTTGTTGATGAGAAGCAAAGAACCTCTTTACATTCCTGCATTTTAATTTTCAAGTTTAAATCTCAATTTTACTTTTCTGTTTGAACTTAAGTTTTTAATTTCTGAATTTGGTCCAAGGGTTTAAGCTTGCATCATAAGCCTGATAATCTTGTAGATTATCAAGCTTAAGTGAGGGTTTAAGCTTTTGTTGATTTAATTTGTGGTAAAGTTCCAAGATATAAAGAAAAAAAAATATCAGCTTATCTTTATTTTATAAATAAGCCACAAATAGCTTAATCAATAAGCTTGTTTGGTAGCTTATTTATATTGTGAACAGTTGATCTTTGTGTTTCCCTCTTCTCTTAGCAGGTTTCAAAAGCTCATATCCTTCTGAGGTTCATGAGGTGTGTGTGTCAACAGTGACCACCACCACCCTCTCTTCTTTTGCTTTCTTGTTCATCAGCCTAAGATTCAGCTCAGGCCCCAGCCTGATTGGAGGTGGTTTTTCAACCACTAAGGGACCTGGATGTAGGTCCCTTGAGGTAGTTTCCTTTTTCCCATTTTCATTTTCAGTTTTAAGTGTTATTTTGGTGATTTAAGTGATTTTGCTTGAAAAGTGTTTTAGTAACTGTTATTTGGTTTTATTTGAGTTAAGTTGGTATTATATGCATGATAGGTAGGTTTTAAATCAGTTTGAATGAGATTTAGATAGCTTTGCTTTGTTAAAATTTGATCTCAGATTTTAAAGGAGTGTTTGGGTCTGCTATTTAAGTGATAATCTTGAAAGAATTTTGTGTTTAAAACTTGCTAGATACACTCCATAAGGTATAAATAGGTTGCTGGTAGTTGTGCTTTCAGTTTGGAACAAGTTTTGAACATTATTGCATACTAAAAAGTGAAAAATAGCTTAAACTCAGTAAACTGCCATTGGTGACTGTTTTGATTGAATTTGTGCTTGAAGTTTATTAAGCTGATAGATTTGAGGTCATTTGAGGGTTTTGAATCTTTTGTATGTCAGTTTGTGAGCTTATTTGCAAAATTCGAGCCTTGGTAATTCACTTTTATGCATGTAAAATTGGTAAAAACTCTCAGACCTGCTTATTGCCTTAATCAGTAACTTTTTGACTTATTTGTGCTTGATTTTTGCTTGTAACTTGTGTTTCTTTGTGTTCTTCTTGACTCCTTGTACTCCAAAGAGTACAAGGGTGCCTTTGTTCCATCAAAATCACCACCAAACAAGCCAAAAACCAAGCCCTCTTGGTCTTTGCACAAGTGAAAAGGTCACTTGTGTTCATCAGAAACCAAGTGCTCAACTGAGCACGATTTGCTTTGAATCTTGTTTAATCTTGGTTAAAATTGAATTGTGATTGAGTTTTAGTGATCAAATAGGTCACTGGATTAAGTTTTAAAAGTAAAAAAAAAAAAGTTTTGCAAAAAGCACACCCTGCCTGGACTCGAACACGCGACCTTGCGTTCCAAGGAGTAACGTGTTAACCAGTGATCAAGATGGCTTTTTCAGGTTTAGCATTTTTCCTGGGTTTGTATAAGTGTTGTTGACTTTTCTGAGCAAAAAGTAAATTTTTCCCTTTATTATTTTATTTATTAGGATTATTTTAAGTTTAATTTTTAGAAAGTCAATTAAAAATAGCAAAAAGTAATTTAAAAATCTGGAAAAATAGTTTTTAGGTTTTTAATCATAATTTTGAGGTTTACAGCTTATTAGGTTTTCAATTTAGCTTATTTTTGATTTTATTGGATTTTAGGGTTTTTAGCTAACTTTAAAATTTAATATAAAATTATTAAATAGGTTTCAGAAAATTTGGTTTGCATTTTTGTTTTCGCTACATTATTTAGGATTTTTGGTAATTTTTTAGAATTTATTTACAAACTTTTTATTTTTTTGAATATTTTAATATTATTTTATTATTAAAAATTGAAGTTTCATTTTTTTCTAGTTTTTTCATTTTCCCTAGGTTAAGGACAATAAATTAGGAGTTTTGTCACTTTCCAAATATATTTTAGACCTTTCAATTAATTTCTAGAATTAATTTAAGATTTAATACATTTTAATAGTTTTTAAGTGTTTAAAAATAGTTTAATTTGGTTTTAAAATTTTTAAAAATAGTTTTTAGCTTAATTAGGATATTTTTGAGGTTTACAAACTATTAGATCTTGTTTAAGGCTTTTTAATATTTAAAAGTGATTTTTAGGGCTTTAATTAGCATTAAAAAGTCATTATCTAATTAATTAAAAGGTTTTAGCAAGTTTGGATTTTTTGTAAACTCTTAGAATATTATTGGGGATTTTTAGTAATTTTTAGGAATTTTTAGGTTAAAATTTTAATTTTGGCACTATTTACGACTTTACGTGTTCGCCTTTTTCGTCATAGTTTAATCCGTTTTCGTAACCGTCTTTCTTTTCTAATCCCATTTCTTTCTCAATCACATAATCACAAACATTAATCAATTCAATACACAACGCACTAGCCTCCTTGAGAACGAACTCACTTAGGGTCATTCACACACGGTTTTCCTAAATCGTCGTGCTCACTTGCCCTATTTATTGCTCTTTTCCTAAAGAGTGGTAAAAACTCCAACATCAGCAAGCTTGGAGAATGTCAAAAGCTGCCGGTTCGTCAACACATCGACGAATGATCATATCAGCACATTGTTTGAATAGAAAAGGGTCATCCCAAAAGTAAGTCTTAACATCATTCAAGAACTTCTTCTTTTGTTGGGATGTTAACCCTTGGATGAGAATATCACCCGCTAAGTAGTTTGCAATGTCCGCAAACCACGGGTGCCATCAAGATTGAGATTTATAGACATTAAGGTCTCAAGGGGGAAAGAGTCATTGATCTCTTTGTTCGGATGATCCCCTTGATATGGATCCTCAAGTCTGCTTAGATGATCCGTAGCCAGGTTTTCGGCTCCCTTCTTGTCGCGAATTTCAATGTTGAATTCTTGAAGGAGTAAAACCCAGCAAAGAAGTCTTGGCTTAGAATCATGCTTTGTCATCAAGTACTTCAACGCAGAATGGTCCGTGTATACGATGGTGGGGGATAAAACAAGATAGGGGCGAAATTTCTCAAAAGCATAGACAACAGCTAAAAGCTCTTTTTCGGTTGTCGTATAATGCAATTGAGCCCCCGTCATTGTTTTGCTAGCATAGTGGATTGGTTGGAAGTGTTTATTCACTCGTTGGCCCAAAACCGCACCAATAGCAAAGTCGCTAGCATCGCACATCAATTCAAAAGGCAGCTCCCAATTAGGGGTAACCAAGACCGGTGCCTTAGTTAGCTTATCCTTAAGAAGATTGAAGGCTTCAATACACTCTTTAGAAAAGATAAAAGGAGTATCTTTTTCCAACAGGTGGGTCATCGGGCGAGCGATTTTAGTGAAATCCTGAATGAATCAACGATGGAAGCCCGCATGACCCAGAAAACTTCTCACACCCTTCACGGTTGAAGGTGGAGGTAATTTGGCTATGACATCAACTTTAGCACAGTCGACTTCAAGACCGGCTTTTGAGATTTTATGTCCTAGCACGATGCCTTCTTTTACCATAAAATGGCATTTTTCCCAATTCAGAACAAGGTGAGTGTCTTCGCACCGCTTAAGCATACATTCCAAATTTTCAAGAAGAGAAGAGAAGGAATTCCCGAAGACCGAGAAATCATCCATGAAGACTTCCATGGTTTGCTCAACCATATCATGGAAGATAGCCAACATGCACCTTTGGAATGTCCCAGGAGCATTGCATAAGCCAAAAGGCATCCTTTTGTAAGCAAATGTGCCATAGGGACAAGTGAATGTTGTCTTCTCTTGATCTTGGGGATCGATGGGTATTTGGAAATAACCCGAGAAACCATCAAGAAAGCAGTAATATTCATTACCTGCTAGACGTTCAAGCATTTGGTCCATAAAAGGTAGAGGGAAATGATCCTTTCTCGTGGCATCATTGAGTTTGCGGTAGTCTATACAAACTCTCCACCCAGTAACGAGAAGGGTAGGAATCAACTCGTTGTTGGCATTGGGCACAATGGTGATACCGCCTTTCTTAGGCACACAATGGACTGGACTAACCCATGGTGAATCCGAAATAGGGTAAATCATACCCGCATCAAGAAGTTTGATAACCTCTTTTTTGATGACTTCCTGGATTTTAGGATTCACCCTTCGTTGGCTTTGAATTGTGGGCTAAAAGTCGTCCTCCATGAGAATTTTATGTGTGCAGAAGTGAGGATCAATTCCACGGATGTCAGAGATTTTCCAAGCGATAGCTTTTTTATGCTTCTTCAACACGGCGACAAGTCGGGCTTTTTCTTCTTCTTTCATATCCTTTGCGATGATGACCGGTAACTTCTCGTTGTCTTCCAGGAAAACGTACTCAAGATGAGGAGGTAGGTCCTTAAGCTCGAGAGTGGGAGGATCCTCAATAGATGGTGAAACTAATGATGGATCATCATTAGTCACCTCTTTAGGAGAAGGAGGAGAAAATGGGTCCTCATTGAGAAGTCTCTCAATAGTTCGAATATCTTCATCCCAATTGGTGGACAAATTATCATACTTAATATCAAGAGGACCCAAGCTAGCTTCGAAATCATCCAAGTCACTTTCTCCAAAAGGAGTCAATGCTGGAGCAATTGAGGCAACGGTCTCAACATTGGGTAGAGAAGAAAGAGTACTTTTGCAAGCATCATGAAAATGTTCTTCACAAGCCTCATCGAGAACATCAATAGCATTAACACTCTCATATGAATAAGGTTGCTTAGAAATCTTACCCATGTTGAAGACAATTTTATCGTCACCAACTCTCATGATTATTTCGCCCGCGGATACATCGATGAGAGTGCGACCGGTCCTCAGGAATGGACGTCTAATGATTAATGGAACACGGGGATCCATCTCGTAGTCAACGACAACAAAATCCGCCGGGAAGGTGAATTTGTCAACGCCAACAAAGACATCTTCGGCTATCCCCACTGGATAAGCAACCGTACGGTTGGCAAATTCCAAAGTCATTTTTATGGGGACTAGCTCGGGGAGAGATAATTGCTTCCAAACACTTAAAGTCATTAAGTTTATACTGGCACCTAGATCGGCTAGGGCCATGTAATTCTCTACTCCCGGGAAGTTGCAAGGAATCAAGAAGCGACCCGGATCACCAAGTTTGGTGGGCAATTTCCTTAAGAGCACTGCGGAGCAGTTCTCATTAAGTTGGGTCTGAGCGATGTCAAGAAGCTTTTCCTTATCACTTAGAAGATCTTTAAACATCTTAGCGTATTTGGGCATGTGAGCGAGAGCCTCGGCAAAGGAGATGTTAAAATTCAATTGTTTAAACATTTGAGAAAGTTTGAAACCTGAATATCATCCTTGCTCTTTTGCTTCTCTTTCCTCAACCTTGAAGGATAAGGTATATTGGATGAAGAAGAAGGCTTTAAGGGAATAGGATCACTCACAACCACGGGTGGTGGGGAAATGGGGATAGAAGGTGAAGGAGGTGGGGAAAGTTGCTCTTTTTCCTTGTTCACAATCACGGGTGGAGGTGTAGGAAGCTCGGGTTCCATATAACCTTTTCCACTACGAGTGGTGATTGCTTTCATCTCCCCTCTTGGATTCGCAATGGTATTACTCGGAAGAGTACCCGAAGAAGAGGGTTGATTACCTTGGATGAGCGAACCAATCATATCACGAAGGTGAACCGCTTGATTATTAAAAGAGTCTCTCATGTTTGCATTAATTTCATTGCTGTGTTTGGCCATGTAATTCCTTAGCTCGGCTCGAATATCGTTCCCTTGTTTCGCTATTTCTCCCTTCAAGTTGCGGACTTGACTCTGAAGATTCGTCACCATCTCCCGATTAGTCTTCATGAATGTCTCGACATCTGGACTCACTGCCATCGGTTTATTGAGAGGTGGAGCTTGGTAAGCTTGAGAATTTCCTTGAGTTGGGTATGGGTTTCTTTGGGATTGATATTGATTGTTAGCACGAGGTTAGGATTGGTTGTAGCTTTGTTGTTGGTTTTGGTTTGCAGGAGGGAAACCAGGAGGAGCAAGATAATTGTTGGAACGATAACTTAGCAAGCTACGGTCTCCTTGAGGGCGAGCTTGATAGCCTCTCGTGGGATAAGTGCCGTAAGCTGCGTTAACGTTTTCAGAAACATTTGCTTTGGGTAGAAGGACAATCATTGTAAGAATGAGGACCACCACATGTGTCACAAGAAATAGCAACGGCTTTAGCTTGTTGAAAGTGGTTTGTGGCCATGGCCATGAAATTCTTGTTCATTTCAGTGAGTTGTCGAGAAATTTTAGTCATTTCAGGATTGGAGGTAGTAGATGAAACATTGACTCTCTGATTAGATCTTGAGGATGCGGATGAATCCCAATTCTTGTGGTGAGTAGTCATGTTTTCAATCAACTCTCGGCACTCCTCTGGTCTCCTTTTCATAAAAGTACCACCGGCGGCGGCATTGATCGTGTCACGATCACGAAAAGTGAGACCATTGTCGAAGGTGTCAATGAGAGTGACGGGGAGCATATTGTGATTAGGACAGCGGTCGATCAAATCATTGTATCGTTCCCAAGCATCAAAAAGTGATTCATCATTGTGTTGCATGAATCCACTGATTTGGTTACGAAGACTAGTGACCATGGATGGGGGAAAGTAGCGCGATAAAAAGCGTTGAGTCATGTCATTCCACGTATGAATAGAATTCTTAGGAAGACGGTCAAACCATTTTTCGGCATGATGAGAAAGCGAGTGGGGAAAAAGTTGAAGGCGAAGGTCATCCATAGAAACACCGGAGCACTTCATGCTTTGGGTAATGGTAATGAAATTGTCGAGGTGTTTGTTGGCATCATCATCCGGAATTCCACGAAATGGGTTAGTTTGCACTTGCTGGATCATGTGATGCTTCAACGAAAAATCCTGAGCCGTGACGTGCATTGGCGCAATCGGGCCTCCGCGTCTGTTCATGGTGGGTTGGCACAATTCCTCCATTGTCCGTAAATCAGGTAGGTGGACATTGTTGTTGTTGTTGTTGTTGTTGTTATTCAAATTGGGTAGAGGTGGGTTATTATTGTTGTTATTAACACCAGCCATATCTAGATCTTCACGAGTCTCGGGCTCAGAATAGTTCGAAGATCTAGTACGCATACACCTGCAGAAGAAAAATATACACAAAGAGAATATCTATATAATCTTTTTGGTGCAAAACCTTTTGAAAAGAATTGCTTTTAATGATTTTTCAATGTTTTTGTATTTTTGAAGAGTTTTATATTTTTTAGGATTTTTGAATATTTTTGAAGCGAGGAAAATAACGTTCAAAGAACGGATCCCAAAATTCAATGCGTCTCTCACTAGAAACCGTTAATCGTAACGAAAAGAGCCGGCAGCGGCGCCATTTAATACTTCGCTTTTGGCTAGGTATAAAATCTTATCGTCCGAATCCTTTCGAATTGAAAACCGGTCTTAAGTGCGACTCAATCGTCTTTTGGTGAATCAAGAGAATGGTTTGGATGATTTGTCTAATTTAAACTATTAGCAAGTAAATTTAAGTGTCGTTGAGTAAAATGAAAGAATAAAGATTAATACTAAAATGATGCGTAAAAATAAATGTTTGCCAAACTTAAAGATTAGATTAAGAAAAATACTAGATCACTAAATAAAAACTAACACTTAGAAATTTAATGAAAGCAATACACTAAACAAGTTCTAATCGGAATGTGACCCCAAAAGGCCCAGATCGGAATGTATTCCGATCTAATGATCGGAATGTGGACACTATGCACAGTCGGAATACCCACGAAATGAGATCAATCGGAATAATAGCTACCACACTGATCGGAATGTTGAGAAAACTCCCAATCGGAATAACTGAAACAAGCACAATCAATCGGAAAGTTGGGAGAACAACTACAATCGGAATGTACAGCAAGAGGCCACATCGGAATAATCAAGTGATACTGATCGGAAAATGAAAACCCTTTTCCGATTTGATCAATCGGAAAGAGGGATGTGGCTGGTCGGAATAGCTGGATCGGAAAAGGGTTTATAACCTTTTCCGAAAATGGTGGAATTCGTAAAAAGCTAAGGTAATAAGCTATTATAATGAGCTTATTCCCAAAACTAAAATGAACCAATACTAAATCGAATCAAATAAGCACTATAATCAACTTATCTAACCTCAAAATAAGCAAACTTTTTGGATCAAACAATAAAAACATGAACTTTTTAAGAAAGCTTTTTATAAGAAAGTAAGCTAATCATAAAAATAAGCCAATAAGCACAAGAGTCTTAAAGCTTAACCAAATGAAAACTTATGAAATGATCAAAAGATTAACTTTTTAAGCACGAAATCAATTAGAACAACACGGATCATATGATAATCGCACCAAAATCAATCTAAAATCAAAGAAAAGTAGAATGAGATTAAGGATTAAAAGCTTAAAATTGAACTTTGATTAATGAAAAATAAGCAATACAAATGTTTAATCTTGAAAAATTAAAAGAAAAGATGAAACTTAGTGAGAGAAAGTTTAAGACTTTCTCTCTCTAAAACTAGAGAAAAGTAAGAAAAATAAAAACTAGCTAAATTAACTAACTACCCTCCTAATGACTATTAGGAGGGTATTTATAGGGAAGGTGGAAGGAGTGCATGTGTTGCATCTTCTTTCTTGCTTTCTTCACATTTTCTCGACTCGACTTTAATTCTTTGTCTTTGTCGTCTTGGGATTTGAACTTGTCTTTTAATTTTCTTCTTCTATTAGACTTAAGTTCTTCGACTTCGTTAAACTTCCGTCTTTAGACTTTTTCTTCGATAAATCTTTAGAATAGGCCTTGGACTTCCGTTCTTTTTGCACTCTTGATCTTTAGACTTCGTCTTTTCCCGTTTTCTTCGATAAAAGCCCGTGAAAACCCGTGTTTTCTTCCTTTTTCAAATTTTGGTCCTAAAACATAATAAAAACACAAACCACGCATAATTCCGACTTTTACGACATAAATCACACGTTTTGGTCTTGTTATTATTGGAAATAAGTGGTAAAAGGATAAGTGTTTTCACTCTTATTAAATAGCTATCCCTTCATAATTTTACACAAAATAGTCCCAGTTTTAGGTCTCAAAACTTTAAGTCAAACGTCCACTTAAACATACTCATGGTTTCTGTAAAAGTAATATTCACACTTTTATACATGTTACCTAAAACCCCCCACTTGACCTAACCTTAAAGCTACTGTTAAGGCCCAGATATATGTGTATATATTGCTACCTATCCAGAATTCACTAATTTTAAACGTATGAAAAGTTCATTACCATTAGAGGGTCTTACCCTAAACCACAATCTTAGCCCAAGTTCAGATCCTTACTACAATATATAAACCATCTCTCATGTTCGTGAGAAGATCCCAATGCAACCCTAAGTACCCCAAACAACCCAAAACTTAAAAAGAAAACAGGCTGAATTCAAAATTGTTTTGACCTCCGACTGTTGTAACCTGTTTTTGACCCACTTCCCGACCTCCAATTTAGTTCTCGTTTCTTGATTTAGAAGCCAACTCAAATACCTATCCAGGGCTAGCTTGATCGCATCTTGAATGTTCCTAGAACTCTGGATATGATCAAAACAATGACACCAAAATTCTGCCCAGTTTTTAAAAACGGGTTTAACAAAATCAACCTCATTAATTAACCCTAACCCATCTAATTACAAGCCCTAATTTATGTGATCATCATATAATGATTAATTCAACATTAATTTACTATTTTTATATTAACTCTAACCTAATTCCATCATAAGATGATTAATTAAACATAAAAACAATTTAAATCAAAAAGGTTTATGAAGGTTTACCTCTAATTTAATGGAAGATGAGAAAAACCCAATTTTATGAAGAATCCTAATTTTTCTACTCTTAGGGTCGACTAAAACTCCAGGGAATGAATAAAAATTCGTTTGATATTATGTGTGGGGTTCCTTATATAGCAAAACAATCCTTGTCCAAGTATAACACTTGTTTCCTTTTTTTTCCTCTTTTCCTTTTTTTTCTTTTTTTCCAAACCGACTTAAACCCCCATTAAATTCGTTTTTTTCTATTTATTATTAATATATGTATTACTAATATTACCTTAATTTTCCTTAATTTATTTCAGCTCCTAAAGCTTCAAAACCGTAAAACTAGTCAAATTTACGCGTTTTACCGTAAAAGACGTAAAATATACACTTTTAAAAAAAATCTCAAATTTTGAAATTGATATGAGCAAAAACTCATATCAATTTATGAACAAATCACCCTAAAACACAATGAAAATACCTAAACTTTGTGCTATAAAGCGGAATTATGTGGTATGTTTTGTGTTTGTGCTCAAATAGGTAAGAAGGATGCATTTTCAAGCAAACAAAGGAAAATCAAGCTTAATTTGATGAAAAAGACAAAAGAGGATCAAAAGTGACAAGAATTTGAAGACAAAGGACCTATCTTGACAAACTGCCAAAGAAGAAGGACCAAAAGTGTAATTTTGTAAAAGTCAAGATCAAAGTCAAATCTGGTCAACTCTCAAGTCAACTCAGTCAAAGGATCATATTTGTTCAAGAGTGAAGTTTGAAGGACCAAATATGCCAAAGAAATGAAGTTGCTAGCTTAAAAATACAATCTGCCAAGTCAAGGGGTCATTTCTGCCAATTTTGGAAAGATATACAAGTTCAATCCGTGTGTCATGCTTACAACCAATGAGAAGCCAAGAAATATTAAACTCGGATTGCCAAATCAGTGCATTAATTACACTTCAGCCGCCAAAGTATTAATTACTCAAATCTCAACAGTTAAACCCACTGAGACTCTTTTCAGCCAATCAGCTTGTGACATGCAATATTCAATATATCCACTTTTGGATTATGATCCGTGTGCACTCTTTTCACCCAACCATATCATGACACGTGTCATCTTCATTACAACACATTGCCAGGATCGATTTCGAGCTAGAGTGGATTTCAGGAGAAGTTATAAACATCAAACTTGCTCAAAATCACAAGACGAATCCAAGGGTTACAACTAATTAAGCTGAAATCAAGACAAATTAAAAACCCCAATTCAGTTCTTCATCAGCAAAATCAATTATGCAGATTTTTGACACGTGGATGCCTGGGATTGGTTCCAACACGTCACCAACCCCAACCACTTCACTTCTAGAGTCTATAAATACCATGTTTAGCTTTCATTTTGAGGGTGGTAGAAAGTGTGAAATTTCACACACTTTAATTTTCCTCTCATCTTAATCCTTAGCTTTTAGCTTAACAACTCAAGAGTTTGACACACTCTTGAGTCTGTTATAGTAGTTGTAACAGTTTAACTACCTTTGTAACTACTTTTACTCAATAAAATTCAAATTCCATTTTTCCCTCCAAAACTCTATTACCTACTTACTGTTCATCTCCTGCTACCTTGATACTCTTGTTGCTGTTATTAGTTTGTTATGATCATAATCTGATCATAACTGGCTAAAGTTGAAGATTGTTGTTGTTTGATCATTCAGTTCAAGTTCATAGCAGTTTCTGATGAGTTCCAGTTCTTTCATGGTGATTTTGATGGTTGATTGCTGTTGATTAGCTTGTTGATAGTGATTTCTAGTGCTAAGGTGGTGGTTAGCACTAGAATAGAGAGCTCAGCGCTCCTCTACTCCCCAAAGGAGGCCCTTGCTTAAGGTTTTGAGTTCTGATTTTTCAATTCCTCTCAATTGTTGATACATGCTCAATTCCTAGATAATTTTGCCTGATTGAATGATAAAATGTGTTTTGATCTGTTTCTGATCTGTACCTAGTGATTTGTTAGTTTAATTGTAGCTTAATATAGCTTGTTAGCTTTATACTTTACTTGTTTACAGCTTTCATCAGTCACAATAGTCTTGCTTATCATTTTGTGTTCTAGTTGTGTTCAATACTTGAAACTAGTTCTCACAAACTTCATTTTGGTTACCAAACTTAGCCTGCTAAAGTTCTTAACTCAGTTCCATCATTTGATCAATAATCATTCACAAAAGGTTTATAAAAATCAGTAAGTTGGTGTTTGGCATTAGCTTGTATTTGATGTTCAAGTGTTGATTTTTGGCAAGTTCTGGTCCATTTTCAGTTAGTAAGTGATAACAAGTAGTTTTAAGCCATTTTCTAGTCAAGTGTTAAGTCAAAAAGGCAAAAGGTAATAAAAAAAGTGTGGGTCAGTTTCAGTCAGTTCTTGTTTCAAAAAGTTGTGATTTTGATTTGCTTACCATTCATTAGTTAGTTAATGAAATTCAATCAAACCAAGTCTCAAATCTCATTCAATATATGAAGTTTCAGATTCTATAAGGGATTTGTACAGTATTCAGTATTCAAGTAGAAATAAGCCAAAGTCTAAACCATTTAGCAAACTCAAGTTTCTGTAAAGTGTAAACTGCTTTTTCATATCTCATTATCTACTTCATTATCTGGTCTATTTTCTTTCACAAATTCATTCAGTAAGTACTCCTGGTTGATTTTTGAGATTTTGAGCTTATTGAAAAATCTTGGTCAACAAAAGTCAACATAAGCACTCATTTTGCTTATTTTAGTATTCTGAGCTTATTATTGGATGCTTTTTCATGAGACTTGATTTCCCATTCTTATTTTGAGCTTATTAATCATTTTCATCACTAAAATTGAGTTGTGCAAGTCTAGATTAGCTTATAGCTTATTTTGTGCTTATTGAATTCAGCTTATCAGCTTTTTAGTCACTTTCAGTTTAAATCCTTGGACAAGTCTAGCTTATTTCTGATTTAAGACGTTTGTAAGTGGTTTGGTTGAATTTGGTTGAAAAATAAGCTCAAACGAGCTTATTTGAGTTTGTAACCCGTTTTTAGTTAAAAACATTCAAAAATTGCATTTAGGTCCTTCATGTATTAATCTGGTTGAAATTTTGGCTAAACTTGCATCTTTTTAGGGTTTGCTTTAATCAAGTCCTTATATTTTCAAAGTTGTTAAAATTCAGTTAGGAAGTTTTGAGTTTGTTGGGAAATTGGTTACTTGTTTGCATAATTTTCATTTTCAGTCCTCCTAGTTTACTGTTTTTGAACATTTAGTCCTTGTACTTTTAAGCTTTGCATTTTGAGCATTTACATTTCATAGAATTTACATTTTCAGTCCTTATAGTTTGTAAAATTTACATCTTGGATTTTAATTGAATAAATACTTGGTATTTGCACTATGTTTTACATATAAGTAGACGTTATTTTTTCATTTTTGCAAGGCATTGTTTGAATTAGCAATAGAATATCCAAAAAAATATTAACAACCAAAAACAGTTAAAAACCCGATATTGTTAGGACTTTCAATTTGTTAAGAACTGAGAAAAACGAACTTAACTATACACATTTCAAATGGCGCCGCTGCCGGTTCTTTGACTTTACGAGAGACTATCGATTGACGGTTTTCATTGGCTTTTGGGATCCGTTCACCTTGTGAACGTTATTTTTACGTATCATAAATCAAAAACAAATAAAAAATCAAAAATATAAAAATATATAAAAACTAAAAATTAACAAAACAATTCTTTTCCTAAAGAATTGACCAAACAAATTAAAAAATCCAAAAAGCAATCTTTTTCCTAAAAGATTGCACCCAAAAATATATATTATTGGATTCTCTCAGTTTTTATGTACATATAGTATTTTCTCTTAAAACGCATACATACAAAAATATTTTCCATATATTATTATAAGTAAATACGTATACGTATAAGAACAACCAATCTACATATTCTCCATAAGTATTGCCAAGGCAATACACCGTGTTGAGGGGCGTTCCGGTCCTTGACACGTGTATCGATCAAACAAAATAAAGCAAGAATAGATAAATACTCTCAATAAGCAACAATTCGAAGAATACGAACATTTAAGTGAATAGAAAGGCGATGTGCTATAAAATACCATCTAAGGTTCAATAGGTACTTAAGTGCTTCGCGCCACCTAACCCCCCGTTCACTTGTGAGTATTCTAAGAAGGAAGGCTTCATTGGGGGTCTTGCACCCAAGTAGTACATACATATATATTATTTTCTTGTGGATATTTCATATTGAAACTCGAAGAGGATAATCCTTTTCTCTTCAAAGTCACACGAGAGCTTCTCTCTCATTCCTCGTATTGAGTTGCATGCTCACTCGCGGGCGTGCACAAATACCGATTGGTGTACAACCTCTTCCTCCGAAAAGGAAGAAAAAGAGAAAGAGTAAGACCACCACCGTCCATCAAGCCGATCACGAGAATCGTGCTTTGACTCATCCACGACAAGAAGCCATGGCTGTTGATAATCATTCTTTGATGGAACGTTTGCAAACCAATGTTCATGGATATGCTAGTGCTATTAGGATTCCCGACATTCCCGCAAATACATTTGAGCTAAAAACGGCTATGATTACCTTGGTTTCACAAACACCTTTCTATGGTCACAAGAATGATAATCCTCATGATCACCTTAAGAGATTCCTTGCTCTTTGTAATACCCTTAAGTACAATGGAGTTCCACATGATGCTATCAAGTTGATATTAGTGCCATTTTCACTAGAGGGAGCCGCTAAGCATTGGTTAGACACCCAACCACCCGATAGTATCACCACATGGGATGGTTTCACCACTAAGTTTTTGAACAAGTTCTTTCCTCCATCTAAGACCACGGCTTTGAGGAACTTAATTATAGGCTTCAAACAAAAACCTAGTCAATCCTTTAGTGATGCTTGGGAGGAGTATAGAGAGTTATTGAGGCGATGCCCTAACCATAGATTGGATGAAGTTCACCAAATCAATACTTTCTATGATGGCCTTAAACCTCATCACCAAGATTCACTCAATGCTTCCGCGGGAGGAAATATTCTTCTTAAATCCATTCAAGAGGCCTTGGACATCATTGAGACTAAAGCAATGGTTCAAACAAACACTCAATTTGAAGAAAGGGTTCATGTTATTCAAAACACTTCTCAAACACCTTGTGATAACCAATTCCTCAAATATCAACAAGAGATCCTTCAACAAATGAAGTAAAGGTCAACAAGAGATGATTCAAGCCATTAAGGGCATTTCATTGAACAATTCTTCAAATGATGTGAATGCCATTACTCTTTCTTGTGTAACTTGTGGAGGCCCCCATTCTTATGAACAATGTGATAAGGTGCAAGTTTATCAAGGGGAATGCTATGCTTACCAAGAGGAACATCGTGAACACTTCAAGCAAAATATCAATCCAAATAACCTTTCTTACAAGTCCCAAAATTACCTTACTCCACCGGGATTCCCACCCCAACCACCCACCCAAATTCAACAAAATCCTCCTCAAGTTTTACAAAGGAATCAAGGGCAAAGACCACCTTACCAAGGGAATAACTACAAGGCACCCAATCATTTTCAACCTCAAGGAAATAAATTTTATCCACCAAACCAAGAATTTAATGCACCACCTCCACCTTTTTCACAACAAGGTTTTTATCAAGGGAATGTGCAACCTAACCCCATGGATTTGATTCTTCAAAAGCTTACTTCTTATGAGAAACAAATGAAACATGCTCAAGAGGAAAATAACAAGAAATTTGCTCTTCTTCAAAACCAAATTATATATAATCAAAGACCACAGGGGGCTTTACCTTCCAACACACAAACAAATCCAAGGGCAAATGTCAATGCTATTACAACAAGAAGTGGAAAAATAACAAAGAATCCTTCACCTTCTAAACCTCATATTGTTCCACCCACTTTTGTTTCTACTTGTGACAAGCCTTCTACATCTACTTCCCAACCACAAAATGCTCCCATTTCTTCCCCTTCAACACCTACTCATGAAACACTCAATAAGAAAAATCCTTCATCAACCACTCAACCACAACCAAAACCAAGTCTTCCTTATCCATTAAGATTGAGAAAAGAAAAGCTTAAGAACAAGGATGATATCCAAGTTTCAAACTTTTTGAGGATGTTCAAGCAACTTAACATCAATATCTCCTTTGCGGAAGCTTTAGCCAATATGCCTAAGTTTGCTAAGATGATTAAGGACTTACTTTCTAACAAGGAGAGATTGGTGGATTTGCCTAATGCTTCCTTGAATGAAAATTGCTCCGCGGTTTTGCTTAAGAAGTTGCCTACTAAGCTTGGAGATCCGGGGAGGTTTTTGATTCCTTGCAATTTCCGGGGGTGGAAAATTGTATGGCTTTAGCGGATTTAGGAGCAAGCATAAACCTCATGCCATTATCGGTTTGGAAGAAACTTTCACTTCCCGAGCTCACTCCTACTAAGATGACTCTTGAGTTGGCTAACCGTACTATAGCTTATCCGATGGGAATTGCGGAAGATGTTTTTGTGGGGGTTGATAGATTTACATTTCCCGCGGATTTTATGGTGGTTGATTATGATATGGATCCTAGAGTGCCTTTGATTGTTGGTAGGCCATTTTTGAGAACGGGTCGTACTTTAATAGATGTGGCGGAAGGAGAACTTACAATGCGGGTAGGAGATGAGAGAGTTGTGTTTAACATGGGGAAGTTGTCTAAAAAATCTAATGAGCCCGAAGCGGTAAAACATATTGATGTGGTACATAAGGAGGAAACACAAGATGATATCCTTGATGAAGTTTGTGATGAATACTTTTATGAAGCTTGCTCAAGTGGAGATTATGATTTCCCTCATGTTGAGACCATTGCTTCCATTACATCATTTTTGGATCTTCATGAACATCAAGAGCTAAACTTTGGTGAAACCCCATATGACAATCCATTTTTCCACAATGATAACCATGTTCATGCGAACTTTAGTGATGGAGAATCTTTTCTTTGTGATACACCAACATATGATGACTATAGTGATGATGAGCTTTCTACTTGTGACTCTCCATTTGTTGATGATCATAATTCATTTGGTTTTGAGGGATCACCAATTTTTGATAGACCAATCTATGATGTTTATGGTGATGAGGCGGATTCTATAATGGATGAGAGTGATGAGTTTTTAGCAGAGGATATATCTTTTGAGTACACTCTTGGTTATCTTGATGAGGAGGGGGGCATACTCTATTTAGAATCTCTATTGCATGAAGATCCTTTACCTTCTTCCTTGCCCACCTCCACCTTTCAAAGTAATAAAGGAAAACAAGTCATGATGGTTTCTTCTAAGAGCTTGTTGTTACTCATGCCTCCACAACCTTTCTCTCACCATGTGACCTATAAGGGAGAGTATTCTAAGGCAACCAACACTTGTTGTTTTCCCATCAAGGAACGGATTTTTGATCCTGGCATAGAGCTTGCTAAACCATCTCAGTATCCGCCTGATGCAACAAAAGGAAAACTTGTGAAAGATTTGAGAGTTTTACCCTTTCACCTTGTAACGAACATATAGGAAAACATTTTGGAAAACCACACCTCACCTTTTTCACCATTGATTGGGAAGTTAGTTGTGGATTTGTGTTATAAGTGGGATGGTATTTATGTATTTGATCCTGGAGGATATTTATGGAGTTTTGATAAATGAAAACTTGTTTTACCTCATCATGGAGATTTTTCTTAAAAAGGGCAAAAAATTTTCTTCTCCATGATAGGTTTTAGACACTTTTGAGTGTGGGACGAGTCGAGCTAGAGACTCATTAACTCAAGCATCGTATAACTAGGTTTAGAGTGTTGTAGGTTAGTAATAAAGGTATAGACTTGGAGATAAGTGTAGGGGAGACCTTCGTTTGTCTTCATGATTGTTTGTAGGGTTGCTCACTCATTTCATGATTTGGAGCTTATGGAGGAGGCCCTTGTATCCGGTTCACTTTGTTACTTTTGTGATCTTTCATTGACACCTTGTGCTTAAACATGAATTCACTAATAGTTGTCCTTTCCTTAACTTGGGTTAAGCAAAGTCTATTCATTGTCATAAGTGTAGGTGAAGTTTTTATACTTCCATTCTCTTAAACATTGAGGACAATGTTTAGCTTAAGTGTAGGGGGTCTTCTATTGAAGTGACCTTACCTAGACCATTGCCTTAACTTCATGATAACTTGGAAAATTAATTTTTCAAACATTTTTCAAATTTTTGATCTACTTTGGCCACCAAAAATATGCATTCATAATTTTTGCATCAATCATTTTTCATTTGCATATCACATTTGCATTGTATATATTTCTTCTTTTGTTTTTCATCAAAAATATATAAAAAGAAAAAAATATATATAATAAAAACATGGTTTAACAAATTTAGATATCTTTGACATATTAGGCCCGCCATGGATATTTTGACTCAATCCGAGTTTGCTTATCTTAGCATTCTCTAGCTAGTATCCTTAACCATGTAGTCCTTTATTGGTCTATTAGGCTAAGCATCCACCACTCTCATTATTTGAGATTTTAAATTTGTGGAGAATGGGAAATGATAGAGTTGAAGCAAGTATAAAAGGGCTAGATAAACTTCATGATAATTACTTGTGGCTAAACCCTTCTCTTCTCTACCTCTACTTTCTTCGCATGTATATAATTGTTAATAAATAATCAAGAACGGTTTTAATCGGTTTGTAATCTCTTATGCATTTTTGTCTAATCATCCATGGTGATAAAAGTACGTCTTAAGATTCTAAGTTAGAACGTTTTATGTGTACTAGACTTATGTCATGCTCAATATTTAGCGGGTGTTTTTCTTTTTATTCTTTTCAAATTTCTTAGTGAGGAATAAAGAAAAATAAGAGCGGCTTATGAAAAAAATGAGTGGCTAGAAAAAAAAAGAGAAAAAAAGAAAAGAAAAGAAAAATAATTATACAAGACTCCCAAGAGGGGCAGTGTGGTGTTAATTATAGTGACTATTGAGTTCCAATATTACCTTGACGGGTTGCGGGGATTCAATAGATTGCTCCAATCCAATATTACCTTGACGAGTTGCGGGGTTGAAGATCCAAGGTCTCAAAAAGATGGCGGATGTAAATTATTGCGTGAGTTTTATTTTCTTTCCTTAGCGAGTGTGTAGCTACTTATGAAAGCATGACATGAGGATTTTTACACATAAGGCGAATGACTTATTACTCTTGAAACGGACTTGTATTAATTGTGAGTGGTTTTTCAAGTAATGGATGAGAGGATTACTTAGGATTAAAACCGTGCTTCCTTATTTTTGGATTTTACACTTCTTATACTACACACTTGAATAAATGACAAATTTGCCCACAATCAATTTTCTCAAATAATAACCGGTTCCACATTTAATTGTCATGAATAAGTTGATGCACTTGTTACTTGTGAATACAATGATCCCATTTTTAAGCTTGGGGAAAGTGAAACTTGAGGGTGATAAATGTCCATGGTACTCAAGCCCTAATCAAAGTCATTGAATTCTTTATGAGTTATTTCCATCAAAACCATTTCAAGAAAAACCAAAAAGATATAGATAGAATTGTATTTTGTTCATTGCATTGTTTAAAATCAGAAATAAACTTCATAACTAAGTCCTAAATGACTTAAAACCATCCCGAAAAATATCCATATGACTAATTACCTCATCCGAGACCTCTAAATGCTAAACCGTAAATCGTAAAAATACGATTTTCTATAATACATATACGTATACTTAAAACCACCAAATAACACCATCTCACTTCATAGTCACTACCATGTGAACTCATGAACATGAAATCATCACACATCGTTTCATTCACAATGTACCCCGTACCAGAAACGATATCCAAACCACAATCTATACACACCAATAAGCACATAAACACGTAAAGACACGCAACTAGCACAAAATAAAACTAAGTGACGAACCTCAAAACCAGGGTTGTCACAGATGACGTGTTTCAACTAATGAGAGAATGCCAGGTGGCTCCTTGTGGTTAATTGAAAATTCTTCATCAAGAACACAAAAGGGGTTTTATGATCCGTTGATCTTCTAATTAAGTTGTGTAGTTGGCTTCGTCTTCTCTTTTGGAGTCTTTTTCATGTAGAGAACTTCTCTTCTTATGTGGTGTAGCTCATTCCACGAGTTGGGCTCTTTGATGGTTGAAGATGACACGTGGACGTATTTTATTTGTTGAAAGTGTTTCACTTGGACCGTTAACCATTTTGGATAAAGGAATTATAGAGTGGCGAAATGTGATTGGTTAAAAGGAGAAAGTGCGCTTCCACTGTAGCAGATTTGGTCATAAATGAAATGGATGCTAGTGGATGAATTGTCAGCTTATGTGGTGATCCTTGCCTTCACTTCCTTGCATCCTCATTGGTCCAAAGAGCTTTCACACGGATTGATCCCAAAATATGTGTAAAGTTAACATTTTCAGTCCCTCTCTTTGGCAGAATATTCAATTGAGCTCCTTTCTTCATTCTTTTGGCAATTTAGGTCCTTTGACTTGTATTCTTGACTATTTAAGTCCATTAACTTGATTGACTTGAAGTTTGACCAAGTTTGACTTTAATCTTGACTTTTCTAAAGTTTGCATTTAAGTCCCTCATCTTTTGAACATTGTCAAGATAGGTCCTTCATCTTCAAATGGCTTGTCATCTTTGATACTTCTCTTGTCTTTTCATCATAAATGAGCTTGATTTCCTCTTGTTTGCTTGAAATTGTATCCTTGTTACCTATTAAAGCACAAACACAAAACATACCACATAATACTACTTTATGGCACAAAAGTTAGGTATTTTATTTGTGTTTTAGGGTGATTTGTTGACTTAATTGATATGAGATTTTGCTCATATCAAACAACGCTCACGCTTTCTACGAATTGAGATCCTGTCTGTCACACGACTTCTACTATGACGTATCAACAAGATAGTGATGTTGCGGGTATGGCTAATTCGCAGCAAGCATCAACATCAGGAATTCAGGCTGAAAAAGCTCCTGTGTATGATTCAGACGGTTCCTCTGAGGTACACCCACATTTCACTAATAATGAGTTATATAATATGTCTAATCAGGAGGAAGAGTATACTGGGTCACTTGAGTCCTACACTAAGACACACGCGGTTCAAACGAATAATAGTAATATTATTTCTAATGCGCCCAGTGTGGATCTTAGTGGAGATCAAGTAGCCCAGCATGCAACCCTTCCTGACGAGACGCATGCGTATTATAAATCATTATTTGATAAGCTTGCCAAGGATGTTGCTCATGCGAATGTGGTTAATAATAAGTTTAGGGAAACTAATGCCAAATTGACCACTGAGCTTGCGGGTTATAAGGAAAGGGAGAAATGTTTTGAGATTCATCATGCTAAAATTAAGGAACTCGAACAAGCTCATGCTACATTGGTTTACCAAGAAAAATGCACCACTAAGCAATTAAATGCCTTACATTTAAGTAATGCTAAAAAGATAAGCAAATTGAATGATGAAATCACCTCTCTTAATAAACAGCTTTTGAATGAACAAACAATTGTTTCTGATTTAAAAGAAGATATAAAAAAGCTGAAACATGATTTCAAAATTCGAGAAGATGGGCTTCTAGAGGATTTTTGCAATGCTCGGGATAGGATTAGGGAATTAGACAAACTTTTGGTAAAACGTGGCCAAACTATGCAGACGATAAATATGCTCGCACCAGAAGTGAATGAGATAGATTACACCCGATACAAACTAGACTTAGGTTTTCCTCTTCCTCCTAATCCCGAATATCTTAAGCGAGTTCATACCTCCAATCAAACTCTATATAATGGTAGTGTGCTCTTGTCTGATTCGCACGATCCTCCCACTGTGCATGATTCGAAGGAAACTGTTGAACTTGCTGAAGAGACTCGTTCAAGAATGAAACAACTTAATAAAGAGGTCACACCTGTTTACTATCCGACAGTTAATCCTCCAACAACATTCGTACGGTCTAAAACAAGTACTAAAATGTTTTTGATTCCAAGTGAGGAATTGTCAGATGATCCTCCTAAACCGAGTGTTGCACGAAGATTTCTTAACGAGCTAAAAGATAATTTTGTCATTCTTAAAAGTGTTGTTAATCATAAAATGACTGGAAGAAACTTCACTTCACTTGTTCAGACTGAGGTCCCCAAAATTATTAGAGAAGAAATTAATCTGCTCATTAATCAAGTAGACACTAGGATAAGCGCATTTGAAAACGCTTTTCTGAAAGAAGCAGCCAACTTTGTTGAAGATTTTAAAACTTGGCTAAGGAGGCTGATGAATCTCTTGATATGATTAAAGTCTTGGAAAGCGATATTGGTCGTTTCTTGAAAGCAAGTGACAATGGTGATTGTGTTGATAGTAACCCCGTTGCGGTAAACATCTGTGTGTCAAACAATGAAACCCTCCAAAATGAGCTTGATCGTACGAAAGAGAAAATGGAGTCTTATGTCATTACAAAGGATAACGAATTCACCGATCTTTGGAATAAATATGTCAATAAGTGTGATGAATGTAAGTATGACAAACTCTCATTTGATAAAGCTTCCAATGACATGCAACAAACAATCGAACGGTTGCAAGCTCAGTTAGAAAGGGAACGTAGTGAAATTGAGCTGTCAACAAATGCTGCTCAAAAGGAGCTTACTATTCTTCAACACCGATGTGATTTCCTTCAAAAACATAGTCACTCTCTTGAACTTGCGTTGCAAAACAAAGTTGGAAAATTTCCAAATGATGGTAATTTGCAAGTAAAACTCTCTGAATCATTTCACGAATTGAATGAGAAGAGTATGGAAATTACTGATCTGAAAGCACAGTTGCAAGAGAAAGCCATTGCGATTGTTGAGTTGAAGAAACTTGTTGGACAGATGGGTGGAAAAACTGTGGAACCTAAGGTTGTAAAATCAGTTGTTAGTAGGGGTGGAAACGAGCCGAGCTGCTCGTAAAAAGCTCGGGATCGGATCGGTAAAAATCTCGAATGAGCCGAGCCTAAATGAGCTCGAGCCCGAGCGCGAGCCTAAGTTGTAGCTCGTTTATTAAACGAGCTCGAGCCCGAGCTTTACGTACAAAGCTCGTTTGGGCTCGTGAGCCTAACCGAGCCTAATGTTTTATATATGAGTTTCTTAACGAGCCAAATTTAGGTATATTAGAGCCGAGCTCGAGCCAAATTATACGTTTACATTTCAAAATCGTATAAACGAGCCGAGCTCGAGCCGAGCCCGAGCTTGTCTAGCATACCTCGAGCCGAGCCCGAGCCTAAATAATAAGGCTCAAAACGAGTCGAGCTCGAGCTCGAGCTTTGTAAAACTTAAACGAGCCGAGCTCGAGCCCTGGCGAGCTCGAGCTCGGCTCGGCTCGTTTCGACCCCTAGTTGTTAGACAACCAAATGCGTACAAAGTACCAAAGCCATCTATCTTAGGAAAACCGCCTTCTAATGTTTCTAGGTTACCTCCTAATACCGATGTGCCACCAACTGTTCCAAAACAAGCCATATCACCCTATGTTCATCCATTTAGAAAACCCTCTTTTGCTAAACACAACCCTATGAATGCACATTCCACTACTCCTAAGACTACTCCCAAGCATGTGATTCTTACGCCCACAAAAGAATCTAAAGGGTAAAATGATGTTGTTCAAACCAACAATCTAGGGAAGGGTATGCAAAAAAGGAACATTCAGAAAGTAAACCTTGTGTATTCACCACCTAGTAAACAACCAACTACTAGAGTTCAACACACTCCTAATGGTAGTCAACCAAAACCTAGGATCCCTTACCAGCAACCTAGGAATTGGCAACCACCAATGAGTAGTCGTGCATCGAACAAGGTGCCTGAACGAACAGCAAAACCAAGGTACACAAGGATTTTTGAGAATTCCAAACTCCATGTATGCCTCACGTGCAAAAAGGGCATTCACCATAGAAACCATGCTCATTGCATTCTGCAATACCTCTATGAGGTAAATTCTCGTGCCTTCTCACTAAGAAAGAATGCAGAATCCCATAAGACAACTAGGAGATACAAACCCATAGCTAAGTAAAGCAATGCCCATCGAGATAACTGATGAAACCTGCTCCAGCACTAATGCGAGTGTTTTGAATGTCGAAAATGAATTTGTTACTCCTAACACTAGTATTTGTGTACACTCTTCTTCTGTCATTGCATATTCTTCAACGGATTCCGAATCCATTTCTTCAAGGGGTTCCAATTCTGTACATTCAACATCACCTTCTTCTGTTGTACAAAGGTCTATTTTGGATGACAAAATCAAAATACAAAAATATAAAACCTATAAAAACAAAATAAAAAAATGAAAAATCTTTCTAAATACCAAAAATATTCTTCTCGACGTGTCTTTCAGTTTTGATAATATGGACGTGCCTAGAAATGTTGTTCAATAACAACACGGGTGTGTACATAAAGCTCGAATGAAAGTTCAAATGTTTTTCAAAACATGTCATTTCTTCTTTCTTCATATGATTTACAATTACATCAGATTGTGACTCGTGCCTCAAAGAAAGGAAAGTTGATCACGGATGATAACTTATCCTTAACAACGGGAAAATAACTTTTTCTCGGTCATGAGCTTTCGATAAAAACATTCCAAGTTTTTAAGCTCATGTAAACGACTTACAGTTAAATTTCAGACTGTAACTCGAACTTCAAATAAAGGAGAGTGTATCTTTAAAGATAACTTATCCCAATAACGAGTAGAGCTATCTATCTTGGGTTGAGCTTGTCACAAACCATTAAAGTTTTAAGCTCAACATAATGGCTTATAGTCACATGTCAGACTATAACCTGGTCCCCAAAGAAAGGAAAATGTTCATTTATGCACATTCTTCCTCAACAACGGGAAATTAAGTTTTCTTGGTTTTGAGCACAATTTTTCAAGATTTTTTCAAAGGGTTTTTTTTTAATTCTTTCAAAATTGTGTGCTCATATACTCCCCTATTTTAAAATCTAATGTTTTTCCGAGGGGGGGTATAAAATATCTCATAACATATTGTTCTAAATTTTCATGAACATTATTCTCTCCATGTTTCATCACTAGTTTCACAAAAATTTCAATCACATGCAATTTTTGAGGGGGAGAATAGTGATAAAATGTGTTCAAAATGTTTCATCTTGGATAAGTTCTTTGATATAAGTGATTTATCTTCCTAATATGTTCAAAAATATTTCCTCTTATGATGCACATATGTAGGGGAGCATTTTGGTGATATAGAAAACTTTCAAGGTGTAAACATTGATTTCATCAACACCTTGATTGTCCTTTCCATAGGCTTTTCTAGTTACAATATCTATACCCTTCAACACATTAATTCAAGACGGTATTGGTGTCAAAAGGTGGTTAGGTATTCTTCCTATGATCCAACCAGAACCAGAGGGATCTTCCTAGGGACAATCCATTAGAACTTAGAAGTCCTTAGGAAAGATGGAGTAGTTGAGTGTACGGGAATAATGCCGACTAATGACTTAAGCTAGTACTGGAACAATCACAACAAGGTGCTAGTTATGACGTCTTGGTAAGCATTGAAGGTGTTGAAGAATGAAAAATAAATGTAAGGATAAAGGGTGTAAATAAATTAGCCCTCCATACAACTTAGGCAGAAACCGGATCAACACATCTACTATCATAATCACTTAGATGATTTCTGGTATTGAAGACAAAGCATCATGGACCCAGTGACGCAATGCACAACCCTTCCCACCCTACTCAAGCTTCTCTCAAAAGAAGTTTGTTCTATTGTCACGGAGTTCAACTCATTTCTATCAACTTTCTCACTCCGAGATAGTAGATATTGAAAAGGTGGTAGTCTGCTCCAGCCTTCGATCACCAAATAAACGTGTACTTATAGAATCTAGAGCCTACGAGATTCTTCAAAAAATCTCATTGGGACACTTATTCCATATATCAATTGTTGTTCGTCTTTAGAACACAAGCGATAAATTACAGAGTCCTACGCTCTATCCTTTTGATATTGCCAGAACATTCAGAGTGATACTCTTTAGTATTCATAATGATGAATGGAAAACCTTCCAGTGTTAACATCAAACAGCACTGCGGTAGGTCATATGTAAGATTCACTTAAATTGAACATATGTTAACTGGAAAGCAACAGTGGTTTGATTCTCTCTTAATTCAAACTCGTTCCAGGTCTCGACGCAATATCTTTATGATCTTGCCAGAACATTCAGAGTAATACTTCTTAGTATTTACAGTGACGAATGGAAATCCTTCCAGTGTCATTATCAAACAGCACTGCGGTAGGTAACTTGTGAGATTCTACATGAATTCAACTTGTTTCAACTGGAAATCAACAATGGTTTGATACTTAATTGAGTCAAACTTGTTCCAAGAAATTGAATTGACGACTTAATCAGCAGAATGGAACTGCATGATTCACTCCTTACTATGAATTATCTTTCGATATATTCAAGTATTGAGAACGGCTACCACAGCCGGAAACCCTATCAAGGAAGTTCTTTTAACTTACCTAATCACGGGTACAATATTCGTACTGTATAACGGGAAACCGGAGGAATGTAAACAGTGGCGTAATCTCAAGAGTCGTGATTTAAGACCACATACTCAAGCAAATGAAGAAAGCTCAAGAACATCTAAAGACAAAGACTTCCGCTACTCTGATAATCAAGGGAGATTGTTAACAAGCTTTTAAGACAATAAAAAATATGAGTATGTGGGGAAAGACACAAGAACACAAGTTGGCAAAGTTTCAAGATCAAGTCAAGGAAAAGATCAAAGATTCAAGATCATAAGTCATGAAAGGAACGATGAAAGAACTCTCAAGACAACGAGATTCAAAGTCCGCAACAACAAAGAAGTGAAGTCACATAATACATGACCACCACTTAGGGGGAGATTGTTAGGAGTATTTAAAGGGATGGTCAAAGAAGTGAAGTCACATATTATATGACCACCCCTTAGGGGGAGATTGTTAAAAGTATTTAAAGTGATGGTCATATAATATACCGTTGCAAAGCTCGTGGAAAATGCTACGTAATGGTGTCGATAGTTATATGTTATTGTTATGTATGTAACGGGAATTAGTCCCGAACACACAAATGAGGTAAGCCTTTGTCAAGTTTCCTTCTTAGTATAAAAGGAAACAAACCCCTCATTTGTGTGTGTGCTTTTCCATTTTTCTAGTGTGTCTCTCATAGTATTTCCCTTCTTCTTGTTGTTAGAGAGAGAAACTCTCCTTAGTTTCTCTCACTAGAAACACTCTCTTTGTATCTTTCTTCCTTCTTCTTCATCTAATCTAATATTCCATTCTTAGTTTTAATCTTGTTTCCATCATCATTATTTCTTGTTCTATAAGTCGTGTGATTAAGTCCTACACCTTCCGAATAGCACTAAGTTTAGAGTCTTCAGCCAGACTCGGCTACTCGGATATATTTTAAGAAGAAAGAAATTTCTTCTTCTTTGATTTCATTACAGTATTCTTCTTCATGGTAGAGCTTAATTCTATGTCCATTGACTATAGAGGTGTTATTCTCTCTACCGTATAATTCAACATATCCGGATGGATATTGGTGTTTTAGTAAATAGGGTCTAGTCCATCTCGAAGTAAGCTTAGGTTGCTTGAATTTATATTTCGAGATAAAGAGAAGTAATTTTTCTCCTTTTTTGAATTCTTTTCTTTGTCGCAATTTGTGATCATGCCAAACTTTGGTTCGTTCTTTATATAATCGTGAACTTTCATAAGCTTGATGTCGAAATTCATCTAACTCATGAAGTTGGAAGATACGTTTTTCTCCGGCTGCAATAAGATCGGGGTTGCAGTTCTTAAGTGCCCAATATGCACGATGTTCAATTTCTATTGGCAGATGGCATGTTTTTTCATACAAAAGTTTGTACGGTGTGGTTCCAGTTGGTGTTTTGAATGCGGTACGAAAGGCCCATAGAGCATCTTCTAATTTTTTAGACCAACAAGCAGGGTTGTTTTGAACGGTCTTTTTAAGTATTCGTTTAAGAGCTCTATTAGTGTTCTCAACTTGGCCACTCGTTTAAGGGTGGTAAGATGTGGAAAATCGGTGGTTTACTCCATATCTTTTCATGATTTTTTCAATGAGTTTGTTACAGAAATGAGTTCCTCTGTCGCTTATTAACGCTTTTGGAATTCCAAAACGACAGAATAATTTCTTTAAGAATGCGATAACAACTCTTGCATCGTTTGTTTGCAAAGCTTGAGCTTCGGCCCATTATGATACATAGTCGACGGCGACTAAAATGTATTCACAATTGTAAGATTTAGGAAATGGTCCCATGAAGTCGATACCCCGCTCGTCAAAGATTTCGCATACTTGGAGGTTATTTAGAGGCATTTCGTCTCTTTTAGAAATATTTACAGTCCTTTGACATGCTTCACATAGTCGTACTAAGGTATGAGCTTCACGAATAATCGTTGGCCAATAAAAGCCAGCGTCGAACACTTTTTTAGCGGTGGTGTTCGCTGCATAATGTCCTCTGATCGGTCCGTAGTGATATTCATCGAGAATTTCTCGAGATTCGAATCTGGAAATACAACGTCGGATTATTCCATCGAGACAGATTCTAAATAAGTAAGGATCGTCCTAAAAGTATTTTTTAAGTTCAGAGAAAAATATTTTCTTTTGTTGGTGCGTCATTCCCTTTCGTAAAATACCTACAGCCAAATAGTTTGCAAAGTCTGCGAACCATGGTGTATTTTTAGTACTTACTTGCATTATATGCTCATCGAGAAAATAATCGATTTCATCATCGCTAGAATCATCATTCACTATGCGAGATAAATGATCGGCAGTAACATTTTCAGCTCCTTTTTTATCTTTAATTTCCAAATCAAATTCTTGCAAAAGCAATATCCATCGTATTAGACGAGGTTTGGCGTCTTGCTTTTTGAACAAGTATGTTAAAGCTCAGTGATCGGTGTAAACTATCATTTTTGACAATACGTGGTATGATCAAAAATTTTCAAATGCGTAAACTACGACCATGAGTTCTTTTTCCGTAATTGTGTAATTTTGTTAGGCTGCGTTAAGAGTTCTACTTGCAAAGTAGATGGGATGAAATTATTTACCATCTTTTTGTCCAAGGACAGCTCCAAGTACTTGTTCACTTGCATCGCACATAAGCACAAATAGAAGGTTCCAATCAGGGCTTGTAATAATGGGTGTGCATGTAAGTTTTGCTTTGAGTGCTTCGAATGCTGAAAGACATTCGTCGTCAAAATTGAACGTTCTTTATTTTTCTAGAAGCTGAGTTAAAGGTCTTGCGATCTTCGCAAAGTCTTTGATAAATCGTCGGTAAAAAACGGCATGACCTAAAAAAACTTCTAATGCCTTTAACATTAGTAGGTGGTGGGAGTTTTGAGATTACGTCTATTTTTACTTTGTCAACTTCAAGGCCAGCTCCAGACACTTTGTGGCCAAGCACAATTCCTTCTTTAACCATAAAGTGACATTTTTCCTAGTTAAGCACAAGATTTGCTTCTTTGCATCGTGCTAACATTTTATCGAGATTGTTTAGACATGTGTCGAAAGAATTTCCAAAGACGGAGAAATCGTCCATGAAGACTTCCACTAATTCTTCAATCATATCGTGAAAGATTGCAATCATACACCTCTGGAAAGTAGCAGGTGCATTGCATAGACAAAAAGGCATGCGCTATAAGCGTAAGTTCCAAATGGACAAGTAAACGTTGTTTTCTCTTGATCCATAGGGTCGATTGGGATTTGAAAGTATCCAGAAAAACCATCGAGGAAACAAAAGTATTCATTTCCTGTGAGTCTTTCTAACATTTGATCCATATAGGGTAAAGGAAAATGATCTTTCGCGGTTGCGTCATTTAGTTTTCGATAATCAATACAAACTCTCCATCCGGTGATGGTTCGTGTTGGTACTAATTCGTTGTTTTCGTTAGTTACTACAGTGATACCTCCCTTTTTAGGTATACAATGAATAGGACTAACCTATGGGCTATCGGTGATTAGGTAGATTATCCCAGAGTCTAAGAGTTTAAGGATTTCTATTTTAACAACGTCTTTCATGTTAGGATTTAATCTTCGTTGTTTTTCAACAATCGGTTTCTTGTTATCCAAAAGTTGGATTTTGTGTTTGCAGAACGATGGACATATGCCAAGAATGTAAGAAGTTTTCCAAGCAAAAGCTTGTTTATGCTTCTTAAGAACGTCAATTAAATCGTCTTTGTGTTCTTCCGAAAGTTGGGATGAAATAATTACAGGGAGTAATTTTTCTTCGTGAAGAAACACATATTCCAGATGTTCAGGAAGAGGTTTAAGTTCTAAATCTGTAGGAGGTTCTTCAACAGATTTCTTAACTTTGAAATCGGTTTCGAAAGTTATGGTTTCAAATGGTGTTTCGATTTCTTCTTTGAATGTTTCGATGTGTTCATCAGTATGGTCGGCAATGAAGGCATCAAATTCAGCAAAAATTTCTTCTTCGAGGATGGTTCCTTCGATAGAATACAAAATTTTGCTTCCTTCATCAAGAAGAGCGTCGAAATCGGCTTCAACGATTTCTTCAATGACATCGATACTAAAACAAGTATCATCATTAGAATACGAGTGTTTCATTGCTTCGTCGATAGAAAAAGAAATTCCATCTTCTCCAACTCCAAGGTTGAGTTGTTTTTGCTTTACTCTAATTCTAGCATCAGCTGTGTGTAAGAAAGGCCTACCAAGGATAAGTGGTACGTTGCTATCTTCTTCCATTTCTAAAATTACAAAGTCGATAGTAAAAACAAATTTTCCGACTTCCACGAGCATGTTTTCGGCTATCCCCATTGGGTATTGGAAAGAATGGTCCGCGAGGCGAACACTCATATTTGTGCGTTTTAAAACATCTTTAGACAGTTTAGCATACAAAGAGTATGCCATGAGGTTGATACTTGCGCCAAGATCGGCCAAGGCATTACAAGAGTATGAGTGATGGAAAGTACATGGGATTAGGAAACTTCCAGGATCTCCCAGTTTTGGTGGTACTTTGTTTTGGACAATGGCAAAACATTCATCATTTAGAAAAGTTGAAGAAACTTCTTCAAACTTATGCTTGCTCTTGATAAGTTCTTTGATAAATTTGCCATAATTTGGCATTCCAGCCAGAACATCGACTAAAGGCATGTTAATTCGAACTTCTTGTATTAAGTCGAGGAATTTACCATAATTAGCTTGTATCTTTTGCTTGCGTAAGCGTTGTGGGTATGGTACTTTTGGTTTATATGGTTTAGGTGTTGGGTTTTCAGTTGGTTTGGTATGGGTTGTTTGAGCTTCATCCTCATTATCACTATCGAATGGAATTTCGATTGGTGTATCTTGAATAGGTTTGGTAGGTGATTCGTATGATAAACCACTCCGCGTGAATACGGCATTCACATGCTCGTTATGAGCTTGTGGGGGTTGATATTTGCTATTGTTTTTGGGGTTTGGGTTGGTTTTGCTTGGTAAAGAACCTGAAGCGTGATTCGATTGTTTATCGGCCAAACGATCAAATTTAGCTTCAAGGTTTTGGATGGAAGCTTGGTGGTTTTTGTTCATAGTTTCGAACTTCTTTTTGAAGTTAGTGAATGTTTCTCGAACAAAAATGTTGGTTTTCCTTTGAGATTCAATAAAGTTTTCGAGCTTGGTTTCAAAGTTGGTTTTGTCTTCGGTTTGATTGGGTTTCTTTTCGTCTCGATCCTAACTAGGTTTAACCTTTTATCTCCAATTATCGCGGTCGCGATTATGATAATCGTTATAAAATCGAGTTCGACGAAAGGTATTCTTGAAGTTGGCTTCTTCTTCCTTCGTCATGGGTGTGTCATCGTCATCACATTCACTAGAAGGATGGTTTCCTCCATAGTGTTTGCAGGTTTCACGTTTCTTGTTTTTCATCTCTTTATATTGAGTATCAATTTTAAGAGACATGGCATCCATTCGAGCCATAATATTTTCGGTATATCGGTGAGGTTGTTGGTTTCTTCGGCAAAAGCTACGGTTTTCCGTGGGTTTTTCTTTTTGTGGTTTTTGGACCAATCAAGCTTAAGTAGGACTTTGTCATCCAATAATTGGTAAGCTTGGTTAGGAGTTTTGTAAAGGAAAATTCCGCCCGCTGCGACATTCAATGCATCTTGGGTAGCATCGTCAAGACCATGATAGAAAATCTTGATTATTCCTTCTTTTTTAGTCCATGACCATGGCAGTTTCTGAGTAGTTCTTTCATTCTTAACCATGCGTCAGTGAGAGTTTCTCGATCTTGTTGAGAAAAGCTTAGGATTTCTCCGAGGAGTTTTTCAAATAGGGCAGGAGGAAAGAATTGGCTAATGAAAGCGGTTCTAAGACCTTCCCATGTTCGAATGGTTCCTTCGTTAAGTTCGTCGAGTCATGACTTGGCTTCTCCAGTCAGGGATGATGAAAACATCATGAGTTGGACGGCTTCGACTTGTCCTTCTCCATAGATAAACATTTTACAAATTCCGCTGAATTCGTGGATGTGTTTGTGAGGATCAGTTTTGATTCGACCATCAAATTGGTTATTTTTGACAAGTGTTAAGTGGTTCCCTTTGATTTCAAAATCGTTTGCAATTTTAGGTAAAACAATTACGGAGCCAGGAGTTGGTGCTACCACTCTATCGGCTGACCATATTGGTTCATCATCGGTGTCCAACATTGGATCGTAACGGTTGATGATTTTGGTGAGAAATAGGATTTGAGAAAGATTGTCGAAAGGTTGGTTGATTATGCGAGGTTGAGTTTGCTCGTATCTCCTAGCTAAAGGTACACGACGATGAAGTCTACGTAGCCTTTGGTTAAGGGTACGTCAGGTTCTGGTAACGGTGATGTTGGTGGTGTTCCGGATGAATGGGTGTGCATCCAACAAGGTTTTTGTGTTTACAGTAGGAAATGTGCGGCGCACTTTTGTGAATGTGCGGCGCACTTGGGTTCGCTACAGGAAGTGCGGCACACTTTTTGGTTTGTGCGGCGTACTTTCTGTACTGCAGAAAAATTTTGGTTTGAAAATGAGAGGTAAATGGTTCAATTCTTCAAGGATTATACGAATTTGGTTGTAAAACAGGATTGTAAGTCCCCGGCAACGGCGCCAAAAACTTGATGTTCGTTTGCAAGTCTTAAATTTATATTACAAGGTTTAGACAAAACAAGAGACTAGAAGACAAACACGGGCAAGTATACCCTTTCTTTCGTAATATAGCTTTGTAGTGGTAGCCAAGATCGTTCGATGAGACTTAATTTCGTTTTGGTAATCAAGATAATAACTGAAGAAAGAAATAATTGAAATGATATCAATAGTAACAAGTATGACTAATATGGGATAGTTCGTATAAGTTCGTGATGATGATAATAATGATCGAGATATGTTTATGTAGGTAAAGAGTGATAATCCGTTTTCGTCAAAACGGCGTTTGCACAATTTACTTGGGTTTGATTCAAGACTTATGTTTAATTAAGCGACTAAGCTCGAAACAAGTTGCCAACGAGTTCAATATTTTATCAAGTTTCTAAGCGGATCTCTCCAACCAAAGATTCATGACCATAGACAAGTTCTTAAAAACTTATAATAACAATTTGCGTTTCTCAACGCAAAACTATCGTAACAAATCAACTTAGATAAAATATGGTTTACAGAACTAGGTGGTAAAATGGTTCTACAACATTAGCTTGAAATCATTTATAAAGGATCATATCATAGCATCATCACTAATTATAGTCACATACCCATATAGTCACAAATAGCTTAGCCTAACATAGTAATCAAGGTAACAATTGGAAAAGAGTAAGAGAACATCATACTTAGATTGGATTGAATGAACGAGTACACAAGTATCACGATTGTATCGTTCCTCCAAGGATCGAAGAGTGGAATACTCTCGTTACAAGTATTTCCCAAAAGTGGATAATACTGGAATTTAACTAAGAAATCTAAAATACTTAAGCTATGGAGTATTGAGAGAGAGAGGTGTGTTTAAATGAGTAGAAGTGGCCTCTATTTATAGTGTTGTCTGGGGTCAAATGTGCGCCGCACTTCTCCGAAAGTGCGCCGCACTTTGGAGACGTGAATGTGCGCCGCACTTCTGAGATTGTGTGTCGCACTTCTAGGCGTTCCAAGATCTTCTTTCAATAACTTTAGCTTATTCTCATATTGAGGACCCTTCTTTGTATGTCTTCACTTTGCTCCTTCAAACTTTATATCTGCATGTATTGGTTAACCCTTTCTCTCCCAATGTACACTCCTTTTATAGGCAATGTAAATTAGGGTTTGCATTTCGCATGTTCCCATGCATAAGTTTATCTAGTGGGTATTTGATGCCCATGCTAGATAAATAGTACAAAGTACATAATAAACTATTCTAGAAAAGATAAAGGTTGTACTTATACCCAACTATACAAGCAACCTACTTTGACTTAAAGTTATCTTTTCCCGCCTAATGCAAACCATCAGAATACTGAAGTATCTTCACTATCCTAGAGGAGATCGACATCATTCAGTTTGGCATTGTCAAACCAAACTGAACTGAAAGCCCTTCTTCAGTTCTTGTTCTTCAGCAACTAGACCGCCTAGTATTTGAAGCAAAGACTTTTTATTCTTATAAGTTAACTGGAAAGGGTTTGCTGAACATCCTTCAGCTTCAAAGTCTTCAGTAGGAGCTTTGTTCCTCTAGTCATCCTTCAACAGACTGGCCTTACTGCTGAGCATGAAACACTTAGGGGGATTTTATATTCAAATCCTAGAGTTTCTTCAGGGTCAGTAAACGTTGACCCAACAATCTCCCCCTATTTGGATATACAAATAGCCTAAGTCTAATGTCAGTAGTAAGTGAGCATAAAAACTTCTTTTTACTTGCACTAAACAATATTAAACTTATAAACATCAGATAATCATTTATTAAAACATTACAAATTACAACAAAAACAATACAAATGATTATTCAATTTTCCTTAGGCCTAAGTTCCATTATGTGAACCTTCAGCAGGAGCTAAAGAGTTCCTTGATGTGTCAATTTTGACATGTTTGGAAGAACTACTTTTGTGTGTGGTGTGAGACTTGATGACTGACTGGATCAATTTGGGTCCAGTAGAGGGTTCAGCACCAGCCAGCTTCTCCAAGGGAGGAAGTGGGGTACTTACTTCATTCTCTAAATCATCTTCTGAGTCATCCTCAGTGAATGAGGATTCAAACGGTGATGAAGAATTGGAATTTGATTGAAACTCAGGGAGAAGGATACGTCTAGTGTCATGATTGGGTAAATTCTCTTCACCTGACCTTAGAATGTCAGGGATCGAGCAACCATCCTCATTTGAGGCTTTGACAAAGACAGTATCATGAGAGTTGGTGCTGGAGGATCCTTCAGCACCAAGCATTTTCCTTTTTGAGCAGGAATTTGTTCACTAATGCATTGATTTACTCTATCAGAGTTTCTAAGCCAAGATTTAACAATGTCTTTAGCTTCTTTTAGTTCGACTCTTAGGGAGTTATTTACATCAAGGATCTCTTTGTTTGGTTGTTGAAAAGTAAGTATATCAAGTTTAGCTTCTTTTAACTCTATTAGCTTACTTTCAAAATCATCAAATTTCAGAACAAGTTTATGATATTTTTCAAGCAAATTGTTGCGTTGTTATTCACTAAATTTTAGATCAATACATAGGTAATCAAAGACAAATTTAATGTCATCTTTATCTTCTAATTCAAGAAGAGTTTGTACCTTTTTTTGTGATATTGACCCATTCACCATTTTGGCACTTTTCCTGGCCACAACATTGGAGTTTGACCCTTCATCATCAGTAAGTGCCATTAGCACTTTTACATTAACCATTTCATTATCATCGTTTAAAGAAACTTCCTCTTCATCTCATTCATAGGCTTTAGCAACAAGCTCTTTGTTCTTGTCTTGCTTGGAAGACTTGGTGGAAGAACCTTCAGTGCTCATCAGCGCTAGTCTATCCTTGATTTCCCTGTATTTAGCCTCAAAATCCTTTGTAGGTCGAAGCTCAACCCTGTTTTGCTGAAAAGAAGTTAAGCAATTTGCTTTGGTTGAAATGATGACTGATCAGATGGTCTTGATTGAGCAGGTGAGGAATAGGAAGGGATGGATGTTTTGGAGTAACAATCCCTAGCAAAGTGACTAGTCCTACCACATTTGTAACATTCAGTGTCAACTAAAGCTTTTGTGGTGCTGGAAAACTTGCCTCCTTTCTTAAAGAACTTTCTAGACTTGGCTAGAAGTGCTCTTTCATGAAATTCCTCTTTGAGGTCATTCAGATATTCCTCACTAGTTCTTGTGTCTTCTTCATCATCAGGACTATCTTGGTAGTCTTGGATGACAGCCTCACTGAAGAAGGCTGTAGACAAGGGTGTAGCAATGGTTAATGCTTTACTCTTTCTTGAGCCTTCATAAATCCTATCAACTAGGTTTTCTTTATATTTGAGTTTTCCAAAGAGAGAGAGGCCAGATTACAATCTTTAATGTGATTAGCATTTCTCAAACTTTGGCAGAAAGTGAGCCACTTTTTTGGCAATGCATTAACAAAAACTGTGTTGATTTCAAGTTTTGAAAGCTCAACACCATCATTCACAAGTTCATTCATCAATGCTTTGTACCTGGTGAATGTCTGTATGAGGGTTTCCCCATCTTTGTGCTTGAAGGTGTTGTATTGAAGCTTTAAATCCATGATTCTGGTTTCTTTTACATCAGAGGGTCCCTCATGATAGAGAATAAGGTCCTCCCATGTAGATTTTGTTGTTTTGCAGTTTACAACAAAATTCATTAGGTCGTCTGGAAGTACAGACATGATGAGACTTTTGAGACACTGATCTAGGTTAGCAGCTTTTCTCTCATCAGTGGTCCATTGTGCTTCAGGTTTTCTATTATCCCCAACCATGGGAACAAATGGACCATTTTCAATGATTCCAAGGAATTGAGATTCGATTCCAACCATGTGGACAAGGAACCTTTTCTTCCAATTTGTGAAGTTAGCTACCTCTAGAACAGGAGCAGCATTATGTTGGCCACCCCTGTATTCTAGGGTTTGTGATATTACTTGAGCCATTTTTGGATCTTGATTTGAAAACTTTAAAATGAGCAGTTTAATAAAATAAGAGTTTTGCTAATCAAACTGCTCTGATACCACTTGTTGGTCCCTTGTAATTCGTTATTACTTATCAACCTTAAGTAATAACTCGTTACCAAGACTCAAGTGAGTTGTTTTAACAATAGATAAGAACTGTGAACAATAAAACAACAATACCAATAACTTTTCAACGTATAGACTTTTATTAGAATCAAATAAAGAATCTATAACCCACTTTGTTTGCGGAATAACAAAGGGGTTGAATGACAATGGGTTGTGATCTCCTCTACTTAAACGAATAACCAAAGTTAAAGTCTAAGCTCCAATCTAAACGTTCATATCCTTCTTGGCTATATGGTTTAGTTGGTATCGAGAGAGAAAGGTTTTCCAGAGTTTATACTCATGTATTGGTTAACCCTTTCTCTCCCAATGTACACTCTCATTATAGGTAGTGTAAATTAGGGTTTGCATTTGCATGTTCCCATGCATAAGTTTATCCAGTGGGTGGTTGATGCCCATGCTGGATAAACAGTACAAAGTACATAATAAACTATTCTAGAAACGATAAAGGTTGTACTTATACCCAACTATACAAGCAACCTACTTTGACTTAAAGTTATCTTTTCCCGCCTAATGCAAACCATCAGAATACTGAAGTATCTTTAGTATCCTAGAGGAGATCGACATCATTCAGTTTGGTATTGTCAAACCAAACTGAACTGAAAGCCCTTCTTCAGTTCTTGTTCTTCAGCAACTAGACCGCCTAGTATTTGAAGCAAAGACTCTTTAGTCTTATAAGTTAACTGGAAGGGGTTTGCTGAACATCCTTCAGCTTCAAAGACTTCAGTAGGAACTTTGTTCCTCTGGTCATCCTTTAGCAGACTAGCCTTACTGTTGAGCAAGAAACACTTAGGGGGATTTTATATTCAAATCCTAGAGTTGCTTCAGGGTCAGTAAATGCTGACCCAACACATGACCATGGACAAGTTCTTAAAAGCTTATTATAACAATTTGCGTTTCTCAACGCCAAACTATCGTAACAAATCAACTTAGATAAAATAAGGTTTATAGAACTAGGTGGTAAAATGTTTCTACAACATTAGCTTGAAATCATTTATAAAGGATCATATCATAGCATCATCACTAATTATAGTCACATACCCATATAGTCACAAATAGCTTAGCCTAACATAGTAATCAAAGTAACAATTGGAAAAGAGTAAGAGAACATCATACTTAGATTAGATTGACTGAACGAGTACACAAGTGTCACGATTGTATCGTTCCTCCAAGGATCGAAGAGTGGAATACTCTCGTTACAAGTATTTCCCAAAAGTGGATAATACTAAAATTTAACTAAGAAAGCTAAAATACTCGAGCTATGGAGTATTGAAAGAGAGAGGTTTGTTTAAAATGTGTAGAAGTGGCCTCTATATATAGTGTTGTCTGGGGTCAAATGTGCGCCGCACTTCTCCGAAAGTGCGCCGCACTTTGGAAATGTGAATGTGCGCCGCACTTCTGAGATTGTGCGTCGCACTTCTGGGTGTTCCATAATCTTCTTTCAATAACTTTGGCTTATTTGCATATTAAGGACCCTTCTTTGTATGTCTTCACTTTGCTCCTTCAAACTTTATATCTGCATATAAAACACAACATATTAAGTATCAGAAGCTCTTTATTTATACTACAAACAAGCATTATAATGGTAGATTAAATATGTATATTTAGGTCGTTATCAAGAAACAAGAAGTGACTTCAATAGACATAATGTGTTATATCTATATCGTATGTTGTTTAAGGAATGCACCATTGCATAACTTTTATGAAAATAATCTAATTAAGGGTGACTTACCTTAATAGATCTTGTAAACAATCTATTAAGCTTATTTAAGAATTTATCTGAATGTAAGTTTTAACTTTGAGTCATACTTTTATGTTGTGTGAGCAAAATTTACATATGTTGCTAGTTTGCTCATGTTTGGGTTTTTTTTGAAAATGACACTATAGAAACTAGAATGAAGGGTTGAATAGTTTCTATGATTAAGGTCCTGATAAAAAATTAGGCTTGTCCCAAAATTGCCTTTTACATGAAAACTAGTTTCATGGATGTTAAGTCAAATTTTAAACCATTGGCTATATCTAGTGATTATGAAAGTTCAATACATGAAAGTAAATATGAGTAAGTAAAGAGTAAAGAAACAAGCAACCTAAGGAAAGACACCAAGATTTATAATGGTTCGGCAACAAATCTCTCTCTTCGTTCCTACTCTACTCCTCGAGTACACCTTACTAGAGATTTCTCCTATATCCACAAGCTCCCTTCTTGGTGGAGAAAACCTTACAACGTCGCTTACATTGTTTTCCGACACTAAGAGAAATTTCGAGACCTAATCTTAGCTAGGAACAGTCTACACACGTCGCCTACTTCACATTTTCTGACACAAGGCTAGATTTTGAGTTCTAATCCAAAGCTAGAACCAATCTTCGTCGCCCATCTTCTTTTTTGACACAATGATAGATGTTGAGTCCTAATCCAAAGCTAGAACCAATCTTCACAACTCTTCACTTTCAAGTTGAGTGAGAACTCACAAGACACATACACACAATCACTTTCTAGTTTAGTGAGAACTTACACACAAGACTTATTACAACACAAGACACATACAAGTATACACCTGTAACTTAGATCTACACAAGACTAATCCAAGTATACACATATACATTAGATTTACACGAGACTAATCCAAGTATACACAAATATATTAGATTTACACAAGACTAATCCAAGTATACACACATATCTTGGATCTACACAAGACTCAAATAAACAAAGTGATGAACATGACTAGATCTAAGAAAGGATGATCTTCGTCAATGCTTCATCTTTTACCACATCACAAATGTGTGAGTGATCTTCTCGTTGGACAACTAAAGAAGGGGATCAAGAGGATAATCATAAGTAAACATACTTAACAAATTAAGTGATCATTTACTAATGATTTGAGATATAGAAAGGATATAAGAAGTAGAAAACTGTCCAAAAAAGGTCATTTAAAAATAAAAATATGATCCACTATTTATGGGGGACAAGGAGTGATAGTCGTAGAAATACGTCTTTTAGGAAAAAGAGCGTAAATAGGGTAAGCACGACGATTTAGGAAAACCGTGTGTGAATGACCCTAAAAGTGAGTTCGTTCTCTCGAGGAGGCACGTGTGTTGTGTAATGAATGATGATTAATGTTTTTGATTATTAACAAGAAGAAAAGAAAGAAGAGAAAATGACGAAGACGAAAAAAATAAAAATTAACAAAACTACTACTAGAAAGTTAAGACGTAGGAACGTAAAAAAAACACAAAAATTAAACTTTTAACCTAAAAATTCCTAAAAATTACTAAAAATCCCCAATAAAATTCTAAGAGTTTACAAAAAATCCAAACTTGCTAAAACCTTTTAATTAATTAAATAATGACTTTTTAATGCTAACTAAAGCCCTAAAAATCACAATTAATTATTAAAAAGCCCCAAACAAGATTTTATAGTTTGTAAACCTCAAAATGACCTAATTAAGCTAAAAACTATTTTTCAAAATTTTAAAACCAAATTAACTATTTTTTATTACTTAAAAACTATTAAAATCTATTAAATCTTAAATTAATTCTAGAAAATAAATGAAAAGCCTAAAAATTAATTGGAAAGTGACAAAGTTCCTAATTTAATGTCCTTAACCTAGGAAAAATGAAAAAAAGTTAAAAATTAAACTTTGAATTTTTACTAATAAAATAATATTAAAATAATCAAAAAATAAAAAGTTTATAAAATAAATTCTAAAAAAAATTTCTAAAAATCCTAAATAATATAACTAAGAGAAAAATGAAAATTAAAGTTCCTAAAACTTTTTTATAATTTTATATTAGTTTTTAAAGTTAATAAAAAAACCTAAAATCAAATAAAATAAAAAATTAAAGTTTTTGAAAACTTAACTAAATGTAAACCTCAAATATATAAATTAAAACTTAAAAACTATTTTTCTAAAAATTTAAACTACTTTTTACTATTTTTTAATTAATTAATAATAACCGGGTAAAGAAAAATGCATAAAAAATAAATAAATAAAAGGAAAAATACAAACTTAGTGGAGAAAAATCCTAATTGATAAGCCTGTCCTAAGAAAAATAAGAAACGGATAAAAAGGTAAGCCAATAAGCTCAAATAAGCTTAAATAGCTACAGCTTTTTATTTCAAAAGCAAAACAAAGAACACCTTAAGTTTCAAACTTTGCACCCTCTTACCAGTCAAAGACCCTAGGGCAACGGTAAGAGGTGTGTGTTGTGAGCGTGATGTCGAGGGTTCGAGGCTGGTGAACCCCTTTTTGTTTTTTTTTTTTGTTTTTTAAACTTTGCAAACCAATCCAGTGATCTTTTTATGCTTTAAAACACAAGTATAATCCAAATTCAACCAAGATCTAAGCAAGATTTGAAATAAAGACGTGACCAGTTTAATCTGTTAAGAACAAAAGCCAAGTGATATTTTTATCACTTGTGCAGATGTGATCCAAGAGGAGCTTGGATTGCTTTTTTGTGGTGATTTGATGGACAGGAGGGCACCCCTATACTCTTTGGAGTATAGGGAGTCAACTAACACAAAATCAAGCAGCTTCTCACACCAAATCAAACTCAAATAGGCACATGAAGGTTGCTGATGCAATTTAGGGGTCTGGTGGGTATGATATGCTATGATACTTGCACAAATCCGATTTTTAAAAGCTCCAATCTTGTATAGTACTCAATCAAACAGCATAAAACAAATCTACAATCCTACTTAGACCTATTGTTTAACAGATTATCAAATATGAAAGCTCAAATTCACACCAAAAAGCAGAAAAATAGGCAGATTCAAGTTTTAGCAAAGTTTTTCAACTATTTTATCACCCAAACTTGTTCAAATCCTTCTCTAACTGAAATGAAACTAGCATACACCCTAAATGTTACCTAAGAAGTATAATTAACAGGTTTAAAAACAAGTTTTATTGATTTTAACCCCTGCTAGAACCCTGATCCAAACACCCCTATAAAATCTGAACATGCATTCTTTTTTCAAACCAATCTATTTAAATCCAAACCAAATTGATCCTAATGAGTTCTAATATGCATAAAACAACAATTTAAGCAATATCAATCCACTTAAGCAACACTTTAATGGCAGTTCATACAAATCACATAAGTGACCAATTTTCTGAAAATTTAACAATGGAACAAAGAATCACCTTGTGGGACCCACATCCAGGTCCCACTGTGGTAGCAAAACCACCTCTAATATACCCGGGTATATGCAGACCTTGGATCAATCAAGCACTCTTACCTGCTAAGATGAAAATAAAAAAAACAAGCAATAATATATTCTGTTTTCTTCTTTCTTTCTTAAAAATCTTTTTCTAAAATCTTTCTTATACACTTTCCTCTCAAAAACTCCTTACACAAACATCTTTCAACACTGAAAATCCAACCTTGAAATAGATTTCTCCAAGAAATCCCAATTTCAAAAACCTTGAAATAATTTTGAAAAACAAAATTTACTTCACCAATAATATTTGGAACTCAGAATTAGCTATTAAACAAACACCAACTTCTTAAAATAAATAAAAGGAATTACTTTGCTAAACAAACACCAACTTTAATATTTATAAAAAAGGAATTACAAATTGTTTAATGCTAAAACTGGAACAAGGATATGAGTGACAGGCCACTCATATTTATATACTGCTAAAGAACTATCTAGAATGCATAAATCATAAACCCTAATCTATGGGAATTCCAAATAAGCCCTTTGAAGTCTTGACGAATTTTGGTCAAAAATGCCCATGTGATTGCTTTGTTGGATGCCAGCAGGTGTAGGATGATCTCGGGCGTCAAATGCTCCTTGGAGGCCAAGTAGAAGAATCTGGCACGTTCAAATGGTCGGGTCTTGGTTTTGGTGTGAAAATGATGTAGCAGGGGAGGTACGGGGTGGGGTCCACAGCCCATGTGGTTGTGTTTTCTGAGGTGGGATAAGATGAGGGGATAGTTAATCAGGGATCTGGACAAGATTAGGGGAAAACCCTTTGGATTGAGTCCAATTAGGTCTGGGGATTAGTAGGGTTCATAAGGTTAATTAGGGGAAGTTTGATCTGTTTTGGGGGTAAAGAGATTTAAATCCCTTGTTTAGTGGGAAAACAATTAGGATTTGACTTTGTTGACTATTTTAAAACCGGGTTTTATTAAAAAAGTTTGGGCTGGTGGGGTGTAAGTGGGCTAGTGGTGGACATTCTCATTACCCGTCCAAAAAGCTTAACACTTGTTAACTTCCATTGCATAACCAGTCCAAAAGTTAAATCCTTCTCATCATTAGTCCAAAACCAAATTCAAGTTTAGTCCTTTTGATAACTTAGGACTAACTTTAGCACTTTGATCAATTTCCAAGGGCATAAATGGTACAATCTTCATTCCTCAAGGACCATACTTGTACATTTGACATTGGGAGGGTCAATTATGACAAGTTCTTCAAAGATGAGGGACCATTCTTGCCAATCTTCAATTCTTCAAGGGTCTTTTTGCAAATTTCCAAACTTGGGCCCGGTTCATTGTGCGGCTTCGTTTCCCGTGTTCGTTTTTGAATGATTCTTGTGATCTTTTGCCAATTCCTCAATATCCGTACCTAAAAATACACAAGTAACAAACACGAGCAGATATTTGGTATAATTAATGATATTTTATGCATTTTAAGCCTGATTTGGACGATGAGACCATGTATAAAAGCAGTCTCATCAAGGAGCAACGGCTCTCTGGGCGCGGCTCACTAAATGGGGTCGCGGCTCAATACTATTGAGCCGCAGGCACCTATAATGAGCCGCGGGTATATAGTCTGGTCTTATTTGTCCTTTAGTGGGGAAATCCCATCTGGTCAAGTTTATACCTCAAGGGTATATTCTAAGGCCATTTGGAATATGCCATATTAAAATTTTAATTTTCTATTTTAATAAAACATTTTCTTAAATATAAAGTTTATTAAAATATTTTGTCACTTTTGTATAAATGTGAGTTTTGTGGTTAATCATTTTCTATGATCACTAAAATGTATAAGATATGTTTGTGTAAGACTTAAATGATTATTACCTTGATGATAGTGTTTGTTAAATAATTCGTCTTACGGTTTATTGACGATAAATGTTTTACACTTTGTCGTGATCAAAACTAAGAAAGATTAGTTATTACAATAATGTTTTTAGGCATCCTGCTTCAGAGTTATTCGGAACTAATAGGATAGGTATTCTATTTGAAATAAGGGGCCTACCTAAGGTTTGCATTAACAATTTCCCCTTTTTTATACGACAAACTATAAACTCATTTATGTAAAAACAAAAGGTTTCGAATTATTAACGAGTTTATCACTATCATTTCTCTCCCTTTTGTTGAAGCAAAAAGGTAGCACGAGTCTTTGAAGAAGAGAAAAACCAATTTTCTAATAGATCCCCATTGATGCTTACTCCTCTAGCTTGGGACACCAAGTGATCGAGCTATGGTGACTAGCTACATATAAAGGTTAGTGGAAAGAAAAGAAACACCAATGTAATCAGACACAAAGTAACATTAACTTATAAATCTTAGATGAACTTGGATTGTTAGTCCACATTCATATAATCAATTTATAAATCAATGGTTCTCAAAATTTGAACACATCTTGATAAACTGAATTTAAAGTGCTTGAAAAGTAAATGTTGGAAATATAAAGTGCATAAATATTAAAAAGACTGTAAGGTAAATCGAACACAATAACAAACTTTTCATTAACTTTCAAAGATCTTACAAAGTAATAAAAAAAGTAGAAATTGAAACATTTTCCTAATCTACTAACTATGTCTATATATACAATGTGAAGGAGCAATATATAATCCCTAAGCCCTAATGTGGAACTTCCAATCTTGCCCTTGGAGAATCTGGCATTTTTGACGAATCAACCAAATTTGAATTTGGTCTTGAGGATACATGTGACTTGACCATGTGCTGTTGTAGTGTAAAGTTGATCTTGATGGTCCAAATATGAGTTGGGGTGTGGTCTTGGGTGATGAGAGATGTTTTATAGGCACATGGGGGTGACGTGGATAAGCTGGCGACTAAATCCCCTTTATCAATTGAGAAAACCCCCTTGTGTGGTGATCAATTGATGTTGCTATTTTGGGTTAGGGTTAGTAGTATGAACTTGGGTAATTAAGAAAGTTTAATTGGCAAAAAAACATGTGTTTCCCACTCAAATCCATATTTGAAGTTTGGGAAATACCAATTCTGGTCCCTCTGCTATATAAAACGCATCTAAGCCTTTTTTCATTTGATATTAAGTTTCAACAATGACCCAAAGGCCCCTTGACTTGGTGTAAAGGTAGTTTTGTTGTAACTTTGGTGATGTTGGCAAATATGGTCCCTCTGGAAAACTTTTGATTAATGACAGAATGCCCTTTGTAGTTGAATAAAACAATTCCCTTCGTTAAATGAGTTTGGGAAATTGCAATATGAGTCGTTGCACTTGGTTAAACTTGATTCAAGGACTAGTTGTGTCATTTTTCATTCTTCAAGGATCAAACTTGTAAAATCTTCATACTTTAGGGACCCCTTCGTACTTTATGGTATTTGAGGGGTATAAAGTGACAACTTGTGAAACTTGAGGGTCCATTCTTGTAAATCTTCAAATCTTCAAAGGTATTTTGGTAATTTCACATCCGGCTTCGGCTGTTTTGTACGACTTCGTTTCCTGTATTTGTTTTGGCTTGTGTTTGTGATTTCCAAGTGAATTCCCGATATTCGTGCCTGCACATACACAAATATAGAAAACAAGGGTATGTTGCATGCATTTTATGATATTTTCCTTATTGTAAGTCTGATTTAGGGCACGAAATAATGTATAATTAGAGTCTCATTGATGTAGGTAAAATTACACTTGCTTTATTTTAGGAAAAACAAATCAAGTATAAAGTCGAAAGTATTAGTCTATACGATTTAGGAAAATCGTAAAGACGACAAGTGAGTTCGTTCCAAGGGATTATGCGTGTGTTTAATGCCAATAATAAAAACCTTATTTGGATCAGTAACGTTTTTTAGGGTGAAAAAGATAAAAGTAAAAGACGAGTTACGCTAAATTAAACTACGACGACGATTAAACGTAAAAACGTAAAAACGCGACAAAATTAAAAATTTAAACTAAAAAATAATTAAAAATAAAAATTAAATCCTAAATAATAAAAATAAGAATAAAAATTCAATAAATTTATTTTAAAAATTATTATTAAGTTATTATTTAATTTTATATGCTCATTAAAGCCCTGAAATTAAAAATAATTAACAAAAAGTCCAAAATATGATTTTATTAAATATAAATGTTACTTATATTATTTTAAAACTAAAAAGTATTCTTCTAGAATTTTTAAAACTATTTTTCTATTTTTAAATGGCTAAAAACTAATTTAATATTAAAATAATCATAAAAATAATAAAATAATGGCAAATCATAAAAACTTTTCTGAAAATTCTAATTTACTTAAATGAACAGGGGAAAAATAAAAATGCAAGAAAAAGTAGAGATTTAACCTAATAAGACAAAAAAATAAAAGAACTAATTGTTACCTTTTTGTGTATAACACTAACAATGGGTAGAATGCACAAGCAGTGGGAATATGGGTTCCCACTGAAGCTTGATAGAAACTTGGTGGGGGATATTGGAGGCCTGTTTTGGGGATTGCTTGGTTTTGATGGGCCACAAAGGCACCCCCACAACCAGTTGGGTTGTGGTGAGTCACTCAAACACAAAAAATCAAAAGCAAACAAAGAATCACCAAAAAACTCACACAAATTAGTCAAAACCAAATCCTTTGCAGAAAATGAGGGACCTGGTGGTGCTTTTGGCTAACAGAGAATTTCAAGAGAAAGTATAAACCACCAAAATTTACCCTAACCTAAGTTAGGGCTGAGCATCGGTCCGGGACCGGACCGGACCGGCCAAGACCGGACCGGACCGAGGACCGAAATGGTCCGAAACCCCGGACCGAGACCGGACCGAAATAGTCCGGTCCGGTCCGGGTTGGTCCGGTCCGGTTCGGTCCTCGGTCCGGTCCGGTCCTATTAGACATATTTGACGTAATTTTGGTAAGACCGAACCGGACCGGACCGGACCGACCGGACCGAGGACCGAATTCGTCCAAAACCATGGACCGAGGACCGGACCGAAATTGTTCGGTCCGGTTCGGTTCGGTCCGGTCCGGTCCGGTTTTCCGGTCCGGGTCGATTTTGGGTCTGCCGTGCTCAGCCCTAACCTAAGTACCCGATTATCTAAGGCCTCAAGCCTCAAAACTCAAAAATCACCCCAAAAGCATCTGCTTGTGCATTTTAAGACGGAAAATGGCAATTGCTGATTTCTTTGACCATAAGGTGAGATTTAAACCACCAAAAATCGTTTTTAAACTAAAAAACCACAAATTTTAAAGTACAAACCCCTAGATGTTCCTAAGATCTAGCTGTGACCCAAACATCAATTCATAAAATACAAAAAACAAAGATCAAAATGCCTACTGTATGATTCTGCCTAATTATGCATAAACTTGAAAAAGTGGTAAACATGATTTCAATCAAAACTAACTTAAACCAAACTACACTTAGCTGACAAAGGCTTAAACAGAAGTGATGCAAGGATAATGGTGATCCTAGTGTCACCCTAGAATCATTTAAACCACTGTCCTAAACACTCACTTAATTTTCAAAAACACAAATTTCACAAAGAAACTTCAATTTAAACAACTCTAAACTGATTCTAAACTACAACAACATTAAATTAAGAACAAGTTAACTCCAATTGATCAAGAAAATTCACAATGCCAACGGGTAGCTACCAAATCAATTTAATAAGAAGAATAAAGGGACAAGGTTTACCACCCTTTGCTTTGTTCAAGCAAAGGACACACCAAGACTTGTTTCCTCAATCTTGTGCTGATAAGAAGCTAGATATGAAGCTTGTGAGGTCTCTTGGCTGGTGGTTCAACAACTAAACCCAAGAGATGCTATATCTTCAAAGAACAAAAAAATGAAAGGAATGGGGATGAGGTTTGTTGGTACCCGAAATCACACAAAAGACAAGAAACCAAACTTCAAGTCCAAAAGCTGGTTCAAAAGCTATTTGTCAGATAGCTTTTGAACAAGCTTTATGAACAGTGAGCTAAAAAAATAAGAACCACAGAAACTTTTTAAAACCAAGAACTTGTAAAAGAAATCCTTTAAAACCTTGAAACTCCCACATAATGAAGATAACTTGGGCTTATACTCAAGCTTAACAAGTGATTTGTCAAGTCACTTGTTAGGCTGTCCTATAAACTCAAGGGTCTTAAAGGCTATTGACCAAATTTCTTTGAAACAATGAAACACTTTAATGAATTTTAACTATATTTGCACAAAAATAAAGTAATTACACTAAGAAAAGTAAATAAACAATGGAACTCAGCTTGCAAGATTAAAAAAAAGTACATGTTAACTATTCATAAATTTTAGAAAAACTTTACGAAGCTGGAACAATGTATATGGGCATAAGACACCCATATATATACTACTCTACTGATTATTCTAGAATTACAAGAAAACTACTAAACCCTATCAATGAAAATGTCGAATCTGCCCTTGAACTTGTTTGAAAAGCTTGGTCAAAGTTGCTAACATGTGATGCCCATGTGTAGATGTTGTTGTGCCAGCTGTTAGGTTTCATCTTGGCCATCAAATTATACCTTTGGGAACAAGATAAGTGCTTTGAGCCATTTATCCACTGTTTAGATTCCAACTTTGCTATTTTTGCTCAAACATGGTGCAGGGGAGGTCACGTGTGGGGCCCACAGGCCATGTGGTCATGTTTTTGGGGTGGGGTTCGAGTGAGGGGACCTTGAATCGTGTTTCTAGAAGTTTTCAAGGTTAATTGTGAAGGGATGAAAAAAATAATGATTAGGGTTCATATGGGGATTAGGGGTTTCATTTGATTAATAGGTGGGTTAGGGGGTATTGTTTCCTGGTTTTTAGATGTTTAGTTTATATTAATTTGAATAAGTTAATATAAAACATGGGTGGGTGACGTAGTGAGAGGTATGAGAGTGGAATGGGTGTGGGTTTTGGGTGTGGGTCGGGCATTGGTGAGTTTATGGGCTGAGTTGTGTATATGGATGGGTTCAAATCGTGTATTTAAGGGTTTGGTTCTAAATGTTTGGCAAGAATGCCCCCCCCCCATGTTTCATAAGCCCTTCAAACAAAACTTTCCAGCTTAAATCAACTTCTCCCTTTACAAACAGCTTAGGCAATTTGCAATATTAGTCCTTGTACTTGATTACATTTTAGACAAGGACTAAATATGTCATTTGACCATTCTTCAAAGGCTATTAACGTAAACTCTTGACATTTTAGGGACCTAATTGTATTTTTAGAGTTTGTTACAAGGGTATAAAATGACAAGTCTTCAAAAGTTGAGGGACCAATCTTGAGAATCTTCAAAACTACAAGGATTCCTTTTGAAATTCATGATTCGGGTCCGGTTTTTTGTGCGGCTTCATTTCCCGTGTTCGTTTTTGCTTTAATCTGTTAATCTTTTGTTAATTCCACGATATCGGTACCTAAAGCACACAATGAACAAACACAATCATATTTTACGGTATTTTATGACATTTTTATACATTTTAAGCCTGATATGGACAATGAGAATATGTAGAATGCAGTCTCATCACTCATCAATTACCTCTCAAATGATATAATTATAACAATATTGGAGGAGATTTCGCTAGCTTCAAAATTGAAGAAATAGCCTCTTAAAGGAATGAATTTCTACAAAAAATAACAAACGAATTCCAAATCTATAAGAACATAACTATGATGGAAAAATTTGTTACAAATCTACAAAAACATACCTTTTGAAAGCTCGTCGTCTTTCATAAAGTCTTCAAACGTATCCATAGTGATGTTTCTACTTGATGTATGAACTCAATCTTGCGTGCACACCAAAGCCTTTACAATGTTTGGCGCTAAACAATTTCTATATGGGTCCAACAGTCGACAGCTCGCGCTAAAGACGGATTCGGAAGCAACGGTGGATACTTGGATGCACAAGATATCAAAAAAATCAAAAAAAATATATTTAAAAATCAGAAAAATAAATCCACTATTTTTTCCTATTTTTTGTTTTTCTAATTTTTTTAACTTGGATATGTCTTTAACTTTAGCTACTTAGAAAAATATAGAAAAAAACACATAAAGTAACCCATTGTTTTTTCTATTTTTTCTGTTTTTTTTTAAACAGTGGCTATAAAAACTTAAAAAACAGTAGCTATACAAACTTAAAAGGAAGCTCAGCAAGAACAACTAACTTAATCAACGATTCTTTGATCACTTTTTCATTATACTTCCACGTTTCTAAAGTCCTACTGCTAGTGCCACCCTCATCATTCTCACTAATCTTTTTCTTAAATGCTAGTTTTTTTTTTGTTTCTTAAGTTTCTCAATATTCGGGTTTTCATCACAATTACTATAATGATTGTTTAGAAACTAGGAGGGGGTTGAATAGTTTCTCATTAATTTTTCGAAACATTTCTGATACAAAGCTTTTGGATGGGGTTCAGATTTAATTCTCGGTATCTTCTCGAATTGATCACAGCTCAAAGTGGAATGATTATTCTTGGTGACAAATAAAGGGTTTGGTTTTCTATTCTATTAAAAAGGTGAATACGTGAAGTAAATAAAAGTAAACTAGAAGCAACTAATTAGTAAAAATAAACTTGAATTAAAAATTAAAATAAAACAGAAACTGAAAATACCCTAAAAAGTGCTTCATTCGGAATATATGCTTGATCCAGAATAAATCAGACAAGAATCCTTCATTCGGAATATCCTTGCTTACTCGGAATAAATAGGAAAAAACTTCATGCGGAATAAAAGCTTCATGCGGAATACACTGTTGATCCGGAATATTGGATATTCCCGATGAACGAGGTTGGTTCAGAATAATTAGCTGGTCCGGAATAATGGTTATTCCGGATGAAGGACACTGATCCGGAATATTGGATATTCCGGATGAAGGAGGTTGGTTCGGAATAATTAGCTGGTCCGGAATAATGGTTATTCCGGATGAAGGACACTGATCCGAAATATTGGATATTCCGGATGAAGGAGGTTGGTTCGGAATACTAGGTTGATCCGGAATATTGTATATTCCGGATGAAGGAGGTTGGTTCGGAATACTGGGAATGATGAAGAACAGTCTAGCAGAAAAAACAGGGGAACACGATTCTACCAAAAATCGACCAAGTTTTTAACCAAAACTTAAACAAAACTAATCACCAATCATCTACTAACCATAAACATCAAATCCCAACAATAAAAACACAAAACCCACTTACTTTTGAAGATCAAAATCAACTAAATAAGAACTTTAAAACTTTGAATCAAAGAACAAGATGAAATGGAAAGATTATATTGATGATTAAGGTTTAAAGAATCAAAGGAAAGGATTAAAACTACAAGATTTGTGAAAACAAGAATAAAAATCACCAACACCTTAGTGGTGTTGGCTTCTTCCCTACGAAACAAAAAGAAAAGAAAACTGGAATGAAAAACTTGCACAAAAAGTGTGAGGGGTTTTCTATTTATAGGCTAGTGGTTGGTTGGTGAAGTGGGCTTTCTCCCTTTCTTCTTGTCTTCTCGTCTTTTCAGAAAAGTCGACGTTTTCGATTCTGATTCGGGATTTGTCGACGATTAAATTCAACTCGTCTTTTAATTTCTTCGTTTAATAGACTTGAGTTCCTCCGACATATATAAATCTTCCGTCTTTGGTCCTTTTCTTCGATAAATCTTCAAATAGGCCCAGTGACTTCAAATCTTTTGCATCTCTTGGACAATAGACTTCGTCTTGAGTCTTTTTCTTCCATAAAGCCCGTGCAATCCCATGTTTTCTCCAATATCCATCCGGTTAACTCTAAAAACACAATAAACACAAAAACCACGCATAATTCCAAACAAATGATATTAAATACGCGTTTTGGTCTCGTTTTAGCCAGAAATAAGTGGTAAAAGGATGGGTGTTTTCACACCAATCAAATCCCCTACACTTAACCTTTGCCATGCCCTCATGCAATGCTTAGTGGTAAAGCAATTTTACACTCTTCTCATAATCAATCAACCTTGGCCTTATTAAAATACTACTAAACAAAAATTAAAGTACTAAGAGAAATTAAAACTTTAAAGGAAACAAAAGGATAGAAAACCATTTTCACTTGAAAATAGCTATATGGAAATAACTTGCAAAGAGATCAAGGACTTACATTAGGGCTTTGGTGCTGCGAAGATTTATCACCCTCAAGTTTCACGTTCCCCAAACTAAGCTTAAAAACGAGATCATTGTTATTATAAGTTAGCAAATCAAACACTTACACACATGGCTTAATTATATGCTTAAACTCCCTTATTCCTAGGTGTATCTCTTATATTTTATTTTTGTCTTAGAATGATCATGAAGATGCATTTTTGGACTTATTGCGATAGTTTATTTAGGCTGAAAGCAAAGTAGGACGATTTGATCAATAGTTAGCTAAAGGACAAAATCTCTTAAAACTGCTTCTCGGGATATCAAAAAGTTCATATCTTGGCATAACTCGCTTCACGATTTGAGACCTTTCTCGGACCGATATTTGGCATGTACTTCATACTTCATATCTTGAGAGACGTTCTTGAGATAATGGTCTTCTCTTCGTAATAGAGTTTCTTCACTTGGAGACTTTTGAGGGGTACTCCAACTTTGTTGACCACGACTTCATGATTATTTCTTCAATCGCTAATTGGGATTTTGAGATACAACGATCCGCCTCCTTTTCGGACTTGGATCTATTTATCCTCATACCTTGTTAGGGTCTTTTCGGATAGACTTCTCCATGATCTTTATGGGAGTTGATTGCTTTTCGTCGTGAGTCTTGATCCTTCATATTGATCTTGGGAATAATGCTCTTCACATCACTTTGGATCTTAAGCAATACGATTGAATCCCCATGCCTTGTTAGGGCCTTTTCGGACTCGCCAATCTTCGCGCCCCGCTTCATAAGTTATGCCTTGGCTATGAACTCTTATCATTACCGAGCAACTTTTAAACGATCTTGGGCTAGAAGCTAAGTAACTTTTCAAATCGTACAACCTTACTTATTGCAGATAAATTATTAGCAAGTGATGGGAGAATATGCAGATAATTACACCAAGTATGCTTGTGCAAGAATACTGACTTATAATTGACTCTATCATTTCTCGTTCTCCATAATTTAAAATCTCAAGTAATGAGACTCGTGGATGCTTAGCCTAATAAACCAATTAAGGTCTACATGGTTAAGGATACTAGCTAGAATAAACTTGGATAAGTCTATTCGGGTTGAGTCAAAATAATCGCAACGGGCCTAATATGTCAAAGATTTCAAAACTAGCTACACCACTTTATTAATATTTTTGACTTTATTGCGGGATATATACATATGAAAGCGACGATAAAAATTTAAAAATTACGACTAAATGGCCAAAGTTAACAAAAAATTTGAAAAATGTTGAAAAAGATGATTTTCCGGTTAAATGAAGGCATTTTCATGGAAAAGTCCACTTAAAACTTCGATAGAAGTCCCCCCTACACTTAAGATAAACATTGTCCTCAATGTTTAAGCATGTGGGAAAAGTCTCCCCTACACTTATGACATTGTGCACGTTGGTTAAATCAAGCTAAGGAAGAGACGACTAACGTGATCAATTTCAAATGTGAGTATGAAGAAAATTGAATCACGATAGTTGAGAGATAGAACCGGATAACGGATAAAACGGGAGCACGGTTCTTCAAAGGTTCCAAAAGTGCACTTATCCCTGTAATCACATCACCACACAAACACAAGCAACTATAGAGGTCCCCCTACACTTAGGAGGTTAAACGGAAAAGGATAGATACTCGGGCTGCCTCCTGAGGAGCGCTTGTTTTTTATAACCGAGTCACGAGCCTGACTCGACCCAAAATTAGTTCATGGGAGACGTGGTGAGGGATGGAATCATCTCATGAGAGATGTCCTCATCAAAGTACAACTTCACTTGTTGGCCATTCACCTTAAAATTAGGTCCATTAGGTTGAGCGAGCTCGAGAGTACCATATGGAAAAATTTGGGCAATGGTGAATGGGCCGGACCAACGAGATTTCAGCTTGCCCGAAAAGATTTTCAACCGAGAGTTAAAGAGTAAAACTTTGTCTCCAACTTGGAACTCTCGGTTTTTAATCTTAGAGTCATGAATGAGCTTAGTCCTTTCCTTATAGATCAAAGAATTTTCATAAGCCTCATTCCGGAGTTCATTCAGCTCTTTGAGTTGGATCTTGCGTAGGTCACCGGCTTTGTTGATATCGAAATTAGCCCACTTCAAGGCCCATAGAGCATCATCAAGTTTATCGGCCCATGAGGCACGATGCTCTCCCACGGTTCTTTCAAGAATTCGCTTTAATCCTCGGTTGGATATTTCAGCCTGGCCATTAGTTTGTGGGTGGTATGCGGTTGAAAGACGATGATTTACACCATACTTAGCCATGACTCTTGCAAATTGATCATTGCAAAAATGAGTCCCGCGATCACTAATAATGGCACGAGGCACACCGAATCTAGCGAACAGCGACTTAAAAAAGTTACAAACCACCCTTGCGTTATTAGTGGGTAAAGATTTGGCTTCAACCCATTTAGAAACGTAGTCAACGGCTACAAGGATGTATTTGTTTCCTTTAGATGAATGGAATGGCCCCATAAAGTCGATACCCTAAACATCAAAGATTTCACATTCTTGTATGAAATTTTGAGGCATCTCATCTTTATGTGTGATCTTGCCTTGTTTTTGGCAAGCATCACAATGTTTAACCATCTCGTGAGCATCACGGTAAATGGTGGGCCAATAAAATCCCAAGTCAAACACTTTTTTGGCGGTGTAGTTGGGACCAAAGTGACCACCGGTGGGTCCTTTGTGGCAAGCTTCGAGAATGTCTAAAGCTGCCGGTCCATCAACACATCGGCGAATAATCAAGTCGGCACATTGTTTAAATAGATACGGTTCATCCCAAAAGTAAGTCGTAATGTCTTTGAAGAACTTTTTCTTTTGCTGGGATGTTAACCCGTCGATGAGAATTCCACCCGCCAAGTAGTTTGCAATGTCCGCAAACCACGGGGTTTCATCAGAAGTCGAGTTGATAGACATTAAGGTTTCAAGGGGAAAAGAGTCATCGATCTCTTTGTTCGGATGATCCCCTTGAAAAGGATCCTTAAGTCTACTGAGATGATCCACGGCTAGGTTTTCAGCTCTCTTCTTATCACGAATTTCGATTTTAAATTCTTGAAGTAGCAAAACCCAGCGAAGAAGTCTTGGTTTGGAATCTTGTTTAGTTAACAAGAACTTCAACGCAGAACGATCGGTATAAACGATTGTGGTGGAAAGGACAAGATAGGGGCGGAACTTTTCAAAAGCATAGACAACAGCTAAAAGCTCTTTTTCGGTTGTCGTGTAATGCAATTGAGCCCCCGTCATTGTCTTGCTAGCGTAATGGATCGGTTGGAAGTGTTTGTTCACTCTTTGGCCCAAAACTGCTCCAATAGCATAGTCGCTAGCATCGCACATCAACTCAAAGGGAAGCTCCTAATTATGGGTAACCAAGACGGGTGCCTTAGTTAGCTTATCCTTAAGAAGGTTGAAGGCTTCGATACACTCTTTGGAAAAGATAAAAGGAGTATCTTTTTCCAAGAGGTGGGTCATCGGGCGAGCGATTTTAGAAAAATCTTTGATGAAACGACGGTAGAAGCCCGCATGACCTAGGAAACTTCTCACACCCTTCACGGTTGAAGGTGGAGGCAGTTTAGCAATAACATCGACTTTAGCACGGTCCACTTCAAGACCGGCTTTGGATATCTTGTGTCCTAGCACGATGCCTTCTTTTACCATGAAATGGCATTTTTCCCAATTAAGAACAAGGCGAGTGTCTTCACACTGCTGAAGCATACGTTCTAAAATGGCAAGGCAAGCAGAGAAAGAATCGCCATAAACCGAGAAATCATCCATGAATACTTCCATAGTTTCTTCAACCATGTCATGGAAGATAGCCATCATACACCTTTGGAACGTCCCAGGAGCATTGCATAAACCAAAAGGCATACGTTTGTAAGCAAATGTTCCATAGGGACAAGTGAATGTGGTCTTTTCTTGGTCTTTGGGCTCGATGGGAATTTGAAAATATCTGGAGAAACCGTCTAAAAAGTAGTAATAGTCATTACCAGCTAGACGCTCGAGCATCTGATCCGTGAAAGGAAGAGGAAAGTGATCTTTTCTTGTGGCATCATTGAGTTTGCGATAGTCGATACAAACTCTCCACCCAGTAACGAGACGAGTAGGAATCAACTCGTTGTGTTCATTGGGAACAACAGTTATTCCGCTCTTCTTGGGCACACAATGGACGGGACTTACCCATGGCGAATCCGAAATAGGGTAAATCAAGCTGGCATCAAGAAATTTGATAACCTCTTGTTTGATGACGTCATGAATGCGAGGATTAACCCTTCTTTGGCTCTGGATTGCGGGTTTAAAGTCATCTTCCATGAGAATCTTGTGAGTACAAAAGTTTGGATCAATTCCGCGGATATCGGAAATTTTCCAAGCAATTGCCTTCTTATGATCTTTAAGCACGGCGATGAGGCGAGATTTCTCTTCGTCTTTCAAGTCCTTAGCAATGATGACGGGCGACTTCTTCTTTTCTTCAAGAAACACGTACTCGAGATGGGGCGGCAACTCTTTAAGTTCTAAATCCTGAGGTTTTTCGATAGGAGGCGTATTCTAATTCGGTTCATCAATAGCAATAGCCTTGGGAGATGGTGGAGAAATATGGTCCTCTTTGAGAAGGTTCTCAATGAGACGAATGTCTTCATCCCAATCGGTGGGAGAATCGTCATGTTCTAAGTTCACATCTCCCATGGTGGCTTCAAGATCTTTCCAAAGGAAATCACTTTCTCCAAATAGGGATAGTGATGAATCAATAGAGGAAACGGTCTCAACATTGGGAGGAGAGGTAGGAATACTTTTGCAAGCATCTTTGAAGTGTTCTTCACAGGCCTCATCAAGAACGTCAATACAATTAACACTCTCGTATGAATAAGGCTGTTTAGAAAGCTTTCCCATGTTGAAGACGATTTTATCGTCACCAACTCTCATGATAAGCTCACCTGCTTCAACATCGATGAGAGTGCGACCGGCCTCAGGAATGGACGTCCAACGATTAATGGCACACGAGGGTCCATTTCGTAGTCGACCACGACGAAATCGTCAGGAAAAGTGAATTTGTCGACTCCTACAAAGACGTCTTCGGCTATCCCCACTGGATAAGTAACCGTACGGTTAGCTAATTCCAAAGTCATTTTGGTGGGGACTAGCTCAAGGAGAGATAATTGCTTCCAAACACTTAAAGGCATTAAGTTAATACTGGCACCGAGATCGGCTAGGGCCATGCAATTCTCTACTCCCGGGAAGTTGCAAGGGATTAAGAAACGACGCGGATCACCAAGTTTAGTTGGCAATTTCCTTAAGAGCACTGCAGAGCAATTCTCATTAAGTTGGGTGTTAGCGATATCAAGAAGCTTCTCCTTGTCGCTAAGAAGATCTTTGAACATTTTTGCGTATTTGGGCATGTGAGCGAGAGCCTCAGCGAAGGAGATGTTGAAATTCAATTGTTTAAACATTTTGAGAAAGTTCGAAACCTGAATATCGTCCTTGCTTTTGAGCTTCTCTTTCCTCAACCTTGAGGGATAAGGTATATCAGAAGAAGAGGAAGGCTTTGGGAGAATAGGATCACTCACATCCTTAGGTGGAGGAGGGGTAGAATTAAGAGGTGGAGAAATTGGGGAAGTAGAAGGTTGAGGAATAGGAGCAGGTGACTCGTTTCCCTTAGTCACAATCACCGGTGGAGGTATAGGAAGCTCGGGTTCCTTGGTACCTTTGCCACTGCGAGTGGTGATTGCTTTCATCTCCCCTCTTGGATTCGCAACGGTTTTACTCGGAAGAGTACCCGAAGAAGAGGATTGATTACCTTGGAAGAAACCAGCCATCATGTTTCTTAAGTCATTCGTTTGACTACTCAAAGAATTTCACATATCGTTTCTAAGATCGTTCCCTTGTTTCACCATGTCTGCTTTCAAGTTGAGCACTTCCCGCTGGAGATTTTCCACGATCACATCATTAGTCCTCATGTAGGTTTCAACATCTTGGTGTAATGCGGTGGGTTGGTTGGGAGGAGGAGCATGGTAGGCGGGTGGTTGATAAGCAGGTTGTTGGTAAACTTGGTTGTTTCTTTGAGGTGGATATGGTTGTCTTTGAGGTGGTTGGTATGGTGCACGAGGTTGTTGTTGAGGAGGGCGATTGAGGTTTTGTTGTTGGTTTGGGTTGTTAGGAGGAAAACCGGGCGGGGAAAGAAAGTTGTTAGAGCGGTAGCTAAGCAAGTTACGGTCTCCTTGAGGACGAGCTTGATAAGCAGCCGGAGGATAGGTACCGTATGCTGCATTAACATTCTCAGAGGGATAGTCTTGGGTGGTGGTACAAGTGGTGTAAGAGTGAGGACCCCCGCATATTTCACATGGTTGGCTGACAGCATTGACTTGAGCATTTTTAGCGTTGATGTTGTTGGTATTGCTAGCGGTTTGGGTAGCAAGCGATTCAAGAAGCGTAGTAATTTTGTCAAGTCGCTTGTCGTTGTCACTAGAACTAGCACTAGCGGCATTGGTCCTAACACTCTTGGTTTGCACTCTAGACTTATTCTCAATAATATCCCAAGCGGCATTAGAGGTCTTAACCAAAATTTTACCCCCCGAGGCACTATTTAGTGAATCTTGGTCATTCATGCTTAAACCATTGTAAAAAGTATTAATTTGGTGCACTTTGGTAAAACCATGTTGTGGGCACTTTCTTAAAAGATCTTTAAAACGGTCCCAAGATTCACTAAAATACTCATCGTACTTTTGTTCAAAATTGATAATTTCATTCCGTAAAGCGGTAGTACGAGAGGGTGGGAAAAAGTAGTTTATGAACTTGGTCTCCAAATCCGTCCACGTCAGAATACTTTGTGGCGGTTCCTTTGCAAGCCAATGCCGGGCTTGTCCCTCTAAAGAAAAGGGAAAAAGTTGTAAACGGATTATCTCTTGTGGAACACCATTGAATTTGACCGTATTCGTGAGTTGCAAGAACCTTTTGATGTGGTCATGAGGATCATCAATGGTACGCCCCAAGAATGGTTGAGCAGAGACCATCTGAATAAAGTCGGATTTGAGCTCAAAGTTGTTGGCTGCAATCGCGGGTATGACAATTGGATCATTGTTGCCCTCCACATGTGCTTGCAAAAGTTCAATCATAGGGCGATTGTCCGGTAGAGGTTCATTGTTGTTGTTATTGTTTTGAGGTGGGTTATTGTTGTTGTTATTATTGTTGTTTTGAGGTGGATTGTTATTGTTGTTGTGTACACCGGCCATGTCTAAGTCGTCGAGAGGCTCGGACTCTTGATAAGACGTTGATCGTGTACGCATGCACCTGCAAAAGAACTAACAAGGCAAACAAGAAATATTTTTGTCTTTTTTTATGTTTTTTTACTTTTTAGGATTTTTAAAAATTTTATATTTTTTTTGGTTTTTGAAAGTTTTTATGAAAAAATAACGTTCACGGTGAACGGATCCCAAAATCCAAGTTCTAAAAAAACTGTTAATCTTAAAGAGAAGAGCCGGCAACGGTGCCATTTGATACAAAGCTTTTGGATGGGGTTCAGATTTAATTCTCGGTATCTTCTCGAATTGATCACAGCTCAAAGTGGAATGATTGTTCTTGGTGACAAATAGAGGGTTTGGTTTTCTATTCTATTAAAAAGGTAAATACGTGAAGTAAATAAAAGTAAACTAGAAGCAATTAATTGGTAAAAATAAACTTGAATTAAAAATTAAAATAAAACAGAAACTAAAAATACCCTGAAAAGTGCTTCATTCGGAATATATGCTTGATCCGGAATAAATCAGACAAGAATCCTTCATTCGGAATATCCTTGGTTACTCGGAATAAATAGGAAAAAACTTCATGCGGAATAATCTTTCATGCGGAATAAAAGCTTCATGCGGGATACACCGTTGATCCGGAATATTGGATATTCCGGATGAAGGAGGTTGGTTCGGAATAATTAGCTGGTCCGGAATAATGGTTATTCCGGATGAAGGACACTGATCCGGAATATTGGATATTCCGGATGAAGGAGGTTGGTTCGGAATAATTAGCTGGTCCGGAATAATGGTTATTCCGGATGAAGGACACTGATCCGGAATATTGGATATTCCGGATGAAGGAGGTTGGTTCGGAATACTAGGTTGATCCGGAATATTGTATATTCCGGATGAAGGAGGTTGGTTCGGAATACTGGGAATGATGAAGAACAGTAAAGCAGAAAAAACAGGGGAACACGATTCTACCAAAAATCGACCAAGTTTTTAACCAAAACTTAAACAAAACTAATCACCAATCATCTACTAACCATAAACATCAAATCCCAACAATAAAAACACAAAACCCACTTACTTTTGAAGATCAAAATCAACTAAATAAGAACTTTAAAACTTTGAATCAAAGAACAAGATGAAATGGAAAGATTATATTGATGATTAAGGTTTAAACAATCAAAGGAAAGGATTAAAACTACAAGATTTGTGAAAACAAGAATAAAAATCACCAACACCTTAGTGGTGTTGGCTTCTTCCCTACGAAACAAAAAGAAAAGAAAACTGGAATGAAAAACTTGCACAAAAAGTGTGAGGGGTTTTCTATTTATAGGCTAGTGGTTGGTTGGTGAAGTGGGCTTTCTCCCTTTCTTCTTGTCTTCTCGTCTTTTCAGAAAAGTCGACGTTTTCGATTCCGATTCGGGATTTGTCGACGATTAAATTCAACACATCTTTTAATTTCTTAGTTTAATAGACTTGAGTTCCTTCGACATATGTAAATCTTCCGTCTTTGGTCCTTTTCTTCGATAAATCTTCAAATAGGCCCAGTGACTTCAAATCTTTTGCATCTCTTGGACAATAGACTTCGTCTTGAGTCTTTTTCTTCCATAAAGCCCGTGCAATCCCATGTTTTCTCCAATATCCATCCGGTTAACTCTGAAAACACAATAAACACAAAAACCACGCATAATTCCAAACAAATGATATTAAATACGCGTTTTGGTCTCGTTTTAGCCAGAAATAAGTGGTAAAAGGATGGGTGTTTTCACACCTATCAATTTCGCATAACCCACTGTCTGTGGCTCAATAAACATGGTTGCGGTTCATTATCAATAAAGAACTGCAGGTTCTTTAAGGAACCGCCAACAGTGGTTGCAAAACGTTGTTACCTTCTAAACCTTAAAAATCTTATGTATCAAATTCTTGATTAAGCTTGACTAGATATGGGATGTGTTTGTTGGAGATAAAGACTACAAGTAAAAAAACAAGCAAACACATCAAATCAAGAGTACATCAAGCAATAGTCTAAACACAAAGCACACATGTACTAAGCCATAGCTATTTTTCAACTAAGATGTTTAGACTAAGGGATGCACACTTGACCATAATCTAAACATGAAGCACACACGTACTAATCCTTAATTTTTTCGCAACTTAGATGTTTATATTATGAGATACACACAAAGACGAACAACACAAATATGCAACTATAAAAGTAAAGACATAAATGTAAAGACATAGAGAACACCGACACGATGATTTATAATGGTTCGGTCACGAAGCTCCTGTTCACCCTACTCCAGTCCTCGAGTACTCAACTCAAGAGTTACTTCACTAGTCAACAATGCTCCTTTCAAGGCAGAGAAAACCATACACGTCGCTTACACCTTTTCCGACACTAAGCTAGATGTCGAGTCCTAATCTTAGGTATGACCAATCTACACACGTTGCCTACTTCCCATTTTCCGAAACAAGGCTAGATGTCGAGTTCTAATCTTAGGTAGAACCAATCTACACCCATGCCTCCACTAGTTATGTTTTATGGTCCAACATAACAAACCTTGTGTTTTGTGGCCTTAACATATAAACCATCTAAACCTAAGTACACACCACTTAGATCTAGAACTCTACCACTATATCCAAGTATATACATAACTTGAATCTACACTCCTAACACCTAATCCAAGGATACCCATCACTTGGATCTACTACCTTTACAAACATATCCAAGTGTACCCCACCACTTGGATCTACTACATATACATCAAGTCCAAGTGTACACATAAATCGGATCTTCATGATTACATTATAGTAAAACTATAAACATAACTAGATCTATAGAAGGAGAGATCTTCATCATGTTATAAACCCAACACCTCATAGTGATGAAAGTGTTCTTCTCTTTGCACTTGAGAGGATGAGAGGATTTGAGAAGATAATCACATCTCAAACAAGATTAATATACCAACTAATCAAGGATCTAATGTGTTTATGAAACTGAGAGAAATGTGCAAAAAGGGTTGATTAAAAAGCTGGAAATGATCAACTATTTATAGGCCAAAGGAGCAAGTCTCTATTTCCCCGGGGCTCATTAAATACCCCCGCGGTTCCTTAGCAATAAGGATTCGCGGGTGCTTTTAAGGAACCTCGGGCTTTGAAGTCCGCTCCTTTATATCCTTTAGGCTGGTGGGAGTGGCACTAAAGTCACTCACCGCCACGTCAGTGCCACCTCAACTTTTTAACAAACTCACCCCAAACTCCCCACAGGAGGTAATGGGACTCACCCAAACTCACCCAGACTCACTACACATCACTCCCACTTTTTATTATATATTTTTAATTCATAAAATAAAAACCTTTATTCATACATTTTATTTAAACACGATATACGCGGGAAATAAATACGATACACACGGGAAATAAAAAAGATACACGGATAATTTAAGTAGAAAGAAACATCGGATAAGTTTTCAAAACCTCCCGACAATGAAGATACTCAAACGGGCACCTATGCTTAGCTTCATATTCATGAATGGTGTTGTTAATTATATCCTCTTCACTTGCTCCAATTACTCGTGCACGCGTTGTTGTTGTGACATTTAACAAACCTACGCACGGCACACATTAGGCCCTTCCCTTTCCAGATTAGCGTATGGTGTCTTTTTTCCTTGGATATTCTAAATGACCCTCCATCGTTTGCAAAACCAAACGCCAAAAAACCCGAGTATTTGTTCGGTTACTTGGCACGCTGTTTTCAGCAACCGAGTACCAATCATGACACAAAGCTATTTCTTCCGTGGGTGTCCATAGTACAAGTTCCATTGGAGAAGTGAAAGAAAATGAATTATGGTGTTTGAGGAAGAAGATGATGTTGTGTGTGAAAATTTTGTGTGAAAAATGATTTGGAAAAATGGAGATTGAGAGGTTTTTATAAGTAAATTTAGGGTAAATTTTTATTTTTATTTTTATGAAACCAACGGTCAAAAAATTAGTGTGGGGTCCATTTGTATAAACTCAACCAGGGTGAGTCTACCTATGTTTTTTCTTGCCTGCGACAAAGTCGCGCGCGAGTTTGGGGTGAAGGAATGGAGGCTGCGCGCGAGTTAGGCTAAGCATCTCGTGGGTTTAACCCCACTCCCACCAGCCTTAGTGGAGAAAGTTCATCTAGTGAAGAATTTACCCAAAGGGAATATTTTTATCCATTTGGAATATGTCAGATTCAAATTTCCTTTTTCTTTTTATAAAAAATTTTCTTAAAAATAAAGTTATTTCAAAAATACTTTGTCACTTTAATTAAAAGCGATTTTTAAGAAAATATTAATCCTTGATCACTTACTAAGGTTAATGACCTTTTTATTGATACCTTGAATGATACATGACGAATGCGATCTTGGAGGTGCCGAGAGAAGTATACATATGTGTGCTTGAGTGATTACGAGTACCTTGCACATTTTACATAATGTATTACGACTTATATGTTTGTCGTCACCAAAACACAAAGAGATTATAACTAACAAATTGTTCAAGTGTCACGTACCATGTTTAACAGAGTCGGCTTTGGAAACCGGTGGACACCATTTGCAGTATAGTACCTCATTTTCATCATTTTCAAACTTTTGATCAAAGTATTCCTAGCATTCGGCTTTTGGTTACCTTTGATTGTTAGGTCTTTTCTTTTGCGTTTCTTATCTTCACTGCCAACATTCTCCATGTCTATGGTATCATCCTACAAAAAATAATAATATTTACACGAATTATTAAAAAAACAATGGGTATAATCATAGTAACAGTGGGGGGGTATACCCTCACCATACACGAATTATAAGTTTATAACAGTGGGGGTTATATACAAAAAAAATAGTGGGTATCAACCTTAAGCTGAAGATATCAAGATAATGGCTAAACACGAATGGGTATACATTTATACAATACATGAATCATAAAAAGAAGTTAATTCGTGTATACTATACATTCAAGCATTTGAGGGTTTATTAAACATAACCTATACACGAGATTTATATAAAGAGGGGATTAAAACTGAACAACTGCAACAAATTCAAGCCTAACCTATACACAAATTTACACGAATACATTACAACAATGGGTTCATTGAACATAACCTATACACGAAACATATAAAAAACTTACTTCAACATTTATGGTGTTTTGTTGAGATGAGAATGATTTGTATGTAGGTAATGAAGATAAAATAGATTCAAATATGTTGACTTGTTGATTCATGGGGTTTTCTTCATCCATTGATTTGTTTGTTCAGTGTTATTAACTATTTCTCCCTTGGACTTTTGAGATAAGGAATAGCAAGATGTCGGAAAAAGGCAAAAATCGGCTGAAAATTGACCATGACCTAATTAATGAGTCGGGTTGTCGTGCCACAGTCGGGCTTCACTAGGTTTTCTTACCGAACCAGCCCAAAAATGAAATAGTATCCTTTTTAGGCCAAAAACCGAACTGAATTACTTTGAAGAATATTGATAATCTTTATGAATCAAGAGGGTTGATGTTTTTCTAGAGAGAGAAAGTTAGAGAGAGAAGTGAAAGAAACTTGTATATTGAAAATGTAGAAAATGAACAACCAACACCTCTTTCCATGGTGGAAAGAGGTTTAAATACCCCAAGTCCTTAATGGACTTGGGCTTCCGGCCCATGAACATGCTCATGGGTCGGGCTATTTAATATATGAAACTTAACATTACTACGAGCCTATAACTACATTGTTGGAGTGACCGAGACTTTCTATATACGTAAAACGTATTTCCAACAATCTCCCCCTAAAGGGAGGTCACTCCAAATTTACAAAGTCCTAATCTAGCATGTTAGATCTAGTTCTTGAGCTCGTAGTCTTCTTTTCTTTCTTTTTCTTTCTTTTGTGAATATGTGTTGAATGATATCAGCCTTTTGTTTGGAACACGTTCTTTTGGCCTTTCACGTGCAGTCTTTATTTTCTTGTAATTTTCGCCTCTTTGTGACTTCATGTCCCACACACTTATCCTTTGTTGAATTCTTAAAAGTTTCAGAGTCGATACAGCGGAAGACTTTCAGGTCATACTTTCTTGAATTTGATGCAGAAGGAATAAGCATGTGAGGACGTCTTCAACAGGTACACCGCAACGCCACCGTCTTCAGCAGGTACACAGCAACGCCACCGTCTTCATCAGGTACACATCAACGCCACCGTCAGCTACATAATAAGACACGAATAAAATGTCTTTGACATTTTATTCTAATTCGATAGCATTTTACCTCCGGTCGGTGAAGACCGTTGGACGATATTAGATATCGTACCCGTGACGGATAGTTACAATTAAGTAACTTCCTGACAGGATTTCGCGGGTAAACCCGTTCTCTTTATTCGATCGTCCAAAGCTGACTGCGAACATAAAGAGTGAATCATTTGGATTAAAAATCCTTATGATTGAAGCCGTCAAATCATGAAACCTGGAACAAGTGAATTTCAATTAATATATTCACCATCGTTGCTTTCCAGTTGTCACAAACTTGATTCAAATTGAATCTTGCTTGTCACCTACCAAGTGCTTTTTGATGTTAACACTAGAAGGATTTCCACTCGTCACTGTGAACACTAAAGAGTGTCACTCTGAGTGTTCTGGAAAGATCATATGATAATGCGTAGAAGCCTGGAACGAGTTTAAGTTCAATTAAGAATTAAACTATTGTTTCTTTCCAGTTGTCACAAGATTAGTTCTTAAAGAACCGCACGTGTCACCTACCATGACCTTGTTTGATGTTGGCTCAAGCAGGATTTCCATCTTCACTGTAATACTTGCGTATTACTCGGATGTTCTGGCAATATTACAAGAATACTGCGTAGGACTCATAAAAGATCTCTTACTTTTCACAGTGTGTGAAGAAGCAAGGAATAAATGGAAAGTGTCCTAATGAGACTTTTGATGATCTCGTGGCTCTAGACTCGATAGTGCGTTTTGATTTAGTGATTGATGGCTGGAGAGGAGTGCCACCTATTCAATATCAGTCTATTCGGAGTGAATAAACCAATAGATAACGTGTTGATCTCCGTGTGATTAAAACAAATACCTTTTGAGAGATATTTGAGTTATCTGGGAAGGGTTGTGCATTGCATCACTGGGTCCGTGATGGCTTTCTTCAATATCGAGAATCATTGACTAATGATCTCAATAGCATATGTATTGACCCGGTTTCTGCCTAAAGTTGTAAGGAGGGCTTCTTTCTTTACACCCTTTATCTTTACAATTCTTTTTCATTCTTCAACCCCTTCAATGCTTACCAATACGTCATCACTAGCACCTTGTTGTGATTGTTCCAGTGCTAGCTTAAGTACTTGGTCGGCATTCAGCTACGTTCACATTCATTCTCCATCTTTCCTAGGACTTCTAGTTCTATCTAGGGAGTTTTCCTTGGGAAGATTCCATCGGTTCTGATGAATCATTGGACTAATATCTATACCTACCACCCTTTTGTCACCACATCCGTCGTGAGTTAAGTGTGTTTTGGGTTGATATAGTCACCATGAAAACTCTTTGAAAAATCACTTAAAGCACTTGTGATATTAAAATCAAAGTTTTTGTGCCTTAAGTGTTTTGATCATCAAAAACGCTCCCCCTTAACTTGTGCATTACACATGTTAAGTTGGTTTATCTTTTAAGCCTTTTTCATTGTTTTAGCCAAGTATCATTAAGTCTCCTTAATCCCATTTTTTCCCCTTTCCAAAATGTTAACCATCAATATTTTGGATATTAATAGATTAACCGGTCTTTGGGTAACAAAATGAAATTAGATGATGGCCAAAGAACATATTAATGCTCCCCCTCAAATTAATGAGGGTAAGTTGTAGTGCTTGAGTATGATAGATTTTGAAAGATTTAGAATCTCGTGAGAAATTCTTGAAACATTTTCATACTTTCACACTATAACAAGCCACAAAAGCACAATATTTACAATATTAACATATTCACAAATTTACCAATATGGAGTAGACCTGAAATAGTACGACCCATTAGATGGATCGGTCCACGAGCCTGTGATGTGCTCCATATGGTCTGCCTCCCACGAATCGTTCAATACTGCGGATCAACCGTCGATGCCTTAACTTTTCCTCAATCATCTGGATGGTGTGGTTGGCACTCTTCTTAAATCGGCCTACCCATTGGTACTTTACTTCTGGAAGACCTTGTCCTAAGTTGAGCATCAACAGCTTGTCACGTACATGCTTGAGAGTGCTGTCGCTGAACTTGTGTAGTTCTGAGAGTCGCATGTATTGCATGACCTCTGCTTCATTCAGGTAAAAGATGCCCATCTCTGGTTTAAGTGTTCCCATGTATGGTTCCTTATCTTGGTGAAAACGACTCATTGGTGTTGTGTGAGGTCGTTGTAAATTTAGCCTGGATTGATAACTCTCTACCCCGAGTTGTAAATCTTCAACCCTTTGCTTGATCACAATTCTACGAGTGAATTGGCTAATGTTGGAGCTTAGGGCTATGACTTCATCGGGGTCTAAGTGAGGAACCATGCCTTGAGCCAAGAGGAGTAGAAAATCTTCAATATCTTCAAGTCGTAAGAATTGAAGATCCCCTTCACTGACACTATAAGTCTTACCGTCTTCTCGCTTGAACCTGATATCTTTCAAATACGAATATCCAAATATATGGTGAAAGCTAACTCCCTGTATGCTGGAGATTCGACGGGTTGCAAGTATAGATGTACCTTTCTTGGTGTGATTGTAGAAGTAGTAAGCCGACTTCTTGTTGCCCCGCCAATGTGAGATGCCTAATTCCGCATATTGATCATATTCTTTGACAAGCTTTTTGCTCCATAGTTTTGAAACTTTATCTTCAATCCAAGGGATATCCTCCAAATTTACTGCTTTGCCCATTGTTAATGACGTAGCATACTTGTCCGCGCCGTTTTCTAAGTAGTCAAGATCATGGTTGGTGAAGTATTGCATTGGCAGATCCTTGGCCGCTGCAATAACTGAGGGTGTTAGTGGAAGAAGGATTGGAGCTTGTTCACCTGATGCTGTTGACTTGATTGCTTTCATGAGCTCATTGAAATGATATTCTCCCTCAGTTTCGGCAATCTTCATGGAAGCCCAGAAGTTCTTGTCTTTGATCGTTGTTTGAAGAATATTTGTATCAATGCTAGGCACTCCATATGTATCCATCAAAAATCCAGAGAAGTCGATAGGATTACTGAGGAATTGTGTGAGATCCGCCTTTTCACTGTCAGAAACTGTACGTGCGGTTGCTGCCTATGTAAGCCATGGCTGCACTAGAACCGTCTCATAAATAGTGAACGTATCAGTAAACTCAGGATCTGGTTGATTTAATTCATCAATATCCATATCAATGTAGTGCTGAGGTGGAGAGGTATGTATCACAGATGGTATCGGGTCGTCTTCTTGCATTGGTTCATGTTCTACAGGTGCTGTTGATGAGACATTAGTAGGAACCGGTACAGAAGACGTACTTGTGGTTGTTTCTGTGTGATGCTGAACAGGAGTAGGCGGTGGAGAGTGATGTTCCACAGACGGTGATGGTTTGTCTTCAATCATTGGTTCGTCTTCAATCATTGGTTCGTCTTGTACCAGTGGCAGTACAGGATTTTCTTGTGATACACTAGGAAGAACCAGTTCAGATGACTTACCTGTGGTGGTGTCAGTGGTTTCACCATGCTCGGCAGTGGTAATGTTTTCACTCTCAGCTTGTTTATCGCCAACTTTTTCTTTTGAACGTGCATCACTTTCTTCCTCTTCCTCATCACCATCCTTGGATTCTTCAGATTCTTCTCCATTGGTACCATTACCTTCATTCTTATCACCATCCTTGGATTCTTCAGATTCTTCTCCATTGGTACCATTACCTTCATTCTTATCACCATCCCCTTTCTCCTTATCCTTACCATTCCCATTACCGTCATCCGCATCACTATCGTCCTCCTCGTCTTCCCCGTCACCCTCATCCTCATCCTTATCCTCCTCATCGTCCTCATCTTCGTCCTCGTCATCATCCTCATCCTCGTCCTCGTCCTTGTCCTCGTCCTCGTCATCATCCTCGTCCTCATCCTCATCCTCTTCTTCTTCATTCTTATCAGAATGTTCTTTCTCCTCCTCATTCTTTTCCTCTTCTTCCTCATTTTCTGCTTCATCGTCATTGTCAGACTCCTGACGTTTCCGTTTCTTGGAAGATTGGGGAACTTCAGTGTCTTCTACTGGTGATGTGCTGGAAGCTTCCATTATGACCTTACTAAGAGCTCTTTGTAATTCGTGTTGAGCTTCTGTTATTGGTGACTCAATGTTGGTTAACCGAGTCTCCAAAGTCTGCATTAACTGTAAGTTAGTGAGGCCATTTGTGAAGAGTGGTGGAAGCTCATGATGTACACATGACCTAACTTCACGCTGAATGATGTTAGTCATGGAATCATTGATGGAATTGAGAAATGCAGCATTTTCTTTGTCACGTGCGTCCTTTTCAGCAAGAAACTCTTTGTGTTGCTTTTGAAGTCTTATTACATTTATGAATGTTTCTTGAAGTTTGTTGTCATCACGTTTTTGTGCTCTTTCTTCACGTGACTTACTAGGAGTTATCCTTGCCTCCAGTGACGCAATATGTTTTGCATGTGCTTCCAGTTGTTTTTGGAGATGCTGAATGAGTGGATCATTGATTGTGAGAAATGGAGTGGAAGTGGATGATAGTTGTACTGCTGTTGTTGTTGGTGGAGGAGTTACGGCAATTGCTAAAGAGGTTGTGGATTGGATGGTGGTTGGTACAAGTTGTTAGAGGATAGATGGCGATGTTGGTACAATCACTGGGGCAGTGGTTGGTACAGGAGGATCGACAATCAGTGGAGGCGTCGGTGTAATAACTTGGGTGGTGGTTAGTACAGGTTGATGGGTGACCGGTGGCGGCGTAGGTGTGATTACATGGATGGTGGTTGATACAGGTTGATTGATGACCGGTGACGGCGTGGGTGTAATTACGGGGGTGGTGGTTGATACAGGTTGAATGGTCTCGATTGTAGGTTCAATCGGCGGGACGGTTGTTACAACAGTGCTGAAGACTGGTGGTGGAGGGGGTATGTGTTGATGGATAGGAAACAACGTCAGATGAGCATCGTCTGCTGCTATCATTGATGAAGGAGGTGGAAGTGGTTTGCTAAGGTTAACGTCCTTGTACAGAATTGTTTCCATGTCTTCTCCACCTTCTAAATTTTGATCTTCATAATCATAGTTGATATAATCATCGACGTTGTCATCATCTTGATTTGTTGGGTCTGTGATTTCTTCCTCTAGTCTGAGATCTTGTTCTTCTTCATCGTTTGAATCGTCTGGATCTCCAAAAGCTTCCAGTGCTAACTCGGCATGAGTTTTTGATCTAGAACCACTACCGGTTTTCTGTGCCTCCATCCTACTTAACTTTCGTGCTATTCGCATCTGTTTTTCTTCAGACATTTGTACTAAAGGATCTTGTTCATCTGCATCTTCATCACGTAGTTTCTCTTTCCCTTTAGCTTTACCTTTGGTTTGGGGTGAAGAAGTCTTTTGGCGTTTGACAACAGTCTTTTTCCTTTTACCCTTTTGTTTTTCGGATGGATCTGCGTTTGCTTTTTTAAATTGTGTTTCAATGTCCAGGAGCATTTGTTTGTAGGGTTCACTGTCCTTGATCCCATCATTGATCATTGTGTCAGACACTAAAGCTGGAAGCAGTGAGTACTTAGTGGAATGTTTCTCGTCACCTATCTGATCCAACACATGGTCATCATCTGATGTATGCTAGAAGAAGTTTCCACGCTTGTCAATAGAAGGAACACTCTTCATGAAATGGTTGATGATAAGTTTTTAAAACCTTGGAAACGGAAGATGCATTGATTTCTTCTTTGTACCGGTGAATTGGTAACACACTTCTTCCCAAAGAAGTAGAGCATAGTCTACTTTAGATGCAGTGTATAAGCCCCAAAGTATATGAGCCTAAGGTGGTCTCAGTTGATCAAAACCACGAGCCTTTGAAGTGAGGCACCTGGTGATGATGGTGACGAGTGTTTTCCATGGTTGACCAATGCATGCAGTGGAGAACTGAGATATTGAATGTTACCCTCATAGTTTAGAGCTCTAATTACTCGAAGCACTTCATCTGTTTTTGGATTAGGCACAAACTTTTCTTCTTTTGCTAATTTGGGAAACTTGAACAATTTCCTAAATTGATTTAAATCAAGAGTAAAATTTTGCTTGTTGATTTTGAAAGTGATCGATATTTTAGATGCTTCCTTTGCTGCGGTAATCGATGCTGTAGCCCAAAATTCATGAATGTATATCTCGGAACTGATGCAGTAGCTCTAAGTGCATCTTTAATGGGTGACATGTCAAGAATGTCCGTTGCAACTTTGAAAGCTGCTATTTTTGGATCAAAATCCTCTCTCAGATGAAAGTTGTTCTCTGCAAGTGGTAGTTGGACACTAAGTGGTACTAATGCGAGGTCTGATTGTTGTTGTTGTTCTCTGGTGATTGACATGGTTCCTGCTTTGATGACATAAGCACAAATGATATACACAAAATATATATATCTTAAGTCTATGCCAAGTTGAAGCATAGGGAATAAAGCATAACAACTATTACCACATATTATAGAGAAGCAACATACAAACATGGTTCAGATGGACTAGGTCCTTACATACAACAACACACAGACATGCCAAAGACATTTAATTCTAAATGGATAACAACCTAGCATTAATTCTTAAAATATTTGGATATCTTGGTTGTCATAACCAGAACCTCAGTAGGTCTAGGTTTCATTTCTACTAACACCTCAGTAGGCCTTGGTTTAGATTCAACCAAAACTTCAGTGGGTTTTGGTTTATTTTCAACCACTACATCAGGAATTGTAGAATTTTCCTCAACCCAAACTATAGTAGGCTTGAACAGAGGGCAAGACAATGATGAAACTTTGTCTTCTATGGCCTGGAAACAAAACACAAGACATTGAATAAGTAATTTTTACCTCTTTTGTTTACAGAGGAGTCAACTTATTAAATAAGAGGAACTTCTGTAATAAGAAACCTTTCAAGTATTCTTAAGAGATAAAATTAATTAATTTCAATAGAACTTGGTTTCGTGAAAGTGGCCCTAATTTACTTAAAGCCTAATAAGGAAATAATGCAATCTAGGTCGAAATCATTAGATAGTCTAAGGCAACTGCATAGTGTAAAGGCATGCTAACTTAAGGTGATGATGCAACAACAATCTTTTCGCAAATACTATAAGACCACTTATCTAGGGAACAATATAGCAACACAAGGCACTAATCTTTATCGGAAAACCCTTTGGAAAATACCTAATCAGAAAGTCTAAATGGAAGAATCTCTAAACTCATAGTCCCAAATCGGAATGCCCAATCGGAATGACAATATCCCAGTTGGAATGATCTTATCGGAATGACATAATCGGAATGTCATAGACATCATCGGAATGACAATTTGCCAATCTGAATGACCAAATCGGAATACCGTAATCGAAAAGCTTATGGCCCAATCGGAATGATCTAATTGGAATATTAATCGGAATGCCTTATTGGTCAGTCAATCGGAATGTCCAATCTGAATGACCGATCGGAATGACCAAATAAAAAGTCTAATCGGAATGTCCAATCTGAATGTCCAATCTGAACGACCGATCGGAATGACCGATCGGAATGACCGATCGAAATGACCTAATCGGAATGATCTAAAAAATCCAATCGGAATATCCAATCTGAATGTCCGATCGGAATGAACCAATCGGAATGACCTAATAAAAAGCTAATCGGAATGTCCAATCTGAATATCCAATTGGAATGTCCGATCGGAATGACCGATCGGAATGATCAATCGGAATCTAAAACCTTTCTTCATCGGAATCTGGGCGGTTATTACGAGGTGGATCTAAACTTAACGATTTCTATGGTTTTTAGGCTGTTTTAATCAAATTAATGCAAAACCAGTGTATAAAACGTGATAAAGATTAAATCCGCTCTATTAAACACGATGTTTACCAAGTTTATACATCGAAACCCTAGATCAAATGATGCAACCGAGAAGAACATAGGATTATAAGCATAGAAATAATAGTCAAGAGATTTAGCACATGTTTTTCGAAGTTACCTAGAAGATTAGCACAGCAAGAAACTTTCACAGGGAACAAATTGGATGCAAGGTTTTGGAGAAGATTAATGGCGGTAGAAATAAGTATGGGGTGTGTGAGAATAGCAGTCGGGATATACAATGAAATGGGAGAGGAAGATTTTGACAAAAGTCAAACTTCCTAACCAATGTTTGCAAAAATTGCAAACTGGTCCTCCCAGTTTTGACATGTGTAAGAAAAACTAGTTATTAAAACTAGTTAATAACACAATATCCCGACAAATGAGACACGCCAATAAAACCTAATGCCAACTCAAAACAAACTCCATACAAGGCACACATTTCACATAATGCACATAAGATAAGATGACAGACAAGATAATATTAAGACCAGATCATGTTCAAAATGATATGATATTTGCTCCCCCTTAATTGGTGACCCGTTTTCTATTGAAAGAGCTGTAGTCATTGCATTTAATGGGAAAATTATCATATGAAGACCTTTTCTGTTTAATGATTTTCTGAAACGATTCTAGGGGCAATAAGATTTCTCTTATTTTGACAAAATAAGTGCACTAAAACGTACACTAATTTGTGTTAGACCAAGTTATAAAGTAAACTTAGTCCCTTACAAGGTTTTCAAGTAAACCTTGCCCGAGAAAATTAATTCCCGTTGTGAGCCAACGTTTTCATAAGAAATACGTGACTTTAATGCGAAAAGCGGGTTGCAGTCAGAAATAACTACAAGCCATAATGGGCATGTTTTAAAAATGTACAACTTTTATACGGACTCTATTTATGGCGCCGTGTCAATTTTGATCGACATTTCTAAGGCCGTAAATATTACCGTACTAAAAGACATGCCCAATTTAAAAAGAAAATATTTTTGGGTTTTCTTGGTTTTATATTTTTTATGGTTTTTCTTGGTTTTATATTTTTTATGGTTATTCTTGGTTTTATATTTTTTATGGTTTTTCTTGGTTTTATATTTTTGTATTTTTCTTTTTGTGGTTTATATATATACAATAATATACATGATCACGAACAAAGGATACGCATGAATAGTTTACCACCACTATTCTGCTGATTCTTCTGCCAACTCTTTGAGAGTCGCTGGAGAGAAAGATTTCATGCCAAGATTGTCGATCAAAAACTCGATTCGTCCTCGATCTAAGGCTTTGGTGAACATATCTGCCAGCTGGTACTCAGTGGTGACAAAATACAGCTCGATCACTCCGTTCTCCACCTGCTCTTTAATGAAATGGTAGCGAATGTCGATGTGCTTTGCCCGGGAGTGTTGAACGTAGTTGCAGCAAAGGGAAATGGCGCTCTTGTTGTCACAATACATCGGGATTTTGTTGAATCCCAAACCGTAGTCAGTTAGTTGTGATCTCATCCAAAGGACTTGAGCACAACAACCGGACATGGCAATGTATTCAGCCTCCGTGCTAGAAATTGCAGCGCTTTTCTGCCTTTTTGAAGACCAACTAATCAATCTGTCTCCAAGGAGTTGCACCGACCCAGAAGTGCTACGCCTCGTGTCTTGACACCCAGCATGATCGGCATCTGCGTATGATATTAAAGCAATAGAGGAATCTTTCGGATACCATAGACCACGATGAAGTGTTCCGTTGAGATACCGAAAGATCCTTTTAACAACATGTAGGTGCTTTTCGGTAGGCCGAGCCTGATACCGGACACACATGCATACGGCAAATTGCAAATCAGGCCTGCTAGCAGTCAGATAGAGAAGGGTGCCGATCATCCCACGGTAGTGTTTTGGATCGACAATAGTCCCATTTCTATCTTCATCTAACTTGGATTTCTCCACCATTGGAGTGTCCACGGGGTCATAATTTTCGAAGTTATATTTCTTTAAAGATTCTAGAGCATATTTGGATTGATTAATAAAGATGCCTCTGGGATTCTAAGAAATTTGTAATCCTAAGAAAAATGAAATTTTTCCCATCATTGACATCTGAAAGCGTGTGGACATTATCTTCTCAAAGCGTTTTGACAATTCTATGTTAGAGGCAGCATATATTATATCATCAACATAAATTTGTACTAGTATCATGTCGTTGTCCTCCTTGAGAGTGAATAGAGTGGGGTCCACCTTGCCTTTGGAGAAGCCTTCCGAAATGAGATATGTTGAAAGGAGATCATACCACGCGCGTGGAGCTTGTTTCAACCCATAGAGAGCCTTCTTAAGCTTGTACACATGATTAGGAAACTCCGTACTAACGAACCCATCCGGATGACTAACATAGACTTCTTCCCTTAGTTCACCATTCAAAAATGTCGTCTTCACATCCATTTGATAGACGATCATGTTCATATGAGCAGCATACGCAAGGAATAGTCTAATAGCCTCCAATCGTGCAACCGGAGCAAAAGATTCTTCAAAGTCGATACCCAAGGCTTGTTTGTATCCTCTTACAACCAATCTAGCCTTATTTTTCAAAACTCCACCCATCTCATCGAGTTTAACCTTATAAACCCACAACAAAGTAAGGATGTTAACCTTGTCAGGGAGAGGAACTAATTCACATACTTCAAGTCTTTGGAATTCATTTAGTTCCTCTTGCATGGCTTCAATCTAAGATGATTGAGTCATAGCATGTTGCCAGTTTTTAGGTTCAACTTCGGAGAGAAATGCATCAAAATAGTAATAGAGTGCACTCTCTTGTAATTGATGGCGTGTCGAGACTGGTCGATCGAGACCTCCAATAATATTCCTAATTGGGTGATCTTTTGTCCATTTGGTGCTGTGATTTTAAATCCGTGGTGGTCTGGAGTGAACAATTGTAGGAGCTTCTTCTGAGGTAGACGCGGCTGAAGGGTTTTTAGGTATCAGTATACCAAAGAAAGGAAGCTCTTGTAGGTGGGCATATTCCAAATCGTGATCAGTAGAATCCTCTTCAACATCATTAGGCACAAGTAAGGGTGACGATTCAGGTGTAGTTTGAGAATTACTTGGTAGAGGTGCATCCGGTTCAATGTTAATTGAAGATGCATTTGATAAAGCTTCATTAGCTTGAGCAACAACTTCAGGGATTGGAGCTATCACTATAGGTGTTGGAACTTCATCACTTGGGGGATCAAAGAATTCATCAAACAACGGTTGAAATAGTTTATCCCACTCAGGCCTAGTACAGTCTGTTTCACTCGGTACAGTCTGTTCAGACGGCTCGGTCGGTTTCACTCGGTTTTAGTCGGGCCTGATCAGCCCTAATGCATAGTGTGAGCATGTGGGTGAAGACATAAGATCGCAAGATGGCAAAGACAAATCAAGTATGGTGACAAAAAAAAGAATGAATCAGTCACTTATTTGAAGATTTCAATGCTAAAGATTAATAATCTCTATGAATAGTCAAATGTCGTAGAGGAATGACCTCTCATTGAGGGAGATGTTAGCCTCAAAATATTGAGTCGATCAAGAATGACTCGGTCATAGGTTTGAAGATCTCAGGATAAAAGATTAATTAGAAAGAAAACGACAAAGGTTCAAATATCACAATATGAAGTAACAAGTCTACTATTACACGTTCAAGTCTCATATATGGAGAGATTAGCAATCTCTATAAACCCTCAAACGTCGTAGAGGAATGACCTCTCGTTGGGGGGTTGTTAGCCTCAAAATATTGAGTCGAACAAGAATGAGTCGGTCATAGGTTTCTTATGTATCAGTCATGGAACGTTGTAAAAAATATTAGGATAGTCGGGAATTACGGCCTTGATATTTAGCTTAATATGCCACATTTAAGGTACTAAAGCCACCAAGTCAAGCTCGGTCCAAACATATAGCCATAAAAGCCCACATGTAGGGCAGGCTATAAAAACACTCTTCTAGCATTTAGGAGGGGTTACTTGTCTCATTTGTTTCTCTCTCTTAATCTAATATTCTACCATTTCCAACCATTCTCTCTTCTTTCTCTCTATTTTTTCTTTTTAACTTTCATCTCTTTAACTTCTATTTTCTATCTATATCTCTTATATATTTCGTGTATAATCACCTTTTTACTATGGACTACAAATATGAATAAAGAAGTTGGATGACACATAGGATGTTATCGGGAATCATGAGTTGTATAAAAGGAAGTAACTTAAACATGTAAATATGGGTAACTTGGAAGCACAAAATAAAACTTTAGTAACTTAAGCGAATATTTTTATAAACTTTAGTAACATCTTTGTATGTTGTCCAACCCATAAGTCATTAAATTTTCATCATTTACACTACATACTAAAAGAAAGCACTTATTAGTTTTAAAAATGTTAAAAAATCAACTTACAACAGTATAAGCATAATGTACAATTATATAGACACAATTAGAATCTAATAATACATACTCATATTACAACTAAATAATACATAATTAATAAGTGTGTAAACACTTATCCTTTTGCCACTAAAATCAAGGAAAAACAAGACCTAATCATGTGTTTAATATCATAAAAGTCGGAATTACGCGTGGTTTTGTGTTTTTATGTTAAAATAGGTACAAATGATCAAAAGGAAAGAAAAAACGGGATTTCACGGTCAAATGTTGAAGAAAAGTCCAAAAAGAGACAAAGACAAAGTCAAAAGACCAAAAGTGTGCCAAAGATCACGAAAACCGACAAAGTCAACACGATTTTGGAGAAATAATCAAGGAAGCCGAAATCAAGCTCGATTTTATCGGATTTAATCTTTTTAAAGATTTTTAAGCTTTGTGGGTCCCACATTTGGGTTAATGGGCTCAAAAGCCCATTTGGAAGATAAAAGCCCACTAATAAGGAAGATTAGACGGATTAATAACTTGAAAGCCCAATATGGCCCAAAATTCCATTGTTAAAAGAAAACGGATTGAGAAGAAAACAATTGGGCCAAGCCCATTTACCTTCAAACTATTGGGACGGAGAAAACAAGAATTGGTCAAGTTTTCGGTCAACTCCTATCCAACTCCCACACACGTTTTTAATATAAACGTTTACCTCACCCACACATTAAACAAAACGACTTTTATATCCCCACAACACACAAAACGACTTTTTATTTACCCATTCCCCACCTTCGATATTAACTAGAAACTCACACACCTCTTTCTCTCTCAATGAAAACACAGCCAACACTTTTACTGTTACCCAAAACCAAAACCCTAGATCAAAAATTACTCAAAGACAAACGGGGCTTTTATTGTATTCGTGTGATTCACACGATTTATAAATAAATCCCAAGAAAATCGGATGCAACACTACCAGTGGTCCTCATCTCAATCCTACGTGGCTAAATCCCTCTTCCTGATTGGTCTCACCACCTCACCACCACCACTCCATCCAATAAGAAGATTCCACCTCATTAGGAAATAAACACAAGAAGCACACCACCCATCCACGATGGCAATCCGTGTGATGGGTAGTGATTTTCCATCGTTAGATGAAGAAATTGAAGAAAGAGAAGAAAAGTGAAGGAATAAGCGGCCAGGATTAATTTTTCAAGAAACTTCATGAAGAAGGTTTTCTAGGGGTTTGCCTATAAAACCCCCCTTCATTTGTAATCTTTGTATGCACTTTTTATTATTTTTTTATTTCTGCAAATTAGTTTTTATGTTTGATGTAATTTTATTTTCCAGTAATTGTACTCTTTTAATTATTAATGAAAAGTTATTTTAATTAATTTCGTCTCAATTTAATTTTCTGTCAAAGTAATTTTTAATCTGTTTTTTTTATCATTATTTGTTTTAATTGAAAAAAAATAAAAAGAATAAATAAATAGAAAGTGAAATATTGCTTTTCCCCTACTGGGAAAGTATTAAAAAATTCTGTTCGAATGGGTTTACTGTTCATGGTGTTGATTTGTGATGGTGACGAAGGAGGAGTTTGATTCGGTTCTAAAAGACGGCCCAACGCCGCTCTTCGTCCCAACGGAATCGACACAAGGTTTCATCTCCCTTTTTATTATTTTTGTTAAATTTATGCTTATTAATCTGCTTTAGCTAATTGGATTTTAAACTGTTTTGGTTTGGTGATTTTAAATTAGGAGTATACTTTAGCTTTTAATTTCAGTTTATTAGCTTAATTTCGGATTGCTTTAAGCTGCTTATTTAGTTTATAAGCTGTTGCGTTTGGATCTGCTTTATGTTTATTTAAAACTTGTGTTATTATTAAGTGTTAGGATCTGCTTTAGTTTCGAGTTTATTTAGTCTAATGAATTGATTTGTTGTTTTGAATCGAGTAGTATTAGTTATATCTGAGTACTAGGACTTGTAGCTTATTTCTGTTTGCTTATTCATTTTGGTTTAGTTAAGTTTGGAGTTGCTTATTATAAGTTTTAGTTTACTGCTTAAAAATTCAGTCTGTTTTTTTTATCTGCTTATTTTTGGATTCGTTATGTTTAGATCTTCTTATTAGCTTATTTGTTTATTGCTTTTCAGTATTTTAGGCTTATTCGGGTTTTGCTTATTTGATTTAGTTTATTGCTTATTGTTTTGCCTGGTTAAGCTTTTATTGCTTATTGGTGGTAGACTGTGTTGCTGTTAGATTTCTGCATAAGCAAACAGATCCCTTTGATCTGTTTGATTTCTCATTTCCAAAAATTTAAACAAAAGTTCAAAAATAATTAATAGCACATATAGCGTCCGGTCCAGGACTCGAACCTGCGACCTCTCGCTCAACAGTCCTGCACCATTACCATCTAGACTAGCACTTCATTTGTGTTTTCTAATGCTCCATTTAATTAATATAGTTTAGTTTGTTAACTACTGCCAGTTTTATTAATATTGTTTAATACAAGATTTTAGTTTAAGTAATTTTAATTAAAAGTTTTTCTTTAATTTTAATTCAAAGTTTTATTTATTTTTATTAAAATTTTAAATAGATTTCATTTAAAGTTTTTATAAAGTTAAGTTTTTAATTAGTTTATATTTTTATTAAAAATAGTTTTATTATTTTTTTAAATTTAAATTAGTTTTCAATTTAGTTTTATTTAAAAATAGATTAGTTTTGTTTAAAAAGTTTTAGTTTAAAATTAAGTTAGTTTTTATTTGAAAATATTTTAAAGTAGATTTTATTTAAATTTCAAAATAGTTAAAAATAGTTTTAAATATTTAAATAGTAAGCTTTTGGTTAATTAGATTAGATTCAATTTTAAATTTTAAATTAAATAATTTTTAATTAAATAGTTTTTTAATTAGTTTTTAAAATACCAAAAAAATACGTTTCACCAAGAACAAATAAATCTTACGTTTAATTGGAAATCAATTCGAGTGAGTCGAGGAAAACGAACATTAATTGCATAAAAAGGATTGAAAAATCCTAACATTAATACATAATTCAGTACTCATATTAAAACTAATTAATACATAATAATTAATACACTCTAAAATATAAATAATTCATACAAATTAATATATATTTAATACACCACATTACTCAGAAACACAATTATATATATCTAAATTCATAAAACAAGTAAAAGCATATATCTACAAAATCGTACATATGTTGTCTATCTAAAATAATGGTGTACATAGTTTTAAAAACCGAACATGACCAACGGGTTCAACTGAGAATCGGAGTCACAGTTGGTTCAACTAGCCAATAAAATCCGACACAAGACGGAGCGAAGATGATCCGCCGAAACTGGTAAAAACGACAATGTTACATTAATTTGTACTAATTTTTGTGAATGGCACATTAATATGTACTACTTATAAAAGAGATTGCACACTCTCTTTCTCTCTCTCTAAAATTTTAAGTTGTACAACGTTACAATATTTTGATACAAACCTTTACAACACAAAAATTTCATAAAGTTATTAATTTGTAAAGAATACACATTAAATGACAAAATGAATACAAACTACTTAAATTTTTCGTTAATGTAAGTTTAATATCAAATACGTGTTTGATTTTGAACCATTCAATTTTTTTTATAAATTTCCATATTTGAAAACATATATCGTATATGTATGCATTCTATTACAAATTTAATGAAATACTGATTATTTTACTAATTAATTCGATTAAATCGTACATATCAAAGTAGGAAGATTTCAAGGTTATTATAATGTATGGAAACGTATAAACATATAACTATAAAGATTTTCTATATTTGCAGGTTATAAATTATGATGAATATTACATAGATTAGCAAATACGTTTCACCATCAATCATCACAATCGCGTATACTATTTTTATATAAAATAGTTTATTATTATTTAAACTTATTCCAACTTAAAACTATTATCATTATTCATAGATATAATTATAAAACATATCGCTCACAAAATCTTAATTTTAAAGTACCCGTAGTCGCAACACGCGAATACTTTGATAGTTTTCTCTTAATATCTCATAATATTTTGTTCACATGAGTATAAATTAAACCCACGAGATTACATTAAGAGAAGAGGTATTTTGGATACCATACTTTTCCTTGGATATGAGGGGGCTCATTGTAAAACCCGCATGCTTTTATCATGAATAGTACCCTTAAGATCGTACGTACTAGATTAAAACTTTCCTATTATAGCATGATTACGATTACGTGTTAGTATTTTACGTATTACGTACGTGTTAGTACACGATAAGTATTTACTACGCACGAACACGCAATAATTATTTGACAATAATTAATCACGAACATGCGATCATGAAATCACGAACGTAATTAAATCACGTACTATTATTAATTACGTATATATATTTATTACGAGCGTAAATAAATATATTAGGTCACGGTAATTATTTAACGAGAACACACAAAACGCGAACACAAATAAACACGAACAAACACGTAAAACACGAACACGAGAACACACTTATTAATTAGACACGGAAAATGATCGAGTTACCCCATGTGGGCCCATATGCCACGAAATTAGGAAGGAGGGTGGGCTAAGCCCATCAAAATTAACTAAAGGGGGTTAAGGGGGAAAAACACTACTCATTTTTCTATACAGAGGATTTTACAGAAAACCTAAAACTTCTCATCCTCCTTCTTTTTTTCTCTTTTGGCCGCCACCTTTAAACAACACCAAAGGGATGTTTGATTGATCTTGGATCTTGGATTTGTTACTAGTGTTCGTGTTTGTTCATCGTTCTTTAGATCCACGCATTTGGTAATTCTTTTAAACCCTTTTCTTTTGATTTAATCTTTTAAATAATTAAGAACATGTTATGTTTTTTTATAAAACCTAATTAAATCATAGATCTAACATGAATTTGGGTTTGGATTAAATCAAAAGGGTGTTTAAGGGGTGTTTGTTCTTGGCCGCTCCTAAACCGAACCCGAGAGGGTCTCGGTTTGGCCATTTGACCACCACCGAGACCATATGGCCCCGGTTGGTTGGTGTGGGTCCCACGGCAGCATCAAGACAAGGGTAACCCCGACTTGGTTCGGGGTATGGTGTCGATTTCATGTCCGGTTCATGTTTCTTAGTCAAGATCCGGTTCATGGTGTATGTTTAGTTTTTTTTTATTTTTTATGATCTTATGTTAAAATTAAATTAATAACATGACATGATTAATTTAATAACATGACTTAGGTTATTTTAATTATAATAATCATGAAATTATTAACCTAAGTATTTTATATTTTTAAGACTAATAATTAATTAATTATTTAAAAACCATGGTTATAATTAATTAATTAACATGACTTAGGTTATATTATTAATAAATAATAATACATGTTTTAACCTAAGTATTTAACTTTATTTAATTAAAAACATGATATATTTAATTAAATATTTTAACCTATAGTTTATTTAATTACATGAAATAATAAATAAACTATACATTATATCATATGACTTAGAAAATAATCACGAAAACACTTAGGCTTATATACTTAGCTTATTTAACCAGCTTATTTCTAATTATGGAAACTTTCTATTTTTAGAAACTTATTTAATTAAGGCAGCTGATCTATTTATGGAAACTTTCTATTTTTAGAAACTTATCTATTTTAAGCAGTAATTCTATTTTTGGAAACTTTCTATTTTTGGAAACTTTCTATTTTTGGAAACTTTCTTTTTTTGGAAACTTTCTATTTTTGATAACTTTCTATTTTTGGAAACTTTCTATTTTTGGAAACTTTCTATTTTTGGAAACTTTCTATTTTTGATAACTTTCTATTTTGGAAACTTTCTATTTTAGGAAACCTGCTTTTTTTGGAAAGTTACTTATTATTACACAATAAGTATAATAATACATGAAATACCAGAAATACTTAATCAGAGTAAACAGAATATAAGATAAACACAGATTAAGGCTTAAAACAGTAAAACATGGTAAGAACATATAAAATAAGCTAAGACATGACATAAAACCAGTTATGTATTTAGTAGTCAGATACTTATTCACGTATGTATTCATGTAGCATTAGTGATACGGAAGTAGGATTCCTCTCAGTTCGTCTTCTTCGTTCACTGGACATAAGGTACGGATTCTCGTCCTTTCAGTATGGACATTCTTTCCTTATTAGGATTCCCCGTATGCAGCCAAATGTTTTCCGGTAGTATAAGTACGTGTTTGAATTGCTTATGTTTAATTTAGAATACCTATAGCCATATACATGCATGACCAGTTTCACCTAGTTATGGAGGTACCATAACCATAACATTAGAGGCACTGATGTTATGACTTCACCACGGCGGAGTGATTGCTCGTGGCGTCCCTTCAGCTTTTGGCCATCTACACTATATCTATCATGTGGGGCGTATGGGTGCATCCTAGTTACATGTTTCAGTCAGGATTTCATGGTGAATGTGGTGTGTGCCTTGCATCCTTCACAAGGAGCTGATCCCTCCTACCCAAAAACCAGTATATTAAATTAGAGGCAGCCCCTCTAATTTGCATGATGAGGTCACCCCTCCAAGTATTCATGCATGGTGGATTTTCATGACCTATATTGGCTAATGGTAAAATATGCTAAACAGTTTTCATAAGATAAACATAAGGCTTTTCAAACTATGAAACCAGTTTTATGAACATGTTCCAGGTTTTCCAGGACTTATACATTTCCGCTGCTATTAAGTCTTTATTATGCTTAGTCATTCATACTATGTCTATATCCGTGCACTGAGCATTTTGCTCAGCCGTTACTTTCCTTTCCATGTCCCAAAACGGCTGGTACCCTAGGAAAGACTCGAGCATTTGGAGGACGTGCATAGGATGGAAGCTGCTAGAGACTTCTTTTCCTTTTTGCCTTCATCTACTTATGCTTGTTTAGTCTTTCATTCATTTCTTTTGCTTTATTATGTTTTGGGCTTATGTTTGGGAACCGATGTTTGATTCCGGTTTTCCCTATGGTCATGTATGTTTTAGTACATTTACCTTGCATGCTTTGATGACACGCCATAATTACGCGTGACATTCCATTTATCAAAATGGGGTGTTACAATTATGGTATCAGAGCCAAGGCTTCGAACTGTAGGCTCTAAAACTCGACCTGTGACTAGTGGGTAGTCACCAGGAGCTTCCTAAGCCAACGTTTGTTATTCTACGTATTGATGTTTTCAGCGCATTGTTGCTTTAACCATGATGTTTTCAGCACCTTGAGGTTTTAACCTTGATGTTTTCATCGATATTGTTTTACTAATATGGATGGACAACCGTCATTCATATTTAGTTATGTGTCATTGTTTCATGCATAATGTTCCTCGAGAACTGTGGCTATGTGGACTGAACCCCAGTAGTCCATAATTAGTCACATAAATTTTTTTCTGATAAGTTTTCACAGATGAGTTTATTTATTTATGTTTCATGTATCATTGTTGCAGGGATTATGACTAAGTAATGGTTGGTACAGGACTGGCCCTATTTAGTCGCATGTGCTTTTATCGAAACTTTTAACTTTGGGACCGACCCATAGGCGTCCCCTCGCCATGTATTTTGTTTTGGGACCGACCCATAGGTGTCCCCTCGCACATATAAAGGTTTTTATAAACTACATTACGCATTCATGCATAAAATTTTTCTCATGATTTTTGGCATAAATTTTTTTTTATGTCCCCTCATAAGTTACTATGTTTTTATGTCAAGTATGTTTTCATACTGTCATGGTTAAACTCAGTTTCATGCTGATTATGTTATACACTCCTCCATGTTAAATCGTTTCGTGTTTCTTCATGATAATTCCGTCTTCATGTGGATTACGTCTTACGCCTCATTTGTTATTATGCCTTCATGCAAGACGTAGTTGGATTCATTGAAATTTGCTTTCATGATAGTCATGGTTAGTTTTCATTGATCATGCTTTCAGGCAAATCATCTTAAATTTTGTATTACCACACTTTAACGTTTCTCTTTGCAACCAGAATGAGGTATATACTGGCATTGCCAGGTTATCATGATGGTTTTCCTAACCGTTTAACCGATATACTCTCTTTAAATCATGATAAATGATCGACCCCATACCGATCATTTCATGTGCATTCCACGTGTACTCCACGTATCGTATTTCATGTGTATTACACGTACCTTAATCCATGTGTATTTCGCTTGCAATACTTCACGAGTATTCGCTAGTCGATTCTGAATCACCTCAGGCTATTTTCAATTTGCTGATATTCTACAAGATTGTTGATGCCGCTCATAACTGGGAGATGTTACTAAAGGTTGATGCTGCTGACGTTCGGAGACGCTACGAGATGCGGATGCTGTTCACAACCTGGAGATCCTACAAGACGAAGACAAAGGCGTCAGAGCAAAGCAATCGAACGAGAAGATGCTTCACCATCAGATGATTTTCATCAATCATTATCCCTAATTCTTAGTTACATGTCACACGTAATTCGCCTGTCATTTCAGCCATATGAGTGCAAACCGGTACCAGTCGGCCACTCAGCTGAATAGTTACATGAATCACGGTCATGAGAATGACCGTCATGGAACTGACAGACAAGACGATAGTAACCACTACTATGACGGAAGTATCCTAGAAATCGCAACCGAGGCTCCGGCCTCGGACGTGATCAGACATACAAAGGATCAGTAGTCCAACCGATCCGCCAAGTCTGGCATAATAACCTAATATTGTAGTTCTATTGAATTACGTCTCGAGACACATGTCAAGACATCAGTCAAGACACATATCTCACGTATACTTTCTGAAGACACATGTCAAGACATCAGTCAAGACACATGTCTCACGTATACTTCCTGAAGACACATGTCAAGACACCAGTCAAGACATATGTCATGCTTATAGTTCCAAGACACGAGTCAAGACACATGACTCACGTCCAACTATGGGACATTTCTAAGAAATTCAGGGTACCCTCCAAGGGTATATCCATTTTGTTGTGCCATGTATTAATCAGGCCACAAGAATTTCAATACCATTATCGGCGCATCAGTGAGAACTGTCGCGTTGCTGATGTAACTTTTATTTCTTTCTCCATATTTCTTATGATTCATGACCATGAAGGACGCCTTTCGTATTCCCACGTATACGAAGGATTTCCTTCAGCTTAATGATGAGATCTAAGCTACTAACGCATTTCCTCGGACAGACACGAGATGAACTTTATCCTAATTATGGACTATGAACATCACACCATGCTACGATTCATAATTATGTACAGTAATGTTCAGGCTCCTAAATACATTCAGCTTGACTTTCCATCAGGAAAATCTGTACAATTATCTATGCTTACAATCATGTGCGTTGTTAGCCATGGTCGCTAAAATTTTCTACCTGTCAGTAAGACACGACTACTTAAGTCCTTTTACGCATAGCCAGTTGATTATTCCAAAATCTTCCCATATTTTCCAGAAGAACCTTCAAGGAGAAGGACGATACCATGAGATTATGTTTCGACTACCGTCGGCTTAAACAAATCACCATTCATGACCGTTATTCTCCTCCACGTATTGACAACATGTCCAATCGACCTTATAGTGTTAATCACTTTTCCAAGATTGAACTCATGATCATGCTGCCAACAGTGACGAGGGAAAGAGAAGGACATGTCCATGACTACTATTCGTACACGACTCGGTCATGCTAGATTTATGATTTTGAATTAGTCTCATCAATGCTCCAACGACATTATAAGAATGAGTTTCCATGAACTCATAGCAAATTCATCAGTGTTTTCATTGAGGATAACCTGATTTCCTTTAAGCCTAGAAGAAGAATAGGAAGACCATATCTGCACTATGTTGCAAATTCTATGACAAGAGAAATTTCACCCTGGAAATATTTCCAATATCAATTCTGGTTGATTACAGTGACACGCTGGATCACATGGATTTGCATGGTTAATCTTACCATGACTCAGCTTATGCGTAACGAGTGAACCCTACACTACATTAGGTGTTATAGAAAATCCTACGCTAGGAGAAGTCTAGATTCAGAAACTCAGAGTTTCGCAAACTCCTATGTATCAAGTCCTACGAAGCAAAATACAGTTATGTTCATATCTAAATACCTGACATACCAACAGGTTAAGATAGGACACCAACAAACTGGGATGTTTTCATCATCTGAAATTGTGAATTGAAATGGGATAAGATCTCCACGGATTTTGGTTACCAGATTAACGCAAACTCAGAAGAAGCATGATGCTATCTGGGTTATTGCAAACAGTTTGATCAAGTCTGCAGAATCTTTACATCCGCAAGGATTGCAGAACCAACAGATTGATCGGTGATGTAGTGTTTTTGCTACCCTTTAGGAAAAGGATGACAAAATAGGGCAAGTAAGCACGACGATTTAGGAAAACCATGTGTAAATGACCCTAAAAGTGAGTTCGTTCTCGAGGAGGCAAGTGTGTTGTGTAATGAATTGATTTTGATTTGTGATTATATTGTGAAAAAGAAAATAGAAATGGGGTGAGAAGAGAATGACGGTTATGAAGACGGATCGAGCTAAGACGAAAAGGTCGTTTACGTAAAACCGTAAAAAGCTACAAATTAAAAAATTTTAAACCTAAAAATTAATTAAAAGCTAAAACTAAGTCTAAAATAATATAAATAAGAATAAAAATCCAATAAAAATATTTTAAAACCTTTTATTAATTAAATATTCAATTTTAAATGCTAATTAAAGCCCTAAAATTAAATATAATTAATCAAAATGTCCAAAATATTATTTTATTGAACAAATAACTTACTTATACTATCTAAAGACTAAAAAGTATTTTTCCTAAATTTTAAAAACTATTTTTTATTTTTAAATCACTAAAAACTATTTTTAAATTAAAATAATTATAAAAATAACAAAATAATGCTAAAAAATAATTTGACACTTTTAAAAATCCTAAATTACTCTAAAGAACAGTAGAAAAATTAAAAAGTTTGAAAAATATAAAATTTTTCACTAGAAGACAAAAACAGTTTGAATTTAAACCCTAATTAAACTAAATTAATTCTAAAAATTAAATAAAAAGTGAACAGTAAAAACTTTTTGAACTAAAAATCTTAAAATGTTTTTCTAAGTCTAATAAAAATCTTAAAACTGAAAAATAATTATTTTTGGCACTAAATGCCAAAATAGAAATATTAAAAAGTATTTAAAAATGCAATTTAACCTAAAAAAGAGAAAATGAACAGTAAATAAAAAACTAATTAAGCAGAAAAATCAGAAATAAAATTGGAAAAATATAGAAAGTAATTTCAAGTCCTAATTCTAATTCTAGTCCACAAAAGACAAAAAACCTAATTTACTGAAAGTGACACTTGCTTGGTTTTGTCTGCTAGTCAAGTAGTACTAACCAGTACACTAGCAGGGGGAATTATGTTCTCACTGTTAGTGTAATTTTTTGTTCAGTTTAGCTATAAGCTTAGGAAAGCTTATATTGAGAGCTTTTCTTGGGCAAGAAGGCACTCCCACAACCAGTTGGGTTGTGGGAAGTCAAACAAACAAGAAAATTACCAAGTCACTTACAAAAATCAAACCAAATAAGCACAAAAATGTGACTGAGGGCTAATACAAGTTTCTGACGAACAGTATGCTTGGTTTACTTGCACAAAAATGAGATTCAAGTGATCAAATCTTGCATATAAGCTCACCAAATCACATAAGAACTATCAGTAACCCTAGATGCTATCAATCTTTAACAAACTTAACAACTTGATGGACAAATTTCAACAAAAAACAGTCCCTAAGAGGACTTATTGATTTTATGCTATATTACCAAATTTTAACATGCAAATTTGTTTTAAACCTTACCAAACTGAAAACCTATGACTAATATTACCCTAAACTATCAAGAGAAACATGTCTAGATAAGTTTCAAACCAAGAACTTGTCACAAATCCTGTCTAAAACACAAATCCAAACACACCTTAATTTATCTGAAAATGATTTTTACCCAACAATATCATTCACAAATCAACCAAATCTGATTTCAATAGCTTCTAACATTCATATAAGTCCTAAATGGGCATAATCAATCAAATAAACAACACTTAAACAACTTGCATACGAATTGACCAAATCTCATAACTCACACTCTTTTGAAACTAAAAACAAGGTGTAAGAAAGTTACCTTGTGGGACCCACATCCAGGTCTCACAATGGCTGCATAGCCATCTCCTACAAGCTGGGGCTTGTGCAGAACCTTGGAAAACAAGCTTGAAAATATGCTAAGATCAACAAAGGTGAATAACAAGAAAAATCTGATTTCTTTCTTCCAAAAATCTTTTACAAACCAATAAATCTTGGAACCAATGAATACGTTTTTAAAACAAGTCCAAAATCAGAAAACCAATAATCCAATCCACTTTCACTTCATGAAATCATGGATTTCTAAAATCTAAAACCTTTTTAAAACTCTTTTGTGAAAACTCAAACACAAAGTGTTTGCAAAATATGATGGAACTCAGCTAGCTTTCAATCACACACCAAACTTTTATAAACTATAAAAAGGAATTAAATTGCTCACAAATACCAACTTTTATATTAATAAAAAGGAATTACAAGTGTTGAAAGCTAAAACTGGAACAAGAGTAATGCACATGTCGCATTCTCTTTATATAGGCTTAAACAGAACATTCTAGAGCTACTGAATAAAATATTAATAAGCTAAAACCCTAATAGATGGATTTCCAGAAAAGCCCCTTGGTCAATGAGTCAAAAAGTTGCCATCTTGTGATTCTGCCAAGCATGTGATCCTTCCATCTGTTGTTTGATGATCTTAGTCGTTCATTGTTCCTTTGGGAGCAAGAATTTACTATGAGCTGTTGATCTTGTCCCTTTTTGAAGTTGGGGGAAAATGACGGGTCAGGGGATGGTCCTACCCAACACATGGGTGTGTTGGGTTGGAATTTTTGAGTGGGTTTAGGATGAGGGTGATGGTAATCAAAGATCTGGAAAGTTGCAACAAAAACCCCTTTGATTATAAGTTAATTGGACCTGGGATTACTAGGGTTTATGTGGGATTAGGCTTGGGTTTAATCTGGTTTGGGGATAAGAGTTTTTAAATTAAGTGTTTAGTAGGAAAATTTATTGACTGTTTGACCAGTTTATTAATAAACTGGTGGTGAGTTTTGGGTTGGGTTTGGACGGGCATGGGTTTGGGTAAAAGGGTAGGGTCGGGTTAAAGGTGACGTGTCAGTTTATGAGTGGTGGGAGAGAGTTTGATGTCTGGACAGTTTGGCCCCCCATGTTTCTTGTCTTGTTTAGCTTGTAATAAATAGCCACAAATTCCATTTCCCTTTATAATAAGTTTGCTCTTCTTGTCAAATTTGGCACAACTCATTTTCAAACTTTAGACAAGGGCTTCTTTTGTACTTTCTTCATTCTCCAAGGACTGAATATGCAAATACTTGATATTTTAGGGGCCCACAAGTAATTTTGAAGATTTACAGGCGTATAAAATGACAAGTCTTCATTTCTTGAGGGACCATTCTTGCCAATCTTCAATTCTTCAAGGTCATTTTTGGAAACTTCATTCTTGGGCCCGGTTCATTGTGCGGCTTCGTTTCCTGTGTTCGTTTTTTATTGATTCTTGTGATCTTTTTGTCATTTCCTCAATATTCGTACTTAAAATACACAAGCAACAAACACGAGCATATATTTGGCAGTTTTAATGATATTTAATGCATTTTAAGCCCGATTTGGACGATGAGACTATGTATAAAAGCAGTCTCATCACTCCCCCATACTAAACCATTGACGTGCCCTCACGCAATGCTAGAATAAAGTATCGTAGCATCTCCAAAATTCATTTTATTTAATTTATTTGAATGATAAACTAGCTACACTACTACTATTACTACTACTTGCGTTTTAGACATAATGTATGATTTTCATCGCAAAATGGGACGTTTAGGTTCATAGAATAAGAACACGTGAATGCTTCGTTAGAAATAATTTCATCGTCCTCGATTTTCACCCCAATTCTATGCCAAGCGTGCAACGAGATCATTGTCATTATAAGTTAGTAATGCTAACACTACTCATATGCCCTAATCACGTACTTATCCTCCCATTATTCCTAAGTTGTATCTCTTATATTTTATTATATCTTGAATGTTTCACAATGATACATTGTTTGACTTATGCGATAATAGAGATTTATGTCTAAAAATAGAGTCCTAACGGTGTAACTAAGACCATCAAATCAATAACCCCTCCTAATAGACAACGATGTTAAAAAAATTAAGTTGACAAGAAGAATCGATAAACACGGTTTTATAACGGTTTTGAACATGAGACTTATTACTAAGACTTTTATATGCCCCCTAACGGAAGGGCCTTATTATCTTTGGTTTACCTCCATCTTTTATTCAACTTCGCCATGAAGCTTTTATTATGACTTCGGTCTTGCCTTGCCTTTTATTATCCGCCTCATCGGTGGTTTTATTAGCCAAAGACGTATATCCTCACGCTAAGGCGAATTTTGGATCTTTAAAGCTTCGAAGATTAAGGCTTGATTCACTTTCAATTTTGCATAGGATTTTCGGCCTTGTGGGGCTTCAAATTGTTTGCTAGATTTAGGTGAGCACTTGAAATCTTATTATTAGGTGAAGCTTTTCATTATTTGGGTGCCAATACTTTAAAACCGTGACGCTGGCGATACCTTAATGTCTTCCCAATTTAATTACACGGAAGCTACTAGAAAAGACTAGAAACCCAACAATCCTAACTAAACCGCTAAGTCAATATTTATTAAAAAAATATTTACATGCGAAGGGAGAATAAGCAAACAACGAGAACACATGAGTTTTTGAAAGAATACGAGTACTCTACGTTTAGCATAGTAACTTATAATTAACTCTATCATTTCTCGTCCTCATTTAAGAGACTTAGCCTAATGTGTAGTTAAGGAATCAAAGCCAAGTGCTCAACACGCACGGTCGAGTCAAAAATTACTCTTATTCTCGCCATCGGAAAACCTACATTCGTGTCTTCAAACACTTATAAAACATGAGAAAAATTTTAAAATTTGGCCATTTTTAGCCTTATTTTGTAACAAAACGATAAACAAAAAGATAAACTTTGGAAAGCGTGAAGGGTTGGCAAGGCAAGTATCTATTCACCCCCCCCCCCCCCCCCCCATACTAAAGTTAAACATTATTTTCAATGTTTTGAGTCTAGGGGTGCAAACACCCCCATACTAGAGACGTAGTCGAATGCCTAATCAAGCATGGAAAGGGTGTAACCAATAAATTAATAGCCGTTTATGAAGTGTGCTAATAACCTAAGGTTAGAACATCAAAGGATATATCATTCGGATATTGAGAAAGTCTTCAAAGCAAACGATCGAGTGCTCCCATAAAACGAACACGAGAGGCTCCAATCGTGAAGATCATGATCTAAAAACAACAATTCACAAACAACCACGGAACAAAGGTTAGAAGGGCACAAATCCCCTCACATTAAACTAATTTAGAAAGCAATAATATGTACATGGATAAGCATGGGTTTCCCCCACGAGGCACCTTGTTTTTGATAACCAAGTCAAAAGCTCGACTCGAATCCCCATAAATGTGATCATTTAGGGATTATCATGGTGTGGTCAATTTTTGGTGGGGCTTACATGATAAACAAGGCCCAAAAACAATCGGTATTAAGGACTAAGTCCTTTGATGATGCAAAATACCGGGATAGAAGATGGCGTTCTCGTTTTCATTGGAAAAACAAATCAACGCCACTTCATCATGTGTCAACACAAACCCAAAGGGTTTCAAGAAAATAGATGAGAAGAAATAGAAGGGTGGGACAATGGGTAAGTCATAAAAACATTGAGCCACTCGAGGTAGACTCGCACCAATCAAATAGAAAGATTTTCCATTTATTGCATCGGTGGAAGACCGAGATTTCCCTTTATAAGCAATTCCGGGATCAAATATCTCGTCCTCGGTGGAGAAAGGGAAGGGAACATAAGGGGCTTCCCCCACACTAAGTCCACACAAAGCATCGTCAAAAGGAGAAGACGAGCTTGTAGTACTCAATACACGTGGTGATGACGGAGTTAGAGTTGTAGAAAAATCTTTTAAATTTAATTTAAAATCTTTCCCTTTTTCATCTTTTAAACTCTCCTTATGAAAACCCGACTTAATTATGTCAAAAATATTTGGTGTTTCTAAAGCAATGTTAGTCACACTAAAAATTCTCACATTTGAAAACCGTTTTGGTAAAGGTGGTGGTAAGTTCTCAAAACGTTTGTCAACAAAGAAAACTCCCCCATTTGGGTCAACATATTCATCATCCGAAGAATCATTCGTGATTGGAATCGTAGGCTTAACACTCTTAACCTCCACCGGCGGAGGGGACGGAAAATCTTTTTTATCATCAACTCCTAAAACTCTTTTTGAAATCGTTTTGCAAATGTTTTTGATGGGACTAACATTGTTCAAAGACGTGATCGAATGCACATGAGAAAGTGTGGAGTTTTGAGTTGCATTTATGACGAGTTCTTCCTCATTGAAACGAAGAGTGATTTTCCTAGCATGCACATCGATAAGTGCTCTCGAGGTATCCAAAAATGATCGACCTAAAATTAGAGGAACTTTAGGATCGATGGGAATGTCAACAACAATAAAGTCTACGGGATAGTAGAACTTTCCAACTTTCACGAAGACGTCCTCGGCTACTCCACAAGCTAGAATCGTAGAATGATCGGCCATCTCGATTGACATTTTTGAAGGAGTGAGATTGGGAAGATTGAGCGACTTAAAAATCTCAAGAGGCATCAAATTAATACTAGCACCAAGATCGGCCAAGGCGTAGCATTCTTCCATGTCTTGTATAGCACATGGGATTAAAAACTTGCCGGGATCACCGACTTTTTTAGGTATGCGGCTAAGAAAAACCGATGAACAACTAGATGATTTTTTCAATTTCTCTTTGTTATTCAACATACTTTTAAAGTTCGCGGCAAATCGAGGCATCATGACCAAGGCGTCGGCAAAACTTATATTAAAATGCAAGTCACGAAACATTTTCATAAAAAGTTCAAATTGATAATTATTTCGTTCTTTTGTCTTTTCCTTGTCTCGTCTTGAAGGGTAAGGTAAGGGTGGTGTGGGTTGGGGCATAGGCATCGGCCTTGGAATCTCTGGTTCCACTATTGGTATTGGTTCAACCGTAGGTGTGGTTTGAGCGGTACTTCGAGGGCTTTGAATTTGCGCCTTTTCTACCACCACCTCGGTTTCTTTCTCTTTTTCCTTCTCCATAGAAGTACTTGGACGAGAAATGGGTTCTTTGAAAGTTTTACCACTACGAGTAGTAATAACCTTTAATTCTCCTTTCGGGTTCACGATGGTATCACTAGGAAGACCACCCGAAGAAGAAGGTTTACACATGATAGCTTCAAACATTTTTCCCATTCGGTCTTCAAACTTAGATTGCCTAGCATCCACTTTTAACAATTCTTGCTTAATCTCATGTTGACCTTGCTCCATTTTTTGTTGATTTTGTTGGAGTCGTTGAACATTTCCTTCCATTTTATTAGCATGAGTCTTAAGTTCATTAGCAAGTTCGTTTTAAGCTCGTTTTCAACTCGGATCTTAAGCTAACCATTTCACGTTGCATATTGTCAAACTTAGCATCATTTGCCTTAGCATAATTCAAAAATTCTCTTTGAAGATTTTTGGTGTGATCATTTTGAAAACCTTGTGTGGTAGTTTGAAAATTACGGTTTTCGTTTTGGTTTGAAATTTGCCCATTGCCACTTTGATAATTACCCTTGTTATAATTACGTTGATTGCCTTGATAATTACCACCTTGATTGTTGTTTCGATAGTTATTAGCATTTTGATTTGGTGGAGCTTGATTTTGGCGGGAACCTTGACCGTTTTGGTTATAAGTTCCCGTGGCTACATAAGCACTCGAAGTGTTACCATCCGCGGTAATGCACTCGGAAAGATCATGAGCTCCACCACACGACAAACAACTCTTAGCAACCGCTTTAACCGAAGCGGAATTCGAAGCTTCTTGAGCTTTCTAATGGGACATAAGAGTTGAAAACCTATCGAAAAACCGATTCTCCTCATTAGCTTCATCTTGCAAGGCATCAATGCTACGAGACGATGATGACGAACCCAATTTGGTAACACTCGGTGTGTTACGAGGGCTATAAACCTTAGACCTATTCTCAATTATCACCAAAGCTTCCTCAACCGTTTTACACAAAAAATTACCACCCGCGGCGGCATTTAAATAATCTCTTTCATGATCATTAAGTCCATTGTAAAACGTGTCAATTTGATGCAAGTCGGAAAAACCGTGATGAGGACATTCATGTAACATCTCCTTAAACCTATTCCAAGCCGTTGAAAAACTTTCATTTGATTCTTGTGAAAACTTTGAAATCTCATATTTCAAATGCGTAGTCTTAGAGGGCGGAAAAAATTGGTTCACGAATTTGGAAACGAGATCCTTCCACGTCAATATAGAATTGGGTGGCTCTTTCTCTAACCAAATTTTAGCGGGCCCTGCTAAGGAATACGGAAAAAGCATCATCTTAATCGAGTCATTCGAGACATCCTTAAATTTGCAAGTGGCGGTAAGACGATTAAATTGGCGGATATGGTTGTGTGGATTGTCCTTCTCATCACCACGGAATTTGTTGTTTTGAATCATCGACAACAAACCCGTTTTCACCTCAAAATTCTCCGCAAGGATAGCGGGAATCACAATAGCCTCTCCATAACCCTCGGTGGGTGCTTGAAGTAACTCCATCATAGTTCGATTCGCCATGGTTGGTGCTTCTCTTACAATGGGTTCGTCAATAGGAGACTCCTCACTAGAAAGATTGGGAGTGGGAGTTTTGTTCTTTCGTTTACGTGCACGTCTTGCTTGATTACGAGTTAGCATAAACGTCACGTACAACGAGGGGACGAGCAAAGAAGATTCTTTTTGGTGTTTTGTATTTTTCATTTTTTTTGTGGTTTTTGATTGTTTTAACCTTTTTGGATCTTGTGGAATGTATTAAGTAGACACAAATCTACAAATCTCCTCCTTAATCAAATCTCTCGATTAAAGAAGCCTCAAGGAATGAAAACGATCACGTGAAGTGAACGCCTTCGATGACTTTAGAGCGATGGTGGAACACCAAATCGTTCAAGAGGGTTTAATCAATGAAACCAAGAAAATATATATGATATGTAATAATACTTTGGGCGGCAAAACCCTCGATTAGCTTTCAATCTCAAAATACGCACAAGCAAGCGGAGGAAACGAGGCGGCGCGAAGCACTTAAGAGCCTTTTTTCCTTTAGGTCGTGAAATACAACCGCCTTATACCCACCTTATAGTTTGTATTTTTCAAAATCGAGCTTCACGAAAGTATTTATCTATTTTTGCCTTTTTCTTTGGTTTGAGATTCGAATACAATGATTGGGTAATGACCTCCCAAGTCAAGGTTGTGATTTCTCACGTATTTGGAGTACTTGTGAATTTATTGTTCTACGTATACAATATAGTAATAGTATTCACCTTATAGTTTGTATTTTTCAAAATCGAGCTTCACGAAAGTATTTATCTATTTTTGCCTTTTTCTTTGGTTTGAGATTCGAATACAATGATTGGGTAATGACCTCCCAAGTCAAGGTTGTGATTTCTCACGTATTTGGAGTACTTGTGAATTTATTGTTCTACGTATACAATATAGTAATAGTATTCACACAAAAACCGAAAACCGATAATACGTATTAGTAGAGTGCTACTAATACAAATACTAATTATGGTTAGTATACTAATACAACAATTCCAATCAAAACACAACACGCCTCCCCGGCAGCGGCGCCAAAAAATGATGTAGTGTTTTTGCTACCCTTTAGGAAAAGGATGACAAAATAGGGCAAGTAAGCACGGCGATTTAGGAAAACCGTGTGTAAATGACCCTAAAAGTGAGTTAGTTCTCGAGGAGGCAAGTGTGTTGTGTAATGAATTGATTTTGATTTGTGATTATATTGTGAAAAAGAAAATAGAAATGGGGTGAGAAGAGAATGACGGTTATGAAGACGGATCGAGCTAAGACGAAAAGGTCGTTTACGTAAAACCGTAAAAAGCTACAAATTAAAAAATTTTAAACCTAAAAATTAATTAAAAGCTAAAACTAAGTCTAAAATTATATAAATAAGAATAAAAATCCAATAAAAATATTTTAAAACCTTTTATTAATTAAATATTCAATTTTAAATGCTAATTAAAGCCCTAAAATTAAATATAATTAATCAAAATGTCCAAAATATTATTTTATTGAACAAATAACTTACTTAAATTATCTAAAGACTAAAAAGTATTTTTCCTAAATTTTAAAAACTATTTTTTTATTTTTAAATCACTAAAAACTATTTTTAAATTAAAATAATTATAAAAAATAACAAAATAATGCTAAAAAATAATTTGACACTTTTAAAAATCCTAAATTACTCTAAAGAACAGTAGAAAAATGAAAAAGTTTGAAAAATATAAAATTTTTCACTAGAAGACAAAAACAGTTTGAATTTAAACCCTAATTAAACTAAATTAATTCTAAAAATTAAATAAAAAGTGAACAGTAAAAACTTTTTGAACTAAAAATCTTAAAATGTTTTTAAGTCTAATAAAAATCTTAAAACTGAAAAATAATGATTTTTGGCACTAAATGCCAAAACATAAATATTAAAAAGTATTTAAAAATGCAATTTAACCTAAAAAAGAGAAAATGAACAGTAAATTAAAAACTAATTAAGCAGAAAAATCAGAAATAAAATTGGAAAAATATAGAAACTAATTTCAAGTCCTAATTCTAATTCTAGTCCACAAAAGACAAAAAACCTAATTTACTAAAAGTGACACTTGCTTGGTTTTGTCTGCTAGTCAAGTAGTACTAACCAGTACACTAGCAGGGGGAATTATGTTCTCACTGTTAGTGTAATTTTTTGTTCAGTTTATCTATAAGCTTAGGAAAGCTTATATTGAGAGCTTTTCTTGGGCAAGAAGGCACTCCCACAACCAGTTGGGTTGTGGGAAGTCAAACAAACAAGAAAATTACCAAGTCACTTACAAAAATCAAACCAAATAAGCACAAAAATGTGACTGAGGGCTAATACAAGTTTCTGACGAATAGTATGCTTGGTTTACTTGCACAAAAATGAGATTCAAGTGATCAAATCTTGCATATAAGCTCACCAAATCACATAAGAACTATCAGTAACCCTAGATGCTATCAATCTTTAACAAACTTAACAACTTGATGGACAAATTTCAACAAAAAACAGTCCCTAAGAGGACTTACTGATTTTATGCTATATTACCAAATTTTAACATGCAAATTTGTTTTAAACCTTACCAAACTGAAAACCTATGACTAATATTACCTTAAACTATCAAGAGAAACATGTCTAGATAAGTTTCAAACCAAGAACTTGTCACAAATCCTGTCTAAAACACAAATCCAAACACACCTTAATTTATCTGAAAATGATTTTTACCCAACAATATCATTCACAAATCAACCAAATCTGATTTCAATAGCTTCTAACATTCATATAAGTCCTAAATGGGCATAATCAATCAAATAAACAACACTTAAACAACTTGCATACGAATTGACCAAATCTCATAACTCACAATCTTTTGAAACTAAAAACAAGGTGTAAGAAAGTTACCTTGTGGGACCCACATCCAGGTCCCACAATGGCTGCATAGCCATCTCCTACAAGCTGGGGCTTGTGCAGAACCTTGGAAAACAAGCTTGAAAATCTGCTAAGATCAACAAAGGTGAATAACAAGAAAAATCTGATTTCTTTCTTCCAAAAATCTTTTACAAACCAATAAATCTTGGAACCAATGAATACGTTTTTAAAACAAGTCCAAAATCAGAAAACCAATAATCCAATCCACTTTCACTTCATGAAATCATGGATTTCTGAAATCTAAAACCTTTTTAAAACTCTTTTGTGAAAACTCAAACACAAAGTGTTTGCAAAATATGATGGAACTCAGCTAGCTTTCAATCACACACCAAACTTTTATAAACTATAAAAAGGAATTAAATTGCTCACAAATACCAACTTTTATATTAATAAAAAGGAATTACAAGTGTTGAAAGCTAAAACTGGAACAAGAGTAATGCACATGTCGCATTCTCTTTATATAGGCTTAAACAGAACATTCTAGAGCTACTGAATAAAATATTAATAAGCTAAAACCCTAATAGATGGATTTCCAGAAAAGCCCCTTGGTCAATGAGTCAAAAAGTTGCCATCTTGTGATTCTGCCAAGCATGTGATCCTTCCAGCTGTTGTTTGATGATCTTAGTCGTTCATTGTTCCTTTGGGAGCAAGAATTTACTATGAGCTGTTGATCTTGTCCCTTTTTGAAGTTGGGGGAAAGTGACGGGTCAGGGGATGATCCTACCCAACACATGGGTGTGTTGGATTGGAATCTTTGAGTGGGTTTAGGATGAGGGTGATGGTAATCAAAGATCTGGAAAGTTGCAACAAAAACCCCTTTGATTATAAGTTAATTGGACCTGGGATTACTAGGGTTTATGTGGGATTAGGCTTGGGTTTAATATGGTTTAGGGATAAGAGTTTTTAAATTAAGTGTTTAGTGGAAAAAGTTGTTGACTGTTTGACCAGTTTATTAATAAACTGGTGGTGAGTTTTGGGTTGGGTTTGGACGGGCATGGGTTTGGGTAAAAGGGTAGGGTCGGGTTAAAGGTGACGTGTCAGTTTATGAGTGGTGGGAGAGAGTTTGATGTCTGGACAGTTTGGCCCCCTATGTTTCTTGTCTTGTTCAGCTTGTAATAAATAGCCACAAATTCCATTTCCCTTTATAATAAGTTTGCTCTTCTTGTCAAATTTGGCACAACTCATTTTCAAACTTTAGACAAGGGCTTCTTTTGTACTTTCTTCATTCTCCAAGGACTGAATATGCAAATACTTGATATTTTAGGGACCCACAAGTAATTTTGAGGATTTACAGGGGTATAAAATGACAAGTCTTCATTTCTTGAGGGACCATTCTTGCCAATCTTCAATTCTTCAAGGTCATTTTTGGAAACTCCATTCTTGGGCCCGGTTCATTGTGCGGCTTCGTTTCCTTTGTTCGTTTTTGATTGATTCTTGTGATCTTTTTGTCATTTCCTCAATATCCGTACCTAAAATACACAAGCAACAAACACGAGCATATATTTGGCAGTTTTAATGATATTTAATGCATTTTAAGCCCGATTTGGACGATGAGACTATGTATAAAAGCAGTCTCATCAATCGGACATGTTCCAGCCAAGGCTCATCCGACCACTTGGTAATCCCTCAGCTATCGGGTCAGACAAAGATTCACAATTGTACTCCTAAATTACTTCACGTCTTCATTCTGATTTCACGACTTGCTTTCACGCTTGCGTTCATGACACTATTCACGTTCATGATCATATCTGGGCTTACGATTTTACGTTCATTTCGTTATGTGAAGTTTTGCAAGAACTTAAGAGACCAGACCCAAGTTTAGTATAACTCTCCATCATCAGATAGACGTTTCACGATATATTCCACGACTCACCTTGTAGCGTTTGGCATTACCGCCATTTTCTATGATCACGATATGTTCCACATGTCATGTTCATTCCACGTTCCTCATATCATGATCAAGATATGTTACACTTATCATGAATGTTTACTCATACTACACTCGCCATATCTCCACGTAGCACGTTCAAAATGTTTCACGTATCACGTTCAAAAATTTTCATGTACTACGTTTCTTTATGTCTCGCGCATCGTTTCTAATTATTAGTTAAGTCAGATTGTCTTGCATCGTAACGTTTCAGTTACCCTATCACGTTAACTCTTATTTTCCTCGATCGAATTTAGGGGATCTACTTTTCGTTGATAACCAAGAATTTCTTCGTATTCCAAGTCAAGGTCAGGAGGACCAAGATTTATCATTTGTGTCAAGATCTTCCGAAGGAACCGTTCCAAGAGGGAGGTCACTTAGAAACGGACAAGTTCATCCGGACTTTTATCCGTTTTCTCTTATCAATTAGATATGTCCTTTCAGTCACGTCACGTTCCATGTCCTTTCAAGACATGTCACGTTCCGAGTTCCTTCTGCCAGCTCACCTGCACGTTCATTTATCTTCATACCCTCTCAGTTTAATTCGGGTATGTTTCTCTTTCAATACGTTATCTATAATTCGGGGACGAATTATTCTTTTTAGGGGGGAAGAGTTGTAAAACCCGCATGCTTTTATCATGAATAGTACCCTTAAGATCGTACGTACTAGATTAAAACTTTCCTATTATAGCATGATTACGATTACGTGTTAGTATTTTACGTATTACGTACGTGTTAGTACATGATAAGTATTTACTACGCACGAACACGCAATAATTATTTGACAATAATTAATCACGAACATGCGATCATGAAATCACGAACGTAATTAAATCACGAACTATTATTAATTACGTATATATATTTATTACGAGCGTAAATATATTAGGTCACGGTAATTATTTAACTAGAACACACAAAACGCGAACACAAATAAACACGAACAAACACGTAAAACACGAACACGAGAACACACTTATTAATTAGACACGGAAAATGATCGGGTTACCCCATGTGGGCCCATATGCCACGAAATTAGGAAGGAGGATGGGCTAAGCCCATCAAAATTAACTAAAGGGGGTTAAGGGGGAAAAACACTACTCATTTTTCTTTACAGAGAATTTTACAGAAAACCTAAAACTTCTCCTCCTCCTTTTTTTTTCTCTTTTGGCCGCCACCTTCAAACAACACCAAAGGGATGTTTGATTGATCTTGGATCTTGGATTTGTTACTAGTGTTCGTGTTTGTTCATCGTTCTTTAGATCCACGCATTCGGTAATTCTTTTAAGCCCTTTTCTTTTGATTTGATATTTTAAATAATTAAGAACATGTTATGTTTTTTTATAAAACCTAATTAAATCTTAGATCTAACATGAATTTGGGTTTGGATTGAATCAAAAGGGTTTTTTAAGGGGTGTTTGTTCTTGGCCGCTCCTAAACCGAACCCGAGAGGGTCTCGGTTTGGCCATTTGACCACCACCGAGACCATATGGCCCCGGTTGGTTGGTGTGGGTCCCACGGCAGCATCAAGACAAGGGTAACCCCGACTTGGTTCGGGGTATGGTGTCGATTTCATGTCCGGTTCATGTTTCTTAGTCAAGATCCGGTTCATGGTGTATGTTTAGTTTTTTTTTTATTTTTTTATGATCTTATGTTAAAATTAAATTAATAACATGACATGATTAATTTAATAACATGACTTAGGTTATTTTAATTATAATAATCATGAAATTATTAACCTAAGTATTTTATATTTTTAAGACTTATAATTAATTAATTATTTAAAAACCATGGTTATAATTAATTAATTAACATGACTTAGGTTATATTATTAATAAATAATAATACATGTTTTAACCTAAGTATTTAACTTTATTTAATTAAAAACATGATATACTTTAGTTAAATATTTTAACCTATAGTTTATTTAATTACATGAAATAATAAATAAACTATACATTATATCATATGACTTAGAAAATAATCATGAAAACACTTAGGCTTATATACTTAGCTTATTTAACCAGCTTATTTCTAATTATGGAAACTTTCTATTTTTAGAAACTTATTTAATTAAGGCAGCTAATCTATTTATGGAAACTTTCTATTTTTAGAAACTTATCTATTTTAAGCAGTAATTCTATTTTTGGAAACTTTCTATTTTTGGAAACTTTCTATTTTTGGAAACTTTCTTTTTTTGGAAACTTTCTATTTTTGGTAACTTTCTATTTTTGGAAACTTTCTATTTTTGGAAACTTTCTATTTTTGGAAACTTTCTATTTTTGATAACTTTCTATTTTGGAAACTTTCTATTTTAGGAAACCTGCTTTTTTTGGAAAGTTACTTATTATTACACAATAAGTATAATAATACATGAAATACCAGAAATACTTAATCAGAGTAAACAGAATATAATATAAACACAGATTAAGGCTTAAAACAGTAAAACATGGTAAGAACATATAAAATAAGCTAAGACATGACTAAAACCAGTTATGTATTTAGTAGTCAGATACTTATTCACGTATGTATTCATGTAGCATTAGTGATACGGAAGTAGGATTCCTCTCAGTTCGTCTTCTTCGTTCACTGGACATAAGGTACGGATTCTCGTCCTTTCAGTATGGACATTCTTTCCTTATTAGGATTCCCCGTATGCAGCCAAATGTTTTCCCGTAGTATAAGTACGTGTTTGAATTGCTTATGTTTAATTTAGAATACCTATAGCCATATACATGCATGACCAGTTTCACCTAGTTATGGAGGTACCATAACCATAACATTAGAGGCACTGATGTTATGACTTCACCACGGCGGAGTGATTGCTCGTGGCGTCCCTTCAGCTTTTGGCCATCTACACTATATTTATCATGTGGAGCGTATGGGTGCATCCTAGTTACATGTTTCAGTCAGGATTTCATGGTGAATGTGGTGTGCCTTGCATCCTTCACAAGGAGCTGATCCCTCCTACCCAAAAACCAGTATATTAAATTAGAGGCAGCCCCTCTAATTTGCATGATGAGGTCACCCCTCCAAGTATTCATGCACGGTGGATTTTCATGACCTATGTTGGCTAATGATAAAATATGCTAAACAGTTTTCATAAGATAAACATAAGGCTTTTCAAACTATAAAACCAGTTTTATGAACATGTTCCAGGTTTTCCAGGACTTATACATTTCCGCTGCTATTAAGTCTTTATTATGCTTAGTCATTCATACTATGTCTCTATCCGTGCACTGAGCGTTTTGCTCAGCCGTTACTTTCCTTTCTATGTCCCAAAATGGCAGGTACCCTAGGAAAGACTCGAGCATTTGGAGGACGTGCATAGGATGGAAGGTGCTAGAGACTTCTTTTCCTTTTTGCCTTCATCTACTTATGCTTGTTTAGTCTTTCATTCATTTTTTTTGCTTTATTATGTTTTGGGCTTATGTTTGGGAACCGATGTTTGATTCCGGTTTTCCCTATGGTCATGTATGTTTTAGTACATTTACCTTGCATGCTTTGATGACACGCCATAATTACGCGTGACATTCCATTTATCAAAATGGGGTGTTACACTCATCCCCACCATCCATCTTATTTCCATCTAATGGATATGATTAAATATATTTTATTTATCACAGATTTTTTATATTAAATATCTGATATACCGTTAAGTGTTAAACGAAAATAATTATACCATCGCGACGAGCATTTAATTATCTTTCTACCAATATGCACTATGATATATTTTCGGAGAAACAAATTTTTCGTTTTTTTTTCTTTTTGTTAATATTTACGTGAAATATCATATATGATAATATTGTTTCATCATATATGATACTAGTGTTAAATCATATATGATATTGGTTTATATTATATATGATAGATTATATCATATATGATACTGGTGTTACATCATATATGATGTTATTATCATACGGAGTATATGATAATTTTCGAAAACGTGAAAAAAACGAGAAAAAAATTTATCGAAAGTGTATCATATATCATATCTATAGAAAGACAATTAGAAGCTATTCTGTAACGATATTTTTTTTTTCACATAACGATTAATGGTTTAAGAGATATTAATGTTTAAAAAAAGAAAATGAAAATATATTTTGTGTTTAATCTTTTATCTTTAGATTAAAATGAATATGAAAGGTGAAGATTATTCACTTGTTATCCAAATAAAGTTTAGCATCTAAATTAACTTAAATCTTACATTAAGTATACATAACTTAATTTTGCAAACATAACTATCACCATCGTTTAACGCGAGTATCCGTCAACGTAAGTGAAAATTATATATGATTCGTATCACAAATCATATATGATTACAGAAATCAGATATGATTCGTGATATGAATCATATATGATTTCGAAAAATCATATATGATTCGTGAACGAATCACGTATGATTTTCTCAGACACGACTTAAGAAAAAAATCGAAAATAAAAAGTTCGTCGAAAGTATATACATCTGCCCCTCGATAGAAAGACGATTTAATTCTCGTTTCAATGGTGTATTTTTTTTTCGTTTAACGATTTACTGTTTTTGAGATATTTAATTTTTAAAAAAATAGTAGGTTTTTTTTAAATGAGTGATAGTGATTGGTTGATTGAGTTTATGCTATTTTAGGGGTATACATGAATCTCAACTCTCTACTACCAAAGATCGTAAAGACCGGATAACTCATATAAACTAAAATTATGGACGAAAAGGAGAAAATGCGTATCCCATTGGTCAAATGTTAAGATGTTACAAATTTGTTTATAATATGATGCATTACTAGTTTTAGTCGATGTTTTGAAACCCGAGTTTTAAATAGACTCGGTCGAATCACCGGGTTTAGTCAATCTGGTTTTTTTTTTTTAAAATGACGTATTTTTAATAATTAACAAAAATTATATATAAAAGTCAAAAAACTTTCGTGTATTAAAAATATAAGTTGTTGACCAACCAATACAATATGTAAAAATAAAATTTCGTTGTAAATACGTAAAATTTACAATATTTTCCAAAAAAATCAAAATCCGGCCGAGTTAGCTTCGAAACCCGGGTCAAAATGACCCATTTTTTTTTTAGAACCGAGTCAACCAGTTGACCCGACTAGATCGACCCGGATCTGAAAACATTGGTTTTACTCATGAAGTGGCATACAACATGAACGAGAATATATGAATTTGAATATGTGATCTAAATTGTTTATGAAGATTGAAAGTGATGAACAATACTTTTGTATTTGCTTCAAAATTGGTTTTCCCTACAAACTTTTTGTATGGACACGTTTAGACAGTAGACAAATAAGATGCATCAACTTTACAAAAACAAAACAAACATCTCTTCATTTCGAATCGTAACGTAACAACTAAATGCCTTTACATGTGAACAAAACAAAGAAATATATTCAGGGTCGAAAGTTAAAAAAGCCGTTCGTGCAGTCGATCACAACCATACACGTGTCCACCCAAAACAATCCACACCATTCCTCCAACCCATCAGTTGCGGTCAGGTCATCAACCCATCAAATCCCAAATCAACGGCTATGAAACTGCCCGTTTCAAAACCCGGGCAGATCTGTTGGTCTATAAAACTGACACGATAGTATCCAACAGCATCACACCACCACCCCTCACTGTAATATCCTCCGGCGACCTTCACATGGCTAACAGTCATTTCTTCGCCGGAGATTAGTTACCACACCTTTTACCCTTTTTAACCCCTCTCCTCATTTTTTTATGGCATCTGCTTTCTTGACAAACAGAAATGGACCACGTGGTGGTGATTTTATAAACACATTCCAAAACCCTAACCCTAATTTCAACAATTTCAACAGATTTCAGAATTACGCAAACCCCAACCCTAATTTCAACAGATTAGAGTATTTCCCAAACCATAACCCTAACCCTAACAACGGCTATTACGAGCTTCCCCCTTCTCGGGTACCTCCTGCACCGGCGTTTACCCGTTTCACTCCGGCTGATGTGTACGAACACAACCAGCTTCCGCCGCCGTTGTTTGCACCTCCGGCGAGAGCTCCGTCGAATGTGTACGGACAGGGAATGCGTTCTGTCAGGTATCGGATTGGTACGTATACTAGACGTGAGCTTAAAGAGCTGAAGAAACGGTTACAATCGGATCTTGAGCGGGTACGGATCATGAATCACTGGCTTGGTCAGAATCCGGTGCCCGAAGTATGTTATCGGCCACCGAATGAAGCTGTGAGGACAACATTGGGTAAAAAACGAACTATTACTAAAGTTACAAAAGTGTTGAAACCGGTTTCGAGTGTTTTGAAGGCGGTGCCGAGTGTTCGAGATGCGAAAATGACGAAAACGTTGAAGGCTGTGAGTGTGCAAGAGGTGAAAATAGCGAAACAAAGTGGGGGGGTGAAGAGAGGTAAGCATAAGAGTCGTAAAGAGACGGTGATGAGAGAATGTGGTAAAATATTAGGGAAAATAATGAAGCATAAGAATGGTTGGGTGTTTAATAAACCAGTTGATGTTAATCGTTTGAAATGTTATGATTATCATAACGTGATTAAGAATCCCATGGACTTAGGTACGGTTAAGTCGAAAATGGAAAAAAACGGCTACTGTTCATCGCTTGAATTTGCTTCTGATGTGCGGTTGTGTTTCAATAATGCTATGGAGTATAATGGCAAGGGTTCAGATGTTTATGTTATGGCGGAAGGGCGTTTGGCCATGTTTGAAGATATGTTTAAGTCGGTGATACCAAAACCGAAGAGGCAGAATCAGGGTGTGAATGTGAGTGTTGTAGTAGATGAACCGGTTCAAAATGAGGTGGTGGAGGTTAAAAGGAATGGCGGGAAGCGATTGATGACGAAAGAAAAGACACAAGAGCTGCCGTCTAGGTATGGCGGGGAGCGGATGATGACGGAACAAGAGAAACAAGAGCTGGCGTCTAGGTATATGAATACGCAGTTGACGCCGGAAGATATGGATCAGTTCAAGGCGATTTTGAAGAACGGGGTTTCTTGTATGGAGCGACAAGGGGATGAGATTGAGCTTGATCTTGCATTGCTTGATAACGAAACCTTGTGGGAGCTTCATGGGTTTATTGATCGGTTGCATAAAAAACCTGTGGAGAAGTGTGGTTTGGATGGGGCATTTGCCAACTTGGCTGCTTGTTTGCACGGTGATAATGTAAGTATCTCATTAGTGATGTTTGTTGCTTTGTTTGATATGTTTATGGGACTCTAATTGTGTTATGGTTGTGAATTTCAGTACCGAGCTAATGAACCGGAAAGGGATGGTGGTAGTTATGAGGAGGAAGAGATTATTGATATAGGAGAGGAGATAGAATATCAGAATTACCCTAGTATTAAGATCGAAAAGGATACTGTAAATGTTAGTAGTAGTCCAAGCTCTGCAAGTAGTTCAAGCTCTGCGAGTAGCTCTTCCTCTAGCAGTAAATGACCAAACACTGTTTTCTGTGAATAGATTGTTAATTGGTTGTTCTTTTAGGTTTTGTAAATTGTAACTACTTTGTTGCTTGTCTGCAGGTTCCAGTTCTGGGAATAGCGATGATGATCAAGGAAGCGGCAAATGAGAGAATGTAAACAGATCTTTAACGATTTTGAGCGGGGTTTTGAGGTTGAAGCTGTTTTTTAGAAGTGGTAGCACATTTTGTAAAGGAATTAACAAGAATGACTGATGATGGTGAAAAAAGTTTTAGGTGACTATTAGAGGGTTTTAGGGCAATTGTTCATTAAGGTAGTGGACAGGGAAGTTAAGTAACAGTAGGATGATTCTAGGCGAAAGATAAACCCCCGTTAGTAGTTAGTAGTGTTTTGGATGAAGTTTCTGCTTGTTGCTAAAGGTTATTGTAAAGCAACCACCAGATCAGCATCAATATGTAAATACTGAAAAACTATCTTTTGGCAGTAATGAAATATTTTGGGGGTTCACTCTTTTTACTTTGCTATGTTATTCTACAAATGCACTGACCTAGCCATCTAAAAATGCACTGACCTAGCAAAGTGGTGACTTCAACAGCGAACAAGATAATAGGTAATATATGTTGGTCAAGGCATGCTATAGTTCAATAGACCAATTCGAAAGAGCGGGGTAATCTGAAATTGTGATGGTCACAAACAAGCCCTCTAAATGCATTGACCTGGTAACTTCAACATCAAGCAAAATAATCAGTAAAGACCCTAATGAGATAAGAGATATGGATTGCATCCTGTAAATTTATCTTGCCCTATGTGAAATAATCATACACTATAAATTCACAGACAGATGCACTTATTGGCTTTCAAAACAAATGGATCCAAAAAAACAGTTATTTGTAATATTTGGATGGCAGAATTGCAAGCAACACGTAGTAGATAGCGGTATTATCAAACCTCCAGATTATGCAGAGTAGGCAAAGATTACTCATATATTAGTAGCCTTGCTCGTGATCATAGGCATCCGCAGATCTGTAAATCCTGCTAAACAAGATGAACATGAATAAAGGACCTAAAGTTATGGCAAAAAGTATGAATTGCATACCATACAACAACATACCCAATCCTGCTGGAGCGGGGTATGGGATGAATTTTAATACATATACAGTAGTTTGCAATAAGGGACTTTAAGACAGTAGGGACCTATTTTTTTTTATCATTGAATTGTAAACAAACTAAATAAACGAACAAGACCTAGAAACGGTGATTAAAGTTTACTAGAAGCTTAAACCAACTGAAGCATAATACTTAAATTGAATGATTTAAGATTTGTATTAAAGATCCGTGGTATCAGAGATGAATATGCTGTGGACAGTTAAACAAAACGGGGAGCAGCAGTAGATAAGATAATCATGGAAAGAGTTGACAAAAATACCACACCTCTTTGTTATGAGGCTGCTGAAATCACAAAGTTTACCTTGTTGATGGAACCGATGAACCCATCACCCGTTTTTAAACAAAATCTCTATCGTCATATGCAGTAGACAATTAAGAAAAGCACAACATGAAGATTCAGTTAAATTGTGTGATTAAAGTTGAGAATCATGCCAAACCTCTTTGTTAAGAGTCATCTTTCTGTGGATCCATTTTCTTAGCCAACCTCTGCATCATATGTGTGTGAGAGAGAGATAGACAGAGAGACATAGAAAAAAGGTTGAAAAATATAAAAATTGGAGAAAGAGGACATATTGAAAGAAGAAAGATGCTTTCTTTATGGTCCATATACAAAATATGCAATAAACAAAAACAAGTGAACAAGATAATCATTCTTTTCTCTGTGTCCATCTTTAGTTACTTGGACCAGGTGATAACTTACCCGCCACATTTAACCCAAACTGAAACAGTAACACCATAAGTTTTTTCAAGTGAAACACGAAAGCGGTAAGTTTGATATTACTGTTAGCAGCAAAACGGATACTCAAGAGACTAGTTGCCTGTTTTTTTCTCCTGATGATTCACAGATTTTTTGTGGATCATTTTTCAGTAGTAATAGGCGGTTATTGCTATAAAAAAATTGGTCAAACATGGTCAAGACATTTGACACAAATCATTAATTTGACATTAGTGGTGAGGGGTTGTGCAGATCTCTTTTAACTACTGCTTGCTTTTCAACATGTTCCCAGAGCAGCTGTTTTTGACCTTATCCCCTCAACCACTTTTACATCCTCCACCACCTTTTTATATCGCAAAGTAAATCATACACCACAACTCTTAAGCTACTTCTACTTTATTTCATTTTGTTGGTTTAAAATGCAAAATAGTGATACACAGTCACCTTCAATCTAAATTACTGTATTATCTTTTCTTATGTGAGATGTATTATTTGTCTAAAACAGGCAAGCAGTAGAAGTAGGCCACGACTCCTTGATTGGATTTGGATTCAGGATGAATACAAAAAGTACAATGACTCCTTGATTGGAGTACAACAAAAAAGACCCCAGTGTCCAAAAACCAAACTACGTCATAAAATTCATCTGATGAAGATATATCTATAAATTCATCTGATACTAGTAAAATGTCAAAATGTGTCAAGATACTAGTAAGGCTTCTTGATCCAGGAAAGTCTTCATTTAAAATCTTTGGACTTACAAAAGTGTTTGACTGAAGATGTATGATATAGTGACATTCATATGTTGGTTTGAAGTATAGGCAGGGCCGGCCCTGGCTATGGGCAGCGTGGGCGACGGCCCAGGGCGTCAAAAAAAGAGGGGGCATTAAGTTTTTGGTCTTGTGAATCGGTTTATGTAAAAAAAAATAAATCATTGAAAGTATTACTAGCTTGTTCTTTTTGTTCCCCTAGTTTAGTTACGAAAAAGTAAAAGAAAACAAAAGTCGAGTCCAGATGTTGCCGGACATGGACGCCGGATTGTGGGAGGAACAAAGAGCGACTGTTTTGTGTTTTATTTTAGGTCACTGTGTCTATTAATTGACCTATCCAAAACAGCACCTCACTTTCTACTAAGTTTGCACTTTAGACCTTTTAGTCTATACCATTTGCATTTTCATTTATTTCGTATTTGATAATATGTATTCCTCCTATTCTGTTAGTATAATGATGTTATACTTCTAATTTAAGTTGTGCCACAAAATATATCATGTGTCGTCTTTACTCTTTACTACTCTATAAAGTACAAGATTTGATTTATTTTTTCAGTGATCATAAATAAAATAAGCTATTTTGTTTAAAAAAATAAACAAATTAATATCATCGTAACATGTTTTCTAGTTTTGACAATATATAAATTTCAAATACGATACGAATTTGTTCTAATTATTTTTACTTGCCTTTTTATGTTATAATGCACTTGAACTAACATACAAAGTAAATTAAATTTCATAGTTATTTTATAAATGTTTTAACTAATAATGGAAGTATATTTATATACCAAACATTTAGGTAAGGGCATTATTTAACAACTCTTCCAAGGCATCCGAAGTCATTGGACATCTCAGGACCGGCCCTGAGTATAGGGAAAGAATGAATTTATGTAATGTATTTGTTCAAATTAACTAATGTACGTAAGATATTTTTTTTATTCCGGATCTACGCAACATACTTTCAAATACTTACTAATCTACGCAATATTGACCAAAATGTGACTTGTTTGACCGGTTACCACTTAGAAAAGTTACAGTTTGATCCTTTGGTCTGCGTGGACTTCCACCGTTAGTACTTTGACATTTTTTCATTAGAAAACTTAGTAATGATACCTTGACTTTAATACACGTTTTATACGCGAGAAATTCTGAACTTTGACAGACGATTTCAACGTCATAACTTATCCCGTAAACTCCGAAAAACTCACGTTAAGTCAATGTATACGTTCTCTACAACTTTCATGTTTTATGTTTTTCATGAAAAAGACATTTAGATGGTCAAACCCCGATTTAAAACTATGACAATTTTACTAATATTTTCGGTAATTAAGTAAATCCGAATTTCGACGGTCTCAGTTAGTGCTAAATACTTACTTTGAAGTCTCTAAACCTATCAATGACTAAATATAGACATTCTATACGTAAAATATTATAAAACAAAATGTAAAACTTATAAAAATAGTAGTATGATAAAAATAGAAAATTTAAGTGCACCAGATCGATTCCATTACGTAACTTAAAAAAACCTGTGAAAAGAAATTGCTCGAAAAATTTCTCGTTTAAAGTTAAACTCAAACACAAAACATGTGTCTAAAAATGTGTATCGAAATGTGTGTATACAAACGTATATAAAAGTTGTATAAAAACGTGTGTATAAAATTGTGTGTATTAAAAAGCATAAATTTTTTTTTAGAAAATTGTGTGTATAAAAGTTGTATAAAAACGTGTGTATACACACAGTTTTATATACTTTTCTTTTTATACACGTTTGTATACACACACTTCGATACACATTTTTAGACGCATGTTATGTGTTTGAGTTTAATTTTAAACGGGAAGTTTTTAAGCAATTTCTTTTCACTATTTATCTTTTTCAGATACGTAATGGAATCGATATGCGCTTAATTTTCCATTTTTTTATCATACTACTATCGTTATAAGTTTTAAACTTTATTTAATAATATTTTATATATAGACTGTCTATATTTAGTCACTGATAGGTTTAGAGACTTAAAAGTAAGTTTTTAGCACTAAACCAGATCGTCGAAATCCGAATTTACTTAATTACTGAAAATACTAGTATTGTTGTCACAGTTTTAATTCGAGGTTTCGACCATCTAAATATCTTTTTCATGAAAAACGTAAAACGTGAAAGTTGTAAAGAACGTATACATTGACTTAGCCCGAGATTTTCGGAGTCTATGGGATCAGTTTTGACGCTAAAATTGTCTGTCAAAGTTCAAATTTTCTCGCGTATAAAAACGTGTATATAATTGCACGTATAAGAAAGTGTGTATAAAATCGTGGATAAAAATGTGTGTATTAAAGTCAAAGTATCATTACTAAGTTTTTAACGAAAAAAAATGTCAAAGGACTAACGGGGGAAGTCCACGTAGACCAAAGGACTAAACTGTAACATTTCTAATTGGTAACCGGTCAAACAAGTCACATTTTGGTCAATATTGCGTAGATTAGTAAGTATTTGAAAGTATGTTGCGTAGATATGGAATAAAAAAAGTATCTTGCGTACATTAGTTAATTTGAACAAAAATGTTACATAAATTCAGCCTTTCCCCTTGAAGTATTTGTACTATTATCATTTAAATTTGGTATTCATTAAAATTTTAAGACAAAATTATATGATGGCAAAGAGACTTGCTTTACCTGCACGTAGTTAGGTCCATCCTCAGCATGATAGAAAATCATCTTGAAAATGGAGCCAGAACCTGTCACAAAACAAAAATTAGAACACAGCATCAGTTGAGATATATCACATTATCACTTCATATTACTACGCCGATTGCAAGCTTCCATATCACTACGCCCCAAAATTTATCAAGATCATACACGGTTCTAATAGAGATAGACTACTTAGAAAATTGACATCTTTACTTTCTTTCATTTGTAATTCGCGAGACATGTGAGATTGACAAACAATATCCCTACTAACAGAGAAAGACATACAATGGGTTAAAATGACGCTGTCTCGAATATTCTTTGATGTAGAGGATTTATCGTAAGTTATAATTTTCATTAATAGGAACACATACAGACAGCCGTTTAGGAAACCCCCGATAACGTAAATAAGGGATAGTGGTGGTAATTTTTAAGATGATGACAAAAACAGAAGAAGAAAACAATAAATCATTTTCATCTGCATCAATAGATCCATTTTTCTGTTAGAAACGGATAGAACAATGCAGCTTTGGAACTAACTACTATTATGTGCTCTATGCACATACCAGCTGTTAAAGAGGCCTTATTAATTCCTTCATCAAGTTCATCCTCAAAAAAAAGTTTTGAAAATCTCAAAAGAGAGCAAATCTTGAAGGATCTTTATCGAGATCAAAAGTGAATTAGTAAAAATGAGTCATAACTATAAGGGCACACGCCCGGACATGGTAATAGACATAGGGAAGCCCATGAACTTTACGGGTGGGTTAGAATTCATGAACCTAACGTATACAGTGATGAAAAAGAAGAAGAGCGATGAAGGAAAATGGGAGAAGCAAGAGGCTGATTTATTGAATAAGATTACGGGTTATGCCCCGAAAGGGTGCATCACTGCAGTTATGGGACCTAGTGGTGCTGGAAAATCCACTCTCTTAGATGGACTAGCTGGACGGATTGCTAGTGACAGCCTTAAGGGCCGTGTGTCTTTAGATGGGAACGATATGAGCCCAAGCTTGATCAAGAGAACATCAGCTTACATTATGCAGGACGATCGGCTATTCCCGATGCTAACAGTTTATGAGACTTTAATGTTCGCTGCTGATTTTCGATTAGGGTCAATCTCCAGAGCTGAAAAGAGGCAACGTGTAGAGACTTTGATAGAGCAACTCGGGTTATCAGTAAGAATCTAAACTTATATATTGGAAAATATGCATATACCTAAACTTACAAACTATTTGTTTAACTGTAGACAGCAAGGAACACATACATCGGTGATGAAGGGATGCGCGGGGTTTCAGGGGGTGAACGTCGTAGGGTATCGATCGGTGTAGACATCATTCATGGACCATCTTTGCTTTTTCTTGATGAACCGACTTCTGGTTTGGACTCAACCAGTGCTCAGAGTGTGATCGAGAAGGTTCACGACATAGCCCGAACCGGAAGTACTGTGGTTCTGACCATTCACCAGCCTTCACACAGAATCCAGCTTCTACTTGACCACCTCATTATATTGGCCCGTGGACAGCTCATGTACCAAGGATCCCCAAAAGATGTGGGTCTCCATTTGGTCCGTATGGGTCGGAAACTGCCTAAGGGGGAGAACCCGATTGAGTTTCTAATTGACGTGATACAACAGTATGATCAATCTGAATATGGAGTGGACGCATTGGCGGAATTTGCTCTTACGGGTATGAAACCCCCACAACTTTCAGATCTTGAGATGTCGTTTTCGGCCATCCTCCCTTCACCGACCCCACCACTCCGTCAAGACAAACATAGCCACGATAAAGGTAAGTCCGGAAAGAGGCTTCACCTACAAACTGCTGGTCGGTCTGATCAAGAAAAGGACTTTGATCATAGCGTCAGAAGCCCTTGGAATAATTCAAAGTCATGGAGCCAAAGCGGAATCATGCAATCGATTACATTTACTCCTACTCGTCAACGCAATGTTCAAAAAACCCCACACCCTATTAGGTGAAATTTAATATCTGTGAATTAATAAAAACACTTTCTCATAACTTAATTTTGTGTCTTTTTTTGTTGCAGTGCATCCCCTGGCTACTACACCTACTCAAGTGATATTCTAGCGGGAACCCCAACTCCACACAGTAGCGACTACACGGTCAACGAAGATGACTATCGCACCCCGAACAATGCTCCAGATGCTGCAAAGTATAGTCACTTAGGTCCAAAATTTGCAAACTCTTTCTTTGAAGAAACATGGGTTTTGATGCGTAGAAACTTTATAAACATCAGAAGGACCCCTGAATTGTTTCTATCACGGCTCATGGTACTGACCATCATGGGGTTCATGATGGCCACCTTGTTCATGAAGCCTGGCAAGTCAATGCAAGGAATAACTAATCGTCTCAGTTTCTTTATCTTCACTGTCTGCCTTTTCTTCTTCTCTTCCAATGATGCGGTCCCAGCGTTTATTCAAGAAAGATTCATATTTGTTAGGGAGACTTCACACAACGCCTATCGAGCCTCTTCCTACACCATTGCTGGCCTAATTACCTATTTCCCATTTCTCTTGCTCCAAGCTGGAGTATATGCTGGCATCACGTGGTTTGCCTTGAAGCTAGAAGGCCCTTTTGTTTATTTTTTGATCCTCCTATATGTTTCTTTACTCACCACAAACTCATTCGTCGTGTTTGTGAGCTCAGTCGTCCCGAACTACATTCTCGGATATGCGGCTGTTATTGCTTTCACAGCTTTATTTTTCTTGTTTTGTGGGTATTTCTTAAATAGCGAAGATATTCCGAGATACTGGAGATGGATGAACAAGATTTCGACAATGACATATCCCTATGAAGGTCTACTAATTAATGAGTACCAAAGGGATGAAGTTTTTGGCCAGACTCTTGCAGGGACAGATGTGTCTGGTATAAATATTCTACAATCCTTACAGATTTATCATGAAAAAGATCCCAAGTGGACTAAGATTTACATAATGTTGGGATGGGCGGTCCTATATAGGATATTGTTTTATATCGTTCTTCGCTTTGCTTCCAAAAACCAGCGAACATAAGCCTTAAGAGAAAAGGTGATCTTGCTATTGCTTTTGCAGTGACAATAAGAAGAAAGTGTTCAGAAACAAGAAATATTAGCTTGAATGAACCTTCATTGTTTTGAGTTTTCTTTTCTTTAATTAAACATATATGCACAAACATGTATTATACTGTGATTTATGAAGTTAATTAGAGTTTATTTTCCAAGCGAATAGCATTAACACTAAGATAAACGAACTCAATAAAATGAAGTTCATTCTAATAATATGCTTCATGACACCTTCCTTTGAGAACACAGGACTGATGAATCATGGTTTCCTTAGACTGGCCGATTGGAGGTTCGATGATATAGCAAAGGCGACAACTCCAGTCACGGACGCTATCTATGACGTCAATCCATAAAAAATGTCCTAAAAATGATGTTTCTAACTGAATCATTCAGTGAATTACAAGTTTTGACATGCGGTATCTCCTCATAGGAACAGTCAACAACAATATAACCATTGTGTGCTCAAGCTTAGTTGTGGGCTTATGAACTTATTCGACTCAAAATATATTTTAGAGGCTCATTTTTGTGGGCATGTTTTTTGACTTAAGGGGGCGTTTGTTTCAGCTAATATGTTGGCTCATGAGCTTATTTGTTTTCGGCTTATACATCATAAGCCTCAATGTTCTGGCTTATTTTGGGATTTATGGGCTTAGATAAGTTTATTAAGTCTCAAAAGAAGCCGGAAAATGAGGGCTTATGATATATAAGGCGAAACTAAATGAGGTCATAAGCCCACATATAATAATGTAAAACAAAAACAAACACCCCCTTAGGCTTATAGTAAAATATAAGCCCCAAACTAAGGTTAAAGAAACAGCTCTTAGAAGCGCAACTAGCGTACTTTAAGAAAAGGAAGTTGAAAGGATTCATAAAATGAGGATGTGGAAAGGTGGAATCTCATATAAAGACGATCCAACAATTAAGTCCATGCAGATTTTGGACTGAATTTCATGGCATTAGTTTAGCTGGTCAGTTTTGAACGGAAATTGAAACGAAATAGACAAGCACAAAAACAGCTTCTAAAATATGGTTATATATACAATCGCATTACATTATAGTTTATCAAAATGTGAACGGCATTACCTTTATGGAGGGAGGCGGTGGTCACCGTTCGGAGGCACGCACGCATATATACCGTGTTCTAGTGGGCTCGTTCCCATTTTTTTTATCTAACAACAAAAATATATATTTTTAAGATTCAATATCTCACAAACCGCTAATCGTTATGCAAAATGAAACATAACATCGTGACGAGAATTAAATCATCTTTCAAACGAGGGACACATGTATATACTTTCGACAAACTTTTTTTTCGATCACGAATCATATATGATTTTTTGAAAATCATATATGATTCATATCACGAATCATATATAATTTTCTGAAAATCATATATGATTCGTGACGAATCATATATCATATATGATTCGTGACGAATCATATATGATTCTCTCAGACGTGACTTAAGAAAAAAAAAGTCGAAAAAAAAGTTCGTCGAAAGTATATACATGTGCCCCTCGATAGAAATATGATTTAATTTTCGTTGTAATGATATATTTTTTTTGTGAGTTATTTAATTTAAGAAAAAAAAGTTAAAAAGTTAATTTGAATAAATATGATTGGTTGGTATAATCCATGCTAAAAAGAAGGTCTATATTAATCTTAACTCTTTTAGTTCAATCATAGCCTATTTGTAAAAACCGGGTTTACGGTCTAATCATAGGCTTAATTCTGCTTCAAAGATTCGACGATCATCCTGACTGACTGACTCTATTATAATATGGGTACCCCTATTGGTACCCCTCTATCCCACAAATAAGGTACAAAAAGTACACTATTTGTGTACTTTTTGTCTCCCAGTTTTTTTTTGGACAGTTTTTTATCAGTTTTTGTTCCGTATTTTTGACTGTTTAACAGTTTTAACCTGTTAAACTTTATTTTTTTGATTCCATATTTTCCGATTCACAGTTTTATAACAAAACCAAAATTATAAAAATAAAAAAAAATAAAAAAAATAAAATAAAAAATAAAAATCAGGGGGGTATATATAGGGATTTTGGGGGGTCTTTATAACCTGACCCTTATAATATTATTAAACTTGAAAAGTACGATGTCGTATTGGATTGTGATATGTCGTTTTACGCACTACTACGTGTCGTATAGTAACCACCCAAAACCAAAAACAATTTTTAAAGAATACATTTGGTTGTCGTTTTCAAAACCTGACCCCTACTCATTTGTTTTTTTTAATAAGGTTTTCTTTTTTAAAAGATGGTTTTTAATAACTAAACAATTTTTTTATGAATGTTTTGAAACCCGGTATCGGGTTCGGATCAATCCGGTTAACATAATTTAAAAACAAAACATTTTTTTTTATATTTTTAATGATTAACAAAAAATTATATATAAAAATTATAAAAAAATTATATTAAAAATATATAATTTTTTTACCGACCAGTATAATATATAAAAATAAAATTCCGTCACAGATACGTAAATTTACATATTAAAAAAAAAGTCGAACCTCGGCCCGGTCTCCAGAACCGAGTTGACCCGGGTCACCACAAACCCAACCGGCCTAGCTGGGTTTTGAAAATGTTAAACCCAAGTCAATATGACTCTTTTTTTTTTGGAACCAGGTCAACCAGTTGAGACGGCCGAATTGACCCAGGTTTAAAAAATTGTTCTTTACTAGCCAAAAAATAACACCAGACCTCTTTGAAGCTACTCATGATAACGATCACGTGAGACCACGATTTTTCTTATCACATCAACTTTCTTATTTGTTTTCATAACAAGACGATCAAGCTCAATTTTTTTATTAAATAAAAACAGTACATGAATAAATTAAATATTGGTTGTCGTTTTCAAAACCTGACCCCACCCATTTGTTTTTTTAATAAGGTTTTTTTATAAAAGATGGTTTTTAATAACGAAACAATTCTTTTTATCAATGTTCTCAAACCCGGTATCGGGTTCGGATTAATCCGGTTAACACAATTTAAAAACAAAACATTCTTTTTTATATTTTTAATGATTAACAAAAAAATTTATATAAAAATTATAAAAAAATTTATATTAAAAATATATAAGTTGTTTACCGACCAATATAATATGTAAAAATAAAATTTCATCACAAATACGTAAATTTACATATTAAAAAAAAAGTCGAACATCGGTCGGGTCTCCAGAACCGAGTTGACTCGGGTCGCCACAAACCCAACCGGCCTAGCTGGGTTTTGAAAATGTTAAACCCGAGTCAATATGACTCTTTTTTTGGGAACCGGGTCAACCAGTTGAGACGGCCGGATTGACCCAGGTTTAAAAACATTGCTCTTTACTAGCCAAAAAATAACACCAGACCTCTTTAAAGCTACCTATGATAACGATCACGCAAACCATAATTTTTCCTATCACATCAACTTTCTTATTTGTTTTCATAACAAGACGATCAAGCTCATTTTTTTATTAAATAAAAACAGTACATGAATAAATTAAATATTGGTTGTCGTTTTCAAAAACTAACCCCTACCCATTTGTTTTTTTAATAAGGTTTCGTTTTAAAAGATGGTTTTTAATAACGAAACAATTCTTTTTATCAATGTTTTGAAACCTGGTATCGGGTTTAGATCAATCTGGTTAACACAATTTAAAAACAAAATATTTTTTTTTATATTTTTAATGATTAACAAAAAAATTATATATAAAAATCATAAAAGAATTTATATTAAAAATATATAAAGTTGTTTACCGACCAATATAATATGTAAAAATAAAATTCCGTCACAAATACGTAAATTTACATATCAAAAAAAAAAATCGAACCTCGGTCGGGTCTCTAGAACCGAGTTTACCCGGGTCATCACAAACCCAACCGGCCTAGCTGGGTTTTGAAAATGTTAAACCCGAGTCAATATGACTCTGTTTTTGGGAACCGGGTCAACCAGTTGAGACAGCCGGATTGACCCAGGTTTTAAAAACATTGCTCTTTACTAGCCAAAAAATAACACCATGCCTCTTTAAAGCTACCCATGATAACGATCACGTGAGACCACAATTTTTCCTATCACATCAACTTTCTTATTTGTTTTCATAACAAGACGATCAAGCTCAATTTTTTTATTAAATAAAAACAGTACATGAATAAATTAAATAAAACATTACATTAAATAAAAACCTAAAATAAAAAAAATTATAAAAATATAAAAGTAAATAATAATGATAATAATAATATTAAAACTTATAAAATTAAACTCTTTGATTAAAAAACGATGTCATTTTAACATCGTTCCATTTGGGATGTTGTTTTAAAACTTTTCAATATTCATAGTATGGAAAATCCGAATGATAAAGAGTGCGATATTTGATTGTCGTTTCTTGATAGATACTATCTTCAGAAGTCTCACTTGGATGCTTAAGTAAGACACTATTGTAATCGAAGAAAATTGACTATCTTTGTAAAATCCGCAACACTATCACGACCATAATTCGAAGACGAATTATTCTTTTAGAGGGGAAGAGTTGTAAAACCCGCATTAAAATACCATGAACAGAACCACGAACAGTAAATACATGAAAACACGACCAAATTAAACTTTCCATCGATAACATACGAAACGTGTCACGAACACATAATTACAAGTATTACGTATATTATTAATGAGATAAACATTTACGTTTTATAATTAATTCACGAACATTTGAAACACGAGCACATACGAATATTAAATAACCAGAAAAAAAACATTTGCATTGGTTGTTGGGCTCCCTTTGGCCGTGGCATAAAAGAGAAGGAAAGGGAGAGGGCCTTTTGGCCCGACCCATTTGAAATCTAAGTAGTAAGCAAACAAAACATCCAGGGAATTAACACATTATTGTTTTCAAGAAGAATAAACTAAAACCCTAGCAACCCTAAGGGCCGCCGGCTTTAGCAAAGATCAAGGTGAGAGATTTTGAGTTTTGATATAAAAGGATTTCGTGTTTGTGTTCGTGTTCTATTGCTTAATCCATTCATGCGTTCGGTATTTAACCAAACCTTAATCTTTCCTTTTCTTTTATTTAATTATGACCACATGTGTTGGAATCGTTAAAAAACATGGAATAAAACATGTTAATATAATAGATTAACCAAGTTACGGGGGGTTTGGTTTTGTTTTCGGCTCGGTGACACACAAACCGAGAGTCAGCCGACTCTCGGTGGTGTTTTCTGACCACCAGCCGCAACCCAAAGGGGTGCAGTGGTGTTGTGGTTGCTGTCGGCTGCAAGCCCAGGCCCCACAGGGGTCTTAGAGTGAAAACAGTGGGAATCGGCTTGTTGTCGGTGGGTACTTTGCTCGCAGTAGTGGGAACCGGCTGGGGTGGTGCTTCTGGCTCGGTTTGGTTTTTGTTCTCGGGTTAGGGCTCGGGTACAAATAAGTTTTGACCAAGGCAATTTAATAATCAGTCAAATTAATTTAATTTAATTATGCATTAATTAATTAAATTAATTCATGACTTAGGTTAATTTATTTAATTTATAATCATGAAAATTTACCTAAGTATTTATTTAGCTTAATTAAATTAAAAACCATGTTTAATTTAATTATTATTACAAGGTAAAGTTTTTAGTAATTATCCATGTTATTTATTAATTAACAAAACGTGCATTTCATTATTAATTAATAATCAGTTTTACCTATAGTATTTAATTTAATAACTTTACTATTATTTTCATGACTTATAACTTATGAAAAATGAGCATTAGCATAAAATTATATTATTAGCTTATTAATCCAGCTTATTTCTAAATATGGAAACTTTCTATTTCAAAAAACTTACTATTTCTGGAAACTCTCTATTTTAGGAAACCTCCTATTTTTAGAAAGTTACTCAGTATTACAATACAAGTATAGTAATACAAGAATACACTACTTATATAATCAGAATACCTGAATATACACATATAACACATGAAACAGTAAAATATGTCAGAACATGAACAATAAGTTAAGAACACACATAACCAGTAAAATACACGTATCTCAAACAACTCATACACATCCTTATTCATATGTAGTACTATCCGTCAAGGCGGAGTAGGTTCATCACGATTCTGTTAGCTTTTGCTGGACATAAGGTACGGATTTCTCATCCTTTAGTAAGGACAATCTCTTTCTTTATTAGGATTTCTCATATGCATCCAACTGTTTTCCCAGTAGTTACAGATTTAAATGCTTATGTTAATTAGTTTCCTTAGCCATATACATGCATGCCAGTTTCACCTAGTTATGGAGGTACCGTAACCATAACACTAGAGGAACCAGTGTTATGACTTCACCACGGTGAAGTGATAGCTCGTGGCGTCCTAATAAGTGTGAATACACTTATACTTTTACCACTTATTTCCAATAATAATAAGACCAAAACGTGTATTTTAGGTCGTAAAAGTCGGAATTATGCGCGGTTTATGTTTTTATTGTGTTTCAGGATAAAAATATGCAAAAGGAAGAAAACATGGGCTATCACGGGCTTTTATCGAAGGAAAAGACAAAAGACGAAGTCAAAAGATCAAGAGTGTAAAAAGAACGGAAGTCCAAGGCCTATTTTGAAGATTTATCGAAGAAAAAGTCTAAAGACGGAAGTTTAATGAAGTCGAAGAACTCAAGTCTAATAGAAGAAGAAAATTATAAGACAAGTTTAATTTATGTCGACAAATCCCGAGACGACGTCGAGAAAGACAAAGAATTTAAATCGAGTCGAGACGAGAAGAAAGAAAGAAGGAAGCAACACATGCACTCCCCACCTCCTATATATACCCTCCTAATGACACATTAGGAGGGTGTTAGTTAAGTTAGCTAGTTTATTTTCCTTTTTGTAGTTTTTCATTCTAGAGAGAGAAAGTGTTTAACTTTCTCTCACTAAAACTTAATCTTTTCTTTCTTTCATTTTCAAGCTTTAATTCAATCTTGTATTTTTGAATCTTTTAATCTACAAGTTCAAGTTAAGTTTTCCATATTCAATCTCTTTCTACCTTTCTTGATTTTTACTTGTTTGATCCGAAAATTATCTTTGATTTTGCTTAAATTTGATGTTTATGTGATTAAAAAGTTTATCTTTTTAATCCTATATAAGTCTTAATACGATTAAGCTTAAAGCTTGTTATGCTTTTTGGCTTATTTAGTATCTAGCTTATTTCCTTTTAAGTTTTCTTAAAAGTTTAGTGTTTTTAAAAGTTTGATTCAAAAAAAGTTTACTTATTTCGTATTTTAAAAGTTGTCAAATTTATGCTTATTGAGTTGGTTAAGTTTCGGTTAAGTGTTCTTATTTGGAAGTGCTTATTGGTTTATTAGCTTATTGCATTCATCCGAATATTGTGGCATTTCCATCACAATCATAGGGTTTACATACTGCGACGGTTATTCAGACGGATTCTTTGTGATCGAAATAACCCCTAGGGTTTTACTTTGCGATCAAGTGTATTCAGATCCCTTATTCCGATCGTGATTGCGATCGCTCATTGCGATCGTATATTGCGATCGTATATTGTGACGGGTCTTAAGGTTATATTAAGACGAAACGCTGCCCAATTTTTGTTAGCCACATTCCGACAGAATTGACATTCCGACGGAACTGTATTTCGATAGTTTTTGTTGTTAATTATTCAGATACTTTGAACATTCCGACAGCTTCATTTCACATTCAGATAGAACTGCATTCCGATAGCTGTGATCTTAATTATTCTGATACTTATCATTCAGATAGATTATTCCGATAGAATTTACTTTGATATTCCGATGGATTTTACTTTGATATTCCGATGGTTTTGTTTTCACTACATTCCGACAGAATTCACTTGTTACATTCCGATGGTTTAAGTTTTTAAGTTTTACAAAGTTTTAAGTTTTAAGTTCAACTTTAAGTTTTCAAGTTTTAATTTCATTACGTTTTAATTTCCAACGACATTTTCATATTTACTTTAATTTTTAAAGCTTTTATTTTACTCAACGACATTTTCATATTTACTTTTAGTTTAAAATAGATAACCAAACCAGTTATTTTTCCACCAAGAACGACTGAGTCGCACTCTTAACTAGTAATCAATTCGAAAAGACTGGATTCAACGAACTTTCATAACTAAGTAAAACCTAGTTATTAAATGGCGCCGCTGCCGGGGACCGTTTTAGTGAATCTTGAGACCGTTTTAAGGAACTTTTAAGAAAGTGTCCACAACATGGTTTCACAAAAGTACATCAAATTAATACTTTTTACAATTGTTTAAGCATGAATGACCAAGATTCACTAAATAGTGCCTCGGGGGGTAACATTTTGGTTAAGTCTTCTAATGCCGCATGGGACATTATTGAGAATAAGTCTATTGTGCAAACCAAGAGTATTCGGACTAATGTGGCTAGTGCTAGCACTAGTGAGAGCGACAAGAGAATTGATAAGCTTACTTCGCTTGTTGAAACACTTGCTCTACAAACCGCTAACAATACCAAAGCCATCAATGCTCAAGTTAATGCTTTGAGTCAGTCATGTGAAATATGCGGGGGATCTCATTCTTACACCGATTGTCCCTCAATTCATGACAATCTGGAAAATGTGTATGCCGCCAATGGTAACTTTTCTACGGGAGGCTATCAAGCACGTCCTCAAGGTGACCGCAATTTGCTCAGTTATCGCTCAAAAAACTTTCTTTCACCACCCGCTTTTCCACCTCAAAACCCAAGCAACCTCAATCGCAACAATCAAAACCAACCACGAGCTCCAAATCAATATCAATCCCAAAGAAACCCATATCCACCTCAAGGAAACAATCAACTTCACCAACAACCCGCTTATCAACCACATGCCTACCATGCTCTTCCTCCCACCCAACCCACCGCATTTAATCAAGAGGTTGACACTTACATGAGGACTAATGATGCGATAGTGCAGAATCTTCAGCGGCAACTCAGCAACTTGAAAGAAAGGAGATATGGCGAAACAAGGGAATGATCTTCGAGCCGATATGCGAAACTCTTTGAGCAGTCAAACGAATGACTTAAGGGATATGATGGCTAGTTTCTTCCAAAGTAATCAAGCCTCTGGTTCGGGTTCTCTTCCGAGTAACACCGTTGCTAATCCAAGAGGGGAGATGAAAGCAATCACCACTCGAAGTGGAAAAGGTTTAAAGGAACCCGAGCTTCCTACACCTACACCGGTGATTGTGACAAAGGAAAACGAGTCCCCTTCTCCAATTCCTCCACCTTCTACTTCTCCAATTCCTCCACCTTCTATTTCTCCAATTCCTCCACCTTCTATTTCACCAATTCCTCCACCTTCTACTTCCACCCCTCCACCACCCAAGGATGTGAGTGAGAATTCCATTCCAAAACCTTCATCTCAACCCAATATACCTTATCCCTCAAGGTTGAGGAAAGAGAAGTTGAAGAACAAGGATGATATTCAGGTTTCTAACTTTCTTAAAATGTTTAAACAACTGAATTTCAACATCTCCTTTGCCGAGGTTCTCGCTCACATGCCGAAATATGCTAAAATGTTTAAAGATCTTCTCAGTGATAAGGAGAAACTTCTTGATATTGCTCAGACCCAACTTAATAAGAATTGCTCCACAGTGCTCTTAAGGAAATTACCCACCAAACTTGGTGATCCGGGTCGTTTTCTCATTCCTTGCAACTTCCCCGTGGTAGAGAATTGTATGGCCTTAGCCGATCTAGGTGCTAGTATCAACTTAATGCCTTTAAGCGTTTGGAAACAATTGTCTCTACCCGAGCTAGTCCCCACACAAATGACTTTGGAATTAGCTAACCGTACGGTTGCTTATCCAGTGGGGATAGCCGAAGATGTCTTTGTCGGTGTCGACAAATTCACCTTTCCGGTGGATTTTGTTGTCGTTGACTACGAGATGGATCCCCGTGTTCCATTAATCGTTGGATGTCCATTCTTGAGGACCGGTCGCACTCTCATTGATGTAGCCGCGGGCGAATTAATCATGAGAGTTGGTGACGATAAAATCATCTTCAACATGGGTAAACTTTCTAAGCAGCTTTCTGAAAACAAGAGCGTTAATTTCATTGACGTTCTTGATGAGGCTTGTGAAGAACATTTCAAAGACGCTTGTAAAAGTGGTTCTTCTTCTCTACCCATTGTTGAGACCGTTGCCTCTATTGCTCCCTCACTAACTCCATTTAGAGAAAGTGATATCCTTTTGAAAGAATTTGAAGCAACTTTGGGGGATGTGGACTTACAATATGACGATTCTCCCTCCAATTGGGATGAAGACATTCGTACCATTGAGAAACTTCTCAATGAGGACGATATTTCGCCGCCATCTCCTAAGGAAATCTCTATCGATGATCCAAATTTGACTATGCCTCCATCAAAAATCCTCCGGATTTAGAGCTTAAGGACCTACCGTCTCATCTCGAGTACGTTTTCCTTGAAGACAATAAGAAGTTACCCGTCATCATCGCAAAGGATTTGAAAGAAGACGAAAAATCTCGACTTATCGCCGTGCTGAAGAATCATAAGAAAGCGATTGCTTGGAAAATCTCTGATATTCGTGGAATTGATCCTCACTTTTGCACACATAAAATTCTCGGAGGACGACTTTAAACCCACTATTCAAAGCCAAAGAAGGGTGAATCCCAAGATCCAAGACGTTATCAAAAAAGAGGTTATCAAACTTCTTGATGCGGGAATGATCTACCCTATCTCGGATTCACCATGGTTAGTCCGGTCCATTGTGTGCCTAAGAAAGGCGGAATCACCGTTGTGCCCAATGAAAACAACGAGTTGATTCCTACTCGTCTCGCTACAGGGTGGAGAGTTTGTATAGACTATCACAAACTCAATAACGATACGAGAAAGGATCATTTCCCCTTCCTTTTATGGACCAAATGCTTGAACGTCTAGCGGGTAATGAGTATTATTGCTTCTTAGACGGTTTCTCTGGGTATTTTCAAATTCCCATCGATCCTAAAGACCAAGAGAAAACCACATTCACTTGTTCTTATGGCACATTTGCTTACAAAAGAATGCCTTTCGGCTTATGCAATGCTCCCGGGACTTTCCAAAGGTGTATGATGGCTATCTTCCATGACATGGTTGAAGAAACTATGGAAGTCTTCATGGATGATTTCTCGGTCTATGGTGATTCTTTCTCTCATTGCCTTGCCAATTTGGAACGCATGCTTAAGCGGTGTGAAGACACTCGCCTTGTTCTAAATTGGGAAAAATGCCATTTCATGGTAAAAGAAGGCATTGTGCTTGGACATAAAATCTCAAAAGCCGGTCTTGAAGTGGAACCTTGCTAAAGTTGATGTCATAGCCAATGTAAAACCCGCATGCTTTTACCATTAATAGTACCCTTAAGATCGTACGTACTAGATTAAAACTTTCCTATTATAGCATGATTACGATTACGTGTTAGGATTTTACGTATTACGTACGTGTTAGAACACGATAAGTATTTACTACGCACGAACACGCAATAATTATTTGACAATAATTAATCACGAACATGCGATCATGAAATCATGAACGTAATTAAATCAGGAACTAATATTAATTAGGTATATATATTTATTACGAGTGTGAATAAATATATTAGGTCACGGTAAATATTTAACGAGAACACATTAAACACGAACACAAATAAACACGAGCGAACACTTAAACAACGAGATACGGAAAACGGTACGGGTACCCCATGTGGGCCCCCTACCCGCGGCTACACCAACACCATGGGCCAAGCCCATCAATTTTTACAATGAAAGGGGGGTTAAGGTAAATCTAGTTTTCACTTTTCACTTTACAGAAGAAAATTAATAAACCTAAAAAGTTTTCTCCTTTCTCCTTCTTCCTCTTTGGCCGCCGCATACAACACAAGAAAAGGGGGTGTTCGTTTTGATTTTGATCTTGAATATTGTACGTGTGTTCGTGTGTGTTCATCCTCGTTAGATCCACGCATTCGGTATATCCTTTTGTCCTTATCTTTTTGATTTGATCTAATAAATTAATTAAGAACATGATGTTTTTAAAAACCTAATTAAAAACATAGATCAAACATGTAAATGGTTTTTGGGTAAATAAAAAAAGTTGTTTTTAGGGGTGTTTGTTTGGCCGGCGCCTAAACCGAACCCCAAGGGAGTCTCGGTTTGGCTAATAAACCACCACCGAGACCATATGGTCCCGGTTGGGTGGTGTGGGTCCCACAGCAGCAACAAAACAAAGGGAACCCCCGAAGTGGTTCGGGATATGGTGTCGATTTCATGTCCGGTTTATGGTTTCTAGTCAAGATCCGGTTCACGGTTTATGTTAAGATTATTTTTTGTTTAATTGTATGTAAAATTAAATTAATAAATATTACATGATTAATTTAATAAACATGACTTAGGTTATATTTAATTATTAGATCATGAAATTATTAACCTAAATATTTTATATTTTCTATAATTATAATTAATTAATTATTTAAAAACCATGATTATAATTAATTAATTTACATGACTTAGGTTTATATTATTAATAAATAATAATACATGTTTTAACCTAAGTATTGAACTTTATTTAATTAAAAACATGATATACTTTATTTAAATACTTTTAACCTATAGTTTATTTAAATTACATGTAATAATTAATAAACTATACATTATATCATTATGACTTAGAAAATAATCAGAAAAACACTTAGGCTTATATACTTAGCTTATTTAACCAGCTTATATCTAATTATGGAAATTTTCTATTTTTAGAAACTTATTTAATTAAGGCAGCTAATCTATTTACGGAAACTTTCTATTTTTAGAAACTTATTTAATTCAGGCAACTAATCTATTTATGGAAACTTATTTAATTAAGGCAGCTGATCTATTTATGGAAACTTTCTATTTTTAGAAACTTATCTATTTTAAGCAGTAATTCTATTTTTGGAAACTTTCTATTTTTGGGAACTTTCTATTTTTTTGGTAACTTTCTATTTTTAGAAACTTTCTATTTTTGGTAACTTTCTATTTTTAGAAACTTTCTATTTTTGGAAACTTTCTATTTTAGGAAACCTGCTATTTTTGGAAAGTTACTTATTACTACACAGTAAGTATAATAATACATGAAATACCAGAAATACTTAATCAGAAAAGACAGGATATAAGATAAACACAGTTTAAGGCTTTAAACAGTAAAACATGACATGATCATATAAAATAAGCTAAGACATGATATAAAACCAGTTACGTATTTAGTAGTCAGATACTTATTCATGTATGTATTTATGTAGCATTAGTGATACCGAAGTAGGATTCTCCTCAGATTATCTTCTTCGTTCACTGGACATAAGGTACGGATTCCCGTCCTTTCAGTATGGACATTCTTTCCTTATTAGGATTCCCCGTATGCAGCCAAATGTTTTCCCGTAGTATACGTTTATATGTTTGATTTGCTTATGTTTAATTTAGAATACCTATAGCCATATACATGCATGACTAGTTTCACCTAGTTATGGAGGTACCATAACCATAACATTAGAGGCACTGATGTTATGACTTCACCACGGCGGAGTGATTGCTCGTGGCGTCCCTTCAGCTTTTGGCCATATTATTATATTTATCATGTGGGGCGTATGGGTGCATCCTAGTTACATGTTTTTAGCAGATTACTCAGTGTGAATGTGGTGTGTGCCTTGCATCCTTCACAAGGAGCTGATCCCTCCTACCCAAACCAGTATATTAAATTAGAGGCAGCCCCTCTAATTTGCATGGTGAGGTCACCCCTCCAAGTATTCATGCACGGTGGATTTTCATGACCTATATTGGCTAATGGTAGAACATGTTAAACAGTTTTTATAAGATAAACATAAGGCTTTTCAAACTATAAAACCAGTTTTACCAAGACTTAACCAGGTTACTCGGGACTTAGTTTCTCCCGCTGTTATATGTGATATGCTTATCCTATTCATGCTTTATTGTACATCCGTGCACTGAGCGTATTGCTCAGCCGTTTTCCTTTTCTATGTTCCCAAAACGGCAGGTACTCAGGGACGCTCGTAGACTTTAAGCGTACGTGCATATGGACTGGAAGCTTTCTAGCCTTTCTTTACTTTATGCATTATCTTTACTTTGATACTCTGCTATGGACACTGTTTAGTCATTTCCGTTACAGTAATTATGTTTGTGTGTGATGAGCTTTACTTTTGGACTACCGATGTTTGATTCCGGTATTTTCCTTTTATGGTCATGTAATGTTTAGACATTTTTCCTTGTATGCTTTGATGACGCGCCATAATTACGCGTGACATTCCATTATTAAAATGAGGTGTTACAATTATGGTATCAAAGCCAAGGCTTCGACCTGTAGGCTCTCAAAATATGACCTGTGATTAGTGGGTAGTCACTACGGTCTTCCTAGAACTGACAGTCGTTTTTCATGCATTCATCATTTTTATGCATACATATACATGTCATTGTCGCAGGTTTATGACTAAGTAATGGTTGGTACAGGACTGGCCCTATTTAGTCGCATGTGTTTTATCGAAACTTTTAAATTTGGGACCAACCGATAGGCGTCCCCTCGCCATGTCTTTTATTTTGGGTGAACTGACCATAGGCGTTCACTCTCGAGCATACAAAAGTTTTCATAAAACTGCATCATGCATTCATACACAAAATTTTCTTGCACAAAATTTTTCTCTTGAAATTTTGGTATAAATTGTTTTTCATATATATAATATTTTATGTTTTGATATGTTTAATCATATGTTCTATGTTATACTGTCAGATAGTTCTCACATGCGAACAGGAACAGCTCAATGCCGCAATCCAAGCTGCAATGCAAGCTTTGCTTCCTCAACTGAGGAACGACATCAGGGCTGAGGTTCAAGCTGCCAACAATCAGCAGCATAATCAGGCACCTCCTCCTCCAGTGACATTAGCAGTATGGCTGGAGAGATTCAACAAGCTCCGTCCTCGAGCTTTTGAGAAGACAGATAGCCCCAGTGATGCTGAAAGCTGGTTGGCTCACATCGAGAAGATTTTCAATGCTATGGGTTGTGACCCCGCATACAAGGCGAGGTTGGCCTATCGGTTAGAAGGAGATGTGCTAAATTGGTGGTTAGCGTTGATGCAGTCTGAGGGTGGTGACGAGTGGGTTGCTGGTTTGACTTGGGCTCAATTCAAGGACAGGGTGATGGAGCAGTTCTTTCCCAAGGCTGAGCAAGACAAACTCAAGAGGGAATACCATGGGATCCGACAGAGAGCTGGGGAGAATAGCAACGAGTTTATGCAGCGCTTTCTTCGCTTAGCTGGTTTCCTTGGTGCAGCAGCAGGTACTCCTGAAGAGCAGGCACACCACTTTAGGTGGGCTCTTCGCACATCGGTCGCAAACAATCTGGTGTGTGCTACGTTCAACACTGTGGCACAAGTGGCCGATGCAGCACGTAAGTTGGAGATGCTGCAGGAGAGAGATGAGTTCGGGGAAGCTGAGAGACCCGACAAGAGGTAAACATTCGTATTCAAGCGGTGATCAATCCGTATTCTTTCCATATATGTCAAATATTCATCTCTTTAAATGTATCTTCCAGGCAGAAAACGGGGGACCGGTCTCAGCCGGCTACTCAGCAGCAGCCTCATCAGCCCAAGGGAAACGGTCAGACTAACGACCGTTCTGCTACGGATAGGCGTGGCGGTAATGATAATTACCGTAACAACGCTGGACACTCCAACAGCAGCAGGTCCTAATACTTACGAACTTTCTTATGATTTCATGTTATAACTCATATTCTGACACTTTAGCAAAACTTCTACCATGAACCATGGAAACGGTAGGGATCAGAACCAGAGAGGTTCACAGCCTAGCCGTCCAGCTATCACTGGTATTCAATCTTACGATTATCCGCATTGTCCTTTGTACCCTATTATCATGTCTTATGTAAAATGTTTTATCAGGTTCCCAGCCAGCCAGAGCACCTGATGGAGGATTTACTCATCCTATTTGCTCTACTTGCCACCGTAGGCACCCAGGGCCATGTCGTCATAACACGGACGCATGCTTCAAGTGTGGTCTTCCTGGCCATATCATGAAGGATTGCCGTAAGGGCGAGACGGAGGGCACATCGGGACATGCTGATTCCAAGCCGCCTCCTACCACCGGGCGTGTCTACACGACATCTCGAGACCAGGCCAACAAGTCTACAGGTACCATCACTGGAATCTTGTATATGTATGGTCAAGCTGCATGTGTTCTTTTCGATACGGGTGCTACTCACTCGGTTATTTCTACTGCTTATGATAAGAACATTAGGATGCTCCCCATGCCACTAGAGAATAGGCTTACTATTTCCACGCCTTTGAGGGACTCTGTATTAATCACCCATGTATACAAGAGTCTTCCACTAGAATTCGACGATAAGGTTCGACCTGTTGACGCATTTCCGCTGGACATGAATGACTTCGACATGATTTTGGGCATGGATTGGCTATCCAAGCATCATGCTACCATAGACTGCCATTCATATCGAGTTATCTTCAGTGATGTTAATGCACCAGAGAACATTCATAACGGGTTCATACCCGGACGGTCTGTACAAATCATATCTACCCTACAAGCGCGTGCACTACTGTCACATGGCTGCGAGGGTTATCTAGCTACGGTTCACGACATGGATGCTGAATCTCCATCAATTTAGGATCAACCTATAGTGTCGGAATTCCAAGATGTTTTTCCAGCAGAACTTCCAGGCATACCACCTGCACGAGAAGTGGATTTCAGTATCTAGCTCATTCCAGGAGCTGAACCAATCTCCAAGGCTCCTTATTGCATGGCTCCCACAGAGCTGAAGGAGCTGAAGGATCAACTGCAAGAACTTCTTGAACGAGGTTTCATTCGACCGAGCGCATCTCCATGGGGCGCACCTGTCTTGTTTGTTAAGAAGAAGGACGACAGTATGTGTCTTTGCATAGACTATCACGAGCTCAACAAGATTACTATCCGGAATAGGTATCCACTGCCACGTATAGACTATCTGTTTGACCATCTCCAAGGGGCCAAACACTTCTCCAAGATTGATCTTAGGTCAGGCTAACATCAGCTACGGGTTAAGGAGCATGATATCGCCAAGACTGCTTTTCGTACCCGCTATGGCCACTACGAGTTTGTAGTTATGCCATTTGGCTTGACAAATGCTCCAGCAGTGTTCATGGACTTGATGAACAGGATCTTCCATGAATTTCTGGACAAGTTCGTCATTGTCTTCATCGATGACATCCTGATTTTCTCAAAGTCCAAGGAGGAACACGAAGACCATCTTCGTACAGTACTACAGATTCTTCGCCAGAAGCAGCTGTATGTTAAATTCTCCAAGTGTGAGTTCTGGTTAGACAAGGTGGCATTCTTAGGTCACATTGTATCAGCAGAAGGAATCACTATGGATCCAACGAAGGTTGAGGCCATTACTAAGTGGCCAAGGCCGACATCAGCGACGGAAGTCCGCAGTTTCTTAGGCTTAGCTGGCTATTACCGTAGGTTCGTGGATAACTTTTCCCGCTTAGCACTACCATTGACCAAACTGATGCGGAAAGGGGAGAAATTCGTCTGGACTGAAGAATGAGAGAAGTGCTTTGAAGACTTGAAGCAGAAGCTAGTATCTGCACCTATTCTTACTCTCCCATCTGGTACGGGTGGATTTTAAATCTATAGTGATGCATCGGGGAAGGGACTTGGCTGTGTTCTCATGCAACATGGGAAAGTGATCGCGTACGCTTCACGGCAGCTTAAGCCTTATGAAGAAAATTACCCCATGCATGACTTGGAACTTGCTGCAGTCGTGTTTGCATTGAAGATATGGAGGCACTACTTATTTGGAGAATCATGTGACATTTTCACGGACCACAAGAGCTTGAAGTATATCTTCACTCAACGTGAATTGAACATGAGGCAAAGGAGATGGTTAGAGCTGTTGAAGGATTATGACATTAATCTACAGTATCATCCCGGGAAGGCAAATGTAGTAGCAGATGCTCTTAGCAGGAAGTCCGGAATGATCAACGACATTAAAATCAAAGAGGAAATCATAAGAGACTTGGAGCGACTAGACATCAAGATCATGGTACGTGGACAACACGGTTACTGGGCTAATCTTAGAGTAGAACCCGAGTTACTCTCTAAGATCAAGGAAGCTCAGAAAGATGATGGAGAAATCTGGGCGATAGTACAGAATTTGGAGAAACAGACGGAATTCAGAGTAGATGCTGATGGTATCGTATGGCAGGGCACGAGACTTTGTGTTCCTGATGACCAAGAACTCCGGGAAGCCTTGTTAGCTGAAGCTCATAGCTCCCATTCTCTATACATCCTGGTTCGACTAAGATGTACCATGACATCAAGCAGTACTTTTGGTGGAGTGGTATGAAACAGGATGTGGCCACTTACGTCTCCAAATGTCTTACCTGCCAGCAGGTTAAGATCGAGCATCAGCGATCTGGCGGTCTCCTTCAACCGTTAGATATTCCAGAGTGGAAGTGGGACAAAATCACCATGGATTTTGTTACCGGTCTTCCGCCCACCAAGAGGAAGCACGATGCGATTTGGGTTATCGTTGATCGACTTACCAAATCAGCTCATTTCTTACCGATCCGCAAGGAAGATCCGGTAAGTAAACTCGCCGATACGTATAGAAGAGAGATCATGAGACTCCACGGTGCTCCATCCAGCATCGTCTTAGACAGAGATCCTCGATTCACTTCGCGCTTTTGGAAGAGTCTGCAGAAAGCTTGGGGTACACAACTTAAGCTTAGCACGGCTTTTCATCCTCAAACAGACGGACAGTCAGAGCGAACGATTCAGACATTGGAAGACATGTTGAGGTCATGTGCGTTGGAATGGACGGGTTATTGGGACGATTACATCTGTTTGGTGGAGTTTGCATACAAAAAACAGTTGGCACGCAAGTATCAAGTGTGCTCCTTTCGAGATGTTATAAGGCAGGAAAGTGTCGCGCCCCAATCTGCTGGGATCAGGTTGGCGAGCGAACACTTGAAGGACCAGAAATCATAGAGATGACCAATGAAAAGATCGCAGTAGCTAAGCAGAAACTTTAGGAAGCACGGTCACGTCAGAAAAGCTACGCCGATAAGCATCGTAGGGACATACATTTTAACGTAGGAGATCACGTCTTCTTTAAGGTTACGCCGGCACGTGGTGTTAGACGCTTCGGGATTAAAGGGAAGCTCAGTCCTCGTTTCATCGGACCATTTGATATCATTGAACGAGTCGGTGAAGTATCTTACCGGTTGGCGTTACCTCCGCAGCTTTCGCATGTGCACAATGTGTTTCATGTGTCCTTACTCAGAGGGTACCAGTATCATCCCCTTCACATGGTTCAGTATCCACTGGAACAGATACGTGAAGATCTATCTTTTATAGAAGAACCCGAACGAGTTCTTGACAGACAAGAACGAGTCATGAGAAGGAAGACAATTCCATTCGTCAAAATCCTATGGAGGGATCATACCGAGCGGGAAGCCACTTGGGAAATAGAGGAGTCTATCCGGGCTTCTTACCCTCATTTCATATTTTGAATTTGGGTATGTTCTTCTTTTTCAGTTACTTTATCTATAATTCGGGGACAAATTATTCTTTTTAGGGGGAAGAGTTGTAAAACACGCATACTTTTACCATGAATAGTACCCTTACGATCGTACGTACTAGATTAAAACTTTCCTATTATAGCATGATTACAATTACGTGTTAGGATTTTACGTATTACGTACGTGTTAGAATACGATAAGTATTTACTACGCACGAACACGCAATAATTATTTGACAATAATTAATCACGAACATGCGATCATGAAATCATGAACGTAATTAAATCACGAACTAATATTAATTACGTATATATATTTATTACGAGCGTGAATAAATATATTAGGTCACGATATATATTTAACGAGAACACATTAAACACGAACACAAATAAACACGAACGAACACTTAAACAACGAGACACGGAAAACGGTACGGGTACCCCATGTAGGGCCCCCTACCCGCGGCTACACCAACACCATGGGCCAAGCCCATCAATTTTTACAATGAAAGGGGGGTTAAGGTAAAACTAGTTTTCACTTTTCACTTTATAGAAGAAAATTAAAAAACCTAAAAAGTTTCTCCTTTCTCCTTCTTCCTCTTTGGCCGCCGCATACAACACAAGAAAAGGGGGTGTTTGTTTTGATTTTGACCTTGAATATTGTACGTGTGTTCGTGTGTGTTCATCCTCGTTAGATCCATACATTCGGTATATCCTTTTGTCCTTTTCTTTTTGATTTGATCTAATAAATTAATTAAAAACATGATGTTTTTAAAAACCTAATTAAAAACATAGATCAAACATGTAAATGGTTTTTGGGTAAATCAAAAAGGTTGTTTTTAGGGGTGTTTGTTTGGCTGGCGCCTAAACCGAACCCCAAGGGGGTCTCGGTTTGGCTAATAAACCACCACCGAGACCATATGGTCCCGGTTGGGTGGTGTGGGTCCCACGACAGCAGCAAAACAAAGGGAACCCCGAAGTGGTTCGGGTATGGTGTCGATTTCATGTCCGGTTCATGGTTTCTAGTCAAGACCCGGTTCACGGTTTATGTTAAGATTATTTTTTGTTTAATCGTATGTAAAATTAAATTAATAAATATGACATGATTAATTTAATAAACATGACTTAGGTTATATTTAATTATTAGATCATGAAATTATTAACCTAAGTATTTTATATTTTCTAGAATTATAATTAATTAATTATTTAAAAACCATGATTATAATTAATTAATTTACATGACTTAGGTTATATTATTAATAAATAATAATACATGTTTTAACCTAAGTATTGAACTTTATTTAATTAAAAACATGATATATTTTAATTAAATACTTTTAACCTATAGTTTATATAAATTACATGTAATAATTAATAAACTATACATTATATCATTATGACTTAGAAAATAATCAGAAAAACACTTAGGCTTATATACTTAGCTTATTTAACCAGCTTATATCTAATTATGGAAACTTTATATTTTTAGAAACTTATTTAATTAAGGCAGCTAATCTATTTATGGAAACTTTCTATTTTTAGAAACTTATTTAATTCAGGCAGCTAATCTATTTATGGAAACTTTCTATTTTTAGAAACTTATTTAATTCAGGCAGCTAATCTATTTATGGAAACTTATTTAATTAAGGCAACTGATCTATTTATGGAAACTTTCTATTTTTAGAAACTTATCTATTTTAAGTAGTAATTCTATTGTTGGAAACTTTCTATTTTGGGGAACTTTCTATTTTTTGTAACTTTCTATTTTTGGAAACTTTCTATTTTTGGTAACTTTCTATTTCTGGAAACTTTCTATTTTTGGAAACTTTCTATTTTAGGAAACCTGCTATTTTTGGAAAGTTACTTATTACTACACAGTAAGTATAATAATACATGAAATACCAGAAATACTTAATCAGAATAGACAGGATATAAGATAAACACAGTTTAAGGCTTTAAACAGTAAAACATGACATGAACATATAAAATAAGGTAAGACATGATATAAAACTAGTTACGTATTTAGTAGTCAGATACTTATTCATGTATGTATTTATGTAGCATTAGTGATACCGAAGTAGGATTCTCCTCAGTTAATCTTCTTCGTTCACTGGACATAAGGTATGGATTCCCGTCCTTTCAGTATGGACATTCTTTCCTTATTAGGATTCCCCGTATGCAGCCAAATGTTTTCCCGTAGTATAAGTTTATATGTTTGATTTGATTATGTTTAATTTAGAATACCTATAGCCATATACATGCATGACCAGTTTCACCTAGTTATGGAGGTACCATAACCATAACATTAGAGGCACTGATGTTATGACTTCACCACGGCGGAGTGATTGCTCGTGGCGTCCCTTCAGCTTTTGGCCATATTATTATATTTATCATGTGGGGCGTATGGGTGCATCCTAGTTACATGTTTTCAGCAGATTACTCAGTGTGAGTGTGGTGTGTGCCTTACATCCTTCACAAGGAGCTGCTCCCTCCTACCCAAACCAGTATATTAAATTAGAGGCAGCCCCTCTAATTTGCATGATGAGGTCGCCCCTCCAAGTATTCATGCACGGTGGATTTTCATGACCTATATTGGCTAATGGTAGAACATGTTAAACAGTTTTTATAAGATAAACATAAGGCTTTTCAAACTATAAAACCAGTTTTACCAAGACTTAACCAGGTTACTCGGGACTTAGTTTCTTCCGCTGTTATATGTGATATGCTTATCCTATTCAAGCTTTATTGTACATCCGTGCACTGAGCGTATTGCTCGGCCGTTTTCCTTTTCTATGTTCCCAAAACGACAGGTACTCAGGGACGCTCGTAGACTTTAAGCGTACGTGCATATGGACTGGAAGCTTTCTAGCCTTTCTTTACTTTATGCATTATCTTTACTTTGATACTCTGCTATGGACACTGTTTAGTCCTTTCCGTTACAGTACTTATGTTTGTGTGTGATGAGCTTTACTTTTGGACTACCGATGTTTGATTCCGGTATTTTCCTTTTATGGTCATGTAATGTTTAGACATTTTTCCTTGTATGCTTTGATGACACGCCATAATTACGCGTGACATTCCGTTATCAAAATGGGGTGTTACAGCCAAATTACCTCCACCTTCAACCGTGAAGGGTGTGAGAAGTTTCCTTGGTCATGCGGGCTTCTATCGTCGATTCATTCAAGATTTTTCTAAAATCGCTCGCCCGATGACCCACCTCTTGGAAAAAGATACTCCCTTTATCTTTTCTAAAGAGTGTATGGAACCCTTCAATCTTCTTAAGGACAAGCTAACTAAGGCACCGGTCTTGGTTACCCCTAATTGGGAGCTACCTTTTGAATTGATGTGTGATGCTAGCGACTTTGCTATTGGAGCGGTTTTAGGCCAAAGAGTGAACAAACACTTCCAACCAATCCATTATGCTAGCAAGACAATGACGGGGCTCAATTGCATTATACCACTACCGAAAAGAGCTTTTAGCTGTAGTGTATGCTTTTGAGAAGTTCTGCCCCTATCTTGTTCTTTCCACCACCATTGTTTATACCGACCATTCCGCGTTGAAGTACTTGTTGACTAAGCAAGATTCTAAGCTAAGACTTCTTCGTTGGGTTTTGCTCCTTCAAGAATTTAAAATTGAAATTCGTGACAAGAAGGGAGCCAAAAACCTAGCCGCGGATCATCTAAGTAGACTTGAGGATCCTTATCAAGGGGATCATCCGACTCAAGAGATCAATGACTCTTTTCCCCTTGAGGCCTTAATGTTTATCAATTCCAATCTTGATGACACCCCGTGATTTACGGACATTGCAAACTACTTAGCGAGTGGTATTCTCATCGAAGGGTTAACATCCCAGCAAAAGAAGAAGTTCTTTAATGATGTTAAGAATTACGGGATGACCCTTATCTTTTCAAACAGTGTACTGATCTGATTATTCATCGGTGTGTTGATGGACCCGCAGCTTTAGACATTCTCGAAGCTTGCCATAAAGGACCCACCGGTGGTCATTTTTGTCCCAACTACACCGCGAAGAAAGTGTTTGACTCAGGATTCTATTGGCCAACCATTTATCGTGACGCTCACGAGATGGTTAAAAATTGTGATGCTTGCCAACACTAAGGCAAGATCATACATAAAGATGAGATGCCTCAAAATTTCATACAAGAATGTGAAATCTTTGATGTATGGGGCATCGACTTTATGGGGCCATTTCCATCATCCAAAGGGAACAAGTACATCCTCGTAGCCGTTGACTACGTATCTAAATGGGTTGAAGCTAAGGCTCTCCCTACGAACGATGCGAGGGTGGTTGTGAACTTTCTGAAGCAACTTTTTGCTCGATTCGGTGTTACTCGTGCTATCATCAGTGACCGCGGGACTCATTTTTGCAATGATCAATTTGCTCGAGTCATGGCTAAGTACGGTGTCAATCACTGTCTTTCCACCGCTTATCATCCTTAAACAAATGGTCAAGCCGAGATATCTAACCGTGGATTGAAGCAAATTCTAGAGCGTACTGTGGGAGAGCATCGTGCCTCGTGGGCCGATAAGTTAGATGATGCTTTGTGGGCTTTCCGTACCGCATATAAGACACTGATTGGTTGCACTCCTTATCGTCTTGTGTACGGGAAGGCATGCCACCTCCCTATTGAGCTGGAACATAAGGCGTTCTGGGCCTTGAAGTGGGCCAATTTTGACATCAACAAAGCCGGTGATCTTTGGAAGATTCAACTCAATGAGCTAAATGAACTGAGAAATGAAGCTTATGAGAATTCATTAATCTACAAGGAGAAGACCAAGATCATCCATGATTCAAGGATTAAGAACCGAGAGTTCCACGTTGGTGATCAAGTTTTACTCTTTAACTCTCGGTTGAATATCTTCTTGGGCAAGCTGAAGAGCCGTTGGTATGGTCCATTCACCGTCGCCAAAGTCTTCCCATATGGCACCATTGAGCTTTCTCAGCCAAATGGGCCAAATTTTAAAGTGAATGTCCAGCGTGTGAAGCTGTACTTTGGTGAGCACATCTCTCATGAGATGATTCCATCCCTTACCACGTTTCCCTTGAATTAGTTCTGGGTCGAGTCAGGCTCGTGACTCGGTTAACAAAAACAAGCGCTTCTCGGGAGGCAACCCGTTGATCTATCCCTTACCGTTTTCATAATAAGTGTAGGGGGAGCCCCCTATGTGTTTGTTGTCTTGTTTCTCATGATGTGCATGGATTAAAGCTTCAAAGATCCATTCTCGATGACTTTGACGAACCGTGATCCCGTGTACCCGTCTTCCTAGTTTTATCCTAAACTCTTTTAATTCTCTATTTTATATTTTCCAATATTAAAATAGGAATCACTATAGTTGTCTTTTCCTTAGCAAGATTTAAACAACGTGCACAATGTCCTAAGTGTAGGGGAGTTTACTCCCACATGCTTAAATATTGAGGACAATGTTTATATCAAGTGTAGGGGGACTTCTATCGAAGTAAGTGGGCTTTTCCATGAATTTGTCCTTATTTTAACCGGAAAATTTGATTTTTCGACATTTTTCAAAAATTTTAATCTATTTTGGCCTAGTAGTTTTTCCTTTGCTATCGTTATTTACTTTCTTTGCTAAAAATAAAGTTTAATAAAGTGGTTTTAATTTTCAAACATTGTGAATCTTTTGACTCAACCCGAGTTTACTTATCCAAGTTTACTCTAGCTAGTATCCTTAACGTGTTTAAGTCAAGTTTTGCTAGGCTTTTATATAGGGAACTTTAAAACACGAAAGTCTTAACTCTTACGGTTTAAGAAGAAGAATTTTTCGCAAGTTCCTATAATTGATCCTAGAAAGTCATTTATCAAGGGAACTTTAAAATGCGAATTCTAAACTCGAAAGAGTCTAAGAATTTGCAAGATCCTATAGATGACTTGAAAACCCAAAACTTTGATTTAATTGGCTAAGCATCCACGAGTCTCATTCCTTGAGATTTTAAATTGTGGAGAACGAGAGATGATAGAGTCAATTATAAGTTTGGTATTCTTTCATGAATTTATGTGAGTTGATTATAAGCTTTTTATACCATCGCTTGCTAATAAATATATTTGCAATAAATAAGGTTGTACGATTTGAAAAGTTACTTAGCTTCTAGCACAAGATCGTTTAAAAGTTGCTCGGTATTAATTAGAGTTCATAGCCAAGGCATAACTTATTGAAGCAGGATGCGAAGATTGGCGAGTCCGAAATGGTCCTAACAAGGCATGAGGGCTAAATTTTGTTGCTAAAGATCCCAAGTGATGTGAAGAATCATTTATCAAAAATCAATATGAAGGATCGAGACACACGACGAAAAGCAAATACTCCCCAAAAGATCATGGAGAAGTCTATCCGAAAAGACCGTAACAAGGTATGTGGATAAATAGATCCAAGCCTAAAAGGAGGCGGATCGTTGTATATCAAAGTCCAAAATAAAGATTGGATAAAAATGAAGAAGTCGTGGTCCAAATATGAAGAATCTCTCAGAAACTTCAAGTGAAGAAATTCCTGTTATGAAGAGAAGACCATAATTTCAAGAACGTCTCTCAAGATTCGAAGTATGAAGTCGCTGCCAAATATCTGTCCGAGAAAGGTCTTAAATCGTGAAGCGAGTTATGCCAAGATATGAACTTTATGTGGTCCCGAGAAGCAGTTTTAAAAGATTTTTTCCTTTAGCTAACTATTGATTAAATCGTCCCACTTTATTTTCTGCCTAAATAACTATCAAAATAAGTCAAACAATGTATCCTCGTGATCATTCAAGACAAAATTAAAATATAAGAGATACACCTAGGAATAAGGGAGTCTAAGTAAATAATTGGTCCACATGAGTTCGTGTTAGTTTGCTAACTTATAATAACAATGATCTCGTTTTTACGCTTGGTATGGGGAACGTGAAACTTGAGGATGATAAACATTCATGACAGCCAAAACCCCAATGTAAGTTTTTTATTTCTTTACTTGTTTTGTACATATTTCTATCTTTTTAGTTTTCTTAAAGTTTTGTATTTAATAAAGGCCAAGGTGGGTTATTTATGATGAAAAATGTAAACCGTGCTTTGAAATTAATGCATTGCATGAGGGCATTGCAATGGTCAAGTGTAGGGGATTTAATAAGTGTGAGAACACTTATCCTTTTACCACTTATTTCCAATAATAACAAGACCAAAACGTGTATTTTATGTCGTAAAAGTCGGAATTATGCGTGGTTTGTGTTTTTATTGTGTTTCAGGATAAAAATATGCAAAAGGAAGAAAACATGGGCTATCACGGGCTTTTATCGAAGGAAAAGACAAAAGACGAAGTCAAAAGATCAAGAGTGTAAAAAAAACGGAAGTCCAAGGCCTATTCTGAAGATTTATCGAAGAAAAAGTCTAAAGACGAAAGTTTAATGAAGTCGAAGAACTCAAGTCTAATAGAAGAAGAAAATTATAAGACAAGTTCAATTTATGTCGACAAATCCCGAGACAACGTCGAGAAAGACAAAGAATTTAAATCGAGTCGAGACGAGAAGAAAGAAAGAAGGAAGCAACACATGCACTCCCAACCTCCTATATATACCATCCTAATGACACATTAGGAGGGTGTTAGTTAAGTTAGCTAGTTTATTTTCCTTTTTGTAGTTTTTCATTCTAGAGAGAGAAAGTGTTTAACTTTCTCTCACTAAAACTTAATCTTTTCTTTCTTTCATTTTCAAGCTTTAATTCAATCTTGTATTTTTGAATCTTTTAATCTACAAGTTCAAGTTAAGTTTTTCATATTCCATCTCTTTCTACCTTTCTTGATTTTTACTTGTTTGATCCGAAAATTATCTTTGATTTTGCTTAAATTTAATGTTTATGTGATTAAAAAGTTTATATTTTTAATCCTATATAAGTCTTAATACGATTAAGCTTAAAGCTTGTTATGCTTTTTGGCTTATTTAGTATCTAGCTTATTTCCTTTTAAGTTTTCTTAAAAGTTTAGTGTTTTTAAAAGTTTGATTAAAAAAGTTTACTTATTTCGTATTTTAAAAGTTGTCAAATTTATGCTTATTGAGTTGGTTGAGTTTACGTTAAGTGTTCTTATTTGGAAGTGCTTATTGGTTTATTAGCTTATTGCATTCATCCGAATATTGTGGCATTTCCATCACAATCATAGGGTTTACATATTGCGACGGTTATTCAGACGGATTCTTTGTGATCGCAATAACCCCTAGGGTTTTACTTTGCGATCAAGTGTATTCAGATCCCTTATTCCGATCGCGATTGCGATCGCTCATTGCGATCGTATATTGCGACGGGTCTTAAGGTTATATTAAGACGAAACGCTGCCCAATTTTTGTTAGCCACATTCCGACAGAAGTGACATTCCGACGGAACTGTATTCCGATAGTTTTTGTTGTTAATTATTCAAATACTTTGAACATTGCGACAACTTCATTTCACATTCAGATAGAACTGCATTCCGATAGCTGTGATCTTAATTATTCTGATACTTATCATTCAGATAGATTATTCCGATAGAATTTACTTTGATATTCCGATGGATTTTACTTTGATATTCTGATGGTTTTGTTTTCACTACATTCCGACAGAATTCACTTGTTACATTCCGATGGTTTAAGTTTTTAAGTTTTACAAAGTTTTAAGTTTTAAGTTCAACTTTAAGTTTTCAAGTTTTAAATTCATTACGTTTTAATTTCCAACGACATTTTCATATTTACATTAATTTTTAAAGCTTTTATTTTACTCAACGACATTTTCATATTTACTTTTAGTTTAAAATAGATAACCAAACCATTTATTTTCCCACCAAGAACGACTGAGTCACACTCTTAACTAGTAATCAATTCGAAAAGACTGGATTCAACGAACTTTCATAACTAAGTAAAACCTAGTTATTACGTCCCTTCAGTTTATTTGGCCTTTACTTATTTATATTATCATGTGGGGCGTATGGGTGCATCCTAGTTATAGTTTCAGTCAGGATTTCATGGTGAATGTGGTGTGTGCCTTGCATCCTTCACAAAGAGTTGATCCCTCCTACCCAGACTATATTAATTAGAGGCATCCCCTATAATAGCATGATGAGGTCACCCCTCTATGTATTCATGCACGTTGTTGACCTCATGACCTATATTGGCTTTTTTGTATATTAAACTAATACAGATTTTCATAAGTAAACATAAGCTATTTCCAGAATATAAAACCAGTCATAGATATTCCAGGTTTTCCAGGACTTAATCATTTCCGCTGCTATTCATGCTTTACAGTTCTTTATTATGTCATGTCATATATCCGTGCACTGAGCGTATTGCTCAGCCGTTACTTTTTTTCCATGTCCCAAAACGGCGGGTACCCAAGGTCAGGCTTGAGCATTTGAAGGATGTGCAAAGGATGGAAGCTATTGATAAGTGTGAAAACACTCATCAGTTATGACCTAAAAACCACTTAAAACACAACAAATACATTATATTTAACTAAAAATTATCAGAATTACGTGGGTATTTTGTGTTTATGTGTTTTCAGGTAAAAAGAGGCATTATGGAGCAATCATGCGTTTTCAAGGGATTTATCTGACAAAAGATGAAGAAAAGACAAGACAAGCCTTCAAGGAACTTATTTGCCAAATTTTCAAAGATCAAGGGTTTAAGTTGCAACTTTTACCAAGACAAAGGCTGAAAATAAGTTTTGCTTAAAAACCTTTAACTCTTTAAACACATTTGATAAAAGTTTAAAATGAAATGACTCATAATGTAAATATCACTCTTAAACTGATTGACTGGGTCGTTTGCCTTCATTCATTGTTACCAACAAAGAAACAGAGAACGAGTTTATCATCTTCTCAGTCCCTCAAGACGATTCATAGAGAACGATTCACAAGGTTTCAAGAAAATCTTAAAACACCAAAGTTGATCACCTCTTTATCCTCCACAACATGATATGAGTTAATTACTCTCTAATGAAGAAGAGAAGAAATGCCCAATTTTTGGGAATCAAGATTGAAGAACCCTAATCCTCGTATTTACACGTGGCAATTAGGGATTGGAAGAGACACGTCATCAACACCTCTCCTTCAAGCTTCTCAGTCTATAAATACAAGAAGTTCTCCTCATTTGTACCCGGTTAGCTTAGGTGTAGTTTTCACACACTTAGTTAGCATTAGTTAGATAGTTTAGTTTACTTTTAATTTTCTTGTTAAATTCTTGTAACCTGATGCGGTATTTTTGTACACTTTATTTTAGGAAAAACAAAGCGACAAAAGCGGGTAAGTATTAAGTACGTACGTTTTGTGAAAAACGTAAATACCAACAATCGATTTCGTTCTCGAGGAGGTGTAGTTGTTTAGCCAAGAAATATAGACGTATTTAATCAAGTGATTACGTTTTTGGAAAGAAAGAAAGAAAAGAAAATGGAGACGATTTACGCTAAAAACGGTCAGAAACGCGTATACGTACGAACGTAAAAACGTGACCTAACAAAAAAATTTACCTAAAAAATAATTAAAAATTACTAAAAAGTTATAAAAATATAATTAAAAAGAAAACGTAAACGAAAAATTTGAAAACTTTTAAGTTATTTTATATTATTTTTTAAATTTAAATAAAAAAACAAAAAAATTAAATAACTAAGAAAAAGACAAAATTCAAACTTTTTTTATTTATAAACCTAAAGTGTATTATTTAAAAACTAAAAAATATTTTTTTTGAAAATAAAAAGTTAATTTAACTATTTTTATGACTTTTCTCAAATTTAAAACTAAAATAATCCTAGAAAATGAAATAATAAAAAGAAAATTTGAAATTAAACTATAGAAAAGCAAATTTATTTTTCCTACGTCCTAAATAACAAAAGAAAATTTTAGAAAAAAGTATTATATTTTTTCGTCTTTTAAATAGTTTTTAATGAATTAAATAAAATTAAAAACTAATTAAATAATTAAAAATATTAAATGATTTTTATAAAAAACCAAAAATTTGCAGAAAATGTAAAATACTAATCTAAGTCTAGGAAAAATAATAAGCTGAAAAGAAAAGCCCCAAATAAGCTCGATACAAGCTTATAGGTTGTTTAGCTTAAAGTAAAACGAATAAAAAAAACGTAGACGAAAAAAACAAAAGGAAAGGAAAACAAAAGATTTGAGGAGAGCAGATGGTGAGGGAGTATATTGTTGTGTCTGATACTTGTCTCAGGTCAGGGGTTCAAGACCTCTGCTCCCCCTTTTTGCTGTTTATAATTTGGACTACTGATGGGAAAAGGGTATAAAAGAAAAACAAGAAAGAACATAAAACAAGAGCACTAAGTGACTTGATGGTTAAATGGCAATATGGTGTGCTTGTTGGGGCTGCGCGGTCTTGGGTTCGAAACCCACTGTTGGCAATATTTTATATCACGTTTTTTTAACAGTACCACAACACATGAAATTTTATAACAGGACACAGACCCAAACACCCCCGTTTACACCAGCATAACAGACAGTTAAAAAAATGATAATGGACAGATTTATATACAAGAGTAACATATTTAACATAAAAAAATATTGAAGAACAAGAACATGGTGCAGGCAGTGAGCTTAGTTGGTATATCAGTGAGCTATTAACTACTTTAGACCTCCCCAAATCTCCTAAATCTAACTACCAGCTAAAGGAGAGCTCATATCATTTCTAATATCCTAGTGAGACCAAGGTTCTAACACATGTATCATAAAAAAACACTACGCCTAAACCTGCTGATGCAATAGATGGCAAACAGAGAGAGTTATGCTGGTTCACCTTGCGAATTCATGATATACAAACTACCCTAGCTTGCAAATAAAACCACACAACACCAAATAGGCTAATAGTTATGAGCAATAAACAAGGAGACCTAGTACCCTTTAATTAGATTCAAACAGTGGCGTCTAATGGTTTTGGTGTATATGTTTGCAAATTACAAGCCGACGCTATCACTTCAAGCATAAACCAAAACTACCACAAGGCCAAGACAACCTCAAATCCTAACAACTAACACAAAATGAGACCTCAAATTGCTGACATAAACATATAAAGAAACTCCAACTCAGAAAGTGGTATGCAGTGAGCTAAACAGCAACCTTAATGATTTCTTGGTGACATTTCACTCAAGCTGCAAGCATAAATAAACTATGTAACTAGAAAAGACAACAATCAAAACCCCTAAACCAACTTAAAGCCTAACTGAGATCCCAAGTTTATATCCTAAATCCATTTTAACCATAGACAAATTTTATCTTATGGTTTCTGCTTGTTTTAGATAGCAAGAAAGGTTCCTTTGATCATATATGGCTTCTCTTAACACACTAAACTCAAATATGCACACAAAAAAATAAAAATAAAAAAATAAACAACAATTCATATCTTCGAACAAAGATTGCTATAGTGCCTAGAAATTGGACATATTTTAAGCTAAGAACCAAAACCAAATTTCTACCCTATAAACTTCAAATCTTTTTGTCAAAATCCAACTAATCTAAACCTATTCAAGATGTGCAGAATTCAACCTAGCCTTGATGTGATAAACACGATCCACACTAAGCTTTCCCAAACACGCCTTTATAAGTCTAATAGACAGGTTTTTCAAAAGATTATGTTACCAAAAACGCCACCAAAGTCCAAATAACTCAACAAATTAAAGTCAAATGAGACTCAAATCACGAATTAACATCAAAGGTTACCACTTTATCAACATTAACACATGATCATATGCATATCACTTTTTGGACAGAAAATGAAAATGAAAAGGGGCACGCACCTAAAGAGCACACATCTGTACCCTTTGGACTTAATGAGCTTATGTGCAAGCGAATTTTGCACAAGCTTCCTTAAAACCTGCTGAGAATCAACAAACATTAACGGTAAAACAAATATCAAGGTAACAAACTCACTGATTTCTTACTTTTTCTAAAAACTTTTCCTGAAAACTTCCTCACAAACTTGAAACATAAACTTTTATCAATACCTTATCAACACTAGAAACCAGATTTTTTGGAACAAATTTTCAGAAAGACACCGACTTTTCCATCTTAGAAAAAAGGAATTACAGCTTTTTAAAACTTGAACTCAAACAAATAAAAAAAAACCAATGGAACTCAGATTAATCTCAAGAAAGAAACCGACTTTTAATTAATAGAAAGGGGTTATAATTCTCAACAAAGAAACCAACTTTTATTACATTAAAAACAGATTACACTTTTTATGAGAAAATCTGGAACAAGAAACAAATGATACCTATTCATCCTTATATATGGGACTACAATGATTCTAGAAGCAAAAACAATTCCTAAACCCTAATGGTGTTGATTTCCAAACGTGCCCCTCAAAGTCTTCACTTTTGAAAATGGTCAAAAAGGCCTCATGTGATCTCTGTCTTCTTCACATGTTTGCCAGCTGCTCAAATCTCATCAAAACCGTTGGTGTAACACTTTGGGACCAAGGAATGAATATAAGCTGTTGATTCTCTGTAACCATTGAAAGTCCCTTAATATGACAATTGTTGATAAACTATAACTCTTGTAACCACGAAACACAATGAAATACTTTTCAAACGCGTAATCCTTTATTAAGTATTATAAACAAATTATTACAAAGTGCTATGAATACACTCGTTGAATGACAACAAGATATGAACCCTAGAACAAGTAAACTAGATTCGAGACTCAAGTTTACAAGGGAACCAATGAGACGCTGGTAGACAGCTGGGGGCTCAGCGGTTCCAAGGTGAGAAAGAACTTAGATAAATTATCCAAGCACAAGGGTTGATTTACTTCTCCTTTCTCACTCCTATTTATAGTGTACGAGGTTGCTTCCTTAGTGGGAGTAGTTGATACGTGTCACCTTCTGAATGGAAGAGTACAACGTATTAAATGCATGTCCAAATCGAGACATACCTTTAAACAACTTTAGGTGAACAGTTCTGCCAACTGTTTACCTTTTGTCCCACTAGGTCGTACTAGGCTTTATCTTGAATCTCTTGTTTTGTCCCGCTCAAAACACTTGGTAGATTCTCCCGCCTAAACTATAAAGATTGGACAAGCTTTGCTTGTCCCAGACTTCTAGGGTTATTAAGTGATCTCTGAGTGTTGTCAACTCAGAGATCCTTGAACACCAGTACATTCCTTCTACATCCCAGCTATCCATAATCGCTGGTGAGTATGACTTCAGATTGTCTTTGACTTCTCTGACGTTGTCTTTGACTTGAATGTTCCTGGTGTGCCAGCTCAGGCTTTGCCTTCCACTGGTCTAGTCTCTGTCGCTGGTCCTCTCAACGATTAGTAAACACTTAGTCTAATTAAACAAATCTAGACTAGGCCATAGTTAAAACTTTCATTGGCCCAACAATCTCCCCCTATTTGTTTATAAATTATACTAAGTCTAAAATTATTGTAAGTGAGTACACAACTTCTTCTTACACATAATTTAACAAACATACCTCAGAGTTTTATTAAACATAAAGAACCTAGTCTATTACAAGAACACCCAGAGGTGTAAACATAAACAAAAAGTAAAAAGGTTCTTCAGCGATCGAGGCCTTGATCATAGATTCTCTAGGCTTCAACTTTGTCACTTCTAGAGTTGATGACTAGCTCAACTTCAAACTCAAAATCCTCAGCTGTTTTGCAATTCCTTAGGATGCCCTGTTTGAGTCTGATAAGCTGGATGGTTGATGCTAGATGTATTTCATTCATCCGCTGAGAGCAATACTCACAATTACCATTCATGAAGACCATACATGTCTCTGGTTCTGAGTATACTTGGCCCCTACTGGTTTAGTGATCTCTTTGGGCAGTACCAAGTTTCTGTGCATCCCATAAACAACAATGTTTTCAAGTGACCAACTTCTCCACCAGAGGCCCCATTTGGGTTTTTCTTTTCCTTTTTCCTTGAGAAGGTTGTTGTTGTGAAAGTTGAGGAGGCAGAGGTACCTTCAGCTTCTTTTCCGTGTCTCTTACCCAATTCAGCTTTGCTTGAATGTTTTTCATCATTTGGGCAACACCAGACCCAGTCTTCTTTTGGGCAAGAGACAGCATTTCTAACCATTCAGAGAGGCCCAGATCTCTGAGTTTAAAGTCACTGAAGACTTTGTAGTTGGTTAGTTGGTTCTCTCTGTAAAGGGTCATCACCACTCTTTTGTCTTTGTCAGTGTAACATGCATACTTGGTGATTTGACCAGGTTCAGCTCTTTGGTTTACAAGTCTTTCATATTCCTTTTGAAGGTTGATCCTTTTAACCTCCAGTTCTTTGAGCTTAACCAGCTGAGCTTCCTTTACAGCAGGAGAGAGTTTGTTCAGAGCTTCTTTGCTCTTGAGTTCAGCTGCTCTGATGTTTGCAAGCCTTTGGTGTTCCAAGATTTGAGCCTTTGCCTGCTCTGGGGTAAGTGGTGGTTCATCAGCGCTCTTGAATTTGTTCAGGTCAGAGTGTTTGGAGAGCTTCCACGTAGATCCGCCTTCTTCTTGGAGGGAGTGCAGGGTTATTTCAGGTTGTTCAATGGCAATTCCTTTTCCCTTGTCCTTTATTGCTTCAGTGTTGGGGTTGAAGGATTTGAGAGGTTTTGGTGTAGGAATCCCTGTTGAAGGTGTTGGTTGTTTAAGTGATTGCTCCCCCTTAGGTGGAGCACTGTCTTCTTCTTCTTCAGAGGTGGAGGTTGCTGAATTCTCCCCCTCAGGCATAGCGCTGGTAGTAGCTGTGCCTGATCCAGGCTTGAGGAACTTAACGAATTCTTGATGGACAAATAAGCAGATCTCTTTAAGTTCCTCTTGCAACAGCTCTTGAAGAAGTTTTCTTGAAGGCTCAGACGCCTTAGCAATAGCTGCAACATTTGCTTTGACAACTGATGTGAGGATAGATGGTATGTATTGCTGGAGGCTCTGGTCTAGAACAACTGGGAGGTGAGCTTGCAAGGCATTTCCCAGTAGTTGCGGAAGCAAGGCAGTCACAGAGGACTCTACAGATGAAGTTAGTGAAGTCTCTAGTGTGGTGGTGAGTTCCTCAGCAGCATGGGTGAGTGTTTGTAATTCAGAGAGGATGACATTATCTGTGACTTTGGGCTTGGTTTTACTGGTTTCACCCCTCTTAACCCAGAGAACCTCAGCAGCGAGTTCCTGAACATCTTTCATTCGAGGAACATAGACAGGCTTGAGGTTTTGTAAATGTTCTAAGTGTTGCTTGGCCCCTAGTTCCATGACATTTGGTAAGGTTGGGAAGGGAACTGGGGTTGGTGGACAGAGCCTCTGGTCCAATAGCCGCTTAGCAGCCAGTTCTTGCACATTGGGCATTGATGGGAAGGGGATGGGTTTTAACTCTGATGTAACTTGGTCATCATCAGCATCCATATCAGCATAATCTTAAATGGTCAAGTCCTCTTCAATAATGAAGACCTCATCCTCTGGCATGGAATCAATGTCTGACATGGCATCGAGATCTATGTGGGGGGCTTCAGCATTTTCATCACCAGCAATGGAATAGGCATCATCATTCTGCTGTTCTTCATGAAGATTATGAGCCTGTTATGATATTTGTTAGTAACCAATTGTGAAAAAATATGAAGTTATAGATCGCCATTCTCTGCCCCTAGGAAAGATGGGTGTGATTATCCAGCCCCCCCCTAAGGATTTCTCCTTGGGACTCTTTTAAGTGTGAAACAGTTATGTTGGAGGGTCGCCATTCGCTGCCCCTAGGATAGCTGGGTGTGATTATCCAGCTCCCCCATAAGGATTACTCCTTGGGACTCTTTTGAGTTGTGAAAATTATGTGGTGAATGGTCGCCGTTCGCTGCCCCTAGGATAGCTGGGTGTGATTATCCAGCTCCCCCTGAAGGATTGCTCCTTGGGACTCTTTTAGTTGTGAATTCATGGAAGTTAAAGGTCGCCATTTATCGGTGCCCCTAGGAAGACTGAGGGTGATTATTCAGTCCCCCCAAAAGATATAAATTCTTTGGGACTCTTTTAGTTGTGACATATTTTAAGGTAATGGCCGCCTTTTATCGCTGCCCCTAGGAAGACCAAGGGTGATTATTCAGTCCCCCCCAAAAGAATAAATTCTTTGGGACTCTTTTCATATGAGGGGACCCAGAGACTGCGTGAAGTGCAGAGACTCTGGGTCGGGACCTATAGCATGCTCAAGTTGGTATGGACAAGAGCACAGTCCAGAGGGTGAAGGATCATTGGGGTGCGTTATAAGCACAAATGAATCATATCCTTGTGCTAAGACAGAGTGTACAGATAATTCTAAGAGTTCTAGGTGCTGACACAGACACTCTATGGGTTGAGGCAAACCCTAAGACTTCATCACTCTCTCCTACAGAATGTTGAGAGTGATTGTATGTGAACCTCCAAGAGAATAAAATAGCAAACTAATACCTGAGAGATATCAGCGTTGAGAAGGTTCTTAGTCGTCTCTGCTGACTAGGAGATGCTAGACTCAGGTTGTTTTTCAGCGGTAGGCTCTTCAACCACATCCTCCAGAGAAGGGGATGGGTTCTTCTTAGTCTTCTTGGTTTTGGAAGGATTAACAGAAGGGGTTTCAGAGGAAAGGGGGATGTCTTTCCTCTTCTTCTTCTTTTCCTTGGGCACCTTGGGCTAAGAAGAAGACTGCACAGAGGTCTTTAACAGAGACTTGTCAGTTAGTCTTTCAGCATTCACCTCATTGTGAGGGATCAAGGGCTCTCCATCAGCAACCAGTAGCCCAGCGACCTGCATCATGTGCCTGCTAAGAGGAACTTCATCTTCCAAAGGAGTCTTTCGTGATGCAGCAGTGATGTGATAAGGAGAGAAGGAGATAAGTTCATCATTTGTGTAGCCTTCACCCAGCATATCTTTTAAGAGAAGAGAGAGAGACATCTTGTGTAGCAGATGGTGGCTAGTCTGTTCTTTTTCCCTTTGTTTTCTAGCTTAGCAATGAGGTCAGAGTAAAGTATATGAGCGATCCCTATATCTTGCCCCCAAATTAAGCTGTAAGCAATTGCTTGCTGGGCTCCTTTAAGTTGATCATGAGACCCCTGGTTTCCACCCAGACATTTCGCAATGTATAACATCAGCGTCCTCCAAATAGGTGAAAAGTAGTTCACTTTGATCAAGGATTTGTTCTGGAAACCTTGGGTGGTGAAGGGTTTATCATTGTCGTCATGAGGACGAAGGGTAGCCAGAGCCTTCTTTACCGTGGCACTGGCAGGCACAGCGGACATGCCTTCATTGACTGGAAGTCCAATAACTTTGGCAAAGGTATGAAGATCAAAAGTGAGAGATTGGGGATGTGTGGAAAGGTTGAAGGTGATGTGTGAAGAGGTTTGATCAACTTTGGCGCTATACCAGAACTCCTTCAAATATTGGTGGTAGCATGTGGAAGGTACTCTGGTTATGGCTCCAAAATGGTGGAGTTTTTGAGGAAGGAGAACAATGGTTGGTAAAGGGAATTGTTGTGTTCCAAGAGAGCTACACAATTGTTCAAGGCAATTTTGCCATCGTGTATCCCAAAATCAACGTTCGAGGCAGCCAGGACGGTGAAAGCGGTGTGTGTTGATGAAGACGCCATTGTTGAAGTGAGGAAGAAATGAAGGTTTTGGAGAAGATGAATAGTATGTGTGTGTGAAAGTAATGAGTAATGTGAGTTTTGAAAAGTGAGTCAAGGGTTTTGATAAAAGGGTTAGCCATTTTACAATTAAAGTATTTAATGCACCAAATTACCTTTTAGGAAAAGTGGGACCCCTTGACTCTTCATGTGATATTTCTGTCCCTTGGAAAGCGGGAAAGTTGTTGACAATAAAGGTTAATCATTTGAATTAAATATGGGAATATATTAAGTCCCATTGGAATGTAACTACCTCGTTACATTCAATTCCCTTTAATGCCTAGAGACAGAGATCAGAGATCATTTATCAGATTTGTTTACCAATATTGAGCATACCCAGCTCAGCAACCAACCTAGTAAAACTTGGCTCAGCCAGAGGCTTGGTGAATATATCAGCGAGCTGGTATTCAGTGGGTATAAAATGAAGCTCAATATCACCTTTTAAAATATGGTCTTTGATAAAGTGATACCCAATGTCAATATGCTTAGTTCTGGAATGAAGTACCGGATTATTTGAGATGGCTATAACACTTGTGTTGTCACAGAATATGGGAACCTTTTCATAAATGATCCCATAATCAGCCAGCTGACTTTTCATCCAGAGAACTTGAGCACAACATCCGCAACGTATTCAGCTTCAGCTGATGACATGGCCACAAAGTTTTGTTTCTTGGCACTCCAGCATACTAACTTTCCTCCAAGGATTTGACAACTCCCAGAGGTGCTTTTTCTATCAAGACAACACCCAGCATAGTCAGAGTCTGAGTAGGCTTTGAGGTCAAAGCCTGATCCATTAGGATACCAGAGACCCAATGTGGGAGATCCTTTTAAGTACCTGAAAATTCTTTTGACAGCTACAAGGTGGGATTCCTTGGGGTTAGCTTGGTACCTAGCACAAAGACATGTGGTAAATTGTATGTCTGGTCTGCTTGCTGTGAGGTACATCAGTGACCCAATCATGCCTCTATATAAGGTCTCATTAACAGAGACCCCTGAGTCATCAGCTCCCAAGTTGTTGGGAGGAAGCATGGGGCATTTCACTGATGCACAATCACACAGATCATACTTCTTGAGCAAATCCTTAACATATTTTTCTTAACAAATGGAAATTCCTTTTGAATTTTGTTTAATTTGAAAACCCAAGAAAAAAGTTAATTCCCCCATCATGCTCATTTCATATTTTTTGGTCATTAATTTGGCAAACTGTTTGCTCAATGTAATATTGGTTGAACGAAAAATTATATCATCTACATAAATCTGTACTAAAATGACGTCACCCTTGGACCTATAAGTGAACAATGTTTGATCAATGGTACCTCTAACAAATTTATTTTCAAGTAAGAATTTTGATAGGGTTTCATACCAGGCTCTAGGCGCTTGTTTCAGCCCATAGAGTGCTTTGTGAAGTCTGCAGACGTGATCAGGATACTCACTGCTTTCAAACCCTGGGGGTTGATAGACATATACTTCCTCTGCAAGCTTCCCATTGAGGAAAGCACTCTTCACATCCATCTGGTATACAGTAAACCCCATATAAGCTGCAAAGGCTAGGAAGATTCTGATAGCTTCCAATCTAGCTACTGGTGCAAACGTTTCATCATAGTCAATCCCCTCAGATTGATTATATCCCAGCACCACAAGCCTAGACTTGTTTTTGACAATCATGCCAGCTTCATCCCTCTTGTTTTTGTAGACCCATTTAGTTCCAACCACTTGCTTCCTAGCTGGAGCTTTTACCAGAGTCCACACCTTGTTCCTCTTGATCTGATTCAACTCATCTTGCATGGCAACAACCCACCCTTCATCTAGAAGCACAGCAGCCACATTCTTAAGTTCATCCTCAGAGAGAAAATCAGCGAAAAGGCATTCATTCGCTGAGGCGGTTTCCAGAGATCTCAATTTGCCTCTGGTGGTGACTCCCTCAGAGGGTTCACCAAGAATATTCACCAGAAGAATATCTTGGTTCCTACTCCATTTGGATTGTCTCTGTGGGTTCAGGAGTCACAGCAGGTTCAATGAATGTTGAGGGATCTTCACATATTATTTCTTCATCCATAATCTCTTCATCAAGAGGAGAGATTGGTTCGATGAGATCAGCATTCACTGTAGTGGGTGGAGTGATTTGTTCAGCATTTTCAACCTCTGGAGTGATGTCAGAGATTGAATGAGGATCAAATGCATGAACATAAGGGAAGTCCTTGTGACAGCCCTTGGATGATTCATTGAGATATGAGAAATCATCCTCTGGATATGATTTAACTTCATTGAAGTCAATGTCACATTCTTCTGAGTTGGTGTGGTTGATGACAGCATCTGCTTCATTGAAGGTGACATGGATGGATTCTTCTAGTTCTTGTCTGCGGATGCTGAATACTCTATAAGCTCTAGAGGTGAGAGAGTAACCAAAGAAGAATCCATCATCAGACTTTTCATCAAATTTTCCCAGGTGATCTATGTAGTTGTGAATGAAAACAGGGCAACCAAAGACATGGAAGTATCTTACATCAGGGGCTCTCTTCCTATATACTTCATAAGAGGTCTTGCCGTGTCTCTTCACAATAATGGATCTGTTTTGTGTATGACAAGCTGTGTTCACAGCTTTACCCCCAAAATTGTTTAGGAAGTCTTGATTCGCTGAGCATAGTTCTAGTAGCCTCTATGAGGGTTCTGTTTCTTCTTTCAGCGACACCATTTTGTTTAGGGATGCTTGGGTTAGAAAAGTTCTGTGATATTCCCTTTTCATCACAAAAGGCTTCCATGGAATGATTCTTGAATTCAGTGCCATTGTCACTTCTGATAGCCTTAACTCTGCAGTCATTGAGATTCTCTATTTCTCTGATGAAGGACATTATTCTTTCAGCAGCATCACTCTTTCTTTTGAGAAAGAATACCCATGTGAATCTGGAGAATTCATCTACAATGACTAGTGTATACTTGTTGTGATTAAGGGATTGAGGTTTTACTGGTCCAAATAAGTCCATGTGAAGAAGATGGAGGCACTTATTTATGGAGAATGATCGTTTAGTCTTGAATGAGGCTCTGTGGTGATTCCCTTTCTCGCACGCTGAGCAGGGTCTGTCTTTGGTGAAGGTCAGAGAGGGAAGCCCAACTACTAAATCATTCTTGGCCAGTTTGTTAATGTTTTTGAAGTTGAGATGGGAGATTCTCTTATGCCATAGCCAATTTTCACTATCAGATGCTTTGGCATAGAGACAAGTGTTTGTCCCTTCTGGACAAGATGTCATGTCGATGACGTACACATCCCTTCTCCTGGGTGCAATTAGAACAACATCGTCATTTTGATTGAAGATTGTTCCTTGGGTCTTAGTGAATAGAACTTTGAAGCCAGCATCGCAGAGTTGACTAATGCTGATTAAGTTGTGCTTTAGTCCATTGACATAAGCGACCCTTGTGAAGGTTATTTCATTACAATCCACTGAGCCATAACCCTCAGTAGCCCCTGAGGAATCATCTCCAAAGACTACTTTAGGACCAGACTCCTTTTTATATCTATGCAGATATTGTTTAACCCCTGTCATGTGTCTGGAGCACCCGCTATCCAGATACCAAACAAATTTCTTCAGATATTCCTGCATAGATATAACAAATCCAGATTAGTTTCTATGATGAACCCACTTTCCAGTGGGTCCATGTTGTCGCTGACCAGCGACATTGGTCCTTCTCTGGTTTCCTCCCCTTCTTTGGTTGCAGTCCCTGGGTTCATGACGCATGCTTCCACAGATGTCACATCCAGGATAATGCTCGCACTCATCAGAGTGATGGTCGAAGAAGCCACAATACTTGAAAGGGGGGTTAGGTCTGTAACCCTGAGAGTTATCTCTGGGTTTAGGCTCAGCGTTTCTTGAGGGTCGATGAGGAGTTTTTGATCTCATTTGAGTTCTGGTTCTTTGAACCGCAATGACCTCCTCATGCTCGCTAGATGTGTGTTCAGTGGACTCGCATGTGATACATTTTGGTTTCTTAGTCCAATCCTCAGATGAGTGATTCTTGAAACCGCAATGCTTGCAAGGTCTGAACAAAGCTCTCCCCTTAGAGCTATAATAGAGAGATTTTTACTAGTTGAAAGTTCGTTTTCTCGGTGTCTAATCGAATTGATTTCCGGTTAAATGTGTGACTCAATTGTTTTTGGTTAAGAAAAAAAGAAGTTGATTATCTATAACTAATTAAAAAAGTAAATGCGAAAAGTATTTAAAAACAAACTAAAGACAAGTACAAATAATAAAAGTAAAACAAGGTGAATATTAAAAACTAAAAGTTAAAACGATATTAAAACTAATAGTAAAACAAATAATAAAATGTAATTTAAAACGAAACAATTAATAAAAATAAATCTAAAAGACGAAATTAACTATCGACTTGAAAATAAAGTTTACTAAATGAAAAAGGAGAGAATAAAACTAAAATGGTACTTTAAAGCTAAACGAGACAAAACCTAAAGCGGGTACTAAATAAAAGATAAAACTTGAACTTTACGAAAAAATATTAATTTTAAAATTAGAAGAAAAATATAACTAAAAATATGTAACTTTCAGAAATAAAATCGGAACAACTTTCAGATTAAACTAAACAATTACGGAATAAAAATAATAAATAGATAAGCAAGCAAGCTAGCTAGCTAGCTGCTCACTTTTTTGGCGCCAAAACATAGGTCCATCGCAATGTGGTTATTGTATCGGAATGTGTTTTAAGTGTCGCAATATAATTTATTATTTTTTTTTTATTTTTTTTTTAATTTAAACTATCGAAATGTCTAAAAAATAAAAACTGTCGGAATAACTAAAGTACCAAAATCCATCGGAAAGTGGCTATAGAAAATTGGGCAGCATTTCGACTTAAAGAAACCTTAAACTCCGTCGGAATATGCGATCGCAATGAGCGATCGCAATCCCGATCGGAATAAGGGGGATGAAACACAAGCCATCGCAAAGTAGAACCAAGAATGGTTATTGCGATGGAACATAAGCTGCCCGTCGGAATGTGGTAAAACCCCAATATTGCGATGAAAACAACCTTAAACCGAAATTGGTGGTAAGCTTAAAACATAATAAGCACATACAATAAGCTACTAAACCGAAACTTGAACAACTTAATAAGCATAAATTTGAAAGCTTTTTAAAAGACAAAATTCATAAACTTTATAAAAACACAAAATAAACAAACTTTAAAAAGACTAAAACTTTTTAAGAAAACTTAAAACAATAAGCTAGACACAAATTAAGCCAATAAGCATGTCAAGCTCAAAGCTTGATTCGTAGGAAACTTAGATTAACCAAAAAATAAACCTTTTCATAAATCAAACATAAAACTAAAACTAATTGTGTAAAGAATTTCGGATTAAGCACAAATAAAAAGCGAAGAAAGGTAGAATAAGATTAAGCTTAAAACAAGAATTAAATTATCAAAGGTGAAGGCTTGATTAAAAACAAGAAAGGAAGATAAAAGATTGGGATCCTAGTGAGAGAAACTGTCACTTTCTCTCTCTAGAATCACCTACAAAAATGAAAGAAAAACTAAGCTAAACTAAAACTAACCAACCCTCCTAAATGAGTTTAGGAGGGTATTTATAGGAAATGGGGAGGTGCATGTGTTGCCTCTTCTTTCTTTCTTTCTTCACGTCTTCTCGTCTTTTAAGTTCTTCGACTTTATCGACTTTGTCTCGGGATTAATTAAACTCGTCTTATAATTTGTTTATTTATTAGACTCGAGTTCTTCGGCTTTTTTTTATTAAACTTCCGTCTTTGACTTTTTCTTCGATAAATCTTCGAATTGGTCTTGGACTTCCGTTCTTTCTCCACTCTTGATCTTTCGACTTCGTCTTTTGTCGTTTTCTTCTATAAAAGCCCGTGAAAGACCGTGTTTTCTTTCCTTTTCACATTTTGACCCTGAAACACATTAAAAACACAAACCACGCATAATTCCGCCATTTACGACATAAAATATACGTTTAGGTCCAGTTTTAATGTAATTAAGTGGTAGAAAAGATGGGTGTTTTCACACCTATCAAATCCCCTACACTTAACCATTGCAATGCCCTCATGCAATGCTTAGCAATAAAGCAAGGTTTACACTTTCCATCATAATCAACCTACCTTGGCCTTTATTAAACAACTAAGGAAAATCAAAAAGATAGAAAATAACAAGATGCAGCAAGGAAGAAACTTGTAAAGAAATCTAAGACTTACATTAGGGCTTGTATGTCATGAATGTTTATCACCCTCAAGTTTCACGTTCCCCATGCCAAGCTTAAAAACAAGATCATTGTTAGTACAAGTTAGCATAACAAACATTTACTCATGCGGTTCAATTAATCACTCAAACTCCCTTATTCCTATGAGTATCTCTTATATTTTATTGATGTCTTGAATGATCACGAGGATGCATTGTTGACTTATTTCGATAATTTATTTAGGCTGAAAGCAAAGTAGGACGATTTGATCAATAGTTAGCTAAAGGACAAAATCTCTTAAAACTGCTTCTCGGGATATCAAAAAGTTCATATCTTGGCATAACTTGGTTCACGATTTGAGACCTTTCTCGGGCCGATATTTGGCATGTACTTCATACTTCATATCTTCGAGAGACGTTTTTGAGATAATGGTCTTCTCTTCGTTATAGAGTTTCTTCACTTGGAGACTTTTGAGGAGTACTCCAGCTTTGTTGACCACGACTTCATGATTATTCTTCAATCTCTAATTGGGATTTTGAGATACAACGATCCGCCTCCTTTTCGGACTTGGATCTATTTATCCTCATACCTTGTTAGGGTCTTTTCGGATAGACTTCTCCATGATCTTTATGGGAGTTGATTGCTTTTCGTCGTGAGTCTTGATCCTTCATATTGATTTTGGGAATAATGATTTTCACATCACTTTGGATCTTCAGCAATAAAATTGAATCCTCATGCCTTGTTAGGGCCTTTTTGGACTCGCCAATCTTCGCGCCCCGCTTCATAAGTTATGCCTTGGCTATGAACTCTTATCATTATCGAGCAACTTTTAAACGATTTTGGGCTAAAAGCTAAGTTATTTAATAAAATCGTACGACCTTACTTATTGCAGATAATTATTAGCAAGTGATGGGAGAAAAAGATCATAATTAACTCACATAAGTTAATGAGAGAATACCAAACTTGTAACCAACTCTATCATTTCTCGTTCTCCACAATTTAAAATCTCAAGGAATGAGACTCGTGGATGCTTAGCCTAATAAACCAACTAAGGTCTACATGGTTAAGGATACTAGCTAGAGTAAACTTGGATAAGTAAACTCGGGTTGAGTCAAAATATTCACAACGGGCCTAATATATCTAAGATATCTAAACTTGCTAAAACCATTTTATTAAAATGCTAGAAAATAACAAAAATAAAGGAGACTACAACTAGGCCAAAATAGATTAAAAATTTTGAAAAATGTCGAAAAATTGATTTTCCGGTTAAAATGAGGGCAAATACAAGGAAAAGGCCACTTAACTTCGATAGAAGTCCCCCCTACACTTAAGATAAACATTGTCCTCAATGTTTAAGCATGTGGAAGTAAACTCCCCTACACTTAGGACATTGTGCACTTTGTTTAAATCTCGTTAAGGAAAAGACAACTAAAGAGATTCCTATTTTAATATTGAAAAATATAAAATAGTGAATCGAAAAGAGTTTTGGATAGAACCGGGAAGAAGGGAACACGGAGTCACGGTTCGTCAAAAGTCATCAAGAGTGTGTCTTTGAAGCTCTAATCCCTGCACATGATAAGAAAGAAAGCAAGAAACACCACGGGGCTCCCCCTACACTTATGGTAAAGATAGATAGATAATTGGGTTGCCTCCCAAAAAGCGCGTGTTTAAATTAACCGAGTCACGAGCCTGACTCGTCCCCGAATTAAATGGTCCATGGGGAAGCCTCAAATGCAATACCGGGATCAAAGACCTTGTCCTCGTTCCAGGTTGACATCAACAAAGGAGAGGCGGGGGGATAAGTCTTGAAAGGGAGAAAGGTCCTTTCAACATACGTATAGTATGTGAAATCAGGATCCACGGGAGGTGGGGTGGGTAAAGTAAGCACATTGTCCTCCCCCAAAGACAATAGATGCTGAGCAAGCGGCAAAGCCATATTATTATCAAACATAGCATAATCAATGTCACCTCCCGGGTCAAAGCACGCATCCTCCGTGATGGTCTCTAACGGAGTGGATGAAAGGTGCTCGGGAGGGGGACTTGGGTCAATACTTTCTTGCAGCACATTATCAAAAATAATGTCCCCCTCCATGTCATCGTCATCATTACCTGGTGGTATGGAGTGAATGTCGATTTCTTCCGGCAATGGGTCATTATCTTCAATGGGAGGAATAGATGGAGGCAAAGACTCGGAAAGAGGAGGAGAAGTCAACGCTTCAATTTGAGCAATAAGAAGGTGTACTTTCTGTAATCTATCGCGAAGAAGCACGTCTTCAACCTCATCCACATGATCAAGTTCATAGGTGAACTTCTCGTAGGCCGAAGAGAATAAATCGTCATCACCCGCATCTCCCGGTGGAGATTGAGAAATTTCAAAGGTGAAATTCTCATAGCTTGGAGAAAAATCGTCATCACTAGGATCGACCTCTTTCGTAAGAGCAACGTCGTCCTTAGGCTCCATAGCAGTCGGTATGTCACAAACCTCATCATCAAACACTTTGTCGAGACCAATATCACCAAGCGCATTCAATGTATCACAATCCGTAGATACGTTTGGGATATTGAGAGGAGGGATGACAATTGCACTAGGACATTGAGCAGTAAGATCATTCCAAGAAATAGTAGGCTCATCGTCATCATCATCATCATAATAGTATTGACACACAGGAGGAGGGGTATAATCATTAAGATTAGATACTTGCTCTTGTTGCTGTCTCTTCTCTTTTTCCCATACTTCTTTGAACCGAACAAAGGCTTCTTGAATGTCCAAAATAATGGCGTGCCTTTCTAGAGTAGTGAGTTATTGATCAATATGAATTCCCTGAGAGGATTGATGATTGAGGGTGTGATGTGGGGGCTCAAAATGTTGAAAACCTGAATTATAGCATGGTTGTGGCTCATAGTAGTTCATCGGTTGGGAAGAATTAGAAACCGTGTTTGGTTCATAATAATCCATGGGTGAAGAAAACTGAGGACACGGATTTTGCTCATAATAATTCATTGGTTGACAATAGGAAGTATCGTGAGGACCCCCACAGTTGTTGCAGAACGGTTGAGGAGAAAGACTGGGTGCGTCATGTGGATAGCTATTATCATAGTCATAATTGTACCCCGGTTCTTGCCCGTGATCATACGGGTATGGAACCGGGCACGAAATATGCCAATGAGAATCGCTTCCACAATAGGTGCACGTGGGAATAGGAGCTGGGTACAAAAAGGACGAATTAGTCGAATTGCACAAAGGACAAAATCCAAATTGTGTGTTGTCGATACCGTTTCCGCACCGCTCACATGTACACCATTGACAAGAGTCGTTCCCGTACAGTTGTCTCCCACACCCGACGCAATGGACATAAAAATCCATGGAGAAAGATAGATAAGCAATAAGAATATTTTTGGTGCAAAACTTTGAAAAAGAAATGCTTTTAAAGATTTTGCAAATGTTTTTGGATTTTTGAAAATATTTAACACGAAAAATAACGTTCACAAGTGAACGGATCCCAAAAGCCAACGCGTCTCTCACAAAAAACCGTTAATCTTCACGAAAAGAGCCGGCAGCGGCGCCATTTTAATAGAGAGATTTTTACTAGTTGAAAGTTCGTTTTCTCGGTGTCTAATCGAATTGATTTCCGGTTAAATGTGTGACTCAATTGTTTTTGGTTAAGAAAAAAAGAAGTTGATTATCTATAACTAATTAAAAAAGTAAATGCGAAAAGTATTTAAAAACAAACTAAAGACAAGTACAAATAATAAAAGTAAAACAAGGTGAATATTAAAAACTAAAAGTTAAAACGATATTAAAACTAATAGTAAAACAAATAATAAAATGTAATTTAAAACGAAACAATTAATAAAAATAAATCTAAAAGACGAAATTAACTATCGACTTGAAAATAAAGTTTACTAAATGAAAAAGGAGAGAATAAAACTAAAATGGTACTTTAAAGCTAAACGAGACAAAACCTAAAGCGGGTACTAAATAAAAGATAAAACTTGAACTTTACGAAAAAATATTAATTTTAAAATTAGAAGAAAAATATAACTAAAAATATGTAACTTTCAGAAATAAAATCGGAACAACTTTCAGATTAAACTAAACAATTACGGAATAAAAATAATAAATAGATAAGCAAGCAAGCTAGCTAGCTAGCTGCTCACTTTTTTGGCGCCAAAACATAGGTCCATCGCAATGTGGTTATTGTATCGGAATGTGTTTTAAGTGTCGCAATATAATTTTTTATTTTTTTTTATTTTTTTTTTAATTTAAACTATCGAAATGTCTAAAAAATAAAAACTGTCGGAATAACTAAAGTACCAAAATCCATCGGAAAGTGGCTATAGAAAATTGGGCAGCATTTCGACTTAAAGAAACCTTAAACTCCGTCGGAATATGCGATCGCAATGAGCGATCGCAATCCCGATCGGAATAAGGGGGATGAAACACAAGCCATCGCAAAGTAGAACCAAGAATGGTTATTGCGATGGAACATAAGCTGCCCGTCGGAATGTGGTAAAACCCCAATATTGCGATGAAAACAACCTTAAACCGAAATTGGTGGTAAGCTTAAAACATAATAAGCACATACAATAAGCTACTAAACCGAAACTTGAACAACTTAATAAGCATAAATTTGAAAGCTTTTTAAAAGACAAAATTCATAAAATTTATAAAAACACAAAATAAACAAACTTTAAAAAGACTAAAACTTTTTAAGAAAACTTAAAACAATAAGATAGACACAAATTAAGCCAATAAGCATGTCAAGCTCAAAGCTTGATTCGTAGGAAACTTAGATTAACCAAAAAATAAACCTTTTCATAAATCAAACATAAAACTAAAACTAATTGTGTAAAGAATTTCGGATTAAGCACAAATAAAAAGCGAAGAAAGGTAGAATAAGATTAAGCTTAAAACAAGAATTAAATTATCAAAGGTGAAGGCTTGATTAAAAACAAGAAAGGAAGATAAAAGATTGGGATCCTAGTGAGAGAAACTGTCACTTTCTCTCTCTAGAATCACCTACAAAAATGAAAGAAAAACTAAGCTAAACTAAAACTAACCAACCCTCCTAAATGAGTTTAGGAGGGTATTTATAGGAAATGGGGAGGTGCATGTGTTGCCTCTTCTTTCTTTCTTTCTTCACGTCTTCTCGTCTTTTAAGTTCTTCGACTTTATCGACTTTGTCTCGGGATTAATTAAACTCGTCTTATAATTTGTTTATTTATTAGACTCGAGTTCTTCGGCTTTTTTTTATTAAACTTCCGTCTTTGACTTTTTCTTCGATAAATCTTCGAATTGGTCTTGGACTTCCGTTCTTTCTCCACTCTTGATCTTTCGACTTCGTCTTTTGTCGTTTTCTTTTATAAAATCCCGTGAAAGACCGTGTTTTCTTTCCTTTTCACATTTTGACCCTGAAACACATTAAAAACACAAACCACGCATAATTCCGCCATTTACGACATAAAATATACGTTTAGGTCCAGTTTTAATGTAATTAAGTGGTAGAAAAGATGGGTGTTTTCACACCTATCAAGCTACTAGATCCTTCACCAAGAGAGTTAACAGATGGACTATTAACTCTGGGGTTGATTTGTTCTTTCAACCCTTTTACCTCTTCCATCAAGGTGAGGAGAAGTTGCTTGGTGGGTGAAAGCTCTTCGGGGGGAGGAGTGGGTTTGTTGGAGTCCTTAGCCACAAAAACCTTTTTATTCGCTTTATCAACGACTTTGAGAATTGAATTCCCAGGGGTTTTAGTTGGAGGTTTTGGTCCAAGAAAGGAATCAGATGGGTTAGCACCAACGAGTCTTGGTGGGGCTGGTACCTTTGATTCTTTGTCAGAGTTCTTCTCATCCACAGAGGTCGAAGAAGGAGAACAAACATCTGAAGGGACAAATTTGACATTGGGAACAGGGATATGTTTTTTGTATCTACCCTTTCCCCCAATAGCCTGAACCACATCACCAGGTATGGATTCAGCGACTATTTCTTCCACTGTGGATTGAGCCAAATTCCATTTTTCAATGGTTTTTCTAAGTTCAGAATTTTCATCAGACAAAGACTCATTTTCAATGGATAATTTGCTCACTTCATTTTGAAGTTGATTAGCAAGATTCACAAATGGTTTAAGATTTGTTAATTCAGATTGGAAAAGATTTAACTCTGTTTTAAGACTATGAAATTTGTTTAACAGGTTTTTTCTTTGCTCTTCCACAAAGTGGAGGTCAACCAAGGTATAGTCACCGACATGGTCTCTAGCAGGACCTCAGCCATAGATAACATTCTTTGTACCTTTTTCATAGTGATGTCCACCCATTGACCAGATCTTGCTTCACTTTTACCCACAGCGAGTTCTTCATCAGAGACAGCCAAAAAGGCTCTGACGGTAATGGTTCCTTCATCCTCAGAAGTGAGGGGTTCATCATCCCAGTCGAATGAGGCAGCGATCAGACCTTTTTCAGTCTTCTTAACATCTTTTTTCTTTGCTGCATCATCGGCTTTCTGGTTGAGTTTTAGTAGCTCAGCTTTCAAGACTTTGTATTTGACTTTGTAGTCCTTCTTCCCTTCTGAGTCAGAGAGAGAGGTTTGCTTGAAAGGTGAGGTGGAAAACTTCTTCTTGCTGTTGTTGTTGCTTAATAACAGAATTTTTGCTAGTTGAAAAGTTCGTTTCTCGGTATCTCTTCGAATTGATCTCTGGTTAATTGAGCGACTCAGTTGTTCTTGGTGAATCAAATAAAAGAGTTGTCGTTGTCTAAAACTAATTTAAAATGAAAACTTGAAACAAATAAAGATAAAATAAAGATGGTAAAAAGAGACAACAAAAGATAAAATCTTGGCGAAAAGTAAATTGCGAGAAAATTAAAAGGCAAATAAAGTAAATGAAGCAAATTCAAAACTTAAACTAAAAGGAAAGCAAATAAAAATTCAAATAAAGAAAAAGGCGGGAAAAATAAAACTTGAAAATAAAAGACAAAAACTTAAAAAGAAACCAAAAAGAAAACTAGACAGAAACCTTGATTCGGAAGTTTAAAACTTCCGAATGAACACAATTGAGTCGGAACTTCCAAAGTTCCGAATGAAACAATCTTGATCCGGAACTTTCAAAGTTCCGAATGAAGAACCCTTGATCCGGAAGTTTATAGACTTCCGAATGAAGCACTTGATCCGGAACTTCTAGACTTCCGAATGAAAAGCACTTGATCCGGAACTTTCAAAGTTCCGAATGAAGAACCCTTGATCCGGAAGTTTATAGACTTCCGAATGAAGCACTTGATCCGGAACTTCTAGACTTCTGAATGAAGAGCCATTGATCCGGAACTTCTGGGAATAAGAACAGTAACTTCAGAAACTAACAAACCGAAGAACAAGGACATACAGTAACAACGAATCGATCCACAAGTTAATCAAATTCAACAAAAGATAAAACCAAAACAACCAATAAGCATCAACTAACGATAATCAATCAAAACAAATCATCAAAACTAACAAACATAACCAAATCAATCAAAACCCACTTGATCAAAATAATAAAAATTCAAGAACATGAACAATGAAGACAAAAAACAAATCAAACAAGAAAGGAAGAAGGAGATTAGCAATAAGATAAAGATTAACAACAATTAAAGGTAACTTACTTAGAATTAAAAGAGAATTAAAGGTGCGATACATGAAGATTAAGATGCATAAAATTAAAGAACAAGAGAAATGAAAAAATGGGGAAGAGAGGCTTGTAAGGCCTCCAACAACTTAAACAAATGGCTAATAATGTGTATTTATAGGGGAGGAAGGGATTAGTGGAAGGAAGCTTCCTCCCTCTTTCCTCTTTTCCTTAGTTGCGTCATTAGGTCCCTCCTTTCTTTAATCTTCTTAAATCTTGGACTATAATGACTTTGGCTCGGGATTTCTTTGAACCCGTCTTGTACTTCTTCAATAAATTAGACTTGAGTTCTTCGGCTTTTGGTAAACTTCCGTCTTTTGACTTTTTCTTTGATAAATCTTCAGAATTGGTCTTGGACTTCCGTTCTTTTTCCACTCTTGATCTTTCGAATTCATCTTCCGTCTTTTTCTACGGTAAAAGCCCGTGAATGCCGTGTTTTATCCACTTTTCACCTTTTCGTCCTAAATCACAACAAAAACACAAACCACGCATAATTCCGACATAAATGACATAAAATACACGTTTTGGCTTGGTTATTATTGCAATTAAGTGGTAAAAAGGATGGGTGTTTCCACACCTATCAAATCCCCTACACTTAACCATTGCAATGCCCTCATGCAATGCTTAGCAATAAAGCAAGGTTTACACTTTCTATCATAATCAACCTACCTTGGCCTTTATTAAACAACTAAGGAAAATCAAAAAGATAGAAAATAACAAGATGCAACAAGGAAGAAACTTGTAAAGAAATCTAAGACTTACATTAGGGCTTGTATGTCATGAATGTTTATCACCCTCAAGTTTCACGTTCCCCATGCCAAGCTTAAAAACAAGATCATTGTTAGTACAAGTTAGCATAACAAACATTTACTCATGCGGTTCAATTAATCACTCAAACTCCCTTATTCCTATGGGTATCTCTTATATTTTATTTTTGTCTTAGAATGATCATGAAGATGCATTGTTGGACTTATTTTGATAGTTTATTTAGGCTGAAAGCAAAGTAGGACGATTTGATCAATAGTTAGCTAAAGGACAAAATCTCTTAAAACTACTTCTCGGGATATCAAAAAGTTCATATCTTGGCATAACTTGGTTCACGATTTGAGACCTTTCTCGGGCCGATATTTGGCATGTACTTCATACTTCATATCTTCGAGAGATGTTTTTGAGATAATGGTCTTCTCTTCGTTATAGAGTTTCTTCACTTGGAGACTTTTGAGGGGTACTCCAACTTTGTTGACCACGACTTCATGATTATTTCTTCAATCTCTAATTGGGATTTTGAGATACAACGATCCGCCTCCTTTTCGGACTTGGATCTATTTATCCTCATACCTTGTTAGGGTCTTTTCGGATATAATTCTCCATGATCTTTATGGGAGTTGATTGCTTTTCGTCGTGAATCTTGATCCTTCATATCGATTTTGGGAATAATGCTTTTCACATCACCTTGGATCTTTAGCAATAAGATTGAATCCTCATGCCTTGTTAGGGCCTTTTCGGACTCTCCAATCTTCGCGCCCCGCTTCATAAGTTATGCCTTGGCTATGAACTCTTATCATTACCGAGCAACTTTTAAACGATCTTGGGCTAGAAGCTAAGTAACTTTTCAAATCGTACGACCTTACTTATTGCAGATAATTTATTAGCAAGTGATGGGAGAAAAAGATCATAATTAACTCACATAAGTTAATGAGAGAATACCAAACTTGTAACCAACTCTATCATTTCTCGTTCGCCACAATTTAAAATCTCAAGGAATGAGACTCGTGGATGCTTAGCCTAATAAACCAATTAAGGTCTACATGGTTAAGGATACTAGCTAGAGTGAACTTGGATAAGTAAACTCGGGTTGAGTCAAAATATTCAAAACGGGCCTAATACATCTAAGATATCTAAACTTGCTAAAACAATTTTATTAAAATGCTAGAAAGTAACAAAAATAAAGGAGACTACAACTAGGCCAAAATAGATTAAAAATTTTGAAAAATGTCGAAAAATTGAATTTTCCGGTTAAAATGAGGACAAATACAAGGAAAAGGCCACTTAACTTCGATAGAAGTCCCCCATACACTTAAGATAAACATTTTAATAACAGAATTTTTGCTAGTTGAAAAGTTCGTTTCTCGGTATCTCTTCGAATTGATCTCTGGTTAATTGAGCGACTCAGTTGTTCTTGGTGAATCAAATAAAAGAGTTGTCGTGGTCTAAAACTAATTTAAAATGAAAACTTGAAACAAATAAAGATAAAATAAAGATGGTAAAAAGAGACAACAAAAGATAAAATCTTGGCGAAAAGTAAATTGCGAGAAAATTAAAAGGCAAATAAAGTAAATGAAGCAAATTCAAAACTTAAACTAAAAGGAAAGCAAATAAAAATTCAAATAAAGAAAAAGGCGGGAAAAATAAAACTTGAAAATAAAAGACAAAAACTTAAAAAGAAACCAAAAAGAAAACTAGACAGAAACCTTGATTGGGAAGTTTAAAACTTCCGAATGAACACAATTGAGTCGGAACTTCCAAAGTTCCGAATGAAACAATCTTGATCCGGAACTTTCAAAGTTCCGAATGAAGAACCCTTGATCCGGAAGTTTATAGACTTCCGAATGAAGAACTTGATCCGGAACTTCTAGACTTCCGAATGAAAAGCACTTGATCCGGAACTTTCAAAGTTTCGAATGAAGAACCCTTGATCCGGAAGTTTATAGACTTCCGATTGAAGCACTTGATCCGGAACTTCTAGACTTCTGAATGAAGAGCCATTGATCCGGAACTTCTGGGAATAAGAACAGTAACTTCAGAAACTAACAAACCGAAGAACAATGACATACAGTAACAACGAATCGATCCACAAGTTAATCAAATTCAACAAAAGATTAAACCAAAACAACCAATAAGCATCAACTAACGATAATCAATCAAAACAAATCATCAAAACTAACAAACATAACCAAATCAATCAAAACCCATTTGATCAAAATAATAAAAATTCAAGAACATGAACAATGAAGATAAAGAACAAATCAAACAAGAAAGGAAGAAGGAGATTAGCAATAAGATAAAGATTAACAACAATTAAAGGTAACTTACTTGGAATTAAAAGAGAATTAAAGGTGCGATACATGAAGATTAAGATGCATAAAATTAAAGAACAAGAGAAATGAAAAAATGGGGAAGAGAGGCTTGTCAGGCCTCCAACAACTTAAACAAATGGATAATAATGTGTATTTATAGGGGAGGAAGGGATTAGTGGAATGAAGCTTCCTCCCTCTTTCCTCTTTTCCTTAATTGCGTCATTAGGTCCCTCCTTTCTTTAATCTTCTTAAATCTTGGACTATAATGACTTTGGCTCGGGATTTCTTTGAACTCGTTTTGTACTTCTTCAATAAATTAGACTTGAGTTCTTCGGCTTTTGGTAAACTTCCGTCTTTTGACTTTTTCTTTGATAAATCTTCAGAATTGGTCTTGGACTTCCGTTCTTTTTCCACTCTTGATCTTTCGACTTCATCTTCCGTCTTTTTCTACGGTAAAAGCCCGTGAATGCCGTGTTTTATCCACTTTTCACCTTTTCGTCCTAAATCACAACAAAAACACAAACCACGCATAATTCCGACATAAATGACATAAAATACACGTTTTGGCTTGGTTATTATTGCAATTAAGTGGTAAAAAGGATGGGTGTTTCCACACCTATCAAATCCCCTACACTTAACCATTGCAATGCCCTCATGCAATGCTTAGCAATAAAGCAAGGTTTACACTTTCCATCATAATCAACCTACCTTGTCCTTTATTAAACAACTAAGGAAAATCAAAAAGATATAAAATAACAAGATGCAACAAGGAAGAAACTTGTAAAGAAATCTAAGACTTACATTAGGGCTTGTATGTCATGAATGTTTATCACCCTCAAGTTTCACGTTCCCCATGCCAAGCTTAAAAACAAGATCATTGTTAGTACAAGTTAGCATAACAAACATTTACTCATGCGGTTCAATTAATCACTCAAACTCCCTTATTCCTATGGGTATCTCTTATATTTTATTTTTGTCTTAGAATGATCATGAAGATGCATTGTTGGACTTATTTCGATAGTTTATTTAGGCTGAAAGCAAAGTAGGACGATTTGATCAATAGTTAGCTAAAGGACAAAATCTCTTAAAACTGCTTCTCGTGATATCAAAAACTTCATATCTTGGCATAACTTGGTTCACGATTTGAGACCTTTCTCGGGCCGATATTTGGCATGTACTTCATACTTCATATCTTCGAGAGATGTTTTTGAGATAATGGTCTTCTCTTCGTTATAGAGTTTCTTCACTTGGAGACTTTTGAGGGGTACTCCAACTTTGTTGACCACGACTTCCTGATTATTCCTTCAATCTCTAATTGGGATTTTGAGATACAACGATCCGCCTCCTTTTCGGACTTGGGATCTATTTATCCTCATACCTTGTTAGGGTCTTTTCGGATAGAATTCTCCATGATCTTTATGGGATTTGATTGCTTTTCGTCGTGAATCTTGATCCTTCATATCGATTTTAGGAATAATGCTTTTCACATCACCTTGGATCTTTAGCAATAAGATTGAATCCTCATGCCTTGTTAGGGCCTTTTCGGACTCGCCAATCTTCGCGCCCCGCTTCATAAGTTATGCCTTGGCTATGAACTCTTATCATTACCGAGCAACTTTTAAACGATCTTGGGCTAGAAGCTAAGTAACTTTTCAAATCGTACGACCTTACTTATTGCAGATAATTTATTAGCAAGTGATGGGAGAAAAAGATCATTAACTCACATAAGTTAATGAGAGAATACCAAACTTGTAACCAACTCTATCATTTCTCGTTCTCCACAATTTAAAATCTCAAGGAATGAGACTCATGGATGCTTAGCCTAATAAACCAATTAAGGTCTACATGGTTAAGGATACTAGCTAGATTGAACTTGGATAAGTAAACTCGGGTTGAGTCAAAATATTCACAACGGGCCTAATACATCTAAGATATCTAAACTTGCTAAAACCATTTTATTAAAATGCTAGAAAGTAACAAAAATAAAGGAGACTACAACTAGGCCAAAATAGATTAAAAATTTTGAAAAATGTCGAAAAATTGAATTTTCCGGTTAAAATGAGGACAAATACAAGGAAAAGGCCACTTAACTTCGATAGAAGTCCCCCTACACTTAAGATAAACATTGTCCTCAATGTTTAAGCATGTGGAAGTAAACTCCCCTACACTTAGGACATTGTGCACTTTGTTTAAATCTCGTTAAGGAAAAGACAACTAAAGAGATTCCTATTTTAATATTGAGAAATATAAAATAGTGAATCGAAAAGAGTTTAGGATAGAACCGGGAAGAAGGGAACACGGAATCACGGTTCGTCAAAAGGCATCAAGAGTGTGTCTTTGAAGCTTTAATCCCTGCACATGATAAGAAAGAGAACAAGAAGTACCAACGGGGCTCCCGCTACACTTATGGTGAAAACAGGAAAGATAGATAGATAATTGGGTTGCCTCCCAAAAAGCGCTTGTTTTTGTTGACCGAGTCACGAGCCGGACTCGTCCCCGAATTAAATGGTCCATGGGGAAACCTCGAATGTGATACCGGGATCAAAGACCTTGTCCTCGTTCCCGGAGGACATCAACAAAGGAGAGGCGGGGGGATAAGTCTTGAAAGGAAGAAAGGTCCTTTCAACATACGTATAGTATGTGAATTCAAGATCCACGGGAGGTGGGTTGGGTATAGTAAGCACATTGTCCTCCCCCAAAGACAATGGATGCTGAGCAAACGGCAAAGCCGTAATGGTATCAATCATAGCATAATCAATGTCACCTCTCGGATCAAAGCACTCATCCTCCGTGATAGTGGCTAAAAGGAAGGATGGAAGGTGCTCGGGAGGGGGACTTGGGTCAATACTTTCCTGCAGCAAATTATAAAAAATAATGTCCCCCTCCGTGTCAAAGTCATCAATTCCTGGAGGGATGGAGTGGATATCGATTTCTTCCAGCAATGGGTCATTATCTTCAACGGGAGGAATAGATGGAGGTAAAGACTTGAAAAGAGAAGGAGAAGTCAACGCTTAGATTTGAGCAATAAGAAGGTGCAATTTCCGTAATCCATCGCGAAGAAGCACGTCTTCCACCTCATCCACAAGATCATGTTCATCGGTGAACTGCTCGTAAACCGGAGAGAATAAATCGTCATTGTCTGCATTGCCCGGTGGAGATTTAGAAATTTCAAAAGTGAAATTCTCATAGCTTTGAGAAAAATCGACATCATTAGGATCGACCTCTTCTGTGAGAGCAACGTCGTCCTCAAGCTCCATAGCAGGTAAGTCACAAACCTCATCATCCAATAAATTGTCGAGACCATCATCACTAAGCTCATTCAACGAATCTAGATCGTTAGATGCAGGAGGAACATCGAGAGTAGGAGCAGTAACTTTAGAAGATGAGTTGAAAGTGCATACAGCATCATCGTCATCATCATCATAATAGTATGGACGCACAAGCGGAGGGGTATAATCACTAAGATTAGATACTTGCTCTTGTTGCAGTCGCTTTTCCTCGTCCCTAAGTTCTTTAAGCAAAACAACGGCTTCTTGAAGTTGCAACACAATGGAGTGTGTTTCTTCATTCAGGGTAGTGAGTTGTGGGTCAAGATTAATTTGCTGAGAGGATTGATGATTGAGGGTGTGATGTGGGGGCTCAAAGTGTTGAAAACCTGAATTATAGCAAGGTTGTGGCTCATAGCTGTTCATCGGTTGAGAATAATTAGAAACCGGGTTTGGTTCATAATAATCCATAGGTGAAGAAAACTGAGGACACGGATTTGGCTCATAACAATTCATTGGTTGACAATAATAGGTATCGTGAGGACCCCCACAGTTGTTGCAAACCGGGTATGGAGAAAAAGCAGGTGCGTCTTGTGGGTAGCTATTTTCATTGTCATAATTGTACCCCGGTTCTTGCCCGTGACCATACGGGTATCGAACCGGGCACGAAACATGCCAATGAGAATCACTTCCACAATAGATGCACGGGGGGAACAGGAGGTGGGTTAAAAAAGAATGAATTAGTCGAGTTGCACAAAGGACAAAATCCGAATTGTGTGTTGTCGATATCGTTTCCACACCGCTCACATGTACACCATTGACAAGAGTTGTTCCCAGATAATTGTTTCCCACACCGGACGCAATGGACATAAAAATCCATAAAGAAAGATAGATAAGCAAGAAGAATATTTTTGGTGCAAAACTTTGAAAAAGAAATGCTTTTTATGATTTTTAAAATGTTTTTGGATTTTTGAAAATTTTGGACACGAAAAATAACGTTCACAAGTGAACGGATCCCAAAATCCAACGCGTCTCTCACAAAAAACCTTCGATCTTCACGAAAAGAGCCGGCAGCGGCGCCATTTTAATAACAGAATTTTTGCTAGTTGAAAAGTTCGTTTCTCGGTATCTCTTCGAATTGATCTCTGGTTAATTGAGCGACTCAGTTGTTCTTGGTGAATCAAATAAAAGAGTTGTCGTTGTCTAAAACTAATTTAAAATGAAAACTTGAAACAAATAAAGATAAAATAAAGATGGTAAAAAGAGACAACAAAAGATAAAATCTTGGCGAAAAGTAAATTGCGAGAAAATTAAAAGGCAAATAAAGTAAATGAAGCAAATTCAAAACTTAAACTAAAAGGAAAGCAAATAAAAATTCAAATAAAGAAAAAGGCGGGAAAAATAAAACTTGAAAATAAAAGACAAAAACTTAAAAAGAAACCAAAAAGAAAACTAGACAGAAACCTTGATTCGGAAGTTTAAAACTTCCGAATGAACACAATTGAGTCGGAACTTCCAAAGTTCCGAATGAAACAATCTTGATCCGGAACTTTCAAAGTTCCGAATGAAGAACCCTTGATCCGGAAGTTTATAGACTTCCGAATGAAGCACTTGATCCGGAACTTCTAGACTTCCTAATGAAAAGCACTTGATCCGGAACTTTCAAAGTTCCGAATGAAGAACCCTTGATCCGGAAGTTTATAGACTTCCGAATGAAGCACTTGATCCGGAACTTCTAGACTTGCGAATGAAGAGCCATTGATCCGGAACTTCTGGGAATAAGAACAGTAACTTCAGAAACTAACAAACCGAAGAACAAGGACATACAGTAACAACGAATCGATCCACAAGTTAATCAAATTCAACAAAAGATTAAACCAAAACAACCAATAAGCATCAACTAACGATAATCAATCAAAACAAATCATCAAAACTAACAAACATAACCAAATCAATCAAAACCCACTTGATCAAAATAATAAAAATTCAAGAACACGAACAATGAAGATAAAGAACAAATCAAACAAGAAAGGAAGAAGGAGATTAGCAATAAGATAAAGATTAACAACAATTAAAGGTAACTTACTTGGAATTAAAAGAGAATTAAAGGTGCGATACATGAAGATTAAGATGCATAAAATTAAAGAACAAGAGAAATGAAAAAATGGGGAAGAGAGGCTTGTCAGGCCTCCAACAACTTAAACAAATGGCTAATAATGTGTATTTATAGGGGAGGAAGGGATTAGTGGAAGGAAGCTTCCTCCCTCTTTCCTCTTTTCCTTAATTGCGTCATTAGGTCCCTCCTTTCTTTAATCTTCTTAAATCTTGGACTATAATGACTTTGGCTCGGGATTTCTTTGAACTCGTCTTGTACTTCTTCAATAAATTAGACTTGAGTTCTTCGGCTTTTGGTAAACTTCCGTCTTTTGACTTTTTCTTTGATAAATCTTTAGAATTGGTCTTGGACTTCCGTTCTTTTCCCACTCTTGATCTTTCGACTTCATCTTCCGTCTTTTTCTACGGTAAAAGCCCGTGAATGCCGTGTTTTATCCACTTTTCACCTTTTCGTCCTAAATCACAACAAAAACACAAACCACGCATAATTCCGACATAAATGACATAAAATACACGTTTTGGCTTGGTTATTATTGCAATTAAGTGGTAAAAAGGATGGGTGTTTCCACACCTATCATTGCTGGATGAAGGGAAGCTTGGAGAGGAGGTTTTGTTTGACCAGCAATCCTTCTGATAGTGACCAGTCTTTCCACAAGTGTAGCATAACACCTTGGATTTATCAACCTTTGCAGCTCCAACTCTACCATATATCTTGTAGTACCTCTTTTGATCAGCTAAAAGAGCTCTGTCATGGAACTCAGCATGTAATTCATCAAGAAATTCTTGACTACTTCTGGTGCGCTCTTCCATGTCAGAGTCGCTGTCCTGAAAGGAATGGTTAGCAACAAGAGCTTTTGAACCAGTGATACTGGTGGTAAACCTGTCAGTCTCTGATTTGTAAATAGAGTCAATTAGCCCTTCTTCATAGTTATATCTACCAAACAATTGGGCTAAAGTATCAATCTTTATAGCATTGTTAGCTCTTAAGGTCTAATTTAGGCTAAGCCATTTTCTAGGTAAACTATTGACAAAAGTAGTATTAACCTCAGCCTTAGGTAGAACAACTCCATTGTTTCCCAAATCATTCAACAAAATCTTAAGCCTAGTATAAGTTTGTGCAACAGTTTCTGTTTCCAAAGCTTTAAAAGCATTAAACTTAAGTCTAAGGGCTTGGATTTTGGTTTCTTTTGTTTCCTCTGGAACCCTAGAACTAATTCAGTCCACATCTCCTTAGCAGAGTTGCATTTAATGATGGACTTCATAATGTTCTTGGGTAGGCAAGAGACTATGATAGTTTTGAGTCTCTTGTCCTGATTAGCCAGACGTCTATCCGCTAGAGACCATTGCTTAACAGGTTTCTTAATGGGTCTCTCAGGGGTAGAGGAAACGGCCAGTGGTACATAGGGACCATTTTGTAAGATTTCTATCAAGAAGGGTTCTAAGCCATTTAAATATATAAGAAATTCACTTTTCCAACTTGAGAAATCCTCTTCATCGAATGCTGGTACATTGGACACATGTGACCCCCCTCGAACATCAAGTAGTTGGGGAAGGTCATCATCATTATTACCAGTGCTTACAACTGGTGTAGGCATGGTAGTAGATGTGGTGGCCGGTATGGTGGTCGAAGTGGTACCTAAACTGGTTTGACCAAAAGGTGGAGGAGGTATAGTATCAGCCATATTAAGATCTTGATTTTAAAAACAAGAACGGTTTATGAAAAGTTTTATAAATCAAACCGCTCTGATACCAATTGAAAGTCCCTTAATATGACAATTGTTGATAAACTATAACTCTTGTAACCACGAAACAAAATGAAATACTTTTCAAACGCGTAATGCTTTATTAAGTATTATAAACAAAGTATTACAAAGTGCTATGAATACACTCGTTGAATGACAACAAGATATGAACCCTAGAACAAGTAAACTAGATTCGAGACTCAAGTTTACAAGGGAACCAATGAGACGCTGGTAGACAGCTGGGGGCTCAGCGGTTCCAAGGTGAGAAAGAACTTAGATAAATTATCCAAGCACAAGGGTTGATTTACTTCTCCTTTCTCACTCCTATTTATAGTGTACGAGCTTGCTTCCTTAGTGGGAGTAGTTGATACGTGTCACCTTCTGAATGGAAGAGTACAACGTATTAAATGCATGTCCAAATCGAGACATACCTTTAAACAACTTTAGGTAAACAGTTCTGCCAACTGTTCACCTTTTGTCCCACTAGGTCGTACTAGGCTTTATCTTGAATCTCTTGTTTTGTCCCGCTCAAAACACTTGGTAGATTCTCCCGCCTAAACTATAAGGATTGGACAAGCTTTGCTTGTCCCAGACTTCTAGGGTTCTTAAGTGATCTCTGAGTGTTGTCAACTCAGAGATCCTTGAACACCAGTACATTCCTTCAACATCCCAGCTATCCATAATCGCTGGTGAGTATGACTTCAGATTATCTTCGACTTCTCTGATGTTGTCTTTGACTTGAATGTTCCTGGTGTGCCAGCTGAGGCTTTGCCTTTCACTGGTCTAGTCTCTGTCGCTGGTCCTCTCAGCGATCAGTAAACACTTAGTCTAATTAAACAAATCTATATTGGGCCATAGTTAAAACTTTCATTGGCCCAACAACCATTTTTGTTTTCTTGCCAAAAGGGAGCAGGGGACCATGTGGGAGGGTCTAGGGGTGATGGTGAGAGGTTTTTGGGGATGGGAATAAGCTTAGGTTAAGCTTAATCAATGATCTGGATAATTGTGTGTTTGGATTTTGGGTAATAAGCAAAAGACGGATTAGGGTTCATAGGGTGGATCTGGGGATGATTAAGGGTACAATAACTGAAAAGAGGGAAAAAAAGATTAGTTTTTTAATTGTGTTTGAAAATGGATTAGTCTGTAGTATAAGAGGGTGATGTGTAGGTTGGGTTTGAGCTGGGCATGGGTTAAAGGGCCGGGTAGGATGGGTATGGTTTAGGGTTTGGGTTGGATCCATGGGTTAAAGGTTTAGTTTTGGGCAGATTATCCCCTCCTACTTCTCACAACATGCTATTATAAGTTTTGGCAGCTTATAATGCAACTTCCTTTGAAAACAACTTTGGGACCCTTGTTATTTTTGGCACAATTAAGTTTCATAACTTAATAAGGACTTTAAGTGTAATATTAACCAACTTCAAGGGTATTTCTTGCCATATCTTCAAAGTTCAAGGACAAAACTTGTAAGTCTTGATTCTTCAAGGGTATTTTGTGACAATTTGTAAAACTTGAGGGACCAAAATTGCCAATCTTCAAATCTTCAAGGGTTTCTTTGGAAAATCATGATTCGGGTCAGGTTCATAGTACGGCTTCGTTTCCCGTGTTCGTTTTTGCATTGTTTCTTGTGATCTTTTGTCATTTTCTCAATATCCGTACCTAAAATACACAATGAACAAACACAAGCATATATTTGGCACATTTTATGATATTTTATGCATTTTAAGCCCATTTTGGACGATGAGACTATGTATAAAAGCAGTCTCATCACTCCCCCATACTAAACCATTGACGTGCCCTCACGCAAGACTAGAATAAAGTATCGTAGCATCTCCAAAATTCATTTTTATGCACTTTTATTGAATAATAAACTTGCTACACTACTACTATTACTACTACTTGCGTTTTAGACATAATTTATGATTTTAATCGCAAAATGGGACGTTTAGGTTCATAGAACAAGAACACGTGAATGCCTCATAGAGATAAGTTCGTCACCCTCGATTTTCACTCGATTCCATGCTAAGCCTGTAACGAGATCATTTTTATTATAAGTTATCAACACAATCACATCTCATGAGTGTTAATTACACACCTAAACTCCCTTATTACTAATTAGTATCTCTTATATTTTATTTTGTCTTAATGATCACAAGGATACATCATTGACTTATGCGTGAATAGAGATTAAGTCTAAAAATAGAGTTTTAACGGTGTAACCAAAATCATTGAATTAATAATTCACCCTAATAGACAACGATGTCAAAAAATTAAGTCAACAAGAAGGATCGATAAACACGATTTTAGAACGGTTTTGAACATGAGACTTATTACCATGACTTTTATTATCCGCCATCATCGGTGGTTTTATTATCATGGTTTACCTCCATCTTTTATTCAACTTCGCCATGAAGCTTTTATTATGACTTTGGTCTTGCCCTTGTCTTTTATTATCCGCCATCATCGGTGGTTTTATTATGACTTGACGTATATCCTCATGCTAAGGAGAATTTTGGATCTTTAAAGCTTCGAAGATTAAGGCTTGATTCATTTTCAATTTAGGCATAGATTTTTCGGCCTTGTGAGCTTCAAATTTTTGCTTAATTTAGGTGAGCACTTGAAATCTTATTATTGGGTGAAGCTTTTGATTATTCGGGTTACCAATCCTTTAAAACTGTGACGCTAGCGATACCTTAATGTTTTCCCAATTTAATTACATGGAAGCTACTAAAACAAATTAGAAACAAACAATAGTGACTAAACCGCTAAATCAATATTTATTAACAATTTATTATAAAAGCCTGGGGAGAATAAGCTAATAATCACTACACATGAGATCGTGAAAGATTACGAGACTTATAATCAACTCTATCATTTCTCGTCCTCACTTAAGAGACTTAGCCTAAAAACTTAAGGAATCGAAGCTAAGCGCTCAACACGCACGGTCGAGTCAAAATTTACTCTTCTTCTCACCATCGGAAAACCTACATTCGTGTCTTAAACACTTATGAAAAACAAGAAAAATTTTAAAATTTGGCCATTTTTAGCCTTATTTTGCAACAAAACAATAAACAAAAAGATAAATTTTGGGAAGCGTGAAGGTTTGGCAAGGCAAGTATCTATTCACCCCCCATACTAAAGTTAAACATTGTCCTCAATGTTTCGAGTCTAAGGGTAGAATACCCCCATACTAGAGACGTAGTCGAATGCTTAATCTAGCATGGAAAAGGGCATAACCTTTAAATTAATAGCCGTTTATGAAGTGTGCTAAAAACCTAATGTTAGAACAAATAAGGATATATCATGTGGATATCGAGAAATTCTTCAAAGCAAACGATCGAGTGCTCACGTAAAACGAACACGAGAGGCTCCAATCGTGAAGATCATGATCATCTAAAAACCATAAGTCACAAACAACCACGGAACAAAGGTTGGAAGGGCACAAATCCCCTCACGTTAGGTTAACTAAAAAATATTTACAAGGATAAGCATGAGAATCCCCCACGAGGCACCTTTTTTTTGATAACCGAGTCAAAAGCTCGACTCGGATCCCCATAAATGTGATCATTTAGGGATAATCATGGTTCAGTCATTTTTGGTGGGACTTACATGTAATCAAGGCCCAAAAGCAACCGTGAATAAAGGCAAAGCCTTTATACCGGGATCGAAGATCGTATCCTCACATTTTGTTGAAAATAAAACACGCAAAGCCGGAGGATACGTCTTGTAAGGAGTAAAACTCCTTACGACGTATGAAAATTCATCATATCCGAGGGGGTGGGTAGGGATACTTTGAAACAAAGGTGAAATAGAAAAAGAATTCTCAATAACAGGAGTTTCAAAATTCCCCCCGGATCGAAGGCAAAAGCCTCATTAAAATCCTCACTCTCATCGAGAGGCGGTCCATCGGTGAACCCCTCGAGAATGGAAACGTCATGAGTAGAAAGAGTAGTCTCAACCGTATGAAACTTCGGGTAGGTGACTAGCAAATCCGGCTCATCGAGTTTAAGATCCTTAGAATCCTCACTCTCGATGTCCTCGAACATCTCATCAAAGATAGGATTTACGTCACCAAAAATGAACGCGTCATCAAATTCGAATAAAGGGTTCGAAAAGATTTTAAAATCGGTATTTTGAACGTCCTTGTCGATTAGTGACTCATCATTACTAGCGGAAAAATCATCGTCATTTAAAAGTGGGTTCGAAAAAGTCGTTGATTCTCTCCCCGAAGTGTCAATGGGAGAGACATCATCACAAGAAATCGATTCACACTCACTATTGTGATTTGCCTCGTTAGAATTTTCGTGGAAAAATTCATCGAGAGCAAAATCACTTACCTCATCGTTGGAGAAAACTATAGGCTCACTTTGGATTGGAATAGGGATCTCAACACTAGGATTAGTGCTAAGATTCGTCTCCCCCATACTTAGAGAGGCATCGGTTTCCGTAGTGGGTATACGAGTAGTTTTTCCATGATAAGGGTCGAGATTGAAAACATCGCTATCATCATCGTCGTATTGGTAATCATATGGAATCTCAAGAGACGTAGAGGAATAAGTATCTATATTTGATGCTTGCACTCGTTGCTTTTCCATTTCAATCTCTCCCCTTATACTTCTAAAAATGCCCATCACACCTTGCAAGAATTCTTCTTCATGGTCTTGTAAGAAAGCGGCAAAGGAATTTTGTCTCTCGTTACTTGACTCATGAGAATTTTGGTGTTCGAAATCGTATGGTGGGGCCTGAAAATGATCAAAATCGGAATTATCATATAAATTGGGTTCATCATAATGCATTGGTTGGCAAGAATAAGTATCGTGAGGCCCCCCACAATTGTCGCAACACGGATTTTGAGAAAAATCCGGTTCGTTGTGTGGATAAAAATTTCCATTGTCACAATTGTAATTCATATCATGTGGAGGTGATTCGTCAAATCCGTTGTATTGATTGTCGAAAGACGTATTTTGATTCATCGATTGACAACATATCCATAATTAGGTTCGTTTCCACAATTCTCACATGAATATGACGGTGGGTATTGCGAAGATTGGTCATAGAAATTAGGATTCGGCTTGTGGTCATTATAGTTATTCGTACAACTAAATCTGAAATCGTGCTCCAAACCGCAAAAATCACATGAATAAGACGAGGGCGGTTGTCGAGTATGGTCATATGATTGGAATTCGTAACCATAGGCGTTTTGATTCATTTCATCATCTTGATTATTATCACAATAATAAGACGAATCATTCGACGAATAAAACGAAGACGATTGGTGACCTTGGTCATATGATTGAAATCCATCACCATTGTTGTTTTGAGGAGAGTTGTAGATATAACCCTCCCTTCCTCCTAAAATCTTGCAATTATAACAATTACCACCATCGGGCGGTCCTCCACAATATGGACACGAATAGTAACCATCATTCGACATGATGCAACGCGAAAATCGTAATCGAGAATTAAACAATTAGAAGGTTAAAGAATAGAATTATGAAAATAGAGGGAAAGTAGAAGATTATTTTTGTGTTTTTGGTTTTTCAAGTTTTTTTGGAATTTTGGTGTATTACGTAGAAATTAATCTACAAAAACTATCCACTAATCAAAGGTCTCGATTAATGAATCCAAGAAGAATGAAGGTAATTACATGAAGTAAAAACCCTCGTCGACTTTGAAACGTTGGCGGAACGCCAAAACGTTTCGAGGTTCAATAATTAAAACTCACAAAAATAGATTAATAATACTTGATGTGGCAAACCCCTAACTAATCGTCACTTTCAAAATACGCACAAGCGAGCGGAGAAAACGAGGCTGCACGAAGCACTTAAGAGCCTTTTTTTCCTTAGGTCGTGAAATACAACCGCCTTATACCCACCTTATAGTTTGTATTTATCGAGATTAAACCAATTAAGAGTATTTATCTATTTTGCCTTTGACTTTCGTTTGAATTCGATACAACAATAGTGACCGGAACGCTCAACTATTGAGGTGCGATTTCTCGCGTATTTGGATAATTATTGTGTGTTAATTGTTCTACGTAAATACAATATATTATGCACAATAAAACGAGAAAACGATTTTGTGTTAATAGAGTTCTATTTAACACTATTTATTTGTATGGCTAATAGTATAGAAAAATAAAAAGAAGTATTTACGATAAAAACGTAAACGCTCAAACAAACACGATAAATAAATATGGCTAAACACACCTCCCCGGCAGCGGCGCCATTTGATGCGGTATTTTTGTACACTTTATTTTAGGAAAAACAAAGCGACAAAAGCGGGTAAGTATTAAGTACGTACGTTTTGTGAAAAACGTAAATACCAACAATCGAGTTCGTTCTCGAGGAGGTGTAGTTGTTTAGCCAAGAAATATAGACGTATTTAATCGAGTGATTACGTTTTTGGAAAGAAAGAAAGAAAAGAAAATGGAGACGATTTACGCTAAAAAGGGTCAGAAACGCGTATACGTACGAACGTAAAAACGTGACCTAACAAAAAAATTTACCTAAAAAATAACTAAAAATTACTAAAAAGTTATAAAAATTATAATTAAAAAGAAAACGTAAACGAAAAAATTTGAAAACTTTTAAGTTATTTTATATTAATTTTTAAATTTAAATAAAAAAAAAATTAAATAACTAAGAAAAAGACAAAATTCGAACTTTTTTGTTTATAAACCTAAAGTGTATTATTTAAAAACTAAAAAATATTTTTTTTGAAAATAAAAAGTTAATTTAACTTTTTTTTATGACTTTTCTCAAATTTAAAACTAAAATAATCCTAGAAAATGAAATAATAAAAAGAAAATTTGAAATTTAAACTATAGAAAAGCAAATTTGTTTTTCCTACGTCCTAAATAACAAAAGAAATTTTTAGAAAAAAGGATTATATTTTTTCGTCTTTTAAATAATTTTTAATGAATTAAATAAAGTTAAAAACTAATTAAATAATTAAAAATATTAAATGATTTTTATAAAAAACAAAAAAATTGCAGAAAATGTAAAATACTAATCTAAGTCTAGGAAAAATAATAAGCTGAAAAGAAAATCCCCAAATAAGCTCGATACAAGCTTATAGGCTGTTTAGCTTAATGTAAAACGAATAAAAAAACGTAGAAGAAAAAAAACAAAAGGAAAGGAAAACAAAAGAGTTGAGGAGAGCAGATGGTGAGGGAGTATATTGCTGTGTCTGATACTTGTCTCAGGTCAGGGGTTCAAGACCTCTGCTCCCCCTTTTTGCTGTTTATAATTTGGACTACTGATGGGAAAAGGGTATAAAAGAAAAACGAGAAGGAACATAAAACAAGAGCACTAAGTGGCCTGATGGTTAAATGGCAATATGCTGTGCTTGTTGGGGCTGCTTGGTCTTGGGTTCGAAACCTACTGTTGGTAATTTTTTATATCACATTTTTTTAACAGTACCACAACACATGAAATTTTATAACAGGACACAGACCCAAACACCCCCGTTTACACCAGCATACCAGACAGTTAAAAAAATGATAATGGACAGATTTATATACAAGAGTAACATATTTAACATAAAAAAAATATTGAAGAACAAGAACATGGTGCAGGCAATGAGCTTAGTTGGTATATCAGTGAGCTATTAACTAATTTAGACCTCCCCAAATCTCCTAAATCTAACTACTAGCTAAAGGAGAGCTCATATCATTTCTAATATCCTAGTGAGACAAAGGTTCTAACACATGTATCATAAAAAAAACACTAGGCCTAAACCTGCTGATGCAATAGATGGCAAACAGAGAGAGTTATGCTGGTTCACCTTGCGAATTCATGATATACAAACTACCCTAGCTTGCAAATAAAACCACACAACACCAAATAGGCTAATAGTTATGAGCAATAAACAAGGAGACCTAGTACCCTTTAATTAGATTCAAACAGTGACGTTTAATGGTTTTGGTGTATATGTTTGCAAATTACAAGCCGGCGTTATCACTTCAAGCATAAACCAAAACTACCACCAGGCCAAGACAACCTCAAATCCTAACAACTAACACAAAATGAGACCTTAAATTGCTGACAGAAACATATAAAGAAACTCCAACTCATAAAGTGGTATGCAATGAGCTAAACAGCAACCTTAATGATTTCTTGGTGACACTTCACTCAAGCTGCAAGCATAAATAAACTATGTAACTAGAAAAGACAACAATCAAAACCCCTAAACCAACCTAAAGCCTAAATGAGATCCCAAGTTTATATCCTAAATCCATTTTAACCATAGACAAATTTTATCATATGGTTTCTGCTAGTTTTAGATAGCAAGAAAGGTTCCTTTGATCATATATGGCTTCTCTTAACATACTAAACTCAATATACACACACAAAAAAAAATAAAAAAAATAAACAACAATTCATATCTTCGAACAAAGATTGCTATAGTGCCTAGAAATTGGACATATTTTAAGCTAAGAACCAAAACCAAATTTCTACCCTATAAACTTCAAATCTTTTTGTCAAAATCCAACTAACCTAAACCTATTCAAGATGTGCAGAATTCAACCTAGCCTTGACGTGATAAACACGATCCACACTAAGCTTTCCCAAACACGCCTTTATAAGTCTAATAGGCAGGTTTTTCAAAAGATTATGTTAACAAAAACGCCACCAAAGGCCAAATAACTCAACAAATTAAAGTCAAATGAGACTCAAATCACGAATTAACATCAAAGGTTACCACTTTATCAACAATAACACATGATCATATGCATATCACTTTTTGGACAGAAAATGAAAATGAAAAGGGACACGCACCTAAAGAGCACACATCCGTACCCTTTGGACTTAATGAGCTTAAGTGCAAGCAAATTTTGCACAAGCTTCCTTAAAACTTGTTGAGAATCAACAAACGTTAACGATAAACAAATATCAAGGTAACAAACTCACTGATTTCTTACTTTTTCTAAAAACTTTTCCTGAAAACTTCCTCATAAACTTGAAACACAAACTTTTATCAATACCTTATCAACACTAGAAACCAGATTTTTTGGAACAAATTTTCAGAAAGACACCGACTTTTCCATCTTAGAAAAAAGGAATTATAGCTTTTTAAAAACTTGAACTCAAAAAATAAATAAAAAAAACAAATGGAACTCAGATTAATCTCAAGAATGAAACCGACTTTTAATTATAGAAAGGGGTTATAATTCTCAACAAAGAAACCAACTTTTATTACATTAAAAACAGATTACACTTTTTATGAGAAAATCTGGAACAAGAAACAAATGATACCTATTCGTCCTTATATATAGGACTACAATGATTATAGAAGCAAAAAAAATTCCTAAACCCTAATGGTGTTGATTTCCAAACGTGCCCCTCAAAGTCTTCACTTTTGAAAATGGTCAAAAAGGCCTCATGTGATCTCTGTCTTCTTCACATGTTTGCCAGCTGCTCAAATCTCATCAAAACCGTTGGTGTAACACTTTGGGACCAAGGAATGAATATAAGCTGTTGATTCTCTGTAACCATTTTTGTTTTCTTGCCAAAAGGGAGCAAGGGACCATGTGGGAGGGTCTAGGGGTGATGGTGAGAGGTTTTTGGGGATGGGAATAAGCTTAGGCTAAGCTTAATCAATGATCTGGATAATTGTGTGTTTGGATTTTGGGTAATAAGCAAAAGACGGATTAGGGTTCATAGGGTGGATTTGGGGATGATTGATAAGTGTGAAAACACTCATCAATAATGATCCAAATACCACTCAAAACACAGTCAAATACATAATATTTAACTGTAAATCATCAGAATTACGTGTGTACTTTGTGTTTGTGTATTTTCAGGTAATATAGGTACATTTGAGACAAACACGAGTTTTCAAGGACTTATTTGATGAAAAGACGAAGAAAATGACGAAAGATGTTTTCAAGGACCTTACTTGCCACTACTTCAAAGATCGAGGGCTTAAGTTGAAACTTTTACAAGATGAAGGATTAAGAAGAGATTACTTAAAAGTACTTGAACACATTTGGAAAGAATGAAAGACAAGGGACCAAAAAGCAAACTAAATGGAAAGTTAAGAAAAGTATTTACTTTAAACTTGGTCTGTTGACCAAGTCTTGGTCAAAACACACGCATAAATTTCACCTTCTTCTCCAACGAGAAGAGAGAGAAAGGAATAAACAGATAATTTTTTCTTTCCACCTCCAAGAACTGCAAACGCGAATCAAGACAAATCCAAGGGGTTTCAGCCAAAGCTTCAAACTACAATAATGTTCATCTTTTCATTCCTTACAAGATGGTGCTATTCAATTAGATCAAAAGCAAAGAACGAAGAAACCCCAATTATGGATTGAAGATGAAGAACGAGTAAACCTCGTATTAAACACGTGTCCAATCCTCATTGGATAGAACACGTCACAACACCTCTTCTCGACGGCTATATAAAGAAGACGAGGCCTTCATTTGCAAGCGGTTAGCTAGGACTAGTTTTACACATAGTTAGGTTAGGTTAGATAAACAGCTTTTCAGTTTTCTTGTTAAATTTTGTAACAAATTCCGTTTTTCATCTTAATTAGTTGTAACTGATTTTCTTGTTTCCACCATTAATGAAACTTTCAAGGTTCTTCTTTTATATCTTTTAAATTCTGCTTTCTTTTTCTTTACTAAACTGTTCACTGTAGTTGTTAATTTGGATATTAACTTTGTAGTCATTACTGTTTATCGAGAGCATTGATACTGCAGGATAGGAATAGTTTGACTCGAGTTACTGTTGGATTTGTTCATTTGATATAATGAATGTAAGCATTTAGAGTAATTGTTCATTCAACTAAATCAGTTTAAAGAAGAATTTAGAATTGGTCAAGTTTAGTTATAAAAAGTAGTATAAGCTTCTCTTATAAGCTTTACTGTGCACATAGGACTATCGATACTGGAGATGATGAATCGTTAGAAGTAATTATAGACTGTCAGGAGTAAGTTTTTTATCAATTCGAGAAGTTCAGTTTTACAATAATTGGTCAAGTTTACTTTGAGACTGGGATGCGATTCAGTTTGTCGTGTTTGTTTTTGTTTGCTAACACTATATGCAGATCCGCTGATGTTTCGTAAACAGATTCGAGCTGTAGCAGTGGTGATGATTTTCGGATAAGAGTTAGCAGTCAGTTCGTATAAATCGTTCTTAGATCAGAATATAGTCTTAGTCCGAAGGTGGCGTTCGGTTTATATGGGCAGCTCAGCGCTGAACCCTCGACATCAACGGGCTGGCTTCGGATGGATCGGTTAAGCGCGTTTCTATTTTCTGCCATTCTTTAGTCTAGCTACTGTTTTAGATTGTAGTGTAACTTTGCTTTCAATATGTCTTTGTCCACTTTTTATTTTCTGCATGTTTTAGTATAATTTGATAAATTGTTCTTTGAATTTCATGATTTCTTGTTGTAAATTGCTACTTGATAATCTGTTTTAGCTTTGCGATCTGATTCATAGCGACTAGCCTAGTAGTTTTACGTTCCAGCAGATATAGATCTTTAAGTATGACTATAGACGGTTAGAGGATAATTCTGATGAAAGTTTGTTTGATTTAGTCAATTTGCATAAGTTTTGTTAATTGTCCATTTTAATCCTCCATTTTGATACTAGTTATTACTGTCACAGTCCACCGTTAACAGCATTAGGCATTCAGCCCCTGTTTCGTTAGTCTGTTAGTTACGTTTAGTCCCTTGTTAAGCATTTAATTGAGCTGTAGGTCCTTTTCGTTAAGAATTACAGTTAGATTAATCTCATCGTTAGTCCTGTTCGTTAAGTCTGTTAACTTCAGTTGGGTTTCTAGTTTAGGTTTATTGGGCTTACATTTTATTTGGGCTAATTAGACTTTAGCATTTTAATTTTCACTAGTTGAATTAAATTTGTAGTTTTATAAATTTGTATTTTTCATTTGTAGTATAAAATTTGCATTTTTCATTTTTTTACAATTTGTGCATTTAAACGCGGTAATTGCAACATGTTTTTAGGTTAGTATGTATACGTAGCTTATAGATATTATTTTTACATTTTTACGTGCTACTTGCCAATTAGACATAGAATTCCAAACAAATTTGTATAACCAAAAACAATTAAGTCTTTGCTAGAAAACGTTATATCAATTCGAATCGAGCTGAGAAGACAACTAAACTAAAAAATGAAATATTAAATGGCGCGTTTCTATTTTCTGCCATTCTTTAGTCTAGCTACTGTTTTAGATTGTAGTGTAACTTTGCTTTCAATATGTCTTTGTCCACTTTTTATTTTCTGCATGTTTTAGTATAATTTGATAAATTGTTCCTTGAATTTCATGATTTCTTGTTGTAAATTGCTACTTGATAATCTGTTTTAGCTTTGCGATCTGATTCATAGCGACTAGCCTAGTAGTTTTACGTTCCAGCAGATATAGATCTTTAAGTATGACTATAGACGGTTAGAGGATAATTCTGATGAAAGTTTGTTTGATTTAGTCAATTTGCATAAGTTTTGTTAATTGTCCATTTTAATCCTCCATTTTGATACTAGTTATTACTGTCACAGTCCACCGTTAACAGCATTAGGCATTCAGCCCCTGTTTCGTTAGTCTGTTAGTTATGTTTAGTCCCTTGTTAAGCATTTAATTGAGCTGTAGGTCCTTTTCGTTAAGAATTACAGTTAGATTAATCTCATCGTTAGTCCTGTTCGTTAAGTCTGTTAACTTCAGTTGGGTTTCTAGTTTAGGTTTATTGGGCTTACATTTTATTTGGGCTAATTAGACTTTAGCATTTTAATTTTCACTAGTTGAATTAAATTTGTAGTTTTATAAATTTGTATTTTTCATTTGTAGTATAAAATTTGCATTTTTCATTTTTTTACAATTTGTGCATTTAAATGCGGTAATTGCAACATGTTTTTAGGTTAGTATGTATACGTAGCTTATAGATATTATTTTTACATTTTTACGTGCTACTTGCCAATTAGACATAGAATTCCAAACAAATTTGTATAACCAAAAACAATTAAGTCTTTGCTAGAAAACGTTATATCAATTCGAATCGAGCTGAGAAGACAACTAAACTAAAAAATGAAATATTAAATGGCGTCGCTGCCGGTTCTTTTCGTGAAGATTAACGATTTCGAGTGAGACGATTGGATTTTGGGATCCGTTCACTTTGTGAACGTTATTTTTTACGTATTATAAATCAAAAAGATTAAAAAAATCAAAAAGATAAAAATACAAAAAAAATAAAAAATCACAAAATCAATTCTTTTCCTAAAGAATTGAACCAAAAAAATCAAAAAACCAAAAAGTAATCTTTTTCCTAAAAGATTACAACAAAAAATATATATTATATCGATTTCATCGCTTTTTACGTAGATATAGTATTTTTCTTAAAAAAAACAAATAAATACAAAAATATTTTATATATATTATTATATGTAGATACGTATAAGTATAAAAACAACCAAGTTACCTATTTCCATAAGTATTGCCGAGGCAATACACCGTGTTGAGGGGCGTTCCGGTCCTTGACACGCGTATCGATCCAATTTAATTAAGCAAGAATAGATAAATACTTCCAATAAGCAATGATTCGAAGAATACGAACATTTAAGTGAATAGAAAGGCGATGTGCTATAAAATGCCATCTAAGGGTCAATAGGTACTTAAGTGCTTCGCGCCACCTAACCCCCCGTTCACTTGTAAGTATTCTAAGAAGGAAGGCTTGATTGGAGGTCTTGCACCCAAGTAGTAATTATATATATACTTTCTTGTGGATATTTTATATCGAACCTCGAGGGAGATAATCTCTTCTCTCTCAAAAGTCGACCGAGGGCTACTCCCTCATTCCTCGTGTTTACTTACACGTGTACTCGCACACGTGTAAACATACCACCTTTGGTGTATTACTTCCTTCCCCGAGGAAGCTTTTAAACGTCATTATACTTGTATATACATTCGGCCACCTTGCTAAACATGGATACTCGTTCCATGTTGGAGATTTTGCAACAACAATCCGCCAACGCTAATTATTCGCCTTGTTCGACTTGTGGTGGTCCACACGATACGTATTTATGTGATCAAAATAATGGTTATTATGGGGAGGGATATGCTTACAATGGAACCGAGAACCCTAATTTTCGACCTAACATTCAAATGGACTACACTTGTAATGACTATATGGGCTATTCCGGTTTTTCATCACAACCTCCACCATCATTTCATGATCAAACCTTTAATGTGCCATACCAAAACCAAGGATTTTCCAATTATGAAGGTTTTCAAAACAATGAAAATTTTCAAGGCTATAATCAAGAAACCTTTCATAATCAAGGATTTTCAAACAATGAAGGCTTTCAAACTGATGAGAATTTTCCATGCAATAATCAAGACACCTTTCAAGATCAAGGGTTTTCATATTCGACCATTTTGCCACACATGGATACTCGTCCTATTTTAGAGATATTACACGACGAGAAATATCGAGCTATGTATGGGCCTTGCACGACTTGTGGAGGAGCGTATAGGGAAAATAATTGTCAACGATATGCGGTTAATTATAATCAAGGGTTTGATGAGAATTTTCAAAATCAAGAATTTTTAAATCAAGACGATTTTCAAAATGAAGAAAATTTTCAAAGTCCTAATAAAAAAACCGTTAACAATCAAGGCATTTATCATTTCTTGAGTAAAGACGCTTTTAATATGGTAATGCAAGCACTTGAGTCAATGCAAGAGGCAACTGATCCGAAAATCTTAGGCTTGAGCACATACATCTTGCAACACATGAGACCGAACGATGCTTTACCTGATGATGAGCCTTCTTTGAGAGTAGATGTTGAGGATGATACACTTAGTGATGTTTCTATTATAGACCCTTTCATCTCTCCACCGACTATATTTGAGCCATACACACCTTCATCACCTTTACCTCACGTGGAACCCACCGACTCTTTAACCATGGGGGACGAGCCTCTTAGCACTAATACAAACACCGATTCGGATGAATTAACCTTTTCTAGTGTTGAGAACCTTATCCCAATCCAAAGAGAGCTTGAGAGGGTTTCCAATGAACCATGCGATGAGCTTTGTGTTGATACCTCTTCTCCTCATGATCATATTGAGATTTTATCACATATTGACCTTCATGCTACTACTAGTGATTTTGGTGATTTTGATCTTGATGAATTGTTTAAAGAAAGGGATAATGAGATTGAGGAAGAGTTTGTGAAAGACTTGACACAAATGGAGGATGAAACTTGTGATTCTAGTGACGCGTCTTATGCTATATCATCTGATGATTTGTCTTGTCAAGATAACATTCCTAATTTGGATGAAGAGTTTGCTCCTATAGCAAAAGTGGATCCTTCTCCTCTACCACTTTATGATTCTTGTGATGAAACCTTTGATGATCCTTATGATAGTGATGAGTCTTTTACTTCTGATGATGATGACTCCATTTCTTCTATGACTCCTTCACCTATTCCTCTAAGTGATTTTGTGATACATTCAAATCCTCTTTTTGAGACATGTTTTGATAACCCACTTTTTGAGGAGTGTGAAGAACCTAATAATGAGTCTATAGAAGAAGAACCCTTGATTGATATTCCTTCACTGGTTTTTGAGGATACACCTATTGATTTTCATGATCATATCATCCCTTTGAGTGATTCTCTCATTAATACACCTCCTTTTGAGCCTTATGTTCCCACCCTTCCACCCTTGAAGTTGGTTATTGATGAAGATCCTTTCCTCTTAGAGATTGATACTTTTTCATCTAAGGCACCTTTAGAACTCAAAACCTTTGATATGGACTCTTTTATGGAGATTGATGCCACCATAGAGGATACTCTTGCACAATTTGATATAGAGGTCGACGATAGTGTTTCTAATTTGGAAGAGGAGGTTCGTCTTATTACTACATTGCTTTTTGAGAACATAGAGACTACACCTTATCCACAAGACACTATTCATCTTGATCCTCCTTATTCTATGCCTTCTATGGAAGATTACCCACCTTTTGATGATGATGAGCCTAATATGGACATAATAGTTATGAATGTTTTGATACCTACACCTTCATATTCTCATGATGCTTTGATCACTAAGGGGGAATCTTATATGGTTGATATGAGCTCATCTTCTTATTTTCCCATGAAGGGAAAGGTTTTTGATCCTGGGATACATAAATTTGAGACACCTTGGTTTTCATCTACTCCACTTGAGAGTGTGATTTCGATTGATATGGACTTCTTGTATGAGCTTACTTTGGTGATGCTACCTACTTTGGAGTTGTTCACTTGTCGAGATGGAAACTATGTATTTGATCCTGGAGTGCTTTCTATTTGAGAGATTTCTTATGTTGGACAAACTTGAGACACGTTGGACCGTTCCATTTATCGAGGCGGATATTGTAAATCTTATAGTAAATGGCAACGTGCTAAGTTTGAGTGTATCATGTGAGACGTGCTTCAAAGTGTATATCTTTTACTCTCCATGATGGTTTCCCCAAGGACAACTTAATTCGGGGCCGAGTCGAGCTAGCGACTTAGGGTTAAAAAAACTCAAGCATTGAATAACTAGGTTAGAAAACGTAGAGTAGATTTTCAATAGGTTAGGTTTAATTAAAAGGATGTTATAGTAGAGTTGAAGTGGAGGGGTGCCTTTCTTCGTCTTTTCGTGTTTGTTTCAAGGGTTGCTCTCTCACATTTCATGCTTGGAGCTTATGGAGGAGGCCCGTGTATCTGGTTCACTTCGATTAGTTTTTGCTATTGTGATATTAAACACTTGTGCTTAAAATGAATATCCTTTAGTTGTCTCTTCCTTAACTTGGGTTAAGCAAGGTTATCAATGTCATAAGTGTAGGGGAGTTCACTCCAATACTCTTAAACATTGAGGACAATGTTTATCTTAAGTGTAGGGGAGACTTCTATCGAAGTGACCTTACCTAGACCATTGCCTTACCTTCATGATAACTTGGAAAAATTGAATTTTCAACATTTTTCAAATTTTTGATCTACTTTGGCCACCAAAAATATGCATTCATAATTTTTGCATCAATCATTTTTCATTTTGCATTACACATTTGCATTGTATATATCTCTTCCTTTTCTTTTATTCAAAAATATATAAAAAGAAAAAAATATATAATAAAACATGGTTTTAACAAGTTTAGACTTCTTTGACATATTAGGCCCGCCATGGATATTTTGACTCAACCTGAGTTTGCTTATCTTAGCATTCTCTAGCTAGTATCCTTAACCATGTAGTCCTTCATTGGTCTATTAGGCTAAGCATCCACCAATTTCATTATTTGAAATTTTAAATTTGTGGAGAATGGGAAATGATAGAGTTGAAGCAAGTGTAAAAGGGCTAGATAGACTCATGATAATTACTTATGGCTAAACCCTTCTCTTCTTTGCCTCTATTTTCTTCGCATGTATATAATTGTTAATAAATAATCAAGTACGGTTTTAATTGGTTTGTAATCTCTTATGCATTTTTGGCTAATCATTTATGGTTGATATGAGTACGTCTTAAGATTCTAAGTTAGCACGTTTTATGTGTACTAGACTTATGTCATGCTCCATATTTAGCGGGAGTTTTTCCTTTTCTTCTTTTCAAATTTCTTTGTGAGGAATTAAGAAAAATAAGAGCGGCTTATGAAAAAAAATGAGTGGCTAGAAAAAAAAAAAGAAAAGAAAAAGAAAAAGAAAAAGAAAAAAATAATGCAAGACTCCCAAGAGGGGCAGTGTGGTGTTAATTATAGTGACTATTGAGTTCCAATATTACCTTGACGGGTTGCGGGGATTCAATAGATTGCTCCAATCCAATATTACCTTGACGGGTTGCGGGGTTGAAGATCCAAAGTCTCAAAAAGATGGCGGATGTAAATGATTGCGTGAGTTTTATTTTCCTTTCCTTAGCGAGTGTGTAGCTACTTATGAAAGCATGACATGAGGATTTTACACATAAGGCGAATGACTTATTATTCTTGAAACGGACTTGTATTAATTGTGAGCGGTTTTTCAAGTAATGGATGAGAGGATTACTTAGGATTAAAACCGTGCTTCCTTATTTTTGGATTTTACATTTCTTATATTTCACACTTTAAATAATGACAAATTTGCTCACAAGCAATTTGCTCAAATAATAACCGGTTCCACATTTAATTGTCATGAATAAGTTGATGCACTTTTTACTTGTGAATACAATGATCCCATTTTTAAGCTTGGTATGGGGAAAGTGAAACTTGAGGGTAATAAATGTCCATGGTACTCAAGCCCTAATCTAAGCCATTGATTTCTTTATGAGTTATTTCCATCAAAACCATTTATGAAAAATCCAAAAATATATAAATAGAATTGTTTTCTTTGCATTGCATTGTAAATATTCAAAATCATGCATCATATAGTGTAGAGTAGTGTAGATGTATTCCATAATGGCCAATGATTAAGGGTACAGTAACTGAAAAGAGGGAAAAAAAGATTAGTTTTTTAATTGTGTTTGAAAATGGATTAGTCTGTAGTATAAGAGGGTGATGTGTAGGTTGGGTTTGGGCTGGGCATGGGTTAAAGGGCCGGGTAGGATGGGTATTGTTTAGGGTTTGGGTTGGATCCATGGGTTAAAGGTTTAGTTTTGGGCAGATTATCCCCTCCCACTTCTCACAACATGCTATTAGAAGTTTTGGCAGCTTATAATGCAACTTCCTTTGAAAACAACTTTGGGACCCTTGTCATTTTTGGCACAATTAAGTTTCATAACTTAATATGGAATTTGAGTGTAATATTAACCAACTTCAAGGGTATTTCTTGCCATATCTTCAAAGTTCAAGGATAAAACTTGTAAGTCTTGATTCTTCAAGGGTATTTTGTGACAATTTGTGAAACTTGAGGGACCAAAATTGTCAATCTTTAAATCTTCAAGGGTTTCTTTGGAAAATCATGATTCGGGTTAGGTTCATAGTACGGCTTCGTTTCCTGTGTTCGTTTTTGCATTGTTTCTTGTGATCTTTTGTCATTTTCTTAATATTTGTACCTAAAATACACATTGAACAAACACAAGCATATATTTGGCACATTTTATGATATTTTATGCATTTTACGCCCATTTTTGACCATGACTATGTATATAAGCAGTCTCATCATAACTGAATTGGTTAAACTATTGTAACATATTTCTTCAACTTTCCATTAATGAAATCCTTTAGTTTTCTTAAAAGATTTCATTCTTTTCTCTATCTTTACTGTTTACAAAGATCTCGTACTGTTTGACTAGTGTTCTTTTGAGAACTGATAATTGGTTCGAAGCACTGTTCATATTAGAATGAATTTCAGTTTGGTTAAGAGTTTTAATTTTAGTTGTTAAAAAGTGATAGCTTATCAGGTTCAGTTCTACAAAACTTCTACAATTTTTCTGTGTTGATAAGATGATTAAGCTCTTAGCTTTATTAGATGAGATTTAGTTAGTAGTCATTCCTATTAGTCAGATAGTAAAGAAATCAGTCAACTTTTACAAGATTTTATGAGATTATTCACTATTATGAATTTCATGTTTTCTTTAAAAGTTTTCAATCTTTCTTCATTCAGTATAAAATGTGAAGACTTAATTAGATAAAGCTAGTTCAAATTCAGTTAAGTTTTTTGGTTGTTAGTTGTAACAGATAATTAAATTTTCTTTCTCAAGGTTTTTCAAATCTTGTACTATTTTCTCTGTTCTTGATAGCTAAATCTGCCAATAAGCTCATTCTGTTATTTTTCTTCTATCGAGGTAGCTTATGATCAGGGTAAACGGGTTATACATAACTCGTCATAATAGCTTTGTCTTTTTTCCATAGTTTGCCATTTTTCGGGTTTTGCAGGTACTGATGAATTTAGTAGAGTAGTTAGTGTTCCAAAGTTTATCCCAGTAGATAGGTGTAGTTCAAAAAGGAGTACTTGGTGTAGCTTCTTTTTCAGTACTTGAGACAAGGCAGCACAACGCTGACCTTTGACATCAAAGGACTTACTTCAATGATAACAGGTTAAGCCCCATTTATATTCAGAAAATCTTAGTGTAATATGCTAGCTGCAATTGTAGTGTAGAACATAGCTGAGACTTGTTTGATTTTCTGAGGTGAACCTACTTGTATCTCGTTGCTAGTTGTTACTGTTCACCTTATTGATCTGTCCATGTTAGCTGTAGGAATAGATAGCTAGATGATTTTGTTTTGAGTTGTAGAGCTTCCCTATTATCTAGCTAGCTTGCGTTGAGTTAGACTTTTAGGAGTTGGATTCTTTTTCAGTGTTTGGAGTAGTTCATTTGAGGATGTTAGTGTGTTGAGTGTTATTAGATATTAAGTTGCTTGTTAAAAGTGTATAAGCTATTTAATCTTGTTCTTTTGATTTTAGCTTATTCCAGTTTGTTACCTTCTGTTTGGCATAACTCATTTTAGGTTATGTTAGTATTAACTAGGTAAGTGGAATTTGCTCAGTATAACTGGTATTGGTAGAATTTTTGACAACCCTGGTTTTGAGGTTCGTCACTTAGTTTTATTTTGTGCTAGTTACGTGTCTTTACGTGTTTATGTGCTAATTGGTGTGTATAGATTATGGTTTGGATATTGTTTCCGGTACGGGGTACCTTGTGAGTAAAACGATGTGAGATGATTTCATGTTCATGAGCTCACATGGTAGTGACTATGAAATGAGATGGTGTTATTTAGTGGTTTTACGTATACGTATATGTATTATAGAAAATCGTATTTTTACGATTTACGGTTTAGCATTTAGAGGTCTCGGATGAGGTAATTAGTCATATGGATATTTTTCGGGATGGTTTTAAGTCATTTAGGACTTAGTTATAAAGTTTATTTCAAAATTTGTGATTTTTTATAAAAGTGTATATTTTACGTCTTTTACGATAAAACGCGTAAATTTGACTAGTTTTACGGTTTTGAGGTTTTGGAAGCTTTAGGAGCTGAAATAAATTAAGGTAAATTAAGGTAATACTAGTAATGTATTATTAAACAATAAAAAGAAAAATATATATATATATATATTATAGGCGGTTTAGGCCGACTAAAAGAAAGGAAAAAGAAAAGAAAAAGGTAAGTGGGCTATGGGTTGGACTTGGGTTCACCCACACCCTATATAATGTCTTAATTAAAAACAAAAGCCATATTTTTCTTCCTGGAACACCATAGTTGACGGCTAGAGGAGTATTTTTAGGGTTTTCATAGTTTTTTCATCTTCCATTAAATTAAAGGTAAAACCTTCATAACCCTTTTCAATTAAATTGTTTTTATGTTTTCTTTAATCATCTTATGATGGATTTAGGTTAGGGTTTAATGTAAAAACAGTAAATTAATGTTATATTAATGATATCATGATGATTACATAAACTAGGGCTTGTATTTAATGGGGTTATGGGTAATTAATTAAGTTAATTTGATTAAACCTGTTTTTAAAAACTAGGCAGAATTGTGAGTCAATTGTTTTGATCATATCGGGAGTTCTATAAACTCTTATTTTGCGACCCAAGTATCCCTGAAAAGGTAATTGAAGTGGCTTTCCAATGCAAGAAACGAGAACTAAATTGGAGGTAGGGAAATGGGTCAAAAACAGGTTACAACAGTCGGAGGTCAAAATAGTTTTGAAGTCAGCCTGTTTTGTTTTTAAGTTTTGGGTTGTTTGGGGTACTTAGGGTTGCATTGGGATCTTCTAACGAACATGAGAGATGGTTTATATATTATAGTAAGTATCTGCATTGGGGCTAAGGTTGTGGTTTTGGGTAAGACCCCCTAATCATAACAAACCTTTTGTATGTTTTGAAATCAGTAAATCTGGAATGACAAAAGTATATATATATATATATATATCGGGGCCTTAACAGTAGCTTTAAGGTTGGGGCAAGTGGAGGTGTTAGCTAACATATGTAAGGGCATAAATATTCCCTTTACAGAGATCATGGGTGTGTTTAGGTGGGTGTTTGGCTTATAGTTTGGAGACCTAAAACTGGGACTATTTTTGATAAAATGTTAACAGGATGTGTTATGAAGTAAAACGAGTTAAGGGCTTTATAGAGGGGTGTAATGAGATGCTTAGAGCATATATATGAGGTATATATATGGGAGAAGGTTAGATGTCCATCATAGGTTGATGAGCCATTTTAGTGTTTGGTTCATGTTTTGATTATGTGTTTTTGGTTTGTTAGCTTTTTGCTAGTGCGCGGATGTTTGGGGAAGCTCAATCAGGTGAGTTTCATAGTCCTATGTTTTCTAATGTTTATGACTTCCAGATGGGATGGAAGAGACACTGTTTTGTTTTGTTTGTTATTTATAAATTATGATGTGAATGGTTTGGCGTTGGTAATGGACTTATGTGTGCATACTTATATGATTAACTGCTAGTTGATTCTTGATTGTTTATGTTTTGACTTGGTACCAAGGGGGTGTTGACAAGGCGGGGCCTTGGGATATGGTTCATAGGTGTTTGGATGCCTATGGGAGTATGGCGTTTGGTATGGCTGGGAGCCTGAGTTTTAGTTTGATTAGTTGAATCTTGAATGTTAGTTTGTTAATGCATATTAGTATCACATTGTCCATATGTTTTTTGTTTACTTTTGGTTGTTACTCACAGCTTTTGGTATGATTTTGGCGTTTGATTCTAAACCTATGACTATCACCAACTTTATGTTGACGTGTTTTAGTGTCTCTTTCAGGTGAGAATGTGGTTAAGCTAGAGGATAGAAGTGGCTAGTTTTGAAGGCACTAGGAATGCATTTTAGAAGGAGATCCCCGTTTCCTTCTTAGTTTTTATTTGTTCATTTAATAAGTGATACTGTGGCATACATATGTTTGTTTTGGTTATGTTATTTGTTTATCTTGGGTAAGAGGTAGGACTGTTACCTACTTACCTAAACTCCTGCATTGGTTGAGATATTGTCATGACATTTGTGTCACCTTTTTATGACATTATAGTTGCATTTTAGTTTTCTCTATAGAGACACCGTATGTTGTGATGATATCCATACGTCGCGCCCCATATTCCGCCATGGTGGGGTGTGACAGAATGGTATTAGAGATAATGGTTATAGAGAATTATGTTGCCTAGTCGCGTAGCCTAGTCTATAGCTTAAGGGTCCCTGCATATAGGCGTCATAGGAGTATGTGTGCATTTTACATAAATTGATGTGTTGGGATGTTATTTATTGCGATGTTTTGACTAATATGAATTGAACCATAGTAATTTCATACTTAGCCACATGTTATTTTCTTTTCGGGTTGTGACTAGTGCGGGTTGAACCATAATCGTCCACGCTAGTCATTATCGTATTTTGCTTAAACTGTTCATTATAGTACATAATTTGGTACATGGTAGTTTCTATCTTTTGTTGGGTTATTTTATGTACCTGAGGTATAGTATTTTTCTTTTGATCTTTAAGTCATGTTCCCTAAGAATCATGTGGTGGTTCGAGTTATTAGGAATAGGTGGGTATGAAGGATTTTATGTTGTTTCCACTCTTATGGGCGACATGACTTATAACTGATTATGTTTTCGTTTTGGATTTAGTCTATGTTGTTTTAGCTAGACTATGGATTTCGGTATTCCAAGAGTTTTACTATGTTATTTTAATAGATGGGGTTTTGGACCTATTTGGTTATGTGGTTATGAGCTTATGTGAGTAGATGGATTTATGTGTTATATGTGGTATTGATTCTTATAAGTGTCATCATAAGAGGGAGTGCATTGGGGAAAGGGTAATTGTATAAGTATGGTGGCCAACATAGTTATACAAGTACCACAACTTCAATGGGTTCTCAAGTATGATTGCATGAAAGAGGGTTAGTACATGCTTGCATATGACGAGATGTAGAATTTGGGTATACGTATAATATATGGGTTTATGTAATGGCTGCCTATGAGATGGCTATTGTTCTTTTTGTGTTATATGTTTTGGGTTATAGTTGTGTTGTGTGATTATGGGGTCATACGATATGGTTTGGTTTTGGAGGTGGGCTTAATGCCTTGTTGTGGCACGGTGAGATGGTGATTACTCGTATGGGAAAAACGAGCGCATAAAGCGATTGATTGACTTGACATGTATGATAACGAGTATGCTTGGGAGATTCGATATGTATACATATGCGGATGTATATATACTAATAGATGTTATGTTATGATTTACGGTCGTTCAGTAGTTATTATAACTTGAACGTACCTAGTACTCTCTTGTGTTTAAACAATTTATTAGAGCTCGAGTTTGGGGGAGTTTCAACGATGTTTTGAATCTTTTGAAGTGTGTCTTGTAGCGTATTATTTGAGTTTCGTATTTCACGTGTACGTTTTAAAATGGTGTTCTTGGTTTTAAGTCTATTGAAATAACTTATTTCTTTTGAAATAATGAAATCTTTTGTGTTGGGTCTTACATTTCTTTTGGTCGGTATATATTGAGAAAAAAGGGGACTTGGAAATCTATTATAGGGTTAGATAGTTGGTTGTATTCGGTAAAATAAGGGTAAGGTGTTGGAGTCGTGTTTGAAACGAGATGTAACATAAGATTTCTTTTTAATCAACACTTAATTATTTCAAATTCTAAAAGACTTTCTTTAAAATAAAGCGAAGTAAAATTTCCTTCTACTTACATAGTTTATATAATTGGGTTTAACCGATTCACGTCATTTATAATTATTAATACGAGGTTAAATTGAGTTTATGAAGGTTACACATACAATTATATATTTCATTTAAAAGGATTGCATTAATCACTAAGTTTATTCTTTAGTTTTAAAACAACTAGTATAAAATTGTTTTGGTCGTAACTTGTTCGTTTTTAAAGCTTTTTGGGTGATTCAAAAGCTAAAAATTATGTGCTCGGAACGTACTTTTCAAATATTCAGAATGTATAGTCATGGGAGGTCAGTATCCTGGCCGGAATTATTGTACAAGTGTCGGGTTAAAGGTTGAGCTTTGAATAGTAGTTTATTTTTATGATTTGGGATGCACGGGATACCTAGTCTTTGAGTTGAGTTTTGAGTTCGTCAAGAGGGTTGTTTGTAGATTTTTTGAGTCACATAGATGTGGGGAGGTAAAAAAAAATATATATATATTCTTTTGGAAAAGTCGATCTTTTGCACGGTTTAAATAATATGTCGCGGGGCGTAATATGTTTTGGTTGCCATTGGGTGTTTCTTGGATTATTTTTCGTTGTCATGGGTCATTTTGAATTGATACATGTTATGGGTTTGAGTTTTCTTTTGAGTCTCGTAGTTTTTGACTTGTTTTAATTGGTGCACGTGAAATGTCGTTAGTTATCTGTGGGTTTGATTCGTTGATTGTATCTGATGGATTCAGGATGTAGTTTTGGTTTCGTATTGTTCGGGAGCGTTGAGGTAGCCATATGAAAGACTTGGCCGCGCCTACACGCTTAAGTAGGTGACCATGAGAGAACGGTCGGAATACCCTTAGTGGGGAGGAAAGAGGTTCGTAGACGAACTAATGTGGTCATGAGGTCTATTAGGAGTGCCAAGGGATATGAATAGAGATTTGTGAAATGTATGGATATTGGCACAAGTAACGTGCCATAGAGAGTGTTGGAAGGGGATATTGTTCGTAAGGCATGTATGTTTTCTGAAAATTTCCTGAAATTTAGTAGGGTTGCCTATTATTTTGAGATAGAACCATGAATAGAACAAGTAGAAGAAGTGAGAGGAGTTGGAGTTAGTGCCTTTCCAAGGAAATTGTTGATGGAATGATTCCAAGAACAAGAGTTGATGGAAATGGCAACGGATGCAAGGTAAAAGTTGAGTTGCTTAGTAGTAGATTGGATGTGGAAAGCGGTTGAGTGGTTTGATGAGAGGAAGCATTGGTCTTTTAAAATGCGTGTAGAATTTTGCAAGTAGACCGAGGTAGGAATTTATTCGTATTACCGCTAAGAGAGGGTGCAAGGAGGACATAGTTGAAACTGCTAAGGATGTTGTATGAACGCTTTGGGTTTACGGTTATGCATTTGGCTTCGCCAAAGCACTAGCGGTTTTCATGGAGTCAATGAACCGAGTGTGCATGAACGTATATAAACGAGTTGTCATCGGGAGCATCGACGACATCTTGATCTACTCAAATCTAAGAAGGAGAGTGAGGCGAATTATGTGTTGGTTTTGGAGTGGAGTTATACGTGAGATTTTCAAGTGTGAGTTTTAGTATTAAGTTTACTATGATGAGAAGTTAGAGATGGTGGCATGTCATGGAACCAGCAAGGGCGAAGTGAAGAAGGATGAGGAAGCGTTTTGGAGGCTGAAGAGATGGATTAGATAATGAGCCGATCTTGGCATTATCGGAAGGACTGGATGAATTCGCGAAGCATGATGATACGTAGTGAAGGTCTACGTAATTAATGGCCTATTCTAGATCATGGATTTGGTGGATTAAGTTGGTTGATTGATTGATAATTAAAGAAGAAATGAAGGAATTAGATGAGGGATTAGAGAGAGAAAGGAGAGAAAAGGGGAAAGGTAGAGAGAGAAAGTAAAATGGAAAATATGATTAAGTGGAAAATGTGAATCAACAACCCCCTCCTAACATGCTAGGAGGGGTTATATATAGCCCACCATACATGTGGGCTATATGGACCATACATAAAGTAAATAGATCACGAGCCCATTACATAATTATCGTTGGAGCGACCGATCCTTCATAAATACGTAAAACGTATTTCCAACAATCTCCCCCTAAGGGAGGTCGCTCCAAGTTACAAAGTTCTAAATAGTCTATATCTCGTGATCTATGCTAACTAAGATGTGACCGAGACTTTATAGGGAAAACGTATTTCCAACAATCTCCCCCTAAGGGAGGTCACATCTTTTTACCAAATCTTAAACCTAGCATCTATGCTTGAGTCTTCGATCTTGTTCTTGTGAATATGCTTGAAGTGATCTTTGACTTTAGTTCTTGAGCATGTTTCCTTGCCTTGACCTTGTGCATTCATCACTTGTGAAATTTGCCTCTTCGTGACTTCATGTTCCACATACTTATACCTTTAAATTCTTGAAAGCTTCAGAGTTTGATACAGCGGAAGACTTGACCTTCAGACTTTCTTGAATTTGTTGAAGTACTAAGTGTATGTAGTATAAGCATGTGGTGACGACTTCTTCTGGATTGTACACCGCAATGCCACCTTCTTGTTACGCTGCATAAGACAGTTAGCAACAAAACAATATACATGGATGAAATGGCCTTGAACATTTCATTCTAATTCGGTAGCAATTTACCTCCGGTCGGTGAAGACCGTTGGACGATATTAAATATCGTACTTGTGGCAGGTAGTTTCAATAAAGAACCTCCTTGACAAGATTTCGCGGGTAAACCCGTTCTCTTTACTCGACCGTCCAAAGCTGACTGCGAACGTAAAGAGTGAATCATTTGGATAATATTATCCGCATGATTTGAAGCCGTCAATACATGTTCCTGGAACAAGTGAAGTTCAATTAAGAACCGCACCATCGTTGCTTTCCAGTTGTCACTAGCTTGATTCATATAGAATCTTGCAAGTTACCTACCAAGTGCTGTTTGATGTTAACACTAGAAGGATTTCCATTCGTCACTGTAAATACTTAATCGTATTACTCTGAATGTTCTGGCAAGATCATATGATAATGCGTAGAGGCCTGGAACGTGTTTAAATTCATTTAAGAATTAAACCACTGTTGCTTTCCAGTTATCACAAGTTTGATTCATAAAGAATCGCACAAGTCACCTACCATGAGCTTTTTGATATTCGCTCAAGAAGGATTTCCATCTTCATTGTAAATACTTTCGTATTACTCGGATGTTCAGGCAAGATCATGAAGATTTTGCGTAGGACTCTTAAGAACTTTCTTACTTTTCACAGTGTGTGAAGAAGCAAGTGACTATGAAAGTGTGTCCTAATGAGATATTCGATGATCTCAAATGGCTCTAGACTCGATCGTGCATTTTGGATTTTAGTGATCGGAGGCTGGAGAGGAGTGCCACCTTTTCAATACCAATTTATTCGGAGTGAATAAATCAATAGATAATGTGTTGATCTCCGTGTGATTAAAACAAATACCTTTTGAGAGATATTTGAGTTAGCTGGGAAGGGTTGTGCATTGCATCACTGGGTCCATGATGTCTTTCTTCAATACCGAGAATCATTAGCAAAAATGACCTCAATAGCATATGTATTGACCCGGTTTCTGCCTAAAGTTGTAAGGAGGGCTTCTTTCTTTACACCCTTTATCTTTACAATTCTTTTTCATTCTTCAACCCCTTCAATGCTTACCAATACGTCATAACTAGCACCTTGTTGTGATTGTTCCAGTGCTAACTTAAGTACTTGGTCGGCATTCAGCTACGTTCACAATCTTTCTCCATCTTTCCTAAGGACTACTATTTCTAGCTATGGAATGTCCTTGGGAAGATTCCTCCGGTTCTAGAGAAATCATTGGACTTTAACCTATCCTACCATCCTTATGTCACCACAATCGTCACCGTCGTGAATAGAGATGTTTTGGGTAAGTATATGTCACCATGAAATCCATTTTGAAGTGCAAATCCATTTTGCTCCCCCTTAACATATGCTACGATATTCGAAAACATTTCGCACATGTCGGGATGAGCTAACACGTTAAGTCAAACCATTTATGATTGATCATATCCCATATTAAATCACATTTTCTCCCCCATATTAAAAATATTAACCCAATCGATGTTTTTAATATCAATTGATTTAATAGCATTTTAAGAAAATTTGGGAAGAAAAATGCAAATCCAATTATCTTCGTGATTTTAACAAGCTCCCCCTCAAATTAATGAGGGTGTACTTGAAACGTAAAATAAATACCTTTTAAACACAAGTGTAAGGTATTTATTACGTGCAAAGATCAGATATAATAATGAATTCACAAGATTAGCAATGTACGAGGTTGGACCTGAATAATGGAGAACAGCATATGAAAGAAGCACATGGTTCTTGTTCACGAATGTTGGTCACCTCGTCACGTTCCCGAGAAAATTAATTCCCGTTGTTGAGTCAAAGCTTTCCGGTGAAATGCTTGACTTGATTATGAAAAGCGGGTTGCTATCTGAAATAATAGCAAACCATTTTGAGCATGTTTTAAAAGTTTGAACTTCTGCTCGAACTTTATTTACAACCCCGTGTCATTATTGAATGACATTTCTAGGTTCGTAAATATTATCGATTCCAGAAGACATGCTCGTTTTATCAAAACGTTTTTGAACACACAATTTTGAAAGATTTAGAAAAACCTTTTGAGAAATTCTCGAAAAATTGTGTTCAAAGTTTTGAAAAACAATTACTTGAGCTTAAGATTTGGAATATCTTAGGAACGAGCTCAAGTCCGAGAAGTTGTAAACTTCTCGTTGTTAAGGATAAGTTTATCATCGGCGATAAACTTTCCTTTTATCTGAAGAACGAGTCCTAAGCTGACATTTACTTAGAAGTCGTTTTTCATGAGCTTGAAAACTTTGACTGTTTTAACGGAAAGCTCATGACCGAGAAAGGTTAATTTCTCGTTATGAAGAAGAGTTCTCTTATTTAAAAGATACACTTTCCTTTCTGAGCTTAAAACTTCGAATGTTTTAATACAAGCTCATGACCGAGAAAGGTGAATTTCTCGTTAAGAGGATAAGTTATCATAAAAGATAATCTTTCCTTTATTTTAAGTTCGAGTTACAGTCTGACATTTAACTGTAAGTCATTGTGCATGAGCTTAAAAACTTCGAATGTTTTTAATTTTAGCTCATGCCCGAGAAAACTTAATTTCTCGTTGTTAGGATAAGTTTATCATCGGCGATAAACTTTCCTTTCTTTGATGCACGGGTTATCGTCTGATATTTAACGATAAGCCATAATGCATGAGCTTAAAAACTTGGAATGTTTTTGATATAAGCTCATGCCCGAGAAAAATGAATTTCTCGTTTTTAGGATAAGTCATCATCGGGATGAACTTTCCTTTCTTTGAGGATCGAGTTACAGTCTGTTATGTGACTGTAAGTCCTTGTTTGCAGCTTAACCATGAATCCCCTGAGACATTTGTTTCTCTGATATCTGCTTCTTCAGCAACCAAACTCTAAGAGTGTCCTTAGTTGAACGGTACACAACGATTGGACCGCTTCGTTCTTTTGGAACATCAACTTTGGTACCTGCAATCTCATTAGGAATTTGCATGCTTTGACGTGGGTTAGCAATATCAATTTTTGAAGCACGTGGGGGTTCACAGTTGGCTTTACTTATGTCAGAGGTGACATGAGGAGATGATTCACTTGTCTTAGTGGGCAAACGTTTCCTTTTATAGAAAATCTTAAGTTCAGGCTTAAGTGATGTATCATCCTTTGCAATTTCCTCCCTAGTAGTCTTCGTAGAATCAGAGACTATCCTAGTTAAAGGGCACTCGTTTCCTACAATAGTGAAAGTTCTACCAGTGGGGCGCCAATCTTTACCAACGGGTTTGATTTTAGCGACCCACTGGGATTTAAGTCTAGCACGGGAGTTCACCTCATTAAGCAATTTTTTGATACAAGCATCATGATTTGCCGTAAAGACACATTTTCTACATGTTTTACAAGTAGCATATTTAATGTCCGAGTAAGATCTAGAATCCCTAGACGATTGATTGATGCTCCTAGGATTGGACATGCTACGGTTAGCAGTGTTGGGTAAACTAGAAGGCATCTGACTGGGTTTGGAATTCCTATCTCTTACATGTGTCTTTTGCTTAGCTTCCCTAAGATCAGGTTCATGGCAAACGTCATTTGAACTAGTTCTAGACGTGGTCTTGGTATTTTTAGGGAAACTAGAGGCAATCATATGATTTGGTCTTGCTAAAGCTGGAGTGATCACATTGGGCCTAGTTGCTGGAGTGACTGGTCTAATAAGATGAACCAAATCAACTTGGGAGGCAAACCGCGGTCTCGAGGATTGTGGTCGCTCGGATCTAAATGCAGTAGGTTGTCTGACAATCGGTTGTCTGACGAACTGATTTGTAGGCGGTTTCCCCAAGATTGATGGTTTTTCAAGCTTAGTGTCCACACTAGGTCCTTTACTTTTCCTTAACTCGTTTTTCAACGCAGCTATAGCAAAAACCTTTTCCTGTAATTGGGCCTTTAATGTTTCATTTTCTTTGAGCACGTTATCTTGGGATGCCAACTTAGATTCAAGCAGTTGAATTTGTTTCAAAAGATTATCCTTTTCAGCTTTAGAATCTAGAACAGTTTGATCCAATTTTCTTTCAAGAACAACGTTTGACTTTTCAAGTTTTTCAAAATATGTTTCAAATTTGTCCGTTTTCTTAGAAAATTCAAGTTTGGCATCCTCAAGATCTTTTGATTGCCGAGCTACGATCATTTCGAGCTCTCTAATCTTGAAATCAGAATCAGTTAACGAGGCAGTTATAAAGCATTTATCATGATGAATTATAGCATTTTGAACACTTTCTCCCCCATTATGACTCACATCGGATGAATCATAAGTGGTATTTCTATCACTCTTGTCCATCCCGTGTTTGTCATAATTAGGTTCAGAATGCTCAATATGCGGCATGTCATCAGCATATACATCATAAACCACATTACATTGTACCATGTTTGCAGGCTCTGCGTCATAAATGGGTAAGGTGTCATCAAGAGAAATCTCGTGAACATTCCCTGACGTGCCACTGGCATCATGTTGTCCTCCTGATTCTGTGCTCGTGCCATCGTTAGGCTCCAAATTGTCAACCGTATGACCATTATCCTCTTGCATCTGCGTCATTGATTCTTGCACTCCATTAACATACACTTGCTGAAGTTGTGATCTTTGATATATCGAAGACGAGACCGATGACATGAGTTTCAAAATCGTATCACGGAAAACTCGAAGCTCGGTATGTGTATCTCGAAGAAACGATTGGCAAATCATTGAACTTTCAGGCTTGATGATATTAAATTGGAGGAAAGGCGTGAGTTGTGTCACAAGATTCTTGTATGCGAGTGCCGATGCAGAGTGATTAAAGTTGTCACGGTTGAGTTGCTCGGCGAGTTCGGTCAAAATGGTGAAAATTGAGTCGATGAATATATGACGATCTTGTCCAAAGATTGTCACAAATTCGCTCCCTCCTTGAATCCCCGAAAGAGTGACAAGATGAGACTGGAGTAGTTGAAAGGAGATGATGCCACTTTTCTTAACTTCGTTATGCCTTAAATACAACTCTCCCTTTTTACATGTCGAATCGAACGAATCCATGAAAGATCGATTAAAACGAAAGACCCGTAAATAATACTTAAAATTCCTCGATGGATGATATAAATGAAGCTCGTCACTTTGACTCGTCACGTGTTTATTGAAATCCGGCCACAATTGTTGTCGGCTCAAACGAAGATAAATTAACCCCGATTAAATTCGTAGCCACTAAAAAATTCAAATGTTGCCAATTTTCTCGGTCAAATAAAATCCCGTCACTTTGTTATTAATAAATCCTAATATTTAAAAAGTTTTTCAAAATAAAAAATTTGAAATAAAATAAAAGAAAAAGAAAAATAAAATAAAATGTGATATTTTTAAAATAAAATGTGATATTTTAAAAGAAAAAGGATTAATTTAACCAAAATAGAATAAGGAAATAAAAATAAAAAATCTGATATATTTAGAATGTGATATATTTTAAAAAATCATTTTCTGATATATAGAAAAAAAATGAAACGTGTAACAAAATGAAAATGTTTTACTCGGAAAATACTTAACTAAAATAGAAAATTAAAAAAATCTGATATAAAAATAAAAAAAAACGTTATATAAAAACTTTTGACAAAACAAACGTGTCCCAAAAAAACAGCCCTTGTTTTCTCCGTCGTTCCACTTATCAACACGTGGACCAATAAATTTGTTTCCACCGCCCCACTTACTCCTTTTACTTGGTTTCTCCGTCCAGTTAAAAACAATTTATCTTCTCTGACCTATATCTTAAATCGCCCCATATATTTATCTCTCTCTCTTAAAATAAACAAATCAGAAGCCTTCGTCTCTCACAATATCTCTCTCTCTCACAAACCTAAAAAAAAAAAACGCCTCCCAAAAATTAACGCCTCACAAACCTTATGATTCAGCAAACGCCATGATTGTGATTGTTTAATATAAGTGTTTGACTTCAAGATCTGTAATATAAGGAACTCAGGTAGGTTTATTTTAATGTTTGTTGTTGAGTCTCTCTCTACTGTTGTGTCGTTCTGTCAGGTGTTGTAGGTGTGGGTGGGTCGGGATGAAGGTGAGTCTGGTGGGTTGTGGTTGGGATGTTGAATCGAGTCTCAGAAAAAAGAAAGATGTGCGAGATGTGTGTTTGGGGGTTAGGGAATTAGGGTGTTTGTTACGGGTGTGTGTGTTTGAATCTGTTGAGAGATGTGTTTTTGAGAGTGTTGGTGTTTGTAAGTTTTTTATGTGTGAGTGGTTCGAGAGTGTTGGTCAGAGAGGGTGGGGAGGTGGTTGGGGAGAGAGGGGTGAGTGGTTCGAGAATGATACGAGAGTTGTTGAGTCGTGAGAGTTGAGAGCGTGTTGTGAGATGGGTCTGAGTCGAAAGGGTGTTAGGGGGAGTCTGTGTTATTCGAGAGGTGAGAGGGTGTATTGTTTGTGTCGAGGGAGAGTATTGGGGATTGAGTCGAGAGAAGGAGTCGAATGATTGAGTCTTACTTTAACCAGTGATGTCGAGAGGATTCGAGAGGGTGTGAGGGAGTGAGGGTCGGAGGTTATGGTTGAAAATGGTCGAGAGTCGTTGGGTCTGAGTCGAGGGAATGAGTCTTTTCAAAAAGACAATGATTTGCCCGTTTAATTTGCCCGTTATATTTGAAATAGCTTCATTCGGAAGAGTTCCGAATCGGAACTTTGTTTCGTTCGGAACTTTGTTTCGTTCGGAACTTTGTTTCGTTCGGAACTTTGTTTCGTTCGGAACAGTTCCGAATCGGAAGATTTTGATTCGGAAGATTTTGATTCGGAAGACTTCCGAATCGGAAGTGTTTGGTTCGGAAGATTTTCTTGCTTGATTCGGAACTTATTTATTGATTCGGAACTTTTAGGTTACTCGAAAAAATCTTCACCCGGAACTGAACTGGACAATAGCAGATTGATTTTGGACAAATTTGGACAAATGGACAGAAACAATGGACCAAATAGTTAGTTTGACCAAAAAAATGAAGAAAAATCCAAAAGAAAAAAGGATAACTGATAACTGAAAAACTGACCAAAAATTATAACTGATTAATAAAAATGTAAATAATAAACTGATTAAAAAAATAAAACAGGATAAAAATGGATAAAAAATTTATATAAATTGATTATTAAACTTGTGATAAAAAACAATAAAAAAATACACACTTTTTATAAAAAACACAAAATTAAAAAGAGAAAAACAAAAACTTTTATATAAAAAAAAACTAACTTTTTATAAAAACACAACTTTTTAAGGTTTTATATAAGAAAATTTTGATTTTTATATAAAAATTTGTGATTTTTTATCTAAAAAGTAAATAAATTTGAAGATTTGATATGTTTTAACACATAAAAACACAGACTTTTTATAAAAAATACAAACTTTTTAAATTTTAAGCATGATTAAATCAAAACCCACCAAAATCAAACAAAATAAAAGAAGAATAAACCATAACTAACCAAGGCTCTTGATACCAATTGAAGGTCTACGTAATTAATGGCCTATTCTAGATCATGGATTTGGTGGATTAAGTTGGTTGATTGATTGATAATTAAAGAAGAAATGAAGGAATTAGATGAGGGATTAGAGAGAGAAAGGAGAGAAAAGGGGAAAGGTAGAGAGAGAAAGTAAAATGGAAAATATGATTAAGTGGAAAATGTGAATCAACAACCCCCTCCTAACATGCTAGGAGGGGTTATATATAGCCCACCCTACATGTGGGCTATATGGACCATACATAAAGTAAATAGATCACGAGCCCATTACATAATTATCGTTGGAGCGACCGATCCTTCATAAATACGTAAAACGTATTTCCAACACGTAGAGCAAGGATTTGGATGTGTACAAGAACGACAAAGAAAGGCGATGGCTTATACGTTGCAAGAACTGAAGATTTGGAAGAACTAGATAAGACTTAGTTAGTGGAGCTGGATTGCTATATCTGCCTAGAATGCTAGAGGCATTTGGTGTACGAGACGTAGAGAATGGTCTATACGGATCATGAACGTCTCCAACACATATTTGATCATCTTGATTGAACATTTGGCAAAGGTGGTGGGTGGAGTTAATTGATGAAGTAAAATTTCAAGGCCAAGTACCATCTGGGAAAGGCAAGCATGGTTGATGAGACATGGAATAAGAAGAATGAAGTGAAGCTGAGACGAACTTGAACTATATGGATGACGTATTAGGGTGGTTTGGATGAAGGATGTAGGTTGCACGAGTTGAGTTGTCTAAAGCAGAGAACGCGTCAACATGTATGTTGCGTGGCTTGGACAATCATATGGAGAAAAGGGACGTAGACTATACTTCCTACATAGATAGGAGTAGCTTAGAAAGGGCAATGTAAGGACGAAGTTAGTGAAAGGGATACATAATAGGGTGGAGGAATAAGTACGAAGAGAGTTGGGTGATAGTCGATAGACTGACTAATTCATCTCATATTTCAAAAGGAATGAGAAGTCACGTGGTTGAGAAGTTGGAAGGATTGCGTACGGATATGATGGAATAGAGGGTTTGCGTAAAAGTTAGCCTAATATGTATGGAATGCCTTATGAAGGATTATGGAAACGGAAGAAACGATGGGAAGCATCACATCGTGATGTATGGTATGAGTTGAGGAAAAAGAAGGAAGTGTGTATAGAAGCGAGGCAAAAATAAAATAGGTCGAGATAGGAACCGAAGGTAAAACTTTGGTAGAGCCTAACGAGTAGAATAAAGCACAAAGCAGACTAATACTGTCGTAGTGTGGAAAAGGAAATGGCACTGACCCATACTGATTGTTTGGGAGGATTAGTATCGATAATCGAATGGATGAGAAGTTATAGGTGTGATATGCCATAGGGACGAAGGGCTTGGTCTAACTGAGATAACCGTCCTTTTGATGATGTGTATAGATCATAAGTTAATTTGGATTGGAAGAACTAATGGATATATGAAAGACCGTCATAGGTCACTTTGTAAGGAAAGTGGATAGGCAAGTGAGATATTTATACAACCTTAGGAGTCACACTGAGGGCATGAGTGATTGATTTAGAGGGAGTTAGGAAACTCATTAGCGATGGCTGAGTTTTCATATAATGATGATTATCATACTAGAAGTTGATAAATGCCATTTGAGGCACTATATGAAAGGATGGGATGATTTGTCCCCATTGTGGACTAGAATTGGTAAAAGAGGCTACTAATGTGGTAATGGTGTTTGTGGACAGAATGAGAGCAACAAGGGATGCTATAAAGAAAATGAGGAAACCACTAGATTTAGTGACAAAGTTATGTAGGAAGTTTCACCCATAGTAACGGGTGGTATGATTTGGTAAAATGGAAGTGTTGATATAGAGTTTTGTAGGTCCATTTATGATCTTTGGAAAGATCAGACCAGTGGTTTATGAGCATAGAATTACCTGGAGGAAATGAGTGGTATATATGATATATTTCATGTATTAAGATTGGTAAATGTTGTTTGAGAATGCATATTTGCATGTCTGGTTATTCGGGATTTGTGCTAATAAGAGTCTTTGTTTTATCAAAGAGTCATTTGAGAGATTTATTGACTGTGAGGTCAAGAGTTTGGCAATGAATTTAAATATTGTTGGTTAGTATATGTGGTAATTTGAGACTTGAACTAAAGTTCACATGGAAATGAGAGGAGTTCGTTTAGAACAAGTATCCTCATGTGATTTGTTGTTTGTGTGTCTGATCCTAAGGAGTAAATCTCGGGACGAGATTTCTATTAGGAGGGAGTGATGTGACAACCTTGGTTTTGAGGTTCGTCACTTAGTTTTATTTTGTGCTAGTTACGTGTCTTTACGTGTTTATGTGTTAATTGGTGTGTATAGATTGTGGTTTGGATATCGTTTCCGGTACGGGGTACCTTGTGAGTGAAACAATGTGAGATGATTTCATGTTCATGAGCTCACATGGTAGTGACTATGAAATGAGATGGTGTTATTTAGTGGTTTTACGTATACGTATATGTATTATAGAAAATCGTATTTTTACGATTTACGGTTTAGCATTTAGAGGTCTCAGATGAGGTAATTAGTCATATGGATATTTTTCGGGATGGTTTTAAGTCATTTAGGACTTAGTTATAAAGTTTATTTCAAAATTTGATATTTTTTATAAAAGTGTATATTTTACGTCTTTTACGGTAAAACGCGTAAATTTGACTAGTTTTACGGTTTTGAGGTTTTGGAAGCTTTAGGAGCTGAAATAAATTAAGGTAATACTAGTAATGTATTATTAAACAATAAAAAAAATAAAAATAAAAAATATATATATTATAGGCGGTTTAGGCCGACTAAAAGAAAGGAAAAAGATAAGAAAAAGGTAAGTGGGCTATGGGTTGGACTTGGGTTCACCCATACCCTATATAATGTCTTAATTAAAAACAAAAGCCATATTTTTTCTTCCTAGAACACCATAGTCGACGGCTAGAGGATATTTTTAGGGTTTTCATAGTTTTTTTCATCTTCCATTAAATTAAAGGTAAAACCTTCATAACCCTTTTCAATTAAATTGTTTTTATGTTTTCTTTAACCATCTTATGATGAATTTAGGTTAGGGTTTAATGTAAAAACAGTAAATTAATGTTATATTAATTATATCATGATGATTACATAAACTAGGGCTTGTATTTAATGGGGTTATGGGTAATTAATTAAGTTAATTTGATTAAACCCGTTTTTAAAAACTGGGCAGAATTTTGAGTCAATTGTTTTCATCATATCGGGAGTTCTATAAACTCTTATTTTGCGATCCAAGTATCCCTGAAAAGTTAATTGAAGTGGCTTTCCAATGCAAGAAACGAGAACTAAATTGGAGGTCGGGAAGTGGGTCAAAAACAGGTTACAACAGTCGGAGGTCAAAACAATTTTGAAGTCAGCCTGTTTTCTTTTTAAGTTTTGGGTTGTTTGGGGTACTTAGGGTTGCATTGGGATCTTCTAACGAACATGAGAGATGGTTTATATATTATAGTAAGTATCTGAATTGGGGCTAAGGTTGTGGTTTACGGTAAGACCCCCTAATCATAACAAACTTTTTGTATGTTTAAAATCAATAAATCTGGAATGACAAAAGTATATATATATATATATATATATATATATATATATATATATATATATATATATATATATATATATATATATATATATATATATATATATATATATATATATATATATATATATATATATATATATATATATATATATATATATATATATATATATATATATATATATATCGGTGCCTTAACAGTAGCTTTAAGGTTGGGGCAAGTGGGAGGTGTTAGCTAACATATTTAAGGGCATAAATATTCCTTTTACCGAGATCTTGGGTGTGTTTAGGTGGGTGTTTGGCTTATAGTTTGGAGACCTAAAATTGGGACTGTTTTTGATAAAATGTTAACGGGATGTGTTATGAAGTAAAACGAGTTAAGGGCTTTATAGAGGGGTGTAATGAGAGGCTTAGAGCATATATATGAGGTATATATATGGGAGAAGGTTAGATGTCCATCATAGGTTGATGAGCCATTTTAGTGTTTGGTTCATGTTTTGATTATGTGTTTTTGGTTTGTTAGCTTTTTGCTAGTGCACGGATGTTTGGGGAAGCTCAATCAGGTGAGTTTCATAGTCCCATGTTTTCTAATGTTTATGACTTCCAAATGGGATGGAAGAGACACTATTTTGTTTTGTTTGTTATTTATAAATTATGCTGTGAATGGTTTGGCGTTGGTAATGGACTTATGTGTGCATACTTATATGATTAACTGCTAGTTGATTCTTGATTGTTTATGTTTTGACTTGGTACCAAGGGGGTGTTGACAAGGCGGGTCCTTGGGATATGGTTCATAGGTGTTTGGATGCCTATGAGAGTATGGCGTTTGGTATGGCTGGGAGCCTGAGTTTTGGTTTGATTAGTTGAATCTTGAATGTTAGTTTGTTAATGCATATTAGTATCACATTGTCCATATGTTTTTTTGTTAACTTTTGGTTGTTACTCACAGCTTTTAGGTATGATTTTGGCGTTTGAGTCTAAACCTATGACTCTCACCAACTTTATGTTGACGTGTTTTAGTGTCTCTTTCAGGTGAGAATGTGGTTAAGCTAGAGGATAGAAGTGGCTAGTTTTGAAGGCACTAGGAATGCATTTTAGAAGGAGATCCCCGTTTCCTTCTTAGTTTTTATTTGTTCATTTAATAAGTGATACTGTGGCACACATATGTTTGTTTTGGTTATGTTATTTGTTTGTCTTGGGTAAGAGGTAGGACTGTTACCTACTTACCTAGACTCCTGCATTGGTTGAGATATTGTCATGACATTTGTGTCACCTTTTTATGACATTATAGTTGCATTTTAGTTTTCTCTGTAGAGACATCGTTTGTTGTGATGATATCCATACGTCGCGCCCCATATTCCGCCATAGTGGGGTGTGACAGAATTTAACTCTCAAGTTTGAGGACTGTAGGATATAGGAGTTTAACCAGTGTTTGGGTTATAGTAATTCTTTAGGTTTAGATGTAAATCAGGTAGTGGGAAATATTTTTCTAGTTGTAATTTACGCATATAGTTACCAATTCACTTAGTGTCATTAATAAGACCAATAGATCAGAGTAGTAGTGTTAAAAATAGGAGTCAAACGAAGTCATTTCTTTTGAAGATTGATGAGCAGATTCGGTTCTCTGTCTGTGACATAAATTCATAATTTGACAAATTTGAGCATTATACAGATTAGATCCCTCACTTTGTATCTCTGAGTTGTAGTTACAGTCCTTTATGTTTGATAGATTCCCTTGTTATTTAAGATAGTCTTTATAGTTAATCCTTTCCCATTAGTTTACTTCATAGATTGTTACTGGATATTTCTAGCTTGTTGGGCTTAGCATCTTGTTGGGCTTGGCAGTTTTTGATTTGGACTGTCCATATTATTAGTGTAGCATTAGTTTAACTTTGAATTTTGTGATTTTACAAATTTGCATTTGTAGTCTTATAAATTTGTTTTAGTTTTATAAATTTTGAACTTTGCATTTTAAATTTGTAGTGTAGAATTGTATTTTACATTTTTATATTTTTGGTGCATTTTAATGTGGTAATTGCAAAGTGTTTTTAGAGTAGTACGTATAAGTATATAGAAGCTATTTTTACCTTTTTACATGTCTCTTGCCAAGTAGAAATAGATACCATTCAACCTTTTATCACAAAAAACAATTAAGTCAAACTTGAAAACGTTAAATCAATTCGAATTGAGTCGAGAAAAACGAACTAAAAAGACAAATATTAATTGGCGCCGCTGCCGGTTCTTTTCGTAAAGATTGACGGGATTTGAGTGAGGCGTATTGGATTTTGTGATGCGTTCACTTTTGAACGTTATTTTTACGTATTATAAATCAAAAATATAAAAAAAATCAAAAAGATAACAATATAAAAAAACAAAAAAAACCACAAAATCAATTCTTTTCCTAAAGAATTGAACCAAAAAAATAAAAAAACCAAAAGTAATCTTTTTCCTAAAAGATTACACCAAAAAAATATATTGTATATATCGTTTTCAATCGTTTTTACGTACATATTATATTTTCTTTAAAATCAAATAAATACAAAAATATTTTTGATATATTATTATATGTAAATAAGTATACGTAGATACAAACACTTAATATACCTACTTCCATAAGTATTGCCGAGGAAATACACCGTGCTTGGGGGCGTTCCGGTCCTAAGTTCGTGTATCGATCAAATTTAATTAAGGCACAATAGATAAATACTGCAGTCTACTTGAACTTGAGAAAGAGGCCACTATATAGGGGGTATAAGGCGAGTGTATTTCACATTCTAAAGAAGCAGGCTCTTAAGTGCTACGTGCCGCCTCGTTTCTCCGCTTCCTTGTGGGTCTTTCGAAGGTGATAGTAGTGAGTGGTGTGCCACCGAATTATTATTACATATCTATATATTTTCTTGTGGATATTAATTATTGCACCTCGAGAGAGATAATCTCTTCTCTCTCAAAAGTAGACCGAGAGCTCCTCTCCCACTCCTCGAGTTTACTTACACGTGTACTCGCACACGTGTAACCATACCACCTTTGGTGTATTACTTCCTTCCCCGAGGAAGCTTTAAATGTCATTCGCTTGTATATACATTCGGCCACCTTGCTAAACATGGATACTCGTTCCTTGTGGGGGATGTTGCATCCGACTAGTTCGACATGTGGAGGTCCACATGATACTTATTTATGTGATCAAAACAATGGCTATTATGGTGAGGGATATGCTTATAATGGAACCGAGAACCCTAATTTTCAAACTAACCTTCCAATGGACTACACTTGTAATGACTATATGGGATATTCCAGTTTTTCATCACAAAATCCACCATCATTTCATGATCAACCCTTTGATGAGCCATACCATAACCAAGGATTTTCAACGAATGAAGGTTTTCAAAATAATGATAATTTTCAACGCTATAATCAAGAAACCTTTCATAATCAAGGATTTTCAAACAATGAAGGCTTTCAAAATGATGAAAATTTTCCATGCTATAATCAAGATACTTTTCAAAATCCAGGATTTTCACATTATGAGGGTTTTCAAAATTAAGGGAATTTTCAAGGTTATAATCATGAGAACTTTCATACTCAAGACTCTTTTCAAACCTATAATCCACCTAATTATGTAAATCCATCTCCACCCTATTCTTCGAATTTTTCATGTGAGTTTTGTGAAACGCACCCCATTATGGTTATGATTGTCGACTGAGGGATCCGCCGTCCTATGCCCCTAATGTTTTCAATAAGTTTTATTCTTTACTTGAGGAAGCACAAAATAAGACCAAAAAACAAATGAAATCTTATCGCATAAAAACCATGAGCCTTGAGGAAATGGAAAAGGAGAATGTGCGGATAGTGAGAGAGACAAAATCTGTTTGTAATGAGGCAATGAGGAAACTATCTAATAAAAAGGAAATTTGTGAAGAGTTGGACATTAAATATCATCAACTTCAGCAAGATTTACTTACCTTGCTCTTAGAGAAAGACAAAAGAGAATAAAATGAATGCATAGACGATAAATATCTTGCTACTCGTATGCCTTATCGATGCTTCTGTGACGATTGTGATGGACCTTCGATTTGTATGACACTTAATGATGACACACCTTCATCACCTTTACCTCACATGGAACCCAACAACTCTTTAACCATGGGGGACGAGCCTCTTAGCACTAATACAAACACCAATTCGGATGAATTAACCGCTTCTAGTGTTGAGAACCTTATCCCAATCTAAAGGGAGCTTGAGGATGTTTCCAATGAACCATGTGACGAGCTTTGTATTGATACTTCTTCTCCTCACGATCACATTGAGATTTCATCACATGTTGAACTTCATGCTACTACTAGTGATTTTGGTGATTTCGATCTTGATGGATTGTTCAAAGAAAGGGATAATGAGATTGCGGAAGAATTTTTGCAAGACTTGCCACAAATAGAGGATGATGATTGTGATTCTAGTGAAGCATCTTATGATATATCATCCGGTGACTTATCATATCAAGATGACCTTCCTAATTTTGATGACGATGTTCCTCCTATAGAAGAAGTGGAAGATGTTCATATTCATGAGGTTTTATCAAACGTTTATCTTCTTATCTCTTCGATTGAAGCATTGAATGAAATTCCTAAAGACGAGTCCATAGAAGAAGAACCTTTCATTGATATTTCTTCACCGGTTTTGAGGTTGCACCTATTGATTTTCATGATGATCTCATCCCTTTGAGTGATTCTCTCATTGATACACCACCTTTTGAGCATTCTAATCCCACCCTTCCACCCTGAAGTTGGTTATTGATGAAGAAAATCCTATACTCTTAGAGATTAATCCTTTTTCCCCTAAGGAAACTTTAGAACCCATAACCTTTGATATGGACTCTCTTATGGATATTGATGCCATCATCGAGGCCACTCTTGCTAATACTGATTTAGAGGTCGATTATAGTGTTTCTAATTGGGAAGAGGATATTCATCTTATTAAGAACATGCTTTTTGGTAAAATAGAGCCTCACCTCCTCCATAAGACACTATTACTCTTGATCCTCCTTTCACTATGCCTTATATGGAAGATTCCCCACCTTTTGATGATGATGAGGAGCACCACATGGATATACTTGTTATGAATGTTTTGATTCCTACACCTTCATTGTCTCATGATGATTTCATAACTAAGGGGGAATCTTATATGGTTGATACAAGCTCATCTTCTTATTTTCCCATGAAGGGAAAGGTTTTTTATCCTGGGATACGTATGTTTGGGAAAACTTGGTTTTCATCTACTCCACTTACGAGTGTGACTTTGATTGATATAAGCTTCTCGTATGAGCTTACTTTGTTGATGCTACCTACTTTGGAGTTGTTCACATGTAGAGATGGAAACTATGTATTTGATCCTGGGGTGCTTCCTGTTTGAGAGATTTTTTATGTTGGACAAACTTGAGACACGTTTGACCGTTCCATTTATCTAGATGGATATTGTAAATCTTATAGTAAATGGCAACGTGCTAAGTTTGAGTGTATCATGTGAGATGTGCTTCAAAGTGGATATCCTTTATTCTCCATGATGGTTTCCCCAAGGACAACCTAATTCGGGGCCGAGTCGAGCTAGAGACTTAGGGTTAAAAAACTCAAGCATTGAATAACTAGGTTAGAAAACGTAGAGTAGATCTAAATAGGTTAGGTTTAATAAGCGGGTGTTATAGTAGAGTTGAAGTGGAGGGGTGACTTTCTTCGTCTTTTGGTGTTTGTTTCAAGGGTTGCTCTCTCTCATTTCATTCATGGAGCTTATGGAGGAGGCCGTGTATCCGACTCACTTCGATTGTTTTTTCTATCGTGATATTCAACCTTGTGCTTAAAATGAATACATTTTAGTTGTCTCTTCCTTAGCTCGATTTAAAAAAAGTAATCAATGTCATAAGTGTAGGGGAGTTTCCACTCAATACTCTTAAACATTGATGACAATGTTTATCTTAAGTGTAGGGGAGACTTCTATCGAAGTGAGCTTACCTAGACCATTGCCTTGCCTTCATGATAATTGGGAAAATTAATTTTTCAACATTTTTCAAATTTTTGATCTACTTTGGCCACCAAAACTATACATTCATAATTTTTGCATTAATCATTTTTCATTTGCATAACACATTTGCATTGTATATATATTTCTTCTTTTATTTTTCATCAAAAATATATAAAAAGGAAAAAATATAATCAAGGATATGGTTTAACAAGTTTAGGAGTCTTTGACATATTAGGCCCGCCATGAATATTTTGACTCAACCCGAGTTTGCTTATTCAAGCTTACTCTAGCTAGTATCCTTAACCATGTAGACCTTTATTGGTTTATTAGGCTAAGCATCCACTAGTCTCATTATTTGAGATTTTAAACTGTGGAGAACGAGAGATGATAGAGTTTGAAGTAAGTGTAAAGGGCTAGATAAACCTCATATTAATTAATTGTGGCTTTTATATCTCCTTTCGTAACCTTTACTTTCTTGTCAACGCATGTATATATGTTAATAAATAAACAAGAACGGTTTTAATTGGTTTGTAGTCTCTTATGCATTTTTGACTAATCATTCGTGGTTGGTATAAGTACGTCTTAAGATTCTAAGTTAGACGTTTTATGTGTATTAGACTTATGTCATGCTTAATACTTAGCGGGTGTTTTTCCTTTTATTCTTTTCAATTTTCTTTGTGAGGAATAACGAAAAATAAGAGCGACTTATGAAAAAAATGAGTGGCTAGAAAAAAATAATAATTATACAAGACTCCCAAGAGGGGCAGTGAAGTGTTAATTATAGTAGCTATTGAATTCCAATATTACTCTCACAAGGGGTGCGGGGATTTAATAGTTGCTCCAATCCAATATTACCTTGACGGGTCGCGGGATTGAATATCCAAGGTCTAAAAAAGGCGGCGGATATAAATTATTGCGTAAGTTTTATTCTTCTTTCCTTAGTGAGTGTGTAGCTACTTATTAATGCATGACATGATGATTTTACGCATAAAGCGAATGACTTATTATTTTGGGTCGAACTTATATCAATTGTGGGCGGTTTTTCAAGTAATGGATGAGATGGTTACATAGGATTAAAACCGTGCTTCCTTATTTTTGGATTTTGCATTTCTTATACTTCACGCTTTAATAATGACAAATTTGCTCTCAAGCAATTTGCTCAAATAATAACCGGTCTTAGAGGCATAATAAGTGGGGGTATAATAGTAATACAATTAATCTTTATGAATGAGTTGATGCACTTTCACTTATGGATAACAATGATCTTGTTTTTAAGCTTGGTATGGGGAAAGTGAAACTTGAGGATGATAAGTGTTCATTTTACCAAAGCCCTAATTAAAGTTTTTGATTACTGTATAAGTTATTTCCATCAAAACCATTTCAAGAAAAATCCAAAAATATATAAACAGAATTGCTTTCCTTTGCATTGCATTGTATAAATCAAAATCATGCATCATATAGTGTAGTGCAGTGTAATAGCATTCCATATTGGCCAAGGTGGATTAATTATGAGAAAAGTGTAAATTGGTGCTTTAAAATACTGCATTGCATGAGGCCATGGCAATGGTCAAGTGAGAGGGAGTTGATAAGTGTGAAAACACTCATCAGTTATGACCTAAAAACCACTTAAAACACAGAAAATACATTATATTTAACTGAAAATTATTAGAATTACGTGGGTATTTTGTGTTTATGTGTTTTTAGGTAAAAAGATGCATTATGGAGCAAACATGCGCTTTCAATGGATTTATCTGACAAAAGACGAAGAAAAGACAAGACAAGCCTTCAAGGACCTTATTTGCCAAATTTTCAAAGATCAAGGGTTTAAGTTGCAACTTTTACCAAGACAAAGGATGAAAATAAGTTTTGCTTAAAAACCTTTAACTCTTTAAACACATTTGATAAAAGTTTAAAATGAAAGGACTCATAATGTAAATATCACTCTTAAGCTGATTGACAGGGTCGTTTGCCTTCATTCATTGTTACCAACAAAGAAACAAAGAACGAGTTTATCATCTTCACAGTCCTTCAAGACGATTCATAGAGAACGATTCACAAGGTTTCAAGAAAAACTTAAAACACCAAAGTTGATCACCTCTTTATCATCTACAACATGATATGATTTAATTACTCTCTAATCAAGAAGAGAAGAAATGCCCAATTTTTGGGAATCAAGATTGAAGAACCCTAATCCTCGTATTTACACGTGGCAATTAGGGATTGGAAGAGACATATCATCAACACCTTTCCTTCAAGCTTCTCAGTCTATAAATACAATAAGTTCTCCTCATTTGTACTCGGTTAGCTTAGGTGTAGTTTTCACACACTTAGTTAGCATTAGTTAGATAGCTTAGTTTACTTTTAATTTTCTTGTTAAATTCTTATAACCGAATTAGTTAAACTGTTGTAACATATTTCTTCAACTTTCCATTAATGAAATCCTTTAGTTTTCTTAAAAGCTTTCATTCTTTTCTCTACCTTTACTGTTTACAAAGATATCATACTGTTTGACTAGTGTTCTTTTGAGAACTGATAATTGGTTCGAAGCACTGTTCATATTATAATGAATTTCAGTTTGGTTAAGAGTTTTGATTTTAGTTGTTAAAAAGTGATAGCTTATCAGGTTAAGTTCTACAAAACTTTTACAATTTTTCTGTGTTGATAAGCTGATTAAGCTCTTAGCTTTATTGGATGAGATTTAGTTAGTAGTCATTCCTATTAGTCAGATAGTAAAGAAATCAGTCAACTTTTACATGATTTTATGAGATTATTCACTGTTATGAATTTCATGTTTTCTTTAAAAGTTTTCAATCTTTCTTCATTCGGTATAAAATGTGAAGACTTAATTAGATAAAGCTAGTTCAAATTCAGTTAAGTTTTTCAGCTGTTAGTTGTAACAGAAAATATATTTTCTTTCTCAAGGTTTTTCAAATCTTGTACTATTTTCTCTGTTCTTGATAGCTAAATCTGCCAATAAGCTCATTCTGTTATTTTTCTTCTATCGAGGTAGCTTATAATCAGAGTAAACGGGATATACATAACTCGTCATAATAGCTTTGTCTTTTTTCCATAGTTTGCCATTTTTCAGGTTTTGCAGGTATTGATGAATTGAGTAGAGCAGTTAGTGTTCCAAAGTTGATCCCAACAGATAGTTGTAGTTCAGAAAGGAGTACTTGGTGTAGCTTCGTTTTCAATACTAGAGACAAGGCAGCACAACGTTAACCTTCGACATCAAAGGACTTACTTCAATGATAACAGGTTAAGCACCATTTATATTCTGAAAATCTTAGTGTAATATGCTAGCTGTAATTGTAGTGTAGAACATAGCTGAGACTTGTTTGATTTTCTGAGGTGAACCTACTTGTATCTTGTTGCTAGTTGTTATTGTTCACCTTATTGATCTGTTCATGTTAGCTGTAGGAATAGATAGCTAGATGATTTTGTTTTGAGTTGTAGAGCTTCCCTGTTATCTAGCTAGCTTGTGTTGAGTTAGAATTTTAGGAGTTGGATTCTTTTTCAGTGTTTGGAGTAGTTCATTTGAGGATGTTAGTGTGCTGAGTGTTATTAGATATTAAGCTGCTTGTTAAAAGTGTATAAGCTACTGCTATTGTTAATCTTGTTCTTTTGATTATAGCGTATTCCAGTTTGTTACCTTATGTTTGGCATAGCTCATTTTAGGTTATGTTAGTATTAACTAGGTAAGTGGAATTTGCTCAATATAACTCGTATTGGTAGAATTTAACTCTCAAGTTTGAGGACTGTAGGATATAGGAGTTTAACCAGTGTTTGGGTTATAGTAATTCTTTAGGTTTAGATGTAAATCAGGTAGTGGGAAATATTTTTCTAGTTGTAATTTACGCATATAGTTACCAATTCACTTAGTGTCATTAATAAGACCAATAGATCAGAGTAGTAGTGTTAAAAAATAGGAGTCAATCGAAGTCATTTCTTTTGAAGATTGATAAGCAGATTCGTTTCTCTGTCTGTGACATAAATTCATAATTTGACAAATTTGAGCATTATACAGATTAGATCCCTCACTTGGTATCTATCAGTTGAAGTTACAGTCCTTTATGTTTGATAGATTCCCTTGTTAGTTAAGATAGTCTTCATAGTTAGTCCTTGCCCGTTAGTTTACTTCATAGATTGTTACTGGATATTTCTAGCTTGTTGGGCTTAGCATCTTGTTGGGCTTGGCAGTTTTTGATTTGGACTGTCCATATTATTAGTGTAGAATTAGTTTAACTTTTAAATTTTGTGATTTTACAAATTTGCATTTGTAGTCTTATAAATTTGTTTTAGTTTTATAAATTTTGAACTTTGCATTTTAGATTTGTAGTGTAGAATTGTATTTTACATTTTTATATTTTTGGTGCATTTTAATGTGGTAATTGCAAAGTGTTTTTAGAGTAGTACGTATAAGTATATAGAAGATATTTTTACCTCTTTACATGTCTCTTGCCAAGTAGAAATAGATACCATTCAATCTTTTATCACCAAAAACAATTAAGTCAAACTTGAAAACGTTAAATCAATTCGAATTGAGTCGAGAAAAACGAACTAAAAAAGACAAATATTAGCTACCTTAGACTACTTATTTTTTCCTTCGTTTATTTATGCTTGTTTAGTCCTTCCTTATTTCATTTATTTTCATTATGTTTTGGGATTATGTTTAGGAACCGATGTTTGACTTTGGTTATCCCTTGGTCATGTATGTTTATGACATATTACCTTGCATGCTTTGATGACACGCCATAATTATCCTGTGATATTCCATTTATCAAAATGGGGTGTTACAATCTTTAAGACGAATCGTCTTTTTTCATTTGCAGTTAACGGAGTCATGACTTCTTTTTTGATCACCCTTTTTGTTATGAAAGTGCTCACTTACCTCTGTCCAAAAGGTTGTTGTCTTTTGACTTTTTTTATGGTACGTACATCTTCGAAACATGTATTCAAGCTTTACACAAAGCTACCTACTCACTGAGAGTCCACGATTGGTTTGAACCAGTTTTTTAGATGATATAGATATAGTTTGACGTAAAATAAAGTTTAAAAAGTGTGAAAGAAATGGTTTAAATGATCGGGTATTTATAGGGGTAAACTGTTAATTTTGTTTTAAAATTTGCAACGGTCAAAAGTAAGAGAATGAAAAGTTTTTCTTTAAAAGGGTCGAGAGGTGGATCGATTCGCAGCCGACGACCAATCCCAGTCGAGCGTCGTAACGGTCTGACTGGCTGCCAAATCGGTCGACCGACTGACGACCGATCCTGTTGCGGCAAGCCCAACATTCACACACTCCTCCTTTATTGCCACTTGCCTCTCTTTTCATTAACTCTCCATCTCAACACTACAAAATGAACGTCAACCACTCGCCAAGACTTGATTTTAACACCTTATGATCCTAATTAACTGTGGTAATAACATTATGTATACAACATTCTATTCTTTTCCTCCTTACGCCTAACAATATACTCTAGGATCGAACAAATTTACCTTAGCGACAACGTTCCTGTGTAGATTTATAGGCATGTGAAAACCTTTTCTTTTTTCAAACATAGAATAAAATACATTCAGGCCTTTTGACTACATATATTTTAAAAGAATCAAAGGCAATTTATAAATACATACCCACCAAGAGCGAACAAGGAATCAGTGATAATTTATAAGTGCATTCCCACTAGGAGGAAACTGGGTGGATATGGGTAGGATTTATTTGGTTGAGGTCTTGAGGATGACTTTGAGTCATTTGCACCCAGACCCTTGCACGTTTTATGTTGTACCCTTTTGTAACATTATTTAGTTTTAACTATATAAACGTGTAATATGTTTACAAAATTGGTACCTCGAGTCCTTATATGGAATGGAAAATGGTTTTTATGTTTGGTCATATACGTATTTAAGCATTTATAAGTAATTTTATATTTTTGAATAATTTGATGCCTATGAATGTTTCGATTATTCAAAACACAAACTTATCTTTTTAACTTGATTCTCAAACTACTTTCTTCCACAATATGAATTAATAGCCAACTACTCTCAAATATTGCTTTATGTTGCGTAGATAAGAAATACAAATATACGAGCGTAAAGTGAAACAATGTAATGGCAATCTTTGTGTAAATACAATGATACTCGATATCTAATGCGTAGTAGGCCTACGCTTGCAGGATTGTTGCATTGCAATCTTGGCAAGACAAATACAACAAACCACTACGGTTTAAAAAGTATCATCCAAAAAAACGCTGCAACGCGCGGGTGTCTCACCTCGTTATATAAAAAAAGTACTGAAAATGTTAAATTTTCAATATATTTTAATATAAATTATATTATACGAATACCCGCGTATAGCGACAAAATTTTTAGCAACATATGATTAACAGTTTACGATGTTGAGGTCGCCCAACATTTGTATGGCTTTAAACAAATAACGACGTAAGAAAGATTAGCATCTCTCGTGTAACGTCTATAATAGAATGTGAAAATAGCACATGAAAATTGCAAACACACGAAACATCCGATATTGGAGTAAGTCTTTCCGATAAAGTTCAAAACAGAACGTGAAAAAATATACAATTGCAAACAATTGTAATATGCGATAATGCAACTTTAGCAAAAATTAAATAAAATGTATGAAAGATTATAAAAACAATTAGAGAAACTAAAAATAAAACATTATATCACTTGTGAGATAATTAACAACGCTTGTTGCTAATCATCTAAATTTTTTTCATACATAACATTTGAGATGTATACTTTTCCTTATAAACTGAATTCATTGATTGACTATATATTGATCAATATATTATTGAAAAATTTGTTGTCAAAGGTTAATTTTTTTATACAAGTAAAAAATAAATTATGAATAAAAATTGATATGTCAACAATAATGGATCGAAATGTATTCCATCCTCCTCCAGATATTTTGACTTCTTTAATTAGTTAGCTTAAATAAAATTTAATTCAAAATTTGTAAATTAAATCATAGTAGTAAAACATAAACATAAAATATTTATCCCATAATAGATTTCGAGTTTCAGTCACGTATTTTCATACGAATTTAAACCAAAATACAGTTAAAGCAAGAATGTTCAATGAAATTTATAATTAACTTTCAAGAATAAACAATTACCCAAGCGAACACACATACATACACGAACACACATACACATGACTTTTTATACTTTCAGTTCTTGCAATAATATTTAACACTTAAACTTGAAGGTATGGTTACATGAGAGGGTAATACTGGATGCATTTAAAACAACCGATGGGTTACACTTGTCAAGAAACAAGGGATTGTTTTGACTAAACTTTATCCTCTTTTCACACCTTGGCTTTGACTTTTTTCTAATCGATATTCAGGTAACGATCTTCATTTGCAGCCCAAGCGCAAAAGTACCAATTCCAACAAATTTCTTAACAAATGTGGTACCAATTAAGCAAAACACATTTGAAGACAGTGAACGCGAAAAAGATGTAGACATCAATGAAAACAAAAAATGATACGCTAATAGCCTTCCGAATTGAAGGCATAAATGAAAACAATATACAAACAAAAGACATCTACTTTATACAGCTAAAAACTAAAAACTACATAAAAGGCAAAACCAAACAAACTAAACATTACCAAACAAACTAAACATTTACATTTGAATAAAATTATCTCAAATTCATGTCACACCGTGTCCATGAAATAAGAGCCAAAATGACGCAATACTATGCCATAATGTTGGTCCCTTGTAAATCGTTATTACTTATCAACCTTAAGTAATAACTCTTTATCAAGACTCAAGTGTGTTGTTTTAACAATAGGTAAGAACTATGAACAATCAAAATAACAATAATAATAAATTTTCAACGTATAGACTTTTATTAGAATCAAATGAAGAATCTATAACCCACTTTGTTTGCGGAATAAGAAAGTGGTTGAATGACAATGGGTTGTGATCTCCTCTACTTAAACGAATAACCAAAGTTAAAGTCTAAGCTCCAATCTAAACGTTCATATGCTTCTTGGCTATATGGTTTAGTTGGTATCGAGAGAGAAAGGTTTTCTAGAGTTTCAACTCTTGTATTGGTTAACCCTTTCTCTCTCAATGTACACTCCTTTTATAGGCAGTGTAAACTAGGGTTTGCATTTCGCATGTTCCTATGCATAAGTTTATCCAGTGGGTGGTAAATGCTGGATAAACAGTATAAAGTACATATTAAACTAATCTAAAAAAGATAAAGGTTGTAGTTATACCCAACTATACAAACAACATACTTTGACTTAAAGTTATCTTTTCCCGCCTAATGTAAACCTTCAGAATACTGAAGTATCTTCAGTATCCTAGAGGAGATCGACATCATTCAATTTGGTATTGTCAAGTTAAAGTGAACTGAAAGCTCTTCTTCAGTTCTTGTTCTTCAGCAACTAGACCGCCTAGTATTTGAAGCAAAGACTCCTTTGTCTTTTAAGTTAACTGTAAGAGAAAAGCTGAGCATCCTTTAGCTACAAAGTATTCAGTAGGAACTTTGTTCCTCTGGTCATTGTTGAACACGTAATTATTCGTGGTTTTAGTGCTAATCTCCCTTCGTTTATGGCATAATAAATAGCAAAAGTGTACTTTTAGTACATATATCGTTTAAAATGTGTTATTTATTATTATAGGTACGAATATGAAGAAAAAGAGCAAAAACGAAGCCAAAGAGCCAAAAACGAGCACGAGAAATGGAAAGAGCACGGAAAATCGAGTTTAACGATGCATTTATGTTTTATTGGGCCGGCCCGACACCATTTAAATGGGTCGGACCGACCCATTAATACAACAAAACCCAACAGCCCACTATAAAGCCCAGCAGCCCAACAACATGAAAAAGGCCAAAAAGCCCAAAAATGTCGCAGGCTCAGCAACATACAAAACGCAGCAGGCCTATTTAAGAAGAGAAGTGAGACAACCCACAAAGAAAAAGAGCCCATTTTTCTTTTTGCTATCTTGAGGATAAAAAACAAAAACGAGATCTGAGAGGAGAAAAGGGGGGGGGGGCAGCGTAGGATATAAGCAGATCCCATCCTCACTTTATTTTTTTTATATACATTTCCTGTCCTTTTATTTAGATAGATAAAAAAATCTTCCATTTTTTCTTTCTTTATCTCTACGTTTTATTTTTAGATTAGATATAATTTAGTTTTTCTGCTTTCATTTTTTTGACTTACTTTTCAGATTTCTTTCCTCAGAGATTTAGATCATTAATAAATAACAAAAATAATAATCATTCTCAGCTTTATTTCATTTACGGTTGGATTGGTTTCGCTTTATGATGAAGTTTGGTTTATAATCAGTTATTATTTTTATAAGAAGTGGGTTTGTGTTTATCGATTTATACAATTTCAGTTTTGATACGAGGATTCGGTCGGTTGTAGTGATTATTCACAGCTTTTGTTTTTGAAGGTTGTGTTGGATTTTTGGTTTCGGTGCTGCGTTTAGGATTCAGTCAGGGATTAAATAATTGAATGATGTTTTCGAAGATTGATGAAAGTTGAAGATTGTTATTCAGTTTTTTTTATAGTGGATATATAGTTTCGGTTGGCAGTTTACAGCTTAAATAAGCTGTTGATGGCTTACTTCATTTTCCTCCTTTCTTTTACTTATCCTTTTTTATTTAGTAATGAGGTTATGGTTAGTTGGTTTATTTGTTCAAGTAGCATTAGCCAGTAGGTAGAATGGAAACATCAGGTTGCGTTTGGTAAAAAAGGAAAACATAGAAAAAATATCTAATAAAAAAACATAGGCTGTGACGTGAATCGAACTCTGGTTGCTCTATTCACCGCACAAAGTGGTTAACAATTGTGCTAGCAACGTTTGTGTGTAGTACATTGCATAATCATGTAGTTAATGCTTAATTAGTTTGATTTTCTTTCATTGTCTTCCAATCTTTTCTAAGTCTTAACTAAACTATTTTTTTCTCGTAAATCATTTATTAATAAAATATCTTTCATTAAATTAGCTTAATAAATTTATATCTTTATTAAAATAGTTTTTAAAATAATTTTAAAATGCCGTTTATCTTATTTGTCGCTAACGTTTTATGTCTAATTGATTCTCGGTGTTTTCTTCAACATTATGTTCGGTTGTTCATTTCGGTATCCATTCCCTTTCTCTCTTATTCCCGTTTAAATATTTTATTGTCATTCTTGTTTATTAACCATTTTCTTGCTCCCGTAGATAGTTTAGGGTTCTCTCATTGTTTCATTGCCGTTGTTTTATTTGACTAGGATTTCCTTATTACTTCCCTTTAGATTAGGATTATCCTTAGTATTTAATCATTTAGTTTAGATATAAAATCAAACTCCTTTTTATTCGAGCATCAAACTTGAGACATATACGCGGATTTCCATTCACACTTCTCTGGAACTACGATAACCTTTCGGGTGTACGAAAACGACTCAATCAAATGGCACCGCTGCCGGGGAATGTGTGTAGCGATGTTTGCGTTGTGTTTTTAGTTAGTGACTTGAAGATTCTTTCGCTTTGAAAGTTTATTTTACGTATTTATGTATATATATATATATATATATATATATATATATATATATATATATATATATATATATAATATTTAAAAATCTATAAAAATCTATAAAATTTATAAAAACCAAAAATATTTTCTTATTTTATTTTATTTTCTTTATTACTATATATATCATTTAAAAAAATTAAAAAAAAATGTTTCAAAAATATTCTTCTTTATCTTCTATCGTGTTTAATTCTTTTTCTAAATCCCTCTTGTTTTTAATTCTTCATGGATTCGTATTGTATAGGGTGTGGGAGACCATCGTCTGGTAGTCAATCATGTCATTGGTGTTCATGCGAGCGGTGCAGAATGGATATCCCTAATTACAAATTTGGACATTGTTCATTTTGCAATTCGATCAATTCATACTTCACCTCTAATGACACTATCTCACCCTCTTCCATATATGACGATCTGTATCCGTCACATGTACCGGGTTTTTCTTAATACCCGTGTTGCAACAATTGTGGGGGGCCTCATGATACTTTTTCTTGTCAACCGATGAATTATTATGAGCCAAATCCGTGCTATAATTCCGGTTTTCATAATTTTGAGCCCCCACAATACACCCTCGATCGTCAACCTTCTTTGAATCCGAATGACGTAACACAAGCACTTCTTTTGAAACTTCATGACGGTGTAATTCGACTAAAAGAAACATGGGAGGCGGAAAAGCGACATCGACAAGAGTAAGTATCTAATCTTAGTTCTTATACCTCTACGCATCTGTGATTCCTTATTGTTATGATGAAGAGGAGGATAATATTTACGATCTCAATCCATCATGTGAGACTACCACTCCTATTCTCGATTCTTCCACTACGGAGACCGATGCCTCTTTCATCATAGGGGATGAGGGTCTTTTCACTATTCCTTGTGATGAGATTCTTATTCCAATCTAAAGTGAGCCTACGGTTGCTTCCGATAGTGATAGTGAGTGTGAATCTCTTTCTAGTGATGATTTATTACCTCCCACCGACATCTTGGGAGATGATTCTTTGGCTTTCTCTAATCCTCTTTTTGATCTTGATAATGATTTTACTTCAAGTGATGACGAGTCACTATCCGATAAAAACGTTCTGAAGCAAAATTTCAAGATTTATTAGAACCCTTTATTTGATTTTGATGACGCCTACATATCTAGTGAGGTGAATCCTCTCTTTGAAGAGGGGATTAAGGACATTGATAGCTTCGACTCGCTTGCTATTGATGAGCATTCTTTGTTAGCCATGCCACCTCCCATCGTAGAGGAGGTGGAGAGATTTTACCCTAACTTCTGTTTGATTCGGTCTGGAGAGGTGACGCGGGTGGTATATATTTCTTCTGATATTTCTCATATTATGTTGTCACCCCGTCCTACCGCGTGCACGCCCAAGCGGGTGATGTATCGCTTTTACTCGCCTTATTTCATACCGGGAAATGAGGATGAGTATTTTGATCCTAGAGGAGACGTTGATGTTGCTATTACTTGTGATGTTTTACCGGTTACCCTATCGACTCTTGCTTTGAGTTTCTATCAAGTTTCCTCGGGCGACACTTTGATATCTTTTTCTCCCACCCTCCCGCCCTTGGCGAAGACGAGTATTCTTAAGGATCGCCTTTATACCTATTTATCGTATGTTATAAGAATCCTTCTGCTTTTCTTCACTTATACTGTGGATTCTTCTTCTTTATTCTCATCCGGTAATGAGGATAAGATTTTTGACCATGGCATATCTGTTTTGAGCCAGTGGTGATTCTCTTGCTCCCCCATGGACCGTTTAACTCAGGGTCGAGTCAGGCTCGTGACTCGGTTAACAAAAACAAGCGCTTCTCGGGAGGCAACCCGATGATTTATATTCTTAAGGATCGCCTTTATACCTATTTATCGTATGTTATAAGAATCCTTCTGCTTTTCTTCACTTATACTGTGGATTCTTCTTCTTTATTCTCATCCGGTAATGAGGATAAGATTTTTGACCATGGCATATCTGTTTTGAGCCAGTGGTGATTCTCTTGCTCCCCCATGGACCGTTTAACTCAGGGTCGAGTCAGGCTCGTGACTCGGTTAACAAAAACAAGCGCTTCTCGGGAGGCAACCCGATGATTTATCTATTTTATCTATTTTCTAACATAAGTGTAGGGGCGTGCTTCTCTCCATGTGTGCTTGTTGGTATTTGTTTTTATGTGCAGGGTTACCTTGGATCGAGAAGACTTTCAAAGGGTTAATGTTGCTGTTTTCCATCATCTTCTTCATTTAGTCTCCGATCGATCTTCATGTCTATATCAGGGGAGTACTCAGTTCTCATCTTTATCCATACATATCTGATCGTGTTCTCCTTCTTACACTTGGAATTCTAGCATTAGCCTTTTGTGTTCTTAAGTATAGGGGTAGCACTTTATCACTTTTGAACATTGAGGCCAATGTTCGGTTCTAAGTGTAGGGGGGTTTATATCATATTGATCATATTCATGCCTACTTGTTTGCCCTCTTGCATCCTATTTTGATCAAATGTCTGTTTGTTTTTATTTTATTTTATTAATCATAATAAAATGTTTTTGACCGTGCGTGATTGACTTGTCCCGTAGGCTAGAACAAAGGGGATCCTGACTCTGCCTGAGTGTTGATCTGGCTGCTCCCTTAACTTTTAGACTAAGCTTTTAAGAATTGTGCAAATAAAAATGATAAACATGGAGTAGTTGGTTCTCTTTAGAGCTTATATGAGTAACATGTGGCTTTTCCTCCTATATTATAACTAGACTAAATAAGTGTGTTTTTTTTCAAGCCTTTGAACGTTAAAATCATGTTGTTATGCAAAAATAAATTCTTATGCACTTTTGATATAGAGTCCTAGTTCAACTTTTTATTTAAATTTGAGTGAAAGCATACTTTCTTAAATTTGAAATAATGTTGCGTGAATAAATTTGTTGATGATGAAAAAAAATCGAATCGAAAAAAAGAAAAAAAAGAGAAAAAAAAAGAAAAATAAGAAAAAAAAATTGAAAAAAGTGTGTTCAATAGAGTTAGAAGAGTCGAGTGAATGAATAAGTGTTTTTGTTGCTTTAATTATAATTGTGAGAAACTTGCTTTTTCTCAAATTTAAATCCGAAGTTGAACTAGAATTTGTCATTTTTTTATAAGAGTTTAGACGGTATTAGAGAGTGTAGAAGTCAAAGGTCCCGTGAGCTCTGATACTACTCTCGAGGGTGTAAAAACCTAGCCTCCTAAGCTTTGCTAAAGGACAAGCTGAGAAGAAAGTCGCTACATGGAGTGATCTCTCCTTTGAATCTACAATCTCTAATTACCGTCGTTGTTTTTCATCTAAGTGTCTTTATTAGCTTTGCGGTGATTTCAAGATCTTTGATTTCAAAATTCCGCCGATCCCGGTACTATTCTTTGTGGGGTGTCAAAAGCCCGGGCACTTAACCGATGAGGTTGGGACGTCCCGAGAAGAAAGCCACTACATGGGAAAGGCCATTTTTGATTCTTAAATCTCGTAATACTCGGTGAGTCTAATATTCCACTTAGATGATTAACAACCATAATAAATGTCGATTTGAACGATAAAAAAATTGAAAATGAACACACTTTCCTAGTCGTTTATAATTATAGGAGTGAAAAGTTATGTTTACATAGGTTATTAGTATAAGTAGTGTTAGCATTTTGCCAAAACGTTTGCACAAGGCATTTTAGCTTAGTTGGGAGTAATAAAAAGAGGATGACGATATTTATTCCCTGGAGACACCTAGTTTGCGTGTTTCTCGTTCTATGATCCTTATACCTTGAATAAAAAGTCGAGCATGGCGGGTCACGATGGATTTTTATTTTTATTTTATTTTAGCAATTTCGAATAAAGTAGTTTTAAATTCTTTTTAGATTTAACATTTGTGATAATAGTTGCTTGGGGGCAAGCAACGTTTTGAGTGTAGGGGTGTGTTGAACACATAATTATTCGTGGTTTTAGTGCTAATCTCCCTTCGTTTATGGCATAATAAATAGCAAAAGTGTACTTTTAGTGCATATATCGTTTAAAATGTGTTATTTATTATTGTAGGTACGGATATGAAGAAAAAGAGCAAAAACGAAGCCAAAGAGCCAAAAACGAGCACGAGAAATGGAAAGAGCATAGAAAATTGAGTTTAACGGTGCATTCATGTTTTATTTGGCCGGCCAGACACCATTTAAATGGGTCGTACCGACCCATTAATACAACAAAGCCCAACAGCCCACTATAAAGCCCAACAACCCAACATCATGAAAAAGGCCCAAAAGCCCAAAAATGTCGCAGGCCCAACAACATACAAAACGCAGCAGGCCCATTTAAGAAGAGATATGAGACAACCCACAAAGAAAAAGAGCCTATTTTTCTTTTTGCTATCTTGGGGATAAAAAATAAAAACTTGATCTAAGAGGAGAGAAAGGGGGCAGCGTAGGATATAAGCAGATCCCATCCTCACTTTATTTTTTTATATACATTTCCTGTCCTTTTATTTAGATAGATAAAAACAAATCTTCCATTTTTTCTTTCTTTATCTCTACGTTTTTTTTAGATTAGATATAATTTAGTTTTTCTGCTTTCATTTTTTTGACTTACTTTTCAGATTTCTTTCCTCAGAGATTTAGTTCATTAATAACTAACAAAAAATAAATAATAATCATTCTCAGCTTTATTCCATTTTCGGTTGGATTGGTTTCGATTTATGATGAAGTTTGATTTATAATCAGTTATTATTTTTATAAGAAGTGGGTTTGTGTTTATCGATTTATACAGTTTCAGTTTTGATACGAGGATTCGGTCGGTTGTAGTGATTATTCACAGCTTTTGTTTTTGAAGGTTGTGTTGGATTTTTAGTTACGGAGCTGCGTTTAGGATTCGGTCAGGGATTTAATAATTGAATGATGTTTTCGAAGATTGATGAAAGTTGAAGATTGTTATTCAGTTTTTTTACAGTGGATATCTAGTTTCGGTTGGCAGTTTACAGCTTAAATAAGATGTTGATGGCTTACTTCATTTCCTTCTTTCTTTTACTTATCCTTTTTTATTTAGTAATGAGGTTATGGTTAGTTGGTTTATTTGTTCAAGTAGCATTAGCCATTAGGTAGAATGGAAACATCACGTTGCGTTTGGTAAAAAAAAGAAAAACATAGAAAAAATATCTAATAAAAAAAACATAGGCTGTGACGTGAATCGAACCCTGGTTGCTCTATTCAACGCACAATGTGGTTAAAAATTGTGCTAGCAACGTTTATTTGTAGTACTTTGCATAATCATGTAGTTAATGCTTAATTAGTTTGATTTTCTTTCATTGTCTTCCAATCTTTTCTAAGTCTTAACTAAACAATTTTTTTTTCTCGTAAATCATTTATTAATAAAATATCTTTCATTAAATTAGATTAATAAATTTATATCTTTATTAAAATAGTTTTTAAAATAATTTTAAAATGCCGTTTATCTTATTTGTCGTTAACGTTTTATGTCTAATTGATTCTCGGTGTTTTCTTCAACATTATGTTCGGTTCTTCATTTTGGTATCCATTCCCTTTCTCTCTTATTCCTGTTTAAATATTTTATTGTCATTCTTGTTTATTAACCATTTTCTTGCTCCCGTAGATAGTTTAGGATTCTCTCATTGTTTCATTGCCGTTATTTTATTTGATTAGGATTTTTTTATTACTTCCCTTTACATTAGGATTATCCTTAGTTTTTAATCATTTAGTTTAGATATAAAAATCAAAATCCTTTTTATTCGAGCATCAAACTTGAGACATAAACGCGGATTTCCATTCACACTTCGCCGGAACTACGATAACCTTTCGGGTGTACGAAAACGACTCAATCAGTCAAACTTCAGCAGTCTGGCCTTACTGTTGAGCATGAAACACTTAAGGGGATTTTATATTCAAATCCTAGAGTTGCTTCAGGGTCAGTAAATGTTGACCCAACAATCTCTACCTATATGAATATACAAATAGCCTAAGTCTAATGTCAGTAGTAAGTGAGCATGACAACTTCTTCTTACTTGCACTAAACAATAAAATACTTATAAACATCAGATAATCATTTATTCATAAACATTACAAATTACAACAAAAAAAATAATACAAATGTTTATTCAATTCTCCTTAGGCCTAAGTTCTTCAATTATGGGAGTCTGAATTGATGGATCTGAGTTTCTGTGGTCCAGTATAGCAAGCAAGCACATGCTGAAGGTTCTAGCAGGATCCATACGTCCTGGACCTCCATGCTGAGAGTAAAAGATCCTTTGAACATACGAGAGAAGTTCATTGTTCATTTCATCAAGGTCACTTATGCCCACAAAGTCTTGACGTTTGATAACGCTCAAATCTAACATTTATCTAGGAGCATATTCGTGGTGTTTAAGCATATATTTATGTGATTATTATGAACATATGATACTTAATGAAACTTATTTGCTATTGTAGGTTCATCAATGGTTACATCACGAGAAATGAAGAAAAGACGTGTATTCGAGGTGAAAGAATGAACGAGACATGAAAGTGGAGCTCTCGTATGATAAATAATACAAAGAATAAGAGTCTTGGAAAGTTTGGAAGAAAGAAAGTGGAAGAAACAAATAAAAAGGACCAAAGAAGAAATATGGGAAAGATAGCCAAGTTGCCACCAGCAACTTCTTTTGCCACTAGCATTTCTCAAGTCCTCCACTTCTCCAAGTAAACTTAATCACTCTAATTAAGTCCATAACATCTAGAGAACCGATCATTTTCTCCTCATTACTCCATTCCCTAGAACATTACTCACCTTTGGCTCCAAGAAAACTACTTGGTGACCAAGGAGAATTCACCTATAAATAAAACCCACGGGGTAGTGTTTATCTCATCTTTAATCCAATCTATCTTTATCCCTTGAATCATCTTTATCCTTGAATCATCAATCCCATCTCCATCATAATTCTGTGACTTTGATATCACCCCTCACCCAAGTGGTGAAGGGTGGAATTGGTAGCCATGTTCATGTTATAAGACATGGAAGAAGTAGAGATGAAATCTACACACCATAAACAATTCAATCTCCAACAATCCTCATTCCCAAACACCCCAAAAGGCTCTATACTCGCACCAAGAGGTTGGTGTCCAAGAAGGTTATGGGTAGGACGAATTGTAATTTGGTTGTCCTATTGGTTAGAATCATTTGGATACTTTGTTGCTATGGATTCTAATGTTTGGTTTTATTCTTCAATGTAGTTTATGTTCATGTTCATGGTGATTCTTGTGTTTTGTGATATTATGAATGTTGTGATACTTGTATTGTTCATATGAAAACTTGTGATAAATGGATGTTTGGATTCTATTAGTGCTTGTCATTAGATTATGGTGATAACATTATATTTGGTTGAATTGGAACTTGTTCTTGTTTGTCAATTTGGTTAATCATTGTTGACTCTATATGTCAGAAGTATTCTCAACATGGTTGATTTCAATTCGTTAACCGACTAATGATTTGGTCTTGCGCTTTGTGAAGATTGTGCAAGAGACTTAATAAAACATAACAAGTAAAGATTTAATCTAGATTATAGGTCGAAAGGAGTCTTTTGAATATATTGTTCTAATCATCTTTCAAGTAAATGGAACTTATCAAATTGATAACACCAAGTCTATGGGTCGAAAGGATTCTTGTTGTTGTTGGTTTAGGCATAAGGCTCATGCGTGACCACTTGATTGAGACTTATGTATACTTGATTTATAAAGCACTAGTGTCTTATTATTGGTTCTATAGGTCAAAAGGATTACCCTTAATATGTTTTCCAAACTAATCATCCTAATGTCCATGTGATCATTTGACTATACATGTATGTTCTTTGTGTGCTTGTGCCTTTAACGATTCTCATGGTGGTGTGATCGTGACAATCATACCTATCATTGTTACAAACAAATAACACTTGAGTATAACCAAGTCCCATGGGACGACCTTAACTTACCAACCTAATTCCAACATGACTAGAGTATACTTGCTCGAATTTGTGTTCCTAATTATAATCGGTAATTCTTGTTTATAAATTTAAACCCAACGTGTGGAAGAACGCATCAAGTTTTTGGCTTCTTGTCGGGGATTTGTATTTTCATTCTTTAATATCTCTATTAGAGCACATCAAGTTTTTGGCGCCGTTGTCGGGGACTTGCTAGTTTGTACTCGTTTGTTAGTTTGTTTTCTTGCTTGTTCCTTGTTTGATGAATCGTTGTGTTACTAAATTAATACTTAACTCGAAAGAGTTGTTATATCTCATTTATCCGCATAGGGGGGAGTGAATTTCGCATATGAGGAATTCGGTTGGTGATTGACTACTCAATTGGAGGCTTTGAATTGCTCTAAATTCCGTTGCTCTTGAATGATTGCTCTTGTTCTAACCCTTGACAAAGGTTAGAACACCATTTTCTTAAAATCTCCTAATTCTCAAAAAGTTGCTTAAATGATCTTGGCGCCAAAATCATATAATTGATGTTGGGATTTCCTCTCTTGTGTTCTCAAAAATGCTTGTTTCAATGATTGCTTCACAAATGTGTTGAAAGTACTTGTTCTCAAAAACCCAAAATCTAACACCCCCACAAATGCTATGCGCAGCGGAAATACAACATTTGGGCGCTAGGCAGTTATCATCACACACAAGCTATATCAAACGACTCAAAGAGACGTAAAAGTTTAAGCATAATTTAAACATTGTTAAAACATACAAGTCTACAGTTTTTCAAATCCCAAGATGATACAAAACAGAGTTTGTGTTTGGTCCCCACTAAATCTCAACCCCAAAAGATACATTCTTGTTCACATGACAGAAAAATAATTGTGTTTCAAGTTAAATAAGGGTGGGAAAACAAGTAGACCGCCAAGCCACACACAACTCCCATCCTTTGCATGCTCCATGCTATACATCATCGATTACCTGAAACACATGCTAAATTGGGTCAACAAATAATGTTGAGTGTAATTCATAGGTTTTACAATCTCATTTTGAACATAAGTGTTATAAAAATCATTCACGATCATTCATAGAATTGTCGATCAAACAATCTATTATCAAGGTTATGACAATTGTGTTTAAGCTCATGACACTAATCCGTTAACTCAAACACCCGCGTATAATTACCGGCGTGATTAAGATGAAACCATTACCCCTTCTAAAGGCATTAGTTGCAATTATACCTTATTTCTTATCACAAGTTATCCGTCCGCAGGGGGTACTTAACGTACTAGCCCTCGTCTCGGATAGGGTCGCCAACCCCATAGTACTATCAATTGTATAAGCGGCTATTTTCAATCCACACGAGGATTAAACAATAGTTAATAGTTCATGAATATAGGGTCTTATTCAACTAGGTACTCAACACAATTTAGGCAACTTCGGGTCCAACAATCATTCATGTCTTATGTTCATTTTATAAAACTAGCATGCATCTCCCTCACAGGTAAAAACAATTAAAAACAGTAGTAAGCGAGGCTACAAATTCACACCTTATATATATGGAAGTAGTCGACGTTACGAATGACGATCACTGACGATGATGAGGATGCCCGGGAAATTCAACACCTAACAAACAATAACGCGTAATGAGTCAGTCTCATTTATATAACTTTAAGTACTGTATAATATGTACATATTAGTCAATTGTCATAATTACAAACTCACGCCAAAACCAAACAAGTAGTTGTTATTAGTTTTATACGATTTATCTACGTTATTAAAGTTACTACCCTTTTTACATTTTTCGCCGATACTTACCAAAAGTATGGGTTGTTCTCTATGACTTAAACACTTCTATAAAATTTAAGAAAATTCACAAAAATACCTCATGACCTGTAGAAAACCCATTTTTAATCCCATGAAAATTTTTCACTTATATGACTCGTTACTTAACACATTACTAGACGTACATATTTCGGACTGATTTTGCACATTGACCATGTTGGACTTGTTTGACCTATTTAAAATACACCATTGACCCATCCAACACCTAAGTCTAATAATAGACTCACAAATGCAGGTTTGAAACCAAAAATAAACTTTTAATCAATTACCAAACTCTATCTATGGTCCCCGGGATTTGACCCAAAACCAAACATAATTTCGGATTATGTAGGTTCTCATCTCCCGGTACATGTATTTTCAAAATATCATAACTTTTGACTCGCTAGGAGTCGTAAGCTCTACTTTATACCAAAATGTAGCTAAGGACAAGCCCTACAACTACATTCTATATTCATGACCTGTATCTAAGCTTAAGATTTTCAAAACACCCTTAAAAAATCTGCCTAAAAATTACTACTTCAAAATCACCTTAGCACTTGTTTCCATACCATTTTAACGACATTTAGCCCTATCTTAACCACTCATGACAATTATTAAACACCTTAATCAGTCCCTAACACCTAGAACATCAAATCCACTCTAAAACCCATTTACCAAATCAAGCATGCAATATGTTTAACTCATTCAAACACACCTAAAACATCAATCTAAACACAATCCCACAAACAAAATCATCAAACACCATGATCCACCAAACACCCCCATTTGACCGTGGGGTGTTGGTGATCAAAACACCCAAACCAAATAAGTTTTGGTTAATTCAAGTGGTGAATTAGCATAATCTAAACACCAATCAAACATGCATTAAGTTTAATTACACAAAATCAAACTTTTGAAAAATCTTTTAATTTTTGGAAAATCATGTTAATGCATGTTGGATTAAACCTTGGAAAACACTTAATAAGTGATTAGAAAAGGTGTTCTTTAATTGGTTTTGATCAAAACAAGAAAAAAAATGGATTGTGGTGGTGGTGGTGGTATGGCTGACGGCCAAAGGAGAAGAGAGGGAGAGGGTGGGTTTTTTTGTGAAGTGAAATGTTGTATGTGCTCCCTCCTTCCCTTTTGTAAATTTTTAGGGACCCCTTGTGCAATTTAGGCATTCTTTTGGCCTTAAATTTAAACGACCTCAATGTTTTGCGGGAAATGACTTATTAGTCGACTTGGAAAATTTTGCGGGAGTCGGGGGTCATCCCGAACACTCCAATATACTTTTAGAACAATTTAAATGCACCCGGAAAGAAATAAAACGTACCCGACTCGACTAACACAAACCAAAAATAAAATCCTCGAAAAATTATAATATCGATAAAGCGACAATAAAACATAAAAAATGGGCATCCGTCGGGATCGTAGTCGTCATCGTTCTTCTTAAATCATCAATCGTCAAGATTACGACCTCAAACATCGGTTTCAACTAAAATGATAAAATATATAATAAACAAAATTTATTAAAAATTTCAAAAATATTCGTAATTTAGGGTAAGATGAGTAACCTCGCCTTCTGGGTATTACATCCACCCCTCCTTAAAGAGAGCGACGTCCCGGCGCTCGCCTCTTCTTATACTCACATTTCGTGCCGCTGGAATAGATGAGGATATCTCTCTTTGAAGAAGTCCTCACGTTCCCAAGTGTATTCCGGTCCACACCTCGAATTCCATCGTACCTTCACAATGGGAATTCTACTGTGCTTCAACCTCTTAACCTCTCGGTCCATAATCTCCACTGGTTCCTCCACGAAATGCATTTTATCGTCAAGCTGAATCTCGTCCAAAGGAATCACCAATTCCTTATCCGCCAAACTCCTCTTCAAATTTGATACGTGAAATGTGTCGTGAATAGCACTAAGCTCATTCGGCAATTCTAACTTATACGCTACCGGTCCAATTCGTTTAACAATCTTGAATGGTCCAATATACCTTGGACTCAACTTTCCTTTCTTCCCAAAACGAATCACACCCTTCCATGGCGAAACCTTAAGCATGACCATGTCTCCGACCTCAAATTCCAACGGTTTCCTTCTATTATCGGCATAACTCTTCTGTCAGCTTCTTACAGCAAGCAAACGGTTCTTAATTTGCACAATCTTCTCTGTCGTCTCCAAAACCATCTCGGGCCCAGTCAACTGACTCTCTCCTACTTCGCTCCAACACACAGGAGATCTACACTTCCTTCCATACAACGCTTCAAATGGTGCGGCCTTAATGCTCGCATGATAACTATTATTGTATGAAAACTCCACTAAAGGCAAGTGGCGTTCCCAACTTCCTCCGAAATCAATCACGCATGCTCGGAGCATGTCCTCCAATGTCTGAATAGTTCGTTCGCTTTAGCCATCAGTTTCAGGGTGATAGGCCGTGCTCAAACTCAATTCGGTGCCCATCGCACGTTGAAGAGATTTCCAAAATTCCGAAGTAAACCTGCTATCGCGATCCGAAATGATCGATAAAGGTACACCATGTCGACAAACAATCTCCTTCACGTACACACTCGCAAGTTTCTCCATGCTATCCGTCTTCTTCATAGGTAAAAAGTGAGCAGATTTCGTCTGTCTATCCACTATTACCCAAATCATATCACAACCACTAAGAGTTCTTGGTAAACCCGTCACGAAATCCATAGCGATCTTTTCCCATTTCCATTCTGGGATCTCAGGTTGTACCAACAACCCAGACGGTTTCTTATGTTCAGCTTTAACCTTCGCGCAAGTCAAACACTTACTGACGTAACGAGCAATCTCCGCCTTCATATTCGGCCACCAGTAGACTTTCTTCAGATCATGATACATCTTATCCGCTCCAGGATGTATCGAGTACTTCGATCTATGAGACTCATTCATAACCAAATCTCGTACTCCAGGCATTCCTTCCTCGGATGGACATAGTGGTAACCAAATCCGATTCTCAAAATATCTCATCCCGTCTGACTTAACCACAAAAAGAGGTTTCTGTAGTCTTCCCAGATTCTCAACACCAACATTTTCTTTCATTAATCCCTTCTCTTGAGCCTTCAATATTGTTTCGGTCAAATCAACACCCTCAGTCATCACTAATGCTCTGACTCTCAAAGGTTTCTCTCTATCCTTCCTACCAAGTGCATCCGCTACAACGTTCTCCTTGCCAGGATGGTAGCGAATCCCGCAGTCATAGTCACTCAGTAGTTCCACCCATCGTCTTTGTCTCATATTCAACTCCTTTTGGTCTAAAATGTGCTGCAAACTCTTGTGGTCAGTGAATACAACACACTTAGTCCCATACAAGTAGTGTCTCCACAACTTTAGCACAAAAACTACAGCTCCCAATTCCAAATCATGCGTAGTGTAGTTTTCCTCATTCTTCCTCAATTGTCTCGACGCGTAAGCGATCACCTTCTCACGCTGCATCAAAACAGCTCCATAACCCTTATGAGACGCGTCACAATAAACCATGAAGTCTTTGATTCCTTCTGGCAATGACAAAATCGGAGCAGAACACAATTTGTCCTTAAGTGTTTTGAAAGCGATTTCTTCATCATTTCCCCATTCAAACACCCGATTCTTCTCAGGATGCTTGGTCAACGGCTTTGCAATCAACGAAAACCCTTCGATGAATCTCCGATAATAACCAGCTAAACCAAGAAACTGCCGAACTTCAGTCGGCGTTGTCGGTGCCGACCATTCTTTAATTGCCTCTACCTTGGCAGGATCCACACGAACTCCTTCGCTATCAATCACATGCCTAAGAAATTGTACAAATTCCAAACAAAATTCACACTTGGAGAATTTCGCGTACAGCTTCTCTTTCTTCAACAACTCCAATATCGTCCTCAAGTGCTTCTCATGTTCTTCTTTGCTCTTGGAGTAAATAAGAATATCATCAATGAATACAATGACAAACTTATCCAAATACGGCTTGCACACTCGATTCATAAGATCCATGAATACTGCAGGCGCATTCGTTAGCCCAAAAGGCATCACTCAGAATTCAAATTGTCCATATCGCGTACGAAAAGCAGTTATAGGAATATCCTCCTCTCTAACTCGCAGTTGATGATACCCTGATCTCAAGTCAATCTTTGAGTACACACAGGAACCTTGCAACTGATCAAACAAATCGTCAATCCTCGGCAATGGATACCGATTCTTGACCGTCAATTTGTTAAGCTCCCGATAGTCGATACACATTCTAAATGACCCATCCTTCTTCTTTACAAACAACATAGGCGCTCCCCATGGTGATGAGCTCGGTCGAATAAACCCCTTAGCCATCAATTCTTTCGATTGATCAGATAACTCTTTCAGTTCTGACGGTGCCAATCGATAAGGTGCACGAGCAACTGGTGCGGCTCCTAGCATTAAATTGATCCGAAATTCGACTTCACGAGAGGGCGGTAAACCCGGCAACTCATCAGGAAAAACCTCCGGATATTCTTGAATTAAAGGCACCGCTTCCAACTTTGCCTCTACATCACCATCACTAGAAATCTGTGCCAGAAACACATCGCATCCTTCTTCCACATACCTCGTCATCTTCAAGCAAGATATTACTCTTAGACGAGAAGTACATTCATTTCCCTTCACAGTCAAAAACCTATTCCTCAACGGGATTTGGACTAACCTTTCTCCACAAACGTTCACCGCACTATGCGCCATTAACCAATCCATCCCAACGATCACGTCGAAAGATCCTAGCTCTATAGGCATTAAGTCGATATCAAAGGCATAATTCCCTAACTTCAAGTTACACCCTCTTAGTATAGAATTAGTACTAACAATCTTTCCATCGGCCAATTCCACATTATAGTTAGTCGTTAGCATTATCGGTTCTCTATTGATAAGACGACTAAATTTTACATTTACAAAGCTTTTGTCGCAACCAGAATCAAATAATACACTAGCATAACGAGCGTCAAGTAGAAACGTACCGATCACCACATTCAGGCCTTGCGGTTTATCAGCGGTACCTACTCGATATACAGCAGCAGCATTATTTCCTCCCTGCATATTCCCAGTTTTTGGCAGTTTCCTTGCTTGTGCCCCTTTTCTCCACACCCAAAACAAACCATTACCCTCGTGGCATTTTCCCCTGTAGCCACACCTCTAGATCGGCAATCTGCAGCTCTATGACCCGCTTTTCCACACTTGCTACATGCAGGGGGACAATTCCCAATATGTTACAAATTACATCGACCACAATGAGGATTCACCTTAACTCCTCTGGGGGTAGTAGCAGCTCTCATCCCATCATTTCTTCTTTGGTTGAACTGCTGGTTACGATTCTGACCTTGGTTGTTGTTGCGGTTTCCCCCACGATTTTGACCTTGGAATTGATTTCCCTGAGTAGCTTCCCACTTCCTTTTGTTTCCCTCAGCAATGTAGTCTTTCTTATCTTGCAGCTTGACATCCATTAGTGCGTGAGCCATTTGAACGGCTTCATCAAATTATCCATGCTTTGACGAAGTTGTCTCACCCTTAATGTTGCTCGACAAACCCTTGATGTACTGCTTCATCTTCTTGTGATCATCAGCGAAAGCATCAGGACACAATAGGCTTAACTCATTAAACCTCCTTGTGTAAGCAGTGATGTCATTGTTCTTTAAAGACAAGTGTAAAACCCGCATGCTTTTACCATGAATAGTACCCTTAAGATCGTACGTACTAGATTAAAACTTTCCTATTATAGCATGATTACGATTACGTGTTAGGATTTTACGTATTACGTACGTGTTAGAACACGATAAGTATTTACTACGCACGAGCCCGTAATAATTATTTGACAATAATTAATCACGAACATGCGATCATGAAATCATGAACGTAATTAAATCACGAACTATTATTAATTACGTATATATATTTATTACGAGCGTAAATAAATATATTAGGTCACGGTAATTATTTAACGAGAACATATAAAATGCGAACACAAATAATCACGAACGAGTAACTAAACAACGAGACAAGGAAAGCGGTACGGGTACCCCATGTGGGGCCCCCTACCCGCGGCTACAAGGAAGAAATGGGCCAAGCCCATTTCAATTTTTCACTAAAAGGAGGTTAAGGAAAATTACACTACTCATTTTTTTTCTACAGAAGAATTTTATAGAAACCTAAAATCCTCCTCCTCCTTCTTTTTCTCTTTTTGGCCGCCACCCTCAAACAACACTAAAGGGGTGTTTGTTGATCTTTGATCTTGGAATTCTTGTTGGTGTTCGTATTTGTTCATCGTTCTCTTGATCCACGTATTCGGTAAATCTTTTTTAAACCTTTTTCTTTTGATTTAATCTTTTCAATAATTAAGAACATGTTATGTTTTCTATATAAAACCTAATTAAATCATAGATCTAACATGAATTTGGGTTGGAATAAAATCAAAAGGGTTGTTTAGGGGTGTTTTTGTTTTGGCCGCAGCCTACACCGAACCCGAGAGGGTCTCGGTTTGGCCATTTAACTACCACCGAGACCATATGGTCCCGGTTGGTTGGTGTGGGTCCCACGGCAGCATCAAGACAAGGGGTATGGTGTCGATTTCATGTCCGTTCATGGTTCTTAGTCAAGATCCGGTTCATGGTGTATATTTAGATTATTTTTATTTTTATGGTCTTATGTTAAAATTAAATTAATAATATGACATGATTAATTTAATAACATGACTTAGGTTATTTTAATTATTAAAATCATGAAATTACTAACCTAAGTATTTTATATTTTTAAGACTTATAATTAATTAATTATTTAAAAACCAGGGTTATAATTAATTAATTAACATGACTTAGGTTATATTATTAATAAATAATAATACATGTTTTAACCTAAGTATTTAAGTTTATTTAATTAAAAACATGTTATACTTTAATTAAATATTTTAACCTATAGTTTGATTTAATTACATGAAATAATTATTAAACTATACATTATATCATATGACTTAGAAAATAATCATGAAAACACTTAGGCTTATATACTTAGCTTATTTAACCAGCTTATTTCTAATTATGGAAACTTTCTATTTTTAGAAACTTAATTAAATAAGGCAGCTAATCTATTTATGGAAACCTTCTATTTTTAGAAACTTATTTATTTCAGGCAGCTAATCTTTTTGTGGAAACTTATTTAATTAAGGCAGCTGATCTATTTATGGAAACTTTCTATTTATAGAAACTTATCTATTTTAAGCAGTAATTCTATTTTTGGAAACTTTCTATTTTTGGAAACTTTCTATTTTTAGAAACTTTCTATTTTTGGAAACTTTCTATTTTTGGTAACTTTCTATTTTGGGAAACTTTCTATTTTTGGAAACTTTCTATTTTTGGAAACTTTCTATTTTAGGAAACCTGCTATTTTTGGAAAGTTACTTATTATTACACAGTAAGTATAATAATACATGAAATACCAGAAATACTTAATCAGATTAAACAGAATATAAGATAAACACATTTTAAGACTTTAAACAGTAAAACATGATAAGAACATATAAAATAAGCTAAGACATGACATAAAACCAGCTACGTATTTAGTAAGCAGATACTTATTCATGTATGTATTTATGTAGCATTAGTGATACGGAAGTAGGATTCCTCTCAGTTCGTCTTCTTCGTTCACTGGACATAAGGTACGGATTCACGTCCTTTCAGTATGGGCATTCTTTCCTTATTAGGATTCCCCGTATGCAGCCAAATGTTTTCCCGTAGTATAAGTTATGTGTAACACCCCATTTTGATAATGGAATGTCACGCGTAATTATGGCGTGTCATCAAAGCATAGATAAATGCATAAAACATTACATGACCATAGGGATAACCGGAATCAAACATCGGTTCCCAAACATAAGCCCAAAACATAATAAAGTAACAGAAATGAATGAAAGACAAAGCAAGCATAAATATATTAAGGCAAAAAGGAAAATAAGTCTCTAGCAGCTTCCATCCTCTATACGTCCTCCAAATGCTCGAGTCTTTCCTAGGGTACCTGCCGTTTTGGGACATGGAAAGGAAAGTAACGGCTGAGCAAAACGCTCAGTGCACGGATATAGACATAGTATAAGTGACTAAAACATAATAGAGACTTAATAGCAGCGGAAATGTATAAGTCCTGGAAAACCTGGAACATGTTCATAAAACTGGTTTTATAGTTTGAAAAGCCTTATGTTTATCTTATGAAAACTATTTAACATATTTTACCATTAGCCAATATAGGTCATGAAAATCCACCGTGTATGAATACTTGGAGGGTGACCTCATCATGCAAATTAGAGGGGCTGCCTCTAATTTAATATACTGGTTATGGGTAGGAGGGATCAACTCCTTGTGAAGGATGCAAGGCACACACCACATTCACCATGAAATCCTGAATAAAAACATGTAACTAGGATGCACCCATACGCCCCACATGATAAATATAAATAAATGGCCAAAAGCTGAAGGGACGCCACGAGCAATCACTCCGCCGTGGTGAAGTCATAACATCAGTGCCTCTAATGTTATGGTTATGGTACCTCTATAACTAGGTGAAACTGGTCATGCATGTATATGGCTATAGGTAATCTTAATTAAACATAAGCAATCAAACTCATAACTTATACTACGGGAAAACAGTTGGCTGCATACGGGGAATCCTAATAAGGAAAGAATGTCCATACTGAAAGGACGGGAATCCGTACCTTATGTCCAGTGAACGAAGAAGATGAACTGCGAGGAATCCTACTTCCGAATCACTAGTGCTACATAAATACGTACATGAATAAGTATCTGCTTACTAAATACGTAGCTGGTGTTATGTCATGTCTTAGCTTATTTTATGTGTTCTTACCATGTTTTACTGTTTTAAAGCCTTAAACTGTGTTTTATCTTATATTCTGTTTAATCTAATTAAGTATTTCTGGTATTTCATGTGTTATTATACTTACTGTGTAATAATAACTAACTTTCCAAAAATAGCAGGTTTCCTTAAATAGAAAGTTTCCAAAAATAGAAAGTTACCAAAAATAGAAAGTTTCCAAAAATAGAAAGTTTCCAAAAATAGAAAGTTACCAAAAATAGAAAGTTTCCAAGAATAGAAAGTTTCTAAAAATAGATTTACTGCTTAAAATAGATAAGTTTTTAAAAATAGAAAGTTTCCATAAATAGATTAGCTGCCTTAATTAAATAAGTTTCCATAAATAGATTAGCTGCCTGAAATAAATAAGTTTCTAAAAATAGTTAGTTTCCATAAATAGATTAGCTGCCTTATTTAATTAAGTTTCTAAAAATAGAAGGTTTCCATAATTAGAAATAAGCTGGTTAAATAAGCTAAGTATATAAGCCTAAGTGTTTTCATGATTATTTCTAAGTCATATGATATAATGTATAGTTTAATAATTATTTCATGTAATTTAATTAAACTGTAGGTTAAAATATTTAATTAAAGTATAACATGTTTTTAATTAAATAAGTTAAATACTTAGGTTAAAATATGTATTATTATATATTAATAATATAACCTAAGTCATGTTAATTAATTAATTATATCCATGGTTTTTAAATAATTAATTAATTATAAGTCTTAAATATATAAATACTTAGGTTAAAATAATTTCATGATCATTAATAATTAAATAACCTTAGTCATGTTATTAAATTAATCACATCATTTTATTAATTTAATTTTAACATAAGATCATAAACATAAAAAAAACTAACATAAACCATGAACCGGATCTAGACTAAAAAGCATGAACCGGACATGAAATCGACACCGTACCCCGAACCAACTCGGGGTACCCCTTGTTCCCTTGCTGCCGTGGGACCCACACGCACCAACCAATACCATATTGTCTTGGTGGTGGTCGGCTTGGCAAACCGAAACCCCTTCGGGTTCGGTTGCAGCATGCGGCCAAAACAAAACACCCCTTAAAACACCCTTTTGATTTTATTTAACACCAAAACATGTTAGATCTATGTTTAATTATTATGTTTTTGTAAAAACATCTTATGTTCTTGATTTATAAAAATATTAAATCAAAAGAAAATGTTTAAAAAGGTTTTACCGAATTCGTGGATCAAAAGGACGAAGAACCAACACGATCAATCACTATAACTTCAAGATCCAAGATCACAAATCACCTTCTATGGTGGTTGTAGGATGGCGGCACAAAGGAGAAGGAGAAGGAGGGTTTTTAGGTTTTCTTAAAAATCTTCTGTAAAGATTAAATGAGTAGTGAAAAATCTCTTAAACCCTTTTAGTAAAATTTTGATGGGCTAAGCCCATCCTCCCTCCTTAATTTCGTGGTAATGGGGCCCACAAGGGGTAACCCGAATGTTTTCCGTGTCTAATTAATAAGTTACACGTTCATGATTATTTGTGTTCGCGTTTTAAGTGTTCTCGTTACGTAAATATCGTGATCTAATATATTTAATTACGCTCGTAATAAATATATATACGTAATTAATAATAGTTCGTGTTTTAATTACGTTCATGATTTCATGATCGCATGCTCGTGATTAATTATCGTCAAATAATTATTACGTGATCGTGCGTAGTAAATACTTATCGTGTTCTAACACGTACGTAATACGTAAAATCCTAACACGTAATCGTAATCATGCTATATTAAGAAAGTTTTAATCTAGTAAGTACGATCTTAAGGGTACTATTCATGGTAAAAGCATGCGGGTTTTACAACTCTTCCCCCCTAAAAAGAATAATTCGTCCCCGAATTACAGATAACGTAACTGAATGAGAAACATACCCGAACCAAACTGAGAGGGTATGTAAGGTAAATGAACGTGCAGGTGAGCTGGCAGAAGGAACACGGAACGTGACATGTCTTGAAAAGACATGGAACGTGACGTAACTGAAAGGACATATCTAATTGATAAGAGAAAAACGGATAAAAGTCCGGATGAACTTGTCCGTTTCCAAGTGCCCTCCCTCTTGGAACGGTTCCTTTAGAAGATCTTAACACTAAAGATAAATCTTGGTCCTCCTGACCTTGACTTGGAATCCGAGGAAATTCTTGGTTATCTACGGAAGGTAGATCCCCTAAATTTGATCGAGGAAAATAAGAGTTAACGTGCAAGGGTAACTGAAACGTTACGATGAAAGACAATTTGACTTAACTATTAACCAGAAACGATGCGCGAGACATAAAGAAACGTAGTACGTGAAAATTTTTGAACGTGATACGTGAAATTTTTTGAACGTGCTACGTGGAGATATGGTGAGTGTAGTATGAGTAAGCATATCGTGATCCATGATATGTGTAACATATCTTGATCCTGATATGAGGAACGTGGAATGAACATGACATGTGAAACATGTCATGAACATAGAGTATAATGGCGGTAACGCCAAACGCTACAAGGTGAGACGTGGAAAATGACGTGAAACGTTTATCTGAAGATGGAGAGTTATACTAAACTTGGGTCTGGTCTCTCAAGTTCTTGCAAAACTTCCCAGAACGAAAAAAGAAATGAACGTAAAATCGTAAGCCAAAATACGATCATGAACGTAAATAGTGTCATGAACGCGAGCGCGAAAGCAAGGCGTGGAATTAGAATGAAGACGTGAAGTAATTTAGGAGTAAAATTGTGAATCTTTGTCTGACCCGATAGCTGAGGGATTACCAAGTGGTTGGATGAGCCTTGGCTGGAACATGTCCAATCAATCTGTTGGTTCTGCAATCCTTGCGGATGTAAGGATTCTGCAGACTTGATCAAACTGTTTGCAATAACCCAGATAGCATCATGCTTCTTCTGAGTTTGCGTTAATCTGGTAACCAAAATCCATGGAGATCTTGTCCCATTTTAGTTCACAAATTCAGATGATGAAACATCCTAGTCCGTTGGTGTCCTATCATAACATGTTGGTATGTCAGGTACTTAGATATGAACGTAACTGTATCTTGCTTCGTAGAACTTGATACATAGGAGTTTGTGAAACTCTGAGTCTATGAATCCAAACTCCTCTTAGCGTAGGATTTTCTAGAACACCTAATGTAATGTAGGGTTCCCTCCTTTACGCATAAGTTGAGTCATGGTAAGATTAACCATGCAATTCCATGTGATCCAGCGTGTCACTGTAATCAACCAGAACTGATATAGGAAAATTTTATAGGGTAAAATTTCTCTTGTCATAGAATTTGCAAAATAGTGCAGATATGGTCTTCCTGTTCTTCTCTAGGCTTAAAGGAAATCAGGTTATCCTCAATGAAAACACTGATGAATTTGCTATGAGTTCATGGAAACTCATTCTTATAATGCCGTTGGAGCATTGATGAGACTAATTCAAAATTTTAAATCTAGCATGACCGAGTCGTGTACGAATAGCAGTCATGGACATGTCCTGCTCTTTCACCCGTCACTGTTGGCAGCATGATTCATGAGTTCAATCTTGGAAAAGTGATTAACACTATAAGGTCGATTGGACATGTTGTCAATACGTAAAGGAGAATAACGGTCATGAATGGTGATTTGTTTACGCCGACGGTAGTCGACACATAATCTCATGGTACCGTCCTTCTTGTTGTAAGTTCTTCTGGAATGTATGGGAAGATTTTGGAATAATCAACTGGCTATGCGTAAAAGACTTAAGTGGTCGTGTCTTACTGACAGCTAGAAAATTTTAGCGACCATGGCTAACAACGCACATGCTTGTAAGCATAGATAATTTGTACAGATTTTCCCGATGGAAAATCAAGCTGAATGTATTCAGGAGCCTGAACATTACTATACATAGTTATGAATCGTAGCATGGTGTGCTGTTCCTAGTCCATGATTAGGATAAATTTCATCTCGTGTCTGTTCGAGGAAATGCGTTACCAGCTTGGATCTCATCATTAAGCTGAAGGAAAACCTTCGTATACATGGGAATACGAAAGGCGTCCTTCATGGTCATAAATATATGAACCATGGTGAAAGAATGAAAGTGACATCGGCAACGTGACAGTTATCACTGATGCGCTGATAATGGTATAGAAATTTTTGTGGCCTGATTAATACATGGCACAACAAAAATAGATATACCCTTGGAGGGTACCCTGAATTTCTTAGAATTGTTCCATAGTTGGACGTGAGTCATGTGTCTTGACTCGTTTCTTGGAACTATAAGCATGACATATGTCTTGACTGGTGTCTTGACATGTGTCTTCAGGAGGTATACGTGAGACATGTGTCTTGACTGATGTCTTGACATGTGTCTCGAGATGTGAACAAATATAACCATAATATAAGGTTATTATGCCAGAATTGGCGGGTCGGTTGGACTACTAATCCTTGTATTTCTGATCACGTCCGTGGCCAGCGTTTCGGTTGAGATTTCTAGGATAGTTGCTGTCATAGTAGTGGTTACTATCATCCTGTCTGTCAGTTCCATGATGGTCATTCTCATGACCGTGATTCATGTAACTATTCAGCTGAGTGGCCGGCTGGTACCGGTTTGCACTCATATGGCTGAAATGACAGCCGAATGACGTGTGACATGTAACTAAGAATTAGGACAATGATTGATGGGAATCTACTGATGGTGAAGCATCTTCTCGTCCAATTGCTTGCTCCGACGCCTTTGTCTTCGTCTTGTAGGATCTTCAGGTTGTGAACAGCATCCGCATCTCGTAGGATCTCCGAACGTCAGCAGCATCAACCTTTAGTAACATCTCCAAGTTATGAGCGGCATCAGCAATTTGTAGAGTATTAGCAAGTGGACATATGCCTAAGAAGATTCAGAACCGACTAGCGAATACTCGTGCAGTATTGCAAGTGGAATATACATGGATTAAGGTACGTGTAATACACATGAAATACGGTACGTGGAGTACACGTGGAATGCACATGAAATGATCGGTATGGGGTCGATCATTTGTCATGAATTAAGGAAAGTATATCGGTTAAACGGTTAGAAAAACCATCATGATAACCTGGCAGTATTAGCATAGACATCATTCTGGTTGTAACGGAAACGTTAAAGTGTGGTTACACAAAATTCAACGATGATTTGCCTGACAGCATGATCAATGAAAACCAACCATGACTATCATGAAAGCAGAATTAAATGAACTCCAACAATGTCTTGCAGGACAACGTAAATAACAAAAGAGGCGTAAAACAATAATCAACATGAAGACGGAATTATCATGAAGAAACTTGAAACCATCTATCACGAAGAAGTGTATAACATAATCAGCCTGAAACTGAAGTTAACCATGACCGTATGAAAACATACTTGACATAAAAACATAATAACCTATGAGGGGTGATAGGTGTGAAAACACCCATCCTTTTTACCACTTAATTACAATAATAACCGAGCCAAAACGTGTATTTTATATCATTTATGTCAGAATTATGCGTGGTTTGTGTTTTTGTTGTGATTTAGGACGAAAAGGTGAAAAGTGGAGAAAACACGGCATTCACGGGCTTTTATCGAAGAAAAAGACGAAAGATGAAGTCGAAAGATCAAGAGTGGAAAAATAACGGAAGTCCAAGACCAATTCTGAAGATTTATCGAAGAAAAAGTCAAAGGACGGAAGTTTACTAAAAAGCCGAAGAACTCGAGTCTTATTTATAAAGAAAAATCAAGACGAGTTAAAGAAATCCCAAGACAAAGTCCAAGATTAACAAAAGATAAAGAAGAAAAGGACTTAAGTGTGCAATTAAGGCAAAGAGGAAAGAGGGAGGAAGCTTCCTAAGCTCCTCCCTAATCACCCCTATATGTAGTTTAGGCTAGCTTCATTTTCATGTTGTTGGTGGCTTGACAAACCACTCTTCCACCATTTTCATTTCTTGTTAATTACTTTCTTGCATTTTAATTTCTTGTTAAGCACTTTTAATTTCTTCAATTCAAGTAAGTCTTTTAATTTTGAAATCTTTTCTTGTAAACAAGTTCTTATTTTTAATCATCTTCTTCTACCTTTCTTGTTTTGCTTATCTTTGATTCATGTTCATCCTTGATTTTATTTCATCTTAATACTTATTTGATTTAAAGGTTTCTTAAAAAGTTCATCTTTTTATTGTTTGATCTAAAAGTTTGTTTATTTTAAGTTGGTAAGTTGTTAATTGAGCTTATTTGATTTGTTTCATATTAGATTCGTGCAAGTTTTAGAGATTAGCTTATTCTTATAGCTTATTTTCTTTGCTTATTTCGAATCACACACAAATCGGAAAGGGAAAACCCCTTTCCGATCGCATCATTCCGAGCATCCCCCTTATTCCGATCTGCTGATTGGAAAAGGGTTTCATGATATTCCGATTACTTGCTTTGTTGACATTCCGATTGTTGTGATTTGTTTGTGTATTCCGATTAGTTCCTTTTAGATATTCCGATTACCCTTCTTTCCCATTATTCCGATTGGGTTCGTTTCTACATTCTGATCTGGGTCTATTTAAATGTATTCCGATGTGCTTCTATTTTCTACATTCCGATCACCCGATCGGAATATATTCCGATCATGTCCTCTTTCTCATTCCGATTTGTACTTTCCGACGGGTACATTCCGATCGGATTCCAATTTGGATTCCGATCAAGTGTATTCCGATGGGATGTTTTGTTTTGTTTTAACATTTTGTTTTAGTTTAAGTGTCAATTTTTCTCATTTTGTTTTTAGTTTATTTTAATTACGTCTTGCATTTTTATTTAGTTGTCAATTTGCTTTGCGTTAAGCTTTAATTTTATGTCATTTAAATTCTCGTCATATACTTTTAACGTTTTAAATTTTGCACTTTTTACGTTTCAACTAGTTTTAATTTTAATTACTCGTCATTTATTTTTAAGTCTTGCACATTTATTTTATCAAAAAAAAATATTATTCTTTACCAAAAACAACTGAGTCGCACATTAACCAGAAATCAATTCGAGGAGATTCCGAGAAAACGAACTTAACCTAGCAAAATCTCTTTATTAAAATGGCGCCGCTGCCGGCTCTTTTCTTGAAGATTAACGGTTTTTTGTGAGAGACGCGTTGGCTTTTGGGACCCGTTCACTTGTGAACGTTATTTTTCGTGTCCAAAAATTTTCAAAAATCACAAAAACATTTGTAAAATCATAAAAAGCATTTCTTTTTCAACGTTTTGCACCAAAAATATTCTTCTTCCTTATCTATCTTTCTTTATGGATTTTTATGTCCATTGCGTCCGGTGTGGGAAACAATTATCTGGGAACAACTCTTGTCAATGGTGTACATGTGAGCGGTGCGGAAACGATATCGACAACACACAATTCGGATTTTGTCCCTTGTGCAACTCGACTAATTTATTCTTTTTGAACCCACCTCCTGTTCCCCCGTGCATCTATTGTGGAAGCGATTCTCATTGGCATGTTTCGTGCCCGGTTCGATACCCGTATGGTCACGGGCAAGAACCGGGGTACAATTATGACAATGATAATAGCTATCCACAAGACGCACCTGATTTTTCTCCATACCCGGTTTGCAACAACTGTGGGGGTCCTCACGATACTTATTATTGTCAACCAATAAATTATTATGAGCAAAATCCGTGTCCTCAGTTTTCTTCACCAATGGATTATTATGAACCAAACCCGGTTTCTAATTCTTCCCAACCGATGAACTACTATGAGCCACAACCATGCTATAATTCAGGTTTTCAACACTTTGAGCCCCCACATCACACCCTCAATCATCAATCCTCTCAGCAAATTAATCTTGACCGACAACGCACTACTTTGAATGACGAACTACACTCCATCATTCTGCAACTTCAAGAAGCCGTTGTTCTTACAAAAGAAGCATGGGCGGAGGAAAAGCGACTGCAACAAGAGCAAGTATCTAATCTTAGAGATTATACCCCTCCGCTTGTGCGTCAATACTATTATGATGATGATGACGATGATGATGTATGCACTTTCAACACATCTTTTGAAGTTACTGCTCCTACTGTCGATGTTCCTACTGCATCTAAGGATCTAGATTCGTTGAATGAGCTTAGTGATGTTGGTCTCGACAAAGTATTGGATGATGAGGTTTGTGACTTACCTGCTATGGAGCCTGAGGACGACGTTGCTCTTACGGACGAGGTCGATCCTAGTGATGACGATTCTTCTCTCTGCTATGAGAATTTCACTTTTGAAATTTCTCAATCTCCACCGGGAGATGCAGACGATGACGATTTATTCTCTTCGGTTTACGAGAAGTTCACCGATGAACATGATCTTGTGGATATGGTGGAAGACGTGCTTCTTCGCGATAGATTACGGAAAGTTCATCTTCTTATTGCTCAAATCGAAGAGTTGACTTCTCCTTCTCTTTCCAAGTCTTTACCTCCATCTATCCCTCCCGTTGAAGATAATGACCCATTGCTGGAAGAAATCGATATCCACTCCATCCCTCCAGGTATTGATGATTCTGACACGGAGGGGGACATTATTTTTGATAATTTACTGCAGGAAGATATTGTCCCAAGTCCCCTTTGATAGGTGTGTAAACACCCATCGTTTCTACCACTTAATTACAATAATAACCGAGCCAAAACGTGTATTTTATGTCTTTTATGTCGGAATTATGCGTGGTTTGTGTTTTTGTTGTGATTTAGGACGAAAAGGTGAAAAGTGGAGAAAACACGGGCATTCACGGGCTTTTATTGAAGAAAAATATGAAAGACGGAGTCGAGAAGTCAAGAGTGCATAAAGAACGGAAGTCCAAGACCAATTCTGAAGATTTATCGAAGAAAAAGTCAAAAGACGGAAGTTTACTTAAAGTCGAAGAACTCAAGTCTATTTTATTGAAGAATTAAAAGACGAGTTCAAAGAAATCCCGAGCCAAAAGTCATTAAAAGTCCAAGATTAAAGAAGATAAGAAGAAAAGGACTAAGCATGCAATTAAAAGAAGATTAAAGAAGGAAGGACTTAATCTCGCAATTAAGAAGAAATGAAGGAGGGGAGGAAGCTTCCTAATCCTCCCCTATATATAGTTTAGTTTTAATCACTTTTCATTTTGTTGGCTAAGTGTGACAATTAGTCTTCCATTTTATTTACCTTGCACCTTTAATTCATGTCAATTTAAATACTTGTCAAATTTAAATACTTGTCAAATTTAAATACCTTGTCTTGCACCTTAAATTCCTTTAATTTCAAGTAAGTTTCCATTTAATTCTTGTCAATCTTTATTTTATCTTGTTAATCTCCTATCTACCTTTCTTGATCTTTGATTTTTATGTTTAAGTTTGTGTTCATGTTCATGTTCTTATTTTGATCAAGTGGGTTTTTGATTATTGTGGTTAGATTTGTTAGTTTTGTTGATTTAGATTGATTGTTTATGATTATTGAATGTTTTGTTATTAGTTTAGTTTAATCTTGTGTTTGATTTTGGTTAAATTTGTGGTTAGATTCGTGTTATTGTCTTTCCCTGTTCTTCGGTTTGTTTGTTTCTGTTACTGTGATTCCCAGGAAAACTTCCGAACAAGGAGAAGTTCTGAACAAGAGGGTGTTCATTCGGAACATTCAAAAGTTCCGGATCAAGGTTCATCCGGAAGTATTCCGGATCAAGAACTTCCGAGTCAGGAGTTGTTCATTCGGAACTCCAAATCTTCCGAACGAGCAAAAGTTCCGAGTCAAGTTTCGTCTTCCGAATCAAGCTTCATCCGGAAAAGTTCCGGACGAAAACTTCCGGATCAAGAAGTTCCGGATCAGCAATCTCATTCGGAACTCTAAAAGTTCCGAACGAAAACTTCCGAATCAAGTTCATCCGAAAAGTTCCGAATAATGACTTCCAGACCAAAAGTTCCGAGTCAAGAGTGTTTCATTCGGAAGAAGTTCCGGATCAACAACTTTTTGTTCATTCGGAACTCAAGAACTTCCGAACCAAGGGTTGACCAGAAAGTTCCGAATCAAGGGTTTCTGTCAGGTTCTTTTTAGTTTTTCTTTTTAAGTTCTGTCTTTTATTTTCAAGCTTTATTTTTCCCACCTTTTATTTAGTTGCACTTTAAATTTGCCTTAGCTTTATTTTAGACTTGCCTTAGTTTAAATTTCAGTTGCGTTTTAAGTTTGCCTTAGATAGATTTAAGTTTGCGTTATTTACTTTAAGTGCCCTTTAATTTCAGTCATGTTTTTAAATACTTGCCCATTATTTAAATTAGACTTAGATTTACTTTAATTGCACTTTTACTTTAAAGTTTCGCACTTTTATTTTAAATACTACAACGACACATTTTTTGTTCCACCAAAATACAATAGAGTCACATAGAGAACCTAGATCAATTCGATTAGACCACGAGAACGATAAATTTTTATACGGGGTGTCAAAAGCACAGTTATCAAATGGCGCCGCTGCCGGCTCTTTTCGTAAAGATTAACGGTTTTCTGTGAGAGACGCGTTGCTTTTTGGGATCCGTTCACTTGTGAGCGTTATTTTTCTTGCATAAAAAATCCAAAAAATCCATAAAAATTAAAAATTTAAAAAATCCAAAAAGATTTTATTTTTAGTGTATATATATATATTGTCTTTGTGTTTGGTTTCTTTTTCTTTTGCATTTTCAGGTGTATGCGTACTAGATCTTCTAGTTATCAAGAGCCCGAGACTCAAGAAGATTTAGCTATGTCAGGTGTAAACAACAATAATATTCCACCGCACCTCAATAATAACAACAATTTTCTTCCACAGCCCGATCTTCGGACCATGGAGGAGCTTTGTCAACCTACAATGTTTGGACGAGGAGGACCGATTGCGCCGATGTAAATCAACGCTCCTGAGTTTTCGTTGAAGCAACACATGATTCAGAAAGTGCAAATAAACCCATTCCGTGGATTGCCTGATGATGATGCCAACAAACACCTCGACAAGTTCATTACAATCACCCAAAGCATGAAGTTGCCTGGTGCCACAATGGATGTACTTCGCCTACAACTCTTTCCACACACTTTATCACATCATGCCGAGAAATGGTTTGATCGTCTCCCGAAGAATTCTATTCATACTTGGGATGACATGACTCAACGTTTTTTGTCGCGCTACTTTCCACCATCCATGGTCACGAGCCTTCGCAATCAAATCAGCGGTTTCATGCAAGATCCCGATGAATCTCTTTTTGATGCTTGTGAAAGATATAATGTCTTGATTGATCGTTGTCCAAACCACAACATGCTCCCTGTGACCTTAATTGATACTTTCGACAACGGATTGACTTTTCGAGATCGTGATACGATTAATGCAGCCGCCGGTGGCACATTCATGAAAAGGAGACCCTAGGAGTGTAGAGAGTTAATTGAGAACATGACTACTCACCACAAAAACTGGGATTCCTCTGCTTCTTCAAGGAACAACCCGAGAGTCAATGTTTCCTCCACCTCAGCAAACCCTGATATGACCGAACTCACCCGCATGATGACTGAAATGAGCAAAAGTATCACGCTTCTCGCTTCAAACCAACAACAATAACAAGTTAAAGCGGTTGCTAATCCTTGTGAAACATGCGGCGGTCCTCACTCATACATCGATTGTCCTTCAACTCAAGGAAATCCGGAAAATGTGTATGCAGCTTATGGTAATTATTCACCGGAAAATTACCAAGCTCGACCACAAGGGGATAGAAATCTGCTGAGTTACCGATCAAACAACTACCTTTCACCCGGTTTTTCTCCTCAAAACCAAAACCCCGCCAACAACTACAATAGAAGCAACCAAATCCCACCAAGAGCTTCTAATCCTTATCACCCACCCGCTCAACAAACCCCACCCATTAACCCCGATGTTGAAGCCATCATGAGAACCCAAGGTGAGCAAATCAAGAATCTTCAGAGCCAAATTATCAATTTGAAAGGAGATATCACGAAGCAAGGAAATGACATTAGAACCGAGGTTCGCGATAATATTCAATCCTCCTTCAGCACTCAAACGAATGAATTAAAGAATATGTTGGCTAGTTTCTTGCCCTCCACTCAACCTTCTACTTCGAGTTCTCTACCTTCAAACACCGTCACCAATCCGCGAGTAAATGTGAGTGCTATTACTACTCGTAGTGGAATTACCATTGTCGGTCCACCAATCCCACCCCCATCATCTACACCTCCTCCACCACCATTTATCCCTACTCCTCCTACACCTAGTATTAGTGCATCATTACCGTCTTCGCCTCGTCATGACGATGTCTCAAGGAAGGACCCTTCAACATCTCAACCTTTACCTACTACACCTGCCCCTTCACCACCCAAACCCAATATCCCTTATCCCTCTCGATTAGGCAAGACCAAAATGCTAACCAAGGATGACTCCGATGTGACACGCTATGTGAAGATGATCTCTCAGATGAACTTCAACATTAGCTTTCTTGAAGCACTGGTCCACATGCCCAAAATTGTTAAAGCATTTAAGGAATTGCTTAACAAGAAGGAGAAGCTGATTGAACTCGCCAACACACGCTTAAATGAAAACTGCTCTGCAGTTATTCTTAAAGAACTTCCGGAAAAGCTTGGAGATCCCGGTCGTTTTGTGTTGCCTTGCGTTTTCAACAAAACTGGAGAATTTACTGCCCTTGCTGATCTTGGGGCCAGTATTAATTTGATGCTACTGAGTGTTTGGAAAACACTATCATTTTCCGACCTCACTCCAACAAAGATGACTCTTGAACTTGCAAATCGCACTCTCGCTTACCCCGTTGGTATAGCCGAAGACGTGTTTATCAAAGTTGGCACATTTACTTTCCCGGTCGACTTTGTGGTAGTTGATTATGAAATGGACCCTCGTATTCCTTTAATACTTGGTCGGCCATTCTTGAGAACCGGACGAGCTTTAGTGGATGTGGCCGAAGGTGAGTTAATCTTACGAGTCGGAGATGATTCACAAAATTTTAAAATGGGGAAGCTTACAGGCAAATCCTTTGGAGGCCGAGAATCAGTGAATATGATTAATGTGCATGATGACTTTGTTTTCTACAACAATCCGCTATTCGATTCTTCCACTGATAATCCACTTTTTCAAGATGATGTGGATGATTCTCTCTCCACTTTGGAAGCTTCTCCCATTTATGATTCTCCACCGGTCTTTGATGCTTATGATGATTATGATTCTAGCTCAGATTCGGATGATTTTGATGATTGTACTTCTGAGTATCCCGCGATGCCCACTTTCGATGATTTTGATGAGGCCGATACTCTTTCGAGCGATTCTTCACATGATGAAGATCCTCCGCCATCACTCGATCCTACTTTGGAGGATTACTCATTTGAGGAAGATTTCTCTACGTTTCTCAACACTTACTTCCCTCATGAGAGTGATGCTCCTCCTTATGATTTTGAAGATTATCGTCTTGATCCTACTTTGGATTTGAAACACATTCTTTCTAAGGAGAAGAAACCGGTCGACACCAATATCCGCAACACGTATGAGTTAACACCTCTTTGTCCCCCTTCTGAGGACGAGGTTGTGCTTCTTCGCGGATCTTCTTCACACTCTGCTGAGCCTGAGTGCTATTTTCCCCTAAAGGAAAAGGTGTTCGACCCCGGTATTGATATTCTGCAGCCATCTCAGTATCCACCTGATGAAATAAAAGGAAAAATCTTTGGAACTTATGGAAATCTGCTTGCACCACTTCATCCTTGATTCCACCGTGCTCCATCACTGCTTAAGGGAACCTTTCCTACTCTTCTTTGGCTTGCCTTGTTCGCCTTAAGCTTGTGCTATTTGATGGACGAAAACTATGTCTTTGATCCTGGTGGATATGTTTCATGCTTCTTCCGTTGATGATCAAGGTCGAGTCAGGCTAATGACTCGGTTAACAAAAATCAAGCGCTTCTTGGGAGGCAACCCATGCATCTATCTTTTTGCTTTCTTTATCATAAGTGTAGGGGGAGACCCGTTGGTTTGCTATTTCCTCTCCTCCTTTCTTTTAATCAGGGATTCGAGCTTCAGTGATCCACTCTTGATGATTCTTGACGACCTGTGATTCCGTGTCCACTTCTTCCCGGTTCTATCCGAAACTCTTTTCGATTCACTATTTTATATTTTCTCAATATTAAAATAGGAATCTCTTTAGTTGTCTCTTCCTTAGCGAGATTTAAACAAAGTGCACAATATCCTAAGTGTAGGGGAGTTTACTCCCACATGCTTAAACATTGAGGACAATGTTTATCTTAAGTGTGGGGGGGACTTCTATCGAAGTTAAGTGGTCTTTTCCTTGTATTTGTCCTCATTTTAACCGGAAAATCAATTTTTCGACATTTTTCAAAATTTTTGATCTATTTTGGCCTATTAGTTTTCCCCTTTGTATAGTTATTTTCTTGCCTTATTAGAATAAATGTTAATAAAGTGGTTTTAATTTAAAAACGTTACGAATCTGTTGACTCAACCCGAGTTTACTTATCTAAGTTTACTCTAGCTAGTATCCTTAACATGTTTAAGTCAAGTTTTGCTAGGCTTTTATATAGGGAGCTATAAAACGCGAAAGTCTTAACTCTTACGGGTTAAGAACAAGAACTTTTCGCAAGTTCCTATAATTGATCCTAGAGAGTCGTTTATCAAGGGAACTTTAAAACGCGATTTCTAAACTTGAAAGAGTCTAAGAATTTGCAAGATCCTATAGGCGACTCGAAAACCCAAAACTTTGATTTAATAGGCTAAGCATCCACGAGTCTCATTACTTGAGATTTTAAACTGTGGAGGACGAGAGATGATAGAGCCAATTATAAGTTTGGTATTCTTTCGTGAATTTATGTGAGTTAATTATAAGCCTATTCTCCCATCGCTTGCTAATAAATTTATCTGCAATAAATAAGATTGTACGATTTGAAAAGTTACTTAGCTTCTAGCCCAAGATCGTTTAAAAGTTGCTCGGTATAGAGTAGAGTTCATAGCCAAGGCATAACTTATTGAAGCAGGCTGCGAAGATTGGCGAGTCCGAAAAGGCCCTAACAAGGCATGAGGGCTATATTTTGTTGCTAAAGATCCAAAATGATGTGAAGAATCATTTATCGAGAATCAATATAAAGGATCGAGACACACGACGAAAAGAAAAAACTCCCAAAAGTCATGGAGAAGTGTATCCGAAAAGACCCTAACAAGGTACGAGGATAAATAGATCCAAGTCATAAAAGGAGGCGGATCGTTGTATATCAAAGTCTAAAATAAAGATTGGAGAAAAATGAAGAAGTCGTGGTCCAAGTATGAATCTCTCAAAACTTCAAGTGGAGAAATTCCATTATGAAGAGAAGACCATAATTTCATGAACGTCTCTCAAGGTTTGAAGTATGAAGTCGCTGCCAAATATCGGTCCGACAAAAGGTCTCAAATCGCGAAGCGAGTTATGCCAAGATATGAACTTTATGAGGTCCCGAGAAGCAGTTTTAAAAGATTTTGTCCTTTAGCTAACTATTGATTAAATCGTTCACTTTATTTTCGGACTAAATAACTATCGAAATAAGTCAAACAATGCATCCTCGTGATCATTCAAGACAACAATAAAATATAAGAGATACACCTAGGAATAAAGGAGTCTAAGTGAATAATTAGCCCACATGAGTTCGTGTTAGTTTGCTAACTTATAATAACAATGATCTCGTTTTTAAGCTTGGTTTGGAGAAAGTGAAAACTTGAGGATGATGATTATTCATAACATTTCCAAAACCCAAGGTATGATTTTGATTTCTTTGCTTTGTATGTTTATAATTTTATATCTCGTTAATAAAGGCCAACGTGGATTGAATATGACAGAAAGTGTAATCTTGCTTTGTAACTAATGCATTGCATGAGGACATTGCAATGGTCAAGTGTAGGGGATTTGATAGGTGTGTAAACACCCATCGTTTCTACCACTTAATTACAATAATAACCGAGCCAAAACGTGTATTTTATGTCTTTTATGTTGGAATTATGCGTGGTTTGTGTTTTTGTTGTGATTTAGGACGAAAAGGTGAAAAGTGGAGAAAACACGGGCATTCACGGGCTTTTATTGAAGAAAAATATGAAAGACGGAGTCGAGAAGTCAATAGTGCATAAAGAACGGAAGTCCAAGACCAATTCTGAAGATTTATCGAAGAAAAAGTCAAAAGACGGAAGTTTACTTAAAGTCGAAGAACTCAAGTCTATTTTATTGAAGAATTAAAAGACGAGTTCAAAGAAATCCCGAGCCAAAAGTCATTAAAAGTCCAAGATTAAAGAAGATAAGAAGAAAAGGACTAAGCATGCAATTAAAAGAAGATTAAAGAAGGAAGGACTTAATCTCGCAATTAAGAAGAAATGAAGGAGGGGAGGAAGCTTCCTAATCCTCCCCTATATATAGTTTAGTTTTAATCACTTTTCATTTTGTTGTCTAAGTGTGACAATTAGTCTTCCATTTTATTTACCTTGCACCTTTAATTCATGTCAATTTAAATACTTGTCAAATTTAAATACCTTGTCTTGCACCTTAAATTCCTTTAATTTCAAGTAAGTTTCCATTTAATTCTTGTCAATCTTTATTTTATCTTGTTAATCTCCTATCTACCTTTCTTGATCTTTGATTTTTATGTTTAAGTTTGTGTTCATGTTCATGTTCTTATTTTGATCAAGTGGGTTTTTGATTATTGTGGTTAGATTTGTTAGTTTTGTTGATTTAGATTGATTGTTTATGATTATTGAATGTTTTGTTATTAGTTTAGTTTAATCTTGTGTTTGATTTTGGTTAAATTTGTGGTTAGATTCGTGTTATTGTCTTTCCCTGTTCTTCGGTTTGTTTGTTTCTGTTACTGTGATTCCCAGGAAAACTTCCGAACAAGCAGAAGTTCTGAACAAGAGGGTGTTCATTCGGAACATTCAAAAGTTCCGGATCAAGGTTCATCCGGAAGTATTCCGGATCAAGAACTTCCGAGTCAGGAGTTGTTCATTCGGAACTCCAAATCTTCAGAACGAGCAAAAGTTCCGAGTCAAGTTTCGTCTTCCGAATCAAGCTTCATCCGGAAAAGTTCCGGACGAAAACTTCCGGATCAAGAAGTTCCGGATCAGCAATCTCATTCGGAACTCTAAAAGTTCCGAACGAAAACTTCCGAATCAAGTTCATCCGGAAAGTTCCGAATAAGGACTTCCAGACCAAAAGTTCCGAGTCAAGAGTGTTTCATTCGGAAGAAGTTCCGGATCAAGAAGTTCCGGATCAACAGCTTTTTGTTCATTCGGAACTCAAGAACTTCCGAACCAAGGGTTGACCAGAAAGTTCCGAATCAAGGGTTTCTGTCAGGTTCTTTTTAGTTTTTCTTTTTAAGTTCTGTCTTTTATTTTCAAGCTTTATTTTTCCCACCTTTTATTTAGTTGCACTTTAAATTTGCCTTAACTTTATTTTAGACTTGCCTTAGTTTAAATTTCAGTTGCGTTTTAAGTTTGCCTTAGATAGATTTAAGTTTGCGTTATTTACTTTAAGTGCCCTTTAATTTCAGTCACGTTTTTAAATACTTGCCCATTATTTAAATTAGACTTAGATTTACTTTAATTGCACTTTTACTTTAAAGTTTCGCACTTTTATTTTAAATACTACAACGACACATTTTTTGTTCCACCAAAATACAATAGAGTCACATAGAGAACCTAGATCAATTCGATTAGACCACGAGAACGATAAATTTTTATACGGGGAGGACATTATTTTTGATAATTTGCTGCAAGAAGATATTGTCCCAAGTCCCCCTCCCGAGCACCTTTCATCCTCCCCTTTAGCCACTATCACGGAGGATGAGTGCTTTGACCCGGGAGGTGACATTGATTATGCTATGATTGATAACAATACGGCTTTGCCGCTTGCTCAGCATCTATTGTCTTTGGGGGAGGACAATGTGCTTACTTTACCCACCCCACCTCCCGTGGACCTTGATTTCACATACTTTTCGTATGTCGAAAGGACCTTTCTCCCATTCAAGACTTATCCCCCCGCCTCTCCTTTGTTGATGTCAACCGGGAACGAGGACAAGGTCTTTGATCCTGGTATCACATTCGAGGCTTCCCCATGAACCATTTAATTCGAGGACGAGTCAGGCTCGTGAGTCGGTTAATATAAACAAGCGCTTTTTGGGAGGCAACCCAATTATCTATCTATTTTCACCATAAGTGTAGGGGGAGCCACGTGGTATTTCTTGCTTTCTTTCTTATCATGTGCAGGGATTAGAGCTTCAAAAACACACTCTTTATGACTTTTGACGACCCGTGATTCCGTGTTCCCGTCTTCCCGGTTCTATCCTAAACTCTTTTCGATTCACTATTTTATATTTCTCAATATTAAAATAGGAATCTCTTTAGTTGTCTCTTCCTTAGCAAGATTTAAACAAAGTGCACAATGTCCTAAGTGTAGGGGAGTTTACTCCCACATGCTTAAACATTGAGAAAAATGTTTATATTAAGTGTAGGGGGGACTTCTATCGAAGTTAAGTGGCCTTTTCCTTGTATTTGTCCTTATTTTAACCGGAAAATCGATTTTTTGACATTTTTTAAAACTTTTAATCTATTTTGGCCTAGTTGTAGTTCCATTTATTTTTGCTATTTTTCTCTTATTTCAATAAAATGGTTTTAACAAGTTTAGTTATCTTAGATATATTAGGCCCGTTGTGAATTTTCTGACTCAACCCGAGTTTACTTATCCAAGTTCACACTAGCTAGTATCCTTAACCGTGTAAACCTTAATTGGTTTATTGGGCTAAGCATCCACGAGTCTCATTCCTTGAGATTCTAAATTGTGGAGAACGAGAAATGATAGAGTTGGTTACAAGTTTGGTATTCTTTCATTAACTTATGTGAGTTAATTATGATCTTTTTCTCCCCTCGCTTGTAAATAAATAAATGCAATAAGTAAGGTCGTACGATTTGAAAAGTTACTTAGCTTCTAGCCCAAGATCGTTTAAAAGTTGCTCGGTAATGATAAGAGTTCATAGCCAAGGCATAACTTATGAAGCGGGGCGCGAAGATTGGCGAGTCCGAAAAGGCCCTAACAAGGCATGAGGATTCAATTTTATTGCTGAAGATCCAAAGTGATGTGAAAAGCATTATTCCCAAAATCAATATGAAGGATCAAGACTCACGACGAAAAGCAATCAACTCCCATAAAGATCATGGAGAAGTCTATCCGAAAAGACCCTAACAAGGTATGAGGATAAATAAATCCAAGTCCGAAAAGGAGGCGGATCGTTGTATCTCAAAATCCCAATTAGAGATTGAAGAAATAATCATGAAGTCGTGGTCAACAAAGCTGGAGTACCCCTCAAAAGTCTCTAAGTGAAGAAACTCTATAACGAAGAGAAGACCATTATCTCAAAAACGTCTCTCGAAGATATGAAGTATGAAGTACATGCCAAATATCGGCCCGAGAAAGGTCTCAAATCGTGAACCAAGTTATGCCAAGATATGAACTTTTTGATATCCCGAGAAGCAGTTTTAAGAGATTTTGTCCTTTAGCTAACTATTGATCAAATTGTCCTACTTTGCTTTCAGCCTAAATAAATTATCGAAATAAGTCAACAATGCATCCTCGTGATCATTCAAGACATCAATAAAATATAAGAGATACTCGTAGGAATAAGGGAGTTTAAGTGATTAATTGAACCACATGAGTAAATGTTTGTTATGCTAACTTGTACTAACAATGATCTTGTTTTTAAGCTTGGCATGGGGAACGTGAAACTTGAGGGTGATGAACATTCATGACACACAAGCCCTAATGTAAGTCTTAGATTTCTTTACAAGTTTCTTCCTTGTTGCATCTTGTTATTTTCTATCTTTTTGATTTTCCTTAGTTGTTTAATAAAGGCCAAGGTAGGTTGATTATGATGGAAAATGTAAAACGTGCTTTGTAACTAATTCATTGCATGAGGACATTGCAATGGTTTAGTGTAGGGGATTTGATAGGTGTGAAAACACCCATCCTTTTTACCTCTTAATTACAATAATAACCGAGCCAAAACGTGTATTTTATGTCATTTATGTCGGAATTATGCGTGGTTTGTGTTTTTGTTGTGATTTAGGACGAAAAGGTGAAAAGTGGAGAAAACACGGCATTCACGGGCTTTTATCGAAGAAAAAGACGAAAGATGAAGTCAAAAGATCAAGAATGGAAAAAGAACGGAAGTCTAAGACCAATTCTAAAGATTTATCAAAGAAAAAGTCAAAGGACGGAAGTTTACTAAAAAGCCGAAGAACTCGAGTCTTATTTATAAAGAAAAATCAAGACGAGTTAAAGAAATCCCAAGACAAAGTCCAAGATTAACAAAAGATAAAGAAGAAAAGGACTTAAGTGTGCACTTAAGGCAAAGAGGAAAGAGGGAGGAAGCTTCCTAAGCTCCTCCCTAATCACCCCTATATATAGTTTAGGCTAGCTTCATTTTCATGTTGTTGGTGGCTTGACAAACCACTCTTCCACCATTTTCATTTCTTGTTAATTACTTTCTTGAATTTTAATTTCTTGTTAAGCACTTTTAATTTCTTCAATTCAAGAAAGTCTTTTAATTTTTAAATCTTTTCTTGTAAACAAGTTCTTATTTTTAATCATCTTCTTCTACCTTTCTTGTTTTGCTTATCTTTGATTCATGTTCATCCTTGATTTTATTTCATCTTAATACTTATTTGATTTAAAGGTTTCTTAAAAAGTTCATCTTTTTATTGTTTGATCTAAAAGTTTGTTTATTTTAAGTTGGTAAGTTGTTATTTGAGCTTATTTGATTTGTTTTATATTAGATTCGTGCATGTTTTAGAGATTAGCTTATTCTTATAGCTTATTTTCTTTGCTTATTTCGAATCACACACAAATCGGAAAGGGAAAACCCCTTTCCGATCGCATCATTCCGAGCAGCCCCCCTTATTCCGATCTGCTGATCGGAAAAGGGTTTCATGATATTCCGGTTACTTGCTTTGTTGACATTCCGATTGTTGTGATTTGTTTGTGTATTCCGATTAGTTCCTTTTAGATATTCCGATTACCCTTCTTTTCCATTATTCCGATTAGGGTTCGTTTCTACATTCCGATCTGGGTCTATTTAAATGTATTCCGATGTGCTTCTATTTTCTACATTCCGATCACCCGATAGGAATATATTCCGATCATGTCCTCTTGCTCATTCCGATTTGTACTTTCCGACGGGTACATTCCGATCGGATTCCAATTTGGATTCCGATCAAGTGTATTCCGATGGGATGTTTTGTTTTGTTTTAACATTTTGTTTTAGTTTAAGTGTCAATTTTTCTCATTTTGTTTTTAGTCTATTTTAATTACGTCTTGCATTTTTATTTAGTTGTCAATTTGCTTTGCGTTAAGCTTTAATTTTATGTCATTTAAATTCTCGTCATTTACTTTTAACGTTTTAAATTTTGCACTTTTTACGTTTCAACTAGTTTTAATTTTATTTACTCGTCATTTATTTTTAAGTCTTGCACATTTATTTTACCAAAACCAAAAATATTATTCTTTACCAAAAACAACTGAGTCGCACATTAACCGGAAATCAATTCGAGGAGATTCCGAGAAAACGAACTTAACCTAGCAAAATCTCTTTATTAAGGGGACATTAAAAAAAATTTATGCCAATTTAAATCATGAGAAAAATTTTATGCATGAATGCGTAATGTAGTTCATAAAAACCTTTTATATGTGCGAGGGGACGCCTATGGGTCGGTCCCAAAACAAAAGACATGGCGAGGGGACGCCTATGGGTCAGTCCCAAAATTAAAAGTTTCGATAAAAGCACATGCGACTAAATAGGGCCAGTCCTGTACCAACCATTACTTAGTCATAATCCCTGCAACAATGATACATGAAACATAAATAAATGAAACTCATATGTCAAAACTTACCAGAAAAAATTTTTATGTGACTAATTATGAACTACTGGGGTTCAATCCACATAGCCACAGTTCACGAGGAACATTATGCATGAAACAATGACACATAACTAAATATGAATGACGGTTGTCCATCCATATTAGCAAAACAATATCAATGAAAACATCAAGGTTAAAACCTCAAGGTGCTGAAAACATCATGGTTAAAACAACAATGCGCTGAAAACATCAATACGTAGAATAACAAACGTTGGCTTAGGAAGCTCCTGGTGACTACCCACTAGTCACAGGTTGAGTTTTAGAGCCTACAGGTTGAAGACTTGGCTCTGATACCATAATTGTAACACCCCATTTTGATAATGGAATGTCACGCGTAATTATGGCGTGTCATCAAAACATACAAGGATAAATGTATAAAACATTACATGACCATAGGGATAACCGGAATCAAACATCGGTTCCCATACATAAGCCCACAACATAATAAAGTAACAGAAATGAATGAAAGACTAAGTAAGCATAAATATATGAAGGCAAAAAGGAAAAGAAGTCTCTAGCAGCTTCCATCCTCTGCACGTCCTCCAAATGCTCGAGTCTTTCCTAGGGTACCTGCCGTTTTGGGACATGGAAAGGAAAGTAACGGCTGAGCAAAATGCTCAGTGCACGGATATAGACATAGTATAAGTGACTAAAACATAATAGAGACTTAATAGCAGCAGAAATGTATAAGTCCTGGAAAACCTGGAACATGTTCATAAAACTGGTTTTATAGTTTGAAGAGCCTTATGTTTATCTTATGAAAACTATTTAACATATTTTACCATTAGCCAATATAGGTCATGAAAATCCACCGTGCATGAATACTTGGAGGGGTGACCTCATCATGCAAATTAGAGGGGCTGCCTCTAATTTAATATACTGGTTATGGGTAGGAGGGATCAGCTCCTTGTGAAGGATGCAAGGCACACACCACATTCACCATGAAATCCTGAATAAAAACATGTAACTAGGATGCACCCATACGCCCCACATGATAAATATAAATAAATGGCCAAAAGCTGAAGGGACGCCACGAGCAATCACTCCGCCGTGGTGAAGTCATAACATCAGTGCCTCTAATGTTATGGTTATGGTACCTCCATAACTAGGTGAAATTGGTCATGCATGTATATGGCTATAGGTAATCTTAATTAAACATAAGCAATCAAACTCATAACTTATACTACGGGAAAACAGTTGGCTGCATACGGGGAATCCTAATAAGGAAAGAATGTCCATACTGAAAGGACGGGAATCCGTACCTTATGTCCAGTGAACGAAGAAGATGAACTGCGAGGAATCCTACATCCGAATCACTAGTGCTACATAAATACGTACATGAATAAGTATCTGCTTACTAAATACGTAGTTGGTTTTATGTCATGTCTTAGCTTATTTTATGTGTTCTTACCATGTTTTACTGTTTTAAAGCCTTATATCGTGTTTTATCTTATATTCTGTTTAATCTGATTAAGTATTTCTGGTATTTCATGTGTTATTATACTTACTGTGTAATAATAAGTAACTTTCCAAAAATAGCAGGTTTCCTTAAATAGAAAGTTTCCAAAAATAGAAAGTTACCAAAAATAGAAATTTTCCAAAAATAGAAAGTTTCCAAAAATAGAAAGTTACTAAAAACAGAAAGTTTCCAAGAATAGATTTACTGTTTAAAATAGATAAGTTTTTAAAAATAGAAAGTTTCTATAAATAGATTAGCTGCCTTAATTAAATAAGTTTCCATAAATAGATTAGCTGCCTGAAATAAATAAGTTTCTAAAAATAGTTGGTTTCCATAAATAGATTAGCTGCCTTATTTAATTAAGTTTCTAAAAATAGAAGGTTTCCATAATTAGAAATAAGCTGGTTAAATAAGCTAAGTATATAAGCCTAAGTGTTTTCATGATTATTTCTAAGTCATATGATATAATGTATAGTTTAATAATTATTTCATGTAATTTAATAATATAACCTAAGTCATGTTAATTAATTAATTATATCCATGGTTTTTAAATAATTAATTAATTATAAGTCTTAAATATATAAATACTTAGGTTAAAATAATTTCATGATCATTAATAATTAAATAACGTAAGTCATGTTATTAAATTAATCACATCATTTTATTAATTTAATTTTAACATAAGATCATAAACATAAAAAAAACTAACATACACCATGAACCGGATCTAGACTAAAAAGCATGAACCGGACATGAAATCGACATCGTACCCCGAACCAACTCGGGGTACCCCTTGTTCCCTTGCTGCCGTGGGACCCACACGCACCAACCAAGACCATATGGTCTTGGTGGTGGTCGGCTTGGCAAACCGAAACCCCTTCGGGTTCGGTTGCAGCCTGCGGCCAAAACAAAACACCCCTTAAAACACCCTTTTGATTTTATTTAACACCAAAACATGTTAGATCTATGTTTAATACGTTTTTGTAAAAACATCTCATGTTCTTGATTTATAAAAAGATTAAATAAAAAGAAAAGGTTTAAAAAGGTTTTACCGAATTCGTGGATCAAAAGGACGAAGAACCAACACGATCAATCACTAAAACTTCAAGATCCAAGATCACAAATCACCTTCTATGGTGGTTGTAGGGTGGCGGCACAAAGGAGAAGGAGAAGGAGAAGGAGGGTTTTTAGGTTTTCTTAAAAATCTTCTATAAAGATTAAATGAGTAGTGAAAAATATCTTAAACCCTTTTAGTAAAATTTTGATGGGCTAAGTCCATCCTCCCTCCTTAATTTCGTGGTAATGGGGCCCACAAGGGGTAACCCGAATGTTTTCCGTGTCTAATTAATAAGTTACACGTTCGTGATTATTTGTGTTCGCGTTTTAAGTGTTCTCGTTACGTAAATATCGTGATCTAATATATTTAATTACGCTCGTAATAAATATATATACGTAATTAATAATAGTTCGTGTTTTAATTACGTTCATGATTTCATGATCGCATGCTCGTGATTAATTATCGTCAAATAATTATTACGTGATCGTGCGTAGTAAATACTTATCGTGTTCTAACACGTACGTAATACGTAAAATCCTAACACGTAATCGTAATCATGCTATATTAAGAAAGTTTTAATCTAGTACGTACGATCTTAAGGGTACTATTCATGGTAAAAGCATGCGGGTTTTATATTATGTGATTGAACTGCTTATGTTTAATTTAGAATACCTATAGCCATATACATGCATGACCAGTTTCACCTAGTTATGGAGGTACCATAACCATAACATTAGAGGCACTGATGTTATGACTTCACCACGGCGGAGTGATTGCTCGTGGCGTCCCTTCAGCTTTTGGCCATTTATATGATATTTATCATGTGGGGCGTATGGGTGCATCCTAGTTACATGTTTTCAGTCAGGATTTCATGGTGAATGTGGTGTGTGCCTTGCATCCTTCACAAGGAGCTGATCCCTCCTACCCAAAAACCAGTATATTAAATTAGAGGCAGCCCCTCTAATTTGCATGATGAGGTCACCCCTCCAAGTATTCATGCACGGTGGATTTTCATGACCTATATTGGCTAATGGTAAAATATGATAAACAGTTTTTACAAGATAAACATAAGGCTTTTCAAACTATAAAACCAGTTTTATCAAGACTTAACCAGGTTACTCGGGACTTAGTTTTCTTCCGCTGTTATATGTTATATGCTTATCCTATTCATGCTTTATTGTACATCCGTGCACTGAGCGTATTGCTCAGCCGTTTTCCTTTTCTATGTTCCCAAAACGGCAGGTACTCAGGGACGCTCGTAGCCTTTAAGAGTACGTGCATATGGACTGGAAGCTTTCTAGCCTTCTTTACTTTATGCATTTTCTTTCTTATGATACATTTGCTATGGACAATGTTTAGTCCTTTCCTTTATTATACTATGTTTGTGTGTGATGAGCTTTACATTTGGACTACTGATGTTTGATTCCGGTATTTTCCTTTTATGGTCAAGTAATGTTTAAATATTTTTCCTTGTATGCTTTGATGACACGCCATAATTGCATGTGACATTTCCATTATCAAAATGGGGTGTTACAATTATGGTATCAGAGCCAAGGCTTCGACCTGTAGGCTCTCAAAATGACCTGTGATTAGTGGGTAGTCACTACGGTCTTCCTAGTACTGACAGTTGTTTTCATGCATTCATCATTTTTAAGCATACATATACATGCCATTGTCTCAGATTTTTTACTAAGTAATGGTTGGTACAGGACTGGCCTTATTTAGTCGCATGTGTTTTATCGAAACTTTTAAATTTGGGACCGACCCATAGGCGTCCCATCGCTATGTCTTTTGTTTTGGGTGAACTGACCAGAGGCGTTCGCTCTCGAGCATACAAAAGTTTTCATAAAACTGCATCATGCATTCATACACAAAAAAATTTTGCATAAAATTTTTTTCGTGAAATTTTGGTATAAATTTTTTTCATGTATATATATATATATTTTATGTTTTCATCTGTTTAATCATATGTTTTATGTTATACTGTCAGATGGTTCTCACAAGCAAACAGGAACAGCTCAATGCTGCAATTCAGGCTGCTATGCAAGCTTTGCTTCCTCAACTGAGGAATGACATCAGGGCTGAAGTTCAAGCTGCCAACAATCAGCAGCATAATCATGCACCTCCTCCTCCTCCTCCAGTGACATTAGCAGTATGGCTGGAGAGATTCAACAAGCTCCGCCCTCGAGCTTTTGAGAAGACAGATAGCCCCAGCGATGCTGAAAGCTGGTTGGCTCACATCAAGAAGGTTTTCAATGCTATGGGTTGTGACCCCGCATACAAGGCGAGGTTGGCATGCTATCGGTTCGAAGGAGATGTTCTTAATTGGTGGTTAGTGTTGATGCAGTCTGAAGGTGGTGACGAGTGGGTTGCTGGTTTGACTTGGGCTCAGTTCAAGGACAGGGTTATGGAGCAATTCTTTCTCGAGGCTGAGCAGGACAAGCTCAAGAGAGAGTACCATGGGATCCGACAGAGAGCTGAGGAGAATAGCAACGAGTTTATGCAGCGCTTTCTTCCTTTAGCTGGTTTCCTTGGTGCGGCAGCATGTACTCCTGAAGAGCAGGCACATCACTTTAGATGGGCTCTTCGCACATCGGTCGCAAACAATCTGGTGTGTGCTACGTTCAACACTGTAGCACAAGTGGCCGATGCAGCACGTAAGCTGGAAATGCTGCAAGAAAGAGATGAGTTCGGGGAAGCTGAAAGACCCGACAAGAGGTAAAACATTCGTATTCAAGCGGTGATCAATCCGTATACTTTCCATATATGTCAATTATTCATCTCTTTAAATGTATCTTCCAGGCAGAAAACTGGGGACCGGTCTCAGCCGGCTACTCAGCAGCAGCCTCATCAGCCCAAGGGAAACGGTCAGACTAACGACCGTTCTGCTACGGATAGGCGTGGCGGTAATGATAATTACCGTAAGAACGCTGGATAATCCAACAGCAGCAGGTCCTAATACTTACGCATTTTCATTATGATTTCATGTTATAACTCATATTCTGACACTTCAGCAAAACTTCTACTAGGAACCATGGAAACGGTAGGGACCAGAACCAGAGAGGTTCACAGCCTAGCCGTCCATCTATCACTGGTATTCAATCTTACGACTTTCGGCATTGTCCTTTGTACCCAATTATCATGTCTTATGTAAAATGTTTATCAGGTTCCCAGCCAGCCAGAGCACCTGCTGGAGGATTTACTCATCCTCTCTGCTCTACTTGCCACCGTAGGCACCCAGGGCCATGTCGCCGTAATACTGACGCGTGCTTCAAGTGTGGTCTTCCTGGCCATATCATGAAGGATTGCCGTAAGGGCGAGATGGAGGGTACATCGGGACATGCTGACACCAAGCCGCCTCCTACTACCGGGCGTGTCTACACGACATCTCGAGACCAGGCCAACAAGTCTACAGGTACCATCACTGGAATCTTGTATATGTATGGTCAAGCTGCATGTGTTCTTTTCGATACGGGTGCTACTCACTCGGTATTTTCTACTGCTTATGCTAAGAACATTAGGATGCTCCCCATGCCACTAGAAAATAGGCTTACTATTTCCACGCCTTTGAGAGACTCTGTATTAATCACTCATGTATACAAGAGTCTTCCCCTAGAATTTGACGATAAGGTTCGACCTGTTGACGCACTTCCGCTGGACATGAATGACTTCGACATGATTTTGGGCATGGATTGGCTATCCAAGCATCATGCTACCATAGACTGCCATTCATATCGAGTTATCTTCGGTGATGTTAATGCACCAGAGTACATTCATAACGGGTTCATACCCGGACGGTCTGTACAAGTCATATCTACCCTACAAGCGCGTGCACAACTGTCACATGGCTACGAGGGTTATCTAGCTACGGTTCACGACATGGATGCTGAATCCCCATCAATTCAGGATCAACCTATAGTGTCGGAATTCCAAGATGTTTTTCCAACAGAACTTCCGGGCATACCACCTGCACGAGAAGTGGAATTCAGTATCGAGCTTATTCCAGGAACTGAACCAATCTCCAAGGCTCCTTATCGCATGGCTCCCATAGAGCTGAAGGAGCTGAAGGATCAACTACAAGAAATTCTTGAACGAGGTTTCATTCGACCGAGCGCATCTCCATGGGGCGCACCGGTCTTGTTTGTTAAGAAGACGGACGGCAGTATGCGTCTTTGCATAGACTATTGCGAGCTCAACAAGATTACTATCCGGAATAGATATCCACTGCCACGAATAGACGATCTGTTTGACCAACTCCAAGGGGCCAAACACTTCTCCAAGATTGATCTTAGGTCAGGCTATCATCAGCTACGGGTCAAGGAGCAGGACATCGCTAAGACTGCCTTTCGTACCCGCTATGGCCACTACGAGTTTGTAGTTATGCCATTTGGCCTGACAAATGCTCCAGCAGTGTTCATGGATTTGATGAATAGAATCTTCCATGAAGTTCTGGACAAGTTCGTAATTGTCTTCATTGATGACATCCTGATTTTCTCAAAGTCCAAGGAGGAACACGAAGACCATCTTCGTACAGTACTACAGATTCTTCACCAGAAGCAGCTGTATGCTAAATTCTCCAAGTGTGAGTTCTGGTTAGACAAGGTGGCATTATTAGGTCACATTGTATCAACAAAGGGAATCACTATGGATCCAGCGAAGGTTGAGGCCATTACTAAGTGGCCAAGGCCGACATCAGCGATGGAAGTCCGCAGTTTCTTATGCTTAGCTGGCTATTACCGTAGGTTCGTGGACAACTTTTCCTGCTTAGCACTACCATTGACCAAACTGATGCGGAAAGGGGAGAAATTCGTCTGGACTGAAGATCGAGAGAAGAGCTTTGAAGACCTGAAGTAGAAGCTAGTATCTGCACCTATTCTTACTCTCCCATCTGGTACGGGTGGATTTCAAATCTACAGCGATGCATCGGGGAAGGGACTTGGCTGTGTTCTCATGCAACATGGGAAAGTGATCGCGTACGCTTCACGGCAGCTTAAGCCTTATGAAGAAAATTACCCCACGCATGACTTGGAACTTGCACCTGTGGTGTTTGCATTGAAGATATGGAGGAACTACTTATATGGAGAATCATGTGACATTTTCACAGACCACAAGAGCTTGAAGTATATCTTCACTCAACGTGAATTGAACATGAGGCAAGGGAGATGGTTAGAGCTGTTGAAGGATTATGACATTAATCTACAGTATCATCCCGGAAAGGCAAATGTAGTAGCAGATGCTCTTAGCAGGAAGTCCGGAATGATCAACGGCATTAAAATCGAAGAGGAAATCATAAGAGACTTGGAGCGACTTGACATCGAGATCATGGTACGTGGACAGCACGGTTACTAGGCTAATCTTAGAGTAGAAGGATGACGGAGAAATCTGGGCGATAGTACAGAATTTGGAGAAACAGACAGAATTCAGAGTAGATGCAGATGGTATCGTATGGCAGGGCACGAGACTTTGTGTTCCTGATAACCAAGAACTCCGGGAAGCTTTGTTAGCTAAAGCTCATAGCTCCCCATTCTCTATACATCCTGGTTCGACTAAGATGTACCATGACATCAAGCAGTACTTTTGGTGGAGTGGTATGAAACAGGATGTGGCCACTTACATCTCCAAATGTCTTACCTGCCAGTAGGTTAAGATCGAGCATCAACGATCTGGCGGTCTCCTTCAACCGTTAGATATTCCAGAGTGGAAGTGGGACAAAATCACCATGGATTTTGTTACTGGTCTTTCGCCTACCAAGAGGAAGCACGATGCAATTTGGGTTATCGTAGATCGACTTACCAAATCAGCTCATTTCTTACCGATCCGCAAGGAAGATCCGGTAAGTAAACTTGCTGATATGTACATAAGAGAGATCATGATACTCCATGGTGTACCATCCAGCATCGTCTCAGACAGAGATCCTCGATTCACTTCTCGCTTTTGGAAGAGTCTGCAGAAAGCTTGAGGTACACAACTTAAGCTTAGCACGGCTTTTCACCCTCAAACGGACGGAAGTCGGAACGAACCATTCAGACATTGGAAGACATGTTGAGGTCATGTGCGTTGGAATGGACGGGTGATTGGGACGATTACATCTGTTTGGTGGAGTTTGCATACAACAACAGTTGGCACGCAAGTATCAAATGTGCTCCTTTTGAGATGTTGTATGGAAGAAAGTTTCGCGCCCCAATCTGCTGGGATCAGGTTGGTGAGCGAACACTTGAAGGACCGAAAATCATAGAGATGACCAATGAGAAGATCGCAGTAGCTAAGCAGAAAATTCAGGAAGCACGGTCACGTCAGAAAAGTTACGCCGATAAGCATCGTTGGGACGTACACTTTAACGTAGGAGATCACGTCTTCCTTAAGGTTTCGCCGGCACGTGGTGTTAGACGCTTCGGGATTAAAGGGAAGCTCAGTCCTCGTTTCATCGGACCGTTTGACATCATTGAACGAGTCGGTGAGGTATCTTACCGATTGGCGTTACCTCCGCAACTTTCGCATGTGCACAATGTGTTTCATGTGTCCTTACTCAGAGGGTACCAGTATCATCCCCTTCACATGGTTCAGTATCCACTGGAACAGATACGTGAAGATCTCACTTTTATAGAAGAACCCGAACGAGTTCTTGACAGACAAGAACGAGTCATGAGAAGGAAGACGATTCCATTCGTCAAAATTCTATGGAGGGATCATACCGAGCGAGAATCCACTTGGGAAACAGAGGAGTCTATCCGGGCTTCTTACCCTCATCTCATATTTTGAATTCGGGTATGTTCTTCTTTTCCAGTTTACTTTATCTATAATTCGGGGACGAATTATTCTTTTTAGGGGGGAAGAGTTGTAAAACCCGCATGCTTTTACCATGAATAGTACCCTTAAGATCGTACGTACTAGATTAAAACTTTCCTATTATAGCATGATTACGATTACGTGTTAGGATTTTACGTATTACGTACGTGTTAGAACACGATAAGTATTTACTACGCACGAGCACGTAATAATTATTTGACAATAATTAATCACGAACATGCGATCATGAAATCATGAACGTAATTAAATCACGAACTATTATTAATTGCGTATATATATTTATTACGAGCGTAAATAAATATATTAGGTCACGGTAATTATTTAACGAGAACATATAAAACGCGAACACAAATAATCACGAACGAGTAAGTAAACAACGAGACACGGAAACGGTACGGGTACCCCATGTGGGGCCCCCTACCCGCGGCTACAAGGAAGAAATGGGCCAAACCCATTTCAATTTTTTACTAAAAGGAGGTTAAGGAAAATTACACTACTCATTTTTTTTTCTACAGAAGAATTTTACAGAAACCTAAAATCCTCCTTCTTCTTTTTCTCTTTTTGGCCGCCACCCTCAAACAACACCAAAGGGGTGTTTGTTGATCTTTGATCTTGGAATTCTTGTTGGTGTTCATGTTTGTTCATCGTTCTCTTGATCCACGTATTCGGTAAATCCTTTTTAAACCTTTTTCTTTTGATTTAATCTTTTCAATAATTAAGAACATGTTATGTTTTTTTTATAAAACCTAATTAAATCATAGATCTAACATGAATTTGGGTTGGAATAAAATCAAAAGGGTTGTTTAGGGGTGTTTTTGTTTTGGCCGCAGCCTACACCGAACCCGAGAGGGTCTCGGTTTGGCCATTTAACCACCACCGAGACCATATGGTCCCGGTTGGTTGGTGTGGGTCCCACGGCAGCATCAAGACAAGGGGTATGGTGTCGATTTCATGTCCGGTTCATGGTTCTTAGTCAAGATCCGGTTCATGGTGTATATTTAGATTTTTTTTTATGATCTTATGTTAAAGTTAAATTAATAATATGACATGATTAATTTAATAACACGACTTAGGTTATTTTATTTATTAAAATCATGAAATTACTAACCTAAGTATTTTATATTTTTAAGACTTATAATTAATTAATTATTTAAAAACCATGGTTATAATTAATTAATTAACATGACTTAGGTTATATTATTAATAAATAATAATACATGTTTTAACCTAAGTATTTAACTTTATTTAATTAAAAACATGTTATACTTTAATTAAATATTTTAACCTATAGTTTAATTTAATTACATGAAATAATTATTAAACTATACATTATATCATATGACTTAGAAAATAATCATGAAAACACTTAGGCTTATATACTTAGCTTATTTAACCAGCTTATTTCTAATTATGAAAACTTTCTATTTTTAGAAACTTAATTAAATAAGGCAGCTAATCTATTTATGGAAACCTTCTATTTTTAGAAACTTATTTATTTCAGACAGCTAATCTAGTTATGGAAACTTATTTAATTAAGGCAGCTGATCTATTTATGGAAACTTTCTATTTTTAGAAACTTATCTATTTTAAGCAGTAATTCTATTTTTGGAAACTTTCAATTTTTGGAAACTTTCTATTTTTGGAAACTTTCTATTTTTGGAAACTTTCTATTTTTGGTAACTTTCTATTTTTGGAAACTTTCTATTTCTGGAAACTTTCTATTTTTGGAAACTTTCTATTTTTGGAAACTTTCTATTTTAGGAAACCTGCTATTTTTGGAAATTTACTTATTATTACACAGTAAGTATAATAATACATGAAATACCAGAAATACTTAATCAGATTAAACAGAATATAAGATAAACACAGTTTAAGACTTTAAACAGTAAAACATGATAAGAACATATAAAATAAGCTAAGACATGACATAAAACCAGCTACGTATTTAGTAAGCAGATACTTATTCATGTATGTATTTATGTAGCATTAGTGATACGGAAGTAGGATTCCTCTCAATTCGTCTTCTTCGTTCATTGGACATAAGGTACGGATTCCCGTCCTTTCAGTATGGACATTCTTTCCTTATTAGGATTCCCCGTATGCAGCCAAATGTTTTCCCGTAGTATAAGTTATGTGTTTGAACTGCTTATGTTTTATTTAGAATACCTATAGCCATATACATGCATGACCAGTTTCACCTAGTTATGGAGGTACCATAACCATAACATTAGAGGCACTGATGTTATGACTTCACCACGGCGGAGTGATTGCTCGTGTCGTCCCTTCAGCTTTTGGCCATTTATATTATATTTATCATGTGGGGCGTATGGGCGCATCCTAGTTACATGTTTTCAGTCAGGATTTCATGGTGAATGTGGTGTGTACCTTGCATCCTTCACAAGGAGTTGATCCCTCTACCCAAAAACCAGTATATTAAATTAGAGGCAGCCCCTCTAATTTGCATGATGAGGTCACCCCTCCAAGTATTCATGCACGGTGGATTTTCATGACCTATATTGGCTAATGGTAAAATATGATAAACAGTTTTTACAAGATAAACATAAGGCTTTTCAAACTATAAAACCAGTTTTATCAAGACTTAACCAGGTTACTCGGGACTTAGTTTTCTTCCGCTGTTATATGTTATATGCTTATCCTATTCATGCTTTATTGTACATCCGTGCACTGAGCGTATTGCTCAGCCGTTTTCCTTTTCTATGTTCCCAAAACGGCAGGTACTCAGGGACGCTCGTAGACTTTAAGAGTACGTGCATATGGACTGGAAGCTTTCTAGCCTTCTTTACTTTATGCATTTCCTTTCTTATGATACATTTGCTATGGACATTGTTTAGTCCTTTCCTTTATTATACTATGTTTGTGTGTGATGAGCTTTACATTTGGACTACCGATGTTTGATTCCGGTATTTTCCTTTTATGGTCAAGTAATGTTTAAACATTTTTCCTTGTATGCTTTGATGACACGCCATAATTGCATGTGACATTTCCATTATCAAAATGGGGTGTTACAACAAGTGCCTCAACTCATCCTCTAACTGACCCAACTCTTCCTCGGGACAAAACTTCTTAGTCAAGAGTGCCTTGGTTGCAGCCCAAGTTCTTCCATTTGCTACCACTAATCCGACAGTAGCCACCTGGTTGTTCCACCAGCTTAAAGCGTCATCGAGAAAAGTAGCAGCTGCAAATTTAACTTTGTTTGCCTCAGAGCACCCACGGATTTCGAAAGTGCTTTCAATCTTCTCCAACCATCTACGGAGTTCCAAAGCTCCACCGGTACCACGAAACTGTGTGGGACCACATTTCACAAAACCGGCATAAGAACACTCCCTTGGGGCTGGCTGTCTTCCTACATTTCCACCTTGATCTGGGTTTCGGTTTGCACGATCCGCCTCGAGTGCATTGGCGATTGCCTCTTGAATCATAGTGTTCACACGGTTAGCTGTCAACTTTGGAGGCATGGTGAAGTCTCAATTACACCTCTCTGCAATGACAGGGAAAATAGAAAACAAGGTAAGTATACACATCAAGATTAAGAAGAATTTCTCTTTCAAGACATAATATAAATACAACAACACATCACTACAAGGTTACTAATATCCATCAATCACATCACAAAAGAGAAAATTTAAGACTTATCATAGATTATGAAAGATAAACATGGATTGCATTGATAGATTAACCAAAGTCTGTGACAAGTAATGCCACTACAACCATACACCAACAAACTTAAAGTAATCAAGTTTTCATCACAATACCATCATACAGGAGTCTAAAATAGTTCGATTACAACGATCAAAAGATAAAATAAAATACAAGTAACTAGTCACGTGGTGATCCACACGACCTCTTGGATGGTGGTTCTTCTTCATCCTCTTCGGGCTCTTCGTCACTGTCTTCTTCTTCCTCGTCCATCTTCCTCTTTCCCTTATCACTCGGCTCACACTCAGTCACCTTCTTCATTCCAGAAGTAGATCCAAACTCCAATGCAACCTGATTCCCTAAAGTGACACACTCACCCCTGGCGGGTGGCTGAACCATGAAATCATTAGCCTCCAGCTCAGAGTCATCTATAAATCTTCAATCTCGCGGCAGGGATGATCTAACATGGTGCTCCCAACTCTGCATCCTAGCCAACCTAGCCCGTTCATCCTTAACCCGCTCAAGACTGGCACTCAGGTTTGCTATCATCGATCTCAAACTGTTAATATCACTCTTATTCACTGCTCCATCGAACTCAGCCCTTGCAGTCCTTGCCAATAATTTCTGATGTGCTCTTTCAATCTCGTCAAACCTTTTAATTACTCTAGTTTCCACCACATAACATTCGTACATCAACCTCTCAATTCTTCTCAAGAAAAGCGGAACGTCAGCATAAGCTCTTGGTCCGGGGCAGGTAACTCTTGTGATGTCCTAATAAAGAGAATTTGCACTAGCCGCAGCGTCAAAACTTCTAGGGATACCTGGCATACCAATCAGATGAGAAATACGGGTAGGCCTGAGGACGGTAGTACTCCTTCGATCGGGAATCTGAGCTTGCACATTATCCTTCTCGGCTTGTCCTTCAACGGCTGCTCCAACGTTTTCCCTTGTCTCTTGTCTCTCAGCTTCTTCCACGATTCGACTTATATTCCCGTTAGGCGGTACCTCGGCCATCTCTGCAATAACAGAAAATTTTGGAGGGTACGTAAGATTATTATTCAATATTTATAAATATATGCAAGCAAATGCAATGCAAAGGTGGTACACATGCCCAAAATGCGATAATATGATTGCTCATGCATATGCAATACAATAATTACGGTATCGAGTACTCCACGTACAATTTCAATGCTTACATATAATAGTTCAGTATTTACGTAATAAATACTCATATATTACTTCAATTCAAAGGTATACATCTATACCATCAATACTAAAAGTAAACCTTACCGGAGCCATGCAGGATAGTTGTGTGCTTGGTCAATTTCTTACGACACCAAAAGTTATAGTTTAGGATTTTTCAAAACGACCTAGTTCTCTATAACTCATGGCTCTGATACCAATCTCTAACACCCCCACAAATGCTATACGCAGCGGAACTACAACATTTGGGCGCTAGGCAGTTATCATCACACACAAGCTATATCAAACGACTCAAAGAGACGTAAAAGTTTAAGCATAATTTAAACATTGTTAAAACATACAAGTCTACAGTTTTCCAAATCCCAAGATGATACCAAACAGAGTTTGCGTTTGGTCCCCACTGAATCTCAACCCCAAAAGATACATTCTTGTTCACATGACAGAAAAATAAAAGTGTTTCAAGTTAAATAAGGGTGGGAAAACAAGTAGACCGCCAAGCCACACACAACTCCCATCCTTTGCATGCTCCATGCTATACATCATCGATTACCTGAAACACATGCTAAATTGGGTCAACAAATAATTTTGAGTGGAATTCATAGGTTTTACAATCTCATTTTGAACATAAGTGTTATAAAAATCATTCACGATCATTCATAGAATTGTCGATCAAATAATCTATTATCAAGGTTATGACAATTGTGTTTAAGCTCATGACACTAATCCGTTAACTCAATCACCCGCGTATAATTACCGGCGTGATTAAGATGAAACCATTGCCCCTTCTAAAGGCATTAGTTGCAATTATACCTTATTTCTTATCACAAGTTATCCGTCTGCAGGGGGTACTCAACGTACTAGCCCTCGTCTCGGATAGGGCCGTCAACCCCATAGTACTATCAATTGTATAAGCGGCTATTTTCAATCCACACAAGGATTAAACAATAGTTAATAGTTCATGAATATAGGGTCTTATGCAACTAGATACTCAACACAATTTAGGCAACTTCGGGTCCAACAATCATTCATGTCTTATGTTCATTTTATAAAACTAGCATGCATCTCCCTCGCGGATAAAAACAATTGAAAATAGTAGTAAGCGAGGCTACAAATTCACACCTTATATATATATAAGTAGTCGACGTTACGAATGACGATCACTGATGATGATGAGGATGCCCGGGAATTCAACACCTAACAAACAATAACACGTAATGAGTCAATCTCATTTATATAACTTTAAGTACTGTATAATATGTACATATTAGTCAATTGTCATAATTACAAACTCACGCCAAAACCAAACAAGTAGTTGTTATTAGTTTTATACGATTTATCTACGTTATTAAAGTTACTACCCTTTTTATATTTTCGCCGATACTTACCAAAAGTATGGGCTGTTTTCTATGACTTAAACACTTTTATAAAATTTAAAAAAATTCACAAAAATACCTCATGACCTGTAGAAAACACATTTTTAATCCCATGAAAAGTTTTCACTTCTATAACTCGTTACTTAACACATTACTAGACGTACATATTTCGGACTGATTTTGCACATTGACCATGTTGGACTTGTTTGACCCATTTAAAATACACCATTGACCCATCCAACACCTAAATCTAATAATAGACTCATAAATGCAGGTTTGAAACCAAAAATCAACTTTTAATCAATTATCAAACTCTATCTATGGTCCCCGGGATTTGACCCAAAACCAAACATAATTTCGGATTATGTAGGTTCTCATCTCCCGGTACACGTATTTTTAAAATATCATAACTTTTGACTCGTTAGGAGTCGTAAGCTCTACTTTATACCAAAATGTAGCTAAGAATAAGCCCTACAACTACATTCTATATTCATGACCTATATCTAAGCTTAATATTTTCAAAACACCCTTAAACAATCTGCCGAAAAATTACTACTTCAAAATCACCTTAGCACTTGTTTCCAAACCATTTTAACGACACCTAGCCCTATCTTAACCACTCATGACCATTCCTAAACACCTTAATCAGTCCCTAACACCTATAACATCAAATCCACTCTAAAACCCATTTACCAAATCAAGCATGCAATATGTTTAACTCATTCAAACACACCTAAAACATCAATCTAAACACAACCCTACAAACAAAATCATCAAACACCATGATCCACCAAACACCCCCATTTGGCCGTGGGGTGTTGGTGATCAAAACACCCAAACAAAACAAGTTTTGGTTAATTCAAATGGTGAATTAGCATGATCTAAACACCAATCAAACATGCATTAAGTTTAATTACACAAAATCAAACTTTTGAAAAATCTTTTAATTTTTGGAAAATCATGTTAATGCATGTTGGATTAAACCTTGGAAAAACACTTACTAAGTGATTAGAAAAGGTGGTCTTTTATTGGTTTTGATCAAAACAAGAAAAAAAAATGGATTGTGGTGGTGGTGGTGGTATGGCCGACGGCCAAAGGAGAAGAGAGGGAGAGGGTGGGTTTTTTTTGAAGTGAAATGTTGTGTGTGCTCCCTCCTTCCCTTTTGTAAATTTTTAGGGACCCCTTGTGCAATTTAGGCATTCTTTTGGCCTTAAATTTAAACGACCTCAATGTTTTGTGGGAAATGACTTATTAGTCGACTTGGAAAATTTTGCGAGAGTCGGGGGTCATCCCGAACACTCCAAAATACTTTTAGAACAATTTAAACGCACCCGGAAAGAAATAAAACGCACCCGACTCCACTTAACACAAACCAAAAATAAAATCCCCGAAAAATTATAATATCGATAAAGCGACAATAAAACATAAAAATTGGGCATCCGTCGGGATCATAGACGTCATCGTTCTTCTTAAATCGTCAATCGTCAAGATTACGACCTCAAACATCGATTTCAACTAAAATGATAAAATATATAATAAACAAAATTTCTTAAAAATTTCAAAAATATTCGTAATTTAGGGTAAGATGAGTAACTTCGGCTTCTGGGTATTACACAAAAACCTTGTCCAGAATCACTCTAGTCGATGGCTAGAACTACTTAACCACATGAATTTTTTGTGTTTGTTTGTTTTTATTGTTTTGTGAGTTTGATACTCTGGTTTTCATTGGGTTCAGATTTGTTCTCGGTATCTCCTCGAATTGATCACGGTTCTAAGTGGAATGATTGTTCTTGGTTACAAATACGGGGTTTGGTTTCATTTATCTAAGTTTTAAACTAAATGCAAGTAATTAAAATTGTCGTTAAGAAAATTAGGAGTCTTAAAATTAAACTACAAATAAGAGCGAGCAACTTTGGAAATTAAAACTTGACAATTCAAAAACTTAAAAACAAGTAGGAAATAAACTAAGTAAAAGAGCGGGAAAAACTATATTTGAAAAATTAAGCAAAAACAAAACATAAATCTGAGTCCGATCGTAACTCGATCGTACTCAAACAATAATCCAGGTCGCAACCCGATCGTATCCAAAATGTAGTCCAGATCGCAACGCGATCGTGCCCACTAATCGCACTCAATGCAATGATAACCAAAGTAATAGATCGTACTCACCAGTACGATAGGAGAAGGGAGATCGTACTAGCAGATCGCAACCACGATCGCAGCTAGTGATCGTGGTCTTGATCGTGGTTCCGGATCGTAACAACTGATCGCACTCAAGCGATCGTAGCAAGTAAAGGAGAACCGATCGCACCCCAGATCGAAGCAAGTGATCGTGGGCGTGGATCGTACCAGGGAAGGGACAAACCAATCGTACTCAAGCGATCGTAGCAAGTAAAACCTACTGAGATGGTAAAGGCGTCTAAAAGGAAATAAGCTTAAGTCAATAAGCAGTAACCGATAAGCATTTTCAAACTTCTCAAAGATTTAATAAGCACAAATTCGTTAACTTTTGAAATCTAATATCCGAGACTTAATGAACCAAACATCAAATAAGAAAACTTTTTAAAACAAAGCTTAAAAATGAATAAGCCGAGAATACAAAGAAGCTAATAAGCATCAAAAGCTTATAGCTTAAACGTAGGAGAGCTTATGTATGAATATAAAGATCAACCTCTTAATCACGAAACATCAAAATCAACACGACTTGAGAACCAATCGAATCAAGCATGAACTTTTCGGATCAAGATCAAAATAAAATAAAGAAAGGTAGGAATAGATAAAGGAACAAAAAGCTTAACTTGAATTAGATTAGTGAAATCCAAAATACAAAAAGCTTAAAACTTAAAAAGGTAAAAATGGAGAAAAGAAAAATCCTAGTGAGAGAAAGTTGAGAACTTTCTCTCTCTAAAACTAGAGAGAATGAAAAAATGAAAAACTAAGACTAACTCTCTCCAAAATTGTGAAGTGGAATCCTATATATAGGCGTCTCTTGTGGGCTTTGTGAATGGGCTTTGTTTTTGGGCTTCTTTTCTTCTTTCTTCTTTAGTCTTTACGTTTCTTTAAATAAACGTTTCCGACTTTTGGATTTTGAGAAGTGTCGGTGAATAATTCCAACTCGTCTTATAATCTTTTGTTTAATAGACTCGAGTTCTTCGACATATATGAATCTTCCATCTTTGGCCCTTTTCTTCGATAAATCTTCAAATAGGCACAATGACTTCAAATCTTTTGCATCTCTTGGACAATAGACTTCGTCTTGATTCTTTTTCTTCGATAAAACCCGTGCAATCACATGTTTTCTTCAATATTCATCCGGTTGACTCTGAAAACACAATAATCACAAAAACCACGCATAATTCCAAACAAATGATATTAAATACGTGTTTTGGTCTTGTTTTAGCCAGAAATAAGTGGTAAAAGGATGGGAGTTTTCACACCTATCAAAGCAAATTTACACTTTTCTCATAATCAATCAACCTTGGCCTTATTAACGTACTTAAACAAAAAATTAAAGTACTACGAGAGATTAAAACTTTAAAGTAAACAAAAGGATAGAAAACCATTTTCACTTGAAAATAGCTATATGGAAATAACTTGTAAAGAGATCAAGGACTAACATTAGGGCTTTGGTGCTGCGAAGATTTATCACCCTCAAGTTTCACGTTCCCCAAACTAAGCTTAGAAACGAGATCATTGTTATTATAAGTTAGCAAATCAAACACTTACACACATGGCTTAATTATATGCTTAAACTCCCTTATTCCTAGGTGTACCTCTTATATTTTATTTTTGTCTTAGAATGATCATGAAGATGCATTTTTGGACTTATTTCGATAGTTTATTTAGGCTAAAAGCAAAGTAGGACGATTTGATCAATAGTTAGCTAAAGGACAAAATCTCTTAAAACTGCTTCTCGGGATATCAAAAAGTTCATATCTTAGCATAACTTGGTTCACGATTTGAGACCTTTCTCGGGCCGATATTTGGCATGTACTTCATACTTCATATCTTCGAGAGACGTTTTTGAGATAATGGTCTTCTCTTCGTTATAGAGTTTCTTCACTTGGAGACTTTTGAGGGGTACTCCAGCTTTGTTGACCACGACTTCATGATTATTTCTTCAATCTCTAATTGGGATTTTGAGATACAACGATCCGCCTCCTTTTCGGACTTGGATTTATTTATCCTCATACCTTGTTAGGGTCTTTTCGGATAGACTTCTCCATGATCTTTATGGGAGTTGATTGCTTTTCGTCGTGAGTCTTGATCCGTCATATTGATTTTGGGAATAATGCTTTTCACATCACTTTGGATCTTCAGCAATAAAATTGAATCCTCATGCCTTGTTAGGGCCTTTTCGGACTCGCCAATCTTCGCGCCCCGCTTCATAAGTTATGCCTTGGCTATGAACTCTTATCATTACCGAGCAACTTTTAAACGATCTTGGGCTAGAAGCTAAGTAACTTTTCAAATCGTACGACCTTACTTATTGCAGATAATTTATTAGCAAGTGATGGGAGAATAGGCAAATAATTACACCAAGTGAGCTTGTGCAAGAATACCGACTTATAATTGACTCTATCATTTCTCGTTCTCCACAATTTAAAATCTCAAGTAATGAGACTCGTGGATACTTAGCCTAATAAACCAATTAAGGTCTACATGGTTAAGGATACTAGCTAGAATAAACTTGGATAAGTCTATTCGAGTTGAGTCAAAATAATCGCAACGGGCCTAATATGTCAAAGACTTCTAAACTAGCTACACCACTTTATTAATATTTTTTCTTATTTGCGGGATATATACATATGAAAGCAACGATAAAAATTTAAAAATTACGACTAAATGGCCAAAGTTAATTAAAAATTTGAAAAATGTTGAAAAAGATGATTTTCCGGTTAAATGAAGGCATTTTCATGGAAAAGTCCACTTAAAACTTTGATAGAAGTCCCCCCTACACTTAAGATAAACATTGTCCGCAATGTTTAAGCATGTGGGAAAAATCTCCCATACACTTATGACATTGTGCACGTTGGTTAACTCAAGTTAAGGAAGAGACGACTAACGTGATCAATTTCAAATGTGAGTATGAAGAAAATTGAATCACGATAGTTGAGAGATAGAACCGGATTTCGGATAACACGGGAGCACGGTTCTTCAAAGGTTCCAAAAGTGCATTCATCCCTGTAATCACATCACCACACAAATAGAAACACCTATATAGATCCCCCTACACTTAGGAGGTTAAAACGGAAAAGGATAGATACTCGGGCTGCCTCCCGAGGAGCGCTTGTTTTTTATAACCGAGTCACGAGCCTGACTCGACCCAAAATTAGTTCATGGGGAACGTGGTGAGGGATGGAATCATCTCCTGAGAGATGTCCTCACCAAAGTACAACTTGACTCATTGGCCATTCACCTTAAAACTAGGTCCATTAGGTTGAGCGAGCTCGAGAGTACCATATGGAAAAATTTGGGCAATGGTGAATGGGTCGGACCAACGAGATTTCAACTTGCCCGAAAATATTTTCAACCGAGAGTTAAAGAGTAAAACTTTGTCTCCAACTTGGAACTCTCGGTTCTTAATCTTAGAGTCGTGAATGAGCTTAGTCTTTTCCTTATAGATCAAAGAATTTTCATAAGCCTCATTACGGAGTTCATTGAGCTCATTGAGTTGGATCTTGCGTAGGTCACCGGCTTTATTGATATCAAAATTAGCCCACTTCAAGTCCCAGTAAGCCTTGTGCTCCAACTCAATGAGGAGGTGGCACGCTTTCCCGTACACGAGACGATATGGTGTACAACCAATTGGAGTCTTGTATGCGGTACGGAAAGCCCACAAAGCATCATCAAGTTTATCAGCCCATGAGGCACGATGCTCTCCCACGGTTCTTTCGAGAATTTGCTTTAATCCTCGGTTAGAGATTTCAGCCTGGCCATTAGTTTGTGGGTGGTATGCGGTGGAAAGACGATGATTTACACCATACTTAGCCATGACTCTTGCAAATTGGTCATTGTAAAAATGAGTCCCGTGATCACTAATAATTGCACGAGGCACACCGAATCTAGCGAATAGCGATTTCAAAAAGTTACAAACCACCCTTGCGTCATTAGTGGGTAAAGCTTTGGCTTCAACCCATTTGGAGACGTAGTCAACGGCTACAAGGATGTATTTGTTTCCTTTAGATGAAGGGAATGGCCCCATAAAGTCGATACCCCAAACGTCAAAGATTTCACATTCTTGAATGAAATTCTGAGGCATCTCGTCTTTATGTGTGATCTTGCCTTGTTTTTGGCAAGCATCACAACGTTTAACCATCTCGTGAGCATCACGATAAATGGTGGGACAATAAAATCCCGAGTCAAACACTTTTTTGGCGGTGTTGTTGGGACCAAAGTGACCACCGGTGGGTCCTTTGTGGCAAGCGTCAAGGATTTCTAAAGCTGCCGGTCCATCAACACATCAGCGAATAATCAAATCAGCACATTGTTTGAATAGATACGGGTCATCCCAAAAGTAAGTCTTAATGTCTTTGAAGAACTTTTTCTTTTGCTGCGATGTTAACCCGTCAACGAGAATTCCACCCGCCAAGTAGTTTGCAATGTCCGCAAACCACGGGGTTTCATCAGAAGTTGAGTTGATAGACATTAAGGTCTCCAGGGGAAAAGAATCATTGATTTCTTTGTTCGGATGATCCCCTTGGTAAGGATCCTCAAGTCTACTGAGATGATCCGCGACTAGGTTTTCAGCTCCCTTCTTATCACGAATTTCGATTTTAAATTCTTGAAGTAGCAAAACCCAGCGAAGAAGTCTTGGTTTAGAATCTTGTTTAGTCAACAAGTACTTCAACGTGGAATGATCGGTATAAACGATTGTGGTGGAAAGGACAAGATAGGGGCGAAATTTTTCAAAAGCATAGACAACAGCTAAAAGCTCTTTTTCGGTTGTCGTATAATGCAATTGAGCCCCCGTCATTGTCTTGCTAGCATAATGGATCGGTTGGAAGTGTTTGTTCACTCTTTGGCCCAAAACCGCTCCAATAGCATAGTCGCTAGCATCGCACATCAACTCGAAAGGCAGCTCCCAATTAGGGGTAACCAAGACGGGTGCCTTAGTTAGCTTATCCTTAAGCAAGTTGAAGGCTTCAATACACTCTTTGGAGAAGATAAAAGGAGTATCTTTTTCCAAGAGGTGGGTCATCGGGCGAGCGATTTTAGAAAAATCTTTGATGAAACGACGGTAGAAGCCCGCATGACCGAGGAAACTTCTCACACCCTTCACGGTTGACGGTGGAGGCAACTTAGCGATAACATCGACTTTAGCACGGTCCACTGCAAGACCGGCTTTGGAGATTTTGTGTCCTAGCACGATGCCCTCTTTTACCATGAAATGGCATTTTTCCCAATTAAGAACAAGGAGAGTGTCTTCACACCGCTTAAGCATACGTTCTAAATTGGCAAGGCAAGCAGAGGATGAATCGCCATAAACCGAGAAATTTTCCATGAATACTTCCATAGTGTCTTCCACCATGTCATGGAAGATAGCCATCATACACCTTTGGAACGTCCCAGGAGCATTACATAAACCAAAAGGCATGCGTTTCTAAGCAAATGTTCCGTAGGGACAAGTGAATGTGGTCTTTTCTTGGTCCTTGGGATCGATGGGGATTTGAAAATACCCGGAGAAACCGTCTAAAAAGCAGTAATAGTCATTACCAGCTAGACGCTCGAGCATTTGATCCATGAAAGGAAGAGGAAAGTGGTCTTTTCTCGTGGCATCATTGAGCTTGCGATAATCAATACAAACTCTCCACCCAGTAACGAGACGAGTGGGAATCAACTCGTTGTGTTCATTGGGAACAACGGTTATTCCGCCCTTCTTGGGCACACAATGGACGGGACTTACATACGGCGAATCCGAAATAGGGTAAATCAAGCCGGCATCTAGAAGTTTGATAACCTCTTGTTTGATGACGTCATGAATGCGAGGATTAACCCTTCTTTGGCTCTGGATTGTGGGTTTAAAGTCATCTTTCATGAGAATCTTGTGAGTACAAAAGTTTGGATCAATTCCGCGGATATCGGAAATTTTCCAAGCAATTTCCTTCTTATGATCTTTAAGCACGGCGATGAGGCGAGATTTCTCTTCTTCTTTCAAGTCCTTCGCGATGATGACGGGCGACTTCTTCTTATCTTCAAGTAACACGTACTCGAGATGGGGCGGCAACTCCTTAAGTTCTAAATCTGGAGGATTTTCGATGGGAGGCGTTTCCAAAGTCGGAGCATCGATAGCAATAACCGTGGGAGATGGTGGAGAAATATTGTCTTCTTTGAGAAGGTTTTCAATGAGGCGAAGATCTTCATCCCAATCGGTGGGAGAATCGTCATTAGCTAAGTTCACATCTCCCATGGTGGCTTCCAAATCTTTCCAAAGGAAATCACTTTCTCCAAATAGAGATAGTGATGAGTCAATAGAGGAAACGGTCTCAACATTGGGAAGAGAGGTAGGAATACTTTTACAAGCATCTTTGAAGTGTTCTTCACAAGCCTCATCAAGAACGTCAATACAATTAACACTCTCGTTAGAATAAGGCTGTTTAGAAAGCTTTCCCATGTTGAAGACAATTTTATCGTCACCCACTCTCATGATAAGTTCACCAGCTTCAACATCGATGAGAGTGCGACTGGTCCTCAAGAATGGAGGACCAACAATCAATGGCACACGAGGGTCCATGTCGTAGTCAACGACAACGAAATCGGCAGGAAAAGTGAATTTGTCGACTCCTACAAAGACGTCTTCGGCTATCCCCACTGGATAAGCAATCGTACGGTTAGCTAATTCCAAAGTCATTTTGGTGGGGACTAGCTCAGGGAGAGATAATTGCTTCCACACACTTAAAGGCATTAAGTTAATACTGGCACCTAGATCGGCTAGGGCCATGCAATTCTCTACTCCCAGGAAGTCGCAAGGGATTAAGAAGCGACCTGGATCACCAAGCTTGGTTGGTAATTTCCTTAAGAGCACTGCAGAGCAATTCTCATTAAGTTGGGTATTAGCGATATCAAGAAGCTTTTCCTTGTCGCTAAGAAGATCTTTGAACATTTTCACATATTTAGGCATGTGAGCGAGAGCCTCAGCGAAGGAGATGTTAAAATTCAATTGTTTAAACATTTTGAGAAAGTTCGAAACTTGAATATCATCCTTGCTTTTGAGCTTCTCTTTCCTCAACCTTGAAGGGTAAGGTATATCGGAAGAAGATGATGGCTTTTTGAAGAATAGGATCACTCACATCCTTGGGTGGAGGAGGGGTAGAATTAAGAGGTGGAGAAATTGGGTAAGTAGAAGGATGAGGAATAGGAGCAGGTGACTCGTTTTCCTTAGTCACAATCACTGGTGGAGGTATAGGAAGCTCGGGTTCCTTAGTACCTTTGCCACTGCGAGTGGTGATTGCTTTCATCTCCCCTCTTGGATTCGCAACGGTGTTACTCGGAAGAGTACCCGAAGAAGAGGGTTGATTACCTTGGAAGAAACTGGCCATCATGTTCCTTAAGTCATTCGTTTGACTTGTCAAAGTGTTTCTCATATCAGCTCGCAGATCGTTCCCTTGTTTCACCATGTCTGCTTTCAAGTTGAGCACTTCCCGCTGGAGATTGTCCACGATCACATCATTAGTCCTCATGTAGGTTCCAATATCTTGAGGTAATGCGGTGGGTTGGTTGGGAGGAGCATTGTAGGCGGGTGGTTGATAAGCAGGTTGTTGGTAAACTTGGTTGTTTCTTTGAGGTGGATATGGTTGTTTGTGAGGTGGTATGTATGGTGTACGAGGTTGTTGTTGTTGTTGAGGAGGGCGATTGAGGTTTTGTTGTTGGTTTGGCTTGTTAGGAGGAAAACCGGGTAGGGAAAGATAGTTGTTCGAGCGGTAGCTAAGCAAGTTGCGGTCACCTTGAGGACGAGCTTGATAAGCGGCCGGAGGATAGGTACCGTATGCTGCATTCACATTCTCAGAAAGGTAGTCTTGGGTGGCAGTACAAGTGGTGTAAGAGTGAGGACCCCCGCATATCTCACATGGTTGGCTAACAGCATTGACTTGAGCGTCGTGAGTTTTTTTAGTGTTGATGCTGTTGGTATTGCTAGCGGTTTGGGCGGCAAGCGATTCAAGAAGCGTAGTAATTTTGTCAAATCGCTTATCGTTGTCACTAGTACTAGCACTAGCGGCATTGGTCCGCACACTCTTGGTTTGCACACGAGACTTATTTTCAATAATATCCCAAGCGGCATTGGAAGTCTTAACCAAAATATTACCCCCCGAGGCACTATTTAGTGAATCTTGGTCATTCATGCTTAAACCATTATAAAAAGTATTAATTTGGTGCACTTTGGTAAAACCATGTTGTGGGCACTTTCTTAAAAGATCTTTAAAACGGTCCCAAGATTCACTAAAAGACTCATCGTACTTTTGTTCAAAATTAATGATTTCATTCCGCAAAGCGGTAGTACGAGAGGGTGGGAAAAAGTAGTTGATAAATTTGGTCTCCAAATCCGTCCACGTAAGAATACTTTGTGGCGGTTCCTTAGCAAGCCAATGTCGGGCTTGTCCCTCTAGGGAGAAAGGAAAAAGTTGCAACCGGATTACCTCTTGTGGAACACCATTGAATTTGACCGTATTCGTGAGTTGCAAGAACCTTGTGATGTGGTCATGTGGATCATCAATGGTACGCCCCAAGAATGGTTGAGCTGAGACCATCTGGATAAAGCCGGATTTGAGCTCAAAATTGTTGGCTGCAATCGCGGGTATGACAATTGGATCATTGTTGCCCTCCACATGTGCTTGTAACAGTTCAATCATAGGGCGATTGTCCGGTAAAGGTTCATTGTTGTTGTTATTATTGTTGTTGAGAGGTGGGTTGTTATTGTTATTGTTTTGAGGTGGATTGTTGTTGTTGTTTTGTACACCGGCCATGTTAAAGTCTTCGAGAGGCTCGGGCTCTTGATAAGACGTTGATCGTGTACGCATGCAACTGCAAAAGAACTAACAAAGCAAGCAAGAAATATTTTTGGTTTTTATGGTTTTTAAATTTTTTTGTATTTTTGAAAATTTTATATTTTTTAGGGTTTTTGAAATTTTTTATGAAAAAGTAACGTTCACGGTGAACGGATCCCAAAATTCAAGTTCTCACAAAAAACTGGTAATCTTAACGAGAAGAGCCGGCAGCGGCGCCATTTGATACTCTGGTTTTCATTGGGTTCAGATTTGTTCTCGGTATCTCCTCGAATTGATCACGGTTCTAAGTGGAATGATTGTTCTTGGTTACAAATACGGGGTTTGGTTTCGTTTATCTAAGTTTTAAACTAAATGCAAGTAATTAAAATTTTCGTTAAGAAAATTAGGAGTCTTAAAATTAAACTACAAATAAGAGCGAGCAACTTTGGAAATTAAAACTTGACAATTCAAAAACTTAAAAACAAGTAGGAAATAAACTAAGTAAAAGAGCGGGAAAAACTATATTTGAAAAATTAAGCAAAAACAAAACATAAATCTGAGTCCGATCGTAACCCGATCGTACTCAAACAATAATCCAGATCGCAACCCGATCGTATCCAAAATGTAGTCCAGATCGCAACGCGATCGTGCCCACTAATCGCATTCAATGCAATGATAACCAAAGTAATAGATCGTACTCACCAGTACGATAGGAGAAGGGCGATCGTACTAGCAGATCGCAACCACGATCGCAGCTAGTGATCGTGGTCTTGATCGTGGTTCCGGATCGTAACAACTGATCGCACTCAAGCGATCGTAGCAAGTAAAGGAGAACCGATCGCACCCCAGATCGAAGCAAGTGATCGTGGGCGTGGATCGTACCAGGGAAGGGACAAACCAATCGTACTCAAGCGATCGTAGCAAGTAAAACCTACTGAGATGGCAAAGGCGTCTAAAAGGAAATAAGCTTAAGTCAATAAGCAGTAACCGATAAGCATTTTCAAACTTCTCAAAGATTTAATAAGCACAAATTCGTTAACTTTTGAAATCTAATATCCGAGACTTAATGCACCAAACATCAAATAAGAAAACTTTTTAAAACAAATCTTAAAAATGAATAAGCCGAGAATACAAAGAAGCTAATAAGCATCAAAATCTTATAGCTTAAACGTAGGAGAGCTTATGTATGAATATAAAGATCAACCTCTTAATCACGAAACATCAAAATCAACACGACTTGAGAACCAATCGAATCAAGCATGAACTTTTCGGATCAAGATCAAAATAAAATAAAGAAAGGTAGGAATAGATAAAGGAACAAAAAGCTTAACTTGAATTAGATTAGTGAAATCCAAAATACAAAAAGCTTAAAACTTGAAAAGGTAAAAATGGAGAAAAGAAAAATCCTAGTGAGAGAACTTTAAAACTAGAGAGAATGAAAAAATGAAAAACTAAGACTAACTCTCTCCAAAATTGTGAGGTGGAATCCTATATATAGGCGTCTCTTGTGGGCTTTGTGAATGGGCTTTGTTTTTTGGTTTCTTTTCTTCTTTCTTCTTTAGTCTTTACGTTTCTTTAAATAAACGTTTCCGACTTTTGGATTTTGAAAAGTGTCGGTGAATAATTCCAACTCGTCTTATAATCTTTTGTTTAATAGACTCGAGTTCTTCGACATATATGAATCTTCCATCTTTGGCCCTTTTCTTCGATAAATCTTCAAATAGGCACAATGACTTCAAATCTTTTGCATCTCTTGGACAATAGACTTCGTCTTGATTCTTTTTCTTCAATAAAACCCGTGTAATCCCATGTTTTCTTTAATATTCATCCGGTTGACTCTGAAAATACAATAAACACAAAAACCACGCATAATTCCAAACAAATGATATTAAATACGTGTTTTGGTCTTGTTTTAGCCAGAAATAAGTGGTAAAAGGATGGGTGTTTTCACACCTATTAGAGTTTGTGTCTAGTTATGTGTCATGTGTTTAAGTGTGTTTATGTGTTTATGTTCTTATGTGTTCATGTGCTTGCTTGTGTACTTGTTTGCATTTCTCATTGTATGCATATTTTTGTTCTTTTTCCTAGTTTAAGGGGGCGTTTGGATTAGTCATTTTCTAACGATTTTGATCATTACAAAAATTCTTCTTTATTCAAAATAAGTGGTATTCTATACTTTTAGTCATATTTGTTAAAATAAAAAATAAAAAAAAATTGTTTTGAAAATATATAGAAAATAAATGAAAAATAAAAAAAGTTAGGAATCTAATTTTTTGTCATTAGTTTCATTAGTTTCATGTCATGTGTTGGATGTAAGTTGTGTCATGTCTTGTTTGATGTTAGTATGTTATGTGTTAAGCGCATTTTCTTGTCTTGGTTGCTTGGTAGCGGTTCTTTGTTTTGTGCTTATTTATGCTAAATGCATTTTGGTATCTTTAAAAGTGAGTTTTGAATAAACATGTTCTTAGTGTTTTTATCATTTTAATAAACATCTTTTTGTTAAATATTTTTAATCTCTAAGATTTGAAAAAAGTTTGCAAAGAATAAATAATCAAAACCGAAAAAAAAAAAAATTTTTGCTACAAGTCGTTCCAGCCGGCGGCTGATTCCTTTAGCCGGCCGGCTGAATGCCTTCTGTTAGTCCTACCTGGCGGCTGATGAAGCCTGGTTGGCGGCTTATTGCAATCTGTGTAAAAAAGACTTTTTCGAGTTGCCGCCGGCAAAACAAAACTATCGGCCGGCAACTTAGCTACTGATGTCAACATGCCGCCGACAACTTTCTTTCGCCGGTCGGCAACTTGCACTCTGTAAAAAAATAAAAAAAATAAAAAAAAATTTTGGTTTAGCCTTCGGCCTGGGTATCCCAGCCGTGGGTCGAGCACAGTTTTATTTGTATTTTTAGCATGTTCAGCCTATGGCCGAGAAAATCAGCCTATGGCCGTGTACAGTTATTTGGAACTAAGAATAGTGCGAGTACCTGCTACTTATTTTGTTAGGGAATATAATTATGGTCATGTTGTTTAGAATCTTTTGTTTCATAATTTATGAACCTATGTATATATTTACTGTACCCATTTTTTTCTTGTTTTGTTTATTTTAGTGCTTGCAGCTGTGGTAATATATATATATATATATATATATATATATATATATATATATATATATACATATATATATATATATATATATATATATATATATATATATATATATATATATATAACTCAAGAAAGAAAAAAGAAAAGTTGAAGGTAGTATAGTAGTAGTTAGCTCACATTTGAGCTATGTTATGATCGTTGTTGATATGGCATGTAACTTAAGACTTGTTTATATAGTAGTTGGCATGTGGCCAAGGATCTCAACATATGGCCGAGCCTAGATCTTCTCGCCAAAAGCCGTTAGCCCACGGCTGAGTTCTTCAGCCTGTGGCCGAGCCCAGGTCTGCTTGTTGTTGAGGTCTTATGTGTATTGCCTTTTGCTTTCGATACCAAATCTATATATGTGTTAGTCATCAACGTGGCCTAGTTTTTCTTTCTTCTTAGCCTCATAGTTTATATGCATTCTTTTTATAGATATTTTATAATATGTCTAGTTGTAGATAAATAAAATCATAGTCATCCTAAAGTGGTTGTGTACCTCACTTATATAACCAATTTAGCTTCAGGCTTGAGCCCAACAACCTTTGGCCATTGACTTTCGAAACATAAAAAAAAAAGTTTTATTTTTAGATTCGAGAAATATGTTGATTTCGAGAGTTTGTGTAAATTTTATTAGTTGCGTTAAAAAATATATATATATTTGGAAACCATTACTCGAAACTTATAGTATTTGTTGCCCGGAAATTTTTGCCAGTAGTAAATATTTTTTGAGTCATGATAAAAAAGGGAACGTCAACTAAATCATATTCTTATATTCTTATTTCTTAAGACGTATCCTACTCGTTCCCTAAATATTTTTGCGAGTTGGAGAAGTTTTAGAGTAAGTTTATGAAAAAACAAATAATAATAAAACAAAAAAATAAAAATATATATACAAACTCATAGGCATCTAGTAGCTCTCAAATCTCATTTTTTTCTTTTAGTTGTTCAATTTTAGTTTTTAATCTTTCTTAGTATTTCCATGGCACGAAAATAAAGTATTTTTTTCTCATCTTTAGATTATTAGTCATTTTTCTTATTATTGAAAAAAAAATTCAACTTGCCGCGACAACTTTGTTTGTCGGCCGGCACCTCACCTTCTGTTGACACTTTGCCGCCGGCAACCCCAAGGTGCCAGTCGGCAATTTTTGCCACTGTTTTAAAAAAAATAGTTTTTTGTATTTAGTTTTTGTTGAGTCGTGTTATGTTTTTAAGTGCTTAGATTGTTTTTATTTGTCATATGTGTGATGTTTATAGATGCATAATGTTTGTTTTTGTTTGTGTTTGTTGTCTTGTGTGTTTGTTTCATTTTTTTTGCATGTGTGTTTGTGTTTGTTTAAGTTCATGTGGTTAATGTATGAACTTTGTGGGGGTCTTCGCTGGAAACCCTCACGAGACTACAACTCGTCCACTCGGGATACCGAGGGGTTTAAAGGCTTGTTGCATACGCTAAATGCAATTGTGTTGCCTACGAAAGTGTGCTTAATAAATTTATGTGTTTTGTAGTTTAGTTTATTTTGCAGATTCAATAAAGCTTGTGGAGGATGGATTGATCGTGATTGATGGATTGTATGTGTATACGCTCGTTGGAGATGAAATAGCTTGATCTTCTTTACTTGGAATCTTATCATATGGTGATCAATTGCAATTCTTAGCCCGGGAAGTTTTGTTTCTCTTGGTCTATTTTTTATTTTTCCCTACTTTTCATGCTTTGCAGTTTATTTTTCATATTGAGTCCAATCCAAAACTTAAGTGTTAGGGGAAATAAACGGCAAAACAAAACCAATTTTATTATCTAAAATTCTTTTGGGCTATTATAAAAAAAATAAAACTAAAAATAAACGAAAAAAAGAGAGTTGTATACTTGTTTGCCCTTAGGATCTAATTGTTTTCATACATTTGCATGTAAATATATTTCAATAATCGTCCACATGGTTAAAAAATATAATAAAAAAATATAAAATTTCAAAAAAAAAAAATATTAAAAAAATAATAAATTTTAGTGAGATCACACTTGTGTGATATAAGTGTATATACGTGACAAAGAGGCAACCTTAGGAATTAAACCCAAATAGCCTTTTCTGTTTTCTTTTTAGCTAGTTACATCGATTAGCTAACCTCCCATAAATTAACCTTTTTGTTAGCACTCTTGTTTAGTGCTAGATACCCTTAGAACACCCCGAGCTATTCTTTTAATTTTTGTTAAATCCACTAAAAAGAAAAAAATATTTAACCGTAAACCTTAGCCTAACCCATGTCGAAGTCCAAATGGTGGGTTGCTAGTTGCTTGGTATGTTGGATCGTTTTTTGATGATTTATAGTTGCCACACTTTGCTATGTGTGTGTGCTATTCCAACGAAGATGAAGTAGGCCGCTTCTTATTTGTATTTTTTGTGGTGTGTGCTTAAGCGAAGTGTGAGGGGAGCATGTAATGTATGTTAAAAAACAAGAAAAAAGAGGAGGATGAGAAAAGAGAAAAAGAAAAAAAAAAGTCATCGAAAAAAAAGTAAAAAAAAAAGAGATGACAATATTATGAAGATGAAGGAAGATGAAGTATGTTTAGATATCTATTAGCCAATGTGCTAAGACGTGATATGTGTATGTTATGTGCTGAATAAAGCTCGTAACTATATTCATTTTTGGGCTTGTGATTTGTTCGGTAACTAACAACATGGGACTTAGACTTTTAACTTGTATATTCGTGATACACCTCTAATAAAATTCCTATGTCTTATCTGAACCCATTAATCCTTAGCCTTGTAGCCCAAATAAAAGTCCTCTTTAGATGTGTACACTTAGTGCTCATGCCATTCGGTTTACTCTTGTTTGTATTTTGTAGATTTGTATTTTATTTTTTTAACCATTTTTATGCACCATGTGGAAAGTATTTTTCTTTTACTTGCTTGAGGACAAGCAACCTCTTAAGTGTGAGGGGGTTTGCACCTTTAGCATTTTATAAAAAAAATAATTAAAAAAAATAAAAAAAATCCAAAAATATTTTTCTTTTACTTGCTTGAGGACAAGCAAACTCTTAGGTGTGAGGGGGTCTGCACCTTTAGCCATTTCCTTTAAAAACCAAAAATATTTTCAATTTTTCATAGAATTTTAAAAGTTTTCTTTTCTTTTAGAATCTAGATATTTTGTTTTTAGCTTTAGTTTTCTTTTATTTGCTTGAGGGCAAGCAAAGTTTTTCTTTTTCTTACTCGAGGACGAGCAAAACTTAAGTGTGAGGGGATTTGATAACGCTCAAATCTAACATATTTCTATGAGCATATTCGTGATGTTTATGCATATATTTATGTGATTATTATGAACATATGATACTTAATGAAGCTTATTTGTTATTGTAGGTTCATCAATGGTTACATCACGAGAAATGAAGAAAATACGTGTATTGGAGGTGAAAGAATGAACGAGACATGAAAATGGAGCTCTCGAATGATAAATAATACAAAGAATAAGAGTCTTGGAAAGTTTGGAAGAAAGAAAGTGGAAGAAACAAAGAAAAAGGACCAAAGAAGAAATATGGGAAAGATGACCAAGTTGCCACCAGCAACTTCTTTTGCCACCAGCTTTTCTTATGTCTTCCACTTCTCCAAGTAAACTTAATCACTCCAATTAAGTTCATAACATCTAGAGAACCAATCATTTTCTCCTCATTACTCCATTCCCTGGAACATTACTCACATTTGGTTCCAAGAAAACTATTTGGTGGCCAAGGAGAATTCACCTATAAATAAAACCAATGGGGTAGTGTTTATCTCATCTTTAATCCAATCTATCTTTATCTATCCCTTGAATCATCTTTATCCTTGAATCATCAATCCCATCGCCATCATAATTCTGTGATTTTGATATCACCCCTCACCCAAGTGGTGAGGGGTGGAATTGGTAGCCATGTTCATGTTATAAGACATGGAAGAAGTAGAGATGAAAGCTACACACCATAAACAATTCAATCTCCAACAATCCTCATTCCCAAACACCCCAAAAGGCTCTATACTCGCACCAAGAGGTTGATGTCCAAGAAGGTTATGGGTAGGACGAATTGTAATTTGGTTGTTCTATTGGTTAGAATCATTTGGATACTTTGTTCCTATGGATTATAATGTTTGGTAACTTCTTCTTTATTATTCAATGTAGTTTATGTTCATGTTCATGGTGATTCTTATGTTTTGTGATATTATGAATGTTGTGATACTTGTATTGTTCATATGAAAACTTGTGATAAATAGATGTTTGGATTATATTAGTGATTGTCATTGGATTATGGCGATAACATTATATTTGCTTGAATTGGAACTTGCTCTTGTTTGTCAATTTGGTTAATCATTGTTGAGTCTATATGTTGGAAGTATTCTCAACATGGTTGATTTCAATTCGTTAACCGACTAATGATTTAGTCTTGCGCTTTGTGAAGATTGTGCAAGAGACTTAATAAAACATAACAAGTAAAGGTTTAATCTAGATTATAGGTCGAACGGAGTCTTTTGAATATATTTTTCTAATCATCTTTCAAGTAAATGGAACTTATCAAATTGATAACACCAAGTCTATGGGTCGAAAGGATTCTTGTTGTTGTTGGTTTAGGCATACGGCTCATGAGTGACCACTTGATTGATACTTGTGTATACTTGATTTATAAAGCACTAGTGTCTTATTATTGGTTCTATAGGTTGAAAGGATTACCTTTAATATGTTTTCCAAACTAATCATCCTAATGTCCATGTGATCATTTGACTATACATGTATGTTCTTTGTGTGCTTGTGCCTTTAACGATTCTCATGGTGGTGTGATCGTGACAATCATACCTACCATTATTACAAACAACTACACTTGAGTATAACCAAGTCCCATGGGACGACCTTGACTTACCAACCTAATTGCAACATGACTAGAGTATACTTGCTCGAATTTGTGTTCCTAATTAATATCGGTAATTCTTGTTTATAAATTTAAAACCCAATGTGTGGAAGAACGCATCAAGTTTTTGGCTTCTTGTCGGGGATCTGTATTTGCATTCTTTAATATCTCTATTAGAGCACATCAACGTTCTTGATGATTGATCATTATCATTCCCAATTCTGGTTCGTCTAGTACATGGCCAGGGAGATGATTTTGAAACTGAACAAAGCCTTTGTATTTCTTTGTAGTGACAAAAATGTCACCCACTCCAGGTTTTATCAGATTGGCTTCTTTGTTCAGCTCTAGTATAGGATCTTGATCCTCCAAAGAAACTTGAGTGCTGATGTTCAAAATCTCACCCAGTCTTTCATGATTACTCATAACATGCTCAATTCTGGTGCCAACTTCATCCCATCTCTTGGATTTGCTTTTCTCAATCTTCACACTCATTTTAGTCCACTCAGTGTATGAAATTTCTTTTCCTTGGAAGTTTTTAATGATCTCATCAGTTCCATCACCCCTATAGAACTTGAGATGAATATCACCTCTACTTGTCAGCATATCAACATTGGTGATTGGTGAGAGATTTCTTTTGTTCAGCCTTGTTATACGAAACTTTTCATATAACATTTTCTTCTTGAAAATACTTTCAACTTAAGCTTTCCCTATTTGTTCATACAAGCTCAGCTTCAGGTTTCTTAGCTTTTCTTCTTGCTGAAGCTTGTACAATTTGTCAAGTTCTTCTTGAGTGGCTACCTCAGCTTTGATCAATCGATCATTCAGAGTAAATTCTCCTTTGTTCTCGGGTATTAAGGGAGGTGAACCACTATCAGTTGTTTCCCCACTTGTGGTCAACCCATCCACATGATCATTCTTGGCCGATGACTCCCCCTTAACCTTTGTTGGGCTCTTTTCAGTAATAGGTGACTCATAGACAACATGTTGTTTATGAGCCTTCTTTTGGGCATGTTTTTGAAAGAGATGCTAGATGGTGTTTTTCTCCCACTCGGCAGAAGACTGCCCAGTAGCTTCTGATGACCCACCAGCAGGGAAGAAACCACTAATATGATCAAGAGTGGCAGTTACCTTGGCTAGTGATGAGACTGCTTTTATACATAGTCTCATTGTCCAAATAGGGCTTAAAATGCATTAAATATCATCAAAATACCCAAATATATGCTTGTGTTTGTTGCTTGTGTATTTTAGGTACGGATATTGAGAAAATGACAAAAGATCACAAGAATCAGTCAAAAACGAACACGGGAAACGAAGCCGCACGATGAACCAAGCCCTAATGAAGAATTTTCCAAAGAAAACCCTTGAAGATTTTAAGAATATTGAAGAAGGGTCCTCCAATTATGAATAATTGACACTTTATACCCTTGTATCTTCATAATTACAAGTTTGGTCCCTAAAGTTTGTCAAAATTACAAAAAGGACCCTTAACTTTGAAGAATTGGCAAATTTAGTCCCTCAACAAAACCAAATTGTCAATATTGGTCCTCCAAGAAGTCAACAAACAAGTCAAACCTTGAAGAATGAAGAAAATGCCAAAATAAGTCCTTCAAATATCATCATTTTGCATGTTTAGTCCTTGTTTTGAGTTTGAAGACCTAATTGTGCCAAAAGTGACAAGTTTCCAAACTTGTATAAAGGAAAAATGAAGTTTTGAGCTGTTAAAATTTAAATGACAACAAAATGGGAGATGAGGGGGCATTATTGCCAAACCACTAAACCAACCCACCAATCCTATACTGACACCTCAATAAAACCCACCCAAACCCATTTACCCGACCCAACCCTAACCCACAACCCACGAAACCAGATTTATATTTTATTAACTTTCAAAAAATGGTTAATTAAAGTAGAAACCGGGTTTCACTTACTTTTTATCATCCACACCCAAATCACCCTTTCTAAACTTCACATAAACCCTAATTAATCAAACTCTAATCCCCCAATCACAAAAGCTCTAATCATCCAGAATGATGATTAACATCACCCTCACCTAAACCCCACATCCAAAAACTATCCCCATGACCTTGGTCCCCTCCTACGTGGCTTCCTTGTTACATGCAAACAAAAATGGATGCAGAGAATCAACGACTTGGAGGAGTTGCTTAATGCCCACATCAAATCCAACGTTCATCATCATCTCAAGTACAAGAAGGATCCAGAACGAATTCAAATTCAAAGAATATGCTATAAGCATATCCATGGGCAATCTTGGAATTTTATACATTAGGGTTAGGGTTTATTGATCCTCATTGTAGTAGTATATATAGATTACATTGTAGTAGCAGTTTTTTTGGTTCCAGAATTTTGCTCTCATTTCTTGTAATATGATATAAGTTAAATGAAGTAGATTTTTTGAGTTCCAATTTTACCTTCCAGTATTTTTAATTTACTTGCACCATTTACTTTTATGCAATTTACCTTTTAAAACTCATTTTTATTTTTCAGTCATATTTATTTTCAAGAGTATTCAAGTTGGTTTGAGTTTTCAAGATTGAGAAATTTTTTTTTGGTTAAAAGAAATTTTCAAGTAAAAAAAAAGAGAAAAATCAGTTGATTATTATTATTGTGTATGTTCATGTTTGTTATTCTCAGCAGGGGTGTTTGTTTGGAAAGCTTGCACACGGGCGTGTGCATAAGCTCATAATCCGAGAGCACGGATGTGTGTTCTTGAGGTTTGTCAAAACTTTTCCTTTTTCGTTTTCTTTTAATTTCTGTCTAGAAACTGCATGATCAATTGTGTTTGTGTAGTCATATGTGAATGAATGAATTGCATGATTAGGCTATTTGTTGAGTTATTTGGCCTTTGGTGGCGTTTTGGTAACATAATCTTTTGAAAAACTTCATGTCAAGCTATTTAAAGGCTGTTTGGGACAGCTTGTTTAGGGTAGGGAAACCGGCTCTTAAGCTAAGCTAAGCTCTGCAGTACCTTTGTATGGATTGGGTTAAGTGATTTTAAAAAAAAATATATATTTGAGGATTTAGTTGAAAGAATTCAATTTGCAAGGTTGGATGAAAACCTGCCAAGTGTGCAATTTATTTGGTGAGTTTCTGTTTAGAATTGCTTAGGCTGCTGGATATTGTTGTTTGTTAAGATCGAGTGTTTCTGTGTTTTGTTTGAGGTCTGCATCTCAGAAAACCAAAGAGCCAAAAAAAAATCTAAGCAATAGGGTGTTTGCTGAGTTGCTGCACGACCCACTGTTTCTATATTTTTTTAGGACCTATTTGAACTTGGTGATTGTGGAGTGTGCTTTAGTGTTTAGATGTTGTTGTAGTGTCAACAGTGACTGCACACCGAAAAAAAAGGGGGGGTGTCTGCTCATTTGTGTTGTGTTGTTTAAATTGTGTGGCTATTGTTGTGAGTTGTGAGTTTTTGTGTTAGTGGCCTGGACAAGTAAAATCAAACAAACAATCAAGAGTGTACCTACTGGTGTGTGTTAAATGTGGTATTGCATGGAGTGTATTGCAATTTTTATTGCGATTTGTGTTTCGGTTTAGTGTTTGAAATACTGTGCAAACAAGATTAAATTTGTGGCGTGATTTGTATTTGTATTAGTGTTTTTAATTGAGGTATGTGGACTTTTTAAACCATCAACAAAAACTAGCAGGTTGCCTTTGTCCAGCAAAATCCATAACTAGACCAAAGAGTAAAAGGGAGCTGCTTGTTTGTGTGTTCATTGTATGCCCACAGCCCCAAACCTGGGCGTGAACAATAAAGCTGCTTGCTTGTTTGTTAATTGTGTTTAGAATTGTGTTTGTGGATACTGTGCATCAATTTTTATACAAGCCAAGAAAATAAAGAAAAAGAAAAAAAAGTGGCCTGCTTGCTTTTGCTCACTTGAGTGCTCAAAAGATCTAACTTGTGGCGTTTTCCTGGGTAATTTGAATAATTTTAGTGTTTGTGTCGTGGTTTGTGGTCTGGGCATTCAAGGGTAAGCCAAGAGTAAACAAGAAATAGAAATAAAAAAATATATATATATTTTTACAAAAAGAGGGTTACGCCGCCTCGAACCCTTGACCTTCCGTTCAACACACCAACAACACTACCATCCTGCCCTTGGGTCTTTTACTGACCAAGGGTGGGAGTTTAATTTACTTAAGGGAATCCTTGTTTTGGCTTTTCCAAAATAGTCAGCTTAATAATAAGCTGTTTTGAGCTTATTCCCTTAGATTTTTAACTGCTTTTTATTTTTCCTTTGTTTATCTTAGTAATTAGGATTTTTCTGTTTAAAAATTTTATTTTTCCCATTATTAGATTTTATTTTTATGATTAATTTAACATCGGGTTTTTAGAAATTAGTTAAAAAATAGTTTAATTTAGTTTAAAAATTTTCAAAAATTATTTTTAGGTTTTAATTAATTAACTTAGGGTTTACAAAACTTTACATTTTCATTTTCACTTTTTATAAATTTTATTGATTTTTGAGTTTTTTATTTAAACTTTAAAAATTAATATAAAATAATTTAAAAAGTTTTGAAAATTTTGGTTTTTATTTTTATTTTAATTATATTTTTCTTTACTTAAGTTTAAATTTTGGTGATTTTTAGAATAGTTTCGATTTTTGTCGAGTTTAACGTTTTCGCATCGTAGGATAATTTTTAGCGTAACCCGTCTTGTTTTTCCTTCTTTTCTCATCTAAAAAACGACACTACCCTAAACCTTTGATTATATATTTTGGCACATTAATCCACACACCTCCTCGAGAACGAACCCGCATTTGTTCGGTTTCGCGTTTTTCCTAAAACGTGCAACTTAATACTTGCCCATATTACGCTCTTTTTACTAAAAGACGTATTTCTACGACTATCAAAATGGCGCCGCTGCCGGGGAGGTGTTTTTAGTGTGCCATTATTATTAGTATCGTGTTTTTGTGAGTGGTGCGTTTTTGCTTTTCACATTTTGAAAAGCAATATCGTACATACTCATTTTTGTTATTTTTCCTTATTATATTATAGTATCCAAATAAATTGTGTTTAGTTTTCCTAAATTAAACACACAACATCATTTTACTATATTGTAGATATATTGGTTTTCGTTTTTATTGTGAATATTATTAATATATTGTATTTACGTAGAACAATAAAAATACAAGTACTCTAAATACGTGATAAATCACAACCTTGATTCGGGATTTCATCACTCGATCATTGTATTCGAATCCAAAGCAAAAGTAAAAGGCAAAATAGATAAATACTTTCGTGAGGCTTAATTTCAATTAACACAAACTATAAGGTGGGTATAAGGCGGTTGTATTTCACAACCTAAGGGAAAAAGGCTCTTAAGTGCTTAGCGCCGCCTCGTTTCCCCCTTGCTTGTGCGTGTTTTGAGAAAAATGGCTAATCGAGGGTTTGCCAACCAAAGTATTATCTACGTATATATATTTGCTTGTTTTCAAGATTAAACCCTCTTGAACGTTTTGGTGTTCCACCAACGTTCTAAAGTCATCGAAGGCGTTCACTCCACGTGGTCGTTTTCATTCCTTGAGGCTCTTTTAATCGAGAAAATCGATTCGAGGAGAGATTTGTAGATTTTTGTCTACGTAATACATTCAAAATACCAAAAAAAATTAAAAAACAATCAAAAGCACAAAAATAATCTTCTACATTCCCTCTAATTTCATAATTCTCTTCTTTCACCCTCTATAACGTTTAATTCTCGTAACACCGTTCTCGTTGCATCATGTCGAATGATAGTGGATATTATTCGTGTCCATATTGTGGAGGCCCGCCCGATGGTGCCAATTTTTTTAATTGTAAGGTTATTGGAGGTCGAGAGGGTTATATCTATAACTCCGCTCCACGTGGTCTTGGTGACAATTTTCAATCTTACGATCAAGATCACCCATCGTCTTCGTTCTACTCGTCATATGATTCGTCTTTTAATTGTGATCAAAATCAAAATGGTGTAATGAATCAAAACGCCTTTTGTGACTATGTGAGACGCAATAATGCAAACTTAATGATGATTCAAGAACAAGTTAGGAACCTTAAGGAACATCACGAAAAACAATTGGAAACTCAAAAGGAATTTTACTTAAAGGAAATGGCCTCCATGAGAACCGAGTTGGAAAACAAATATGATGCCGCTTTTAAAGAACAAGAACGTTTATCTGACCTACTTGATGAGAGATGGGATAAAATTGTTGATATAGTTGTGGAGGCTTACACTATTAAGCAAAATGAACTTCTTTCAACAATTGAGACCTTAGAGAAAAAAGTAGCTTCATACGAGTCGAGTTCTTCGTCGAACGTCACCAATCCTAATCTCGAGGGAGAGGTTCAAGTTATTTCAACTCCTAAGACTCGTACGTCTCGTATTGATCCCAATCTCTCGAATTTTAGAGTCGTGCAACCTTCGTCGTCTTGCGAAAACGTTGAGGAAACAAAAACGTCATCCAACGAAGTTTTGAAAAATGTTTTTGAAAATAAACCAAAGGAAAAACTCGTAGGATACTTGGGATATTTAAATCTTGTACCTTCTAAACCTAATTTTTCTAATGAGGATGAAATTATTGAGGATTTTCTAAATCAATATACACTTAATTTTGACAAAGAAATTCCATCAAATGATTTTAAAAAAGAAAAATGTGAAAAGGTTTTAAAGGAAATCGTTGAACCCTCGTCTTTACAAGATGAACGAAAATTAATTCCGAAGGGACGTGTTAGTAGTTTTGCTAAAATGTTTGAAAACCCACGTTCGATCCCTTCGAAGGACAAGGTTGAAACCGTCAAGGCAAAATCGTCACGAGACGAGCCTTTTACTCCTAATCCCACACCGAGTGAGATTTTGGATTTATCATGTGAGAAGTCCGCCGATGGCCTTGCTCACATCGATACGTTTTTCGATATCGAGGTCGAAACAACAAAGGCAAAATCTTCAATCGAAGAGCCTTCTTTTCCTAGTTTCACGACGGTTGAAGCTAGCGACTCGATTATCGACGATTTTATTGCTCAACCTCTTCCACGAGGAAGAGAAGACGTTTTTTATCCCGATGGTGAATTTTCCGAGATCAAACGTATACTTGATGATCCGCCTTCAATTTTTGAGTTTGATGAGGACCGTTGCGTTAGCCCGGAGGGGGATGATTCGTTAATCGATTCACGTTTTAAAAATTCAAATCCTCCTCCCGCCTTCAAGATAAATGTGAAAATTTTATGTGTGCCTAGAATTGTTTTAGAAACACCAAATATTTTCAATTTAATCAACTTGGGTTTTCGTAACAAAGAGTTAAAAAATGAAAAAGGGAATGATTTTAAAATTGATTTTAAAGATTTTCCAAATATAACTCCGTCATCACCTCGCTTAATTGAGCTTGCTACAAACGCGTCTACTTCTTTTGACGACGTTTTGTGTGGATCTAGTATGGGGGAAGCCCCATTTGTTCCCTCACACTTCTCCACCGAGGACGAGATTTTTGACCCCAGTATCACGTTTAAGATAAAATCTCGGTCTTTTACCGAAGTAGTCACTAGAAATCCTTTCTACACTTACGGTGAGAGTTTACCTCGAGTAACTCGATTTTTATGCCCAACCATTGTCCCACCCTTCTCTTCTTATGCTATTTTCTTGTGTCCCATTGGGACGATGTTACTTGAATTCGTGTTGTTTCGTTTATCATCCGAAAACGAAGACACGATCTTTGATCCCGGTATAAAGGCTTTGCCTTTATTCACGGTTGCTTTTGGGCCTTGATTACATGTAAGTCCCACCAAAAATGATCGAACCATGATTATCCCTAAATGATCACATTTTTAGGGATTCGAGTCGAGCTTTTGACTCGGTTAACAAAAACAAGGTGCCTCGTGGGGGAGACCCATGCTTATCCATGTACATATTATCGCTTTCTTAGTTTAATGTAACGAGGGGACTTGTGCTCTTCCAACCTTTGTTCTGTGGTTGTTTGTGCATTGTGGTTTTTAGATGATCATGATCTTCACGATTAGAGCCTCTCGTGTTCGTTTTATGGGAGCACTCGATCGTTTGCTTTGAAGAATTTCTCGATATCCACATGATATATCCTTATTTGTTCTAACCTTAGGTTTTTAGCACACTTCATAAACGGCTTTAAATTTAATGGTTACACCCTTTCCATGTTAGATTAAGCATTCGACTTCGTCTCTAGTATGGGGGTATTTTCACCCCTAGACTCGAAACATTGAGGAAAATGTTTAGTTTTAGTATGGGGGGGTGAGTAGATACTTCACCTTGCTCACGTCAACACGCAATCCAATATTCATCTTTTTGTTATCTTTTTATGCAAAATAAGGCTAAAAATGGCCAAATTTTAAAAATTTTTGTATTTTTCATAAGTGTTTAAGACACGAATGTAGGTTTTCCGATGCTGAGAATAAGAGTAATTTTTGACTCGACCGTACGTGTTGAGCACTTAGCTTTGATTCCTTAACTTTTTAGGCTAAGTCTCTTAAATGAGGACGAGAAATGATAGAGTTATTTATAAGTCTCGTAATCGTCACGATCTCATGTGTAGTAATTATTAGCTTATTCTCCCAACGCTTTTGCATAATAAATTGTTAATAAATATTGATTTGGCGGCTTAGTCACTATTGTTGGTTTCTAATTTGTTTTGGTAGCTTCCATGTAATTAAATTGGGAAAACATTAAGGTATCGCCAGCGTCACGGTTTTGAAGTATTGGCACCCGAATAATCGAAAGCTTCACCTAATAATAAGATTTCAAGTGCTCACCTAAATTAAGCAAAAATTTGAAGCTCACAAGGCCGAAAAATCTCTGCCCAAATTGAAAGTGAATCAAGCCTTAATCTTCGAAGCTTTAAAGATCCAAAATTTGCTTTAGCGCGAGGATATACGTCTTTGGCTAATAAAACCACCGATGAGGAGGATAATAAAAGGCAAGGCAAGACCGAAGTCATAATAAAAGCTTCATGGCGAAGTTGAATAAAAGATGGAGGTAAACCAAAGATAATAAGGCCCTTCCGTTAGGGGGCGTATAAAAGTCTTGGTAATAAGTCTCATGTTCAAAACCGTTATAAAACCGTGTTTATCGATCCTTCTTGTTGACTTAATTTTTTGACATCGTTGTCTATTAGGATGAATTATTAATTTAATGATTTTGGTTACACCGTTAAAACTCTATTTTTAGACTTAATCTCTATTCACGCATAAGTCAATGATGTATCCTCGTGATCATTAAGACAAAATAAAATATAAGAGATACCAAGTAGGAATAAGGGAGTTTAGGTTCGTAATTAACACTCATGAGATGTGATAGTGTTGCTAACTTATAATAACAATGATCTCGTTACACGCTTAGTATGGAATTGGAGTGAAAATCGAGGACGACAAAATTATTTCTAACGAAGCATTCACGTGTTCTTGTTCTATGATCCTAAAAGTCACTTCTTCGTGATGAAAACAATACATTATGTCTAAAACGCGTGTAGTAGTTTATTTAAATTTACGTCTTCAATAAATGTCATCATAAAATGAATTTTGGAAGTGCTACGATACTTAATTCTAGCATTGCGTGAGGGCACGGCAATGGTTTAGTATGGGGGAGTGATGAGACTGCTTTTATACATAGTCTCATCGTCCAAATAGGGCTTAAAATGCATTAAATATCATCAAAATACCCAAATATATGCTTGTGTTTGTTGCTTGTGTATTTTAGGTACGGATATTGAGAAAATGACAAAAGATCACAAGAATCAGTCAAAAACGAACACGGGAAACGAAGCCGCACGATGAACCAAGCCCTAATGAAGAATTTTCCAAAGAAAACCCTTGAAGATTTGAAGAATATTGAAGAAGGGTCCTCCAATTATGAAGAATTGACACTTTATACCCTTGTATCTTCATAATTACAAGTTTGGTCCCTAAAGTTTGTCAAAATTACAAAAAGGACCCTTAACTTTGAAGAATTGGCAAATTTAGTCCCTCAACAAAACCAAATTGTCAATATTGGTCCTCCAAGAAGTCAACAAACAAGTCAAACCTTGAAGAATGAAGAAAATGCCAAAATAAGTCCTTCAAATATCATCATTTTGCATGTTTAGTCCTTGTTTTGAGTTTGAAGACCTAATTGTGCCAAAAGTGACAAGTTTCCAAACTTGTATAAAGGAAAAATGAAGTTTTGAGCTGTTAAAATTTAAATGACAACAAAATGGGAGATGAGGGGGCATTATTGCCAAACCACTAAACTAACCCACCAATCCTATACTGACACCTCACTAAAACCCACCCAAACCCATTTACCCGACCCAACCCTAACCCACAACCCACGAAACCAGATTTATATTTTATTAACTTTCAAAAAATGGTTAATTAAAGTAGAAACCGGGTTTCACTTACTGTTTATCATCCACACCCAAATTACCCTTTCTAAACTTCACATAAACCCTAATTAATCAAACTCTAATCCCCCAATCACAAAAGCTCTAATCATCCAGAATGATGATTAACATCACCCTCACCTAAAACCCACATCCAAAAACTATCCCCGTGACCTTGGTCCCCTCCCACGTGGCTTCCTTGTTACAAGCAAACAAAAATGGATGCAGAGAATCAACGACTTGGAGGAGTTGCTTAATGCCCACATCAAATCCAACGTTCATCATCATCTCAAGTACAAGAAGGATCCAGAACGAATTCAAATTCAAAGAATATGCTATAAGCATATCCATGGGCAATCTTGGATGTTTATACATTAGGGTTAGGGTTTATTGATCCTCATTGTAGTAGTATATATAGATTACATTGTAGTAGCAGTTTTTTTGGTTCCAGAATTTTGCTCTCATTTCTAGTAATATGATATAAGTTAAATGAAGTAGATTTTTTGAGTTCCAATTTTACCTTCCAGTATTTTTAATTTACTTGCACCATTTACTTTTATGCAATTTACCTTTTAAAAGTCATTTTTATTTTTCAGTCATATTTATTTTCAAGAGTATTCAAGTTGGTTTGAGTTTTCAAGATTGAGAAAAAAAAATTTGGTTAAAAGAAATTTTCAAGTAAAAAGAGAAAAATCAGTTGATTATTATTATTGTGTATGTTCATGTTTGTTATTCTCAGCAGGGGTGTTTGTTTGGAAAGCTTGCACACGGGCGTGTGCATAAGCTCATAATCCGAGAGCACGGATGTGTGTTCTTGAGGTTTGTCAAAACTTTTCCTTTTCTGTTTTCTTTTAATTTCTGTCTAGAAACTGCATGATCAATTGTGTTTATGTAGTCATATGTGAATGAATGAATTGCATGATTAGGCTATTTGTTGAGTTATTTGGCCTTTGGTGGCGTTTTGGTAACATAATCTTTTGAAAAACTTCATGTCAAGCTATTTAAAGGCTGTTTGGGACAGCTTGTTTAGGGTAGGGAAACCGGCTATTAAGCTAAGCTAAGCTCTGCAGTACCTTTGTATGGATTGGGTTAAGTGATTTTTTTTAAAAAAAAAATATTTGAGGATTTAGTTGAAAGAATTCAATTTGCAAGGTTTGATGAAAACCTGCCAAGTGTGCAATTTATTTGGTGAGTTTCTGTTTAGAATTGCTTAGGCTGCTGGATATTGTTGTTTGTTAAGATCGAGTGTTTCTGTGTTTTGTTTGAGGTCTGCATCTCAGAAAACCAAAGAGCCAAAAATAAAAATCTAAGCAATAGGGTGTTTGCTGAGTTGCTGCACGACCCACTGTTTCTATATTTTTTTTAGGACCTATTTGAACTTGGTGATTGTGGAGTGTGCTTTAGTGTTTAGATGTTGTTGTAGTGTCAACAGTGACTGCACACCGAAAAAAAAAGGGGGGGTGTCTGCTCATTTGTGTTGTGTTGTTTAAATTGTGTGGCTATTGTTGTGAGTTGTGAGTGTTTGTGTTAGTGGCCTGGACTAGTAAAATCAAACAAACAATCAAGAGTGTACCTACTGGTGTGTGTTAAATGTGGTATTGCATGGAGTGTATTGCAATTTTTATTGCGATTTGTGTTTCGGTTTAGTGTTTGAAATACTGTGCAAACAAGATTAAATTTGTGGCGTGATTTGTATTTGTATTAGTGTTTTTAATTGAGGTATGTGGACTTTTTAAACCATCAACAAAAACTAGCAGGTTGCCTTTGTCCAGCAAAATCCATAACTAGACCAAAGAGTAAAAGGGAGCTACTTGTTTGTGTGTTCATTGTATGCCCACAACCCCAAACCTGGGCGTAAACAATAAAGCTGCTTGCTTGTTTGTTAATTGTGTTTAGAATTGTGTTTGTGGATACTGTGCATCAAGTTTTATACAAGCCAAGAAAATAAAGAAAAAGAAAAAAAAAGTGGCCTGCTTGCTTTTGCTCACTTGAGTGCTCAAAAGATCTAACTTGTGGCGTTTTCCTGGGTAATTTGAATTAATTTTAGTGTTTGTGTCGTGTTTTGTGGTCTGGGCATTCAAGGGTAAGCCAAGAGTAAACAAGAAATAGAAATAAAAAATATATATATATTTTTACAAAAAGAGGGTTACGCCGCCTCGAACCCTTGACCTTCCGTTCAACACACCAACAACACTACCATCCTGCCCTTGGGTCTTTTACTGACCAAGGGTGGGAGTTTAATTTACTTAAGGGAATCCTTGTTTTGGCTTTTCCAAAATAGTCAGCTTAATAATAAGCTGTTTTGAGCTTATTCCCTTAGATTTTTAACTGCTTTTTATTTTTCCTTTGTTTATCTTAGTAATTAGGATTTTTCTGTTTAAAAATTTTATTTTTCCCATTATTAGATTATTTTTTATGATTAATTTAACATCGGGTTTTTAGAAATTAGTTAAAAAATAGTTTAATTTAGTTTAAAAATTTTCAAAAATTATTTTTAGGTTTTAATTAATTAACTTCGGGTTTACAAAACTTTACATTTTCATTTTCACTTTTTATAAATTTTATTGATTTTTGAGTTTTTTATTTAAACTTTAAAAATTAATATAAAATAATTTAAAAATTTTTGAAAATTTTGGTTTTTATTTTTATTTTAATTATATTTTTCTTTACTTAAGTTTAAATTATGGTGATTTTTAGAATAGTTTCGATTTTTGTCGAGTTTAACGTTTTCGCGTTTTCGCATCGTAGGATAATTTTTAGCGTAACCCGTCTTGTTTTTCCTTCTTTTCTCATCTAAAAAACGACACTACCCTAAACCTTTGATTATATATTTTGGCACATTAATCCACACACCTCCTCGAGAACGAACCCGCATTTGTTCGGTTTCGCGTTTTTCCTAAAACGTGCAACTTAATACTTGCCCATATTACGCTCTTTTTACTAAAAGACGTATTTCTACGACTATCAGCTAGCATGGCCGGAAAATTTTCAAGGGCAGTAAGTTTCTGCTGAACCTCATCAGATATGGTCAACTTCTGTTTCTCTGGTAACGCTACCCTATCTTTTATCTTTGATATAGAATCACACAAAGCATTAACTTGGCCAGGTACTGGTGTGAATTCTGGTGGAAACTCCATGGAAGCACCGTTGATGGAGTCCACAAGAGATGACATCTCTTGCTTTAAGGAAGTGGTGATGGCCACATCTTTGACTAGTGGCTTTAAAGCAGCAATGATGACATCCTTAATTTGTTCAGCAGAAGGAGGAATTGGTCTTGCCTTAAGAGTCGAGATTTTAGAATCAGCAAGCACGTTTTCTTCCTTTAGTCTAGCCACCTGTGATTGAAGAATCAACACTTGATTTGTTAATTCTTTTACCTGTTCAGATCTGGGGGATGGTGGTTTTGGTGTTGCATTAGCAGTCTCTTCATCACTGTCATCAAGGTTGACTGGAATTCTTTCACTGAACCCAAGTTCCTTCTCCAAATCATCACTAGACATGCTGAATACAAATGAAGGCAAGTGCCCCACCTTGGCGCTAGTGGTGAGATTCACTTCCTTGGGTGTCTTCTGAGCATCACCTCTAGTGTGAGGATCAGTTTCAAGTCCTTCACCACCAGGGTTGGTTTTACTTGATGGATCCTGAGAAAGAGTCCCTGATAAGTTCAGATCTATGATAATGTTTTTGGTTCCTTTAGTAGGACCCTGTTGTGGGGGAACTACATCATTAGAAACAGATGTTCCAAGGTCAACATCAGCTGTTGTATTTGCTGAAACATCATGCTCTGATGCAGACTCAGAGTGACAAGTGATATAAATTGGTAATGAAATAGGAATTGTATTCAGATTAAGATTACTTACCAATGCTGACTCTACACTACTGAGCTGAGGGTGCGCTCTATCTTCACCCTTCTCTCCTAAATAAGTTGAGAGAGAGGTTGCCTTAAGGGCCTCTTGATACATGCTACCTCCAGCAGAGACTAAAGGTGGCGGCTGGCTTGGGTTATGGTCCTTGGCCGAGGACTTATGTTTCTTTGAAGCATGGCCTTTGGGATCATCAGCAAACTTTTTTGATGAAGATTGTGTGAGGGCTCTCCTCTTCTTGGACTTACGTCTAACCTTCTCAGTATTAATAGACGTTTGCTTATGACGAGGTCCAGAAGAAGCTCCAGGCTTTTTTCCCTTCAGATCCCCTTCTCTATTTGGAGAAGTGTCTTGTGGAGCTTTGTACACTGTTGGGCCATCTGTTGAGCAGATATCCAACATGGGTTGTGTAAGAGGAGGATCAATGGTGCTGACTGGATGTTCCAGCGAGTAAGATCAAATGGTCGAAAAATCAGTTTATTTCCATTGATTTTTAAAAAGTCATCACCAAGATGGTCAGCAAAGAGGAGAGATAGAATCTGGTGTAAGCAACATTTTTCTCTCTTGTCCTTTTCTCCAGCTTCCCATGGAGATCTTGAAAAATAAGCCTCCCAAAATCAGCTTTAATTCCCTTGGCTAGACAGTATAAAATAATAGCATCCTTTTGGTTGATCTGGTCAAGGCCTCCAGTTCCCCCCCCCCCCCCAAACACTCAATAAGAATAGTCATTAGAAACTTCCATCTTGGTGGCAAACAACTCCTTTTTCACCCCCCCCCCCCCCCCCTTTCTCAGTAATCTCTCCAGTATACCTAATTTCTTTAAAGAAATTTTTAACAATCATAAAATCATCAGGTACATCCTCATAATCAATAGGGTTTTCCAAATAATTTAGACCCACCCTTCTAAATAATTTTAACCCAAATCTACCATGAATCCCAACTGTGGTAGAATCAAACTCAATGGACTTCTTGTTGTTAGAAGCCTCTGTTGTGAACCAAAATTCTTTTAGAACATTTTGAAACATCATACCAGGATCCTCAAATAATGCATACCTTAAAACACTTTTGGACAAGTAAGTCAGAACTTGTTCCCCAGGAACAGACTTAATGGATTCAGGTTTGAGTAACGTGATGTTGTTAGGTTTGAAGATGATATTTTCAATGGGAAAAGTCACATGGGTGGATGGGTTGAGTGTGATCTTTGCAACCTTTGGGGAAGAAGATGATTCAGCCATTGTTGTTTTTGTGTGTGTTTCTTTTTGAAAGAGAGAGAGTTTGTGTGTGTGTTTTTTGATAAAAAGATTTGTAATCATGGAATGAAATCCAATTGTAAGGGATTATATAAAAACTTGAACTGATTGGTAAAAAGTTTTTAAAACCATTTAAATTTTTTTAAATCTTTTAGGGTTTCTTTTGAATATTTGGCACAAACTCTCTCATTAATGTTCTGCAAAAAGGTATGATTTTCTGTTGCTTTGAACAGTGAAACGCCTCATGTGTCAAGGAGTTGTTGATTGTGGATGGGGACGTTTGAAATTTCCTTAACTAACAAATGACACCTTTTGAAAGAATGTTTGTTTTATTAACAAGAAAATTCAAAACCATTTAATACTTTTCATCACATGATTGATTTGTTTTAAATGATGTGGCTCAGATATGCTGATGCTGAAGACAATACTTGTGAGCTTCAGTGCGTCAGATGAGGCGACAAAACCCCATATACATGTTCACATAAGTTAACAAGACATATGACATTGCACGCTCCTCTACTCAGGCCTAGCTACTCAGTTGTATAAAAAATTTGTTCAGAATTTGCTGAAGGAGACTTTTGATGACTTGTGATTATTTGTTCAGCTTCAGTGAATCAGATAAGGCGACAAAACATCATATACACAATCACATAAGTGATATAGACACATGAAATTGCACACTCCTTTACACAGACACTACTACTTAGCATTTAATCAAAACTTTTAAGAAATGCTGAACCTTCAAGTTTCTTCAGTGAATGCTGAAGGTTCAGGTTTTGTATCATCAATGTTCAGCACACCAAGCTCCATTATCAATCTTTCGAAAGTTGGTTCATCTAGTGGTTTGGTGAAGATATCAGCCAATTGGTAATGAGTGGGGATGAAATGTAATTCAATGTCCCCTTTCACAATGTGATCTCTGATAAAGTGATATTTGATATCAATGTGTTTTGTTCTTGAGTGAAGGACAAGATTATTGGATATTGCAATAGCACTAGTGTTATCACAAAAAATTGGTACCTTTTCATATTCTATATAATAATCATCCAGTTGGCTTTTCATCCAAAGAACATTGGCACAACATCCATCAGCATCCACATATTCAGCTTCTGCTGAAGACATGGCAACTGTTTGTTGCTTTTTAGCACTCCAACACATAAGTTTGCCACCCAGTAATTGGCAAGCACCAGAAGTGCTTTTTCTGTCCATATTGCATCCAGCATAGTCTGAGTCTGAATACCCTTTAAGATCAAACCCTGAGGATTTGGGGTACCAAAGACCTAGACTTGGCGTACCTTTTAGGTATCTGAAGATTCTCTTTACAGCAGTAAGGTGTGATTCTTTCGGGTCTGCTTGGTATCTTGCACAAAGGCAAGTAGAGAATTGAATGTCAGGTCTGCTTGTTGTTAAGTACATTAGTGACCCAATCATACCTCTATACTGAGTCTCATTGACTGATTGTCCATTGAGATCAGGTCCTAAGTTGTTAGGGGGTACCATTGGTGTTTTAACTGAAGCACAATTGATATCATACTTCTTCAGCAAATCCTTGACATATTTTTCTTGATTGATGGAGTTGCCTTGGTCAGATTGTTTTATCTGAAGTCCAAGGGAGTATGTGAGTTCACCCATCATACTCATCTCAAACTTGCTGGTCATCAGCTTGGCAAATTGTTTGCAAAGTTTCAAGCTTATAGAACCAAAGATGATGTCATCCACATAAATTTATACCAGGATGGTGTCAGTTTTAGACTTATAGATAAACAAGGTGTTATCTATCTTTCCTCTGACAAATTTATGTTCAATGAGAAATGTTGAGAGAGTTTCATACAATGCCCTTGGGGCTTGCTTCAGTCCATACAAAGCTTTGTAAAGCTTGTAGACATGATTTGGGTATTTAGAACTCTCAAAACCTGGAGGCTGAGTAAAATAAACTTCTTCTTTTAGATCACCATTTAGGAATGCACTTTTGACATCCATTTGGTAGATGGTGAAGTTCATGTAAGTGGCATAAGCAAGGAATATATGTATGGCTTCCATACGTGCAACTTGAGCATAGGTTTGATCAAAGTCAACAGAAGGCTCTTGATTGAATCCTTGAGCCACCAGCCTAGCTTTATTTTTGGTCACCATATTAGTTTCATCTCTTTTGATTTTGTAAACCCATTTAGTGCCAGTGGTGGATTCACCATATGGAAGAGGAACCAATTTACAGACTTTATTTCTTTCAAATTAATTTAGTTCCTCTTGCATGGCATCCACCCATCCAGGGGGTGTGAGTGCTTCAGAGATCTTTGTTGGTTCAATTTCTGAAAGAAAGTTTGCATAGAGACCTCTCCAGGTGAAGCAGCACTCAATTTCTTTTCCATAGATCTAGTAACTCTACCTTCTCCAGGATTGCCTATTATGTTCACTAGTTGTATGTGACTATTATTAGTCCAAGATTTTTGTGGAGCTGGAGAATAGGCACTGGTATCGTGATGAGAACTAGAGCTTGGAAGTACATGACATGGGACTGGAATTGGATTATCTCTAGTGTCTGCTGAAGGATATTCAATAGACAAAGGTTCAATCTATGGAGGGCTTCCTTCTTGGTCAGAAGAAACACTTCCAAGACCTAATTCCCTAGAGATAGTTGGAGAGCTTTGAGCAGGAGGCTCAGATTGTTCAACAGCTTCATTTGATTGATCATTTTGTTCATGAGCATGCTAATCATTTTGAGACTGACCATTTTGGTCATTTTTGTTTTCTTGCTGATCATTTTGATCATGCCGACCATTTTGGTTATTTTGAGACTGATCATCTTGATCATTTCATTGATAGCCATCAGTATTTGATACTGAATAATTTCCTTTTGTTGGACTTGTCATATCTTCAAATGGATCAATATGAGAATCTGGATTGTTTATTTGATATCTTTGAGAGGGTTCATAATGTTGAAATTCATCAGATGGATAATTGTGAGATTCATGAATATGAAGTTCATCATCTGATGGAATTTTAAATTTTAAAGCCTCAGAACTTTCATTGAAGGTGATGTGGTAAGTTTCTTCAATACATTGTCTTCTTGTGTTGAAGAGTCTATATGCTTTAGATACTAGTGAGTATCCAAGGAAGTAACCATCATCAGATTTTTCATCAAACTTACCAAGGTGATCCTTGTGATTGTGAATGAATACTGGACACCCAAACACATGTAAGAATGAGATGTTTGGAATTCTCCCCCTGAAGACTTCATAGGGAGTCTTCATTTGTCTCTTCACAATAATGGATCTATTTTGAGTGTAGCAAGCAATAGCTACAACATCAGTCCAAAAATGCTTAGAGAGAGCAGATCCAACAAGCATTTTCCTTGCTCTTGTTCCTTCTTTCAGCCACACCATTTTGTTCAGGTGTGTAAGGAGATGAGAACTTTTGGGAAATTCCTTTGTCATCACAGAATTTGATCAGTGTGTGATTTCTGAATTCAGTGCCATTGTCAGTTCTTAGTTGTTTGACATGAATGTCATTTTGTTTTTTAACTCTTTTGATGAAAGACATAATGGCATCTGGTGCATGGCTTTTCTTTGTCAGAAAATATACCCAAGTGTACCTAGAGTACTCATCAACAATCACAAGTGTATATTTTTCATGACAAATGGCCCTAAGTGATACTGGGCCAAACAATTCCATGTGAAGAAGATTAAGACTTTCTTTAATTGAGAAAGTTTGTTTTGTTTTGAAACTGGCCCTATGGTGCTTCCCTTTTTCACATGCTGAGCATGGTTTGTCCTTGGAGTAGACTAGTGAGGGAAGACCAATAACAAGATTTTGTTTTTCCAGCAGAGTGATTGTTTTGAAATTAAGATGTGAAAGCCTCTTATGCCAAAGCCAGTTGGTGATCTTTGAGGCTTTAGCAAATAAGCAAGTCTCCTGAGTAGAGTTCATGTTCATGACATAAACATCTTTGACTCTAGGAGCAATCATCATAATTTCATGATTGGAGTTGAAGATTGTACCTTTTTGTCATCAAATAGAACGAGTTATTTTGCATCACAAAGTTGACTGATGCTGATGAGGTTATGCTTCAATCCATTAACATATGCTACCCTTATGAAAACTATACCATTGCATAAAACTGAACCATATCCTTCAGTATTGGCTGATAAGTTATCACCAAACACTACTTTAGTACCTGTTCCTTCCTCATACTTGTGCAAATAACTTTTGGTGCCAGTCATATGCCTTGAGCAGCCATTATCCATGTACCAAATAGGCTTCCTGAGGTCACACTACACAAGTTAAGGAAATGGTCAGTTTTGTTTTGAAACCCACCTTTGCTGAGTGGGTGTTTTAGATCTAGAAGGAGTTCTAAATCTGAAGTGTCCTTTTTATGAGGATGATGAATTTGATTGCTCAGAAGAAGAGGGTGAGGATTGAACAGCATTGGCCTTTTTAGCCTGAAGAGCCTCACCTCTTCTGAACCACTCTATATGATTGTGATCAGATGTAGTGTGGACATTGCTTCCACAAGTTTCACAACATTTGGTAATGAGTTAGGGTTCCTAGGTTTAATACCTCCTCTAAGTGAGATTATTCGATTATGTCCAGGAGTGTCATGGTCATAACTTCCACAAATGTCACAAACTGCGTAATGATAACAGTCATCTGAGTGATGATTGCCCATACCACAGTGGATGCATGGTGGGAAAGGCATGTTTCGCCTGGAATGAGATGCCCCAAAGCTTTGAGCATCAGCACTAGTTTTTGCAATCATATATTCAGTATGTTCACAAGTGTGATGGTCAGTTTTCTCACATTTGGTACAATAAATCACTTTAAAGCAAGTTTCAGTTAGATGGTTGTTTAGACCACATAAATCACAAGCCTTTTTGAATTGTCTCTTGTACCTATAATGTAGAGAGTTTGGTGGTTCATCATTGAATCGAGTTGGTGTTTGTTGTTGTCTGAGTTGTAATTTAAGATCATTAATCTCTTTCATGACAAGAGACATTCTCTCATCTTCCTCAGACCTAGCATTCTTTAGTTTATTTGATGAAACTGAAGAGGTAGTTCCCATGTGTGTACCCTCAGCAGGAGCTAAAGAGTTCTTTGATGTGTCAATTTTGACATGTTTGGGGGAACTACTTTTGTATGTGGTGCGAGACTTGATGATTGACTGGATTGATTTTGGACCAGTAGAGGGTTCAGTACCAGCAAGTTTCTCCAGAGGAGGAAGTGGGGTGCTTACTTCAGTCTCTAAATCATCATCTGAGTCAATTTGAGTAATTGAAGATTCTACAGGTGTTGAGGTGTCAACACTTGCATGAAACTCGGGAAGAAGGATACGTCCAGTGTCATGATTTGGTAAGTTCTCTTCACCTGACCTAACAATGTCAGGGATCGAGATACCATCCTCATTAGAGGCTTTGACAAAGACAATATCATGTGAGTTGGTGCTGGAGGATTCTTCAGCACCAAGCATTTTCCTTTTCTAAGCAGGAATTTGTTCATTGGTGCATTGATTCACCCTATTAGAGTTTCTAAGCCAAGATTTAACAATATCTTTTGCTTCTTTTAGTTCAACCCTTAAGGATTTGTTTTCTTCAAGAACTTCTTTGTTTAATTGTTGAAAAGTAAGAACTTCAATTTTAGCTTCTTTTAGCTCAATAAGCTTACTTTCAAAATCAACAAGTTTAAGAACAATTTTGTGAAATTTTTCAAGCAAATTGCTTCTTTGTTCTTCAACAAATTTTAGATCAATGCACAGGTAGGCAAAGACAAATTTAATGTCTTCCTTATCTTCTAATTCAAGAAGTATTTGTACCTTTTTGATCGTGATGTTGACCCATTCACCATTTCGAGCACTTTCTTTGGCTACAACATTTAAGTTAGAGTCTTCATCGTCATCAAGTGCCATTAGCACTTTCACATTAACCATTTCATTATCATCTTCTGAAGATACTTCCTCTTCATCCCATTCATAGGCTTCAACAATAAGCCCTTTGTTCTTGTCTTGCTTGGAAGACTTGGTGGAAGAACCTTCAGTACTCATCAGAGCTAGTCTAGCCTTGATTTCTCTAAAATTTGCTTCAAAGTCTTTTGTTGGCCTAAGTTCAACCCTGTTTTGCTGAAAGGAAGATGATGCAATTTGTTTATGTTGAAATGGAGATTGACCATATGGTCTTGATTGTGCTGGTGAGGAATAAGAAGGAATGGATGTTTTGGAATAACAATCCTTAGCAAAGTGACTAGACTTCCCACATTTATAGCAAACAGTGTCTGTTGTAGCTTTTGAGATGCTGGTGAACTTGCCTCCTTTCTTAAAGAACCTTCTATACTTGGCCAGAAGTGCTCTTTCATGAAATTCCTCTTTGAGGTCATTCATATATTCCTCACAAGTTCTTGTGTCCTCTTCGTCTTCAGGACTATCTTGGTAGTTGTTGATACAAAAGTTGGATGGACCGAGCTTGACCCGAATTAGGCTTAATTCGGGGTCTTGTGGACTCTGGCTCTTGCACCAAGTGAAACTTGTTTGAGGACCATGCGCACTAAACATACATCGTTAGGCTTACCGTGGGTTTGTGACCCACGATTAGACTCCGGCGTGAGAGTAAATAATCGATTTGAGTATATTAGTGTATAGGGTATTATGTGTATCGTACCTTTGTGGAACCGTGGGGGTTCCTTTTATACTCGAGAGAGTCCAGGTTGGGCTCCCTGTTCTTGCGGCCTAAGGAAAAGATAATCACTTAAAATAGCTTGATCTTCATCATCTAACTAAGGTAAGTGTATATCCTTTTTCCTTAGGCGAATATAACTATAATATAGGTTATATTATGTCTGATCCCGTCGCGCTGCGACAAGGACCTGGCTAAGTAATCAGCCTCATGTGCGACAACGGCTTACCGGGCCTCCTGGGCTACGCGCGCATCACACAAATATTCAATCCATTCCTGATGGATGCGGGTAGTACCCGTGAGTCGGACTATCCAACCCGACTGGGGACTATACGTCATCATGTCCCCCCAGTCTAGTGGTCGCAGGTTCCAACCGCGGATACTAGACTATGAATCACTAAGGCCCATTCGCAAACATGCCTCAGAAAAAAGAAATACCTCGTATCATGCACATGAAATGATTCCAAACAAGTATCCACGTCAGACTCCACTACCACAGTCCTTCATCGAAAATCGGGAAAGACATTAACCACGTCAGAGGAATCAACTAGCGAACACTATAGGATGAACAAAGCATTTTAGACACGTGTCGCAAGATCCCATACGTCCATAGTGTATATAAATGCAGTCTGACAGTCTGTCAACCTCTTTCTTCACCTTTCCAAAAAACCTTCCCACCATTGTTGAAAATAGCCGGAAACACTATTTGGAACAAACAACACCGCCGACATCCCTTTTTGAAATACCAAGAGAAAAAATGGTGGCACAACTATTTGACGTGACATCCCGTATATCATAACAAGAGCTCTCACGTTTCATCACCAAGTACCACATACCTTCAGACCTTCATGCAACTGTGCCAGATCCACAAGCGCATATTGGAAGTTTCCCTGACGGAAAAATTGGTGTTTACACCCGGTTTGTCGAGTTTGCCAACAACCAGATACCTCTAAGCCGTTTCCCTGATAGACATACTAAACTACTATAGCATACACCTCTCTCAGCTACATTGTATAGATGCCGCCAAAAATTCAAATTTTGAGATAAACTGCTTACTCAAAAACGTCGACCCAACTATAAACATGTTCTGCGCCTTCTATCGACCCACAAGGATGAATGGATGGATATTGATAGGTGTGAAAACACCCATCCTTTTACCACTTAATTATAATGAAAACGAGACCATAACGTGTATTTTATGTCGTAAATATCGGAATTATGCGTGGTTTGTGTTTTTATTGTGTTTTAGGATCAAATTGTGAAAAAGGAAGAAAACACGGGCTTTCACGGGCTTTTATTGAAGAAAAAGACAAAAGACGAAGTCAAGAGATCAAGAGTGCAAAAAGAACGGAAGTCCAAGGCCTATTCTGAAGATTTATCGAAGAAAAAGTCTAAAGACGGAAGTTTAATAAAGCCGAAAAACTCAAGTCTAATTTATGAAGAAATCACAAGACGAGTTTAAACTAATTCCGAGACAAAGTCGAAAAAAGTCGAAGAACTTAGAAGACGAAAAGGGGAGAAAGGAAAGAAAGAAAGGAGGAAGCCACCAACCACTCCCCTCTCCTATAAATACCACCCTCATTTGTTAGGAAAGGGTTGGTTAGTTTTAGGAGTAGATTAGGAGTAGGGTAGTTTTATGCTTTCTCTCTTTAAAGTTTTATGCTTTCTCTCTCTAGATTAATTTATGGATCTTTAATCTTTAAGTTTTTGTTATTGAATCTTTACCTTTTAATCAAGCTTTTAACTCATCTTCTTCTTCCTTTCTTGTTTAATCTTTCCTTATGTTCATGGTTGTGTTCTTGAGTTTTCATAGTTTTAATCAAGTGGGTTTTGATTGTTTTTGGTTATTATTGTTAGTTTTGTTGATTTGTTTTGATTGATTATTGTTATTTGATCATTCGTGGTTAGTTTTGTTTAATCTTTTGGTTTAGTTTGGTTGGACTCGATTAAATTCGTGCCTTGTTATTTTTACCCTGTTCTTCACTGTTCTTGCTGCCCAGATTATTCCGAATGAAGCAATTTATTCTGAATGAAGGGTTATTCCGAATGAACAATTTATTCTGAATGAAGCAATTTATTCCGAATGAAGGGTTATTCCGAATGAACAATTTATTCCGAATGAAGCAATTTATTCCGAATGAAGGGTTATTCCGAATGAACAATTTATTCTGAATGAAGCAATTTATTCCGAATGAAGGGTTATTCCGAATGAACAATTTATTCTGAGTGAAGCAATTTACTCGGAATGAAGGGTTATTCCGAATGAACAATTTATTCCGAATGAAGCAATTTATTCCGAATGAAGGGTTATTCCGAATGAACAATTTATTCCGAGTGAAGCAATTTATTCTGAATGAACAATTTATTCTGAATGAAGCAATTTATTCCGAATGAAGGGTTATTCCGAATGAACAATTTATTCCGAATGAAGCAATTTATTCCGAATGAAGGGTTATTCCGGATGAGCACTTTTTATTCCGAATGAAGAGTTTTCTTAGTTTATTTTAAGTTTATATTTTTAAGTTTTAAGCTTTATTTTTCCCGCCTTTTTCCTTAGTCACACTTTTACTAGCCTTGCCTTTAGTATAAGTTTAAGTTTGCCTTATTTACTTTTAAGTTTGCCTTTTTATTTCTCGTCACGTTTTTAATTTCTCGTCATTTATTTTCAATTACTTTTCAGCTTTATTTACCCTGCTTTTTACTTTAAAGTTTTGCATTTTTCTTTTACAACAACGACCAATCCCTTTCTTTTCCACCAAGAACAACTGAGTCGCACTCAAACCTTAATCAATTCGAGAAGATACCGAGAAACAAACTTTCAACCTAGCAAAATCCTTGTACCCTTTCTAGTAGAATAGATATCCAACTTCCCTTTTCGTTACCAAGAACAACTGAGTCACACTTTTAATCGGTAATCAATTCGAAAAGACTTGGAACGAATTTATTTTATACCCGGTTAAAAACCTTGTATCAAATGGCGCCGCTGCCGGCTCTTTTCGTGAAGATTAACGGTTTTTTGTGAGAGACGCGTTGGCTTTTGGGATCCGTTCACTCGTGAACGTTATTTTTCGTGTCAAAAATTTTCAAAAATCCAAAAACATTTGAAAAATCATAAAAGCATTTCTTTTTCGAAAGTTTTGCACCAAAAATATTCCTCTTTATCCTCTATTATGTTTAATTCTTTTCTCTATCCCTCTAATTTTTAATTCTTCATGGATTCGTCTTGCGTACGGTGTGGGAGACCATGGCATGGTTTTCAAACATGTCAATGGTGTACTTGTGAGCGGTGTGGTTCTGATATTGACGATACACAATTTGGATTTTGTCCATTTTGTAATTCAACGAATTCATACTTCTACTCTTACAATACTTTCTCACCCTCTCCCGTCTATGACGATCCTTATCCTCAAAATGCACCGGATTTTTCTCCATACCCGTGGTGCTATATTTGTGGGGGTCCTCACGAAAGTTTTCACTGTCCAACGGGGGATCAAGGTTACTATAATTATACCCCTTCCAGTTTTGACCAACCCCTGCAACACCCAATTGACCATCAGCCTCGTCACGAGATGAGTTACCAAGAATCGATTGACGATCTCGCTAACGCTTTGCAAGACCAAAAGAAAGAGCTCTTACAAACGATGCAAACTTATATGGAGTTATTTTCAAAGCAGCAAGAGCAGACGAGTACTCATATCCCTGAGCCTATTATTGACCCTTTAGGTATTGAGGAGAGTGATGACGATATTGAGGTTATTTTCGACGAGGAGGAATTTCTAAAGAAACGTAAGACTTCTCCCATTCCTCCTTCGTCTATTGCTATCACACCCGAGGAGCCCGTTGGCTCTCTCATAATGGAGGATGAGCATCTTGACATTATTTCGGCAACAGAATCGGACAAATTCCTAAAGTCTAGTGTCGAGGAACTTGTCGTCATCCCAAGTGAGCCCGCAGGTGTTCCTGAAAATTTGTGTGATGTGCCGACTTTTGCGGAGCTTACGGACGAGTTTGCTTTGCTAGTCAATGATCACATACTCACAAATCCACAAGCGATAATTGATTCTCCCAACAAGAGTTCAACATGTGGTGAGTATGATGATTTCATCTTCGAGCCCGAGATTGAGGAAATTATCGACCGGGAGCTAGCTCTTTTACCTCCACTTCCACTTACGAGTGATGACGATTTTTCCAATATCGAGGCCGAACTTGATGAGTTGGAACGTCTTACTTTTCATAATAATGACGAACCAACTCAGATGCCCAAACATCCAATTCTCGAGGAGTTACCTAATCAACACTCCTCTAATGAGAATTACGTTTACCACATTCGTGAGGATTTAACTTATCAACAATCCCCACAAATGAATGATGGTTTCGTACTTGATCGTGATCTTTTCAAACGAGTTTCTAAAGTCCTATGTATGATGAAATCGAGAAGATTATCGTTCATGAGGATGAATGCTTTGACCCGGGAGGTAACATGGACCATTCTATGATTGATAACTTTACGGCTTTGCCAATTGGTCAACATCCATTGTCTTTGGAGGATGACAATGTGATTCCTTTACCCACCCCACCTCTCATCAATCTGGACTTCACTTGCTTTTCTTATATTGAGCGGACTTTCCTACCATTCACTACTTATCCGCCTGCCTCCCCTTCATTGATGTCCTCCGGGAACGAGGACAAGGTCTTTGATCCCGGTATTACATTCGAGGCTTCCCCATGGACCATTTAATTCGGGGACGATTCAGGCTCGTGACTCGGTTAACTTAAACAAGCGCTCTTCGGGAGGCAACCCGATTATCTTTCTTTATCTATTTTCATCATAAGTGTAGGGGAGCCCCGTTGGTGTTTCTTGTTTTCTTTCTTATCATGTGCAGGGATTAGAGCTTCAAAGACACACTCTTGATGACTTTTGACGACCCGTGATTCTGTGTTCCCGTCTTCCCGGTTCTATCCTAAACTCTTTTCGATTCACTATTTTATATTTCTCAATATTAAAATAGGAATCTCTTTAGTTGTCTCTTTCTTAGCAAGATTTAAGCAAAGTGCACAATGTCCTAAGTGTAGGGGGGTTTACTCCCACATGCTTAAACATTGAGGACAATGTTTATATCAAGTGTAGGGGGGGACTTCTATCGAAGTTAAGTGGGCTTTTCCGTGAATTTGACATCATTTTAACCGGAAATTCGATTTTTCGACATTTTTCAAAATTTTTAATCTATTTTGGCCTAGTTGTAGTTTCCTTTATTTTTTTGTTTTCTCTTATTGTTCAATAAAATGGTTTTAGCAAGTTTAGATGTCTTAGATATATTAGGCCCGTCGTGAATATTTTGACTCAACCGGAGTTTACTTATCCAAGTTTACTCAAGCTAGTATCCTTAACCATGTAGACCTTAATTGGTTTATTAGGGTAAGTATCCACGAGTCTCATTCCTTGAGATTTTAAATTGTGGAGAACAAGAAATGATAGAGTTAGTTATAAGTTGGTATTCTTTCATTAACTTATGTGAGTTAATTATGATCTTTTTCTCCCATCGCTTGTAAATAAATAATTGCAATAAGTAAGGTCGTACGGTCTGAAAAATTACTTAGCTTCTAGCCCAAGATCGTTTAAAAGTTGCTCGGTATTAATTAGAGTTCATAGCCAAGGCATAACTATTGAAACGGGACGCGAAGATTGGCGAGTCCGAAAAGGCCCTAACAAGGCATGAGGATTCCATTTTGTTGCTAAAGATCCAAGATGATGTGAAAAGCATTATTCCAAAATCAATATGAAGGATCAAGACACACGACGAAAAGCAATCACTCCCATAAAGATCATGGAGAAATCTATCCGAAAAGACCCTCACAAGGTATGAGGATAAATAGATCCAAGTCCGAAAAGGAGGCGGATCGTTGTATATCAAAGTCCCAAATAAGGATTAAAGAAATAATAAAGAAGTCGTGGTCAACATTTGAAGAAAATATCTCAACTACCCCAAGTGAAGATATACTCTATATATGAAGAGAAGACCAAAATTTCAAGAACGTCTTCTCAAGATTTGAAGTATGAAGTAAATGCCAAATATCGGTCCGAGAAAGGTCTCAAATCGTGAAGCGAGTTATGCCAAGATATGAACTTTTTGAGGTCTCGAGAAGCAGTTTTAAAAGATTTTGTCCTTTAGCTAACTATGGATTAGATCGTACTACTTTATTTTCAGCCCTAATAATCTATCGAAATAAGTCAAACAATGCATCCTCGTGATCATTCAAGACATCAATAAAATATAAGAGTTACCCATAGGAATAAGGGAGTCTTAGTGATTAATTGAACCGCATGAGTAAGTGTTAGTTGTGCTAACTTGTAATTACAATGATCTCGTTTTTAAGCTTGGCATGGTGAACGTGAAACTTGAGGGTGATAAACATTCATGACACCAAAGCCCTAATGTAAGTCTTAGATTTCTTTACAAGTTTCTTCCTTCTTGCATTTTGTGATTTTCTATCTTTTAAATTTTCCTTGGTTTCTATTGTTAATAAAGGCCAAGGTAGGTTGATTATGATGGAAAGTGTAAATCTTGCTTTGTCACTAAGCATTGCATGAGGTCATTGCAATGGTCAAGTGTAGGGGATTTGATAGGTGTGAAAACACTCATCCTTTTACCACTTAATTATAATGAAAACGAGACCATAACGTGTATTTTATGTCGTAAATGTCAGAATTATGCGTGGTTTGTGTTTTTGTTGTGTTTTAGGATCAAATTGTGAAAAAGGAAGAAAACACGGGCTTTCACGGGCTTTTATTGAAGAAAAAGACAAAAGACGAAGTCAAGAGATCAAGAGTGCAAAAAGAACGGAAGTCCAAGGCCTATTCTGAAGATTTATCGAAGAAAAAGTCTAAAGACGGAAGTTTAATAAAGCCGAAAAACTCAAGTCTAATTTATGAAGAAATCACAAGATGAGTTTAAACTAATCCCGAGACAAAGTCGAAAAAAGTCGAAGAACTTAGAAGACGAAAAGGCGAGAAAGAAAGAAAGTAAGGAGGAAGCCACCAACCACTCCCCTCTCCTATAAATACCACCCTCATTTGTTAGGAAAGGGTTGGTTAGTTTTAGGAGTAGATTAGGAGTAGGGTAGTTTTATGCTTTCTCTCTCTAAAGTTTTATGCTTTCTCTCTCTAGATTAATTTGTGGATGTTTTTGTTATTGAATCTTTACCTTTTAATCAAGCTTTTAATTCATCTTCTTCTTCCTTTCTTGTTTAATCTTTCCTTATGTTCATGGTTGTGTTCTTGAGTTTTCATAGTTTTAATCAAGTGGGTTTTGATTGTTTTGGTTATTATTGTTAGTTCTGTTGATTTGTTTTGATTGATTATTGTTAGTTGATCATTCGTGGTTAGTTTTGTTTAATCTTTTGGTTTAGTTTGGTTGGATTCGATTAAATTCGTGCCTTGTTATTTTTACCCTGTTCTTCACTGTTCTTGTTGCCCATATTATTCCGAATGAAGCAATTTATTCTGAATGAAGGGTTATTCTGAATGAACAATTTATTCTGAATGAAGCAATTTATTCCGAATGAAGGGTTATTCCGAATGAACAATTTATTCTGAATGAAGCAATTTATTCCGAATGAAGGGTTATTCCGAATGAACAATTTATTCTGAGTGAAGCAATTTATTCCGAATGAAGGGTTATTCCAAATGAACAATTTATTCCGAATGAAGCAATTTATTTCGAATGAAGGGTTATTCTGAATGAACAATTTATTCTGAATGAAGCAATTTATTCCGAATGAACAATTTATTCTGAATGAAGCAATTTATTCCGAATGAAGGGTTATTCCGAATGAAAAATTTATTCCGAATGAAGCAATTTATTCCGAATGAAGGGTTATTAATATTTCGTTTTTTAGTTTAGTTGTCTTCTCAGCTCGATTCGAATTGATATAACGTTTTTAAGCTCGACTTAATTGTTTTTGGTTGTAAAAGTTGAATGGTATTCTATTTCTACTTGGCACGAAAAAGCATGTAAAAAGGTAAAAATATTAATCTCTACATAATACGTACTACGCTAAAACACGTTGCACATACGACATTTAATCGCACAAAATCGTAAAAATGTAAAATACAAATTTATTCTACAAATGAAATTACAAAATATAAAACTAATTCAATTTTGATAAAACTAAAAATGCAAATTTATAAAATCTATTTTTTTTTAAAACTAATCTTTATCAAAACTAAATTTAATTTGAAATCAAAGATTTTTAACTACTAACTGTTTTGAAAATTCGTCATACAAATATATAAGGAAAAATACAAGGCCCAAAATCACAACTAAGCCCAATAGAACATTCAAATCAAAGGTAATATAACTGACCCCAAAAGAAACTACTATTAACTAGTAACTAACAAGGACTTAAATCGCAATTAATATTCTATCCGAGGGACTAACTGCTGCTAACTCTGTCTAAGCATGGACTGTGAGTGTAACGGGAAGTAATACTATGAAGGACCTAATGCGTATATTACTGAAACTTATTAAATTGCATTTGTATGTATCTGTAATCATCACAGATTCATTTCTAAGCTCACTGACTTCCATCAAAAATCATTAAAAGCTGAATTTCAAAGCTAGCAAACTAGTCCTATATCTATCTAAGCCAAAAACAAATAGGATGCTACTGATTATTACAAAAGGATACATTAACAACACTCTAAATCATTGAGTAAGGGAAAATCAACGAATGATCAGTTCCTTAAGTCCTACAAACAGATTTACTACTCTATGTAATGAACCTAACTTGATATCATCCAATCTCTAACTATGACAGATTCTACACTTCTGATTACAGTTCACTACTATCAAACTTTATCCACTTAATCTGAATTTGGCTACACTTCTAATATGATCTAAATGATCTAAATACAAAAGCTGCTCCAAACTCGAGTTCAGATAACAACGCCTCTAAAATGCTAGACTAATAACGGAACAATAACAACTAAAAACAAGCAGGTTACACTCAGTACGATCACATTTCAATTAATAACGAGCAGATTTATTCTACTTAATTCAGAAAATCTAAAATGTGCTTAACCAAGACATCCGAAGCCTAGTCCGTTGAGACGAGAAACGCGGCGCTGAGCCGGTTTAAAACAAAACACCACCAAACTGAATCCAAAACCTGCAAATCCGTTAACCTGCAAAATCTGAAATAAAGCAAAGCAATACTGGACGAGATCCTTCGATTCTGATTCCTATGTGAACACTACTGTTACTGAATTAGAATTTTTAACAGAATTCTAACCGAATCAAGGACTTTTGAAAATCGATCTATGAAACTACCATTACCTGATTAAAAACTTAAACTGATTGAATTCAACAAACTCGACTACTTTGTCTAACAAACTGAAAGTATAAAAGATTAAAAAAAACAGATTCAAAGAGCGAGAACTAAAACCTCCATAATTGGTGAAATCTTATTTGAACTGAAAACCATATTCGAACAACAAACTTTACTGACTTCAACTACTTTTTAACAGAAATTATCTACTAACTAAATGACTTACTTTTTAACCACTTTTATAAACTGTTGTAAATCTTATCAACTGACTGAGCAGAAAGCTTTATCAACATCTAATAATGGCGAAAATCAAGATTAATGCTCTTTAAAACTCGAAATCAAAATTTTAACCACTACAAATCTTGCGTGAACAGTACAGATACGTGAGAAAGAAATATCAGTATAGATCAAGAATGGAAAAACTGTATATCTACAGATTACCTATTTACGGAACACAAATTCTAACAGGATTTTTAGAAAGAAAAAAAATAAGCTTGATAAGAAAGAAAGAAGAGTAAAAGAAAATTCTAAGCTTTCATTAATGGTGGAAAACGTAATCGGTTACAACTGATTAACTAATCTTGTTACAAAATCTTAACAGAAAAATGAAGGAAAATTGAACTATCTAACAACTACACCTACTGTGTGTACCTAACTATGTGTAAAAACACCTAAGCTAACCGGTTCCAAATGAAGGCTTCATCTTCTTTATATAGGCGTCAAGATGGTAGAAGTGACGTGGTCTATCCAATGAGTGGATGCCACGTGTAAAATACGAGGATACTCGTCCTTCATCTTCTATCTTGAATTTGGGGCTTTCTTTATTATTTGCTCTTGATCTAATTAACTGGTACTGTCTTGTAGAGGAGAACAAGAGGATTCTTTTTGTAGTTGAAAGTTCCCTTTGATTCTTTGTTGATCATTCGTGAATATGAGTTGCAGGTAATGAAGGTGAAGAAAAGATATAAACTTCTTTCTCTCTCTTCGTTGGGAACGAAGGAGACGTGTAATGTGTTTGTGAGAGTTTGACCGAGACTTGGTCAACAGACCAAGTTTAATAAACTTTCCAAATTTTCCTTTTTAGTCCTTTCTCTTTCATTTTGTTTCAAAAGTGGTTAAAACTTTTAAGTTCTTTCTTTTCATCCTTCATTTTGTCAAAAGTTACAACTTGAGCCCTCGATCTTTGATAATATTGGCAAATAAAGTCCTCAAAAGCATCTTTCGTCTTTTTCTTCGTCTTTTCTTCAAATAAATCCTTGAAAGCTCGTGTTTTGTCTCAAATGTACCTATATACCTGAAAATACACAAACACCAAATACACGCGTAATTCTGATAATTAACAGTTAAATATGATGTATTTGACAGTGTTTTTAATGGTATTTGGATCATTATTGATGAGTGTTTTCACACTTATCAACTCCCCTCCACTTGACCATTGCCATGTCCTCATGCAATGCAGCATTTTTAAAGCTCTAAATTACACTTTTCTCATAATTAACCAACCTTGGCCATTATGGAATGCATCTACACTACTCTAAACTATATGATGAATGGTTTTGAATATTTACAATGTAATGCAAAGAAAAGCAATTCTATTTACATCTTTTTGATTTTTCATAAATGGTTTTGATGGAAATAACTCATAAAGATATCAATGACTTGAATTAGGGCTTGGGTACCATGGACATTTATCACCCTCAAGTTTCACTTTCCCCATACCAAGCTTATAAATGGGATCATTGTATTCACAAGTAAAAAGTGCATCAACTTATTCATGACAATTAAATGTGGAACTGGTTATTAATTGAGCAAATTGCTTGTGGGCAAATTTGTCATTATTAAAGTGTGAAATATAAGAAATGTAAAATCCAAAAATAAGGAAGCACGGTTTTAATCCTAAGTAATCCTCTCATCCATTACTTGAAAAACCGCTCACAATTAATATAAGTCCGTATTAAGAGTAATAAGTCATTCGCCTTATGTGTAAAATCCTCATGTCATGCTTTCATAAGTAACTACACACTCGCTAAGGAAAGAAAAATAAAACTCACGCAATAATTTACATCCGCATCTTTTTGAGATTTTGGATCTTCAACCCCGCAACCCGTCAAGGTAATATTGGATTGGAGCAATCTATTGAATCCCCGCAACCCGTCAAGGTAATATTGGAACTCAATAGTCACTATAATTAACACCACACTGCCCCTCTTGGGAGTCTTGCATTATTTTTTTTTATTTTTTTTTTTTTTCTTTTTCTTTTTTTTTTTTTTTCTAGCCACTCATTTTTTTTATAAGCCGCTCTTATTTTTCTTTATTCCTCACCAAGAAATTTGCAAAGAAGAAAAGGAAAAACACCCGCTAAATATGGAGCATGACACAATTCTAGTACACATAAAACGTGCTAACTTAGAATCTTAAGACGTACTCATATCAACCATAAATGATTAGCCAAAAATGCATAAGAGATTACGAACCAATTAAAACCGTACTTGATTATTTATTAACAATTATATACAAGCGAAGAAAATAGAGGTAAAGAAGAGAAGGGTTTAGCCACAAATAATTGCCATGAAGTCTATCTAGCCCTTTTACACTTATTTCAACTCTATCATTTCCCATTCTCCACAAATTTAAAATTTCAAAGAATGAAATTGGTGGAAGCTTAGCCTAATAGACCAATGAAGGACTACATGGTTAAGGATACTAGCTAGAGAGTGCTAAAATAAGCAAACTCGGGTTGAGTCAAAATATCCATGGCGGGCCTAATATGTCAAAGAAATCTAAACTTGTTAAAACCATGTTTTATTATATTTTTCCTTTTTATATATTTTTGATGAAAACTAAAAGAATATATACAATGCAAATGTGTTATGCAAATGAAAAATGATTGATGCAAAAATTATGAATGCATATTTTTGTGTCCAAAGTAGATCAAAAATTTGAAAAATGTTGAAAATCCAACTTTCCATGTTATCATGAAGTTAAGGCAATGGTCTAGGTAAAATCACTTCGATAGAAGTCTCCCCTACACTTAAGATAAACATTGTCCTCAATGTTTAAGAGTATTGGAGTGAACTCCCCTACACTTATGACATTGATTACCTTGCTTAACCCAAGTTAAGGAAGAGACAACTAAAGGGTATTCATTTTAAGCACAAGTGGTTAATATCACAATAGCAAAAACTAATCGAAGTGAACAAGATACACGGGCCTCCTCCATAAGCTCCAAGCATGAAATGTGAGAGAGCAACCCTTGAAACAAACACCAAAAGACGAAGAAAGGCACCCCTCCACTTCAACTCTACTATAACATCCTTTTAATTAAACCTAACCTATTGAAAATCTACTCTACGTGTTCTAACCTAGTTATTCAATGCTTGAGTTTTTTTAACCCTAAGTCGCTAGCTCGACTCGGCCCCGAATTAGGTTGTCCTTGGGGAAACCATCATGGAGAATAAAAGAATATCCACTTTGAAGCACATCTCACATGATACACTCAAACTTAGCACGTTGCCATTTACTATAAGATTTACCAAATCTGCCTCGATAAATGAAACGGTCCAACGTGTCTCAAGTTTGTCCAACATACAAAATCTCTCAAATATGAAGCACTCCAGGATCAAATACATAGTTTCCATCTCGACAAGTGAACAACTCCAAAGTAGGTAGCATCACCAAAGTAAGCTCATACAAGAAGCGCATATCAATCGAAAGCACACTCTTAAGTGGAGTAGATGAAAACCAATATTTCCCAAACATATGTATCCCAGGATCAAAAACCTTTCCCTTCATGGGAAAATAAGAAGATGAACTCGTATCAACCATATAAGATTCCCCCTTAGATATCAAAGCATCATGAGAATATGAAGGTGTAGGTATCAAAACATTCATAACAATTATGTCCATATTAGGCTCATCATCATTATCAAAAAGTGGGTAATCTTCCATAGAAGGCATAGTGAAAGGAGGATCAAAATTAATAGTGTCTTGTGAAGAAGGTGTAGTCTCTATGGTCCCAAAAAGCAATGTAGTAATAAGACGAACCTCCTCTTCCAAATTAGAAACACTATCGTCGACCTCTATATCAAAATGTGCAAGAGTATCCTCTATGGTGGCATCAATCTCCATAAAAGAGTCCATATCAAAGGTTTTGAGTACTAAAGGTGCCTTAGATGAAAAAGTATCAATCTCTAAGAGGAAAGGATCTTCATCAATAACCAACTTCAAGGGTGGGAGGGTGGGAACATAAGGCTCAAAAGGAGGTGTATTAATGAGAGAATCACTCAAAGGGATGATATGATCATGAAAATCAATAGGTGTATCCTCAAAAACCAATGAAGGAATATCAATCAAGGGTTCTTCTTCTATAGACTCATTATTAGGTTCTTCACACTCCTCAAAAAGTGGGTTATCAAAACATGTTTCAAAAAGAGGATTTGAATGTATCACAAAATCACTTAGAGGAATAGGTGAAGGAGCCATAGAAGAAATGGAGTCATCATCATCAGAAGTAAAAGACTCATCACTATCATAAGGATCATCAAAGGTTTCATCACAAGAATCATAAAGTGGTAGAGGAGAAGGATCCACTTTTGCTATAGGAGCAAACTCTTCATCCAAATTAGGAATGTTATCTTGACAAGACAAATCATCGGATGATATAGCATAAGACGCGTCACTAGAATCACAGTTTTCATCCTCTATTTGTGTCAAGTCTTCCACAAACTCTTCCTCAATCTCATTATCCCTTTCTTTAAACAATTCATCAAGATCAAAATCACCAAAATCACTAGTAGTAGCATGAAGGTCAATATGTGATAAAATCTCAATGTGATCATGAGGAGAAGAGGTATCAACACAAGGCTCATCACATGGTTCATTGGAAACCCTCTCAAGCTCTCTTTGGATTGGGATAAGGTTCTCAACACTAGAAACGGTTAATTCATCCAAATTGGTGTTTGTATTAGTGCTAAGAGGCTCGTCCCCCATGGTTAAAAAGTCGGTGGGTTCCACGTGAGGTAAAGGTGATGAAGGTGTGTATGGCTCAAGTATAGTCGGTGGAGAGATGGAAGGGTCTACAATAGGAACATCACTAAGTGTATCATCCTCAACATCTACTCTCAAAGAAGGCTCATCATCAGGTAAAGCATCGTTCGGTCTCATGTGTTGCAAGATGTATGTGCTCAAGCCTAAGATTTTCGGATCAGTTGCCTCTTGCATTGACTCAAGTGCTTGCATTACCATATTAAAAGCGTCTTTACTCAAGAAATGATAAATGCCTTGATTGTTAACGGTGTTTTTATTAGGACTTTGAAAATTTTCTTCATTTTGAAAATCGTCTTGATTTAAAAATTCTTGATTTTGAAAATCCTCATCAAACCCTTGATCATAATTACTCGCGTATAGATCACAATTATTTTCATTATGTGATGCTCCACAAGTCGCACAAGGCCCATACATAGCTCGATATTGCTCGTCTTGGAATATCTCCAACATAGGACGATTAACCAAGTGTGGCAAAGTGGTCAAATATGAAAATCCTTGATGTTGAAAGGTGTCTTGATTATGGCATGGAAAATTCTCATCATTTTGAAAGCCTTCATTGTTTGAAAATCCTTGATTATGAAAGGTTTCTTGATTATAGCCTTGAAAATTATCATTGTTTTGAAAACCTTCATAATTGGAAAATCCTTGGTTTTGGTATGGCACATTAAAGGTTTGATCATGAAATGATGGTGGAGGTTGTGATGAAAAACCGGAATATCCCATATAGTCATTACAAGTATAGTCCATTTGAGTGTTAGGTCGAAAATTAGGGTTCTCGGTTCCATTGTAAGCATATCCCTCCCCATAATAACCATTATTTTGATCACATAAATACGTATCGTGTGGACCACCACAAGTCGAACAAGACGGATAATTAGCGGTGGCGGATTGTTGTTGCAAAATCTCCCACATGGAACGAGTATCCATGTTTATCAAGGTGGCCGAATGTATATACAAGTATAATGACGTTTAAAAGCTTCCTCGGGGAAGGAAGTGATACACCAAAGGTGGTATGTTTACACGTGTGCGAGTACACGTGTAAGTAAACACGAGGAATGAGGGAGTAGCCCTCGGTCGACTTTGAAAAGAATAAAATTATCCTCTTCGAGTTTCGATATGAAATATCCACAAGAAAGTATATATATAATTACTACTTGGGTGCAAGACCTCCAATTAAGCCTTCCTTCTTAGAATACGCACTAGTGAACGGGGGGTTAGGTGGCGCGAAGCACTTAAGTACCTATTAACCCTTAGACGGCATTTTATAGCACGTCGCCTATCTATTCACTTTAGTAGTTTGTATTCTTCGAATTATTGCCAATTGGAAGTATTTATCTATTCTTGCTTAATTTTATTTGATCGATACGCGTGTCAAGGACCGGAACGCCCCTCAACACGGTGTAATGCCTCGGCAATACTTATGGAGATAGGTAACTTGGTTGTTCTTATACTTATACGTATCTACATATAATAATATATAAAAAAAAATATTTTTGTATTTATTTGATTTTTTAAGAAAAATACTATATCTACGTAAAAACCGATAAAATCGATATAATATATATTTTTTTGGGTGTAATCTTTTAGGAAAAAGATTACTTTTTGGATTTTTATTTTTTTGGTTCAATTCTTTAGGAAAAGAATTGACTTTGTGATTTTTTTATTTTTTTGTATTTTTATCTTTTTGATTTTTTTTTATGTTTTTGATTTATACGTAAAAATAACGTTCACAAAGTGAACGGATCCCAAAATCCAATCGTCTCACTCGAAATCGTTAATCGTCACGAAAAGAACCGGCAGCGGCGCCATTTAATATTTCGTTTTTTAGTTTAGTTGTCTTCTCAGCTCGATTCGAATTGATATAACGTTTTTAAGCTCGACTTAATTGTTTTTGGTTGTAAAAGTTGAATGGTATTCTATTTCTACTTGGCACGAAAAAGCATGTAAAAAGGTAAAAATATTAATCTCTACATAATACGTACTACGCTAAAACACGTTGCACATACGACATTTAATCGCACAAAATCGTAAAAATGTAAAATACAAATTTATTCTACAAATGAAATTACAAAATATAAAACTAATTCAATTTTGATAAAACTAAAAATGCAAATTTATAAAATCTATTTTTTTTTAAAACTAATCTTTATCAAAACTAAATTTAATTTGAAATCAAAGATTTTTAACTACTAACTGTTTTGAAAATTCGTCATACAAATATATAAGGAAAAATACAAGGCCCAAAATCACAACTAAGCCCAATAGAACATTCAAATCAAAGGTAATATAACTGACCCCAAAAGAAACTACTATTAACTAGTAACTAACAAGGACTTAAATCGCAATTAATATTCTATCCGAGGGACTAACTGCTGCTAACTCTGTCTAAGCATGGACTGTGAGTGTAACGGGAAGTAATACTATGAAGGACCTAATGCGTATATTACTGAAACTTATTAAATTGCATTTGTATGTATCTGTAATCATCACAGATTCATTTCTAAGCTCACTGACTTCCATCAAAAATCATTAAAAGCTGAATTTCAAAGCTAGCAAACTAGTCCTATATCTATCTAAGCCAAAAACAAATAGGATGCTACTGATTATTACAAAAGGATACATTAACAACACTCTAAATCATTGAGTAAGGGAAAATCAACGAATGATCAGTTCCTTAAGTCCTACAAACAGATTTACTACTCTATGTAATGAACCTAACTTGATATCATCCAATCTCTAACTATGACAGATTCTACACTTCTGATTACAGTTCACTACTATCAAACTTTATCCACTTAATCTGAATTTGGCTACACTTCTAATATGATCTAAATGATCTAAATACAAAAGCTGCTCCAAACTCGAGTTCAGATAACAACGCCTCTAAAATGCTAGACTAATAACGGAACAATAACAACTAAAAACAAGCAGGTTACACTCAGTACGATCACATTTCAATTAATAACGAGCAGATTTATTCTACTTAATTCAGAAAATCTAAAATGTGCTTAACCAAGACATCCGAAGCCTAGTCCGTTGAGACGAGAAACGCGGCGCTGAGCCGGTTTAAAACAAAACACCACCAAACTGAATCCAAAACCTGCAAATCCGTTAACCTGCAAAATCTGAAATAAAGCAAAGCAATACTGGACGAGATCCTTCGATTCTGATTCCTATGTGAACACTACTGTTACTGAATTAGAATTTTTAACAGAATTCTAACCGAATCAAGGACTTTTGAAAATCGATCTATGAAACTACCATTACCTGATTAAAAACTTAAACTGATTGAATTCAACAAACTCGACTACTTTGTCTAACAAACTGAAAGTATAAAAGATTAAAAAAAACAGATTCAAAGAGCGAGAACTAAAACCTCCATAATTGGTGAAATCTTATTTGAACTGAAAACCATATTCGAACAACAAACTTTACTGACTTCAACTACTTTTTAACAGAAATTATCTACTAACTAAATGACTTACTTTTTAACCACTTTTATAAACTGTTGTAAATCTTATCAACTGACTGAGCAGAAAGCTTTATCAACATCTAATAATGGCGAAAATCAAGATTAATGCTCTTTAAAACTCGAAATCAAAATTTTAACCACTACAAATCTTGCGTGAACAGTACAGATACGTGAGAAAGAAATATCAGTATAGATCAAGAATGGAAAAACTGTATATCTACAGATTACCTATTTACGGAACACAAATTCTAACAGGATTTTTAGAAAGAAAAAAAATAAGCTTGATAAGAAAGAAAGAAGAGTAAAAGAAAATTCTAAGCTTTCATTAATGGTGGAAAACGTAATCGGTTACAACTGATTAACTAATCTTGTTACAAAATCTTAACAGAAAAATGAAGGAAAATTGAACTATCTAACAACTACACCTACTGTGTGTACCTAACTATGTGTAAAAACACCTAAGCTAACCGGTTCCAAATGAAGGCTTCATCTTCTTTATATAGGCGTCAAGATGGTAGAAGTGACGTGGTCTATCCAATGAGTGGATGCCACGTGTAAAATACGAGGATACTCGTCCTTCATCTTCTATCTTGAATTTGGGGCTTTCTTTATTATTTGCTCTTGATCTAATTAACTGGTACTGTCTTGTAGAGGAGAACAAGAGGATTCTTTTTGTAGTTGAAAGTTCCCTTTGATTCTTTGTTGATCATTCGTGAATATGAGTTGCAGGTAATGAAGGTGAAGAAAAGATATAAACTTCTTTCTCTCTCTTCGTTGGGAACGAAGGAGACGTGTAATGTGTTTGTGAGAGTTTGACCGAGACTTGGTCAACAGACCAAGTTTAATAAACTTTCCAAATTTTCCTTTTTAGTCCTTTCTCTTTCATTTTGTTTCAAAAGTGGTTAAAACTTTTAAGTTCTTTCTTTTCATCCTTCATTTTGTCAAAAGTTACAACTTGAGCCCTCGATCTTTGATAATATTGGCAAATAAAGTCCTCAAAAGCATCTTTCGTCTTTTTCTTCGTCTTTTCTTCAAATAAATCCTTGAAAGCTCGTGTTTTGTCTCAAATGTACCTATATACCTGAAAATACACAAACACCAAATACACGCGTAATTCTGATAATTAACAGTTAAATATGATGTATTTGACAGTGTTTTTAATGGTATTTGGATCATTATTGATGAGTGTTTTCACACTTATCAGTTATTCCGGATGAGCACTTTTTATTCCGAATGAAGAGTTTTCTTAGTTTATTTTAAGTTTATGTTTTTAAGTTTTAACCTTTATTTTTCCCGCCTTTTTCCTTAGTCGCACTTTTACTAGCCTTGCCTTTAGTATAAGTTTAAGTTTGCCTTATTTACTTTTAAGTTTGCCTTTTTATTTCTCGTCACGTTTTTAATTTCTCGTCATTTATTTTCAATTACTTTTCAGCTTTATTTACCCTGCTTTTTACTTTAAAGTTTTGCATTTTTCTTTTACAACAACGACCAATCCCTTTCTTTTCCACCAACAACAACTGAGTCGCAGTCAAACCTTAATCAATTCGAGAAGATACCGAGAAACGAACTTTCAACCTAGCAAAATCCTTGTACCCTTTCTAGTAGAATAGATATCCAACTTCCTTTTTCGTTACCAAGAACAACTGACTCGCACTTTTAATCGGTAATCAATTCGAAAAGACTTGGAACGAATTTATTTTATACCCGGCTAAAAACCTTGTATCAGATATCCTTTACCAAACGCCCCGGTCAACTACAATGTTATTCAAAAAATAGATTCCCTGAAGAGGTGGACCGACAAATTCTTCTGGGTAGACAAAGTTGTGTTTCCTTTTGACTATGACTTCATCACCCCCGAGACAATGATGAAAGATGACCGCCCCATCGCTGGCTCGTACAACGACGCAGACGCACAATTAATTAGCGCCGATCGGATACCGATGCAAGAATACCCAGAGGCGCTGTTATACGCCCTAGGACTGAGTCATACCTCAACTCTTCCTGCAAACCACCTTCCCCAATAATTTGATGACTTCGACCATGCTAAGAAACCCCCTTTCCTTCTTTTTCCACTCTTTTCTTTTTCGAAAATTCAAACAACTCATGCGCATATACTCACGCATCCTACATATTATTGCAGAATTAACTTATACGCAGCTCATGAAGCGCGAGAACCCGTGCGCCGTGACTATGCGCGCTCGACCCTCACATCATTCGAACTATCCAATGGGTGGCACATTGGTCAACGCACCGTGGCCCTGGAGTTCCCTTCTCCCATACCCAGTGGGAATCCCGAGAGGATGACCACAGTAAATGCTACTCCCATCTGAAGTGTACCGTGCACCATAGAGTCTTCGTCAAAAGAAACGAATGAAGAAGACTATGGTTTCACAGAGGGCTCACATACGGGCCCGTCCGCAGAGGTCATACATGTTCCTAGCTATAAAGAATTACCGTGCTCCCCCACACAGAAAATTCCTAGAAGGGGGAGAACATTGTAGACTAGACCACGTGCCAATGCGACATCGTGGGGAATACTCTCAAAGCCGCGGGAAAAAACACATATATCAAGGTACACTACTATGTCCTTCCCTATCATCTCGTCAAAAACGAACAATGCGCGTGCCTCTAATACTCGTAGGATATCAAATTTGCAGCTCCCTTGTTTCAACGACCAAGGCTGGTGCCAGCACCTCAAAGTCCACCAGATTCTCTCCTTCCTGGGAATGCACCCATTCGTGCGCACTGGATAGCGCAGCTGTGTGGGGGGATTTCCTTCAATACATAATTCCTCCTGGTCGTGCCCAACGTCTGCACGAAATGTCTGATGAGCTACTAATGAGAGAGTTGGACACAATTGCCGCACAGGGAGTAACATTAGCCGCTTATTTGAAAAAGAAGATATCACTCTGTCTAAGCACCTAGCACAAGCAAGCGAAAGGGTCAACCAAGTAACAGAACAAAAGAACCTCGAACTTATAAGTGCCAAGTTTGAACTTGCACGACTGTGCGCTGTGTCTAGTATAAATGCCGGATCCATCCAATATTTAGAGGACAAAAAAGACCTCGCTTTCTGAGCTCCTAGACCACGAGCGCCACTTGCGCGCGAAGCAAGAGGACGAAAACCGTTGGGCCATGGCGAAACTAGAGGAAGGTAGAGTGCCCTCGCTCGAAATTGCGATAATTTTGTCGCCAACTGCCACAAAGACATGGCCAAGAAGTCCGAGGTTTTGAAGTATATAAGCACAGATTTTGATGAAGAGCTCTATCCGCACCTCATCGCTTTGCGCGCTGAAAATCGATGGTTAATAAAACATGGTCTGCCACTGGCTGCCAAAGGTGTCGTAGAGCTACCCAACCTGAATAAAGCGATCAAGGATATTTTCGATGTCGCGCTCTTACTAGGACAAAGCCTTGTCCTGGAGGGTACTTCTAAGGAGAACTTGCTAACTGGACCCCTGGAAGGTAGTAAATTTTACTCCAAGTACGCACAGGAGATTTTTGACGCCTCCTTCCACAGATTGGAGGACCTTCCTCTCCCCATCATAGATCTTATTGAGAAAGAACAAGATCTGCCTATAAATGGGACTATGGTCGGTCTTACCTTAGCAAGCCATTGTGCGGAAGAGATGGAAGAGGATCCCCATGCTATGGCTGAATCGGATATCTCGCAACTACAGGTCCCCCTCTATATATCGGGTGCGCCAATTTTGGTTCCGCTGGAAGACAAGTTGAAGCAGCACGTGAGACGCGTTGCTAAAAAGAATCGTACTTACACCAAAGGTGTCGCCATTGGTTTAGGCTTAGCGCATCCTAGCCGGTCTGACGGTGTGCCCGTTAGTCTTCCTTCTATCAATGTATACCATATACGCGTACTGCAGTATATGAAAGAGGCATGGGCACAGCACCGCGTGTCACTGAGCCCATTTCATCTTAGGTTAAAGCGGTCGTTGTCAACGAGCGACCTTCTGTAGAAGGCGCCTTGCCTCATCGTATTTGTTGTTTGTAATTTAAGCACATTAACCTTGTAAATTAAGAACTTGTATAATTATAATAGCGACCCATATGTTTGTAAGTACATAACGTCCTACGTTACGCTCATGTGTAGTCTTATATATATGTGTCCAGGTTTCTGCGCCCACGCCTGAGATTGTGAGACAGAACGCCTGTTTATCAGTACACCCATTGGAGTGCGACTCTGGACTTATGGGTGAGTCCAAAGTTCATTACGTGTGGGCCTGCCACTACTACCATAAGCAATGTTATCGAAAATGACATGTTTGTTAGGCGTGCACACTGTGTCTTTTGCATATCCGTCATAAAGTATGAGGATTGCTACACTTACCACAACGTCTTGCGGGAAGCTGCTTAACAAAGGATACCTGATCTGGCGCCGTTGGGGGTGCATCCCTCTTACACGACAAGTCTAATTAGTAGGGTAAACTTATTCCTCTTATTTCGCCTGGAAACGTTTCATTGTACATGTAAACCGGAAGGCCAAATTTATATATTTCAGAAAATAAACAATACTTTCCTTCATTAAAGATAAAAAAGAAAAAGATCATTCGGACTGCGAAACTAGCTAGGAACCGCAGTGTTTTATTCATACTCTTTTTCAAATGTTTGAACAAATAACAAAAAAAAGAAAACCTAAAAACGATTAAACAGAAAAAGATACATGGATCCTTATTGGGGGCTATCAGCAGCCAAAAGAATGGTCCATGCTACCTATGTGATAACTCAGGGAGAGTATCGTCCAGGATTCTGGCTACCTCCTAAGTCATCCCTCGCAGGGCTGGATATTGACTCCACATAAATACTCGCCTCCATCCTAGCCCGTGAGAGCCCTTTTTTGCTATCCAGCGCTGTTGCAAGCTCTGCGTTGTTGGTATTACGCCCAGACAATCCTACTGCCGCAAGGTACGAGCGGTTGTCCTGACTGTGGGGGCGACTGCTTCTCTTCATCGTTGCTGGTGGCTACCTTGGGATGGGAATATTGTTGCCGCCCGTCGCGCCATATCGCCTACCGACGTTGCTAGGGATCCGAGAGTACTCCTTAGTTTTGATAATATTCAATCTCCTTTTGTGCCCTTGGTTGAGGGTGGACCTGCAACCACGTTAGAATTAATCCTTCGTGTTGAATCCGCCTGACATCTATGACAGCGCACTAATCTTTTACGAACATCCTTGTGCATAAATGGCCAAAAGTACCCTGAGCGAGTAATTTCCTCGACCACGGCCATCGGTCCACGAGGGCACATTCTTCTATGCGCTGCTTCCACTACTGCTCGGTCTTGGTCCGGTGCTAGGCATTGCGACATTTTTCCATTACCCGATTGTTTGTACAGCGCTCCCTTGATGATTTTAAAACGCCTAGCTCGCGCATGTATTTGCCTAGCCTTCCTCCTACTGCTTGGTAGCCTGTTATGCGACAGAAACTTTCTGATAGGCGTCATCCAAGTTGGTGACTCAATGTCCACGCTTATAATTTTGTGCAAGATAAAATCAACTAGGATGTGACTAGGAGGTTTATCCATGTCCACAATTGAAAGCTGGTCTATGTCAACTGAGATTTCGCCTCTTTCCTCCGAAACCTTTTCTATAGAAAACTCCGCAAACTGCCCTGCCATGTCCCTTATTTCCTTCGTGTACTAGATTAGCACTGGTCCTCTTGGCTCGCATGACCCCGCGACCCTGCTAGCCACCAAAGGGCTGTATGTGTAGGCCACTAGGTTCTTCATGCCCATTCTGAGCGCCATTCTTAGACCTGTAATGAGGGCTTCGAAGTCTGCTTCCATGCCAGTTGTGGGGAAATCGAACAATAATGCGTAGGTAATTTTTATGTCACCCTGGTTTGTGAAAATAAACCTTGCATTTGGTCCCCCTATTCCTGTAAAGCCTGTTGAGAAAAGGGCCCATAGGGGTCCTAGCGATGACCCTTCGCGCACAAATATGCTCCCAGCCTGGGACTCTTCTGAGGGAGTCTTTCTTCTCTTCATCCTTGGACTGGATTCTATGTCGCGCGAACTAGATTTTGTGTCGCACGAACCCCTGTCTACATCCTTCCTTTTCATGCTGTGGCTAGAAGTGTTGTTTCCCCCTTCAAGTGTGTCTATATTGCGTATGGTGATTACCCCATCTTGTACTGGGAATTTGAGCATACCATGTACTATGGAAGGTACTGCGCATAGTGTCTTTAGCCTCAGTTGTCCAATTATCCCATTGTATGATGATTGAGACCGCACGATCATGAAATCCATCCACTCCATCGTCGAATGTCCTGCACTTCCAATAGTCACCCGTGTACAGAGGTGTCCCAGTGGCCTAGTTTTATCACCGTTAAAACCCGTGAGGATCTGTGCGGGTTTCTTCTAGTTCTTTCCTTATTTCCCATGGTAGCCGTACGAAACAGTGCTCGTTTAATATGTTCGATGCCGACCCTCTATCAACGCACATACCTTCTATGGGGTATGCCCCCGAGACTTATGTCAATCGTCAGCAATCCGATTCTGTAGTCATTGTCTCAAAGAATAGGGAATGCTATTTCCTTATCGTGCGAAAATTCTGCGACCACTCTCCTCTGCATGAAAGACTTTCCTTTTCTACCATGTATATGGTTATGGGATTGTCCTTCTGCTTTTTCGCGTCACTTTTCTTCGTGTCCGCGCTCTTCCTCCAGTCTCTTATCAGGTGGTTTAACTTTCCTACCTTGACCAGGCTTTCAATGTGCCTTTTCAGCTGAAAGCACTCATCAGTAGCATGCCCCTTATCATCGTGGTACTCGCAATGCTTTTTGTTATCCCGCTTGTTTGCTGGTCCTATCATTGGGCTAGGCTTTGGAAAGCTTGCTCCTTCTGATAGGAATACTTCCCTGGAGGTCTTTTGCAGCGGGGTAAACTTGTTATTGTTATTATTGCGCTCATTCTTTGTTGTTCCTTGATAGTCCAACGTGCGACTGATGTTTTGCCCGTATGACTGTCTCTTGGGCCTGTCTTGGTATTTATAGCCTGACGTCATCTACTTGCTATCTGTTGCTGCGGTTTCTCCTTGGATAAATGCTCGGACCTTCTTTATTACCCCGTCAAACGTTGTCGAGGTTCTGTCGTTGAGCTTCTTTATTAGGTCTGGGTTGATGATCCCTGCGAGAAATCCGGAAATTTTAAGAATCTCCGGGTTTAATCTAGTTGCATTCAGATTTGAAGCGTTCCATGAAGTCTTCAAGGCTTTCGTTATGCCTCTTCTTCACTCTAGCGAGCGAGACGGGGCTCTTGTCGTACTTCTTTTGTTGCACATAATTTCTTCTGAATTCCCTCCTAAGTTCTTCGAACCCATTCACGCTTCTTCGCGAAAGGTGGTCGTACCAGGTCTGAGCGTTTCTGATGAATGTGGAGTTGAACATGTGACACCACACGGCCTCAGGCCATTGTTCTATCCCCGCTTGAGATTCGAACACTTTTAGGTGGCATTCGGATCTGTCGTACCGTCATATGTCTTGACATTGGACGGCATACGTCTCTTTTTGTTGTCTCTGAAAGTAGTTATGCACTCCGAAAACGCACTTCCTTTCTCTCGGTGCCAAGGTAAGGTCCACTGATCTTCACCTTGTATTCTTAGCCTCTTAGGTGTCCTGCGATTTCTTCTGTCGTAGTCATAGGAATCAGAATCCTCAGTGGATGAAGGTGCGAACCTTTTATGGCGAGGATGGCAGTCGCTGCCATTAGAGTCCGAGGAATCTTCACTTGAGGAATTTCTCTTGTTCGCCCTCATAGCGCTCCTGTTTCTTTCCTGTCCTCGCGGATCCTGGGACGCATATTTCTCCAAGGTACCCAACCTATTGAGGGCGCTTCGTCTGCCCGAAGGATCGGGCCCTAGTATGTCCTTCACGCTTGTGCGCCGATAGTTGTTGACTGGCGTGATGAAGCCGTCTTCTCCTTCGGGAGTTCCAGAATTGTCTGAGGATGATGCGTCTTCAATGGAAGGGGAATCCATCTGGATATCGGATGTTCCTCTTTTCTTTCTCCTTTCTTTCCTGGCTTCCCTGGGCTCCTTATCGAAGTCTAAGCTAATCTGAAGGTCCCTTGCCGGATTTACCTTCCTTTGCGCTTTCATGAGTGGAAGTAGGGCTTCATAGTTCTCTACGACGTATTCGCTCATACTCTGCTTTGTCAAGGGAGGGGTCTCCACCTCGGTTCGTGGGTCTGTCACGACTCTTATGCCCTGAGCGTCCCTGTTGCCTGGATCAGGGACCTCCCGAGAGGACGACGGCTCGCTAGCTGTCTGTGGAGTAGGGGTTATCAGTGGGGAGAAAGGCACTTGCAACCCCTTCCCTCCGCGTCCTGGGTTTTTAGGTTCACTGCTGGTGTACGGACCTGTTGGCTTCTTGGATCCACCTTTGGGTGGGGGCGGGTTTGCGCCGCTTTTCGTCATTGGTTAGAGTTTAGTTTAGGGTCCCACGGATGGCGCCAACTTGTTGATACAAAAGTTGGATGGACCGAGCTTGACCCAAATTAGGATTAATTCGGGTTCTTGTGGACTCCGGCTCTTGCACCAAGTGAAACCTGTTTGAGGACCCTACGCACTAAACAGACACCGTTAGGCTTACCGTGGGTTTGTGACCCACGATTAGACTCCTGCGTGAGAGTAAGTAATCGATTTGATTATATTAGTGTTTAAGGTATTGTGTGTATCGTACCTTTGTGGAATCGTGGGGGTTCCTTTTATACTCGAGAGAGTCCAGGCTGGGCTCCCTGTTCTTGCGGCCTAAGGAAGAGATAATGACTCAAAATAGCTTGATCTTCATCATCTAACTAAGGTAAGTGTATATCCTTTTTCCTTAGGCGAATATACCTATAATATAGGTTATATTCTGTCTGATCCCATCGCGCTGTGACAAGGACCTGGCTAAGTAATCAGCCTCATGTGCGACAGCGGCTTACCGGGCATCCTAGGCTGCGAGCGCATCACACAAATATTCAATCCATTCCTGATGGATGCGGGTAGTACCCATGAGTCGGACTATCCAGCCCGACTGGGGACTATACGTCATCAGTAGTCTTAGATGACAGCTTCACTGAAGAAGGCTATTGACAAGGGTGTAGCAATGGATAATGCTTTACTCTTGTTGGATCCTTCATAAATCCTATCAACTAAGTTTTCTTCATATTTTAGTTTCCCAAAAAGAGAAGCTAGATCACAATCTTTAATGTGATTAGCATTTCTCAAGCTTTGACAGAAACTGAGCCACTTTTTTGGCAATGCATTAACAAAAATTGTGTTGATTTAAAGTTTTGAAAGCTCAATACCATCATTCACTAGTTCATTCATCAGTGCTTTGTACCTGGTGAATGTTTGTGTGAGGGTTTCCCCTTCGTTGTGTTTGAAGGTGTTGTATTGAAGCTTTAAATCCATGATTCTTGTTTCCTTCACATCAGAGGGTCCCTCATGATAAAGAATAAGGTCCTCCCATGTAGATTTGGCTGTTTTGCAATTCACAACAGAATTCATTTGGTTATCTGGAAGTACAGACATGATGAGACTTTTGAGACGCTGATCTAGGTTAGCAGCTTTTCTCTCATCAGCCGTCCATTGTACTTCAGGTTTTCTATTATCCCCAACCATGGGAACAAATGGACCATTTTCAATGATTCCAAGGAATTGAGGTTCAATTACAACCATGTGGACAAGGAACCTTTTCTTCCAAGTTGTGAAGTTAGATACCTCTAGAACAGGAGAAGCATTGAGTTGGCCACCCATGTATTCTAGGGTTTGTGGTATTACTTGAGCCATTTTTGGATCTTGATTTGAAAACTTTAAATGAGAAGTTTAATGAAAAAATAAGAGTTTTGCTAATCAAACTGCTCTGATACCACTTGTTGGTCCCTTGTAAATCGTTATTGCTTATCAACCTTAAGTAATAACTCGTTATCAAGACTCAAGTGTGTTGTTTTAACAATAGATAAGAACTATGAACAATTAAAAAACAACAATACCAATAAATTTTCAACGTACAGACTTTTATTAGAATCAAATAAAGAATCTATAACCCATTTTGTTTGCGGAATAACAAAGTGGTTGAATGACAATGGGTTGTGATCTCCTCTACTTAAACGAATAACCAAAGTTAAAGTCTAAGCTCCAATCTAAACTTTCATATGCTTCTTGGCTATATGGTTTAGTTGGTATCGAGAGAGAAAGGTTTTCCAGAGTTTCAACTCTTGTATTGGTTAACCCCTAACTCTCTCAATGTACACTCCTTTTATAGGCAGTGTAAACTAGGGTTTGCATTTCGCATGTCCCTATGCATAAGTTTATCCAGTGAGTGGTTGATGCCCATGCTGGATAAACAGTACAAAGTACATATTACACTAATCTAGAAAAGATAAAGGTTGTATTTATACCCAACTATACAAGCAACCTACTTTGAATTAAAGTTATCTTTTCCCGCCTAATGAACACCTTCAGAATACTGAAGTATCTTCAGTATCCTAGAGGAGATCGACATCATTCAGTTTGGTATTGTCAAGTCAAACTGAACTGAAAGCTCTTCTTCAGTTCTTGTTCTTCAGCAAGTAGACCGCCTAGTATAAGCAAAGACTCCTTTGTCTTTTAAGTTAACTGGAAGAGGAAAGCTGAACATCCTTCAGCTACAAAGTATTTAGTAGGAACTTTGTTCCTCTGGTCATCCTTCAGCAGACTGGCCTTACTGCTGAGCATGAAACACTTAGGGGGATTTTATATTCAAATCCTAGAGTTGCTTCAGGGTCAGTAAATGCTGACCCAACACATAACCTGTAAACTTGTCTAACAAAAAGCACATATCAAATGATCTGTCCGTGCACTTTACGTCAAACACCCAAGAAAAGTGTCCTTATGTCTCGATACCCAATTGGTCACAAAACAGCCCGAAACACTATCATCATCATCATTGCCTTACTAACTACGCTATGTCAAACACAATCACAATGAAAATATCAAAATTACACATTTTTCTATAATTAAAATGAAAGTACAATAATGTATATACATACAACTTACACATGTCAAATAATAATAATCTTTATACAAATTAGAGATATCAAAAGCACATCATACATTCGTCATGGCAACGACCCACATCATTAATATAGATTGCATAGACAATATAGATCTTTACAAAGAAAAAAAACTCATAAGTCCTTCGAAACATCAGAATGTTAAAATAAACGCATAAAAGGTTGTGGTAGGTCCTGTCTTTTGCGACTCGGTGGTGACAACATTTTCTAACGACTCGCGGTGACAACATTTTCCAGTGACTTAGCGTTGGCGGATACTGTAACAAAAACAGCGGTGTTGGAGAATGTAACAATAAGATGCCATAAGTTTCATAAAAATCTAGATCTACATTAAAAATCTACAAATCTACAAAAACAAGATTAAAAAGTTATTTAAGAGACAAATACAAAAAATAAGCTTCAAAACTTATCTAACAACATCATTATCATTACCTTAAAAACCTTTCAATTATGGTGGGTTTGAGAAGTGGTTGTAACGGCTCAGTCGTAGTGGTTGTGACAATATGGTGGTTGTGACGTGGTCGAGTCCGTAGTCTATGGTTGTGACATGGTGGTAGCGCCTGGTGATTTTATGGTGGCGACACATTTAAATGATCTTCATGGTGGTGGTGATGGCGGCGTATTCAGAGAGAGAGGATGCATATTTAGGTTAGCAGAGAACTGTGAGAGAGTAGGAGATATATTTATATGTGATTAGATGTGTCTCTACCAACTGTGTAGTTGACATTCCAATTGACTAATTCAATTATTTATGTAAACTAGTTTGACATCGTATTTCAATAAATGGGAAATTAAATACTTTCTTTAATTAAGAATGAAGTTTCAATTCACAAAAACAAGTTAGCCAAGTATATCTCAATTGTTTTTAAGATTTGAACATATTTCTATAGTTAGCTTGTTTTCAACATTTTAAAACCGTATGTAGAGTTTATCATTTTCTTTTATTTCAACATTTTCTTAATTAAAGCATTTTTCAATATTTCCTTAATTAAAGCATGTTTCAACATTCAAGGTTTATGTCAAAATGCTTTATAAATATTAGAGATTAAAGCATTTTTCAACATTCAAGGTTTATGTCAAAATGTTTTATAGATAGTAGAGATATTATCTTTTCATACAATATTATCGATCACGGGTTTGATCATCGAATCAGTCTGGTCGAGTCACCGAATCACGGGATCAAACATCACGTCAACTCGGTCGACTCATCAAGTAACGGGATCGATTATCGGATCAGACCGGTCAAGCCACCGAGTAATAGAATCGACTATTAGATCACTGATTCGACCATTGAGGCAACCTGGTCGAATCACAAGATCACCAGTTCGACCATCGAATCAATTAACATATCATTAACTATTTGTCGCCAGGTAATTTCTGCAGCCACGCGCGAGCACACGCTTAGTATATATAAATCGCAGATGTTTCATATATTAAACCTAAAAATTATTTATTAATAAATTTAAAACGTAGAAATAAAATTATGTTGTAAATGTGTACTGTTAACTTGTTTTATTTGTTAAAATATACAAATAAACAAAATCCAGTTTGTTCTTGAAAATTAGGTTAAGTCGGATCGTTCCAAACCCAACGGGTCTTTCAAGTTTTTAAAAATACAAACTTTGGTTTAATTTGACTTTTCTTCCGACCGGAACCAATTAACTTGCCCGAGTTTCAAAACACAGTTCAACAGTCAATAAACGAGGGGTGTTTTAGTCACTTTGTTCTCTTTATTTTTTATCCACGTATTATGAGTGGGTTTGATAAAAAGAGGATAGCATAAAGCAATCGTAAGCAATGAGCGGTAAAATGATAATAATAACATAGTTGTAGGCGTAATCTTATTTCTCTCTTTATTAAGAGGGGAATCACGGTTCTGTATGAACAGTGATTCCCCTCACAACATTTTTAAAAAATTATTAACTCACCCCCTCACATACTAGCCTCTCCCTCACATTTTTTACACACACAAAACACGCACTGTTCTCTGACACAACCTCCGTTTTGGCTTCGTTTTGGCTCCGTTATTCATTAATGTTAATTAATGTTTAGTTTGCCCTTTGTGATTAATTGTTGAGTTTGCCCTTTGTGATTAATGGACACGGTGATTTGCCACTTGGTTGTGGGTGTCTCTTTGCCCCTTCATTAATTATGGCTACAACCCCAATCTCTCATAATTGTGTGTGTTGTGTCTAGATAATCTCTTTGATCTCCATTTGGTCTAACCTAACTAAAAAACTGATCCAAGATTTGGTTGATCTCAGATTTGGTTTGGGTTTTTCTTTCGATCTTAGATATGTGATGCTTATAAGATCATTTTTTCAAAGGGGTTGTTCTTTCGATCTCGGAGATGGGATGAGGGAGATGGGTTTTTAGTGTGCATCTTGGTTTCCTCCATTCTGGTATTTGTACAGTGTTTTTGCTTTCCTATTATTTGTACAGTGTTTTTTATTTGGTTGTTGACCCAATGATATTCATTCAACCGAAAGTTCGTTGCCGCTATTGATGGCAGGCGGCGATTATGACAGTCATCGCCTTCGCTGCCGCTGTTGATGGCAGGCGACGAGACAGGTGCGTGATGATTGGTTGAAAATCCTAATTTTGGGGTTTAACTTCTATGTTTCAGCCTTGATAGGTTTGTCTCCATATACCTTATTTGCTTCTTATGATCCTTTTCTATGTCACCTTTGATAGTTTGCTCTTCCTGTATGTTGATTGCTTATGATGCTGACGTTTTCAGCTCTATTACTACTCTTTAACATGATTAATGTTTGAACTTTGTTATGTTTTTGGCTTATGTTCCTTCGATGCCACCGCTCTCTTTGTTGCCGCTATCAATGGCGTGCGACGATATGACGGTTGGGTGACGATGGAGATAAGCTAATTGGCTGGAAACTATGGGTTTTGATGGCTTAAGAGTAAAAAAAGGGAGGCTTGCTGTGACTGAAACATGTTTGTGGGATATGTGCTTCATATATTTGTTGGGTTATACATTACTTTGAAGTTGTCGACCCATTTATACATGTATGGTTTGGCCTTATGATTTTGGCATTTTGGTTTGCACACGTTTTCTGGTCATGTTTACGTGCCGTGAAAATAGAAGTTGGATATTGATTACAAAATATTTCGTTGCCACAATCCATGGCGTGCGACAAAAGATTGTAACAGGCTCTAATGACTCTAGGTATTTCGCTAAAGATGAGATTGTCTGCACGTTGGCGTGGTGACCTGTTCGGTCGCAGCCATGGCGGGTGTATTCCTTTTACACCTATGTTTTATACAAAAATACCAATGTGACGGGATATGTTTACCTAAAATATACGTGACTATGGCATGTATGTTTTGGAAGGTTACGAAAGGCGATGATGATAATGTTTGAGCATCTATCACCGGATTCGAGCAGAATTTGAATTATACGTCTCTTGGCGGGTCAAGCTTCGTGGGTTTGTAGCCATAGCGTAACTATATATATCCACATATCTGATTGCTCACTTATCTGAGCCTCGAACTACCAAAATAGATTTAATCGATTTTATTTATGTATGATTCGAGTCATTGTTCACTTTATAATGCACGAAAAAAAAATGTATAAAACATTAGTTTATGTACTTTACATTAGCTCAATCGCTACTACTTTGATATCATCCATGAAGCGAGTAGCTACCCATCTTCTTCACGGAGAAGTGGTTAACAGGTTATGTGTTTCTTGTTATGCTTATATCAACATGAAAGGCATCAAAAGGTATACGTTTTCCTCATCTGATATAACTAAGGCTACTACAGTATTAATTAAAGGTTCAGTACGGAGATTTCTCATAATCTACTCATGACTCTTTCCACTTGATTTGCCCTTCATAAATTCAACTTTCAACTTTCATGCTCACAAACGCTGACGGGCAGTGATGTTTGTGTACAACACAGTCCCGTTGTTAAACTTTTGTGCAATTTCTAACTAAGAGTATTACTGATTTGTTTTCCTTTTGATTTGACGTACTTAAACTTGATGATGTCATGTTCAGAAATGTCAATGGATCGATGTGGGACTTATTCAAGCTGCGCGCGACGATCGATAACTATTATAATTACGAAGAAGTCTGGGAGGAATTTAAGCTGAAGTAAACTTTCAAACAGTTGGCGAGTTGTATGTAGTGTTTTCTTATCTGCACACATGTTTCTCTATCTGTTGTATCAAGGTGCTAACTTTTTAATCTTACTCATCTATTGTGATTTGAGTTTATTTCGATTCTTATAGACTATTAGCGATATAAGCATGTCAAATGATCTGCCTGGATAAATATTTTAGACTTGGTTTCCTTTTTAAGTCAAACTAATCAGTCTATATGGCGTATATGAATATGTTTTCTAGATCTGACACTTGGAATACATTTTGTTGTGTGTAGTTGGAGCTGATGCAGATGAGGAATCAAATTGCATTGTTGTTGCCTAGAGTCAATGGTAGAGACATCATTCAGCTGTTGTTGCCTTAACAGACGGAAAATATTATGGATCGAACAAGAACTAAAAGAAGAAACGTTGTCTGAAGTTCCTGTTACAAACATCTATAAAAAATACACGTCCTTTTTAATAGCTGTTGGAAATACGTTTTACGTATTAGAAAGGATCGGTCACTCCAACAATAGTCCATGTTATAGCTCGTAGTTTAGTTATTTACATTTATTAAACAAAGCCCAAAACCGAGCCCATAGATTGTATGGGCCGGCGGCCTAATGTAAACCCAAGCCCATCTCATGGGCTTGGGTATATAAACCCTCTCCTTTGATGGAGAGGGTGTGTGGTTATTCACTTTTCACATAGTAAAAACATTGGTTTCTCTCTCTAAGTGTGTGTGTAATCCACCATCTCTCTATCTCTTTCTCTCTCTAAAAACATAAGCAAGATTTACAATTCTACAAATGGTATCAAGAGCCATGGGATGATTGTTTAGTTCTTGTGTTTGTGTTCTTGATTCTCTCCATTTTTGATCCATTTTCATACGAACAAATTTTTTTTTTGTGTTTTCATGGATTAATCTTGATTTACTTCATCCTATTACTTGTTATAGTGATTTGGTATTGTTATTTGGGTTAAAAACACAAAATTTTTTGGTTGTTTGATTCATTTTTTGGCCTAGAATCTTGAATTGTTGGTGTTCGTGTACTATCCGAGAAACAAGGTAAGGAGGAATCCATAGTACGATCTGAAGTTGCGATTGCATAAACCCTGGGGGTTTCTACTTGCGATCCATCGTCACGATCTGGTGTTACGATCCATACTACGATCAAGGTAAGTTTGTTCAGTACGATCTCTCGTTGCGATCCATAGTCCGATCACTTGTTGCGATAAGGGTGTGCGATCAGGGTACGATCGTTGGGTACGATCTGGGAATCCGATCTAAGTGCGATCATAGGGAGTGCGATCCTCACTGCGATCAAAGTACGATCACAACTGCGATCTGAGTACGATCACAACCACGATCTGAGTACGATACAACATTTTTTCAAAAACGTGTTTTTCGTGTGTAATTTTGACTTGGATTTTTTGGTTTATCGAGGACATATTTTAGGGGATTTTAACATTATTTCTCGGTTTTAACACACTACAACAAACACATTTACTTTCTTTCATTGATCGATCAACTTTGTAAATCTTCACTTATTGAAATGGAGTACACATCTCTTACGGATAAGTCCATCCTCTCGGGTACGGATAATCGTCCACCAATGTTGGTGAAGACTATGTATGAGGAATGGGCTTCCCGAATGGAACTTTATATGTTGAACAAGGAGAATGGACATCTAATTTGGGCATCGGTGCTCAATGGACCATTAGATTATGGTACAGTGACGGAAGGTACGACTACTCGTCCTCGCACAACGGGTGAGTTGACTGGAGATATGAAGATTCAAGATAAATGTGATAAGTATGCTACAAACATCATTCTCCAAGCCCTTCCTCCAGATGTCTACAAACTCGTCAGCAAACATAAAGTTGCCAAAGAGTTATGGGATAGAATTCGTGTTCTAATGCAAGGCACCTCGTTAACTAAACAAGAACGAGAGTGTAAGCTTTATGATACTTTCGATAAGTTTGCCTATGTGCCAGGGGAGACTCTCAATGACTACTATCTGAGATTTACCCTATTGTTGAATGAGCTCAATATCTATGGCATGGCAATTCCTACCTTTCAATTGAACACCAAGTATTTGAACACTCTTCCTCCAGAATGAAAAAAATACGTGACGGATGTTAAATTGGCTAAGGACTTACATAACACCAATGTGGATCAACTTCAAGCTTTTCTTCAACAACACGAATGCCATGTGATCGAGGCTCGGTTGTCTACACCTCAAGTTCATGATCCACTTGCAATGTATGCTTATCAACCAAACATGGCTTATACTTATCAACAACCATCATACTTGCAGCAGCCACCACCACACATCTATCAGCAACCACAGCAACCATCTTATCAACCACCAATGATGCCACAACAAGAATATCAACAAAGTGTTCATCAACAATCTTTTCAACAGCAACCACCATATCAGACATCACTATCACAAGCCAACACTTCTCCATTGGGCTATACTCCTCAGCAAGGATATTTTCCAATAGAAGCACAACCAGCACAAGCTTTCTACTCTAATGAACTTCCACCAATCCAAGCACCGGTCTTTACTCCAAATGATACGCCAGCTGATGTACTAAACCATCTCACTGCTTACTTGTCAAAACTTGTTGCAACTAGAGGATTTCCACCAACAAACAATCAGCTCCGCACCTCTTCAAATCCTCGACAACAAGCCACTGTTCAAGATGGTCAAGTGACGGTGCAACCTATTCAGGGAAGGCAAAATTCATATGGACCTCCTACAAGGACTGGGAACAATCAAGCTGTGAATTCTCAAGCTAGTGGAAATGGGAGTCCTATTGGTCCTAAGAAGGTTGTGACTTGCTACAATTGCCGAGGACAAGGTCATATGGCTAGGGAATGCACTCAGCCGAAAAGGAGGAGGGATGATGCATGGTTTCGTGAGAAGATGTATTTGGTTGATGCTCAGTCTAAGGGGAAGATTTTGGATTCAGAGGAGTTGGCATTTCTTGCAGACCTAGGGGCAGCAGATACTGAAGGCACTGCAGTCGTTTCTACTTCTAATGCAGCTTATCAAGCGGACGATCTTGATGCATACGATTCGGATTGTGATGACATTCACTCTGCCCAAGCTGCTCTCGTTGCTAATCTCTCTCACTACGGTTCTGATGTAATCCGTGAGGTACCAATCACATCTAATAATATTGATGATAACCAACATCAAGTTGGGCATGAAAATGACAACCTCGAACAGCATTCGGGAACTAGTAACTCAAATGATGTGGTACCCAATTCTACACATTTGAGTGAACCTCAACCAAATGCTACGACGGGTATGGAATCTTATGCTCAACATAATTTGGTCATGGTGCCTAAACATATAATTGATCAAATGCATATGGCCCTCAGACAATCCGTAGATACCAATTCCACCCTAACTGCTGAGCTTGCATTGCATAAAGAAAAGGTCAAAACTTTGAAATGGTCCCTCAAGAAGAGAAAATAACATGTTCTGAATTTGACCAATTTCGTTTTGAAAAAATTGAACACTTGAAAGAAATAGAATCATTAAAAGCTAATCTTTCCAATGAATTAAAAGAAAAAGAGTCGGTTGTCAATGATTTTCAGAAACTTAAAATGGATTTTGAAACTCTCGAGTCTAAAAAGGTTGAATCGGAAATTAATGCTACCAAACTTCTTAAATTCAAAGAACAACAGCTTTTAAAACAATACGCTTCCACATAAAAGGTTCATCTTTTAACTAAATCATTTAAAGAATTCGAACTTAAGCGTCTTCAAGATTTACCACCTAATCCCGGTTATGCAAAACAAGCTCAGGAATATATTCCCGGTCTTTATGATATGACCATAATTGGAAAATCGAAAGAAGCACCTTTTGTTCGTAGTACTGAGGAGACACAATCACTTGGGGATGAAACTCATTCTAAAATGCTTTCAAAATTCCATACAATTGATTATAATCAACATAACAAAGATCAATTTTCGAAAAAGACACGAATTCGCTTACAAAAGGAATTAGCAGAATTAACAGTTCTTGTGCCCCAAAGTTTGTCAAGTGAAAACCTTCCTAGTACGTCTCCTACACTCGTCAAAAAGGATTTAACAAAGTTAATTCCACCGGTAAGTAAGGCGTCCGTTAGCTTAAATACGGTTTACCAACACTTAGCCGATTTTGACAAGGTCATTTTGGAACGTACGACGGCCACGGCCATAACGGAAGGTGAATGGAACTTTGAGCACACTAGAGCTGCGTTTCGAGATGAAATTGTTCCGTTTGTAAACAATGTTAAGGCTTGTCTTCGTAATATTGATCAAGATTTGTTTTTGCAAATAGAAGAAGTTAGACGTGTTTTCAATGAAATGGAAGATGCTTATGAAAACAGTTTACTTGAAATAGAACGGGTTTCACGCCATAATGATCTGCTTCTGAATCACGTGATGTCTCATGATATAGTTTCTGTCTGTGTGAATACAAGTGTTGATAATGATTCTATTGTGCATAATGTTGAATCTGTGGATACTGTGGTAGATAGTACTTGTCACGAATCTGACGCTGAATTTTTAAAGCTTCAAGATTCATATTCATCGCTTTCAAAACGTTTTGATGAGATTTAAACACATTGTATTTCGCTTGAATGCAAGCAACAATTTATTCAAGAAATCTTTGAAACGTCATTCGAAGGTGTTAATATCGATGATGCAACTTTTGAAAAGAATTTTCGATTGAATTTACAATCAAAACGGCGTCAGCCAAGTGACAAGGTTGCTCAATCTTTGCCGATAGAAATAGAGAAATCTAAGGAGCTTAATTGTGTGAACGTACTTGAGGCCGCTGAGAATTTTAGACTTGATCTAGATAATCGAGTTTCCAAGATTTTGTCCAAAGTTGATAACTTAAAACAGAAAAATACACGACTCTTCGATTCAGTACAGCCCGCATGTGTTGATACCACTGCACAGAATCAATCATTGATTGAACAATTGAATCGAAAGTCGATGGAAATATCTGATTTGAGGGAACAAATTTGTGATAAGAATCTGGTCTTGGCTGAGTTAAAGGAAACACTTTGAACTCTAAAAGGTAAGAATGTTGTGGATAACGCAGCCACTGTCTCAGCATCGTCCTCTAGTGCAATCAAAAGAACCCTTATAGCCGTCACACCACTTAACAAGGGCCCTAGGACTAAACATTCTCAAACATTGGTCACTAAAGATAAGGCGGAATCAAAACCAGCTTCTAATATTCTCGTGTTGCCTTCTACAGGAGTAAGCACCACTACTAAGGCTCAAAGATCTAAGCTTAAAAGAAACAAGAAGAATGATAGGATCTTGCCCTCATCTAGTAGTCAAGTGAAGAAGAAAGTAGAAGCCCATCCTAGGAATGTTATTTCTGTTTTGAATAAAAAGAATCATGTAGCTAAACCTAAAGGCTCTGCGGTTGTGCAGCGTTCTAAGCCTACTGTGAATTCTAATTTAAAATGTTGGATTTGCAATGAATGTATGTTTTCTAGTCGTCATGATTCTTGCCTTATTGACCATGTGAATGAGATGCATGCCCGAAGAAATGGATTAGAATGGAAACCGACTGGGAAAGTGTTAACCCAAGTTGGTTGGATGTGGCGCCCCACTGGTAGAACTTTCACTATAGTAGGAAATACGTGCCCTTTGACTAGGATCACTCCCACTACAGCGAAGAAAGCGTGCCCTTTAACTAGGAGTACCAAGGCTACCAAAACACAAGCGTGTCCTTTAACTAGGAACACTGACACTACTGTAGGAACCAAGTGCCCTTTAAATAGGTCTACTCCCACTGTAGTGACCGCGAATAATCCAAAACCTAAGAAAGTTGGAACAGTAAAACCTGTTAGTGCTAAAACTCACATTAGAAAACGCAGGAAATCTAAGGGTCTCAAAATTGTTAGCAATTCTGATAATTCTATAACTGTATCTGCTAACACTCCGGAACCAATAGTTTCCAATGCATTGTCTACTGTTGTTGTTGAAAACAGGTGGTCCAAATTGTTCTCTGGTATTTGGACTCTGGTTGCTCCAAGCATATGACCGGAGATCGCTCTCAGCTCAGAAATTTCGTCAGCAAGTTTCTTGGTACGGTTCGATTTGGTAATGATCATATTGCAAAGATAATGGGTTATGGTGAATATCATATTGGGAATGTTATAATTTCAAGAGTGTATTACGTGGAAGGTCTTGGTCACAACTTATTTTCTGTGGGACAATTTTGTGATGCAAACCTAGAAGTTGCTTTTCGAGAACATACCTGCTTCATTCGTAATTTGGAAGGGGTTGATTTATTGAAAGGTACTCAAGGGAATAATTTGTATACTTTGTCTCTACAAGACATGATGGCCGCTTCTCCCGTATGTCTTCTCTCCAAAGCATCGAAGACTAAGTCATGGTTATGGCATCGACGGTTTTCTCATCTTAAATTTGACGCTATTAATCACTTGGCGAAAAACGAACTTGTTCGTGGTCTTCCTAAACTATCATTTCACAAGGATCATTTGTGTTCCGCGTGTACAAGGGGAAAAGCACTAAGAAGTCTTACAAACCCAAGACTGAAGACACCAACCAAGAGAAACTTTATCTGTTGCATATGGATCTTTGTGGGCCAATGCGTGTTGAAAGTCTTAGTGGCAAAAAGTACATCCTCGTCATTGTCGATGATTACTCTCGGTTTACATGGGTAAAATTTCTTAAAGCAAAAAATGAGGCACCTAAATTCATCATCAGATTTCTCAAGATGATTCAAGTGCGCCTCAACACTACTGTCCGACGCATTCGTACAGATAATGGAACCGAATTTGTGAATCAAATTTTGCGTGATTATTATGAAGAAGTTGGCATATCTCATGAAACATCTGTTGCACGCACTCCACAACAAAACGGTGTCGTTGAAAGGCGAAATCGCACACTTATGGAAGTTGCTCGAACGATGTTAATTTACGCAAAGGCTCCATTGTTTTTATGGGCAGAAGCAGTATCTACAGCAGTGTACACCCAAAACCGGTCACTAATTCGTAAACGCCATGGTAAAACACCTTATGAGCTTCTCCATGGAAAAGTACCAGATTTATCATATCTTCATGTATTTGGTTCTCTTTGCTATCCAAACAATGACGGTGACAATTTGGGAAAACTTCAACCAAAGGCTGATATTGGTATTTTCATTGGTTACGCACCCGCAAAGAAGGCATTCCGAATCTACAACCGTAACTCTCGCAAAATCCTTGAAACTCTGAATGTTGATTTTGATGAGCTGACAGCAATGGCTTCTGAGCAAAGCAGCTCTGAACCCGCACTTCATGAAATAGGACCCAGTAATATTAGTTCTGGTCTTGTCCCAAACAACCCTACTTCATCATTTATACCACCTACTAGGAATGAATGGGATACGTTGTTTCAACCGTTCTTTGATGAATTCTTTACTCCTCCAACTATTGTTGCTCCAGAAACTGAGGTAATAGCTCCGGTAACCGAAGTTGTCGCTCCAGCAACCGAAGCACAATCAGATACATCTGCACCTACAATTGGTCAAGATATACCATCCACAAGTAATTCTCAACCAACACATGTAACAACTACCCACGTCATGCCTATTGATGATGAAGAGGATGATGATGATCATGATTTGGAATTCGCTCAAATGCGTGAACTTCCATTCTTTGGTGTACCTATTCCCGACCCTAATCAAGTCGGGTCGTCCACCACAGAGGAAGCTCCTTCTACAGTTTACTCCAATCCACGGATTCGTGAACATGACAGCAAGTGGACAAAGGATCATCCTATAGATTCTATTATTGGTGACCCTAATCGTCCGGTATCCACACGAAGTCAGTTACAAGAAAGTGCAATGTTTTGTCACTTTGATGCTTTTCTCACTGAAGTTGAACCTAAGACATGGCAACAAGCTTTTACTCAATCCTGTTGGATAGAAGCTATGCAAGAAGAACTTAACGAATTCATACGTCTTGATGTTTGGGAACTTGTCCCATGCCCGGATCAAGTGCAGTTACTCACTTTGAAATGGGTTTACAAGGTAAAACTCGACGAGTTAGGCGGAATATTGAAAAACAAAGCTCGACTAGTAGCTCGTGGATACAAGCAATTATTGGGCATCGACTTTATGGAATCCTTTGCACCTGTTGCCCGTTTGGAAGCAATTCGACTATTCCTCGCTTATGCAGCCCATATGAATATGATCGTCAATCAGATGGATGTGAAGACGGCATTTCTTAATGGTGAACTCAAGGAAGAGGTCTATGTTCAACAACCGGATGGTTTTGTGAATCCTAATTATCCTAATCATGTGTACAAGCTTAAGAAGGCACTCTATGGGTTGAAACAAGCTCCTCGCGCATGGTATGATCTTTTGTCACAATTCCTCATTACGCAAGGCTTCGCTAAAGGCAAGGTGGATCCCACGTTGTTCATTCAGAAACGAGGTAAAGATATGATTATGGTACAAATATATGTTGATGATATTATATTTGCAGCCACGACCCAAACCTTATCCGACGAGTTTGGGACACTCATGTCTTCCAAGTTTAAGATGTCAATGATGGGCAAGGTATCATTCTTCTTAGGTCTTCAGATATCTCAGAGTCCTAGAGGCATCTTTATTAATCAATCCAAATATGCCCTTGAATCGCTTAAGAAATATAAGATGGAATCTTGCGACCCCGTGGACACTCCAATGGTGGAGAAAACTAAGCTTGATGCAGATCCACATGGAGTTGCCGTTGATCCGACACTTTATCGTGGAATGATCGGTACTCTTCTATATATCACAGCCAGTCGACCTGATCTTCAGTTTGCTATATGTATGTGTGCCAGGTATCAAACTAGGCCTACTGAGTTACACTTAGCTACTGTTAAAAGGATCTTTCGATATCTTAAAGGAACCATTAATCAGGGACTTTGGTATTCGAAGGACTCTTCTATTGCACTAATGGCATATGCAGATGCGGATCACGAGGGTTGTCAAGATACAAGGCGTAGCACGAGTGGAACTTTGCAACTACTAGGAGATCGACTAATCAGTTGGGCATCGAAAAGGCAGAAAAGTGCTGCAATTTCAAGTACGGAAGCAGAATACATAGCTATGTCCGGTTGTTGTGCTCAAATTCTTTGGATGATATCGCAATTAACCGACTATGGTCTAGGTTTCAACAAAATTCCGATGTATTGCGACAACAAGAGTGCAATTGCCTTATGCTGCAACAATGTTCAATTCTCCAGGTCGAAGCACATTGACATTCGCTACCACTTCATCAAGGAGCAAGTGGAAAATGGAGTAATAGAGCTTTACTTTGTCCGATCTGAGTATCAATTGGCGGATATTTTCACGAAGGCTTTAGATCGCGCTCGAATTGAATTTTTGGCCGACAAGCTAGGAATGAGAACCTTCTCGCCTGAGACTCTAAAGGAACTAGCAGATGAAGCGAAAGAATAGTGGTGGTAAAACTATTCTCCGTATCCTTGGTGATCATCTGTATATATTGTTTATATTTTAATCCACAAAAGCAAAATACAAAAATATAAAACCATATAAAAACCATAAAAATTGAAAAATCTAGAAAAATCCAAAAATATGTTTACTTTATTTTTCAACGGCATGTCTTTTGGTACGATAATATTTACGGCCTTAGAAATGTTGATTAATATTGACACGGCGCCATAAATAGAGTTCGTACAAAAGTTGTAAATATCTCATAAAACATGCCTAAATGGCTTGTAGTTATTTCAGACTGCAACCCGGTTTTCATATTAAAGTCAAGTATTTCTTATGAAAGCTTTGGCTCACAACGGGAATTAATTTTCTCGGGCAAGGTTTACTTTAAAACCTTGTAAGGGATCAAGTTTACTTTATAACTTGGTCTCATACAAATCTATGTACGTTTCAGTGCATTTATTTGTTAAAACAAGAGAAGTCTTGTTTTTATGAAGCTATCATCTCTACAACCATGCTATCTGCAATTGGTATCTACATACTCGACGATGCGACTACTCAACCGACGACTACAGCTCTTTCAGTAGAACACGGGTCAACAATTGAGGGGGAGCAATTGCCAAGCATTCAGAATCTTTGATGCCGAACTTGCCAAGTTCACAAGTTGGTGTCAAGACAACAATACCAATCGTACACATGGTGTCAATAGATGACTTCAGACGAGACGAGGCGACCAACATATGCTGACAAGAACCATTTGATCTTATCATATGATGTTCTCATCTATCAGGTCCAACCTTGTCAATTCTTTTTAATATGGTGAATATGTGATCATGTTACAAATCGGTATCATATCTCATGCGTTTGATATCATGAAGATAAAATGGACTTGCATTTTTCTTCCAAAAACCATTGTTAAAACTTTATTAAATCAATTGATATTAAAAACATCGATTGGGTTAATATTTTTAATATGGGGGAGAAAATGTGATTTAATATGGGATATTATCACAAATGGTTTGACTTAATGTGCTGGCTCATCTCTACATATGCGAAATGTTTTCGAATATTGTGGCATATGTTAAGGGGGAGCAAAATGGATTTGCTATATCAAAATGGATTTTCATGGTGACATATACTTACCCAAAACCCATTTATTTCACGACGATGAAGATTGTGGTGACATAAGGATGGTAGGATAGGTTAAGTCCTATGATTCTTCCAGAACCGGAGGAATCTTCCCAAGGACATTCCATAGCTAGAAATAGTCGTCCTTAGGAAAGTTGAAGAAAGATTGTGAACGTAGCTGAATGCCGACCAAGTACTTAAGTTAGCACTGGAACAATCACAACAAGGTGCTAGTGATGACGTATTGGTAAGCATTGAAGGGGTTGAAGAATGAAAAAGAATTGTAAAGATAAAGGGTGTAAAGAAAGAAGCCCTCCTTACAACCTTAGGCAGAAACCGGGTCAATACATATGCTATTAAGATCATGTGTTTAATGATTCTTGATATTGAAGACAGACATCATGGACCCAGTGATGCAATGCACAACCCATCCCAGCTAACTCAGATATCTCTCAAAAGGTATTTGTTTTAATCACACGGAGACAACACGTTATCTATCGATTTATTCACTCCGAATAAATTGGTATTGAAAAGGTGGCACTCCTCTCCAGTCTCCGATCACTAAATCCAAAATGCACGATCGAGTCTAGAGCCATTTGAGATCATCAAATATCTCATTAGGACACACTTTCATATTTCCTTGCTTCTTCACACACTGTGAAAAGTAAGAAAGATTTTAAGAGTCCTACGCAAAATCTTCATGATCTTGCCTGAACATCCGAGTAATACGAAAGTATTTACAATGAAGATGGAAATCCTTCTTGAGCGAATATCAAAAAGCTCATGGTAGGTGACTTGTGCGATTCTTTATGAATCAAACTTGTGATAACTGGAAAGCAACAGCTGTTTAATTCTTAACTGAATTTAAACACGTTCCAGGCCTCTACGCAATATCTTAGTGATCTTGCCAGAACACTCAGAGTGATACCTTAGTGTTCATAGTGATGAGTGGAAATCCTTCTAGTGTTAACCTCAAACAGCACTTGGTAGGTAACTTGCAAGATTCTATACGAATCAAGCTCGTGACAACTGGAAAGCAACGATGGTGCGGTTCTTAATTGAATTTCACTTGTTCCAGGAACATGAATTGACGGCCTTAAATCATGCGGATATTTTTATTCAAATGATTCACTCTTTATGTTCGCAGTCAGCTTTGGACGGTCGAATAAAGAGAACGGGTTTACCCGCGAAATCCTGTCAGGAAGTTACTTAATTGAAACTATCCGTCACGGGTACGATATTTTATATCGTCCAACGGTCTTCACCGACCGGAGGTAAAATGCTACCGAATTAGAATGAAATGTTCAAAGCCATTTCGTTCGTGTCTACTTATGTTGCGGCATTTGAAGAAGGTGGCGTTGCGGGATCCAAGAAGAAGTCGTCCCCGCATGCTTATACTTTATGCACTTAATATCACATTTAATTCAAGAAAGCCTAAAAGTTAAGTCTTCCGCTGTATCAAACTCTGAAGCTTTCAAGAATTACGAAGGTATAAGTATGTGGGACATGGTGTCACGATGAGGCGAAGATCACAAGTGAAGGATGCACAAGATCAAGGCAAGAGATCAATGCTAAAGATTGATATCAAAGATCACATCAGCATGTTCACCAGAAAAGAAAAAGAAAAAGAAAGACGAAGACTACGAGCTTAAGACAAGCATAGTATGCTAGGTTTTTCTTATTATTGTAACTCGGGTAACGCCCTTGTTTGGAGTGACCTCCCTTAGGGGGAGATTGTTGGAAATACGTTTTACGTATTAGAAAGGATCGGTCACTCCAACAATAGTCCATGTTATAGCTCGTAGTTTAGTTATTTACATTTATTAAACAAAGCCCAAAACCGAGCCCATAGATTGTATGGGCCGGCGGCCTAATGTAAACCCAAGCCCATCCCATGGGCTTGGGTATATAAACCCTCTCCTTTGATGGAGAGGGTGTGTGGTTATTCACTTTTCACATAGTAAAAACATTGGTTTCTCTCTCTAAGTGTGTGTGTAATCCACCATCTCTCTATCTCTTTCTCTCTCTAAAAACATAAGCAAGATTTACAATCCTACAATAGCATTAGTCGACAAAGATCATTTGGAATCCAAATAGTTTACGCGAATCGAATGTATGGAGGTTTATTCATTTTTCCATAATTATTCCATCCTACTGTTTTAAATGACCAAGGTTTACATGAATCATCTTTTTTTATTTCTGGAACTATAGCAGGTCGTGCGGAAGATGAGTTTACAAAGTTGATTCTTTCATGGTTTCTTGATGACATTCTTAATCAGCATCTCTACAACAACAAGGTTTCTTTTTTTCTTTTTCTTTTTTTTTTGTATTTTTTGTTTAAGCTTTTATTGTGGGGTTTGGTTTCGAAACCTCGCTAGGTCTGTACATTTTCGGATGGCAGGGGAAGGGTAGGAAACAATAGGCCACCCCGAGTAACTTGAATAGGGAAGGATGTTTGTTTCGGCTTATATTTTAGCTTATGAGCTTATTTTGAAACATATATATGGGCTTATATAAGTTTATTTGATAAACTTATATTCACCCACAAGTCTTAGAAAAGCCGACAAATTGAGGCTTTTGAGATATAAGCCGAAATTAAATAAGCTCATATGCACGGATATAAGCCGATAAAACACCCCCTAAGAGAAACAAAAATCGGCTTATGTTTCATAAGCCCGATTTTTTCGGCTTATTTTATAAGCCTATGGTTTTCATAATTCACCCAAAAAACCAGGCTTATGAGACCAAAATGGTACCCCCTTAAGCTATTTTTTGTTTTGACATGTTTGACTTATGAAGTCGGCTTTACCACCCCTTTTGATTTGGACCAGAAAGAGACGTTAGACTCTGCTTCTGTAATAGGTGTATAAACACAATTTCTGTCTGAGATAATCATATCTTCATATTTCTGATGACGGCTTGATGCATTGTTTATAGGTGGAATACATACTGATTACTTTTGAGTTAGAAGAACACTATTTGGGCTCTTTTGTTTATCCTTTGCTAGAGGAAACACGGTGTGAGCTGGCTTCTTCTATGGAGATCATGTATAAAGCTCCATTTGCCTATATTTTATCTATTAACGAGTCCAAATGTGGTGAAAACATGTTGTATGATGTTACTATCCGCCCTTGGAAAAATCAGTATAGTGATCTTGGCAAAGATGCTTACCATACCTTACTTGTCGATCTTCTTATTTTAGTAGATGGGAAGCCCGAATGTATTACTGATTTGCAGCGTGTGGGAAGAACTTGGGCTTTCTCAATGGTTAGAAACTATGAAGACGATGTACATCTATGAAAGTCAAAGCATCAAAACCAATTAAATTCCAAGACGGGATGTTTGTACTTTATGTGATCAATCTATCAACGCAAAAAGAATATGGAAGTCACTGCACGTGCATAGGAATCTTAATATCATCATAGAGTTTATCTACTCTGACTCTAAGGTGAGAAGTTGGTTTAATATATTTTCCCAACCATGTTTTATTATTTCGTCGTACTGTGCCTCTTCTTGCCTGGCTTTAGATTGCTTGCTAAGAGTGGGGTGGTTTCCGAATAAACGCCATGTTAGTACGGGTTAGGTTACTTCGGTTTTTTATACAGAAACTAACCAGTCTTATGTAGACGTACGTGTTGTTAAACATCTCATGTTTGTGCTTTGTGTGTTATTCTATGTGTTATTTATGTTTGAGTTGTGCATCGTTGGGTAAGAAAGGACAAACACCATAGGAATCACATCAAGTCGTAAATATATAAACAAATGACACAAATATATAAACATACAATAGTGATAATAGTAACTAATCTGCACGAAAAAAGTCACTTTCTTAATACATAAAAAAGCTTTATGCAAACTGAAGCTACCACTTAAGTTCATCTTTTGTATCGTGTATACAAATATATTTGAGTGAAACATTTAAGGAATGAAAAGTGTTTAGGGAAACTTAAAGACTATCTACTTGGTTATGTGCAAAACAATTATGCAATACCCCTTATAAAAGTGACAATCCCTATGTTAGGACTCATTTGATAAGTTTAAGAATCATGGTTTTAATTTAGACATGTGTTTTTTTATAACATTTGCATATTTGTTATTCAGTTTCTGATGGTCTTGATTTTTTTATTCTTGCTAATACGAAGCTTTTGGCTAAGTATAAAATTTTATCGTCCGATTCTTTTCGAATTGATTATTGGAAGAAAGTGCGACTCAATTGTTCTTGGTGGAAAATAAAAAGGTTTGGTATTCTATTCTACTGAAAGTAAAAATGTCGTTGAAAGCTTGAAAATTTAATTTAAGATAAAACAAGTTAAAACAATGCTAAGTAAAAAGGCGGGAAAAACTAAAGTTGGAAAATAAAAACAATTCAGAAAACTACCAATGAAACTAAGTCTGAGAAGAAGATAATTTAAATTTCATAAAAATAGACATTTTCGGAATAAAGACGAATTCAGAGAAATCTTCGGAATAAAGATATTTTCAAAGAAAGTAACATTTTTGGAATAATGATCTTTTCTGGAAAAAGGGTATCTTCGGAATAAGTAACTTTTCAGAAAAAAGAGCTAATTCGGAATAATGGTGTTTTCGGAATAACAATATTTTCGGAAAAAGAGATTCTTCGGGAAAATGGACTTTTCAGGAAAAGAAGGAATTTTCGGAATAACAATGATTTCAGAGAAAGTAGTATCTTCGGAGTACTTGGTTTTTCAGAGAAAAGGTTTCTTCGAAATAAATGGCTTTTCAGAAAAATGAAGAATTCAGAGAAAAGGTTATTTCGGAATAATGATGAATTCAGAGAAAGGGACGATTTCGGGGTTTTAAAACCCTTTTCCGAAATTGTTTAAACATATATACATAGAACAGTTAAATCGTAACTTAAGAAATAAGCCACTAATAAGCACGAACCAAATAAGCAATTAACCAAAACTTAACCACATACGTTTTAAAAAGAACTAAATAAGCCACAAATTAAAAACTATAAAAACACTAATTAATCAAAACATTTAAAATCAACTAATAAGCAATCCTATTAATCTATCAAAACAACTTAATCAAGAATAAGCCAAACACTAAAAGATTAATAACCACAATAAGCTCAAAACATCCACCACATCAATACTACATGATCAATCACATGAATAAAACAATCACTTAATCAAAAAGATGAGATTAACTACATGATTATCAAGATTAAGAAAAAGATTAAGAAAGGTAGAATGAGAATTAAGAAAATAAGCTTGATTGATTAAAGATGAATATCAAAAGATTACAAGATTAATGGAAAGATTAATAAGTTTGAAAGAAAAACTAGAGAGAAAAATAAAACACACTTAAAAATTAAACTACACCTATTAAAAACTAAAACACCTAACACCCTCCTAATGACATATTAGGAGGATATTTATAGGAGGTGGGGAGATTACATGCTTAAGCTATCTAATTTCTTTCTTCTCGACTCGACTCGACTTAATTTCTTTGTCTTTCTCGACGTCGTCTCGGGATTTGTCGATATAAGTTGAACTTGTCTTATAATTTTCTTCTATAATTAGACTTGAGTTCTTCGACTTTATTAAACTTCCGTCTTTAGACTTTTTCTTCGATAAATCTTCAGAATTGGCCTTGGACTTCCGTTCTTTTTGCATTCTCGATCTTTCGACTTCGTCTTTAGTCTTTTTCTTCGATAAAAGCCCGTGATAGCCCATGTTTTCTTCCTTTTGCATCTTTTGGTCCTAAAACACAATAAAAACACAAACCACACATAATTCCGACTTTTACGACATAAAATACACGTTTTGGTCTTGTTATTATTGGAAATAAGTGGTAAAAGGATAAGTGTTTTCACACTTATTAAATCCCCTACACTTGACCATTGCAATGTCCTCATGCAATGCACTAATTTCAAAGCACGGTTTACATTTTTCATCATAGATAACCCACCTTGGCCTTTACTAAACACTAAGAAAACAAAATAAGTAAGAAATCAAAGACTTACATTGGGGTTTTAGGTTGTCATAAATGTTCATCATTCTCAAGTTTCACGTTCCCATACCAAGCTTAAAAACGAGATCATTGTTATTATAAGTTAGCAAACTAACATGAACTCATGTGGCCCAATTATTCACTTAGACTCCCTTATTCCTAGGTGTATCTCTTATATTTTAATAATGTCTTAAATGATCACGAGGATGCATTGTTTGACTTATTTTGATAGTTATTTAGGCTGAAAATAAAGTGGGACGATTTAATCAATAGTTAGCTAAAGGACAAAATCTTTTAAAACTGCTTCTCGGGACCTTTCAAAGTTCATATCTTAGCATAACTCGCTTCACGATTTGAGACCTTTCTCGGACCGATATTTGGCAGCGACTTCATACTTCAAATCTTTGAGAGAGGTTCTTGAAATTATGGTCTTCTCTTCATAATAGGAATTTCTTCACTTGAAGTTTTGAGAGATTCTTCATATTTGGACCACGACTTCTTCATTTTTCTCCAATCTTTATTTTGGACTTTGATATACAACGATCCGCCTCCTTTTAGGACTTGGATCTATTTATCCTCATACCGTGCTAGGGTCTTTTCGGATAGACTTCTCCATGATCTTTAGGGGAGTATTTGCTTTTCGTCGTGTGTCTCGATCCTTCATATTGATTTTTGATAAATGATTCTTCACATCACTTTTGGATCTTTAGCAACAAAATGTAGCCCTCATGCCTTGTTAGGGCCTTTTCGGACTCGCCAATCTTCGCATACCGCTTCAATAAGTTATGCCTTGGCTATGAACTCTAATTAATACCGAGCAACTTTTAAACGATCTTGTGCTAGAAGCTAAGTAACTTTTCAAATCGTACAACCTTATTTATTGCAGATAAATTTATTAGCAAGCGATGGGATAATAGGCTTATAATCAACTCACATATATTCACGAAAGAATACCAAACTTATAATTGACTCTATCATCTCTCGTTCTCCACAATTTAATATCTCAAGGAATGAGACTCGTGGATGCTTAGCCAATTAAATCAAAGATTTAGGTTTTCGAGTCATCTATAGGATCTTGCTAATTCTTAGACTTTTTCAAGTTTAGAAATCGCATTTTAAAGTTCCATTGATAAACGACTCTCTAGGATCAATTATAGGAACTTGCGAAAAGTTCTTGTTTTTAACCCGTGAGAGTTAAGACTTTCGCGTTTTAAAGTTCCCTATATAAAAGCCTAGCAAAACTTGACTTAAACACGTTAAGGATACTAGCTATAGTAAACTAAAATAAGTAAACTCGGGTTGAGTCAAAAGATTCATGACGTTGAAAAATTAAAACCACTTTATTCAAAATTTATTCTAGCAAAGAAAGTAAATAACGATAACAAAGGAAAATACTACTATACTACAAGGCCAAAGTACAACTTTATTCAAAATTTATTCTAGTAAAGAAAGTAAATAATAACAAAATTTATTAAAACCACTAGTTCATGGGAAACATGGTGAGGGATGGAATCATCTCATGAGAGAAGTCCTCACCAAAGTACAACTTCACACGCTGGCCATTCACCTTAAAATTTTGCCCATTTGGCTGAGAAAGCTCAATGGTGCCATAAGGGAAGACTTTGGCGACGGTGAATTGACCAGACCAATGGCTCTTCAACTTGCCCGAGAAGATCTTCAACCGAGAGTTAAAAAGTAAGACTTGATCACCAACGTGGAACTCTCGGTTCTTAATCCTTGCATCATGGATGATCTTGGTCTTCTCCTTGTAGATTAACGAGTTCTCATAAGCTTCATTCATTAGTTCGTTGAGCTCGTTGAGTTGAATCTTCCGAAGATCACCGGCTTTGTTGATGTCGAAGTTAGCCCACTTCAAGGCCCAGTATACCTTATGTTCCGGCTCAATAGGGAGGTGGCACACTTTCCCGTACACAAGAAGATAAGGTGTACAATCAATCGGGGTCATATAAGCGGTACGGAAAGCCCACAGAGCATCATCTAACTTATCAGCCCACGCGGCACGATGCTCGCCCACAGTACGCTCCAGAATTCGCTTCAATCCACGGTTAGAAATCTCGGCTTGACCATTGGTTTGGGGATGATAAGCGGTGGAAAGACGGTGATTGACACCGTACTTAGCCATGACTCTTGCGAATTGATCATTTCAAAAATGAGTCCCGCGGTCACTGATAATAGCACGAGGAACACCAAATCGAGCAAAAAGTTGCTTCAAAAAGTTCACAACCACCCTCGCATCGTTCGTAGGGAGAGCCTTAGCTTCAACCCATTTTGAAACATAGTCAACGGCTACGAGGATGTACTTGTTCCCTTTAGATGATGGAAATGGCCCCATAAAGTCGATGCCCCATACATCAAAGATTTTACATTCTTGTATGAAATTTTGAGGCATCTCATCTTTATGTGTGATCTTGCCTTGTCTTTGGCAAGCATCACAATGTTTAACCATGTCGTGAGCGTCACGATAAATGGTGGGCCAATAGAATCCAGAGTCGAATACTTTCTTCGCGGTGTAATTGGGACCAAAGTGACCACCGGTGGGTCCTTTGTGGCAAGCGTCAAGGATTTGTACCGCTGCCGGCCCATCAACACATCGACGAATAATCAGATCAGCACATTGTTTGAAAATGTAAGGGTCGTCCCAGAAATAATGTTCAATATCTTTAAAGAACTTTTTCTTTTGTTGGGACGTTAACCCTTCCTTAAGAATTCCACCCGCTAAGTAGTTTGCAATGTCCGCAAACCACGGGGTGTCATCAAGATTGGAGTTGATAGACATTAAGGCCTCAAGGGGAAAAGAGTCATTGATCTCTTGATTCGGATGATCCCCTTGATAAGCATCCTCAAGTCTACTTAGATGATCCGCGGCTTGGTTTTCGGCTCCCTTCTTGTCATGAATTTCAATGTTGAATTCTTGAAGGAGCAAAACCCAAGGAAGAATTCTTGGCTTAGAATCTTGCTTAGTCAACAAGTACTTCAACGCGGAATGATCGGTATACACGATGGTGGTAGAAAGGACAAGATAGGGGCGGAATTTTTCAAAAGCATACACTACAGCTAAAAGCTCTTTTTTGGTAGTGGTATAATGCAATTGAGCCCCCGTCATTGTCTTGCTAGCGTAATAGATTGGTTGGAAGTGTTTGTTCACTCTTTGGCCCAAAACCGCTCCAATAGCAAAGTCGCTAGCATCACACATCAACTCAAAAGGTAGCTCCCAATTAGGGCTAACCAAGACCGGTGCCTTAGTTAGCTTATCCTTAAGAAGATTGAAGGATTCAAGACACTCTTTGGAAAAGATGAAAGGGGTATCTTTTTCCAAGAGGTGGGTCATCGGGCGAGCGATATTAGAAAAATCTTGGATGAATCGACGATAGAAGCCCGCATGACCAAGAAAACTTCTCACACCCTTCACGGTTGAAGGTGGAGGTAATTTGGCTATGACATCCACTTTAGCACGGTCCACTTCAAGACCGGCTTTAGAGATTTTATGTCCAAGCACAATGCCTTCTTTTACCTGAAATGGCATTTTTCCCAATTTAGAACAAGGCGAGTGTCTTCGCACCGCTTAAGCATGCGTTCCAAATTGGCAAGGCAATGAGAGGAAGAATCACCATAAACCAAGAAATCATCCATGAAGACTTTCATAGTTTCTTCAACCATGTCATGGAAGATAGCCATCATACACCTTTGAAATGTCCCAGGAGCATTGCATAAGCCGAAAGGCATTCTTTTATAAGAAAATGTTCCGTAAGGACAAGTGAATGTGGTTTTCTCTTGGTCTTTGGGATCGATAGGAATTTGAAAATACCCAGAGAAACCATCTAAAAAGTAGTAATAGTCATTACCCGCGAGGCGTTCAAGCATTTGGTCCATGAAAGGAAGGGGAAAATGATCCTTTCTCGTAGCATCATTGAGTTTGCGATAGTCTATACAAACTCTCCACCCTGTAACGAGACGAGTAGGAATCAACTCGTTGTTTTCATTGGGCACAACGGTGATTCCGCCTTTCTTAGGCACACAATAGACCGGACCAACCCATGGTGAATCCAAGATAGGATAGATCATTCCCGCATCAAGAATTTTGATAACCTCTTTTTTTATTACGTCATGGATCTTAGGATTCACCATTCTTTGGCTTTGAATAGTGGGTTTAAAGTCGTCCTCCATGAGAATTTTATGTGTGCAAAAGTGAGGATCAATTCCACGAATATCAGAGATTTTCCAAGCAATCGCTTTCTTGTGATTCTTTAGCACGGCGATAAGTCGATATTTTTCTTCCTCTTTCAAGTCCTTTGCGATGATGACGGGTGACTTCTTGTTGTCTTCAAGGAAAACGTACTCGAGATGAGACGGTAGGTCCTTAAGCTCTAAATCCGAAGGATTTTCGATGGAAGGTGTAGTCAAATTAGGCTCATCGATAGAGATATCCTTAGGAGATGGTGGAGAAATATGGTCCTCATTGAGAAGTTTCTCAATGGTACGAATGTCTTCATCCCAATTGGAGGGAGAATCATCATATGTTAAGTCCACATCTCCCAAAGTTGCTTCAAATTCTTTCAAGATGAAATCACTTTCTTCAAATGGAGTTAGTGATGGAGCAATAGAGGCAACGGTCTCAACAGTGGGTAGAGAGCAAGAACCACTTTTACAAGCGTCTTTGAAATGTTCTTCACAAGCCTCATCAAGAACGTCAATGAAATTAACGCTCTCATTTTCAGAAGGTTGCTTTGAAAGTTTTCCCATGTTGAAGACGATTTTATCGTCACCAACTCTCATGATTAATTCGCCAGCGGCTACATCAATGAGAGTGCGACCGGTCCTCAAGAATGGACGTCCAACGATTAATGGAACACGGGGGTCCATCTCGTAGTCAACGACAACAAAATCCGCCGGAAAGGTGAATTTGTCGACACCAACGAAGACGTCTTCGGCTATCCCCACCGGATAAGCAACCGTACGGTTAGCTAATTCCAAAGTCATTCGTGTGGGGACTAGCTCGGGGAGAGATAATTGCTTCCAAACACTTAATGGCATTAAGTTAATACTAGCACCTAGATCGGCTAGGGCCATGCAATTCTCTACTCCCGGGAAGTTGCAAGGAATCAAGAAACGACCCGGATCACCAAGTTTGGTTGGTAATTTACTTAAGAGCACTGCGGAGCAATTCTCATTAAGTTGGGTCTGAGCAATATCGAGAAGTTTCTCCTTATCACTGAGAAGATCTTTAAACATTTTAGCATATTTCGGCATGTGAGCGAGAGCCTCAACAAAGGAGATATTGAAATTCAGTTGTTTAAACATTTTAAGAAAGTTAGAAACCTGAATATCATCCTTGTTCTTCAATTTCTGTTTCCTCAAGCTCGAAGGATAAGGTATATTGGGTTGAGATGAAGACTTTGGAATGGAATTCTCACTCACATCCTTGGGTGGGGGAGGGGTGGAAGTAGAAGGTGAAGGAGTAGAAGTTGGAGGAATTGGAGAAGGAGACTCGTTTTCCTTTGTCACAATCACCGGTGTAGGTGTAGGAAGCTCGGGTTCCTTTAAACCTTTTCCACTGCGAGTGGTGATTGCTTTCATCTCCCCTCTTGGATTAGCAACGGTGTTACTCGGAAGAGAACTCGATCCAGAGGCTTGATTACTTGGGAAGAAACTAGCCATCATGTTCCTTAAGTCATTCGTTTGACTTGTAAAAGAGTTTCGCATATCGGCTCGAAGATCGTTTCCTTGTTTCACCATATCTGCTTTCATGTTGGCCATTTCCCGATGAAGATTTTGTACTATCGCATCATTAGTCCTCATGTAGGTTTCAACCTCTTGGTGTAATGCAGTCGGTTGGTTAGGAGGAGCATGGTAGGCAGGTGGTTGATAAGCAGGTTGTTGGTAAACTTGGTTGTTTCTTTGAGGTGGATATGGGTTTCTTTGGTTTTGATATGGAGTTGGAGCACGTGGTTGGTTTTGATTGTTGCGATTAAGGTTGTTTGGGTTTTGAGGGGGAAACCGGGTGGTGAAAGAAAGTTGTTTGAGCGATAGCTGAGCAAATTGCGGTCACTGATATGAGCAAAAAATCATATCAATTTATTAACAAATCACCCTAAAAACACAACAAAAATACCTAAACTTTGTGCTATAAAGCGGAATTATGTGGTATGTTTTGTGTTTGTGCTCAAAATAGGTAAGAAGGATGCATTTTCAAGCAAACAAAGGAAAATCAAGCTTAATTTGATGAAAAAGACAAAAGAGGATCAAAAGTAACAAGACTTTAAAGACAAAGGACCTATCTTGACAATCTGCCAAAGAAGAAGGACCAAAAGTGTAATTTTGTAAAAGTCAAGATCATAGTCAAATCTGGTCAACTCTTAAGTCAACTCAGTCAAAGGATCAAATTTGTTCAAGAATGAAGTTTGAAGAACCAAATATGCCAAAGAAATGAAGTTACTAGCTCAAATTTAAAATCTACCAAGTTCAAGGGCTTATTCTGCCATTTTTGGAAAGTTGAAATGAGTTTGATCCGTGTGATAAGTTTTCAGCCAATAAGAATGCAAGGAATCAAGACCATGGATTGCCAACTCATGGCATTAATTACACTTCAGCCGCCACTTCATTTATTATGAAATCCCAACAGTAACTTCCACTATATCCCTTTTCAGCCAATAGCATTTCGCCAACCAATATTCAGTTTATCCACTTTTGGATAATGATCTGTGTGACCAAAGGAGAACCAATAATATCATGACACGTGTCATCTTCAACAAAACGCATTGCCAGGATCGACTTTGAGCTAGAGTGGATTTCAAGAGAAGTTATAAACATCAAACTTGCTCATTTTTGAAGGACGAATCCATTGATCACAACCAATTAGGCTGAAATCAATTCAAGATAAAACCCCCAAAGCTGTTCTTCATCAACAAAATTCAATATGCAGATTTTTGACACGTGGAAGCCTGGGATTAGTTCCAACACGTCACCAACCCCAACCACTTCACTCCTGCAGCCTATAAATAGCATAGTTTAGCCTTCATTTGTGTAGTTGTAGAAAGTGTGAAATTTCACACACTTTAATTTTCCTCTCATCTCATTTTTAGTTCTTAGCTTAACAACTCAAGAGCTTGACACACTCTTGAGTCTGTTATAGTTAGTTGTAACAGTTTAACAGCCTTGTAACTACTTTTCATGCAATAAAATTCAAATTCCTATTTTCCCTCCAAAAGTTCTTAATCTACTTACTTTTTATCTCCTGCTACCTTGATACTCTTGTTGCTGTTGTTAGTTTGTTATGATCATAACTTGATCATAACTGACTCAGATTGAAGATTGTAGCTGTTTTGATCATTCAGTTCAGATTTAGCAAAATTTGATGAATTCAAGTTCATCAATGGCAGAATTGATGATTGATTGCTGTTGATATATTGTAGATAGTGTTTTCTAGTGCTAAGGTGGTGGTTAGCACTAGAATAGAGAGCTCAGCGCTCCTCTACTCCCCAAAGGAGGCCCTTGCATAAGGTTTACATGTTCTGCATTTAAATTCCACTAAACAGTTGCTTGCCTGCTCAATTCTTAGTTAATCTTGTTTGTTTGCATGATCAAAGTTGTTCTAGCCTGTTATTGATTTGATTTCAGTGAATTGGTAGCTTAATATAGCTTATAGCTTTGTTACATTGTCCTGTTTTTAGTTTATTTTTAGTCACTTTAGCTTGCTATCTAATTTTGAGTTCTAGTTGGTCAAAGTTCTTGTTACTAGTTCTAATACCTTTCATTTTGGATACTAAACTTAGCCTGCTTAAGCTCTTTTCTCAGTTTAATCTTTTGATTAACAAATCTTCACAAAAAAGTTCATAAAATTCAGTAAGTGGTGTTTGGCATTAGGTTGATTCAGATTTTAAGTGCTAGAATTTGATTAACTTTGCTTCATTTTCAGTTTACAAGTCATTACAAGTAGTTTTAAGTCATTTTTAAGTCAAACTCTTGGTCAAAAAGGCAATTGGTTTTAGAAAAGTGTGGGTCAGTTCCATTCAAGTTTTGTTTCAGAAAAGTGTTGATTTTGATTTGCCTGGCATTCATTTGTTAGTTAATGAAATTCAACCAAACCAGTTCTCAAATCTCACTCATAATATGAAGTTTCAACTTGTGTAAGGGATTTGTACAGTATTCAGTATTCAAGTAGAAATAAGCCAAAGTCTAAATCATTGAGCAAATGCAAGTTACTGTAAATGGTAAACTGCTTTTTCATATCTCAATATCTACTTCATTAATTGGTTGATTTTCTTTCACAATATCATTCAGTAAGTGTTCCTGGTTAATTTTTGAGATTTTGAGCTTATTGAAAAATCTTGGTCAACAAAAGTCAACATAAGCACTCATTTTGCTTATTTTAGAATTCTGAGCTTATTACTTGATGATTTCTCATGAGACTTGATTTCCCATTCTTATTTTGAGCTTATTAATCATTTCATCATTAAAATTTAGTTGTGAAAGTCTAGATTTCTTTGTAGCTTATTTTGTGCTTATTGAAATTAGCTTATCAGCTTTTTAGTCACTTTCAGCTTAAATCCTTGGACAAGTCTAGCTTATTTCTGATTTTAAGACGTTTGCAAGTGGTTTGGTTGAATTTGGTTGAAAAATAAGCTCAAACGAGTTTATTTGAGTTTGTAACCCGTTTTTGATTAAAAGTTTTCAAAAATTGCACTATAGTCCTTGAAGTTTTAATCTGTTTCTAAACATGGCTAAACTTGCTAATTTTTAGGGTTTGCAACTAAACAGTCCCTATACTTTCAGATTTGTTAAAATTCAGTTAGAAAGTTTAAAATTTGTTGAGAATTAGTTAAGTTGTTTGGATAATTTTCATTTTCAGTCCTCCTAGTTTACAGTTTTTGCACATTTAGTCCTTTTACTTTTCAGCTTTACATTTTGAGCATTTACATTTCATAGAATTTACATTTCTAGTCCTTATAGTTTGTAAAAGTTACATTTTGCACTTTATTTGAATAAGAACTTGGTATTTGCACTATGTTTTAAATATAAGTAGACGATATTTTTTTTCATTTTTGCAAGTCTTGTTTGAATTAGCAATAGAATATCCAAAAAACATTACCAACCAAGAACAATTAAAAACCCGATATTGTTAGGACTTTCAATTTGTTAAGAACTGAGAAAAACGAACTTCAACTATACACATTTCAGTCACCTTGAGGACGTGCTTGATAGCCTCCTGTAGAATAGGTACCGTTGGCGGCATACACATTTTCCGGATTGTCGTGAGTCGAAGGAAAATCGGTGTATGAGTAGGATCCTCCGCATATTTCACATGATTGACTCAAAGCACTAGCTTGGGCAGTGATAGCTTTGGTATTATTGGCGTCTTGGAGAGCAAGTGATTCAACAAGCGAAGTAAGCTTGTCAATTATCTTGTCGCTCTCATTAGTGCTAGCACTAGCCACATTGGTCCGAACACTCTTGGTTTGCACTCTAGACTTGTTCTCAATAATATCCCAAGCGGCATTAGCAGACTTAACCAAAAGATTTCCCCCCGAGGCACTATTTAGTGAATCTTGGTCATTCATGCTTAAACCATTGTAAAAAGTATTAATTTGATGTACTTTTGTTAAACCATGTTGTGGACACTTTCGTAAAAGTTCCTTAAAACGGTCCCAAGATTCACTAAATGTCTCACCGTACTTTTGTTCAAAAGTAATGATTTCATTCCGCAAAGCGGTAGTACGTGAGGGTGGGAAAACGTAGTTGATGAATTTGGTCTCTAAATCCGTCCACGTAAGAATACTTTGTGGCGGTTCCTTATCAAGCCAATGTCGGGCTTGTCCCTCTAAGGAGAAAGGAAAAAGTTGCAAGCGAATTACCTCTTGTGAAACCCCATTATACTTAACCGTATTAGTGAGTTGAAGAAACCTCTTAATATGGTCATGAGGATCATCAATTGAACGCCCCAAGAATGGTTGAGCAGAGACCATTTGAATGAAGCCGGATTTGAGCTCAAAGTTGTTGGCTCCAATCGCGGGTATGACAATACCATCGTTGTTGCCCTCTACATGTGCTTGCAAAAGTTCGATCATTGGACGATTGTCCGGTAGAGGTTCATTGTTGTCATTATTCATGTTGGGTTGAGGTGGATTATTATTATTGTTGTGTACACCGGCCATGTCTAAGTTATCGAGAGTCTCGGGCTCGGGATAAGACGTTGATCGAGTGTGCATACACCTGCAAAAGAAATAACAAAGCAGAAATATTTTTGGTTTTTTATGTTTTTTAATTTTTTTGTATTTTTGAAAATTTTATATTTTTTAGGATTTTTGAAAATTTTAAAGCAAGGAAAATAACGTTCAAAGATGAACGGATCCCAAAATCCAACGCGTCTCTCACTTAAAACCGTTAATCTTAACGAAAAGAGCCGGCAGCGGCGTCATTTAATACGAAGCTTTTGGCTAAGTATAAAATTTAATCGTCCGATTATTTTCGAATTGATTATTAGAAGAAAGTGCGACTCAATTTTTCTTGGTGGAAAATAAAAAGGTTTGGTATTCTATTCTACTAAAAGTAAAAATGTCGTTGAAAGCTTGAAAATTTAATTTAAGATAAAACAAGTTAAAACAATGCTAAGTAAAAAGGCGGGAAAAACTAAAGTTGGAAAATAAAAACAATTCAGAAAACTACCATGAAACTAAGTCTGAGAAGAAGATAATTTGAATTTCATAAAAATAGTCATTTTCGGAATAAAGACGAATTCAGAGAAATCTTCGGAATAAAGATATTTTCAGAGAAAGTAACATTTTCGGAATAATGATCTTTTCAGGAAAAAGGGTATCTTCGGAATAAGTAGCTTTTCAGAAAAAAGAGCTAATTCGGATAATGGTGTTTTCGGAACAACAATATTTTCGGAAAAAGAGATTCTTCGGCAAAAGGGACTTTTCAGGAAAAGAAGGAATTTTCGGAATAACAATGATTTCAGAGAAAATAGTATCTTCGGAATACTTGGTTTTTCAGAGAAAAGGTTTCTTCGGAATAAATGGCTTTTCAGAAAAATGAAGAATTCAGAGAAAAGGTTATTTCGGAATAATGATGAATTCAGAGAAAGGGACGATTTCAGAGTTTTAAAACCCTTTTCTGAAATTGTTTAAACACATATACATAGAACAGTTAAATCGAAACTTAAGAAATAAGCCACTAATAAGCACGAACCAAATAAGCAATTAACCAAAACTTTAACCACATACGTTTTAAGAAGAACTAAATAAGCCACAAATTAAAAACTATAAAAACACTAATTAATCAAAACATTTAAAATCAACTAATAAGCAATCATATTAATCTATCTAAACAACTTAATCAAGAATAAGCCAAACACTAAAAGATTAATAGCCACAATAAGCTCAAAACATCCACCACATCAAAACTACAAGATCAATCACATGAATAAAACAATCACTTAATCAAAGAGATGAGATTAACTACATGATTATCAAGATTAAGAAAAAGATTAAGAAAGGTAGAATGAGAATTAAGAAAATAAGCTTGATTGATTAAAGATGAATATCAAAAGATTACAAGATTAATGGAAAGATTAATAAGTTTGAAAGAAAAACTAGAGAGAAAAATAAAACATACTTAAAAGTTAAACTACACCTATTAAAAACTAAAACACCTAACACCCTCCTAATGACATATTAGGAGGGTATTTATAGGAGGTGGGGAGATTACATGCTTAAGCTATCTAATTTCTTTCTTCTCGACTCGACTCGACTTAATTTCTTTGTCTTTCTCGACGTCGTCTCGGGATTTGTCGATATAAGTTGAACTTGTCTTATAATTTTCTTCTATAATTAGACTTGAGTTCTTCGACTTCATTAAACTTCTGTCTTTAGACTTTTTCTTCGATAAATCTTCATAATTGGCCTTGGACTTCCGTTCTTTTTGCATTCTCGATCTTTCGACTTCGTCTTTAGTCTTTTTCTTCGATAAAAGCCCGTGATAGCCCATGTTTTCTTCCTTTTGCATCTTTTGGTCCTAAAACACAATAAAAACACAAACCACGCATAATTCCGACTTTTACGACATAAAATACATGTTTTGGTCTTGTTATTATTGGAAATAAGTGGTAAAAGGATAAGTGTTTTCACACTTATTACTTGCCGACAATGGCGTGTACAGGATTGGTTGACCACCTGATGTAGATGGTGCAATAAGGCCACGAGTCAGTCCTGGCCATCAGCAGCACTACAATTAATGCCAGACGCAAAAAGATAGGTTTGTGCTTGGAATCTGAAACTACATCTTAAGTTAGTATTGTTATTGATTAAAACGTATATGTATTTTAAGAAATTATTGCGACTGAACTATACTAGGTTCCAAGAGGTTAATAAAAATTCAATGTGATAAATATTGGATTCCAACTGCACAGGTTTGTGTTCCCTTGCTATTTTCTCATGGTTTATTACGTTTCTGTATATTTTATGATTGTCTCAATATATGTTACAGCAATACAATTAGCTGTGCTTCTTTTGAAGACTCAGATTTAGTTGAAAAGCAACGTTGTTTTCAGTTGTTGCGCATCAAGGTAAAAACAGATATTGTAGGACTCATTTGATTATATATTACTATAGAAAACTGTTGATATTAAATAACCAAAAAATGTTTGATTTTTTATTAGACCAAAATAGTGGAAAATTAATATTCTAAGTATAATTTTTTACATGTTTGATGTGTTATCACAATAAATTTTCCCACGCATATTTTGTATATCTTAAAATCTTACATATTTGTTATTGTCGTCTTATCTTTCCAGGAGAAACCAGGAAGAAATTTGACAGTGCTTATAGTGGATGAATTATTAATACAAGAGTGTTCTCATATTGCTATTATTGTGCATTTAAGAATCCTTCGAGTCAAAACAGACCCTTTATAAGGAAGACTATGTGACACCACCTACATTTTGTAAGTTCTGCTCTTAAACTCTTAATATAGTGATCGGTCAGAAATATTCATGATCTTATTTATTGATTTTAAAGCTAATCCAAACACCCCTGAATTATTTTGTATTAAGTGGTGATTTTCTCAGTTCAATAACGGACGAAAACTAAAGAATTATTAATAATGATTTCCTAAAGATTTCTACTGCAAATGGCATGTTTGGTTGTTGATATACCAGGAGCCAAACACACCTGCTATTGCAAAAGGATGTTTGGCTGCTGTTAAACTAGGAACCAAACGCCCCTTCTGCTAGAAAACATGCTTACTATTCTTCCACTTATATTGTTTAAGATAATTTCGTTTTGTTTTAGGTCATCCCCATCCTGATATGCACTAGAATGAGTAAAATACAACATAACTCTTCACAAACAAATATCAACTTTTTTTAAGGTCAAAACAAACTTAGCAAACAACATTTGGCTATCATCGAAAACATACACTTTGGCGTTTAACCTGATGCAACTATTTTGTTCATTCACAAGACAATAACATAATATCGACCCATTTACTCACGAGTGGGTTATTTGAGTAGCTTATATTTATCATATACAATAACTAAATTATTTTATTAAAAACACTAAAAATTTTATTGGAACAAATACTATTAAGATGTCAACTCATCTTCTGGATAATGTGAACACAATTTTTTGGATGATTTAAAACTTATAATTGTTGACTAAAATGCGCAGGCATATCTGTGACCAATTCTACCGCCGAAGGAAAACGTGTTCGATACTTCAATCATAGACGATGACATGGAGGATTCATGGTTATTTTCCCCAACAATGGTTGGTGTCCTAATTCAGTAGTTTGTCATCGTTATGTTGTCTTTTGTGAACAACCAAGTAGGCATTCATGTCATTTTGAAAAGACCTGTAGCAATCACTATAATGTACATATCAACTGAAACATCTAATAAACTCCTTATGATCGGTAAAAATTTGCTGATATGTTTTGGTAAAGTGTCAACGGCAGGGACACAGGTGTGGGTTGAAGCTTCACACTCAGGAGAATTTCTTTAAAACGAACCCGGGGCGAAGCCCGAGCTTAAATCCTAGTATAGAAAATGACCTCAAAATGCTATTTTGACGAGTGTTCAAAAATAATCATTTTGAAAAGTAGATTGAGGTATTTATTGTTTGCCAAACAAACATTAGAAATTACAAATATTCATCTTTTCCAAATGAGAACGCTAGATACGGTATAAGTCATAGGTAAAAATAATGTCACATCGCTATTTTTTCTCATAACTCTAAAACTTATCATAACACTAAAAACATTCTCGCTAGTATAAATATAGCGTTTTCAAAAAAATAAAAAATCCAACGGCGCGAGAGTATCTACAACGGGAGGCACGATACAGTACCTCGCACTGTCGCCCACAACGTCGGCTGGCACCTACGGTTTGGAGGCCGAAAACGCGACCCACGGTACAGTGGCTCGCGCAGTGGTGGTCACTGTACCGTGCCAAGTGTTGCAAAAGTCGGCCTTGGCGGCCGATTAATCGGGAAAAAATCGCTTGGCGGGGATTAACCGTCACGATTTATACTAATTGGCCTTATTAATCGGTTTGGTCAAAATCGGTCAAAAATCAGATAAATCGGTCAAATCATATCAAAATGGATAAATTCGCCAACTTGTTTTCGGGGATAAATTGGATAAAAATCGGATAAAATCGGCCTACTCGAACATATACTTTCAAAACTTTACTATATAATTTTATACATAAAGTTACAACCCGATTAATCCCAGCCAACCCGATTAATCACTTGACGATACACAACCGCCTAACTAACGCCAAACGATTTTTGCAACCTTGACCGTGCCCTCTCAACATCAGACACCCTCTCAGCATCTAACACCCTCTACATATAACCCAGAAATATTTTTCCTCCATCAAATAACTTCATATTAAAGAAAACAAATGACTTCGTATTAAAGAAAACAAATTAATATTCAAGATATGCAAATGATTACTTTATGTATAATAACAATCGTTCATTTACAAATAATTATTGAAGGCATTCGTTAATGTAAGTTTAACGGTGCGTTTGGTTTGTTGCTAGGAATTACTATAGGTATAAATTTGATAGTGTCACGAAATGTGATGATTCCATAAACATTGTTTGGTTTAAAATTAGGTATGTATATTCACTATTTAAAACTTTTAATAATTTACTTTTAATTCAAATTCAAGAAACTAATAATTCTAGTCTTACGGATCTTATTTGCAAACAAAAGTATTAATACTAAAATTATGAAAATAAGTTTTAACCAAAGTTTAATAATTTATTAGTATAAGATCACCTCACAAAGCGTTTCACCCTATCTAACTTTAAAATATGATCTACAAAAAAGTCAGACCACAAAATAAAAGCAAAAAAAATCAACAGACACGGACGATGGTGATTTGCAAATCAAATGAACAAAAGAAAAAAAAGATGATTTTGTTGATATAAAAAGATTTCAAAATAGCTTCATTGGAATGAAAAAGGAAAGGAGTTTACCTCCTCTACGAGTGTATGGGTATCAAGTGATACTTTGATTCCTCAACTTGCTAACCAAACATTTGCAATGATAGTCGTTGTGATTGATCGATTCCAATAATGATGTACCAAACATACCTAGCTAAATTTTTGTTTGGTTATGGACCTTTAAAATTTTGAAAATTATATATTCAAGAACATTTATCGTCTATGAATGTATTTTAGTATAAGTTAAGCCAAATCCTAATTATATGCATTCTAGTTTGAAGTATGAACGGATCTTAACAGATCACAGGTATTAACAAGATGTTACATGCAACTAAAAAACTGATAATGTGTTTGCTAAAAAAAAATAAAAAAAAAGAAACTGATAATGTGACACTAGTTTTGCTTCTTTTAGGTCGTGGCACGGTCCACATCTGCAATTCCATGAAAGGGGACTGTAAGTTTATAACATGTATCATTCATTCATTTGTATACAATGTACTTTAATTCCTGTTCTAACAACTTATGTTTTACACTCCGTGTCCAGAAATAATGTGGTTCAGTTTCCATTAGTTGGTGGAAGTGTTGTTTCCCTGACCACTAAATATTTTGATCTTCCTACAATGCCATGGACTCGTATGTTTGGTCGTAGGGACTAGTACATAACTAATAAAGCCATGAAGCGTTTGTTTAAATTTTGTTATCTACAGTATCAGCAACTTCATCGCCTAGCCTTCTGCAGCAAGTTTAATTTGGCCGTAAAATCATGTAATGGTTCGTAAAAATCCTGTGCAAGTCGCGAATGTTCATGCACTTGTCTGTAGCAGGCCGTTGTGCCTGAGCAGTGGTTCTGGAGAGGGTTCACGCCCACGGAACTCAATAAAAACCTGCAATCGGAAATCTGAGTTATGAAAAAGAATATTTCTCACTTCAGTCCCTCTAAAAAACTTTATATATTTTCTCTATCTTTAATTCTTTACATAAACAAAATGAACTTGTAGACTTCAGAAGAATTCTAAATCAATGAAAAAGAGGAAGGAGCAGGAGATACGAAACATCTAACCTCTAATGGATCTTTTCCACCTCCAAGAGCAAGAACAGTTTCTCGGAACCTGTGTCCTGTCTCTCTTAATGCCTGTAAACAACAGAAAACTGTAAATATAACCCCAAATTGTCTATAAATACATAGAAGCTTCAGTTCATGATCTAAATAACTAATATTAGATTGCATCAAGGACATAGAAACATGATGGCATCACATCTTACTCATCGAAGGCACTGTTGAATTATACTGGATAAACAGAGAATTAAAAACAGCCGTTCCAAAATATATCTACAACACCAGCTTAATTATTTATGTACCAAAGATAAAAGAAGAAACGTGATGTAATGTTGCATGAAAAGTATTGTTAAATACATTCACAAACATGTCAATACCTTTTCATCGTTTAATCCAGCATCTTCGAATGCTGAAAAAGCATCTGCAGATAACACTTCCGCCCACTGCAACAACAACAAAATCCCATTTTCAGAATTGGCAGAAGAGAAATACTTGAAACAACCAATACAGAACGAATAAGTTAATAAAAAAGACAAGGGAAAAGACCTTGTAACTGTAGTATCCGGCAGCATATCCACCTGTTATCGACCATCACAGCAAAGATATAAGGTTTTTAATAAACATCTAACATGAAGACTTCCATTACGACGGATATAAGACAAAATGAAAGCAATCATTACGAAGAACCAACCTGCAAAAATATGACTAAAACCACAAAGGAACCTATCCTCTGGCAATGGAGGAATCAACTGAAATTTTTTACCGACCCTTTGGTCAACATCATAGATAGATTCAGGTCCACCGGGAAGATACTTGCTATGCAGCTCCAAGTCAAGGGCTGAAAACTTGAGCTACAAAACAGCATGAATACAAATGAAACGTTGTTTAATATTGTAAGCTGATAAAAGTTACCGAAAAGTAATGGCTTTTATGCTGACCTGGCGAAGACTAACAGTACCAGCACGAAAAGTCCTGGCAGCAAGAAGCTTCTGATATATTTCTTCAGGGAGAGATTCTCCAGTTTCGTAGTGTTTTGCAATACTCATAAGGGTGTCCCTGTGACAGATATGCAAGGCATTAAATTCAAACATGTGGGGTTATCAGGATTAGTTACAGCCTCAAATGATGTAACATATAGGCTTAGTTGAGGACAATTTGTAATAAAATACTGCCAATCTGCAAGTACCTATGGTAACACCAGTTTTCCATGAATTGTGAAGGTAATTCAACTGCATCCCATTCTATGCCGCGTATACCAGCAACAAGCCCCTCATCTTGTTTCGTTAGCATATGTTGAAGTGCATGACCAAACTCGTGGAATACAGTCTCGACCTGAACACATGAGGGAGCAAAAAGTACACATAATACCTGTTTCTGACACCAAGGATATATACATTTTATCTACTTGACAATATCAATTAAGCATAATTTACACTGAATGCACAAGGATTTAGCACGTCAGATATCCTAGCTTGAGAAGAGCTATTGAGAATACTAGCATCCATTACAAAACAAATCACAGACTCTCAATTTATATTGTACTTCTTCAGCCAAATCCCCATTACCACCGCTACCATCATAGTGTTACTATTACAATAATCACTCAAGAGTTGGCAAACGTGCATATTATAATTTCAGATTCATGTATTGAAAATGAATAATATATGCTTAAAAACCAAGACACTACCAAATTAACAAAATTCTGTTTCAACTTACTGCTACAAATTTTTGTAGAGTCAGTTATATCCAGAAGGATATTGTGTTCATGAATTAACGAGGCCTTGAATTTGATATGTTAGTACAATTATGTTTCTTTCTTTTTATGATGGCTTCATGAACGATAATTGCACACCAAGAAATGGGCACTACATGATCACAATTAAACATTTGCACATAAAGAAGCATAAAAGCAAACAGCAACCTCCTATTTGGCATTATATGAGACTAGCATGGTACCCGCGCAATGCGGCGGCGGGTACCCGGTGACGATTTTTGAGGTGACAAATGTTACTACTCTTGCTCGTTAACTTTGTATTCAAAGATTGAAGTTGTAAAAAAATTAAATCAAAATAAAATAAACCCTAAAAAAATGAGAAAAACTAAGAATTAATTAAAATATATCAAAATGGATACTGAATCAAAGAGCATAAAATTTTAGAAAACACGGTGAAATTAGATTATGAAAAAAATAATTAGATAAAAAGATATTTCAATTTTAAAGATAAAGATAGTTTTTTAATAGGTTGTTACAAAAGGAGATGAATGATCAATTATAAAATGAATGTTTCCATAAAAGTTAATTTTAAATGTCTTAATGTTCGGACTTTTTAAAAATAGAAATGTCCCAAATGCTTTATAATATGCTTTATATGGGTGGCAATTTTTGACACGACACGATAAACGACACGAACCCGACACGAAGTTAAAAAGGTATGGGTTGAGAATAAACAGGTTTGGGTCAAAAACAGGTCAATCCGTATAACCCGTTTAATAATTGGGTCGTGTTTGGGTTAAGTATTAAACAAGTCGACACGTGAACCCGTTTAAGTATATATAAACCTTTAAAAATAAATATATAAGTTTAATTTTATGTTAGATTTGGATTAAATATAGTTTGTTATGTAGTTAATAGGAGTGAATTGCCATTATAATTCACATTTTATTGAAATTGTTGCATAACTATTTGTATGTTGTGTTTATCTTTTTTTACATCTTTATATCATTTTTTTTTGCATATAAATTAGTCAGATTGACAAAGAATCAACCTTATTAACCAATTGACATATTTACGTAAACAGGTTAGACGGGTCAAAAATAGGTAATACATGTTATGCAGGCGTGGTTAGAGTTGAGTTTATTGTCAATTAATAAATGGGTTGTGTTTGGGTTAAGGTTATAATAACACGTCAACCCGTGAACCCAAACAGGTCGACACGAACACGACTCGATTGCCACCCATTAATATGATAAGATAAGATATAAAAATATTGAATAAGGATTAAATAAGGACAGAAGCTCCTTCCCACCCGCACCCCAGGCCCCAGCCCATAGCATTCTTTTTAGGAACTACAAGAAAAACATAAGAATCAGAAATGGATTTTATACTTTAGCTTATATGCATGTGTACCTCACGGAAAGTCATAAGGCTTGGCTTGTCTCCAACAGGTGGCATTTGATTGCACACCATATGCGCAACAGGTAGTCTAACAGAGGTCTTATCATGCGAAGAAACACGACTGCGTGCTACAACTTCACCCATCCATGCACCACCCCGTTTCTCAGATGGACGAGAATATGGATCAAAATAGAAATACGAAATAGGTGAGCCTGATGAATCCTTGATGCAGTAAAACTTGACATCAGTGTTCCAAACCTACAAGAATAACAAAAACTTATGAAGCAACTAGTATAAAGGAAACAACTTCAATCCTTCCCCCCTCTTCACCAGGGTAAAATAAAAGCAATTAACTATCTTACTGGTGCTAAACCATCAGCTGGTACAACATCAATGTCAAATAGCATCTTCACAAGGTTGAAAAGGCCATCCATAACTTTAGGCAATGAAAAGTATGGACGTAGTTCTTCCTGTAAAAAGCACAATAGAAGCATCATTTAAAGAGCTAACTATACAAAGACCATGTAAAAAACAAGCCCCGGTGAATTTCGTCCTAAAAACATGATGTGGATGAAAGAGCAGGGTCCTAGATGACGTAATTTGGGTTTTAGCAACAGTGCAAGCTATATCTGTTAACTTATTACATGGGGGTTTAGTGAAGTATAGCAATACGTTTATTACCACGTCCAGAACAGATAAATTATTTTGCTATTGTTTGTTATTTTTCATATGGCAAAATGATGAAATGAGTTGATACCATATGATACACATAAACAAGTTGTGATTTAGCCAATTTATAGTCTCAGACATTTTACTGTAAACACACAAAATAAGCTATTGTAGAAAGATGCTGACATCTTTAATGTCCATGTATTATAAGAAAGTGCAAAACAAATAAGTAATACAGCTAATATCCGAAATTAGCATGTGAAACATGAAAGATCGCAAGAAAGAGTCAACGAGAACCTCGTTAATCTCATATTTTGATTCTCGTAGCCTCTCACTCCAGAAGGTGATATCCCAGTAGGTCAGCTCATCAGCTTCAGGAGCACCTTGACTTCTGGAAAATTGCTTGAGCTCTTCCATATCTAGAATATATACAGGGAGCAGAAAAGGTTTTATGAGTCCCTTGTGAGACTAAAACGAATTCTAATCCAAAAAGACATTAACTGTATAAATTTAATGAACGAAATTTTGATTCATAGCTTTGTAATGACTAGGATAGTAACCAATTATATAGAGCTCCAGAAAGCTGCAATAACCGAGCACAAATGGAACTACGAAAAAAAGTAGCGTGTCCCATCAGTTCACCCTATTATTTGATTACCCAACAAGTTCGTTTCAGATCTTTATTGTACACACTAACACAAACACAGAACTGTTTATTAAGGCATCTATGGTACATTACCTTGAACTGCAGCATCCCAAGAAGCACTCCTCAGCTTTTCGAGAAGCTCTTCTGCTTTATCAACAGTAGCCATTTTTTTAGCCATGCTTAACTGATAAAATGACTCTTCATTAGCCAATGTAATATATAAAAGTATACTATTATAAAAACATATGTAGATAGCAACTAAAATGTCAGAAAGAACAAATTTAAACCTCTGCGTAATTATTGTAGCCAAGAAGCTTGGCCTTCGCCGACCTAAGCTTCAAAATTTGATCAATAATCGGAGTATTATCTAGATCTCCACTTGAAGCACGAGTTACATAAGCACGGTAAATTTCCTCCCGCAAAGCTCGATTCTTAGCATGTTGCATAACAGACAAAAAGCTAGGGGCGTCCAGCGTAATCATCCATGGGCCATTTTCTGCAGTGGCATTTTCATGACCCTGTACAGGCAAAAAGAATTAACCATGTGTTGATGATACCTTTCTGCTAATTTGGACCAAAACTAATCAGTTTTATTTAGGAACCTTAGATAGGGCTATTTGTGCAGCCAATCCGAGAGCAGTCGCTGGCAATCCTTCAATATCCCTCTTATCTGTTATTAATTTCTCAAACTTCTTTGTGGCATCCAGGACATTTTCACCAAATCTTTTCGAAAGTTTTGCCAGCTCCTGGAATCAAGTCATTAACAAGTGCCAAACAATTACCAGTGTTAATTAGGAGTATAATGTAACCTCTGGTTCATAATTTAGAAAGAGAATAAAGTACTTGCACCAACTAATCTAAGATTCAACTAACAGTTCAATTTCAAGAACAACCTTTACATCCCAACCCACTATTTACCAAAATGTCCTCAATGGGTGATTAAAAACATCATATTACGAGCAAACAATGAACTCAAGAAGAATCTGAAGAGAGGCTTCACCAAGAAAATTGTTTTATTAGATGGTATCTTCATAGATACCTTAAAGTTGTCGGCATGGTCAACTAAATAAAGGTCAATAACAACAACCAAATGCTTTTCAAGTAATATGCTTGAAGATTAACTCTAGACATTGTGAAATAGAAATTTATTAGCCCAGATAACAACATATCAACATACCTGTTGGATTTTATTGAACTCTTCTCTGTCATTATCTTCGAGGGAAATACCACTGAGAACAGCGTCCTTTATTGATGCTGCATATGTACACAAGTTGCAGTAACTCAGATTCATAATTAGAATAAAAAAAAGGATATAATCTATTTCACACAGTTCGATAAAAGGTTTAGCTAACAATTCTGCAAAGTGAGAGTGTAGCATCAACGCCCAAAACTTATATAGAAATATAGCTTATTGGGATTTCAAAACAAGACTGATACCTCAGTGTAGTTTTTTACTCAGAAACAGGAACTAATTTCTGACTTCTTTCAAAGAAAATTTCTTTTTTTTATAGTTAAATCACCTGCTATGTAGTTTTAAAGATAAAGTACTACTCTGCAATATCTGAAGCACCATATTCTGAAGATGAAAATTTGCCAATTGGCCAATAATTCTCATAGATTTGGACTGCCCTCGTAAAGAACATTTGATCAATATTAATCATTTGAAATAACTTTATTTTTGCAAGTCGCAGAATAATGGAAAGCTGTAGTTGGTTGTAACATACTGTTCCAAATTTCCAATCTCGGCAAAGTTTATAGCCCTTAATTATCAGGAATACAAGTTCTTTGTGATTTAAGATAACTATATAAAGGACATGTCAAACCAATACCTGATTATGCAAGCATAATAAGGCAAAAAATACAGATAAAACAGAAAAAAGTGCCACCAGAAATGCTTCTTTTCTTTGCTGCAGTATGGATGTGCTATTATGTATAGTTGTATACAGCAGCTTATCATAACAAAATTTTCATACTTATTACACATTCAACAAATGCATGACAGTAAAGGCAGGTAGATCGTATCATAGCTCATGGGATGAAGTTGTGATGTTGTGGAAAAAAGTTTCCCGGTAAATAGCCAACTCTAAGTCAAGATCGGATAGCATTAGTATAACATAAGTACTTAGACGAGTACTATAGGACGTATCCGTTCAAGACCATACCAGTTTAGCAGTACTTACGAGACAATAAAAAGCATAGTATTCTCTACCAAACAAAAGAATGGCACAACACTTACATTCAACAATACGTTTACGAGCATCACTTAGCGTCTCCCACTCCGGTGATTCGCTTATTGCCTTAAAAGCATTATAAATCGGTTTACTCTGATCCAACTTTAGACCAAATGTGATTTGCTCAGGCTGTAAAGTGTAAACAACAGTCACATCACAGATCAAAATCATAAGTTACTGTGACTAGCATGGACTCCCGCAATGCGGCGGCGAGTACTCATAATCATTTTTTAGGCTAACAAATATTAATTTTTTATCCATTAACTTTGTATTGTTAAAGTTGTAAAAAATCAAAAAAAAAACCCTCTAAATTAAAAAAAATTAATAGTTAATAAAAATATAGCAAAATGGATATTGAATTAAAGAGAATAAAATTTTAGAAAATATGGTGAAATTAGATTATAAAAAATAATAAATAAATAAAAAGATTTTTCAATCTAAAAGAAAAAATGTTATTTAAAGGTTGTTACAAAGGGTTATAGTATATAATCTTGATGAAGATATCAACAACTTGCTTTATTTAGTAGGGAAAAAAGTCTGAATTTTCGGCCTTGGTATTTTAAGAAAGTCCCAAATGCTTTATAAAGTACTAGCATGGTACCCGCGCAATGCGGCGGCGAATACCCGATGATAAGTTTTGCGGCGAACAAATGTTACACTCTTATCGTCAAGTTTGTATTTTAATTACTGTTAAAGTTGTTAAAAAATTGAATCAAAATAAACCCACTAAAAATGAAAAAAATAAAAAGTTATAAATATATGTTAAAATGGGTGTTGAATTAAAGAGCAAAAACTTTTTTAAAATATGGTGAAATTAGATTTTGAAAAAAATAATTAAATAAAAAGATATTTTCAATTTAAAATTAAAATTATTTTTTAATAGGTTGTTGCAAAAGTTTGTTACAAATGGTTGTTAGCTTGGTTCATGATATATAATGTGGGAATGACATCAATAAATTGCTTTATTTAATAAGAAAAAGTGTCTTAAAATTCAGCCTTGCTTTTTATAGGAAGTCCCAAATGCTTTATATAATTACTAGCAGGATACCCGCGCAATGCGGCGGCGGGTACACGACGATTAATTTTGTGATAAACAAACGTATAGATCAATAAAAAAATATGGATCTAATAAAAAAACTTGAAAGCACCTTTTAGTGATAAATAGAGTTTTGGCGTTGTGATCTGAGTCGAAGAGTTTTCCGCAGTGATGATTATTTTATTGAGGTGAGTGGGAGAGTGTGTTTTCCTTTTGTGAGAGAACTAACACTCTGTTCCCGAGAAAAAATGGAAAGAAGAGAGATGGAGATCGAAAAAAGGAGAGAAGTAAAGAGGAGAGAAGTATGAAATAATTTTTTTATTTTGTGTTCCTGAGTTGAGTTGGAAAGAAAGAAGAAGCATGTAACTAAAAAGAAGCCTTAAAAACAACTTCACTCCTTTACTCTCCAATTTGGGAAGAAGATTTGGAGAGTAAATTTAGTGTAATTTACTCTCCTTTACATTCCACTTCTCTCCTTAAAAATCTCAGGAACATAAAGTTTTTTTATTTCCATCCCAAACCTTTCCCTTTCACTCCGAAATATAAACTCGGGAGAAATGATGAATACAAAGTTGTGTGTGTTGTTTTTTTATATATATTTTGGACAGCCGTTACAAAATTAGCCCATTAAAACGGGTTTTAATGTTATGTGTAACTGACGTTTTAAAATTAAGCCCATTAATGACTTTATTGAATTGAAATTAATAAAATTTATTTGTGCAATGAATACAAAAGTAACAACAATCTTTCTATAACAAGAAATGTTAAGAGGCTTAAAAAATTAAGACTTCTAATAATAGAAAATGACTTAAATACTTTATAAGGTACTAGCAGGGTACCCGCGCAATGCGGCGGCGGGTACCCAGTAACTATATTTTGCGACGAACAAACGTATTAAGTTAAACGTTTTCCAGACTTGTATGTTTCATGTGACTTCAACGTTCACCCGATCAGATTTTATATGAATTATGAATATATATATATATATATGTAACTCTATCATTAATATCTTATTTCAAAATATTTTAAATTTTTATGATCTATTTTAGATGGCACATTTGGTTTGATCGTTCATTTCAAATGACACTTTCTCTTATAAATGTCTAATGGTTTCATGTTTAAGCGTTAGGAAAATTTTTGACTCATTCACAATGGTTTCAAAAGTAGCTTTACTTTTTTCATATAAAGAAAGCCTCACATAAATGAGTGATATAACATTTTGACGTCAATGAAACGCATATGTCGCGTGATATAAGCAAAAAGTCCGAGGCGACCTATGGTTGTAAAAAAACGTCAAAAAGTTATAAACCAAGAGATCTATTCAAAACTTGATTAATTGTGAGATATATATAAAAAAACTCAAAACTTGATTCAGTGGTGGAGCATTCCGGTGGTCTAGGTGTAACTGTGGTTGGGGAGAGTTTCGCTTGTGGGTGTAACTATTAGATATATCAATGGAGAGATTCTATGTTTCTTTGTTTTGGACGTTTGTGGATGAAAAATATATATGTCATTAGTTTTAATGTTACTTAATGGGCTGTTATAACAGTTAAAGTTGACTCGGCTGTTACAAAATTGACTACACATTAAGACACTTTAATTCTCAGTTATAACTTTTAGTTATATCAGTATGATTTTGTAGCAAAACTAATACATATCTTTCCTAATCAAGAAATGTTTAAGGCTTAAACTTTTTAAGACTTCTAAAAATAAAAAGGTTTAAATGCTTTATAAAGTATTAAGATAAGATAAGATTAAGATTAAGATTATATATATATTAATATTATAAAGTAAGTATAGATATAGATATAGATAGAAGTATAGATACTAAACGAACAATCAATCAATCATACAACCATTAACAAGCCCACTAATGAACAATAAATAAACACCAACCATAATATGTTAACGCAAAATAACAGTATAATTAGATATTTGAATAGTGTCATCATTAGCACGCATTAAAACCACTGAATTGGTCTCATCTCCTGAGAATGATGTCTTTTCACCTACGGAATTCTTATTTAGAGGGTGTTTGGGATTTCCTTTTGGGAGCAACCTACTATTGCGTTTGCAAAACACAAGTAATTAAAACAGTGTGTGGCAAACCATCAGCAAAAAGTGATTATCTTCCTTTTCTTAGAGAGAAAAAGCTTTTACAAACGTAATCGGAAACACACCCTTATAATGATAACCTTATCATACACTCTCACAATAATTACCGGAATACATATAGATGTATGGATAACACATGACATACCTGAACTTCTTCAATAGCAGAACGAAATTCGGAATTATCTTTAACGGCTTTCAAATGATTAACAGCACCCCAAACAACACTCAACCTATCAACAATCCTCTCTAATGGCTCCGTTAACTTGGGCCATGACGGTTCAACTGTCTTCTCTAACTCCGCTAACTCATTATCCTGCAACATTCAAACTTGATTACATTAAAAGAAAATCATAAAACACAATTAGGACAGTTAAACATAAACATACAAGGTTGGTGAGCAAGGCACGCATGCCAGGGCGCACGTGGGAAGCATCAATAACATCAAAAGGAGGAAACACAAAGTCCTGCAAAAGAGGATTGTTTTCAAGTGTTGATGATTGGTCGGAAAATGAAGCGGCGACGGTGTAGCGACGGAGGCGATGACGGAAATGGAAAGATGAACAAGAACGGAGTCGTGGTGATTTAGGGATTAATAATGAACGTACAGGGTTAACCAGAGACATCATTAGAGTAGCCATTGTGATAAATGCTCTGGTCTTCTGATTACTTCGTATCTTGTAGGCAAATGTTCAAATGTAGCCTTTAATTTTTTTTAAAAAAAATTTCCCATCCAAAACATCAAGATTCGTTCCTAACTCAAATTACGTATAAAGATCGTCCCATATTTTTAAAACTATCATCAAAATTGGTCCCTATTTTAGATGGGATTTAGTTTTAGCTGTTAACTTTTTGACGTATAAGGGTATTTTGATCCTTTTCATCACACACACTTTATAAAATCGACAATCCGCATCATCATCACCTTCAAGAATATTTATTCCATTTTCACCGACACAAAATTTAAGATCTTCATTCATCATAAGGTGACTCGGTCACTTTAATCTCATCTTCATCGCATTCTTACAAACTCAAACTTTAAAACACAAAAAATAATCGTACTAATCAACACTTTATTTCACAGATCTAACCCAAATTGGAGCTTTTACCAAAATTCAAGATCTGGGTATTGTTAATCTGCTCCATATCTGTAACACCCTACTTTGATAAGTGGACCGTTACATGATAATTATGGCGTGTCATCAAAGCATGCAAGGTAATATGTCTTAAAAACATAAATTACCATAAAGGAAAATCGGAGTCAAACATCGGTTCCCAAACATAAACTCAAAGCATGCATAAAGTAAATGAAGTGCAAAAAGGAAAAGAAGTATAAGGTAACTCCCATCCTATGCGCGTCCTCTTCATGCTCAAGTCTGTCCTTGGTACCTGCCGTTTGGGTCATAGAAAGAAAATATACGGCTGAGCAATACGCTCAGTGAATGGATATATGACATGAAAATGAATACTGAAACATAAGCAAAAGATATGAAAAGCAGCGGAATATGTGTAAGTCCTGAAAAACCTGGAAGTTGTTTAAAAGCAGATTTATACTAAAAGTCTTATATTAATGTTTATTACTGAAAAGTCTTATGTTCATGTTTATACTGAAACTATAATTTAAATGCCAAAGAGCCCATATAGGTCATGAAGGTATCAATGTGCATGAATACATAGAGGGGTAACCTCGTCATGAAATTAGAGGGGTGACCTCTAATTATATAAGTTTGGGTGGAGGGATCAGCTCCATGTGACGGATGTAAAGCACACACCACAGTCACCTTGTAAATCTGCAAAACATATACTAGGATGCACCCATTCACCCCACATGATAATAATATAAATGACCAATAACTGAAAGCGACGCCGCGAGCAATCACTCTCAACGTGGAAGAGTCATAACACCGGTGCCTCAAGTGTTATGGTTATGGTACCTCCATAACTAGGTGGAACATGATATGCATGTATATAGCTCATGTAGTTTAAAATGCTAATCATAGTAATTACTGAAAAGTTTAATGTAAATTACTGAGGAAAACAGATGGCTGCAAACGGGGAATCCTTATCAAGCATACAAAAGGAATGTCCATACTGAAGGACGGAATATCCGTACCTTATGTCCAGTAACGAAATGAAGATGAAAGCGAAAAGAAACTACTCCGACTTCACAAGTGCTACATAATAAAGGGGCATGAATGAGTTGTCTGTTTAATGTATACTTTCTGATTATTAGTTACTTTACTTGTTCTTGATTTATGTTACTTGTTCTTGTCTTGTTTACATGTTCTTAACTTGTTTTACTGTTTCATGTTTAATCATTTGTTTCTTGATCTTTCATGTGTTCTGATTAACGTATTTCATGTTTTAAGTGTTATTATACTTGTTGTTTCATAATGAGTAACTTTCTAAAAATAGCAGGTTTCTATATATAGTAACTTTCCAAAAATAGTTGGTTTCCATATATAGTAACTTTCCAAAAATAGCAAGTTTCCATAAATAGTAAGTTTCCAAAAATAGAGACTTTCCATAATTAGTAAGTTCCAAAAATAGAAAGTTTCTATAACTAATATGTTTCCATATTTAGCATGTTTGCATAAATAGTAATAAGCTTATTAAATAAATATATGATATAAGCTAAAGTTTAATAGGTATATATTATAAGCCATGATTATTAAATGTAATAATATAGTAAAGTTTATTAATAATAAATACTTTAGTCTTAACATGATGATTATAACTAATAATATAATACATGATTTTATAAGTAATTATTAGTTAATAATATAACATGATTATATTAATTAAACTTTACCTTATCTGATTATTGTATAATTAAATTAAAGTATAGTCTTAATTTAATTAAACTTTGGTTAAAAATGTAATTAATTAACTAAGCTAAGTTCTTAATTAAATTAATTAAATATAACATGTATTTATACCATGAAATAATTATATTCATAATTATTATAATCTATAGTTTATATAGATAAGTGGTCATGTTTAATATCATGATAATTACACAATTTAAATTATACCATAAGTCCTTGTTCTTAATTAATTAAATTAAACCATGCATTATTTAATATAATTAATTAATTAAATATAACTTAAATGTAATTTAGCAAAAATTAACCAAACACACCCTTGGTGTGTTTCGGTTATACACGAGCCTGAAAACCAAGCCACACCGAGACCCCCGTCTCGGCTGCTCGAACCAACAACCACTACCACAGCCACAAGGGATGTGGCCTTGCCACCGTCAACCCAAAATCACCCACCGACAGTGGCCGGTACCCCCTGTTATGCGACAGTTTCCCACCGGCAGTGGCCGGTACCCATTGTCAAGCCAAACGTGCCCATGCTAGGGTGTTTGGTGTTGCGGCTGCCAAGGCAAAACAGCTACCGGGCTGTTTGTAATCCCACCGATAGCACCCTAAAGAGGTTCTTGATTTTCATGTTTACCCAACCAAAATCACACCTGATCTAAAGACTTGTTTAGTTATTATCATACATGTTTCCAAACCATTTGATTTGTGTTTAACTCGTGATTAAATGAAATAAATAAAAACATAAGATAAAGGATTACCTAAGATGAATGATTAATGTAAATCAACCACGAACCCCATCTTATAAATCACGAACACAAAATTAAAACTTTTCTTCCTTGTTTTCTTCCTTAAAGCCGGCGGACACCATAACCTTTTAGGGTTTCCTAATGTTTTTGTAAAAGTGATAAAATGAAAGAGAGGTTTTGTTTTTCCTGGGTGTTAATCTTTAGACATGGGTCGGGCTAAAGGCCCTCCTTGTTTATTTCTTTTTCAAACGGCCAAAACCAACACCCCTTAAGTATGTAATGTTTTTCGTGTCTTAAATTTATTTCCGTGTTTTATCATTCATGTCATGTGTTCGTGTTTTAACTCGTTTTAATTTCTTGTCGTGTTTTAAGTATTATACGTAATACTTATCGTGTAATAATTTACCTACGTAATACTTGTAGTAAGTAAACAATTAATATACGTAATACTTGTATTAAATATTCATGATACGTTAATTATTTATAAAGTTTTAATTCATCAGTCTTTTCGTGCATTTAATGTTCATATGTATTTTATGCGGGTTTTACGATATCTCAAATTAAAAAACCTTAAAATTAAACACACAAACACCTTGCTAAATCCGATTCTGAACCCGACCCAGAGGATGATTTTGACCCGAGGGAAGAATAGCAGAAGAAAAGGGGAGAGAAGGTCAAGAACAAGAAAAGGTACGAGAAGAAGAAGCGACAGAAGTTAAAGAAAAAGATAGAGCAGCAACAACAGCTGATTCCTCGAGCATTTCCTACTAGATCACCAACTCTCTAAGGAACAAAACCTAGGAATAAAATTGGGGAAGAAACAAGCGTGCATGATTTTTGAGTCTATGAGGGAACTTGGTTTTGAAATTGGGGAAGATCTACTGTCCCATAACGTTTCCTGTGTACCACTTTAATTTGCCAACTTATATTGAGTATTCCAATTAGGGTGTCAAATGGGCGGACCCAACCCAAACACGATCAGTTGTTATAGCTTTGGTTGTTTCGTTGTATACCCACCGCTCATAAAATTCAATGCCTTGTTTCGTTGTATATTGGGTCAAAGGAAAGTGGCATGTTATTGGTCCAATATTTAATTTAAATTTCATGTGAGGTTAAGGTAGGTGATGAAGATCTGTTATTAAATATGAAAAAAGTGATGTTTGGATCGAATGGTTATAAAAGTGGTGGCTGGTGGTGGAGAGAGAGAGAGAGAGAGAAGAAAGAAAAGAAAAAATTAAAAGAAAAAAGAAATAATGAAACTTTAATGCACCCAAAAATAATAAATGACCAAAATACCCCCATACGTCCAAAAGTTAACAGCCAAAATTAACCCTTATCTAAAATAGGGACCAATTTCGATGATAGTTTCAAAAATAGGGACAATCCTTGTACTTAATTTGAGTTAGGGACAAATCTTGATGTTTTAGGTAAACCACAGGGACGAATCTTGAATTCTTTTTTTTTAAATTGAAGAGATTATCCCACAGACCATTAACGTTAGGTAAAAGGTATGTATATATTTTCGATGAATTTTTTTCTGATACGGATCGTATGATTTCTGAAATCATATGTGATTTTGGGAAATCATATGTGATTCGTGATATGAATCATATATGATTTTCTCAAGAAAAAAATGAATTCTTTGAAAGTTTATACATGTGTCGTCCCTTAGAAAAATCATTTAATTCTCGTTCTGATTATGTATTTTTTTGTTATTTGACGATATATCGTTCGTATGACAATTAATTTCTTTTAAAATAATGGGAAACGAGTAGTTTTAAAAATAAATAATTGTTATTGATTGATTGGTATATGTTATGTTAAAGATTTATATTTTCTCAACTCGTATTTTTTAGATTTTTTGAATATAATCATATTACTTTGTTTTTCTTTTCTTTGACTTTGCATGATCTCCTTTTTTTTTACAAAATCATTATTCTTTATTAATTTTTTGGTCTTTTAATTTTAATTTTTTATTTATATTATATAATATTTAATAAAATTACAATAATTTATATTTTATTAAATATTATATAAAACAAAAAAATATGAAAAATAAAAGTTGAAAAAAAACAAAGAAAATCAACAGATGACAATAATGTTGGAACAAAATGCGTAATGTCTTAAATTTTACTACAGTAATAAAACTATTGTTTATATGCACACAAGTTTTAATGCTCGTACATGTATCGTATTTATCCACTATAATAGTTTATAAATAGGTCTAAAACTTTTTGAAGAGGTATATGATTTTGTAAAATTCAATGAAAGTCTCCACCGTGTCTGACCCCCTCAATCTTTCTATCCAGAGTGAGTCAGGCGGCTAAGCCTTTAATCAGTTACACTCCTCCGCCTGGCATTCCAGTTCAAATACTAGTGAGGTAGACAACCTCATGTCATGCGTGAAAATAGTAAGGACCTTGCCTACGGGCTCATTGGGACATTCAAGTACGAAGGAATTCTCCACTTTACCTAAAGAAAGGTCGAACTGAGAAAGCCATACTGAAATTTTGTATTAATTTTAAGTGTAATGAAAAGGTTTAGCATCTTGAAGAGGTTTAATCTGTGTTGTGGCTGTGAACTCAATGCACAAAGCGTATGTAAATCCCATATCTTCTGGATTTGTGAGAATGAGACCTGCGCTCGAGCCATCGATGGACGAGGATCCGTCTGTGGATCTACAGTTGTTGAGGTTCCGCCTCTTGTTGGGGGCGTTGTCTCTATTTCAACTGGTTGTTCTATAATGAAGTCTGCCAAGATCTGCTCTTTGATCGATGTGCGTGGTCTGTATGAGATGTTGTGTTCACCCAATAAGACGCTCCACTTCTGCAGCCTCCCTGCTACGTCCAGTTTTGATATAATTAGCTTAATCGTCTGATCCGTAATCATCACCATAGGATGCGCATGGAAGTACCGGCGCAACCCTTTTGCAGCATACACTAGTGCTAAGACTAGTTTTCCATTGGGGTATAGTTCAATCCGGACCTTGTAGCACCCTGCTAACAAAGTAAGCTGGTGTTTGGACTGAGTTCCTGTCCATCATTAACACCACGCTGATCACTCCGTACGTAGTGGATAGATATACAATCAGTTCTTCTTTTGGTCGTGGTGCGACCAGCATGGGCAGTGCTGCTAAGTGTTATTTGAGTTGATCGAATGCCTCTTCCGCCTTCATTATCTGGCGAAAGTCTCCTATCTTCATGCACTTCTGAGTGTTTTTAAGAGGGGAAATGACATCTCAGCGGATTTAGATAAGAATCGATTTAATCCTGCCAACTTTTCATTGAGGGACTGTACCTCATTCATTGTTCGTGGAGGTGGGAGTTGTATCATGGCATATGTTTTATTTGAGAACGACTTAATTCCATTGGGGTCTACTAATGTATCCTAAGAACATTCCTTCAGTTGCGCCAAAAGTGCACTTCTTGGGATTTAACTTCATGTTGATTTTCCTTAGCGTCCCAAAGGTTTCTTTGATATCCAATATGAGTTCATCCTCGGTATGGCTCTTTATAACCAATTTGTCGACGTAGACTTTAAGGTTACGTCCGATATGACTATCGAAGGCTTTGTCTACAAGCCGTTGATAGGTAGATCATGCGTTGTTTAAGCCGAAGGGCGTCATTGTGTAACAATAGACACCTTGACTTGTGTGGAACGACGTTTTCTCCTCATCCTGCTTCACTATCTGGATTTAGTGATATCCTTTGTATGCGTCCATGACGAATTTGAAAGGATACCCGCATAAGGATTATACCTTTCAATCAATTTCTGGTAACGAGTTTCAGTCTTGAGGGCATGCTTTGTTGAGATCCGTGAAATCCACGCACAATCGCCAATTGTCGTCATGCTTCTTGACCATGACCGGATTGGATAGCCACACGTGGTAGTAAAACTTCCCGCATGATGCCTGCTTTTACTAGTTTCTTTACCTCCTCCAGTATAGCTTAACTTCGTTCAGGTGCTTGTCCGCGCTTCATTCATGACTTATTGCTTTGGGATGTCTGGGTGAATTGTGACTTTCAGATTGGGTGGTGATGCCGTTGTTTGTATCGCGGCAAGTGTTGGTGGCTCTGCTATGGTATTGCAGCCCGCTGGTGGTATCATTGATGAGATGGCTTTTATACATGATCTCATTGTTCTTTTTGGGCTTTAAATGCATAAAACATCATCAATATGCTTGTATTTGTTCAATGTGTATTTTAGGTACGGATATTGAGAAAATGACAAAAGATCACAAGAAACAAGCAAAAACGAACACGGGAAACGAAGCCGCAAAATGAACCAAGGCCTAATGTTGATTTTCCAAGAAAAGTCCTTGAAGAAATGAAGATTGTACAAGAAGGGTCCTCCAATATTGAAGAACTGACACTTTAAACCCTTGTATATTCATAATTACAAGTTTGGTCCTTAAAGTTTGTCAAATTGCAAAAAAGACCCTCCACTTTAAATAAGGCAAGAATGGTCCCTCAAAGATGAAGACTTGTCACTTTTAGTCCTCCATGAAGTCAACTATACAAGTCAAGACCATAAATTTTGAAGAAATACCAAAAACAGCCCTTCAAGAATCATCAAATGGCAATAACTACCCTTGAAAATACTTTGCAAAACTTTTTGGGGCAAAAGTATAAAAACCGGAACTTGATTTACAAAGGGATATTTAGTTTTCGGGTGAAAACTTCAAATGACAAAAAGAAAGAAAGTGGGGGGGTGAAACTTGTCAAACATTAATACTTACCTAGGCCAGTGATGGCTTGCCACGTGTCCCACTATCTCCCCATAACCAATCACACTCCACCATTTCGCCATGTCACCATCCACTCAGTCGGTTTAATAACTAATTATATTAATTAGTTATAAACACGTGCCAAACACCCATTTAAACATTAAACATGATCAAAAGCCCGTTCTTAGTGTTCTTAATCCGTTTTGGGTTTTTTCTAATCCCTAACAATTAAAGGTTAATCTTCTCCAGATTTATGATTAACCTTAACATAAACAAAACCCAACCTTTAAACCAAGTTCCACATCACCCAAAAGGGCCACACGAGATTCCCCTGCTACAGAAATTGAGAAGATGCCAAAACTTGGCAGTGGGATCAACGAACCACAAGGAAGCTTACATTTTAAGCTTGTTCTAAGCCTTTGGATCAAATTGCAACCAACTATCATCAACAAAACACCAAAGGAACTTCACATGATCAAGCAAAATTCAAAATCTTCAAGGGTATTTTGGGACTTCTACAACTTAGGGTTTTTAGTTTTTTCAGCTTTTCTAGAACTATTGTAAGCCTATATAAAGACATAGGGCTACAACATTGCTTCTTGTTCTTGAATTCCTTAGTCATAAATCTATAAAGCCTCTTTTCTTTGTGAATGAAAGAAGTGTTTGATATTGTTTACGAATACCAAGTTCTAATCTTAATTTATGCTTGTTAGTGTTATATGTTTGTGAGATTGAAGTTTCAAAACCTGTTTTTAAAGATTGTGCAAGAAATTGCAAAGTTTTCCAAAATCTTATATTTTTCTAATTCTTGGTTCAAACCCTAAAATTTTTGGATTACAAGTGGTCTATACACCCTGATAAGAAGATTATCAAGGTGTTGTGAGCTTTTGGTTTGGGGATATTCAAGGAAGTGGGAACAAGCTTGAATTAATTAGCTTTCTTTTTCATTTTTCTGTTTCATATAAACTGCTTGTTCTAACCTTGTTATTCTTAGAAGCCTATTGGAATCTTGTGCCTTATTTAGCTAGGCACATAAGCTCAAACATTCGTGAGTGTGGATATGCATTCATGAGGTTTGAACCTTCTTTCCCAAAAATCTGTTAAAAATCTTGGTTTGAAGTGATTTGTGATTCTGCTGTTGTAAGTGTTTTTCTTGTGGTCTAAATCTTGTTAATACTGCATGATGATGTTGTTTTGATGTTTGTTTAAGCTTGGTAAAACCTGTAACACACATTTACTTTTTTAAATCTTGGATTAAAAAGTTTAAGGGGGTCTTTGGGTCTACTGTATGCTTGTGGTTTGGTTGAATTTGAGTAAGTGTTAGGAGTTGTATTGTTCTTGTTCTTGTCTGAGTATCATAAGTAAGTGGTTTGCTACATGTTTTATGCTTTGTAACACACTAATCAAACAATTGGCTATAAAATCTTGAATACTTGTTGTTTTGGGCTGTGATTTTGTGGACACTTAGAATATATGCTATACTAGGGCTAACAAGTGCTAAATCATAGTTTGTGTAACCTGTTAAAAAGATTTGAAGCCTTGAATTTGGATATGTGGTCAAGTATATCAGCAAAGTCACTTTGTGTTCATCATTTGTTCATCAGTTAACTGCATAAGCTTTAATCTTAGTCTAATATTTAAACTAGTGTTTGAAACAAGTTTATGTATGCTTATTTGAGTTTATTATAGCTTGTGTATGCATTTGGTTCAATTTGGTTGGCTTATTCTAGCTTAATCTGCTTATTTCTTCATAACTGCTTATTTTCCAAGTCTGTGTGATATCTAGGCAAAGATTGAATTAACTGCACTAATTGGCCTGTTGTTTTTGTGATTTCTTTGTTGATTGTGACTCCTTGTAATCCACTGGTTACAAGGGTGCCTTGTTTGTCCAACAATTCCAACAAAAATCCATATAAGACAAAAAGTCAAGATAGTCAATCAGTGGAAACTTTTCCCACTGAAAGAACACAAATATTCCCACTCATAGTGCAATTTTTCAAGCAGCTTATCAATAAGCTATTCTAGCTTATTTGGACTTTCAACAACTTTGTTTTTGTAATCAATCTTCCTCATTAGACCCATTGATTAATACTGGAGCTTTGTAGCCTTTGACTTTTAAGTTTGACTAGAAAACAAACTTAGTTGACTTTTTCAAATTAGCTTATTGCTTATTCCAGCTTATTGAGTGGTTCTTTTTGAAAGTTTGTTGATTATTAAGCTTAGTTAAGTCATTTGTAACTTATTGCAACTTGAATCAGCCCTTGAAGTGGTCTAGAACTTGAAAACGACTATTTTGTCGTTTTGTGTAGAGAGCTTTTGCTTATTTCAGGCTTATTCCTTGGACTTTTTCAAAGTTTCTTTTTACAAATAGCTTATTAAGGTCAAAAGAAGGACGTGTGTGAATTTACAGCTTATGGCATTGGCTTATAGCTTAATGGGCCAAAAAGCCCATTAAGAATAAGTTGTTTGAAATAAGCTGTTATAAGCTCATCTTTAGCTTTTGGGCCTTTAAAATTTTGTGTTTAAAATTTGATTTTAAGCTTAACTAGAAGTTTTGGGCTAATTCTGTGAATATTTTTCTTATTGGGCCTACTTGAGCCCATTAAGGGGTTTGTTTGAGTTTTTGGCCCATTTGGAGGCCCATTAGGGGTATTTTGTAAATTCAAGTTTATTTCTGAGTTAATTAGGTTAAAATAAGTTAGTTTGCAAGTTTTTAGAATTTTTTAGAATTTTTTATTTTTTTATTATTATTTTATTATTAAAATTTTGATTTTTAGATTTAATTAATATTTTCAACTTTTACATTTTTTCTAGGTCAAATACATTAAGTTAGGATTTTTAGAACTTTTAGAATATTTTTAGCACCTTTTAATTAATTTCTAGGATTATTTTAAGTTTTTAATAGTTTTTAATCATTTAAAAATAGTTTACATAGGTTTTAAAAATTAGAAAAATACTTTTTAGTTTAATTAAGTTATTTTTGAGGTTTACAAACTAAAAAACCTTTATTTGGAATTTTTATTAATTACATTGATTTTTAGGGCTTTAATTAGCATTTAAAAATTAATATTTAATTAAAAAAAAGGTTTGGTAAAGTTTTGATTTTTTGTAAACCCTTAGTTTATTTTTGTGGATTTTTAGTAATTTTTTGGAATTTTTTAGAGTAAAATTTTATTTTATCCTTTTTTACGGTTTTACGTCTTTTACGTCTTAGTGTAATTTTCACGTATCCGTCTTCATTTTATTTTCTCCTTTGTTCAATAATATGAAACACAAACATTTCTCAAATCTTAACACACATAACACACTAGCCTCCATGAGAACAATCCCACACACTTTTTGGGTCATAAGTATACGTTTTCCTATACGTATATTTAGTACTTACCATTTATACGCTCTTTTTCCTAAAAAGGCGTATTACTACCACTATCATTTTGGCGCCGCTGCCGGAGAGGCGTATTGTGTTTTGATTTGAACAATTGTTGTTTTTCATATTATCCATAATAAATATTTGTGTGATTAGCACTCTAATTATACGTATTATCGGTTTTTGTTTCTTTAGAATATTATTAATATATTGTATACGTATCACAAATAAATATACAAGTACTCCAAAAGTGTGAAAACACAACCTTGATTTGGGATTTCATCACTCAATCATTGTATTCGAATCTCAAACAAAGAAAAAAGGCAAAATAAATAAATACTTTCGTGAAGCTTAATTTCAATTAACACAAACTATAAGGTGGGTATAAGGCGGTTGTATTTCACGACCTAAGGGAAAAAGGCTCTTAAGTGCTTCGCGCCGCCTCGTTTCCCCCGCTTGCTTGTGCTTGTTTTGAGAAAAGGGCTAATCGAGGGTTTGCCACCCAAAGTATTATCTACGTATCATATATATTTTCTTGGTTTCAAAAGATTAAACCCTCTTGAACGTTTTGGTGTTCCACCAACGTTCTAAAGTCATCGAAAGCGTTCACTTCACGTGATCGTTTTCATTCCTTGAGGCTCCTTTAATCGAGAGATTTGATTTGAGGAGAGACTTGTAGATTTTGGTCTATGTAATACATCACAAAAATCCAAAAAAAGTGAAAAACAATCAAAAACAACAAAAAATTGAAAAAAGTAAAAACACCCAAAAGAATCTTCTTTGCTCATCCCCACGTTGTACGTTACGTTTATTCAAACTCGCTCTAAAGCAAAACGTTCACGTAAACGTCGAAACAAAAAGGAAATAACACCAACGTTTTCTAGCGAAGACTCTCCTATTGACGAACCCATTATAGAACAAGAAGTCACCATGGCTAATCGTACTATGATGGAGTTGCTTCAAGCACCCACCGAGGGTTATGGAGAGGCTATTGTGATTCTCGCTATCCTTGCGGAGAATTTCGAGGTTAAGACGAGTTTATTGTCCATGATCCAAGCCAACAAGTTTCGTGGTGACGAAAAGGACAACCCTCATAACCACATCCGCCTATTCAATCATCTTACGGCCACTTGCAAATTTAAGGACGTCTCGAACGACTCGATCAAGATGATGCTTTTTCCGTATTCCTTAGCGGGGCCCGCTAAAATTTGGTTAGAAAAAGAGCCACCCAATTCTATATTGACGTGGAAGGATCTCGTTTCAAAATTCGTGAACCAATTTTTCCCGCCCTCTAAGACTACGCATTTGAAAAACGAGATTTCAAAATTTTCACAAGAGTTTAACGAAAGTTTTTCAATGGCTTGGAATCAGTTTAAGGAAATGTTACATGAGTGTCCTCATCACGGTTTTTACGACTTGCATCAAATCGATACGTTTTATAATGGTTTGAACGATCATGAGCGTGACTATCTTAATGCCGCCGCGGGTGGTAATTTTTTGTGTAAAACGGTTGAGGAAGTATTGACGATAATTGAGAACAGTTCTAAGGTCTATAGTCCTCGTAACACATCGAGTGTTAACAAGGCTTCGTTTTCACCATCCTCTTCGTCACGTAACATTGATGCTTGCCAAATAGAGGTAAATTTGGAGAACAAAATCTTTGATAAGCTTAAGGGATTGTTAGTTGAGTTTAAGGTTGGTGAGCAACCCCCTCCCGCTACGATTAAAGCGATTGAGGTTTCTTGTATGTATTGTGGTGGAGCTCACGATTTCTCTGAGTGCATTACCAACGGTGGTAACACTTCGAGTGCCTACGCGGCCACGTGAACTTATAACCAAAACGGTCAAGTTACCCCCACTAATCAATTGACTCCACCGGGTTTTTCACCAAATCAAAATGCTAATAACTATCGAAACAATCAAGTTGGTTATCAAAGGAACAATTACAAGGATAACAACTATGGGAATCAAGGGGCTAATAATCTAGTGCAAAACAAAAATGATTTTCAAAACAACAAAAAAAGTTTGCAAAACTTGAAAGATCTTCCAAATGAATTTGTTGAATATGCAAATGGTAATGATGCTAGGTTTGATAATATACAAAGGGAGATCATTAGCCTAAGATCCGAGTTTAAGAATGATTTAAAAAAGGAGTTAAAAACCGAGCTTGCTAATGAGCTTAAGATTCACACCAATAAAATGGAGAGCAATGTGACTAGGTTACAACAAAGCCAACAAAAGATGGAACAAGGCCAACATGAAATAAAACAAGAGATGCTTAAGGCCGATAAGAGGCAATCTATGTTTGAGGATAAAATTTCATCTATGTTTGAGGCTATAATGTGTAAACCATCTTCGAGTGGTCTTCCTAGTAACACCGTTTCGCATCCTAAGGGAGAGATGAAAGTGATTACCACACGTAGTGGTAAGACCTTCAAAGAGCCGATTCCTCAACCAATTACTCCTACGGAGGAGCCAATTGAGGAAGAACCCGAGGTTGTGGTTGAAAAGGAGCATATCTCCATCCCACGAAGTACCGCTCATACCACACATACGGTCGACCCTTTACCATCATTGGAACCCGAGATTCCAAAGGCTATGCCTATGCCCCACCCAACACCACCCTCTTCCTTTGAACCATCATCGTCTTTACCAACACCGCCTTTGCCTTACCCTTCGAGGCTTCGAAAGGAAAAATTGCAAGAACGAGACAATTACCAATTTGAGCTTTTTATCAAAATGTTTCGTGACTTGCATTTTAACATAAGTTTTGTCGACGCTTTAATCATGATTCCTCGATTTGCCGCTAACTTTAAGAGTATGTTGAACAACAAGGAGAAATTGCAAAAATTGTCTAGTTGTTCATCGGTTTATCTTAATCGCATACCTCAAAAAGTCGGTGATCCCGTTAAATTTTTAATTCCGTGCGGTATTCAAGATATGGAAGAATGTTATGCCTTGGCCGATCTTGGTGCTAGCATTAATTTGATGCCTCTTTCGATCTTTAAGTCGCTCAATCTTCCTAATCTTACTCCTTCAAAAATGTCTATCGAAATGGCCGATCATTCTACGATTCCCTGTGAGGTGGCCGGAGACGTTTTTGTGAAAGTGGGGAAGTTTTACTATCCGGTAGATTTTATCGTTTCCGATATTCCCACGGATCCTCAAGTTCCTCTCATTTTAGGACGTTCGTTTTTAGACACATCGAAAGCGATTATCGACGTTCATGCTAGAAAAATCACTTTACGATTCAACGACGAGGAACTTGTTATAAACGCAACTCAAAACTCTACACTTTCTCATGTTTATTCCGTCGCGACTTTAAACGATGTTGATATGGTCGACGTCGTTTGCGTAGAATTTTCACTGGAAATTTTGGGTTTTGTTGACGAAGCAAATTGTGGCAATCCCACGATGCTCGATCCTATCCTTGATAATTCGACACCTTCGTTCACTCCATTTGAAGGAGGTGGTTTTACGTTGGAAGAATTTGATGTTCCACACACTTGTGACAAAGACCTCGATGACGATGAGAACTTCTCAATTATCAAGGATTTTCTTAACGATTTCCCATTTCCTCCGCCGGTGGAGGTTATGAGTATCGAACCTACATCTTCAATCGAGGAACCACCAACCCTCGAATTGAAAGATCTTCCTCCGCACCTCGAATACGTATTCTGGAAGGAGACGATAAGTTGTCGGTTATTATTGCGAAGGACCTTTCCGATGATGAAAAAATCGCACTTATCGATGTCTTAAAGACTCACAAGGGAGCAATTGCGTGGAAACTTTCCGACATTAAGGGAATCGATCCCAATTTTTATACACACAAAATCTTAATGGAGGAAGACTACAAGCCCGCAATCCAATGTCAACGTAAGGTAAACCCCAAAATTCACGACATCATCAAAAAGGAAGTTTTAAAACTACTAGACGCGGGAATGATTTACCCTATATCTGATAGCCCTTGGGTGAGTCCCATTCATTGTGTCCCTAAAAAAGGGAGGGATGACCGTTGTTCCAAACGATGACAACGAGTTAATTCCCACTAGACTCGTGACCGGTTGGAGGGTGTGTAATAAGTGTGAAAACACTTATCCTTTTACCACTTATTTCCAATAATAACAAGGCCAAAACGTGTATTTTATGTCGTAAAAGTCAGAATTATGCGTGGTTTGTGTTTTTATTGTGTTTCAGGATAAAAATATGAAAAGGGGAGAAAACACGGGCTATCACGGGCTTTTATCGAAGAAAAAGACAAAAGACGAAGTCAAAAGGTCAAAAGTGCAAGAAGAACGGAAGTCAAAGGCCTATTCTGAAGATTTATCGAAGAAACAGTCTAAAGACGAAAGTTTAACAAAGTCAAATAACCAAGTCTACTAAAAGAAGAAAATTAGAAGACAAGTTCAAGTTATTATTCGACTAATCTCGAGACAAAGTCGAGAAAGCAAGTTATTTAAAAGACGAGAAAGACAAGAAGAAAAGAGGAAGAAACAAGCACCTACTCCTTCCCCTATATATAGTTTTAGAAAATAGTCATTAAGGAGTTAGTTAATTTTCAGTCTTTAATTTTAGTAGGTAATTAAGTGTGTTTTATTTTTCTTCTCTCTAGTTTATCAAACCTTCATCTTAATGTTGTAATCTTTGATCTTAATCTTTAATATAATCAAGCTTTTTAATAAATTCTCATTCTACCTTTCTTAATCATAATCTATTGCTTTGCTTAATTAATCATGTAATTGATTTCATCTTTTTGATTGTGTGATTGGTTGGCTTATTGGATTGTGCTTATTGAGTTGGTGTATTTAAAGGTTTTAGATTAAGGTGCTTATTGCTTTATTTTTATGTTTTCTAGTTTTTAAAATAAGTTGATTTTGGTAGTTTAATATTTTTATAAAAAGTTGATTTTAAATTTTTGCTTATTTAGTGTTCTTAAAAGTTTTTAAATTGTGTCTTATTAGATTTTTCTAAAAATTGATTTGGTAAAAGTTTTGGTAAGTGCTTATTTGATTTTGCATATAGAATTTTTGTTAAGTCGTTTTGTCTCGATATCGTGTCGAATTGATATCAAATTTTACGTTTCGACTTAATTGTTTTTGGTTAAAAAAAACTTGATTTGGTATTTATACTACTTTCGATAAAATCGTAAATGACACGGAAATCGAGAAATTATACTAATATAATATTCTATTTTTATTATACTATTATAGTAAAACTAAACTATCGTTATTCTAACAAGCTGCAATTACAAAATCACTTAAGCTGCAAAGAAATGCAAGAAGCCCAACAAACAAAGAAGCTCAAATTGAAGTTTAACTAATAACGACTAAATCTGTTACGAGCATTTACGCAAAGGACCTATTAAGTTCAGTTACCAAAGTCTAACTAATATAAAAAATTTGAATCTTATCTATCCTTTTTTTATTCTCTATTTTGTATGCACAAGCTTTCAACAGTATATCAAAAAGCTAAATTTCTTAAACTGATTTGTGCATCCTAGTAGTGAAACCAAATTTGTGCAATATAAAAGTGAGCATTATCAAGCAAAAATAGCAAATGAATCCAATTAATAGACTTAAAGTCTGATCTTTACTGCAAATCTCAGTAGTAAACTAACCCAAAAGTGTAAACTGTATGATTTATCTTGTATAAAACTTTGACAGTGAATAAAGGAATGACTCAAAATGAATTTTATACCTAAAATAGTGTAAGAATCTAAAGCAACTAATCTCTAACAACAAACACCCTATTTAGCTAGATGAGAACTTTCTGATATATAAAATTTATGAAACAAAAGTAGATAACAAACATCTAAGAACAAGTAAATTCAACCATATGCAAGTAAAATTATACTACGCTTTAGCTCATATCAGTCGGCACTAAAACTTGCAGAAATATAAAAAACGAGTTTAACCTGTCCTTCACGCCTGTCCGCTGATGTCGAAAGCTACAAATTAAAGAGCTGAAACTGAAACTACACTGAGTACTAAAATCAAGAACGGACCGATCGAAACAAACCAAGCTGTTTGAACTTTTATCGACAACAAGCCGAAACTAATCTCGAACAGAACCACTTGCCACGAGCTCACGAACAGCAACAACTGAAAACTAACCGAAATGAAACGAAATCGATATCAAAGCTACTCTTGAATCGCAAACCAAACACTAACCTTTGAAATAAATATAACTAAAAACTACATCAAGACTTCAAAGTTCAAACCCAACCTGCTTGGAATCAAAACCCGAAAACCTTCTACCTTACTTCTATATTAATCGAACACGAATACAAATCTAAACATCAACCCGAAAACAATAATCCTGGAGATCAAACTTGCTATTCAAAACATAACCGAAACCATCTTTAACTAATCATAAACTGGCTGCGATTCATAACATAACCGAAAACCATATCAAAACTGAAACATCAAACAAAGAGTATAACCGGTTCATAAACCCTGCTGGTACAAAACTAAATCGAGATGCTATCCTACTTCACCGACTACAAACATTAAAACCAAACACGAATCAAAACTGTCATCAATCTATTCAATATCCAAAACATTAAACATCAACATCCGAAATATAACCAGCTTCATTAACCAGATCAAAAATACAAACTTCATTAATCTAAATCGAACTTAAAGCAGGAACAAGAACAAGATCTGTTTGATTTAAATAAAATTGGAACAATATTTAAATGGTGCTGCTGGGATGAATAAAACTACACTACCACTACCCTATGAAAATAATATGAAAACTGGAACAGAGATAAAAAAATAGAATGTTGCGTGTATATAAAGCTAATCTAGATCTCATCTTCTATTCATTTTGTAAAGTGGGATAAGAGGGCTCATGGGCCTGGGCTTCAGCTTATGTAAACAAAACGGGCCTCCTTCATTCTTTCTTTTCGAGCATTCATTTTCTCCCAATATTTCACTTTCAGTTGTTAAGAGCTTTGTTTTTCTAATCCCATATTGGGCCTTCAATCTATCTCGGGCTGTGGTGATAAAAAGAGGCCCATCAGCTTGTGTTGGGTTAATGGCATAATAATGGGTCGGTTCGACCCATATAAATGGTGTCGGGTCGGCCCACTAAGATATGAAGACACCGTTGTACTCGATTTTCCGTGCTCTTACCATTTCTCGTGTCCGTTTTGGATCTTTGGCTTTGTTTCTTGTGATTTCCTTGATATCCGTACCTGCACATGCACAAACGACAAAACACACATATACAAGGCATAATTGATGATTATTTGACCATTTTAAGCACGGTTTACAAGGAAATATGATGTGTAATTAGAGTCACATAACTTATTTTAGATTAATTCGGAACTTTAAAACCCTCTTTTCCCGAACTGTGTGAAAACCCCAATATTCAAACTTATGTGCAAAACCATTTATCCCGAATTAACTTCATTACACATTCCGACTTAATTCTCGTTTTCCCTCCAAAACCAAACCTCCATTTCCCTAATTAGATCTTGATTCTCATATCCCGACTTAGATGCAAAACATTCTTTCCCGAATTGAGTGAGTGTTTGATATCCCGAATTAAATAGATAACAACTCTATTCCGAATTAAGTGATGGACGCATATTCCAAATTACCTCAAGGATTTACATTCCGAACTAATTTTGGAATTCTATTCTGAATTAGGTAAGGAATCTTGGATTCCGAATTGAGTTGAGAAGATACATTCCGAACTGCTTGAAGGAACTCCTTTCCGAATTAGGTTTAGATTATGATTGTGTCATTCCGAATTACGTGCTTAATCCTGTTTCCCGAATTGAGTGTTAAGTCCTACATTCCGAATTGAGTTAAGGATTTGGGCATTCCGAATTACACTGGGGACAATATTCCGAATTACGTGAAGATAATACATTCCGGATTAGGTTGATCATTTAGATTTCGACTTATGTTCAAGTTTTTATTTTTCAAACTTTAATTTTCAAACCTAAATTTTTCCCGCCAATTTTACTTAGTTTATTTTCAAAAGTGTTTTGTCCTACTTGTTTTCAAGTTTACGTTTTTATAAAGTTTCATTTTTATTAAGTTTCATTTTTATTAAGTTTTAGTTTTCAAATTTACTTTTAAATTTTTAATTTTTCGTCAATTATTTTTAAGTCTTGATTTTTAGTTTAAATTTTAAAGCTTTCATTTTTACTTAATGACATTTACATTTTCACTTTTATTTTAAAATAGACAATCACTTTTAGTTTCTTTCACCAAGTTCTACTATGCAGCATTCATTCTGAACAAGCAATCGAGGTTAGACATTCTACTTTATTTTTGATAGCTTTTACGTTTATGTTATTTGTAGATTTAGACAATCAAGCTCCCCCTTTTCGTGACCAACACCAATAATTCCACTTTTAGCCGTGATCAATTCGGATTGAATCGAGTATGAAGAACACTTCAAGAGCACACACAAAATCACCATATTAAATGGCGCCGCTGCCGGCTCTTTTCGTAAAGATTAACGGTTTTTAGTGTGAAAAATTGGATTTTGGGATCCGTTATTTTGGGAACGTTATTTTCTAGCACAAAAATTTTTAAAAAATCCTAAAAAATAAAAAAATTTCAAAAATCCAAAATAATAAAAAAAAGATAAAAAAACAAAAATATTTTACTTTCCTTTTAGTGTATGCGTACTCGATCTACGTCTTATTCTGAGCCCGAGACTCTTAGAGACTTAGATATGGCCGGTGTGCATAATAATAATAACAACCCACCTCACCCCAATTTGAATAATAACAACAACAACAACCATGTCCCTCCACCCGACTTTCGAACGATGGAGGAGCTTTGTCAACCAACCATGAACGGACGCGGAGGACCGATTGCGCCGATGCAAATCACGACTCCAAAGTTTTCGTTGAAGCATCACATGATCCAGCAAGTTCAAAACGCTTGTCCTTTTCGCGGATTACCGGATGTTGATGCCAGCAAACACTTTGATAAATTCATAACCGTCACTCAAAGCATGAAATTGCCCGGTGTTTCCATGGGTTTTCTTCACCTTCACCTTTTTCCACACTTTATCCCACCATGCCGAAAAATGGTTTGATCGTCTTCCCAAAAACTCAATTCATACATGGAACGACATGACTCAAAAAATTTTGTCGCGCTAGTTTCCACCATCCATGGTCACTAGTCTTCTCAATCAAATCAGTGGTTTCACTCAAGAACCGGATGAGTCGCTTTTCGATGCTTGGGAACGTTATAATGTCTTGATCGACCGTTGTCTGAACCATAATATGCTCCCCATCACTTTGATTGATACTTTCTATAATGGTTTAACTTTTCGTGATCGTGATACGATTAATGTTGTCGCCGGTGGTACATTCATGAAGAGAAGACCTGATGAGTGTAGAGAGCTTATAGAGAACATGACCACTCACCATAAAAATTGGGATTCATCTGCATCTTCAAGGAATAACCCGAGGGCCAATGTTTCTTCTACTTCATCAAACCCAGAGATAACCGAACTTACCCGCCAAATAGCCGAGACGAACAAAAACTTCTTAACCATGGCTACATACCAATTTAAACAAGCTAAAGCTGTAGCAACTTCTTGTGAGATTTGCGGGGGTTCTCATTCATACACCGATTGTCCTTCTACTCATGACAATCCGGAAAATGTGTATGCTGCTAACGGTAACTTTTCTACGGGAGGCTATCAAGCTCGTCCTCAAGGTGACCAAAATTTTGCTCAGTTATCGTTCAAACAACTTCCTTTCACCACCCGGTTTTCCTCCTCAAAACCAAAACAACTCCAGTCACAACAATTAAAACCAAACTCGAGCTCCTAATCAATATCAAACCCAAAGAAACCCATATCCACCTCAAGGAAATAATCAAGTTTACCAACAACCCGCTTATCAACCACCTGCCTACCATGCTCCTCCTTCCAACCAACCCACAACATTTAATCAAGAGGTTGAAACTTACATGAGGACTAATGACGTGCTAGTGAAGAATCTTCAGAGTCAAATCATCAACTTGAAAGGGGATATGGTGAAACAAGGGAATGATCTTCGAGCCGATATGCGAAACTCTTTAAGCAGTCAAACGAATGACTTAAGGGATATGATGGGTAGTTTCTTCCCAAGTAATCAAACCTCTGGTTCGGGTTCTCTTCCGAGTAACACCATAGCTAATCCAAGAGGGGAGATGAAAGCAATCACCACCCGAAGTGGCAAAGGTTTAAAGGAACCCGAGATTCCTACACCTACACCGGTGATTATGACAAAGGAAAACGAGCCCTCTTCACCAATTCCTCCACTTTCTACTTCTACCCCGCCACCACCCAAGGATGTGAGTGAGAATTCCATTCCAAAGCCTTCATCTCAACCCGACATACCTTACCCTTCAAGGTTGAGGAAAGAGAAGTTGAAGAATAAGGATGATATTCAAGTTTCGAACTTTCTTAAAATGTTTAAACAATTGAATTTCAACATCTCCTTTGCTGAGGCTCTCGCTCACATGCCGAAATATGCTAAAATGTTTAAAGATCTTCTTAGTGATAAGGAAAAGCTTATTGATATTGCTCAGACCCAACTTAATGAGAATTGCTCCGCGGTTCTCTTAAGGAAATTACCAACCAAACTTGGTGATCCGTGTCGTTTTCTCATTCCTTGCAACTTCCCCGGGGTAGAGAATTGTATGGCCCTAGCCGATCTAGGTACTAGTATCAACTTAATGCCATTAAGTGTTTGGGAACAATTATCTCTACCCGAGCTAGTCCCCACACGAATGACATTGGAATTAGCTAACCGTGCGGTTGCTTATCCGGTGGGGATAGCCGAAGATGTCTTCGTCGGTGTCGACAAATTCACCTTTCCGGCGGATTTTGTTGTTGTTGACTACGAGATGGATCCCCGTGTTCCATTAATCGTTGGACGTCCATTCTTGAGTACCGGTCGCACTCTTATTGATGTAGCCGCAGGCGAATTAATAATGAGAGTTGGTGACGATAAAATCGTTTTCAACATGGGTAAACTTTCTAAGCAACCTTCTGAACACGAGAGCGTTAATTTCATTGACGTACTTGATGAGGCTTGTGAAGAGCATTTCAAAGATGCTTGTTAAAGTGGTTCTTCTTCTCTACCCATTTTAGAGACCGTTGCCTCTATTGCTCCCTCACTAACTCCATTTGGAGAAAGTGATTTCCTTTTGAAAGAATTTGAAGCAACTTTAGGGGATGTGGACTTAAAATATGACGATTCTCCCACCGATTGGGAAGAAGACATTTGTAACATTGAGAAACTTCTCAATGAGGACCATATTTCTCCACCTTCTCCTAAGGAAGTTACAATCGATGATCCGAATTTGACTAAACCTTCCATCGACAATCCTCCGAATTTAGAGCTTAAGGATTTACCGTCTCATCTCGAATACGTTTTCCTTGAAGACAATAAGAAGTTACCCGTCATCATTGCAAAGGACTTGAAAGAGGATGAAAAATCTCGACTTATCGATGTGCTGAAGAATCATAAGAAAGCAATTTCTTAGAAAATTTCCGACATTCACAGAATTGATCCTAACTTTTGTACTCATAAAATTCTCATGGAAGATGACTTTAAACCCGCAATCCAAAGCCAAAGAAGGGTTAATCCAAAAATTCATGACGTCATCAAGAAAGAAGTTATCAAACTTCTAGATGCCGGAATGATTTACCCTATTTCGGTTTCACCATGGGTTAGTGCCGTCCATTGTGTGCCTAAGAAAGGCGGAATAACCGTTGTTCCCAATGAAAACAACGAGTTGATTCCTACTCGACTTGTCACGGGTTGGCGAGTTTGCATAGACTATCGCAAGCTCAATGATGCCACTCGCAAAGATCATTTTCCTCTTCCTTTCATGGATCAAATGCTCGAGCATTTATCAGGTAATGACTATTATTACTTCTTAGACGGTTTCTCCGGGTATTTTCAAATTCCCATCGATCCTAAAGACCAAGAGAAAACCACATTCACTTGTCCTTATGGAACATTTTCTTAAAAAAGAATGTCTTTCGGCTTGTGCAATGCTCTCGAGACTTTCCAAAGGTGTATGATGGCTATATTCCATGACATGGTTGAAGAAACTATGGAAGTCTTTATGGATGATTTCTCGGTCTATGGTGATTCTTTCTCTACTTTCCGTGCCAATTTAGAACGCATGCTCAAACGGTGTGAAGATACTCGTCTCGTTCTTAATTGGGAAAAATGCCATTTCATGGTAAAAGAAGGTATTGTTCTTGGTCATAAAATTTCCAAAGCCGGTATTGAAGTTGACCGTGCTAAAGTCGATGTGATTGCTAAATTACCTCCACATTCAACCGTGAAGGGTGTGAGAAGTTTCCTTGGTCATGCGGGCTTCTATCGTCGATTCATTCAAGATTTTTCTAAAATCGCTCGTTCGATGACCCACCTCTTGGAAAAAGATACTCCTTTTATATTTTCTAAAGAGTGTATCGAATCTTTCAATCTTCTTAAGGATAAATTAACTAAGGCACCGGTCTTGGTTACCCCTAATTGGGAGTTACCTTTTGAATTGATATGTGATGCTAGCGACTTTGATATTGTAGCGGTTTTGGGACAAAGAGTGAACAAACACTTCCAACCAATCCATTATGCTAGCAAGACAATGACGGGGGCTCAATTGCATTATACCACTACCGAAAAAGAGCTTTTAGCTGTAGTGTATGCTTTTGAGAAGTTCCGCCCCTATCTTGTTCTTTCCACTTCCATTATGTATACCGATCATTCCGCGTTGAAGTACTTATTAACTAAGCAAAATTCCAAGACAAGACTTCTTCGTTGGGTTTTTCTCCTACAAGAATTTAAAATCGAAATTTGTGATAAAAAGGGAGCGGAAAACCTAGCCGCGGATCACCTTAGTAGACTCGAGGATCCTTATCAAGGGGAGCTCCCAAATCAAGAGATTAATGACTCTTTTCCCCTTGAGGCCTTGATGTCTATTAACTCCAATCTTGATGAAACCCCATGGTTTGCGGACATTGCAAATTGTTGTCCCATATATTTAGATGATTATAGATAGAAAATAGATGAAAAGAGATGGATTCCTAGAGAGAGAAAGTAGTGAGAGAAAGTAGAGAGAAAGAGATGATTAACTTAGTGAATATTAGATTAAGAAAGAATAAAGTGAACAACCAACCCTCCTAACATGCTAGGAGGGTAGTATATATAGTCCACCTACATGCGGGCTCTAATGGGCCGGGCTCGTCTTTTGGACTTTAATTAGTTTAAATCCAAGCCCGTAAACCACGACTAATTAACTACCTATTACAACGTTCTAATTAATGTTACAATAATAACCTATGACCGAGCATTCTTGTTTGACTCAATATTTTGAGGCTAACAATCTCCCCCAATGTGAGGTCATACCCTTTTGATATTTGGAGATCAATGGAGATTACGAATCTCGTCATAAATGAGTCTTGAACGTGTAACAGTAGTCTTGTTTCTTCATGCTGTGATCTTTGAGCCTTTGTTGTTGTCTTTTGACTTTGTCTTTTGGTCTTGAGATCTTCAAATCATTCTTGACTTGTCTTTTCCATCTTGCGATCTTGTGTCTTTATCCACATGCTCACACTATCAATTCTTGAATAAGTCTTTGGGCATGAATATGTGGTTTTGAATCTTTGACTTTGCTGAGTATACCGTGACGCCATATTCTCGAGACAAAACATAGACACGTACTGAATAGCTTTGACATTCATCCTAAATCAATAGCCTTTTACCTCCGGTCGGTGAAGACCGTTATATGATATTAAATACCGTACATGTGATTAGGTAGATTCAATTAAGAATCTCCTTGACAGGGTTTCGCGGCTGTAATAGTCGTTCTCTTTACTCGACCGTCTCAAAGCAAGACTGCTAACATAAAGAGTGAATCAATTGGATAAATATCCGCTTGATTAAAGTCGTCAATTCAAATTCCTGGAACAAGTTTGATTCATTAAGAATCTTACCATTGTTGCTTTCCAGTTGACACAAGTTTGATTCATAAGAATCTCACAAGTCACCTACCGTAGCGCTGTTTGATGTTGATGCTAGAAGGATTTCCATTCGTCACTGTGAATATTAATGAATATCACTCTGAATGTTCTGGAAAGACCATAAAGATATTGCGTAGAAACCTGAAACGAGTTTGAATCAATTCAGAATCAAACCACTGTTGCTTTTCAGTTTTACATATGTTTAATTCACAAAGAATCTTACACATGACCTACCGTAGTGTTGTTTGATGTTAACACTGGAAGGATTTCCACTCATCATTGTGAATACAAGTAGTATCACTCTGAGTGTTCTAGCAATATCACAAGGATATAGCGTAGGACTCTCTTGATCTTCATTCGTGTGTCCTAACGAGATTTGATTGATCTCTTGGCTCTAGACTCGATTTGTGCACTTTTGGTAGTTGGAGGCTGGAGCAGATGCCACCTATTCAATATCAACTATCTCAGAGTGAGAAAGTCAATAGAAGTCGTGTTGATCTCCGTGACAATAAAACAAACTTCTTTTGAGAGAAGCCTGAGTAGCTGGGAAAGGGTTGTGCTTCACATCACTGGGTCCATGATGAGTTGTCTTCATGATGTGTTGACCCGGTTTCTGCCTAAGTTGTATGGAGGGCTTCTTTCTTTAGACCTTTTATCCTTACATTTCTTTTTCATTCTTCAACCCCTTTAATGCTTACCAAGACATCATCAATAGCACCTTGTTGTGATTCTTCCAGTGCTATCATCAGTACTTAGTCGGCATTCAGCTTTGTTCACATTCTACTCCATCTCTCCTAAGGACTTCTAATAATCTATTGGATTGTCCCTGGGAAGATCCCTCTGGTTCTGGTTGGATCATAGGACTTAAACCTAACCACCCTTTTGACACTAATAACGTCGTGAATTAAAGATGTTGTGGGTATTTGATCGTAACCATGAAAACCACTTTAAATTCTAACAAAGTGTTTGAAAAAACATTTAACACCTTGCTAGTTTTGTCGTTTCAGAAATGCTCCCCCTTCACATGTGCATCGATAATCGAAAGTGTTTCGCACATTGGTACACAAGATTTTGTATGGGTTCAGATTAAATCTCTCGATATCCTCTCGAATTGATCTCGGTTTAAAGTGGAATGATTTGTTCTTGGTGACAAAAAGTGGTTTTGGTTTTCTATTTTACTAAAACAGGGGAAAGAGTAAAGTAATAAAGATTTACACTTAAAACAATTAAAAAGTAAAACTTGAATAAGAAATCAAATCAAAACAGTACTGGAAAAATACCCTTACTGAAAAATATCCCACTCGGAAAAATAGTCCTATGCGGAATGATGCTCAATTCGGAATGTGGAGATCTATGCGGAAAAACTGATCTTATGCGGAATAGATTCACTATTCGGAAAAATACCCTTATGCGGAAAAAGGCCCTATTCGGAAAAATGGATTCTTATTCGGAAAAACATGTGCTATGCGGAAAAACTGCTCTATGCGGAAAAATTGTACTATTCGGAAAAAGGTTCTATGCGGAAAAATAAATCTCTATTCGGAAAAACAGCTTATGCGGAAAAATCTGACTCTATTCGGAAAATATGTCCTGTTCGGAATATATAAGATATTCCGAGTAAGAGAAAAATAAACAGCCCTATTCGGAATGTCCAAAATTCCGAATAAGGGAAATAGAGAATTGTCAATTCGGAATATTCCTGGGTTGAAGAACAGTAGCAGTATCGCAAGAAGAGAAGACACGGTTTAAATCCAAAATCAAGATGAATACGCAAAAGGGTTTTACCAAACTAACCAATAATCATTTAAATACCATAAGTAACAAATCCCACCAATAAAAACACTAAATCAACAACTTTTTAAGATCAAACTTGAATCAAATAAAAACTTAAGAACTTGCAATAAAAAGATGATGAAGAATAAGATGAATAAAAAGATTGGATTGAAAGATTAATGTAAAGGTAAACAAGAGTAATGATTAAACACTTACAAGATGGAAGGAAAAATTAAAAATCACCAAACACCCTAATGGTGTTGGTGAAGCTACGAACAAAGAAACTGGGAAAAAGAAAAATGAAAGCTAACTCCCTAAAATGTGAAGGAAGAAACTATATATAGTCCTAGTGGTTGGTTGGTGAGTGGGCTTTCTCCCTTTCTTCTTGTCTTCACGTCTTTTCAGAAAAGTTGACGTTTTTCGATTCTGATTCGGGATTTGTCGTCGATTAAATTCAACTCGTCTTTTAATTTCTTCGTTAAATAGACTTGAGTTTCTTCGACATATGTAAATCTTCCATCTTTGGTCCTTTTCTTCGATAGATCTTCAAATAGGCCCATTGACTTCAAATCTTTTGCATCTCTTGGACAATAGACTTTGTCTTTAGTCTTTTTCCTTGATAAAACCCGTGCAATCCCATGTTTTCTTTAATATTCATCCGGTTAGCTCTGAAAACACGATAAACACAAAAACCACGCATAATTCCAAACAAATGATATTAAATACGTGTTTTGGTCTAATTTTAGCCAGAATTAAGTGGTAAAAGGATGGGTGTTTACACACCTATCAAATCCCCTACACTTAACCATTGCCATGCCCTCATGCAATGCTTAGTGATAAAGCAATTTTACACTTTTCTCATAATCAATCAACCTTGGCCTTATTCAAATACTACTAAATAAAAATTAAAATACTAATAGAAATTAAAACTTTAAAATAAACAAAAGGATGGAAATAACTTGCAAAGAAATCAAGGACTTACATTAGGGCTTTTGTGCTGCGAAGATTTATCACCCTCAAGTTTCACGTTCCCCAAACTAAGCTTAAAAACGAGATCATTGTTATTATAAGTTAGCAATTCAAACACTTACACACATGGCTTAATTAAATGCTTAAACTCCCTTATTCCTAGGTGTATCTCTTATATTTTATTTTTGTCTTAGAATGATCATGAAGATGCATTTTTGGACTTATTTCGATAGTTTAGTTAGGCTGAAAGCAAAGTAGGACGATTTGATCAATAGTTAGCTAAAGGACAAAATCTCTTAAAACTGCTTCTCGGGATATCAAAAAGTTCATATCTTGGCATAACTCGGTTCACGATTTGAGACCTTTCTCGGGCCGATATTTGGCATGTACTTCATACTTCATATCTTCGAGAGACGTTCTTGAGATAATGGTCTTCTCATCATAATAGAGTTTCTTCACTTGGAGACTTTTGAGGGGTACTCCAACTTTGTTGACCACGACTTCATGATTATTTCTTCAATCTCTAATTGGGATTTTGAGATACAACGATCCGCCTCCTTTTCGGACTTGGATCTATTTATCCTCATACCTTGTTAGGGTCTTTTCGGATAGACTTCTCCATGATCTTTATGGGAGTTGATTGCTTTTTGTCGTGAGTCTTGATCCTTCATATTGATTTTAGGAATAATGCTTTTCACATCACTTTGGATCTTCGGCAATAAAATTGAATCCTCATGCCTTGTTAGGGCCTTTTCGGACTCGCCAATCTTCGCGCCCCGCTTCATAAGTTATGCCTTGGCTATGAACTCTTATCATTACCGAGCAACTTTTAAACGATCTTGGGCTAGAAGCTAAGTAACTTTTCAAATCGTACGACCTTACTTATTGCAGATAAATTATTAGCAAGTGATGGGAGAATAGGCAAATAATTACACCAAGTGAGCTTGTGAAAGAATACCGACTTATAATTGACTCTATCGTTTCTCGTCCTCCACAATTTAAAATCTCAAGTAATGAGACTCGTGGACACTTAGCCTAATAAACCAATTAAGGTCTACATGGTTAAGGATACTAGCTAGAATAAACTTGGATAAGTCTATTCGGGTTGAGTCAAAATAAACGCAACGGGCCTAATATGTCAAAGATTTTGAAACTAGCTACACCACTTTATTAAAATTTTTGACTTTATTGTGGGGTATATACATATGAAAGCAACGATAAAAATTTAAAAATTACGACTAAATGGCCAAAGTTAATAAAAAATTTGAAAAATGTTGAAAAATAGGATTTTCTGGTTAAATGAAGGCATTTTCATGGAAAAAGTCCACTTAAAACTTCGATAGAAGTCCCCCCTACACTTATAAACATTGTCCTCAATGTTTAAGCATGTGGGAAAAGTCTCCCCTACACTTATGACATTGTGCACGTTGGTTAACTCAAGTTAAGGAAGAGACGACTAAAGTGATCAATTTCAAATGTGAGTATGAAGAAAATTGAATCACGATAGTTGAGATATAGAACCGGATTGCGGATAACACGGGAGCACGGTTCTTCAAAGATTCCAAGAGTGCAGTTATCCCTGTAATCACATCACCACACAAACACAAACGACCAAAATAGGTCCTCCCCTACACTTAGGGGGTTAAAGGGATGGATACTCGGGCTGCCTCCCGAGGAGCGCTTGTTTTTGATAACCGAGTCACGAGCCTGACTCGACCCAAAATTAGTTCATGGGGAACGTGGTGAGGGATGGAATCACCTCCTGAGAGGTGTCCTCACCAAAGTAAAACTTCACTCGTTGGCCATTCACCTTAAAATTCGGTCCATTAGGTTGAGCGAGCTCGAGAGTACCATTATGGAAAAGTTTGGGTAATGGTGAATGGGCCGGACCAACGAGATTTGAGCTTACCCGAAAAGATTTTCAACCGAGAGTTAAAAAGTAAGACTTTGTCTCCAACATGGAACTCTCGGTTTTTGATCTTGGAGTCGTGAATGAGCTTAGTTCGTTCCTTATAGATTAAAGAATTTTCATAAGCCTCATTCCGAAGTTCATTCAGCTCATTGAGTTGAAGCTTCCTATGATCACCGGCTTTGATGATATCGAAGTTAGCCCACTTCAAGGCCCAGTAAGCCTTGTGCTCCAACTCAATGGGGAGGTGGCACGCTTTTCCGTACACAAGACGATAAGGCGTACAACCGATCGGGGTCTTGTAAGCGGTACGAAAAGCCCACAAAGCATCATCGAGTTTATCAGCCCATGCGGCACGATGCTCTCCCACAGTTCTTTCAAGAATTCGCTTAAGTCCTCGGTTGGATATTTCAGCCTGGCCATTAGTTTGTGGGTGGTAGGCTGTGGAAAGACGATGATTTACACCGTACTTAGCCATGACTCTAGCAAATTGGTCATTGCAGAAATGAGTCCCACGATCACTAATAATGGCGCGAGGCACACCGAATCTAGCGAATAGAGCTTTCAAAAAATTACAAACCACCCTTGCGTCATTAGTAGGTAAAGCTTTGGCTTCAACCCACTTTGAAACGTGCGGCTACAAGGATGTATTTGTTTCCTTTAGATGAAGGGAATGGCCCCATAAAGTCGATACCCCAAACATAAAAAATTTCACACTCTTGAATGAAATTCTGAGGCATCTCGTCTTTATGTGTGACCGTGCCTTGTTTTTGGCAAACATCACATCTTTTAACCATATCGTGAGCGTCACGATATATGGAGGGCCAATAAAATCCCGAATCAAACACTTTTTTTGGCGGTGTAGTTGGGACCAAAGTGACCACCGGTGGGTCCTTTGTGGCAAGCATCGAGGATTTCCGAAGCTGCCGGTCCATCAACACATCGGCGAATAATCAGGTCGGCACATTGTTTGAATAGGTAAGGGTCGTCCCAAAAGTAAGTCTTGATGTCGGTGAAGAACTTTTTCTTTTGTTGAGACGTCAACCCTTCCTTGAGAATTCCACCCGCCAAGTAGTTTGCAAAGTCCGCAAACCACGGGGTTTCATTCGACTTCGAGTTTATAGACATTAAGGTCTCCAAGGGAAAAGAATCATTGATTTCTTTGTTCGGATGATCCCCTTGGTAAGGATCCTCAAGTCTGCTGAGATGATCCGCGGCTAGGTTTTCTGCTCCTTTTTTATCGCGAATTTCGATTTTAAATTCCTGGAGCAGCAAAACCCAGCGAAGAAGTCTTGGTTTGGAATCTTGCTTTGTCAACAAGTACTTCAGCGCGGAATGATCGGTATACACAATGGTGGTAGAAAGGACAAGATAGGGGCGGAATTTTTCAAAAGCATAGACAACAGCTAAAAGCTCTTTTCCGGTTGTCGTATAATGCAATTGTGCCCCCGTCATTGTCTTGCTAGCGTAATGGATCGGTTGGAAGTGTTTGTTCACTCTTTGTCCCAGAACCGCTCCAATAGCAAAATCACTAGCATCGCACATCAACTCAAAAGGAAGCTTCCAATTAGGGGTAACCAAGACGGGTGCCTTAGTTAGCTTATCCTTAAGCGAGTTGAAGGCTTCAAGACACTCTTTGGAGAAGATAAAAGGAGTATCTTTTTCCAAGAGGTGGGTCATCGGGCGAGCGATTTGAGAAAAATCTTTGATGAATCGACGGTAGAAGCCCGCATGACCCAGGAAACTTCTCACACCCTTCACGGTTGAAGGTGGAGGCAACTTTGCGATAACATCGACTTTAGCACGGTCTACTTCAAGACCGGCTTTCGAGATCTTATGTCCCAGCACGATGCCGTCTTTTACCATAAAATGGCATTTTTCCCCAATTCAGAACTAGGCGAGTGTCTTCGCACCGCTTGAGCATACGTTCCAAATTGGCAAGGCAAGAAGAGAAAGAATCCCCGAAGACCGAGAAATCATCCATGAAGACTTCCATGGTTTGTTCAACCATGTCATGGAAGATAGCTAACATGCACCTTTGGAAAGTCCCGGGCGCATTACATAAGCCAAAAGGCATTCTTTTGTAAGCAAATGTGCCATAGGGACAAGTGAATGTCGTCTTCTCTTGATCTTGGGGATCGATGGGTATTTGAAAATAACCCGAGAAACCATCAAGAAAGCAGTAATATTCATTACCCGCTAAACGTTTAAGCATTTGGTCCATAAAAGGTAGAGGGAAATGATCCTTTCTCGTGGCATCATTGAGTTTGCGGTAGTCTATACAAACTCTCCACCCAGTAACGAGACGAGCGGGAATCAACTCGTTGTGTTCATTGGGAACAACGGTTATTCCGCCCTTCTTGGGCACACAATGGATTGGACTAACCCAGGGTGAATCCGAAATAGGGTAAATCATACCCGCATCAAGAAGTTTGATAACCTCTGTTTTGATGACTTCATGGATTTTTGGATTCACCCTTCGTTGGCTTTGAATAGTGGGCTTAAAGTCGTCTTCCATGAGAATTTTGTGTGTGCAGAAGTGAGGATCAATTCCACGAATGTCTGAAATCTTCCAAGCAATAGCCTTCTTGTGATCTTTCAACACGGCGATAAGTCGGGCTTTTTCTTCTTCTTTTAGGTCCTTAGCAATGATGACTGGCGACTTCTTCTCTTCTTCAAGGAATACATACTCAAGATGTGGCGGCAACTCCTTAAGTTCTAAATCCGAAGGATTTTCGACGGGAGGCGTATTCGAAGTCGGAGTATCGATAGCAATGACCGTGGAAGATGGAGGCGAAAGATTGTCTTCGTTGAGAAGATTGTCAAAGAAATTCATGTCTTCATCCCCATTGATAGGAGAATCATTAGTAGCTAAATTCGCATCTTCCATGGTATTTTCAAGATTGTTCCAAAATAAATCACTTTCTCCAAATAGAGACAATGATGAATCAATAGAGGACACGGTCTCAACATTGGGAAGAGAGGTAGGAATACTTTTGCAAGCATCATTAAAGTGTTCTTCACAAGCCTCATCAAGAACGTCAATACAATTAACACTCTCATATGAATAAGGCTGTTTAGACAACTTTCCCATGTTGAAGACTACTTTATCGTCACCCACTCTCATGATAAGCTCACCGGCTTCAACATCAATGAGAGTGCGACCGGTCCTAAGGAATGGACGACCAACAATCAGTGGTACACGGGGGTCCATCTCGTAGTCGACGACAACAAAGTCAGCAGGAAAGGTGAATTTGTCGACTCCTACAATGACATCTTCGGCTATCTCCACTAGATAAGCAACCGTACGGTTAGCTAATTCCAAAGTCATTTTGGTGGGGACTAGCTCTGGGAGAGATAATTGCTTCCAAACACTTAGAGGCATGAGATTAATACTGGCACCTAGATCGGCTAGGGCCATGCAATTCTCTACTCCCGGGAAATTGCAAGGAATTAAGAAATGACCCGGATCACCAAGCTTAGTTGGCAATTTCCTTAAGAGTACCGCGGAGCAATTCTCATTAAGTTGGGTGTTGGAAATATCAAGAAGTTTTTCCTTGTCGCTCAGAAGATCTTTAAACATTTTTGCATATTTGGGCATGTGAGCGAGAGCCTCAGCGAAGGAGATATTGAAATTAAGTTGTTTGAACATTTTAAGGAAGTTCGAAACCTGAATATCATCCTTGCTCTTTTGCTTCTCTTTCCTCAACCTTGAAGGATAAGGTATATTGGAAGAAGAGGAAGGCTTTAGGGGAATAGGATCACTCACAACCACGGGTGGAGGAGGGGTAGAAGGAAGAGGTGGAGAAATTGGGGAAGGAGAAGGATGAGGAATAGGAGCAGGTGACTCGTTCTCCTTAGTCACAACCACCGGTGGAGGTATAGGAAGCTCGGGTTCCTTGGTACCTTTGCCACTTCGAGTGGTGATTGCTTTCATCTCCCCTCTTGGGTTCGCAACGGTGTTACTCGGAAGAGTACCCGAAGAAGAGGGTTGATTACCTTGGAAGAAACTAGCCATCATGTTCCTCAGATCATTAGTTTGGCTATCCAACGTGTTTCTCATGTCGGCTCTCAAATCGTTTCCTTGCTTGACCAAGTCTGCTTTCAAGTTTCGCACTTCCTGTTGGAGGATTTCCACAATCACATCATTGGTCCTCATGTAGGTTGCAACCTCTTGGTGTAATGCAGTGGTGGTTTGGTTGGGAGGAGCATTGTATGCAGGTGGTTGATAAGCAGGTTGTTGGTAAACTTGGTTATTACGTTGAGGTGGTTGTTGCTACTTGTGAGGAGGTATGTATGGTTGTCGAGGTTGTTGTTGTTGTTGAGGAGGGCGGTTTAGGTTTTGTTGTTGGTTTGGGTTGTTTGGGGGAAAACCAGGTGGTGAAAGATAGTTGTTGCTACGGTAGCTAAGCAAATTACGGTCACCTTGAGGTCTAGCTTGATAAGCAGGTTGAGGGTAGGTGCCATATGCCGCATTCACATTCTCAGCAGGGTAGTCTTGGGTGGCGGTACAAGTTGTGTAAGAGTGAGGACCACCGCATATCTCACAAGGTTGGCTGACAGCGTTCACTTGAGCATTTTTGGCGTTGTTGCTGTTGTTGTTGCTGCTGTTGTTGTTGCTGACGGTGTGGGTGACAAGCGATTCAAGAAGCGTAGTGATTTTGTCCAGTCGCTTGTCGCTGTCACTAGTGCTAGCACTAGCGACATTGGTCCGAACACTCTTGGGTTTGCACACGAGATTTATTCTCAATGATGTCCCAAGCAGCATTGGAAGTCTTAGCCAATAGATTACCCCCCGAGGCACTGTTCAGTGAATCTTGGTCACTCATGCTTAAACCATTGTAAAAAGTATTAATTTGATGTACTTTGGTAAAACCATGTTGTGGGCATTTTCTTAAAAGATCTTTGAAACGATCCCAAGATTCACTGAACGACTCATCGTACTTTTGTTCAAAATTTATGATTTCATTCCGCAATGCGGTAGTACGAGAGGGTGGAAAAAAGTAATTGATAAACTTTGTTTCCGAATCCGTCCACGAGAGAATACTCTGTGGTGGTTCCTTAGCAAGGCAATGCCGGGCTTGTCCCTCTAAAGAAAAGGAAAAAAGTTGTAACCTGATAACCTCTTGTGGAACACCATTGAACTTGACCGTGTTAGTGAGTTGCAAGAATCTCTTGATGTGGTCGTGTGGGTCATCAATGGTACGTCCCAAGAATGGTTGAGCGGAGACCATCTAGATAAAGCCCTGATTTTAGCTCAAAGTTGTTGGCGGCAATTGGAGGTATGCCAATTGGATCCGTGTTGCCATCTACATGAGCTTGCAGCAATTCAATCATCGGGCGATTATCCGGAAGAGGCTCATTGTTGTTGTTATTGTTCATGTTGTTGAAAGGCGGGTTTGTTGTTGTTATTATTGTTTTGAGGTGGTACACCGGCCATGTCTAAGTGATCGAGAGGCTCGGGCTCTTGATATGACATGGATCGAGTGCGCATACACCTGCAAAAAGAACGAACAAAGAAAAACAAAGCAAAAATATTTTTGGTTTTTATGTTTGTAAATTTTTTTGTATTTTTGAAAATTTTATATTTTTTAGGTTTTTTTGAAATTTTTGTGAAAAAGTAACGTTCACGGGGAACGGATCCCAAAATCCAAGTTCTCACAAAAAACTTTTGATCTTAACGAGAAGAGCCGACAGCGGCGCCATTTGGTACACAAGATTTTGTATGGGTTCAGATTAAATCTCTCGATATCCTTGATATAAGGATTTTACTTGGGTTCAGATTAAATCTCGGAATCTTCTCAAATTGATCTCGGCCTTAAGTGGAAAGATTGTTCTTGGTTACTAAATAAAAGGGTTTTGGTTTTCTAACCTACTAAATGTTAAATGATCGAAATTTAAACTTAAATTTAAAAGTAATTTAAAAGCAATTGGATTATTAATAATTGACAAAACTTTGAATTAAAATCAAACTTAAATTGAGAAATGGTAAGACAGACATAAAGAAACAGAAACAATAAGTAACTTAAAAAAAGACTGATTCGGAACTTTAACCTTGGTTCGGAAGTTGATCTTCATTCGGAACTTAAGTACTCATCCGGAACTTATCCTTCATTCGGAACTTTCACTCATCCGGAAGTTTGGGAACTCATTCGGAAGTCACTGTTCACTCGTTCGAAAGTTTTGGCTTGGTTCGGAACTTACTGATTCGGAAGTTTTGTATGTTCCGATTCGGAACTTTTGGTAAATTGGTTCGGAACTTTTCAAAGTTCCGATTCGGAAGAAATCGGTTCGGAAGTTTTTAAGGAAATTGGTTCGGAAGTTTTTAAGGACAACTCATTCGGAACTTTTTAAACTGATTCGGAACTTAATGCTTCATTCGGAAGTTTTCCTTGGTTCGGAAGTTTTAGCTTGGTTCGGAAGTTTTAGCTTGGTTCGGAAGTTTGGAAACCCACATACAGTAACAGTTCCCGAAGAACAAGGAAAATCGTTTTAATCCAAAAATCACCAAATTTTTCACCAAATCTTAAATAAAACTAAACACAAAGCATCTATTAACCATAAGCTACAAATCCCATCAACAAAAACACAAAACCCAACAACTTTTGAAGATCAAATCAAGAAAAATAAACTCAAGAACTTGAAGATAAAGATGAAGATGATCAAGATTAAATGGAAAGATTAAACAAAGAACTTGTATTAAATGATTAGTGTTTTAACAAGAAAAATAAACTCCCGTTCTTCTTGTCTTTTCGTCTTTTCAGAAAAGTTTCCGTTTTCGATTCTGATTCGGGATTTGTCGTCGATTAAATTCAACTCGTCTTTTAATTTCTTCGTTTAATAGACTTGAGTTTCTTCGACTTATATAAATCTTCCATCTTTGGTCCTTTTCTTCGATAAATCTTCGAATAGGCCCAGTGACTTCAAATCTTTTGCATCTCTTGGACAATAGACTTTATCTTGAGTCTTTTTCTTCAGTAAAACCCGTGCAATCCCATGTTTTCTTCAATATTCATCCGGTTGGCTCTGAAAACACAATAAACACAAAAACCACGCATAATTCCAAACAAATGATATTAAATACGTGTTTTGGTCTCGTTTTAGCCCGAATTAAGTGGTAAAAGGATGGGTGTTTACACACCTATCAAATCCCCTACACTTAACCATTGCCATGCCCTCATGCAATGCTTAGCGATAAAGCAAGTTTACACTTTTCTTATAATTAATCAACCTTGGCCTTATTTAAATTCTACTAAACAAAAATTAAAGAAATAAAACTTCAAATGTAACAAAAGGATAGAAAAACATTTTCACTCAAGAATAGCTATATGGAAATAACTTGCAAAGAGATCAATGACTTACATTAGGGCTTTTGTGCTGCGAAGATTTATCATCCTCAAGTTTCACGTTCCCCAAACTAAGCTTAAAAACGAGATCATTGTTATTATAAGTTAGCAATTCAAACACTTACACACATGGCTTAATTAAATGCTTAAACTCCCTTATTCCTAGGTGTATCTCTTATATTTTATTTTTGTCTTAGAATGATCATGAAGATGCATTTTTGGACTTATTTCGATAGTTTATTTAGGCTGAAAGCAAAGTAGGACGATTTGATCAATAGTTAGCTAAAGGACAAAATCTTTTAAAACTGCTTCTCGGGATATCAAAAAGTTCATATCTTGGCATAACTTGGTTCACGATTTGAGACCTTTCTCGGGCCGATATTTGGCATGTACTTCATACTTCATATCTTCGAGAGACGTTCTTGAGATAATGGTCTTCTCATCATAATAGAGTTTCTTCACTTGGAGACTTTTGAGGGGTACTCCAACTTTGTTGACCACGACTTCATGATTATTTCTTCAATCTCTAATTGGGATTTTGAGATACAACGATCCGCCTCCTTTTCGGACTTGGATCTATTTATCCTCATACCTTGTTAGGGTCTTTTCGGATAGACTTCTCCATGATCTTTATGGGAGTTGATTGCTTTTCGTCGTGAGTCTTGATCCTTCATTTTGATTTTAGGAATAATGCTTTTCACATCACTTGGATCTTCAGCAATAAAATGGAATCCTCATGCCTTGTTAGGGCCTTTTCGGACTCGCCAATCTTCGCGCCCCGCTTCATAAGTTATGCCTTGGCTATGAACTCTTATCATTACCGAGCAACTTTTAAACGATCTTGGGCTAGAAGCTAAGTAACTTTTCAAATCGTACGACCTTACTTATTGCAGATAAATTATTAGCAAGTGATGGGAGAATAGGCAAATAATTACACCAAGTGAGCTTGTGCAAGAATACCGACTTATAATTGACTCTATCATTTCTCGTCCTCCACAATTTAAAATCTCAAGTAATGAGACTCGTGGATACTTAGCCTAATAAACCAATTAAGGTTTACATGGTTAAGGATACTAGCTAGAATAAACTTGGATAAGTCTATTCGGGTTGAGTCAAAATAAACGTAACGGGCCTAATATGTCAAAGACTTCTAAACTAGCTACACCACTTTATTAATATTTTTGATTTTATTACGGGATATATACATGTGAAAGCAACGATAAAAATTTAAAAAATTACGACTAAATGGCCAAAGTTAATAAAAAATTTGAAAAATGTTGAAAAATAGGATTTTCTGGTTAAATGAAGGCATTCTCATGGAAAAGTCCACTTAAAACTTCGATAGAAGTCCCCCCTACACTTAAGATAAACATTGTCCTCAATGTTTAAGCATGTGGGAAAAGTTTCCCCTACACTTATGACATTGTGCACGTTGGTTAACTCAAGTTAAGGAAGAGACGACTAAAGTGATCAATTTCAAATGTGAGTATGAAGAAAATTGAATCACGATAGTTTGAGAGATAGAACCGGATTTCGGATAACACGGGGTACACGGTTCTTCAAAGATTCCAAGAGTGCACTTATCCCTGTAATCACACCACACACAGACAAACACGTATAGAAGTCCCCCCTACACTTAGGGGATTAAAACATAAGAGGATAGATACTCGGGCTGCCTCCCGAGGAGCGCTTGTTTTTGATAACCGAGTCACGAGCCTGACTCGACCCAGAATTAGTTCATGGGGAACGTGGTGAGGGATGGAATCACCTCCTGAGAGGTGTCCTCACCAAAGTACAACTTCACTCGTTGGCCATTCACCTTAAAATTTGGTCCATCAGGTTGAGCGAGCTCGAGAGTACCATATGGAAAAATTTGGGCAATGGTGAATGGGCCGGACCAACGAGATTTTAGCTTGCCCGAAAAGATTTTCAACCGAGAGTTAAAAAGTAAGACTTTGTCTCCAACATGGAACTCTCGGTTTTTGATCTTGGAGTCGTGAATGAGCTTAGTTCTTTCCTTATAGATTAAAGAATTTTCATAAGCCTCATTCCGAAGTTCATTCAGCTCATTGAGTTGGATCTTGCGTAGGTCACCGGCTTTATTTATATCAAAATTAGCCCACTTCAAGGCCCAATAAGCCTTGTGCTCCAAATCAATGGGGAGGTGGCACACTTTCCCGTACACAAGACGATAAGGCGTACAGCCGATTGGGGTCTTGTAAGCAGTACGGAAAGCCCGCAAAGCATCATCGAGTTTATCAGCCCATGAGGCACGATGCTCTCCCACGATCCTTTCAAGAATTCGCTTAAGTCCTCGGTTGGATATTTCAGCCTGGCCATTAGTTTGTGGGTGGTAGGCTGTGGAAAGACGATGGTTTACACCGTACTTAGCCATGACTCTAGCAAATTGGTCATTGCAGAAATGAGTCCCACGATCACCAATAATGGCGCGAGGCACACCGAATCTAGCGAAAAGAGCTTTCAAAAAGTTACAAACCACCCTTGCGTCATTAGTAGGTAAAGCTTTGGCTTCAACCCACTTTGAAACGTAGTTAACGGCTACAAGGATGTATTTGTTTCCTTTAGAAGAAGGGAATGGCCCCATAAAGTCGATACCCCAAACATCAAAGATTTCACATTCTTGTATGAAATTCTGAGGCATCTCGTCTTTATGTGTGATTTTGCCTTGCTTTTGGCAAACATCACATCGTTTGACCATATCGTGAGCGTCACGGTATATGGAGGGCCAATAAAATCCCGAATCAAACACTTTTTTGGCGGTGTAGTTGAGACCAAAGTGACCACCGGTGGGTCCTTTGTGGCAAGCATCAAGGATTGCAGACGCTGCCGGTCCATCAACACATCGGCGAATAATCAGGTCGGCACATTGTTTGAATAGGTAAGGGTCGTCCCAAAAGTAAGTCTTGATGTCGGTGGAGAACTTCTTCTTTTGTTGGGACGTCAACCCTTCCTTGAGAATTCCACCCGCCAAGTAGTTTGCAAAGTCCGCAAACCACGGGGTTTCATTCGGCTTCGAGTTTATAGACATTAAGGTCTCCAAGGGAAAAGAATCATTGATTTCTTTGGTCGGATGATCCCCTTGGTAAGGATCCTCAAGTCGGCTAAGATGATCCGCGGCTAGGTTTTCTGCTCCTTTTTTATCGCGAATTTCGATTTTAAATTCCTGGAGCAGCAAAACCCAGCGAAGAAGTCTTGGTTTGGAATCTTGCTTTGTCAACAAGTACTTCAGCGCGGAATGATCGGTGTACACAATGGTGGTAGAAAGGACAAGATAGGGGCGGAATTTTTCAAAAGCATAGACAACAGCTAAAAGCTCTTTTTCGGTTGTCGTATAATGCAATTGTGCCCCAGTCATTGTCTTGCTAGCGTAATGGATCGGTTGGAAGTGTTTGTTCACTCTTTGTCCAAGAACCGCTCCAATAGCAAAATCACTAGCATCGCACATCAACTCGAAAGGCAGCTCCCAATTAGGGGTAACCAAGACGGGTGCCTTAGTTAGCTTATCCTTAAGCGAGTGGAAGGCTTCAAGACACTCTTTGGAAAAGATAAAAGGAGTATCTTTCTCTAAGAGGTGGGTCATCGGGCGAGCGATTTGAGAAAAATCTTTGATGAATCGACGGTAGAAGCCCGCATGACCCAGGAAACTTCTCACACCCTTCACGGTTGAAGGTGGAGGCAACTTTGCGATAACATCGACTTTCGCACGGTCTACTTCAAGACCGGCTTTGGAAATTTTATGTCCCAGCACGATGCCTTCTTTTACCATAAAATGGCATTTTTCCCAATTTAGAACAAGGCGAGTGTCTTCGCACCGCTTAAGCATACGTTCCAAATTGGCAAGGCAAGAAGAGAAAGAATCCCCGAAGACCGAGAAATCATCCATGAAGACTTCCATGGTTTGTTCAACCATGTCATGGAAGATAGCTAACATGCACCTTTGGAAAGTCCCGGGCGCATTACATAAGCCAAAAGGCATTCTTTTGTAAGCAAATGTGCCATAGGGACAAGTGAATGTAGTCTTCTCTTGATCTTGGGGATCGATGGGTATTTGGAAATAACCCAAGAAACCATCAAGAAAGCAGTAATATTCATTACCGGCTAAACGTTCAAGCATTTGGTCCATAAAAGGTAGAGGGAAATGATCCTTTCTAGTGGCATCATTGAGTTTGCGGTAGTCTATACAAACTCTCCACCCAGTAACGAGACGAGTGGGAATCAACTCGTTGTGTTCATTGGGAAAAACGGTTATTCCGCCCTTCTTGGGCACACAATGGATTGGACTAACCCATGGTGAATCCGAAATAGGGTAAATCATACCCGCATCAAGAAGTTTGATAACCTCTGTTTTGATGACTTCATGGATTTTTGGATTCACCCTTCGTTGGCTTTGAATAGTGGGCTTAAAGTCGTCCTCCATGAGAATTTTGTGTGTGCAGAAGTGAGGATCAATTCCACGAATATCCGAAATCTTCCAAGCAATAGCCTTCTAATGATCTTTCAACACAGCTACAAGTCGGGCTTTCTCTTCATCCTTCAAATCCTTAGCAATGATAACTGGCGACTTCTTCTCTTCATCAAGGAATACATACTCGAGATGGGGCGGCAATTCCTTAAGTTCTAAATCAGGAGGATTTTCGACGGGAGGCGTATTCGAATTCGGAGTATCGATAGCAATGACCGTGGGAGATGGAGGAGAAGGATTGTCTTCAGTGAGAAGATTGTCAAAGAAATTCATGTCTTCATTCCCCTCGGTGGGAGAATCATTAGTAGCTAAATTCGCATCTCCCATGGTATCTTCAAGATTGTTCCAAAATAAGTCACTATCTCCAAATAGAGACAACGATGAATCAATAGAGGACACGGTCTCAACAGTGGGAAGAGAGGTAGGAATACTTTTGCAAGCATCATTAAAGTGTTCTTCACAAGCCTCATCAAGAACGTCAATACAATTAACGCTCTCATATGAATAAGGCTGTTTAGACAACTTTCCCATGTTGAAGACTACTTTATCGTCACCCACTCTCATGATAAGCTCACCGACTTCAACATCAATGAGAGTGCGACCGGTCCTAAGGAATGGACGACCAACAATGAGTGGCACACGGGGGTCCATCTCGTAGTCGACGACAACAAAATCAGCAGGGAAGGTGAATTTGTCGACTCCTACAATGACGTCTTCGGCTATCCCCACTGGATAAGCAACCGTACGGTTAGCTAATTCCAAAGTCATTTTGGTGGGGACTAGCTCTGGGAGAGATAACTGCTTCCAAACACTTAGAGGCATGAGATTAATACTGACACCTAGATCGGCTAGGGCCATGCAATTCTCTACTCCCGGGAAATTGCAAGGGATAAGAAAACGACCCGGATCACCAAGCTTAGTTGGCAATTTCCTTAAGAGCACTGCAGAGCAATTCTCATTAAGTTGGGTGTTGGCAATATCGAGGAGCTTTTCCTTGTCGCTCAGAAGATCTTTAAACATTTTGGCGTATTTGGGCATGTGAGCGAGAGCCTCAGCGAAGGAGATATTGAAATTCAGTTGTTTGAACATTTTTAGGAAGTTCGAAACCTGAATATCATCCTTGCTCTTTTGCTTCTCTTTCCTCAACCTTGAAGGATAAGGTATATTGGAAGAAAAGGAAGGCTTTAGGGGAATAGGATCACTCACAACCACGGGTGGAGGAGGGGTAGAAAGAAGAGGTGGAGAAATTGGGGAAGGAGAAGGAGGAGGAATAGGAGTAGGCGTCTCGTTCTCCTTAGTCACAACCACCGGTGGAGGTATAGGAAGCTCAGGGTCCTTGGTACCTTTGCCACTTCGAGTAGTGATTGCTTTCATCTCCCCTCTTGGGTTCGCAACGGTGTTACTCGGAAGAGTACCCGAAGAAGAGGGTTGATTACCTTAGAAGAAACTAGCCATCATGTTCCTCAGATCATTAGTTTGGCTATCCAACGTGTTTCTCATGTCGGCTCTCAAATCGTTTCCTTGCTTGACCAAGTCTGCTTTCAAATTGCGCACTTCCTCTTGGAGATTTCCCACTATCACATCATTGGTTCTCATGTAGGTTGCAACCTCTTGGTGTAATGCAGTGGTGGTTTGGTTGGGAGGAGCATTGTATGCAGGTGGTTGGTAAGCAGGTTGTTGGTAGACTTGATTGTTACGTTGAGGTGGTTGTTGCTGCTTGTGAGGTGGGATGTATGGTTGTCGAGGTTGTTGTTGTTGAGGAGGGCGATTAAGGTTTTGTTGTCGGTTTGGGTTGGTAGGAGGGAAACCAGGTGGTGAAAGATAGTTGTTGGATCGATAGCTAAGCAAGTTACGGTCACCTTGAGGTCTAGCTTGATAAGCAGGTTGAGGATAGGTGCCATATTCCGCATTCACATTCTCAGCAGGGTAGTCTTGGGTGGCGGTACAAGTTGTGTAAGAGTGAGGACCACCGCATATCTCACAAGGTTGGTTGACAGCGTTCACTTGAGTGTTTTTGGCGTTGTTGCTGTTGTTGTTACTGACGGTGTGGGTGACAAGCGATTCAAGAAGCGTAGTGATTTTGTCCAATCGCTTGTCGCTGTCACTTGTGCTAGCACTAGCGACATTGGTCCGAACACTCTTGGTTTGCACACGAGATTTGTTCTCAATGATGTCCCAAGCAGCATTGGAAGTCTTAGCCAATAAATTACCCCCCGAGGCATTGTTCAGTGAATCTTGGTCACTCATGCTTAAACCATTGTAAAAAGTATTGATTTGATGTACTTTGGTAAAACCATGTTGTGGGCATTTTCTTAAAAGATCTTTAAAGCGATCCCAAGATTCACTGAATGACTCATCGTACTTTTGTTCAAAATTTATGATCTCATTCCGCAAAGCGGTAGTACGAGAGGGCTTGTCCCTCTAAAGAAAAGGGAAAAAGTTGTAACCTTATAACCTCTTGTGGAACACCATTGAACTTGACCGTGTTGGTGAGTTGCAAGAATCTCTTGATGTGGTCGTGTGGATCATCAATGGTTCGTCCCAAGAATGGTTGAGCGGATACCATCTGGATAAAGCCTGATTTTAGCTCGAAATTGTTGGCGGCAATTGGTGGTATAACAATTGGATCCGTGTTGCCATCGACATGAGCTTGCAGCAGTTCAATCATCGGGCGATTATCCGGAAGGGGCTCATTGTTGTTGTTATTATTCATGTTGTTGTTGTTATTATTGTTTGGAGGTGGTACACCGGCCATGTCTAAGTGATCGAGAGGCTCGGGCTCTTGATATGACGTGGATCGAGTGCACATACACCTGCAAAAGAACGAACAAAGAAAAGCAAAGCACAAATATTTTTGGTTTTTATGTTTTTTAATTTTTTTGTATTTTTGAAAATTTTTATATTTTTTTAGTTGTTTTTGAAATTTTTTGATGAAAAAGTAACGTTCACAGGGAACGGATCCCAAAATCCAAGTTCTCACAAAAAACTTTTGATCTTAACGAGAAGAGCCGGCAGCGGCGCCATTTGATATAAGGATTTTACTTGGGTTCAGATTAAATCTCGGAATCTTCTCAAATTGATCTCGGCCTTAAGTGGAAAGATTGTTCTTGGTTACTAAATAAAAGGGTTTTGGTTTTCTAACCTACTAAATGTTAAATGATCGAAAATTTAAACTTAAATTTAAAAGTAATTTAAAAGCAATTGGATTATTAATAATTGACAAACCTTTGAATTAAAATCAAACTTAAATTGAGAAATGGTAAGACAGACATAAAGAAACAGAAACAGTAAGTAACTTAAAAGAAGACTGATTCGGAACTTTAACCTTGGTTCGGAAGTTGATCTTCATTCGGAACTTAAGTACTCATCCGGAACTTATCCTTCATTCGGAACTTTCACTCATCCGGAAGTTTGGGAACTCATTCGGAAGTCACTCTTCACTCGTTCGGAAGTTTTGGCTTGGTTCGGAACTTACTGATTCGGAAGTTTTGTATGTTCCGATTCGGAACTTTTGGTAAATTGGTTCGGAACTTTTCAAAGTTCCGATTCGGAAGAAATCGGTTCGGAAGTTTTTAAGGAAATTGGTTCGGAAGTTTTTAAGGACAACTCATTCGGAACTTTTTAAACTGATTCGGAACTTAATGCTTCATTCGGAAGTTTTCCTTGGTTCGGAAGTTTTAGCTTGGTTCGGAAGTTTTAGCTTGGTTCGGAAGTTTGGAAACCCAGATACAGTAACAGTTCCCGAAGAACAAGGAAAATCGTTTTAATCCAAAAATCACCAAATTTTTCACCAAATCTTAAATAAAACTAAACACAAAGCATCTATTAACCATAAGCTACAAATTCCATCAACAAAAACACAAAACCCAACAACTTTTGAAGATCAAATCAAGAAAAATAAACTCAAGAACTTGAAGATAAAGATGAAGATGATCAAGATTAAATGGAAAGATTAAACAAAGAACTTGTATTAAATGATTAGTGTTTTAACAAGATTAAACAAAGATGAAAACAACAAGATTGGAAAAACAAAAATTAAAATCACCAATCACCCTAGTGGTGATGGTGAAGAAACGAACAAGAAAGGAGAAAAAAGGGGAGGAGAGGAAAACTCCAGACTAACTAAAAACTTGTGTGAGGGGACTCCTTTTATAGGCTTGTCTTTTGGTTGGTGAGTGGGCTTTCTCCCGTTCTTCTTGTCTTTTCGTCTTTTCAGAAAAGTTTCCGTTTTCGATTCTGATTCGGGATTTGTCGTCGATTAAATTCAACTCGTCTTTTAATTTCTTCGTTTAATAGACTTGAGTTTCTTCGACTTATATAAATCTTCCATCTTTGGTCCTTTTCTTCGATAAATCTTCGAATAGGCCCAGTGACTTCAAATCTTTTGCATCTCTTGGACAATAGACTTTATCTTGAGTCTTTTTCTTCAGTAAAACCCGTGCAATCCCATGTTTTCTTCAATATTCATCCGGTTGGCTCTGAAAACACAATAAACATAAAAACCACGCATAATTCCAAACAAATGATATTAAATACGTGTTTTGGTCTCGTTTTAGCCCGAATTAAGTGGTAAAAGGATGGGTGTTTACACACCTATCAATCCTCTCGAATTGATCTCGGTTTAAAGTGGAATGATTTGTTCTTGGTGACAAAAAGTGGTTTTGGTTTTCTATTTTACTAAAACAGGGGAGAGAGTAAAGTAATAAAGATTTACACTTAAAACAATTAAAAAGTAAAACTTGAATAAGAAATCAAATCAAAACAGTACTGGAAAAATACCCTTACTGAAAAATATCCCACTCGGAAAAATAGTCCTATGCGGAATGATGCTCAATTCGGAATGTGGAGATCTATGCGGAAAAACTGATCTTATGCGGAATAGATTCACTATTCGGAAAAATACCCTTATGCGGAAAAAGGCCCTATTCGGAAAAATGGATTCTTATTCGGAAAAACATGTGCTATGCGGAAAAACTGCTCTATGCGGAAAAATTTTACTATTCGGAAAAAGGTTCTATGCGGAAAAATAACTCTCTATTTGGAAAAACAGCTTATGCGGAAAAATCTGACTCTATTCGGAAAATATGTCCTGTTCGGAATATATAAGATATTCCGAGTAAGAGAAAAATAAACAGCCCTATTCGGAATGTCCAAAATTCCGAATAAGGGAAATAGAGAATTGTCAATTCGGAATATTCCTGGGTTGAAGAACAGTAGCAGTATCGCAAGAAGAGAAGACACGGTTTAAATCCAAAATCAAGATGAATACGCAAAAAGGTTTTACCAAACTAACCAATAATCATTTAAATACCATAAGTAACAAATCCCACCAATAAAAACACTAAATCAACAACTTTTTAAGATCAAACTTGAATCAAATAAAAACTTAAGAACTTGCAATAAAAAGATGATGAAGAATAAGATGAATAAAAAGATTGGATTGAAAGATTAATGTAAAGGTAAACAAGAGTAATGATTAAACACTTACAAGATGGAAGGAAAAATTAAAAATCACCAAACACCCTAATGGTGTTGGTGAAGCTACGAACAAAGAAACTGGGAAAAAGAAAAATGAAAGCTAACTCCCTAAAATGTGAAGGAAGAAACTATATATAGTCCTAGTGGTTGGTTGGTGAGTGGGCTTTCTCCCTTTCTTCTTGTCTTCTCGTCTTTTCAGAAAAGTTGACGTTTTTCGATTCTGATTCGGGATTTGTCGTCGATTAAATTCAACTCGTCTTTTAATTTCTTCGTTAAATAGACTTGAGTTTCTTCGACATATGTAAATCTTCCATCTTTGGTCCTTTTCTTCGATAGATCTTCAAATAGGCATTGACTTCAAATCTTTTGCATCTCTTGGACAATAGACTTCGTCTTTAGTCTTTTTCCTTGATAAAACCCGTGCAATCCCATGTTTTCTTTAATATTCATCCGGTTAGCTCTGAAAACACGATAAACACAAAAACCACGCATAATTCCAAACAAATGATATTAAATACGTGTTTTGGTCTAATTTTAGCAAGAATTAAGTGGTAAAAGGATGGGTGTTTACACACCTATCACACATGTAGGTAAGAGTTAAAGTGCTTGAATCTTATATAAGATCACATTTTAATCACATTTTCTCCCCTATCTCTAGAGATACTAAATTTGATTAAAATATATTTTGAAAAATATTCTTGAAAAACTTCGGGAGAAAGATGTGTTAATCTTTTACATGAAGTTAAAATGCTCCCCCTCAAAATTGATCCAATTGAATTGTCATTACGAGGATATGATCCACATTAAATTTTTGAGGATAGGAGTTGTTGAACACACAAATTTTGAAAGATTTTGAATATCATTGAGAAATTCTTGAAAAAATTGTGTTCAACGCTTTTTGAAAAATCAATTCTTTTTGGCGAAAAGGTTTTTCTAAAGAATAAACTTGAGTTCATAGACTTTGAATGTCTTGACGAATCCACTCAAGTGTAAGAAGATTTAACTTCTTTTGCTAAGGGTAAGAGCACGAAATAGTACACTCCCCCATGAATATAGTTCCGGGTTGCAATCTGAAAGTGATTACAAGCCATTGTGTTGAGCTCAAAACGTTGAATGTTTTGTGACAAGCTCAACCCAAGATAGACTGCTCTACCCGTTGTTGGAATAAGTTTATCTTTAAAGATATTCTTTCCTTTATTTGAAGTTCGAGTTACAGTCTGACATTTAACTGTAAGTCGTTTACATGAGCTTAAAAACGTTGAATGTTTTTAATGAAAGCTCATGACCGAGAAATTTTTAGTTTCCCGTTCAGAGGATAAGTCATCATCGGGATGAACTTTCCTGTCTTGTGAGCCCGGGTTACAGTCTGTGAGTTGACTATAAGCCATAGTGTAGCTTACTTGTGAAACCCCTGAGACACATATTTCTCTGATATCTGTTTCTTCAGCAACCAAACTCTGAGAGTGTCTTTTGTTGAGCGGTATGAATAAGGAAAACCTTTATGTTCTTGTTGAACCTTTACTTTATTACCTGAACTTTCATCAGTAGTTTGTATACTTGCATGTGGGTTAGCGATATCTTGATGAGAACCATGTGGAGGTTCACCTTGAACCTTTTTCGTGCTAGAGGGAAATATCTTTCTAGTAGGAACCCGTTTAAGACCAGTTGTTTTGAATATTCTACCCGTTGGTATCCACTTAAGACAAGGTCTAAGAAACGTAGTTTTCTCAGGCACAACGGAAGACTTAATTGGAGAAAAAATATTTCCTATAGGGTTCCGTCTTTAAGATGCTCTAGCTTTTTGGTTCACCTTGTTCGGGACTTTGGTGAGGCAATCATCATGAATGGCATTAAACACGCATTTGTTACAGTGCAAATAAAGTGCTTAGCATCGGAGAAGGATCTAGTGTTCCTAGGATAGGCTGATTTGGGCACATCATAGAAGGCTCTAGAATTCCTAGATGTGTGATTAGTGCTCCTATGTTTCGATTGGGTCCTATCTCTTGCTTGTGTCTTTATCTTAGCATCCTCTAGATAGCTTTTATGACCCGTGTCATTTGAACTACTCTGAGGCATGTTCTTGGAGCTATAGAGTTGCTTGAAGCATTCATGTGATTGGGTTTTGCATAGGCAAAATGTGTTAAGGGGGATCTAGATAGTGGAGTGACTGTTTTTGGCAAATTGCTACGCACGTCAACTTGGGATGCAAACCTCGAGTTCGATGTTTTGGGTCGTTCAGATTTAAACGCATTCGGTTGTCTAGCAACTGAGCGGTTTCTGAATGGTTGAGTAGTAGGCTTCCCCAAGATTGACTGATTTGCTAACTTAGTATCCACACTATTTCCTTTTAGCTTCCTTAATTCATTTTTCACCGCTGTTAATGCAAAAACCTTTTCCTGAATATGAGCTTTTAATTGCTCATTTTGTAGAAGTAATTGAGCGACACGTTGTTCTAACTTAATGTTCATATTATCAAATATGTCGTTATCAGCATGCGCGTCATTACTATCTACCGTGTCGATAGGTTGCACAGATATTTCACTTCATAAAGCAGGCGGAGGACTAGGATCTTGAGAAGCCAACTTTGATTCTAACAAATTTATTTGTTTCACAAAATGTTCTTTTTCTGTATTAAAATCTTGAATCTTACGATCTAGTTTTTGTTCAAGAACAACGTTTGCTTTTTCAAGTTTTTCAAAATAAGATTCAAATTTGTCATTTTTCTTAGAAAACTCGAGTTTGGCATCCTCAAAATCTTTGTCTTTTGAGCTAACATAGTTTCAAGCTCATGAATCTTAGAATCATACACAACAGTTAATTATACCTCAGCCATTGGCTCTTCATCATAAATAGGTCTGATATCTGCATCATCGGCTGCTGGATCATTCCCTGAGTTGTGGATGCTATGCTGCTTTTCTGATTCTATCTCGCTGCTTTCTGTGACAAACGAACAATCATCCAATGTTTGACCATCATCGACATTGATCTCGTTCGTCTGCATCAGTCTTTCATTCACCCGTCTTTCAACTGGTAGTTTATGACGTGTTCTTTCGGCAATTAACTTCCTTACATCTCTCATGTGTTCAAGAAACGTCTCCTTGAATTCTTGAACTTCTAACCGAGTATATTCAAAGAAGTATTTGTTTATGAATTCTCGATTATAGTGTACAGACACATGTGTATCAATGAATTGTTGAAACGGATTTTCGAGAGCCAAAACGGCATCTATGGATTCAACCTCTTGAAATTCATCGTTGGCAAGTTGTTGTTCAAGGTGAGCTGCATTGAGTAACATTGTTCTTGTGAATGTCTCAACATCTTGACCAGTTAGAGACATGAATACCCGTTTGAATCCAAGTTCGACGCGAGTGCCTTTTAAATCGTCATTTGAAAGAACTTTAAGGTGTGACTGGAGTGATCTAAAGTGTGTCATGCATCGTTCTTTTGCAACCGACATCTTGGATTTGAGTGCATGCACATCTTGTGTTACGGAATCCATAATGGGTGACACAGTTGATGAATTGACTTTTGATCTTAAGTAGATATGGTGTGATTGGGTTGTGGTTTAAATTCTGAAAATTGCGATTTTTCTTCAGTCCGACAATAAATTCTTAGTCCGATAAAACGGTAAACTGAAAAATTATGAATCACCAAATTTTGAAAATGAGTTAGAAATAGCCAATAACTAGTAGGGAAAAATTTTGAAAAATGAAAATTTTAATGAAAAATAAAACCTAAAAATCTTGAAATTTGGCCTAAAAATTTGATTTTTGGTCCGAAAATTTGAATTTTGGTCCGAAAATTTGAATTTTTGGTCGAAATTTTTTTCGCATCGCCAAAATTTGAAATCGAAGCTTAAATGGCCTAAAAATGGTCTAGGAAAAAATAAATTTTACAATGGTTTTCCCGCTAAGTCTAAAAATGATGTTCCGAACCTAGTCTAGATAGTGGCTAAGTCTAAAAATGCTTCAGTAAAAAATACTGATTGTGATGAATAATTCCGCAATGTGTAAATGGTATAATTCCGCAATTGAGTGCAAGATTTCGCAATTTTGGCAAGATTCCGCAATTGAGTGCAAGATTTCGCAATTTTGGCAAGATTCCGCAATTGAGTGCAAGATTTCGCAATTCTGGCAAGATTCCGCAATTCTTTCAAAGTACAATTCCGCAATTCTGTTAATGTACAAATCCGCAATACTTTTAAAGTACAAATCCGCAATTCTTAGAAAGTATGAATTCGCAATCCTTTAACACACAATTCCGCAATTAATGGCAAGATTTCGCAATAAGCTAGTATTCAATTTCGCAATTCAGGAAGGCATTCAATTTCGCAATGAGTATCAATTGCGAAATTATGGGCAGATTTCGCAATGAGTGGCAAGGTTGTGAAATTGTACCAGATTTAGCTAAAAAATAGGAACAAGGAAGAACACTTATGAATTTCGTGATTTCACACCAAAAATCAAGCCAAACACCACCAAAATTCGTGTTTTTAACTGATCTAAGTAACCCAAATCACTACCACGCGTATGTAGATGATTTGTCTACTCACTAACACCACAAAAACACAAAAAAATTTGATGATTCGAGCTTGAATATGAAGAAAAAACTCACGAACACAATAGTAAAATCAAAAACCAATCACGTATCTACCCCATGGCAATTGAAATCAAATGTTGTCCCATATATTTAGATGATTATAGATAGAAAATAGACGAAAAGAGATGGATTCCTAGAGAGAGAAAGTAGTGAGAGAAAGTAGAGAGAATGAGATGATTAACTTTGTGAATATTAGATTAAGAAAGAATAAAGTGAACAACCAATCCTCCTAACATGCTAGGAGGGTAGTATATATAGTCCACCACATGTGGGCTCTAATGGGCTATATATTGGGCCGGGCTCGTCTTTTGGACTTTAATTAGTTTAAATCCAAGCCCGTAAACCACGACTAATTAACTACCTATTATAACGTTCTAATTAATGTTACAATAATAACCTATGACCGAGCATTCTTGTTTGACTCAATATTTTGAGGCTAACACAAACTATTTGGCAGGTGGAATTCTCATGGAAGGGTTAACGTCCCAACAAAAGAAAAAGTTCTTTAAAGACATTAAGCACTATTTTTGGGACGACCCTTACCTTTTCAAACAATGTGCGGATCTTGTCATTCGTCGGTGTGTTGATGGGCCGGCAGCTTTATTAATCCTAGAAGCTTGCCATAAAGGACCCACCAGTGGTCACTTTGGTCCAAATTACACCGCGAAGAAAGTTTTCGACTCTGGATTTTATTGGCCCACCATTTATCATGACGCTCATGAAATGGTTAAACATTGTGATGCTTTCCAAAGACAAGGCAAGATCACACATAAAGATGAGATGCCTCAAAATTTCATCCAAGAGTGTAAAATCTTTGACGTTTGGGGCATCGACTTTATGGGGCCATTTCCATCATCTAAAGGGAACAAGTACATCCTCGTAGCTGTTGACTACATATCAAAATGGGTTGAAGCAAAGGCTTTACCTACGAACGATGCGAGGGTGGTTGTGAACTTTCTGAAACAATTATTTGCTCGATTCGATGTTCCTCGTGCTATCATCAGTGACCGCGGGACTCATTTTTGCATGATCAATTTGCTCGAGTCATGGCTAAGTATGGTGTCAATCACCGTCTTTCCACCGCTTATCATCCACAAACAAATGGTCAAGCCGAGATTTCAAACCGTGGACTTAAGAGAATCTTAGAGAAAAATGTGGGAGAGCATCGTGCCTCGTGGGCCAATAAGTTAGATGATGCTTTGTGGGCTTTCCGTACCGCATATAAGACACCTATTGGTTTCACTCCATATCTTCTTGTGTACGGGAAGGCTTGCCACCTCCCTAATTGAGTTGGAACATAAGGCTTATTGGGCCTTGAAGTGGGCTAATTTTGATATCAACAAAGTCGGTGATCTTAGGAAGATCCAACTCAATGAACTTAATAAACTGAGGAATGAAGCTTATGAGAATTCGTTGATCTACAAGGAGAAAACCAAGCTCATTCATGATTCTAGGATTAAGAACCGAGAGTTTCACATAGGCGATCAAGTTTTACTCTTTAACTCTCGGTTGAAAATCTTTTCGGGCAAGCTTAAGAGCCGTTGGTCTGGTCCATTCACCGTCGCCAAAGTCTTCCCTTAAGGAACCATTGAGCTTTCTCAACCAAATGGTCCTAATTTTAAAGTGAATGGCCAGCGTGTGAAGTTGTACTTTGGTGAGGACATCTCTCAGGAGATGATTCCATCCCTCACCACGTTTCCCTTGAATTAGTTCTGGGTCGAGTCAGGCTCGTGACTCGGTTAACAAAAACAAGCGCTTCTCGGGAGGCAACCCGTTGATCTATATTTTTACCAGTTTTCATAATAAGTGTAGGGGGAGCTACATAGGGTTTGTTGTCTCGTTTCTTATGATGTGCAGGGATTAAAAGCTTCAAAGAGCACTTTTGATGACATTTGACGACCCGTGATCCCGTGTACCCATCTTCCCGGTTCTATCTAAAACTGTCGTGATTCAATATTTCATACACCTTATCTTATATGTTGACATTGAAATCACTATAGTCGTCTCTTCCTTAGCGAGATTTAAACAACGTGCACAATGTCCTAAGTGTAGGGGAATGTACTCCCACATGCTTAAACATTGAGGACAATGTTTATATCAAGTGTAGGGGGGACTTCTATCGAAGTTAAGTGGGATTTTCCATTAATTTGTCCTCATTTTAACCGGAAAATTTGATTTTTCGACATTTTTCAAAATTTTTAATCTATTTTGGTCTTGTAGTATAGTAGTATTTTCCTTTGTTATCGTTATTTACTTTCTTTGCTAGAACAAATTTTGAATAAAGTGGTTTTAATTTTTCAACGTCATGAATCTTTTGACTCAACCCGAGTTTACTTATTTTAGTTTACTCTAGCTAGTATCCTTAACGTGTTTAAGTCAAGTTTTGCTAGGCTTTTATATAGGGAACTTTAAAACGCGAAAGTCTTAACTCTTACGGGTTAAGAACAAGAACTTTTCGCAAGTTCCTATAATTGATCCTAGAAAGTCGTTTATCAAGGGAACTTTAAAATGCAAATTCTAAACTTAAAAAGGTCTAAGAAGATGCAAGATCCTATAGATGACTTGAAACCCAAAACTTTGATTTAATTGGCTAAGCATTCACGAGTCTCATTCCTTGAGATTTTAAATTGTGGAGAACGAGAGATGATAGAGTCAATTATAAGTTTGGTATTCTTTTATGAATTTATGTGAGTTAATTATGAGCTTCTTCTCCCATTGCTTGTTAATAAATTTAATTTCAGTAAGTAAGGTTGTATGATTTGAAAAGTTACTTAGCTTCTAGCACAAGATCGTTTAAAAGTTTCTCGGTATTAATTAGAGTTCATAGCCAAGGCATAACTTATTGAAATAGGATGTGAAGATTGGCGAGTCCGAAAAGGCCCTAACAAGGCATGAGGGCTACATTTTGTTGCTAAAGATCCTAAGTGATGTGAAGAATCATTTATCAAAAATCAATATGAAGGATCGAGACACACGACGAAAAGCAAATACTCCCCTAAAGATCATGGAGAAGTCTATCCGAAAAGACCCTAGCAAGGTATGAGGATAAATAGATCCAAGTCCTAAAAGAAGGCGGATCGTTGTATATCAAAATCCAAAATAAAGATTGGAGAAAAATGAAGAAGTCGTGGTCCAAGTATGAAGAATCTCTCAAAAACTTCAAGTGAAGAAATCCCTATTATGAAGAGAAGACCATAATTTCAAGAACGTCTCTCAAGATTCGAAGTATGAAGTCGCTGCCAAATATCAGTCCAAGAAAGGTCTTAAATAGTGAAGCGAGTTATGCCAAGATATGAACTTTAAGAGGTCCCGAGAAGCAGTTTTAAAAGATTTTGTCCTTTAGCTAACTATTGATTAAATCGTCCTACTTTATTTTCAGCCTAAATAAACTATCAAAATAAGTCAAACAATGCATCCTCGTAATCATTCAAGACAATCATAAAATATAAGAGATACACCTAGGAATAAGGGAGTCTAAGTGAATAATTGGGCCACATGAGTTTGTGTTAGTTTACTAACTTATAATAACAATGATCTCGTTTATAAGCTTGGTGTGGGAAACGTAAAACTTGAGCGTGATAAACATTCATGACAACCAAAACCCCAATGTAAGTCTTAGATTTCTTTACTTATTCTTCCTTTAAATATTTTGCAATTTTCTATCTTTTTAAGTTTCCTTAATGTTTAGTATTTAATAAAGGCCAAGATGGGATATTTATGATGAAAAATGTAAACCATGCTTTGAAATTAATGCATTACATGAGGGCATTGCAATGGTCAAGTGTAGGGGATTTAATAAGTGTGAAAACACTTATCCTTTTACCACTTATTTCCAATAATAACAAGGTCCAAACGTGTATTTTATGTCATAAAAGTCAGAATTATGCGTGGTTTGTGTTTTTATTGTATTTCAGGATAAAAATATGAAAAAGGGAGAAAACACGGGCTATCACGGGCTTTTATCGAAGAAAAAGACAAAAGACGAAGTCAAAAGGTCAAAAGTGCAAGAAGAACGGAAGTCAAAGGCATATTCTGAAGCTTTACCGAAAAAAAGTCTAAAGACGGAAGTTTAACAAAGTCGAAGAACCAAGTATACTAAAAGAAGAAAATTAGAAGACAAGTTCAAGTTATTATTCGACTAATCCCAAGACAAAGTCGAGAAAGCAAGTTATTTAAAAGACGAGAAAGAGAAGAAGAAAAGAGGAAGAAACAAGCACCTACTCCTTCCCCTATATATAGTTTTAGAAAATAGTCATTAAGGAGTTAGTTAATTTTTAGTCTTTAATTTTAGTAGGTAATTAAGTGTGTTTTAATTTTCTTCTCTCTAATTTATCAAACCTTCATCTTAATCTTGTAATCTTTGATCTTAATCTTTAATATAATCAAGCTTTTTAATAAATTCTCATTTTACCTTTCTTAATCATAATCTATTGCTTTGCTTAATTAATCATGTAACTGATTTCATCTTTTTGATTGTATAATTGGTTAGCTTATTGGATTGTGCTTATTGAGTTGGTGTATTTAAAGTTTTTAGATTAAGGTGCTTATTGCTTCATTTTTATGTTTTCTAGTTTTTAAAATAAGTTGATTTTGGTAGTTTAATATTTTTATAAAAAGTTGATTTTAAATTTTTGCTTATTTAGTGTTCTTAAAAGTTTTTAAATTGTGTCTTATTAGCTTTTTCTAAAAATTGATTTGGTAAAAGTTTTGGTAAGTGCTTATTTGATTTTTGCTTATTTTAGATTAATTCGGAACTTTAAAACCCTCTTTTCCCGAACTGTGTGAAAACCCCAATATTCAGACTTATGTGCAAAACCATTTATCCCGACTTAACTTCAGTACACATTCCGACTTAATTCTCATTTTCCCTCCAAAACCAAACCTCCATTTCCCGAATTAGATCTTGATTCTCATATCCCGACTTAGATGCAAAACATTCTTTCCCGAATTAAGTGAGTGTTTGATATCCCGAATTAAATAGATAACAGCTCTATTCCGAATTAAGTGATGGGAACATATTCCGAATTACCTCAAGGATTTACATTCCGAACTAATTGTGGAATTCTATTCCTAATTAGGTAAGGAATCTTGGATTCCGAATTGAGTTGAGAAGATACATTCCGAACTGCTTGAAGGAACTCCTTTCCGAATTAGGTTTAGATTATGATTGTGTCATTCCGAATTACGTGCTTAATCCTGTTTCCCGAATTGAGTGCTAAGTCCTACATTCCGAATTGAGTTAAGGATTTGGGCTTTCCGAATTACATTGGGGACAATATTCCGAATTACGTGAAGATAATACATTCCGGATTCGGTTGATCATTTGGATTTAGACTTATGTTCAAGTTTTTATTTTTCAAAATTTAATTTTCAAACCAAAATTTTTCCCGCCAATTTTACTTAGTTTATTTTCAAAAGTGTTTTGTCCTAGTTGTTTTCAAGTTTACGTTTTTATAAAGTTTTCATTTTTATTAAGTTTTAATTTTCAAATTTACTTTTAAAATTTTAATTTTTCGTCAATTATTTTTTAGTCTTGATTTTTAGTTTAAATTTTAAAGCTTTCATTTTTACTTAATGACATTTACATTTTCACTTTTATTTCAAAATAGACAATCACTTTTAGTTTATTTCACCAAGTTCTACTGTGCAGCATTCATTCTGAACAAGCAATCGAGGTTAGACATTCTACTTTATTTTTTATAGCTTTTACGTTTATGTTATTTGTAGATTTAGACAATCAAGCTCCCTCTTTTAGTGACCAACACCAATAATTCCACTTTTAGCCGTGATCAATTCGGATTGAATCGAGTACGAACAACACTTCAAGAGCACACACAAAATCACCATATTAGTGTGCATTGACTATCGTAAGTTTAATGACGCCACTCGTAAAGACCACTTTCCCTTGCCCTTCATGGATCAAATGTTGGAGCGTCTTGCGGGAAATGACTTCTATTGTTTCTTAGATGGTTTTTCCGGTTACTTCCAAATCCCCATCGATCCTCGTGATCAAGAAAAAACTACGTTTACGTGTCCATATGGAACGTTTTCCTATCGTAGAATGCCATTCGGACTTTGAAATGCACCGGGAACTTTCCAACGGTGTATGATGGCTATTTTTCATGACATGGTCAAGAAGAAGATGGAATTCTTCATGGATAACTTTTCCGTGTTTGTTAGTTCGTTCACTTCGTGTTTGTCGAATCTTGAGAGAATGTTAAAACATTGTGAGGAAACTAACCTTGTGCTTAATTGGGAAAAATGTCATTTTATGGTTAAAGAAGGAATCGTCTTAGGGCACAAGGTTTCAAAAGCGGGGATTGAGGTAGGAAAAGCTAAGATAGACGTCATTGCCAAATTACCTCATCCCAAAACCGTCAAAGGACTTAGGAGTTTCCTAGGCCTTACGGGCTTTTATCATCGATTCATCAAGGATTTTTCAAACTTCTCTCGACCTATTACACATCTTCTTGAAAAAGATGCTCCTTTCGTTTTTAGCGAAGATTGTGTACGAGCCTTTGAAATCCTTAAGAGGAAACTTACTGAAGCTCCCATTCTTGTTGCTCCAAATTGGAACCTCCCCTTTGAGCTCATGTGTGATGCTAGTGACTACGCTATAGGGGCCGTTTTGGGGCAACGTCATGAAAATCACTTCTTTCCTATCCACTATGCTAGCAAGACGATGACCGAGGCTCAACTTAAGTATACCACAACGGAAAAAGAATTCCTTGCCGTGGTTTATGCATTTGAGAAATTTCGACCTTATCTCGTCTTGACCAAAAGCATAGTGTATACGGACCATTCGGCAATCAAGTACCTCTTGGCTAAACAAGATGTTAAGCCAAGGTTGCTTCGTTGGATTCTCCTCCTACAAGAATTTGATGTGAAAATCCTTGACAAAAAAGGAGCCGAGAATCTAGCAGCCGATCATCTCTCTCGTTTGGAAGATTCTCACCAAAGTGTTTACGAGAACAATGAAATCACCGAAACATCACTCTCGAGACGCTTGGTGTAGTGAATTCTACGAAAGACTCGTCCACCCCATGGTTTGCGGACATCGCAAATTACCATGCGGGAAACTTCATCATTAAGGGTATGACGACACAACAAAAACGAAAATTCTTTCGTGACGTCAAGTTCTATTTTTGGGACGACACTTATCTATTTCGGACTTGTGCGGATCAAGTCATTTGACGTTGTGTTTTTAGCACCGAAGCTTCTAACATCCTTAGAGCTTGTCACGAGGGGCCCACGGGAGGTCACCATGGTGCTAATCTCACGGCTAAGAAAGTTTTCGATGCCGGATTCTTTTGGCCTACTATTTACCGAGACGCGCACTCACTTATCAAGTCGTGTGATGCATGCCAACGTCAAGGAAAGTCCTCACAAGAGGATGAAATGCCTCAAAATATAATCCAGTTTGTGAGATCTTTGACGTGTGGGGCATTGATTTTATGGGGGGCCGTTCCCATCGTCTCGTGGTAATAAGTACATTCTTGTGGCCGTTGACTCCCTATCTAAGTGGGTTGAAGCTAAGGCTTTGCCTACGAACGATGCTCGTGTGGTAGTCAAGTTTTTGAAGCAACTATTCTCTCGGTTTGGAACCCCTCATGCTATCATAAGCGATCGTGGAACCCATTTTTGCAATGACCAATTTGAAAAAGTTTTGAAAAAATATGGGGTTAGACATCGTCTTTCTACGGCTTATCACCCACAAACGAGTGGGCAAGTTGAGGTTTCAAACCGAGCTTTAAAGAGGATCTTGGAAAGATCTATTGGGGAAAACCAACAATCTTGGTCGGATAAGTTAGACGATGCTTTATGGTCCTTTATTACCGCCTATAAGACACCCATTGGGTGTACTCCGTATAAGCTTGTGTATGGGAAGAATTGTCACTTGCCAATTGAACTCGAACACAAAGCTTATTGGGCCCTAAAACAAGCTAACTTTGATTTGAAGACCGCGGGGGATCACCGGAAAATACAATTAAATGAATTAGATGAATTAAGGGATAATGCTTATGAAAATTCATTAATTTACATGGAAAAGACTAAAAAGTTTCACGATTCTAAAATTAAAAACCGGGTTTTTAACATTGGTGATCAAGTGTTGCTTTTTAACTCTTGTTTGAAAATATTTTCCGGTAAATTGAAATCCCGTTCGTCCGGTCCGTTCACCGTCACACAAGTTTTTCCTTATGGGACCATCGAGCTAGCTCAAAATGATGGTCCTAACTTTAAGGTGAATGGACATAGGTTGAAGCACTACTTTGGTGAGGAAGTCCCTTTTTTGGACGACCTCGACCAAGTCCCCTTCCCCAATGATAATTAGTATTGAGGGGATCGAGTCGAGCTCATGACTCGGTAATAAAAAACGAGGTACCTCGTGGGGGAGATCCCATGTTTATCCATGTACATATTATCGCTTTCTAATGTAGCTTACGTGAGGGGATTTGTGCCCTTCCAACCTTTGCTACGTGGTTGTTTGTGACTTGTGGCTATTAGATCATCATCATCTTCACGATTCAAGCCTATCGTGTTCGTTTTACGTGAGCCTTGATCGTTTGCTTTGAAGAATTTCTTAATATCCACATGATGTATCCTTTATTGTTCTAAACTTAGGTTTTTAGCACACTTCATAAACGGCTATTAATTTAATGGTTCCACCCTTTCCATACTAGATTAAGCATTCGACTACGTCTCTAGTATGGGGTTTCCTACCCTGAGACTCGAAACATTAAGGACAATGTTTAACTTTAGTAGGGGGGGGGGGGTGAATAGATACTTGCCTTGCTAAACCTTCACGCTTTCCAACTTTCATGTTTTTGTTTCTCGTTGTGTTGCAAAATAAGGCTAAAAATGGCCGAATTTTAAATTTTTTCTCATGTTTTTATAAGTGTTTAGTGACAAGAATGTAGATTTTCCGATGGCGAGAATAAGAGTACTTTTTGACTCGACCGTGCGTGTTGAGCACTTAGCTTCGATTCCTTAACTTTTTTTGGCTAAGTCTCTTAAATGAGGACGAGAAATGATAGCGTTAATTATAAGTTACTATGATAAACGTAGAAGTCGCTCTTCTTTCAAAAACTCATGTGTCCTAATTGTTTGCTTATTCTCCCTTCGCTCGTATATAAATTTTGCTAATAAGTATTAACTTAGCGGTTTAGTCTTAATTGTTGGTTTCTAGCTTTTTCTAGTAGCTTCCATGTAATTAAATTGGGAAAACATTTGAGAATCGCCAGCGTCACAGTTTTGAAGTATTGGGAACCCAATAATCGAAAGCTTCATCCAATAACAAGATTTCAAGTGCTCACCTAAATCAAGCAAAAAATCGAAGCTCACAAGGCCGAAAAACTATGCAAAATTGAAAGTGATTAAGCCTTAATCTTTGAAGCTTTAAAGATCCAAAATTCGCTTTTAGCGTGAGGATATACGTCTTTGGCCATAATAAACACCTCATGGCGAGGTTAAATAAAAGGCAAGGCAAGACCGATCCCGAAAGGTGAAGGTAAACCTATGATAATAAGGCCCATCCGGTAGGGGGCGTATAAAAGTCTTGGTAATAAGTCTCATGTTCAAAACCGTTCTAAAACCGTGTTTATCGAATCTCACTTGTTAACTTAATTTTTTGACATCGTTGTCTATTAGGGGAAGCTATTAATTCGATGGTTTTGGTTGCACCGTTTCGTTTATATTTTTGGACCTTAATCTCTATCATCGCATAAGTCAAACAATGTATCATCATGATCATTCAAGACAAAAATAAAATATAAGAGATACCACTTAGGATAATGGGAGTCTAAGTACGTGATTAGAGCATATGAGTAGTGTTAGCATTACTAGCTTATAATGACAATGATCTCGTTACACGCTTGGCATGGAATTGGGTGAAAATCGAGGACGATGAATTTATCTCTATGAGGCAATCACATGTTCTTATTCTATGAACCTAAACGTCCCATTTTGCGCTGAAAATCATACATTATGTCTAAAACACAAAGTAGTAGTAATGTAGTAAGTTTACCTTTAAATAAAAGTGCATAAAAATGAATTTTGGAAGTGTTTAGATACTTTATTCTAGCATTGCGTGAGGGCACGATAATGTTTTAGTATGGGGGAGTGATGAGATGGATTTTATACATGATCTCATCGTTCTTTTTGGGCTTTAAATGCATAAAACATCATCAAATATGCCATATATATGCTTGTATTTGTTCAATGTGTATTTTAGGCACGGATATTAATAAAATGACAAAAGATCACAAGAAACAAGCAAAAACAAACACCGGAAACGAAGCCGCACAATGAACCAAGCCCTAATGTTGATTTTCCAAGAAAAGTCCTTTAAGAAATGAAGATTGTACAAGAAGGGTCCTCCAATACAGAAGAATTGACACTTTAAACCCTTGTATATTCATAATTACAAGTTTGGTCCTTAAAGTTTGTCAAATTGCAAAAAGGACCCTCCACTTTGAAGAATAGGCAAGAATGGTCCCTCAAAAATGAAGACTTGTCACTTTTAGTCCTCCATGAAGTCAACTATACAAGTCAAGACCATAAAGTTTGAATAAATGCCAAAAACAGCCCTTCAAGAATCATCAAATGGCAATAAATACCCTTGAAAATACTTTGCAAAACTTTTTAGGGCAAAAGTGTAAAAACTGAAACTTGATTTACAAAGGGATATTCAGGTTTTGGGTGAAAACTTCAAATGACAAAAAGAAAGAAAGTGGGGGGTGAAAGCTGTCAAACATTAATACTTACCTAGGCCAGTGATGGCTTGCCACGTGCCCTACTATCTCCCTAAAACCAATCACACTCCACCATTTCGCCATGTCACCATCCACTCAGCCGGTTTAATAAATAATTATATTAATTAGTTATAAACACGCGCCAAACACCCATTTAAACATTAAACATGATCAAAAGCCTGTTCTTAATCCGTTTGGGTTTTTTCTAATCCCTAACAATTAAAGGTTAATCTTCTCCAGATTTATGATTAACCTCAACATAAACAAAACCCAACCTTTAAACCAAGTGCCACATCACCCAAAAGGGCCACACGAGATTCCCCTGCTACAAAAGTTGAGAAGATGCCAAAACTTGGCAGTAGGATCAACGAACCACAAGGAAGCTTACATTTTAAGCTTGTTCTAAGCCTTTGGATCAAATTGCAACCAGCTATGATCAACAAAACGCCAAAGGAACTTCACATTATCAAGCAAAATTCAAAATCTTCAAGGGCATTTTGGGACTTCTACAACTTTGGGTTTTTAGTTTTTTCAGCTTTTCTAGAACTATTGTAAGCCTATATAAAGGCATAGGGCTACAACATTGCTTCTTGTTCTTGGATTCCTTAGTCACAAATCTGTAGATCCTCTTTTCTTTGTGAATGAAAGAAGTGTTTGATATTGTTGACGAATACCAAGTTCCAATCTTAATTTATGCTTGTTAGTGTTATATGTTTGTGAGATTGAAGTTTCAAAACCTGTTTTTAAAGATTGTGCAAGAAATTGTAAAGTTTTCCAAAATCTGATATTTTTCTAAGTCTTGGTTCAAACCTTGAAAATTTTGGATTACAAGTGGTATATACACCCTGATAAGAAGATTATCAAGGTGTTGTGAGCTTGTGTAACACCCCACTTTGATAAGTGGACCGTTACGCGTAATTATGGCGTGTCATCAAAGCATGCAAGGTAATATGTACTAAAACAAGAAGACCATAGGGAAAACCGGAATCAAACATCGGTTCGCAACATAAGCCCAAAACATAAATAAAGTAAATGAAATGAATGAAAGAGTAAACTAGCATAAGTATATGAAGGCAAAAGGAAAAGAAGTCTATGGCAGCTTCCATCCTATGCACGTCCTCCAAATGCTCGAGTCTGTCCTTGGGTACCTGCCATTTTGGGACATGGAAAGGAAAGTAACGGCTGAGCAAAACGCTCAGTGCACGGATATATGACATAATATGAATGACTGAAACATAATAAGACTTAATAGCAGCGGAAATGTATAAGTCTTGGAAAACCTGGTATAACTTAGTAAAACTGGTTTTAATGTTTGAAAAGCCTTATGTTTATCTTATGAAAACAGTTTAACTGATTAACCATTTAGCCAATATAGGTCATGAAATATCAATGTGCATGAATACTTATAGGGGTGACCTCGTCATGCAATTAGAGGGGCTGCCTCTAATTAATATAAGTCTGGGTAGGAGGGATCAACTCCTTGTGAAGGATGCAAGGCACACACCTCATTCACCTGATAATACTACTAAACATGTAACTAGGATGCACCCATACGCCCCACATGATAATATAATAATATGGCCAAAAGCTGAAAGGGACACCAAGAGCAATCACTCCGCCGTGGGGAAGTCATAACACTGGTGCCTCTAGTGTTATGGTTATGGTACCTCCATAACTAGGTGGATCTGGTCATGCATGTATATGGCTTAGGCATTTAAAACTAAACATAAGCAATTCAAAAACATATAAAACATATACTGGGAAAGCAGTTGGCTGCATACGGGGAACCCTAATAAAGAAAGAATTTCCATACTGAAGGACGGAAAATCCGTACCTTGTGTCCAGTGAACGGAAAAGAAGAACGAAAGGAATTCCTACTCCGATCTCACTAATGCTACATAGAAGGATACATGTATAAGTATATTGTTTACTACGTACGTAATTTATTATAATATGTCCTTACTTGTTTTGTATGTTTTAGTCTTTTTTTACTGATTTTAAAGTTATACTGTACTTATCATGTGTTTTAAAGTCTCCTGATTACGTATTAACTGGTATTCTTGTATTATTATACTTGTAGTATAATAATAAGTAACTTTCTAAAAATAGTAGGTTTTTCTAAAATAGAAAGTTTCCAAAAATAGATTAACTTCTTAAAATAGATAAGTTTCTAAAAATAGAGAGTTTCAAAAAAATAGTAAGTTTCCTGAAATAGAAAGTTTCTGTATTTAGAAATAAGCTGGATTTATAAGCTAATAATATAAGCTTAGTTATACTGATTAAATATACTAAGTCACGTGATTAATAATATAGTTTATTAATTATAACATGTAGATTAAATAAACTACAGGTTATAAGATTTAATTAAAAATAAGCATAATTTAATTAAATCCAGTGTATAAAATACTTAGGCTAAAACATGTATTAATATTTATATTAATATAACCTAAGTCATGATGATTAATTAATTATATCTTATGTCTAATAATTAATTTATACTATAGTGCAAAATAAATAATTAAATACTTAGGTTAAACTATGTATTATTCTCTAAATAATAATTAACCTAAGTCCATGAATAATTAAATTAATTACATGTCATGTTCTAATTAATTAATTAAAAATAAAACTATAGCCTAAAACTGTATAACCAAAATACTTAGGCTAAAAACATGTATTATTTATCCAAAAATAAATATAACCTAAGTCTTGATCAAATTAAATTAATTTTAATTCATGTTTAATTTAATTTAATAAATCTTAAAAAATATATGCTTGTAGAAAATACTTGTAGAAAATGTTTAGCTTGTAAAAATAAAATCCGTGCCTGTGTTGTGTTTTACCTATAAGCCGAACCAAACAGCCCCTTAATCCTGCCCTTAAACCAAAAACCAAACACACCCTTAATTCTGTCTTAAATCAAAAACCAAACACCCCCTTAACTGCCAGTTCCCCCTGGCAGTGGTGTTACTGCCACCGGCAGTAGCCGGTTTCCCCTGCTCGAGTCAAATTCCCACCGAGAGTCGTAGACTCTCGGTTCCCACTGCCTGAACAAACACCCCGCCGGGGTTCCACTAACTGAACAAACCAGCCCAGCACCCATTAAGGGTTGCGACCGGTGGGTTTATTTTACCACCGAGACTCCTATGAGTCTCGGTTTACAGCCCCGAACACATAATAGAACCCAAAACCTTCTGCCTTGTTAAACCCACGTTATATAATCATATCCAGATTTCTTTTTTCTTTATGTGTTCTTGCATAATTAGTTATTAATTAAAAGAAAAGAGATTAAGGCTAACCGATTCATGTTTAGGGTTTAATAAATCAACCAACGAGCCACACACCTTGATTTCTTGATCCACCATGAATCCTCTTGGTTCTTGAGGTGGAAGATGACTGCAGAAGGATCTCCCAAAAGAGAGAAAAAACGTCGGCTTGTATAGGATTTAGGGTTTTATGTATTTTTGTCTAAATTGAAATCAATATACACCCCTCGTCTGTTTGTTTTACACGAGTAACACAGTGGGCTTTGACCCATCTTTTCTCTTTTCTTTTGTCCAAACCGCCAGCCCATACAGACCCTTTCTTACCTTATTACTTGTTCCCACGACTTGTTATATATTACGCGTGTTTCGTGTTTTTTTAAATGACGTACGTGTATGTTCGTGTTTGAGTTCTCGCGTTTTGGCTTCTTGTCATGTTTAAAGTATTCTACGTAGATACATATTAATAAGTAATTAATATACGTATTCTTGTCGTGCCTAAATAAATTAAAAGTTTAAAACAACTCGTGTTATAATAACTACTTATACGTAATCGATATATATCGTCTAATAATAAATATATACGTAGTTACATATTCGTGATTTAATGTTCATGATCTTATGTTCGTGATTATAATTATTATGATTAATAATTATCGTGTATTAATACGTACTGAAATAATTATCGTATACAAACACGTACGTAGTTTCTGTATTTAAAGTTCGTGACATGTGTACATACATAAATGGAAAGTTTTAATTAGTCCGTATGTTTACATAGTGTACTATTCATGGTAAAAGTATGTGGGTTTTACAACTCTTCCCCCCTAAAAAGAATAATTCGTCCCTGAATTATAGATAACGTAAACTGAAAGAATATGGACGTGGAATGTGACGTGCCTGAAGAGAATATGACTGAATTATGGAAGGATGAGAAGATAAATCCGGATGGATTCCTCCATTTCCAAGTGGCTTCCCTCTCAGAACGGTTCCTCTACAAGATCTTGACACATATGATAATCTTGATCTTCATGACCTTAATTTGACCATATGTAAAAGTTCCTGTTTATCGACATAAGATAGGTTCTCCTGAATTTATCGAAGGAATAAAATTAACGCGTAAGTGTAAATGAAACGTTATGATATACAATAACCCGAAATATTTGAAATTAATAATGTCTGAGCAATGATGCACGAGGCATGCTGAACGTAGTACGTGAACAATTGTGAACGTGATACGTGAGAAATTGTGAACGTGATACGTGAGATATGGTGAGTGTAATATGTGAAGCATATGATGAACAATGATACGTGTAACATATCGTGAGCGTGATATATGAAACGTGGAATGTACATGACACGTGAAACATATCGTGAACATAGAACAACTTAGATGATAATGCTAAACGATATAAGTTAAGACGTGAAACGTCTGTCTGAGGATGGAAAGATTATTAAACTTGAGTCTGGTCTCCCAAGTTCTCTATAACCCTCCAAAACGAAAGGGGGAGTTAAATCGTAAGATAGAATATGATCATGAACGTGAATAGTTCATGAACGTGAATGCAGAAGCAAATCATGAAATTAGATAAAGACGTGTTCGAAATAATGAATCCGAACGTGATCCTAAATCTGATTTAATATCCGAAAGAGGCCAAGTGATCGTACGATCTCTGGCTAAAAGTATTTGAAAGTCTACTACTGTGAAATCTTTGCGGATGCAAGGATCTTGTAGACTTGTTCAAACTGTTGACAAATCCATGGAGATATTGTACCATTTCCATTCGGAAAGTGTTCCCGGTGGAGATAGCTACTAGTATGTAGGTGTTCTATCTTAACCTGCTGGTATGTCAGGAAATTAGATATGAACATAACTGCATCTTGTTCCCTAGAACTGGATACATGGAAGTTTGGAAAAACATGAGTGTCTGAAATTGGACTTTCGCTAGCATAGGATCCTTTAGGACACATAATATAGTGTAGGATTCTCTCTTTTATGTGTAAACTTAGTCGTGGTAATACTAGCCGTGAGAAACAATGTTATTCAGCGTGTCGCTATAATCAACCAGAATTCATACTAGAAAATTTTCAGGGTGAAATTTCTTTTGTCGTAGAATTTGCAACATAGTGCAAATATGGTCATCGTGCCCTTCTCTAGACTTAAAGGAAGTCAGGTTGTCCTTGATGAAAACACTGATGAATTTGTTTATGGGTTCATGGAAACTCAATTTATTAAGTCCATAATGCTGTTGGAGCATTTATGAGGCTAATACAAAATCATGGATTTAGCATAACCAAGACGTGTACAAATAGCAGTCATTGAAATGTCCTGCTCTTCCACTCGTTAATGCTGGCAGCATGATCATAAATCGATCTTGGAAAGTGGTTAGCACCCTATAGTTGATTGGACACGTCGTCAATACGTGGAGGAGAAGAACGGTTATGAATGGTGATTTGTTTAAATCAACGGTAGTCGACACATAATCTATGTTACCCCGTCCTTCTCCTTGAAGGTTCTTCTAGAATGTGTGGGAAGATTTGAAAATCATGGGCTGGTTAAGAATAAAAGGAACTTCAAAAGTGTGTCACAACTGATAGCTGGAAAATCTTCGCAACCATGGAGTAACAAACACGTGCTTGTAAAGCATACATGATTTGTACAGATTTTCCTGATGGAAAACCTTGCTGAATATATTTAGGAGCCTGAACATCGCTGTACATAATCTAATATGAATGACGACCAATCGTAGCCTGGTGTGCTTTCCATAGTCCATAATCAGAATCATGTTTAACTCGCATCTGTCCGAGGTAAGTGCGTTATCAGATTGGATCTTATCCTTAGACTGAAGGAGAACCTTCGTATACATTGTTGATACGAATGGTGTCCTTTATGGTCGTGGATATATAAAATATGGGTTCAAGAAATTGGAGTGTCATGAAGTAAACTTGACAGGTCTCACTGAATGTGTTTTGCCTGTCTGCGTGTCCAAGCGCGACTAATACGCCGGTGAAGGTACTGAAATTCTTGTGGCCTGATTAATACGTGGCACACAAACGGATATACCCCTTGGAGGGTACCCTGAATTTCTTAGGCTATTGAAGGGAACAGACGTGAGTCATGTGTCTTGACTCGTGTCTTAGGAAATATAAGCATGACATGTGTCTTGACATGTGTCTCCGGATGGAAAACAAATAGAACTACAAATATTAGGTTATTATGCCAAAATTGGCGGATCGGTTTGACTACTGATCCTTTGTATTTCTGATCACGTCCGCGGTCGGAGCTTCGGTTGCGATTGCTAGGATATTTGTTGTCATAGTAGTGGTTACTATCGTCTTGTCTGTCAGTTCCATGACGGTCATTCTCATGACTGTGATTCATGTAACTATTCAGCTGAGTGGCCGGCTGGTACCGGTTTACACTCATATGACTGAAACGACAACTGAATGACGTGTGACATGTAACTTAGAATTAGGGATAATGATTGATGGAAATCGTCTGATGGTGAAGCATCTTCTCGTCAAATTGCTTTGCTCTAACACCTTTGTCTCCGTCTTGTAGGATCTCCAGGTAGTGAACATCATCAGCATCTCGTAGCGTCTCCAACTAATCAACAACATCAACCCTTAGTAACATCTCCAAGTTATGAGCGGCATCAGCATCTTGTAGAACATCAACAAGTAGAATACACATGAGATGATTTAAAATCGACCAGTGAATACTCATGGAGTATTATCAATGAAATAGACATGGAATATGGTACGTGGAGTGCATATGGAATGCACATGAAATGATCGATATAGGTTGATCATCTGATGTGATTCTATAGGGAATAATTGGTTAAACGGTTTGAAGACCAAACTGGACTGAATGATAGCCTAGCAACTTTAGCATAGACATCATTCTGGTCACATAGGGAAAGCACCCAGAAGGTTGGTGAAACGAAATTCAACAATGATAAGCATGAAATCATGGTTAATGAAGACCAACCATGACTATCATAAAAGTATGATTTAATGAAATCCTTCGATGTTTAGCATGTGGGCATGATCGACATGATGACAACATGATTAACATAAAGTTACTTAAGACATAAATCAACATGAAGGTGGAATCAACATGAAGAATCATGGAACAAAATTAACATGAAGGAATATAAACATAATCAGCATGAAATTGAAGTTAACCATGGTAGTATGAAAACATAATCGACATAAAGATCATGAAATTCTTAATGAGTGGACATGAGTAAAGATGACTGTAATGAATGAAATTGAAAATCACTGGTGTGAACGATTGGGGTCGGCTCACAAAACAAAATTGATATGATTAATCTGATTAGAGAATAACAGAAATAAACATGAAACAACATTTTATGCATTAATCATGAAAAAAATTTTATGCATGTAAACAGTGCATGAATGCATGATGTAGTTTATAAAACTTTATATGCGCGAAGGTAAACGCCTATGGTCAGTTTACCCAAAACAAAATGACAGGGCGCGGGGACGCCTATGGATCGGTCCCAAAGTTAAAAGTTTCGATAAAAGCACATGCGACTAAATAGGGCCAGTCCTGTACCAACCATTACTTAGTCAAAATCCCTGTAACAGATGACATATGATATAAATGCATGAATGCATGAAACATAAATAAGTAAAAATCATTGTCAAACTTAACAGAAAAGTTTTTATGTGACTAATTATGAACTACTGGGGTTCAGTCCACATAGTCACATTTCACGAGGAACATCATGCATAAACAATGACACATAACTAAGTATGGATGACGGTTGTTCATTCCATATTAGTAAAAACGATACTGGTGAAAACATCATGGTTAAGACAACAAGGTGCGAAAATGTCATGGTTAAAACAAAAAGGTGCTGGAAAACATCAATACGTGGAATAACAAGCGTTGGCTTATGAAGCTCCTGGTGACTACCACTAGTCACAGGTCAAGTTTTATAGCCTACAGGTCGAAGCCTTGGCTCTGATACCATAATTGTAACACCCCACTTTGATAAGTGGACCGTTACGCGTAATTATGGCGTGTCATCAAAGCATGCAAGGTAATATGTACTAAAACATACATGACCATAGGGAAAACCGGAATCAAACATCGGTTCCCAACATAAGCCCAAAACATAAATAAAGTAAATGAAATGAATGAAAGACTAAACTAGCATAAGTATATGAAGGCAAAAGGAGAAGAAGTTTATGACAACTTCCATCCTATGCACGTCCTCCAAATGCTCGAGTCTGTCCTTGGGTACCTGCCGTTTTGGGACATGGAAAGGAAAGTAACGGCTGAGCAAAACGCTCAGTGCACGGATATATGACATAATATGAATGACTAAAACATAATAAGACTTAATAGCAACGGAAATGTATAAGTCCTAGAAAACCTGGTATAACTTAGTAAAACTAGTTTTATAGTTTGAAAAGCCTTATGTTTATCTTATGAAAAATGTTTAACTGATTAACCATTAAGCCAATATAGGTCATGAAATATCAACGTACATGAATACTTAGAGGGGTGACCTCGTCATGCAATTAGAGGGGCTGCCTCTAATTAATATAAGTTTGGGTAGGAGAGATCAGCTCCTTGTGAAGGATGCAAGGCACACACCTCATTCACCTGATAACACTGCTAAACATGTAACTAGGATGCACCCATACGCCCCACATGATAATATAATAATATGGCTAAAAGCTGAAAGGGACGCCATGAGCAATCATTCTGCCATGAGGAAGTCATAACACTGGTGCCTCAAGTGTTATGGTTATGGTACCTCCATAACTAGGTGGAACTGGTCATGCATGTATATGGCTTAGGCATTTAAAACTAAACATAAGCAATTCAAAAACATATAAACATATACTGGGAAAACAGTTGGCTGCATACGGGGAATCATAATAAGGAAAGAATGTCCATACTGAAGGACGGAAAATCCGTACCTTGTGTCCAGTGAACGGAAAAGAAGAACGAAAGGAAGTCCTACTCCGATCTCACTAATGCTACATAGAAGGATACATGTATAAGTATACTGTTTACTGCGTACGTAATTGATTATAATGTGTCCTGACTTGTTTTATATGTTTTAGTCTTGTTTTACTGATTTTAAAGTTATATTGTACTTATCATGTGTTTTAAAGTCTTTGATTACGTATTAACTGATATTCTTGTATTATTATACTTGTAGTGTAATAATAAGTAACTTTCTAAAAATAGCAGGTTTCCTAAAATAGAAAGTTTCCAAAAATAGATTAACTTCTTAAAATAGATAAGTTTCTAAAAATAGAAAGTTTCCAAAAATAGTAAGTTTCCTGAGATAGAAAGTTTCTATATTTAGAAATAAGCTGGATTTATAAGCTAATAATATAAGCTTAGTTATACTGATTAAATATACTAAGTCACGTGATTAATAATATAATTTATTAATTATAACATGTAGATTAAATAAACTATAGATTATAATATTTAATTAAAAATAAGCATGATTTAATAAATCCAGTGTATAAAATACTTAGGTTAAAACATGTATTAATATTTATATTAATATAACCTAAGTCATGATGATTAATTAATTATATCTTATGTCTTAATAATTAATTAATACTATAGTGCAAAATAAATAATACATGTATTATTCTCTAAATAATAATTAACCTAACTCCATGATTAATTAAATTAATTACATGTCATGTTTTAATTATTTAATTAAAAATAAAACTATAGCCTAAAACTGTATAACCAAAATACTTAGGCTAAAAACATGTATTATTTATCCAAAAATAAATATAACCTAAGTCTTGATTTAATTAAATTAATTTTAAGTCATGTTTAATTTAATTTAATAAATCTTGAAAAATATATGCTTGTAGAATATACTTGTAGAAAATGTTTAGCTTGTAAAAATAAAATTCGTGCCCGTGTTGTGTTTTACATATAAGCCGAACCAAACAGCCCCTTAATCCTGCCCTTAAACCAAAAACCAAACACACCCTTAATTCTGTCTTAAATCAAAAACCAAACACCCCCTTAACTGCTAGTTCCCCTGGCAGTGGTGTTACTGCCACCGGCAGTAGCCGATTTCCCCTGCTCGAGTCAAATTCCCACCAAGAGTCGTAGACTCTCGGTTCCCACTGCATGAACGAACACCCCACTGGGGTTCCCACTGTCAGAAGAAACCAGCCCAGCACCCATTAAGGGTTGCGGATGGTGGGTTTATTTTACCACCGAGACTCCTATGAGTCTCGGTTTACAGCCCCGAACACATAAACGAACCCAAAACCTTCTGCCTTGTTAAACCCATGTTATATAATCATATTCAGATTTATTTTTTCTTTATGTGTTCTTGCATAATTAGTTATTAATTAAAAGAAAAGTGATTAAGGCTAATCGATTTATGTTTAGGGTTTAATAAATCAACTAACGAGCCACACACCTTGATTTCTTGATCCACCACGAATCCTCTTGGTTCTTGAGGTGGAAGATGACGGTAGAAGGATCCCCTAAAAGAGAGAAAAAACGTCGGCTTGTATAGGATTCAGGGTTTTATGTATTTTGTCTAAATTGAATTCAATATACACCCCTCGTCTGTTTGTTTTACATGAGTAACACAATGCGCTTTGGCCCATCTTCTCTCTTTTCTTTTGTCCAAACCGCCAACCCATACAACCCCTTTCTTACCTTATTACTTGTTCCCACGACTTTTTATATCTTACGCATGTTTCGTGTTTTTTTAAATGACGTACGTGTATGTTCGTGTTTGAGTTCCCGCGTTTTTGGCTTCTTGTCATGTTTAAAGTATTTTACGTAGATACATATTAATAAGTAATTAATATACATAGTTCTTGTCGTGCATAAATAAATTAAAAGTTTAAAACAACGCGTGTTATAATAACTACTTGTATGTAATCGATATATATCGTCTAATAATAAATATATACGTAGTTACATATTCGTGATTTAATGTTCATGATCTTATGTTCGTGATTATAATTATTATGATTAATAATTATCGTGTATTAATAGGCACTGAAATAATTATCGTATACAAACACGTACGTAGTTTCTGTATTGTTCGTGACATGTGTACATACATAAATGGAAAGTTTTAATTAGTTCGTATGTTTACATAGTTTACTGTTCATGGTAAAAGTATATGGGTTTTACAGCTTGTGGTTTGGGGATATTCAAGGAAGTGGGAACAAGCTTGAATTAATCAGCTTTCTTTTTCATTTTTTCTGTTTCATATAAACTGCTTGTTCTAACCTTGTTGTTCTTAGCAGCCTATTGGAATCTTGTGCCTTGTTTAGCTACGCACATAAGCTCAAACATTCGTGAGTGTGGATGTACATTCATGAGGTTTGAACCTTCTTTCAAGAAAGTTTGTTAAAAATCTTGGTTTGAAGTGATTTGTGATTCTGCTGTTGTAAGTGTTGTTCTTGTGGTCTAAATCTTGTTAATACTGCATGATGATGTTGTTTTGATGTTTGTTTAAGCTTGGTAAAACCCGTAACTCACATTTACTTGTTTAAATCTTGGATTAAAAAGTTTAAGGGGTGTTTGGGTATACTGTATGCTTCTGGTTTGGTTGAATTTGAGTAAGTGCTAGGAGTTGTATTGTTCTTGTTCTTGTCTGAGTATCATAACTATGTGGTTTGCTGTATGTTTTATGCTTTGTAACACACTAATCAAACAATTGGCTATAAAATCTTGAATACTTGTTGTTTTGGGCTGTGATTTTGTGGACACCTAGAATATATGCTATACTAGGGCTAACAAGTGCTAAATCATAGTTTGTGTAACCTGTTAAGAAGATTTGAAGCCTTGAATTTGGATCTGTGGTCAAGTATATCAGCAAAGTTACTTTGTGTTCATCATTTGTTCATCAGTTAACTGCATAAGCTTTAATCTTAGTCTAATCTTTAAACTAGTGTTTGAAACAAGTTTATGTATGCTTATTTGAGTTTATTATAGCTTGTGTAAGCATTTGGTTCAATTTGGTTGGCTTATTCTAGCTTAATCTGCGTATTTCTTCATAACTGCTTATTTTCCAAGTCTGTGTGATATCTGGGCAAAGATTGAATTAACTGCATTAATTGGCCTGTTGTTTTTGTGATTTCTTTGTTGATTGTGACTCCTTGTAACCCACTGGTTACAAGGGTGCCTTGTTTGTCCAACAAATCCAACAAAAATCCATATAATACAAAAAGTCAAGATAGTCAATCAGTGGAAACTTTTCCCACTGAAAGAACACAAATATTCCCACTGATAGTGCAATTTTTCAAGCAGCTTATCAATAAGCTATTCTAGCTTATTTGGACTTGCATAAACTTTGTTTTTGTAATCAATCTTCCTCATTTGACCCACTGATTAATACTGGAGCTTTGTAGCCTTTGACTTTTATGTTTGACTAGAAAACGAACTTAGTTGACTTTTTCAAATTAGCTTAGTGCTTATTCCAGCTTATTGAATAGTTCTTTTTGAAAGTTTTTTGATTATTAAGCTTAGTTAAGTCATTTGTAACTTATTGCAACTTGAATCAGCCCTTGAAGTGGTCTAGAACTCGAAAATGACTATTTTGTCGTTTTGTGTAGAGATCTTTTGCTTATTTCAAGCTTATTCCTTGGACTTTTTCAGAGTTTCTTTTTACAAATAGCTTATTAAGGTCAAAAGAAGGACGTGTGTAAATTTACAGCTTATGGCATTGATTTTAGCTTAATGGGGCAAAAAGCCCATTAAGAATAAGTTGTTTGAAATAAGTTGTGATAAGCTTATTTTCAGCTTTTGGGCCTTTAAAATTTTGTGTTTAAAATTTGATTTTAAGCTTCACTGGAAGTTTTGGGCTAATTCTGTGAACATTTTTCTTATTGGGCCTACTTGAGCCCATTAAGGGTCTGTTTGAGTTTTGGCCCATTTGGAGGCCCATTAGGGGTATTTTTGTAATTTCAAGTTCATTTTTGAGTTAGTTAGGTTAAAATAAGTTAGCTTGCAAGTTTTTAGAATTTTTTATAATTTTAGAATTTATTATTATTATTTTATTATTAAAATATTTATTTTTAGATTTAATTAATATTTTTCAACTTTTACATTTTTCCTAGGTCAAATACATTAAGTTAGGATTTTTAGAACTTTTAGAATATTTTTAGCACCTTTTAATTAATTTCTAGGATTATTTTAAGTTTTTAATAGTTTTTAATCATTTAAAAATAGTTTAAATAGGTTTTAAAATTTACAAAACTATTTTTTAGTTTAATTAAGTTATTTTTGAGGTCTACAAACTAAAAAACCTTTATTTGGACTTTTTATTAATTATGTTGATTTTTAGGGCTTTAATTAGCATTTAAAAATTAATATTTAATTAAAAAAAGGTTTGGTAAAGTTTTGATTTTTTTGTAAACCATTAGTTTATTTTTGTGGATTTTTAGTAATTTTTTGGAATTTTTTAGAGCAAAATTTTATTTTAGCTCTTTTTACGGTTTTACGTCTTAGTGTAATTTTCACGTATCCGTCTTCATTTTCTTTTCTCATTTGTTCAATAATATTAATCACAAACATTTCTCAAATCTTAACACACATAACACACTAGCCTCCTTGAGAACGATCCCCCACACTTTTTGTGACAATCCGTCAATTTATGATCGATATTTTATTCTCAAGTGTTATTTAAAAACATTATTTTAATGTTATAATATGAACTCACTCATTTTTGGGAAGAAATTTGGGTTTACGTCTTGAACTAGCATCGACTACGTCTAAACTGGAGGACTCTACGTTACGTGCTTACGTTTACATACACTGTTTTTGGTGACTGTCCGACACTTCAGGAAATTAATTTATTCTTGAATGCTATTTTGGGATTTTAATTTGTGTTGGTTCATAAACTCACAAATTTACGAGAAGAGATTAGGACTTACGTGCATAATTTAGCGTCCTTTACGACTAAACCGGAAACCCTAGGATTACGTATTTACGTTTTTGAACTCCATTTTTATGAGACAATTTTTATTAGAATCGTTCTGTGTTGTAGATTCATAATTTATAAAAACATTTTTCGTAAATCGACCTGAGGGTACGTAAATCGAGGAAACTAGAATCGAGGAGTACCCGTAAATTAGTGGAGATGAGACAAGTGGGACACTTGTCCTACCCCTGCTATGGGTGGCAAATTTTATACTAAGCTTGGGACACTTGTCCCATAAGCCTTCCAAAACTACTAAACCACAAAACTAGATAAACACAAACCATTTCCTGTCATTCATACATGCAAAACACTCAAATCTCTCTCTCCGTTCTCTATGAACGTCCAAAACCACCCAAAATCACCATCTTCTTCATCAAATCTAGCCATAAACTTTACATACAATCTAGATATGTTGAAGCCTAGTTGAAAAGATGAAGATTGGAGGTGGTTATAACATGTGAAAAGGAGTTTCCATGGAGTTTAGGGGCTGATTTTTCAAGAAGTTATTCATGCATATGAAGATCTCAAGAAGTTCATTTGTCAAGTTAAAGATGTGATAACAAGAACCAAGTCTTGTTCATCCAAAAACTCATCATTTCATCGCTTTGGTGGTATAGAGATTGTTTCTTCCTATCCTCTTGTTATTTTGAATATGTAATCTTGTATTTTCTTTATTTATGTATATGTATATGATGATGAATGATGATCAAAAATATTATGTGGGGATCATGTGTTGATAAACTTGGTTAAAAAGATTGAAAACTACATGTAAAAGTGGTAAAATCTTGCTTAAATAAGTAGGCTGTATAAAAACAGTAAAGAACCTTATGTTAAACTGTTAAAATCGCATGGATGAATTACTATACAGTAAGTTATAAGACTTGTACACATGTGAGAGTTGGCCATATAATGGAATCCTTAAAATGAGTGAGATATGATCAAAACAATATTGAAGTACAAATCTGAGTAGTCTGTTTTGGACGGAATGTTAGAAACATTTAGAGATAGATTTAGCAGTAGCTAAATCTGAGTTAATTGTAGCACATATCATGTAGTTTATGGTGTCCAAAAATGAGCTTCTATCTCCTTGTATAACTCAAGATATGATAAAAATGGTGAAAGTGAAAATAATAATCAGATTTGTAAAATAAAAGTATATAGTTTAATATTAGCACTCAAGTTAATATAATATAAAATATATACCTAAAACCCACTAACTTATATATTTCATATAAATAAGTATGTAATTTAATAAATAAAAGAGACATTTTATAAAAATGGCAATTTGATAAGTTTTATAAGTTTTAAAACTAAAAACATAAGTTTTACGTCTTTTCGGCTAAAACCGATAAATTAACGTTTTCGTCAATTAAAACTTAGACGGTCGGACCCGTCTAATGTAAATGATAGGTGTGTAAACACCCATCCTTTTTACCACTTAATTACAATAATAACCGAGCCAAAACGTGTATTTTATGTCGGAATTATGCGTGGTTTGTGTTTTTGTTGTGATTTAGGACGAAATTGTGAAAAGTGGAGAAAACACGGCATTCACGGGCTTTTATTGAAGAAAAAGATGAAAGATGAAGTCGAGAAGTCAAGAGTGCAAAAGAACGGAAGTCCAAGAACAATTCTGAAGATTTATCGAAGAAAAAGTCGAAAGACGGAAGTTTACTTAAAGCCGAAGAACTCAAGTCTATTTTATTGAAGAATTAAAAGACGAGTTCAAAGAAATCACGAGCCAAAAGTCATTAAAGTCCAAGATTAAAGAAGATTTAAAGGCTTAAGGACTAATGGTGCAATTAACACAGAGATTAAGAAGGAAGGACTAAGCATGCAATTAAGGAGAAAGGAAAGAGGGGAGGAAGCTTCCTAAGCATTCCTTAATCCTCCCTTATATATAGATTAGATCTTAATCATTTTCATTTTGTTGGCTAATAGTGACAATTAGTTCTTCCACTTTTAATTACCTTGTCATTTATTTACTTTTCAAATTTAAATACTTGTCTTGCACCTTAATTACCATTTAATTTCAAGTAAGTTTTTTCTTTTAATTCTTGTCAATCTTTATCTTTATTGTTCATCTCTCATTCTACCTTTCTTAATATTTGATTTTTATTGTTTATGTTCATGTTCATGTTCTTATGTTCTTATTTTGATCAAAGTGGGTTTTGATCATCTTGATTAGTTTTGTTAGTTTTGTTGATTTGGATTGATTGTTTATCATTAATAGATGTTTCTTTGTTAGTTTGAATTAATCTTGTAGTTGATTTTGTTGAGTTTTCGTTGAATCTGCATATCTCTGTATTCCCTTGTTCTTCGGGGTGGTTGTTTCTGCTTCTGATCTTTCCAGGTAACGCAGCCCAGCAATATTCCGAATTGAGCAAATATTCCGAATAGGGCACTTATTCCGGATAAGGAAATATTCCGAATAGGCCAACTATTCCGGATAGAGCAAGTATTCCGAATAACAAGATTATTCCGGGTAAGGAACTCATTCCGGATAGGCAGTATATTCCGGATAGGGAACTTATTCCGGATAGGTGACAATATTCCGAATAGGGAAACATTCCGAATTGGCCAAGTATTCCGGGTAAGGAACTTATTCCGAATAGGCAAGAATATTCCGAATAGGGCATTATTCCGCATAGGAGTAATATTCCGAATAGGGCAGATTATTTCGAATAGCCGGATTATTCCGGATAAGGGTATTTATTCCGGATAGGTAATTTTCAATTTCTTTAATTCCAGTTTTTAATTTTCTGTTTTTAATTTCAAGCTTTATTTTTTCCGCCTTTTTCCTTACTCGCACTTTAAGTTTATTTGCCTTAGATTTATTTTAGCCTTGCCTTAGTTTAAGCTTTAGTTTTAGTTGCGTTTTAAGTTTGCCTTAGTTAGATTTAAGTTTGCGTTATTTACGTTTAATGCCTTTTAATTTTAGTCACTTGCCTTTTACTTTAAATTAGATTTAGGTTTACTTTTAAGTCATTTATTGTTTTGCACATTTTATTTAAAAACAACCAAAATATTCTTTTTCACCAGAAACAACTGAGTCACACATAGAACCTAGATCAATTCGTTAAGATACCGAGAACACGAACTTTAATTTTTATACGGGGTGTCAAAAGCCTTGTATCAAATGGCGCCGCTGCCGGCTCTTTTGTATAGATTAACGGTTTTCTGTGAGAGACGCGTTGCTTTTTGGGATCCGTTCACTTGTGAGCGTTATTTTCTTGCTTAAAAAATTCAAAAAATCCATAAAAATTAAAAATTTCAAAAATCCAAAAAGATTTTATCTTTATTGTGTATATATATTGTCTTTGTGTTTGGTATTGTTTTCTTTTGCCTTTGTAGGTGTATGCGTACTAGATCTTCTAATTATCAAGAGCCCAAGACTCGAGAAGATTTAAGTATGTCAGGTGTTAACAACAACAATAATCCACCGCACCTCAACAATAACAACAATGTTCTTCCACAGCCCGATCTTCGGACCATGGAGGAGCTTTGTCAACCTACCATGTTTGGACGAGGAGGACCGATTGCGCCGATGCAAATCACGGCTCCGGAGTTTTCGTTGAAGCACCACATGATTCAGCAAGTGCAAACTAATCCATTCGCCGGAATGCCTGATGATGATGCCAACAAACACCTCGACAAGTTCATTACAATCACCCAAAGCATGAAGTTGCCCGGTGCCACAATGGATGTTCTTCGCCTACAACTCTTCCCACATACTTTATCGCATCATGCCGAGAAATGGTTTGATCGTCTCCCGAAGAATTCTATTCATACTTGGGATGACATGACTCAACGCTTTTTATCGCGCTACTTTCCACCATCCATGGTCACAAGCCTTCGCAATCAAATCAGCGGTTTCATGCAAGATCCTGATGAATCTCTTTTTGATGCTTGGGAAAGATATAATGTCTTGATTGATCGTTGTCCAAACCACAACATGCTCCCTGTCACATTGATTGATACTTTCTACAACGGATTGACTTTTCGTGATCGTGATACGATTAATGCAGCCGCCGGTGGCACATTTATGAAAAGGAGACCCGAGGAGTGTAGAGAGCTTATTGAGAACATGACTACTCATCACAAAAACTGGGATTCCTCCGCTTCTTCAAGGAACAACCCGAGAGTCAATGTCTCTTCTACTTCAGCAAACCCTGATATGACCGAACTCACCCGCATGATGACTGAAATGAGCAAAAGTATCTTGCTTCTCGCTTCAAACCAACAACAACAAGTTAAAGCGGTTGCACCTTCTTGTGAAACATGCGGCGGTCCTCACTCATACACCGATTGTCCTTCTACACAAGGAAATCCGGAAAATGTGTATGCCGCTTATGGTAATTATTCACCGGAAAATTACCAAGCTCGACAACAAGGGGATAGAAATTTGCTGAGTTACCGATCGAACAACTACCTTTCACCCGGTTTTTCTCCTCAAAACCAAAACCCCGCCAAAAACTACACTAGAAGCAACCAAATCCCACCTCGAGCTTCTAATCCTTATCACCCACCCGCCCAACAAGCCCCACCCATTAACCCCGATGTTGAAGCCATAATGAGAACCCAAGGTGAGCAAATCAACAATCTACAGAGTCAAATTATCAATCTTAAAGGAGATATTACCAAGCAAGGAAATGAGATAAGATCCGAGCTTCGAGATAATATACAATCCTCCTTCAGCAATCAAACGAATGATTTAAAGAATATGCTTGCTAGTTTCTTGCCCGCCGCTCAACCTTCTTCTTCGAGTTCTCTACCTTCAAACACGGTCACCAATCCGCGAGCAAATGTGAGTGCTATTACTACTCGTAGTGGAATTACCATTGTCGATCCACCGATCCCGCCCCCATCATCTACACCTCCTCCACCACCATTTATCCCTACTCCTCCTACACCTAGTATTAGTGCACTATTACTGTCTCCGCCTCGTCATGACGATGTTCCCAAGAAGAACCCTTCAACATCTTAACCTTTACCTACACCTACACCTTCACCACTTAAACCCAATATCCCATATCCTTCTCGCTTAGGCAAAACCAACGAGCTAACCAAGAATGACTGTCCAGTGTCGAGCTATATGAAGATGCTCTCTCAAATGAACATCAACATTAGCCTTGTTGAAGCACTTGTCCATATGCCGAAATTTGTCAAAGCATTCAAGGAATTGCTTAACAAGAAGGAGATGTTGATTGAGCTCGCCAACACACGCTTAAATGAAAACTGCTCTACAGTTATTCTTAAAGAACTTCCGGAAAAGCTTGGAGATCCCGGTCGTTTTGTGTTGCCTTGCATCTTCAACAAAACTGAAGAATTTACTGCCCTAGCTGATCTTGGGGCCAGTATTAATCTTATGCCTTTGAGTGTTTGGAAAACACTATCATTACCCGACCTCACTCCAACAAAGATGACTCTTGAACTTGCTAATCGCACTCTCGCTTACCCCGTTGGTATTGCCGAAGACGTGTTCATTAAAGTTGGCACATTTACTTTCCCGGTCAACTTTGTCGTTGTTGATTATGAAATGGACCCTCGTATTCCTTTAATACTTGGTCAGCCATTCTTGAGAGCCGGACGAGCTTTAGTTGATGTGGCCGAAGGTGAGTTAATCTTAAGAGTCGGGAATGATGCACAAGTTTTCAAAATAGGGAAGCTTACAAGCAAATCCTATGGACGAGAATCTGCGAATATGATTAAATTTGCTCGATGATTTTGTCATCTACAACAATCCTCTATTCGAGTCTTGCAATGATAATCCACTCTTTCAAGATGATGTGGATGATTCTCTCTCCAATTTGGACCCTTCTCCCATTTATGATTCTCCACCGATCTTTGATGCTTATGATGATGATTCTAGCTCAGATTCGGATGATTATGATGATCTTACTTCCGAGTATCCCGACCTGCCCACATATGATGATTTTGATGAGGCCGATACTCTTTCGAGTGATTCTTCACATGATGAAGATCCTCCGTCATCCATGCTTAATCCTACTTTGGATGATTACTCTTTTGAGGAAGACTTCTCTACGTTTCTCAACACTTACTTCCCTCATGAGAGTGATGCTCCTCCTTATGATTTTGAAGATTATCGTCTTGATCCTACTTTGGATTTGAAGAACATTTTTTCAAAGGAGAAGAAACCGGCCGACACTAACATCCGCAGCACGTATGATTTAACACCTCTTTGTCCCCCTTCTGAGGACGAGGTTGTGCTTCTTCGCGGATCTTCTTCCCATTCTGCTGAGCCTGAGTGCTATTTTCCCTTAAAGGAAAAGGTGTTCGACCCCGGTATCGATATTCTGCAGCCATCTCAGTATCCACCTGATGAAATAAAAGGAAATATCTTTGGAACTTATGGAAATCTTCTTGCACCACTCCACCCTTGCTTCCACCGTGCTCCATCGCTGCTTAAGGGAACCTTGCCTACTCTTCTTTGGCTTGCCTTGTTCGCCTTAAGCTTGTGCTATTTGATGGACGAAAACTATGTCTTTGATCCTGGTGGATATGTTTCATGCTTCTTCCTATGATGATCAAGGTCGAGTCAGGCTCACGACTCGGTAATCAAAAATCAAGCGCTTCTTGGGAAGCAACCCATGTATCTATCTTTTAGATTTCTTTATCCTAAGTGTAGGGGAGACCCGTTGGTTTGCTATTTCCTCTCCTCTCTTCTTATAATCAGGGATTCGAGCTCAATGATCCACTCTTGATGGTTCTTGACGACCCGTGATTCCGTGCTCACTTCTTCCTGGTTCTATCCTAAACTCTTTTCGATTCACTATTTTATATTTTCTCAATATTAAAATAGGAATCTCTTTTGTTGTCTCTTCCTTAGCGAGATTTAAACAACGTACACAATGTCCTAAGTGTAGGGGAGTTTACTCCCACATGCTTAAACATTGAGGACAATGTTTATATTAAGTGTAGGGGGACTTCTATCGAAGTTAAGTGGCCTTTTCCTTGTATTTGTCCTCATTTTAACCGGAAAATCAGTTTTTCGACATTTTCAAAATTTTTGATCTATTTTGGCCTATTAGTTTTTTCCCTTTGTATAGTTATTTTTCTTTCTTTGCTAGAATAAATCTTTAATAATGTGGTTTTAATTTTCAAAACGTTGTGAATCTTTTGACTCAACCCGAGTTCACTTATCTAAGTTTAGTCTAGCTAGTATCCTTAATGTGTTTAAGTCAAGTTTTGCTAGACTTTTATATAGCGAGCTATAAAACGCGAAAGTCTTAACTCTCACGGGTTAAGGACAAGAACTTTTCACAAGTTCCTATAATTGATCCTAGAGAGTCGTTTATCAAGGGAACTTTAAAATGCGATTTCTAAACTTGAAAAAGTCTAAGAATTTGCAAGATCCTATAGATGACTCGAAAACCCAAAACTTTGATTTAATAGGCTAAGCATCCACGAGTCTCATTCCTTGAGATTTTAAACTGTGGAGAACGAGAGATGATAGAGCCAATTATAAGTTTGGTATTCTTTCGTGAATTTATGTGAGTTAATTATGAGCCTATTCTCCCATCGCTTGCTAATAAATTTATCTGCAATAAATAAGGTTGTACGATTTGAAAAGTTACTTAGCTTCTAGCCCAAGATCGTTTAAAAGTGGCTCGGTATGAATTAGAGTTCATAGCTAAGGCATAACTTATTGAAGCAGGATGCGAAGATTGGCGAGTCCAAAAAGGTCCTAACAAGACATGAGGGCTATATTTTGTTGCTAAAGATTCAAAGTGATGTGAAGAATCATTTATCGAAAATCAATATGAAGGATCGAGACACACGACAAAAAGCAAAAACTCCCCAAAAGTCATGGAGAAGTGTATCCGAAAAGACCCTAGCAAGGTATGAGGATAAATAGATCCAAGTCATAAAAGGAGGCGGATCGTTGTATATCAAAGTCCAAAATAAAGATTGGAGAAAAATGAAGAAGTCGTGGTCCAAGTATGAATCTCTCAAAACTTCAAGTGAAGGAATTCCATTATGAAGAGAAGACCATAATTTCATGAACGTCTCTCAAGGTTTGAAGTATGAAGTTGCTGCCAAATATCGGTCCGAGAAAGGTATCAAATCGCGAAGCGAGTTATGCCAAGATATGAACTTTATGAGGTCCCGAGAAGCAGTTTTAAAAGATTTTGTCCTTTAGCTAACTATTGATTAAATCGTTCACTTTATTTTCGGACTAAATAACTATCGAAATAAGTCAAAAATGCATCCTCGTGATCATTGAAGACAATAATAACATATAAGAGATACACCTAGGAATAAGGGAGTCTAAGTTAATAATTGGCCCACATGAGTTCGTGTTAGTTTGCTAACTTATAATAACAATGATCTCGTTTTTAAGCTTGGTTTGGAGAAAGTGAAAACTTGAGAATGATGATTATTCATGACATTTCCAAAACCCAAGGTATGTTTTTGATTTCTTTACTTTGTATGTTTTTAATTTTCTATCTCTTTAATAAAGGCCATTATGGATTGATTGTGATGAAAAATGTAATCTTGCTTTGTAACTAATGCATTGCATGAGGACATTGCAATGGTCAAGTGTAGGGGATTTGATAGGTGTGTAAACACCCATCCTTTTTACCACTTAATTACAATAATAACCGAGCCAAAACGTGTATTTTATGTCTTTTATGTCGGAATTATGCGTGGTTTGTGTTTTTGTTGTGATTTAGGACGAAATTGTGAAAATGGAGAAAACACGGCATTCACCGGCTTTTATTGAAGAAAAAGATGAAAGATGAAGTCGAGAAGTCAAGAGTGCAAAAGAACGGAATTCCAAGACCAATTCTGAAGATTTATCGAAGAAAAAGTCGAAAGACGGAAGTTTACTTAAAGCCGAAGAACTCAAGTCTATTTTATTGAAGAATTAAAAGACGAGTTCAAAGAAATCCCGAGCCAAAAGTCATTAAAGTCCAAGATTAAAGAAGATTTAAAGGCTTAAGGACTAATGGTGCAATTAACAAAGAGATTAAGAAGGAAGGACTAAGCATGCAATTAAGGAGAAAGGAAAGAGGGGAGGAAGCTTCCTAAGCATTCCTTAATCCTCCCCTATATAGATTAGATCTTAATCATTTTCATTTTGTTGGCTAATAGTGACAATTAGTTCTTCTACTTTTAATTACCTTGTCATTTATTTACTTGTCAAATTTAAATACTTGTCTTGCACCTTAATTACCATTTAATTTCAACTAAGTTTTTTCTTTTAATTCTTGTCAATCTTTATCTTTATTGTTCATCTCTCATTCTACCTTTCTTAATCTTTGATTTTTATTGTTTATGTTCATGTTCATGTTCATGTTCTTATGTTCTTATTTTGATCAAAGTGGGTTTTGATCATCTTGATTAGTTTTGTTAGTTTTGTTGATTTGGATTGATTGTTTATCATTAATAGATGTTTCTTTGTTAGTTTGAATTAATCTTGTAGTTGATTTTGTTGAGTTTTCGTTGAATCTGCATATCTCTGTATTCCCTTGTTCTTCGGGGTGGTTGTTTTCTACTTCTGATCTTTCCAGGTAACGCAGCCCAGCAATATTCCGAATTGAGCAAATATTCCGAATAGGGCACTTATTCCGGATAAGGAAATATTCCGAATAGGCCAACTATTCCGGATAGAGCAAGTATTCCGAATAGCAAGATTATTCCGGGTAAGGAACTCATTCCAGATAGGCAGTATATCCCGGATAGGGAACTTATTCCGGATAGGTGACAATATTCTGAATAGGGAAACATTCCGAATTGGCCAAGTATTCCGGGTAAGGAACTTATTCCGAATAGGCAAGAATATTCCGAATAGGGCATTATTCCGCATAGGAGTAATATTCCGAATAGGGCAGATTATTTCGAATAGCCGGATTATTCCGGATAAGGGTATTTATTCCGGATAGGTAATTTCCAGTTTCTTTAATTCCAGTTTTTAATTTTCTGTTTTTAATTTCAAGCTTTATTTTTCCCGCCTTTTTCCTTACTCGCACTTTAAGTTTATTTGTCTTAGATTTATTTTAGCCTTGCCTTAGTTTAAGCTTTAGTTTTAGTTGCGTTTTAAGTTTGCCTTAGTTAGATTTAAGTTTGCGTTATTTACGTTTAATGCCTTTTAATTTTAGTCACTTGCCTTTTACTTTAAATTAGATTTAGGTTTAGTTTTAAGTCATTTATTGTTTTGCACATTTTATTTAAAAACAACCAAAATATTCTTTTTCACCAGAAACAACTGAGTCACACATAGAACCTAGATCAATTCGTTAAGATACCGAGAACACGAACTTTAATTTTTATACGGGGTGTCAAAAGCCTTGTATCAGTAAACTTTTTATAACTTATCTACTTATATATAAGTACATTTGACAAGTAAAAACCGATAAAACCCGAGCTTTATAACTTATGGACATTAACGGGCCAAAGTAGCCTTATTGGACTATTGACCCAACTAGTTTGGATAAACACTAATGGACTTACTCATTGGGCTTAACCCACTTGGGCCCAACATATGAGTATAGGCCTAATATTAAAAGTATAATTTGGCTAATATAAAGTATTAGACTTTAATGGGCTTATTGGGCCTTAATATGGAATTGGATTGAAACTAGTATAACTAGTCTAAATTTGACTACCACATAACACTATAATGTGTATGAAGAGATAAAATCCCACCTGATCATCATCATACTTATATTGTCATCATATATACATAGCCATTGTTTTTATAAGGTCATTGGACAAGAGTCTAAGACGAGTATTATTTGTCTAGGTTTCCGTGATTGAAGCACGTACCATACATCCAAATCGCCGATAACCCGCCTTCCCCAATCAACGTGAGTTCATAGCCTCGCACTCTTTTAAATTTTTTTATGAAATGTTTTATAAACCCGCGAGGGAGATAACATGTTAGTTTGAATAAAAATAGGACACCACTTGTCCCGATTGTTTTCTTATTGATTTGGACCCGAATGGTTATATGACCTGATGAATGATTATATGACCCGACGAATGAAATGAAACGGATTATTATTAGTTAAGTTATGTCACTAAAAGACCTATAAGTATGAATTGTGAACTACCGGGATTTGGTAGACGCTTATGCATATGATAGTACTATTTGGGGAAGATCACCCCAGCTCGCGCTTTGACGGTTGATCCCCGTGGTGCCACGTTGATTGGTAAGCGAATTTATGTATGAGAAGATTTATATAAGCGTGATTATTGTGACGACACGCTGTTTTAGATGGGCAAATGAGTTTCGGGTTAGCTACCCGTTGTTTGTTATAGTAAGGTAGCAATGTCATGCGGATTATAATAATGCAATAACGAAAATACTGCTATACGCATTGAATTACGATATATTGCCAGACTAGCAATACGGGGTCTTATTATTGATATTATGTTCGTGTTTTGGTTTTACATAACCATATTCATATAACGGTTTTTATTTAACTCTATACAACGTTATAAAACGTATTGTATGATGTTTTTACGACATTGGTTTGTATAATGATTTTGAAGGCAAAAGCCTATATTATGATTTACGACTAAGAGTTGTATAAAATGCCTTTGGCCTATTTTATGGCCTACTACAAAGATTTGTACAAAATGATTTTCGGTAATAAATATATACCGATGATATATTAATGGATTTCATTAAACTCTATGAATTCACTCGGCGTTTTCGCTGACCTTTTCTTTTAACATGTTTTATCTCAGGTACTTGAAGGTAATTCTCGGGAAGACGAAAAAAGTTTATGGCCCGCACTTAAATAACAATTTCCATTCAAATGTTTTGTAAAATTGTATAAAATACTATGACTTGGGACCTATGTAAATTTGATATTCATGAATGGAAAATGCTTTATTATTAAACGACGCGATTTTTATGCCTTGTCTATGATTTGAGTAATGTGCTATCCCGTAACACCAACGACTCTTCCGCTGAACTAAAGTTTGAATATTTGGGGGTGTTACAGTTTGGTATCAGAGCTCTCGTTATAGAGAACGAAAGATTTTTAAAACCAAGGTTTTGAATAAAACATTCCAAAATCTTTTAACTATAAACATTTTTCTCAAAATGTCTAAAAATCTTTTGACTATAATGGTGCCGAAGAATTCCCGAGTTACCGACATGGCCAGACTGAGAAGTGTTATTTTAATATATATATAACTTGGATTATATATATATATATATATATATATATATATATAAATATATATATATATATATATATATATATATATATATATATATATATATATATATATATATATATATATATATATATATATATATATATATATATATATATATATATATATATATATATATATATATATATATATATATATATATATATATATATATATATATATATATATATATATATATATATATATATATATATATATATATATATATATATATATATATATATATATATATATATATATATATATATATATATATATATATATATATATATATATATATATATATATATATATATATATGTAATTTGATTACATGATTGTTTGATGATTATTTTAATGTTTATACGAGGTATTTATACGACGTAGATTATCACAAGAAACCCTAACTCCCCTAGCAAATCAATCGAAGCTATTCCCGTAGGAATTCTAGCTATTCCAGATCTAAACCAAGTTGTGGATATTTATGATCCCAACAAAATGGTTGATATTCGTAGAAATGTTAATAGTACTTGATTATAATCTTGAAGAAGAATTGGCGAGATTAAATCTGATGTCGATGTCATGACGATCTTTCCTTATAGAGTGGAGTTTGACAAAACCTTACCACCTGGGAAGGTGTCATCTGATTCGGTGTCGCCCAATTCTTAAATTCGAAATCGAAAGGGTGAATGTTGCACTTGAGGCTGTCATTGGAACCATTACCCAAAAGCCTCATACCACTAGTACCTTTCCGAGAAGTCTAATTGAATGTGTGAGTCATTTCATATTAGTGACTCATTTGATGACTATTGTTGTAAGAGCCATAGGATTGAAAATTAAGTGTTAATCATATCGAGCTTTTATTGCCCTTTCAAGGTCTAAGAATAAGGTTGAAAGTATTGGAGAATGAGGTAGGATATCGAATTGAGTATAAGTTGGTTGAAACTTGAATAAAGTAAAATTTAACTCGCATGGAATATGAGAATGTTAAGAGGAAGTCGTTGAGTCCTGTGATTGAATTATAAGGTTTTAATTGATTGTTGGTTCGTGTTAAGAGTAGTTCCTAGGCCATTGTCCAATGACGAGGATGCCCAGTGTCCAAGAAATAAATTGAAGAAATCTTCTTCTGAATTGGGACCGATAGATCTCCCGGGACAGGTGGAACACCTAATGAATCTTGTAGATTAGTATTCATTGTGGTATCTTTTAAAAATACCTAACTTAACTGAGACATCAGTTGGTAGGATGAGTTCTTGGAATTGTATGACATGGCAACACGTAATGTGTTACGGTACAATTTTGACTTATTTGTGATTAATGAAAAGACTACCTTTGATTGCTAAAATTTACTTGTATTGATGTTATCTATCTTTTCTTGCTTGTTCCTAATGTTCGCATTAGTGATGCAACCATTGAACAAGTACTCATCTCGATTTAAGTTACGTTGTGGATTATTCTTTTTGAGCGCCATCGAGGTCATGAACCTCATGATTAATTGGCTAAGCTCATTTCCTATCATAATGTAGTTAGTTCTTGGTGAACAACTTTTCATCACTCTTTTGCAGATCACTCATTGTTTTTATAAGATAAAACAGTATCCCTTGAGAAAAAATGAATTTTCATGACCATATGGATTATTTAAAGTGAGATTTATAAGTAACCGTTATCGAAATAAAGTTGTTTGTGAGACACCTTGGGAAACTTAATTGTTTCCATAAAAAGGAACATCCCTCTAAATTCATTTTGATTCTTATTCAAGAATTAAGCATAGAAATATTTTTATTATAAACATGATGATAAAATTTTGACGAACTGAGTATTGCATCGTTAATCTTGAAATTGTATATAGTTGCGCGCCTACATACAATTTGGAAGGGACCATGCAAGGCTGATTAGTAGTCACCATAAAATTGATTAATAAACACTACATTTTCTTTGAAGTTATGAAATATTAAATTTTATGAGATCTGCAATAAGTGCAAAATAGGGACATATTGTTAGGAACACCTACATATGTGCCCGTACTATTTATTTTCTGAATCGAATTTACTCATCTGTGGATATTGTCTTAATTGACAATTGATATCCCCTTCTTGTCCAATTCTTGCATGGCAAGATTCTTTGGAAACTTTACTAATTATCGAGTATTAATACCCGACTGGGTGTATCGACGTTCCTATCATTTCTTTTGACTAGATTTCATTTGAATGTCCTGGGTAACGATCCGAGGAGCTTTCGAATGCGTATCCAATTCATGAAAACATGGGATAGACTCATATTCGTTAATGTTTTCGTCTGTATCTGATTTGAAATTCTCTCGCATAGATTTTGCGTTGACCTTACTCTTTTGATGTTAGTTATGTCTCCAGATATCCTTGAATTATGAAAGATTACGAGTTATTATTAGTCTTTTAAGAAGTTCACATCTTATCGACGACAATAAAACTGAAAAGTCGGTAGTGCCAGTAGAATGGATTGATTGACTGTGACATAATGTCATTGTCTTAATTGATGGGAACTCGAGTGGAATTCCCCTAAAAGATAAGATGTTGATTATTAGAAGTGATCTAAATAATTCTTGATGGATGACCATATCCTACATTTATACTTGAAATTATACCATGAATGGTTGTGAACTAGTCATAGATCTTGTAATCTAGAAAGAACTTAAAGTAAATGTATTAAAAGATGTTTCTATTATCTGAAACTTTAGGAGGTATTTGTTGGTGAATTACCTAGACTTTTGCCATTAAGGCAAGTTGAATTTGGTATTGATTATATTCCCGGTGCTGCACCTGTGGTGTGTGCACTGTATGTCAGCACCATCTGAATTAAAAGAATTATTGTGCAACTGAGAGAGTTGTCGGAGAAAGCTTTTATTCTACCGAGCTCGTCATTATGAAGAGCTATGGTGTTATCATTCCTTATATTTGTTGAATTACCGCGAACTAAGTAAATTGACGATCGAAATTGATATCCACTACCCAAGATCATAGATTTGTTCGATTATTTACAAGGTTCTAGCATATATTCAAAAATTTGATCCACGACATGGTTATCATCAACTTCGCGTCCACGAAAAAGATTATCTATTCCAATCACTACATTCGGGACTCGTAATGAACATTATGAGTTTCATGTTATGTTGTTTGGATTGACCAATGTACATGTAGCATCCATAAGTATGGTGAATCACGTGTGTAGGCTGTAATTTGATAAATTCATGCTCGTGATCATTAAGGACCATTTGTTTGTTTATTAGAATAGGAAGGAGTTAATAATCATTTATAGACTGCCCTGAGTTGGCCGAGCAGTGAAAACCTGTACCTTGAATAATTAACATGTGATTAAAGACTTAATCCTTTACATTAGATGACCGTGTAATTAATGGTAATGGAATCTATATTGACACTACAAAGATTAGAGCCATTAAGGCTTGGGTTATACCAAAAAGAAAGTGCAAAAATGTTTTGACAAATGTTTTATCAAAGGAATTTTTAAGGGATCATTCCCTTATACCCAAATCATTTAACTAAACTCCTTTAGGGGTAAATGTTTGTGCATACCTCAAGACAACCTAAGAGGGATTGGGGAAACCATTTAAACCATGACTTGAAATTTGAAATGGCAATTTTTGCTTTTCAACTAAGAAAATTTTGACCAAAGTATAACCAAAGATTTTTCGAACATTTAAGAATCTTAATAATTATTTTTGATAAATAAAAAAAAATCGTGTTAACAAAATTCAAATTTATTTTAAACATTTTTCTATAATTGGACGAACTGACAAAATTTAAAACTTTTACGACTACGTTTCGAAAAATTAAATATTTATTACTTAAATACTTGTAATATTTATCGACCCTTTAAATGTCGGATTGAGCAAAACTGATAAAAGTAATAGTTGAGACGAAACTAAAACTTAGGAAATATGAAGAAAGAATTTCTGAGTGAATTATGGTCATGATAATTATTTCATCAGGAAAGGTGAATGTAAATACTGACACATTATGTAGAAAGGATAAAGAATCAATTAGGATGTGTTCATTAATAATGACTGTGCAAAATAAATTGCCGAGCAATTTAAAAATAGCCGATGCTTGTAAAAAGGATACTATAGATAATAAAAGGGGTTCGCGGCTAATGTGAACCATTAGAATTGAGAAGACGATGGCGTTAAATGTTTTAAATGTCGCTTGTGGTTGCCTAAATATAGAGTTTTTCGAGATTTAGTCATGTTGGAATCTCATAAGAATAAGTATTCTATTTATGCCTTTTCTGATTGAACGTATCTTTATCTGAAGAAGTTTTACTGATGGCAAATTATGAAGGCACACATCGCCTCATACATTAGTAAACGTCTAACTATTGCAAAGTTCATCATCTGAATTTGATTCGATTTGGGTCATCGTCGACAGACTGACCAAATCTACTAATATCATTCCCGTTAATGATAGATTCTCGATGAATAAATTGACTCTTTGGTATTTAAAGAGTTGTGTAAACATAGTGTGCCTGTATCGATCATCTCTCTGAAGATCCTCGCTTCGCATCGAATTTCTAGAGATTTGCTCAGAAGTCATTGGGAACGAACCTTGATAAGAATACTGTTTACCACCCCAATCGAAGGGACGAGGTAAAGTAACAATATAAAACATTAGAAGTGTTGTCTTATGTTTGAATGATTGACCTTTGGTAATAAACCGTATAATCGTTTTTCCTTTGGAGAGATTATCATTGATAATTATCGTATTAGGATCGAGATCGAATCTTGTGAGGATCTAAATATTAAAGCATCTGTAGGCAGGAGTTGGGATGAAGACATCCGACATACACCCATTGTGAGTTGGACATGTCTTTCAGGTTTAAGGTTTCCTATGATGACAAACCTAACCTTACAAAATACCCGACCCGCGAGATCTGAAATGATTGTTGAAATTAGGATCTGGTTATTGACTGCCATTAGTGGGCAGGAGGTTATGTGAATATGAAATGTAGATCTTGAAGTACAGGATGGGTAACAAAGTTATGCTAAAAATTTTCACCTTGGAAAAATGAATTGATTATCTGAAAGATCAGGGGAAATTAGTCCCTGTTGTATGGGACCATTTGAGGTAATGTAAAAAGTTGGTTTGAAAGGCATATAAGCTGGATCTACCCTAGGACTTCAAGGGCTGTGTGAATTATGTTTCGTATATCGAACTTGATAAATGTCTATCAAGTGAAAATCTGATTACTTCTTGATAAAGTTTAGATCGACGAAAAGTTGCATTCATCAAAAACCCGTGAACATCATGGATAGAGAAAGTAAGCCAACATTAAGCCCGATCGTATTCCCGTAGTTATGTTTGATGAAACTCGTGTATTGTAATGAATTACACTTGTGAGAAATGACCGAATGTGGAGGAAATAACCACATGGCTCTAACTCTATAAGAAGCGAGTAGTAAGATAAATTGATATTTAAGGACAAAGATCCTGTATAGGGGTAAATGCTGTGACAATCCGTCAATTTATGATCGATATTTTATTCACAAGTGTTATTTAAAAACATTATTTTAATTTTATAATATGAACTCACTCATTTTTGGGAAGAAATTTGGGTTTACGTCTTGAAGTAGCATCGACTACGTCTAAACCGGAGGACTCTATGTTACGTGCTTACGTTTACATATACCGTTTTTGGTGACAGTCCGACACTTCAGGAAATAAATTTATTCTTGAATGTAATTTTGAGATTTTAATTTGTGTTGGTTCATAAACTCACAAATTTACGAGAAGAGATTAGGACTTACATGCATAATTTAGCGTCCTTTACGAATAAACCGGAAACCCTAGGATTACGTATTTACGTTTTTGAACTCCGTTTTTGATGAGACAATTTTTATTAGAATCTTTTTGTGCCATAGATTCATAATTTATAAAAACATTTTTCGTAAATCGACCCGAGGGCACGTAAATCTAGGAAACTAGAATCGAGGAGTACCCGTAAATTAGTGGAGATGAGACAAGTGGGACACTTGTTCCACCCCCACTATGGGTGGCAAATTTTATACTAAGCTTGGGACACTTGTCCCATAAGCCTTCCAAAACTACTAAACCAGAAAACTAGCTAAACACAAACCATTTCCTCTCATTCATACATGCAAAACCACTCAAATCTCTCTCTCCCTTCTCTATGAACGTCCAAAACCACCCAAAATCACCATCTTCTTCATCAAATCTAGGCATAAACTTTACATACAATCTAGATAGGTTGAAGCCTAGTTGAAAAGATGAAGATTGGAGGTGGTTATAACATGTGAAAAGGAGTTTCTATGGAGTTTAGGGGCTGATTTTCAAGAAGTTATTCATGCATATGAAGATCTCAAGAAGTTCATTTTCCAAGTTAAAGATGTGATAACAAGAACCAAGTCTTGTTCATCCAAAAACTCATCATTTCATCACTTTGGTGGTATAGAGATTGTTTCTTCCTATCCTCTTGTTATTTTGAATATGTAATCTTGTATTTTCTTTATTTATGTATATGTATATGATGATGAATGATGATCAAAATATTATGTGGGGATCATGTGTTGATAAACTTGGTTAAAAAGATTGAAAACTAAATGTAAAAGTGGTAAAATCTTGCTTAAATAAGTAGGCTGTATAAAAACAGTAAAGAACCTTATGTTAAACTATTAAAATGGCATGGATGAATTACTATACAGTAAGTTATAAGACTTGTACACATGTGAGAGTTGGACATACAATGGAAATCTTAAAATAAGTGAGATATGATCAAAACAATATTGAAGTACAAATCTGAGTAGTCTATTTTGGACGGACTGTTAGGGACATTTAGAGATAAATTGAGCAGTATCTAGATCTGAGTTAATTGTAGCACATATCATGTAGTTTATGGTGTCCAAAAATGAGCTTCTATCTCCTTGTGAAACTCAAGATATGGTAAAAATGGTGAAAGTGAAAATAATAATCAGGTTTATAAAATAAAAATATATAGTATAATATTAACACTCAAGTTAATATAATATAAAATGTATATCTAAAACCCACTAACTTATATTACATATAAATAAGTATGTACTTTAATAAATAAAAGGGACATTTTATAAAAATGGCAATTTGATAAGTTTTATAAGTTATAAAACTAAAAACATAAGTTTTACGTCTTTTCGGCTAAAACGATAAATTAACGTTTTCGTCAATTAAAACTTAGATGGTCGGACCCGTCTAATGTAAACTTTTTATAACTTATCTAATGATGTATAAGTACATTTGACAAGTAAAAACCGATAAAACCCGAACTTTATAACTTATGGACATTAACGGGCCAAAGTAGCCTTATTGGACTATTGACCCAACTAGTTTGGATAAACACTAATGGACTTACTCATTGGGCTTAACCCACTTTGGCCCAACATATGAGTATAGGCCTGATATTAAAAGTATAATTTGGCTAATATAAAGTATTAGACTTTAATGGGCTTATTGGGCCTTAATATGGAATTGGATTGAAACTAGTATAACTAGTCTAAATTTGACTAAAACATAACACTATAATGTGTATGAAGAGATAAAATCCCACTTGATTATCATCATACTTATATTGTCATCATATATACATAGCCATTGTTTTTATAAGGTCATTGGACAAGAGTCTAAGACGAGTATTATTTGTCTAGGTTTCCGTCATTGAAGCACGTACCATACATCCAAATCGCCGATAACCCGCCTTCCCCAATCAACGTGAGTTCATAGCCTCGCACTCTTTTAAATGTTTTTATGAAATGTTTTATAAACCCGCGAGGGAGATAACATGTTATTTTTAATAAAAATAGGACACCAGTTGTCCCGGTTGTTTGCTTATTGATTTGGACCCGAATGATTATATGACCCGATGAATGATTATATGACCCAACGAATGAAATGAAACGAATTATTATTAGTTAGGTTATGTCACTAAAAGTCCCATTAGCATGAATTGTGAACTACCGGAATTTGGTAGACGCTTATGGATATGATAGTACTATTTGGGGAAGATCACCCCAGTTCGCGCCTTGACGGTTGATCCCCGTCGTGCCATATTGATTGGTAAGCGAATTTATGTATGAGAAGATTTATATAAGCGTGATTATTGTGACGACACGCTGTTTTAGATGGACAAATGAGTTTCGGGTTAGCTACCCGTTGTTTGTTATAGTAAGGTAGCAATGTCATGCGGCTTATAATAATCCAATAACGAGAATACTGCTATACGCATTGAATTACGATATATTGCGATTAGCAATACGGGGTCTTATTATTGATATTATGTTCCTGTTTTGGTATTACATAACCATATTCATATAACGGTTTTTATTTAACTCTATACAATGTTATAAAACGTATTGTATGATGTTTTTACGACATTGGTGGGTATAATGGTTTTGAAGGCAAAAGCCTATATTATGATTTACGACTAAGAGTTGTTTAAAATGCCTTTGGCCTATTTTATGGCATACTACAAAGATTTGTACAAAATGATTTTCAGTAATAAATATATACCGATGATATATTAATGGATTTCATTAAACTATATGAATTCACTCGGCGTTTTCGCTGACCTTTTCTTCTAACATGTTTTATCTCAGGTACTTGAAGGTAATTCTCGGGAAGACGACAATAATTTATGGTCCGCACTTAAATAACAATTTCCATTCAAATGTTTTGTAAAATTGTATGAAATACTATGACTTGGGACCTATGTAAATTTGATATTCATGAATGGAAAATGCTTTATTATTAAACGACGCGATTTTTATGTGTTGTCTATGATTTCAGTAATGTGCTATCCCGTAACACCAACGACTCTTCCTCTGAACTAAAGTATGAATATTTGGGGGTGTTACACTTTTTGGGTCATAAGTATACGTTTTCCTAAACGTATATTTAGTACTTACCATTTATACGCTCTTTTTCCTAAAAAGACGTATTACTACCACTATCAATCATAGTATTGTAAATCGTGACAGTACCTCATTCAATAGGGAATTTAAGCATCCCATGAGCGGTAGATGGTGGGGCTCGTATAGACAATGTTAGTGCAAACATTATGATGTTTAGTCGATATAATCTCTTCGTGTTTTGTTGATGACAAACGTATAACTCGCAATACATTATGTTAAATGTTAAGGTACTCGTAATCACTCAAGAATACATTTGTATACTTATCTCGACACCTCCAAGATCGCATTCGGAATGAATCACTCAAGGTACGTACAAACAAGTAATTAACCTTACTAAGTGATCAAGGATAAATATTTTCTTAAAACTCACTTTTATACAAAAGTGACAAAGTATTTTTTAAATAACTTTATTTTTAAGAAAATGTTTTATTAAAAAGAAAATGGAAATCTGAATTTGGCATATTCCAAATGGTCTAAGAATATACCTTTGAGGTATAAACTTTACCAGAGTGTATCTCCCCACTAAAGGAAAAAAAATGCACGGACTCCAAGCCCGAGGTTCATTAAAGGGACCTGCGGTTCTTTATTGATAAGGAACCGCAGGTACATTTAAGGAACCACGGGTATTTATAGCCGTTGCACTCTTGCCTTATAAATAGTGGATCATTTCCAGCTTTTCTCTTAACCTTTTTTGCATAGTTTCTTTAAAAAAACATCTTCAAAACCTTGATTAGTTAGTTTTGATTAATCTTGTTTAAGATGTGATTCTATCCTCAATCCTCTCATCCTCTCAAGTACAAAGAGAAGAACACTTTCACCACTATGAAGTGTTAGGTTCACAACATGATGAAGATCTCTCCTTCTATAGATATAAGTTATGTTTATAGTTTTACTACAATGTAAATCATGAAGATCCAAGTTGTGTGTATGCTTGGACGTTATGTATATGTTGTAGATCTAAGTGATGGGTTCACTTGGATGTGTTTGTAAGGGTAGAAGATCCAAGTGATGGTTATCCTTGGATTAGGTGTTAGGTGTGTAGATCCAAGTTTGTTAATACTTGGATATACTGTTAGAGTCATAGATCTAAGTGTTGTGTACTTAGATTTATATAGTTTATGTGTTTAGGCCATAAAACACAAGGTTTGTTATGTTGGGCCATAAAACATAACTAGTTTGAAGATTGGTGTAGATGGGTGTAGATTGGTTCTACCTAAAATTAGAACTCGACATCTAGCCTTGTGTTGAAAAATGGTGAAGTAGGCGACGTATGTAGATTGGTCCTACCTAAGATTAGGACTCGACATCTGGCTTAGTGTCGGAAATTGTGTAAGCAACGTGTATGGTTTCCTCCGCCTTGAAAGGAGCCTTGTTGACTAGTGAAGTAACTCTCGAGTTGGTACTCGAGGAGTGGAGTAGGACGAAGAGGAGCTTCATGACCGAACCACTATAAATCATCGTGTCGGTATTCTCCTTTAAATTTATGTATTTACTTATATAGTTGCATACATATGTTGTATGTCTTTGTGTGCATCACATAATCCAAACACCTAAGTTGCAGAAAAGCTAAGGCTTAGTACGTGTGTGCTTCATGTTTAGATTACGGTCAAGTGTGCATACCTTAGTCTAAACATCTTAATTGCGGAAAAGCTATGGCTTAGTACGTGGTGCTTAGTGTTTAGACTATTTCTTGATGTACTATTGATTTGATGTGTTTGTGTGTTTACTTTCTTGTTGTTTATAGTCTTTATATCTATAACAAACACATCTCATATTAAGTCAAGCTTGATAAGGAATTTGATACAAAGGATTGTTAAACCTTAACATGTACCAAATGGTGTTGTCAACTGTTGGCGGTTCCTTAAATGGACACGCAGTTTTTAGTGATAACGAACCGCGGGTATGTTTAAAGAACCGTAGACAGTGGGTTTCACCGAAATGTTTTGAAAATTAATGAGAAACTATTCAACCCTCGCTTATAGTTTCTACAATTCGTATCAGAGTGTGGTTATTCAAGATCTTTGAAGTATATTGTGCTTTAAAGCTTGGATCGATCTTTACTCTCGTTTTAAAAACAAATGGTTTTTAAAAATGGAAATGGTTTTTAAAAATAGAGACCATCTTTGTATCAAATTGTCCTGAAGAGTGATTACATATGAAATGTGTTTTATAGTTTCATTCATATAAGTTTTGGTGTTAAATTAACTTTGCATAATAGCTTGATAATAAACCTTTTCATGTTTGGAAATATAAAAATATTTTGTGTCATAATTAACTCTAAACTACGAGTTCTATGTGTCTAAAATGATTTTTTAGAGTCCTAAGTCCTTCCAAAAGGTTACCAAATGATTTTGGTCAAAAACTCATTTTTTGTCCACTGTCCGCGGTTCTTTAATTGTTCCCCGAGGATCGCTATGAATAACGAACCGCGGTCAGTCTGACACAAATTTTTGCAAACTTTGAAAAATCATACAAAATCAACCGCGTGTCAATAGAAGTCGTACCACCCGTCATTTCGAACGTAATTGAGTCATGTTTTTGTAAGACTACTTCCAAACCTTTATTCAAACTTTAAAATTTGGATGTTTTCTAAGTTATATACTTTGTCCAAAGTATTGAGTTTCGGTTTATCGTAAAACTTGTGTTTTACTCTTTTATATTAAGTTGGACATCATTTGTTGATATATCTTTGAAAACTGATATATTTATAAAGTGTTGAACTTATTTAAAATTTTTAAATGAGTTAAAAACTATTTTCAAATAAAATCAAGCTATGTATACTTTTTGTATTTAACACTCAAAACATGGACGAATGCTTTTATGTGTTAAGCTAATTGTTTATGTGTGTATCTTTGTGTGTTATTATTTTGTGTAGACATTATTAAGTGTTCCTTACTTTTGAAGTAGAATTTTTTATTTGTCTAGTCTCTTGTGCATTGCTTGGTATTTGTTAGAATCTAGTTTTTACTAATTAGGATGTATGATAGATTTCTTGCATTTTGGTTGCAACATTGTTTGTGCGTTGCATATAAGATTAATATCTCTAGGTTTACAAATGTTACATAAACATCTTGTATACCTTGTTATGTTTAAGAAAACTCTTAGGTTTGAAATCTTTGTGAGCTTGTCAAATCTATTGATAACGATCGTCTTACTCGATCATTGTGTTATTAGTTCAAGTAGATTAATGTCTCACTATAAAACATGAAACACTCTTTGAAAATCTTAGCTATTTTCTCTTAAAGGAGTGTTAGTGGGGATCAAGAAAGATTTCGTATATATATCAATTCATTATTCAAATTATGATTCATATAATTATCGGATCCAATTGACATGTTTTTTAGTGAAGAAATGAATGTAGGTTATTAAGAATATAAATTGGATCATAACTCACATTTGTGTAGATAATGTTATATTGAATCTACTTGTTCAAATTGTTAGACAAATTTGTCTAATAATTGCTTGTAATACACAATGGAGTCGGTTTGACAACTTGGATGTTTCATCCGAAATAATCAAGTAATTTACATTGCAATGAAATTGGTAAATGTTTCATTTCCGAAAGACCAATCAAGAGTGTTCTAACAAATTGTGTAAAACATTATTTATAAAATTCAATGTTATTCACCTCGAGATCTACTAAGGTAAACAACCTTAACTAGACTCTTTTGACAAGATATGCAATGGTGCATTCTTAAACCCCATTAGGTCATGCATCGTGTAGTTATGCAAGTTTCATCCTTACTACACATCATTAGGCAAATGTAAGAATTACATTTTGTCTAACATGAGAATGACTACTATAGAACCTATTGCACTAGAAATTCAATTTGACCTAACAGTTAAATTACTTCATGTGAGAAGTTGAGTTGATGTATAACTCGTAAACATGGCCATGCTTAGCCGTAATTGAGAACCTCTAGTGATAGTCGCATACTCATTCTTTAAATTGATTAAATGGATCTTCCTAAATATGACTAATGATAGTTTACATCAATGAACTTTGTACGTCATTAGGAGTCTTCTTAATTTGCAGCCATTAGTTTTTTCTTAGCTTTCTTCCTACGTGCTAATTGAACCTATGTGTTTTTGCTTTGTGTGTGTTCTAGTTTTGATTTCTCTTTAGCATAACTTTATGATAAGTTAGACTAGAATATTAGGATTTGATGAATTGGAAAAATTACCTTATCCTCCAAAACACACCTTATGTGGGCGGTTCTTTACTTAACCCACGGTTCCATATTTACCGAACCGCATGTAGAGATAAAGAACCGTGGGAAGAAGCAGTCAAAAATGTATTTTTTGAAACTTCAAAATTGTTCCAACATTTTTTGAAATCGTTGTTTCAAACCTTTGACCACTCCAAAAATATCTTGTGCTCTCTATACTTACCCTAAGCATTTTTGCATCTCTTTCACACCAAAGCAAAATGTCTTATTCACCAAATGAAAGCCTTGATTTTCCACCAAAGAACACACCAAATCAAATCTCTTCTCCTTATAAGGAAATTGATTTTGGAAATCTTAGAATTCTAGTGTAATTAGGATTAGAATTATGCTTAAGTTTTAGTCTTGTGTTTCATACATCTTTGTATGATCTTTATTCTCTTGTGTTCTTTCTTTTTTCTTATTTTGAGTCTTATTTTATAGACTAGTAAGAATTAGGATTCTCCTTGGAGATTTGCACTACGTGTTGCTTAATTTGTGATATCTAGATAAATAACTTGCTTGTATGTTACTTGCTTTTATATCTTCTTGTTTATCCTTATGCTATATGCTTAATTGCTTAGTTATTGAATGCATGCTTATTATAAAGGTTTGTCTTTGTCAAACAATTTTGGTATAATATCTCTTAGATGTTTCTAACTCATGCATGTCCTTAAATGCTATGTGCTAACATATTTTACTTAGTCTTCTCTTTTTAAGTAATCATGTTTCTTGCGTGTCATATGTGTTAATTGTGCAACTTCTCTACATTGGTTTATTATAGACTTTATTAGGCTTACCTTTTCTAGATAAGTCTCTAGATTACATTTAGCCTTGCACATTAATCTCTATGATTATTGTTTTGATGCTTGCTTAATTTCTCCTACATGATCAAACCTATGTGCTTACATATTCTTACATGTTTATGCTTACATGCTTATGCTTACATGTTTATGTTTACATGTGTATGCTTACATGCTTAAATCTACATGCTTAAACCTACTTGCGTTTAGGTCTAGGAGTGATGGAACTCTTTCCTTGATTTTGCATGCTTAGTTGAGTTAGGTTTTGCTTTGTTGAATGTTAAGTAAATTTCCATCTCCTTTTTGTTACATATAGGCATTAACTAGGATCTTCTCTTAATGTATGACCGTCTTCTATGATTAAATTAGGCTTTGCGTGATTGATCCTATGTGCTTACTTGATTATGTGTTATATTTTGTGCTAACTCTATCATGTTTTATTGAACCTCTTTGAGTTTCTTCTCTCGTTTTCTATCAAGATTTCACTATCACCTTCTAGGGTATAATATTCTTGAATTATCTTGTGAAGTTATCCTTAACTTCTTTGTTGAGAGTTGATTACGGTTAAAATTTACAATTGATTTGGGTGATTCCAACAATTCTAGGTTTTTAACCCTTTGACATATTATCATTACAATTGGTATGGATGTTTATTTTCTATCTTTATTCCACAAATTGTGAATTGAGCTTGTCAAAATCCTCTCCTTGTACATTTTTTGGGATTGATAGCATCGCGTGCACACTTCTTTCTTCAATGCTTGTTATTGTTTGTGCAAACGACGTGTTTATCGTCCTCGTTTTCTTGTCCATCATAGTCATTGTTCCTCTCTTTTTGAATATGTGGAATTATTTTATTGTCCATGTCATACTCTCTTTTGTTTGGTATTTTTGCCATGATATTAAAGTAGAGTATGTCCTCTCGACAATTTTATTTCTTTTATAAATTGGACATCTCTTTCCTCCCTTAGTCCTTTTTATATATTTTTGGTGTCACCAAAATAAGTTGGGTTCTCTTTCTATTTAATAGCCCACTTATTTTTCTTAACTTGTCAAACATTTGACACTTCTAAAACGTTAAGATTGTTTTAGCTTCATCTTGAGTCCCTCTCTTTGTACTCGAGTTGTTTAAGCTAATTTCGCTTGGGCGACTTTGCTTTATATGCTCTTGTCTACTAACTTTGTTTTATAGGACATCTAACCCTTCTTTGTAGCTTGTCACTTTTCTTGCTTTATTGGTGTCTCAAGCGAGGGGGAGCTAATATCAAGGGGAGCATTTTTAAGAGTTCAACTCATTACATTTGTGATCGTTCACTCACTTAACTTGCATTCATTGAACATCTTGCAACTGATGATTACAAGGAACGACTAGCTTTTTGGATGCAAGCTCTCTCGAAGTCAATCCTCCTCTTCTAAAAAAGAAGACTACCTTTCGGATGCAAGTTCTCTTGGCATCAATTCTTCTCTTCTTCAAATGACGTGCAATCGATGACTATCACTTTGGATGTATGCTCTCTCGGCGTTGATTCTTCTCTTCTTCAAGACGTCGACTACCTTTTTGATTCGACAAAAGGGGGAGAAGTAAGTGTAAACGAGTAACTTATACATTTTATATTTGTTACGGTTTACTTGTTTGTCATCATAAAAAGGGGGGATTATTAGTGCAAACATTATGATGTTTAGTCGATATAATCTCTTCGTGTTTTGTTGATGACAAACCTATAACTCGCAATATATAATGTCAAATGTTAAGGTACTCGTAATCACTCAAGAATACATTTGTATACTTCTCTCGACACCTCCAAGATCGCCTTCGGCATGAATCACTCAAGGTATGTACAAACAAGTAATTAACCTTACTAAGTGATCAAGGATTAACATTTTCTTAAAACTCACTTTTATACAAAAGTGACAAAGTAATTTTTAAATAACTTTGTTTTTAAGAAATTTTTTTATTAAAAAGAAGTAGAAATTTGAATTTGGCATATTCCAAATGATCTAAGAATAAACCTTTGAGGTATAAACTTCACCAGATGACATTTCCTCACTAAAGGACAAAAATACACGAACTCCAAGCATGAGGTTCCTTAAAAGGACATGCGATTCTTTATTGATAAGGATCCGTGGGTACAATTAAGGAACCGCAAGTATTTATAGCCGTTGCACTCTTGCCTTATAAATAATGGATCATTTCTAGCTTTTCTCTCAACCCTTTTTGCATAGTTTCTTTAAAAAAACATCTTCAAAACCTTGATTAGTTAATTTTGATTAATCCTTTTTAAGATGTGATTATATCCTCAATCCTCTCATCCTCTCAAGTGCAAAGAGAAGAACACTTTCATCACTATGAAGTGTTGGGTTCAGAACATGACGAAGATCTCTCATTCTATAGATCTAAGTTATGTTTATAGTTTTACTACAATGTAAATCATGAAGATCCAAGTTGTGTGTATGCTTAGACTTTATGTGTATGTAGTAGATCCAAGTGATAGGTTCATTTGGATGTGTTTATAAGGGTAGAAGATCCAAGTGATGGGTATCTTTGGATTAGGTGTTAGGTGTGTAGATCCAAGTTTGTTAATACTTGGATATAGTGTTAAGAGTCATAGATCTAAGTGTTTTGTACTTAGATCTATATGGTTTATGTGTTTAGGCTATAAAACACAAGGTTTGTTATGTTGGGCCATAAAACATAACTAGTGTGAAGATTGGTGTAGATGGTGTAGCTTGGTTCTACCTAAGATTAGAACTCGACATCTAGCATTGTGTCAGAAATGGTGAAGTAGGCAACGTGTGTAGATTGGTCCTACCTAAGATTAGGACTCGACATCTAGCTTAGTTTCGGAAATTATGTAAGCAACGTGTATGGTTTTCTCCGCCTTGAAAGGAGCCTTGTTGACTAGTGAAGTAACTCTCGAGTTGGGTACTCGAGGAGTAGAGTAGGACGAAGAGGAGCTTCGTAAACGAACCATTATAAATCATCTTGTCGGTATTCTCCTTTACATTCATGTCTTTAAATTTACGTCTTTACTTATATAGTTGCATACATGTGTTGTGTGTCTTTGTGTGCACCACATAATCCAAACATCTAAGTTGCGGAAAAGCTAAGGCTTAGTACGTATGTGCTTCATGTTTAGATTATGGTCAAGTGTGCATACCTTAGTCTAAACATCTCAGTTGCGGAAAAGCTATGGCTTAGTACGTGTGTGCTTAGTGTTTAGACTATTTCTTGATGTACTCTTGATTTGATGTGTTTGTGTGTTTACTTACTTGTTGTGTATAGTCTTTATATCTATAACAAACACATCTCATATTAAGTCAAGATTGATAAGGAATTTGATACAGAGGATTGTTAAACCTTAACATGTAACAAACGGTGTTGTCTACTGTTGGCGGTTCCTTAAATGGACACACGGTTCTTTAGTGATAACTAACCGCGGGTATGTTTAAAGAACCGCGGACAGTGGGTTTAACGAAATGTTTTGAAAATTAATGAGAAACTATTCAACCCCCCTACTAGTTTCTACAACCAATATACTTGGTCGTTCGATGATGCCATTGTATGGAGATGGTGAGCGTATCACCATAAAGTTTATCCAAGCCGCTGTTGAATGCTTCCCGCCGCCAACTGTCATCAGCAACCGCAACTAGCCAATTGGCCAGATTATCTCTCAACTAAATCATGTGAGCAGCGATGTAGCCGGCATCAACTGGATTTTGACATCTGGCCGTATCTGTGTGAAGTAGTGCTCGTAGAGGATTTCTGTTGAGGATCCTCCATCAATATACATGTAGTGAACTACGTAGCCCTCATGTTTACCTCAATTTTCAAGGGACCTTCAGCTACACTGCTTGCGGTTAAAGAGGGAATGAGATTTCTTTGTCTCGAGAAAACTTTTGACCCACCTTTTGTTTGATTCGGCGTTGCCAAGACTTCACTATATAGATGTTCGTGGGTTTATCTTTTGGTTGTTCTTTTTTGTTCTTGTTTTTCTTGTTGTCTTTCCCATCCTTTAACTCCTTGATGAGGTGTTTTAGCTTTCCTGCTTTCACCATTCGATTTGTTTTTTGAGTTGCACGCACTCGTCCGTCCCGTGCCCCTTTTCACCATGGTAATGACAATACTTGTTACCGACGCGCCTTCACACCGGGGTGGTCATTGGCGGTGGGTCTAGGAAAGTCGCTCATTCGGCTGCTAATATCTCCCTTGGAGTCATTTTGAGGGGGTGTATTTGTTGTTTCCACACCCTCCTCTCTGCTTGCCGCGGTAATCATTGTTTCGATCGTTATTCTGGCCGTTAGATTGCCTATTGGGCTGATCTTGAGACTTGTGGTTCGAATAACCTTTCATGTTGTCTGCAGTCGCAACTTCTCCTTTGGTGAAGGATCTATTCCGTTTCATCAGTTCGTCAAAGGTTTGAGGGATTCTATCCTTGAGTCACTTGATTAGCTCCTAATTAGTTATCCCACTCATGAAGTCCGGAATCTTTTTGGATCTCTGGGTATGCTTTGATGTAAATGCACTCATCTTGAAGCATTCAGTGAAGTCCTCCACAGATTCACATTGTCGTTGCTTTATTCTGGCGAGCGTAACTGTGACACCCTAGGCAAATCCTACATCGGGTGTGGCAAGGAGAGATCCATGTTTCATAAGATAGCAGTCGCCTTCTCATGACATAATGCGTTTTGTGCTCTACTGCACATGGGGTTCTTAGGAACTGGCAGTTAAGCGTGCTCATGGGAGAGTAGTACTGCCTTGGGTGACCTGCCGGGAAGTCTTCACAAGAGGGCCACAAAGCAAAGCCGTGAGCTTACGGGCAAAGCGAAAAATATTGTGGTCTGAGTAGGCGGGATGTTACAGGTGGTATCAGAGCCACTCCTGAGCCGTTCGGGATGGTGGGGCAAACCTCATCGAGGGTGATGAGTCCCGATGGGGGGGGGGGGGGGGTGATTGTGACACCCTAGGCAAATCCCACATCGGCTGTGGCAAGGAGAGATCCATGGTTCATAAGATAACAGTCGCCTTCTCATGACACAACGCATTTTGTGGTCTACTACACGTGAGGTTCTTAGGAACTGGCAGTTAAGCCTGCTTGATATTATTGATTTGCTATGGTTCGGATTAAGTTCTCGGTATCTCCTTGAATTGATCTCGGCTCTAAGTGGAATGATTTGTTCTTGGTTAATAAAAAAGGTGATGGTTTGTTTATCTATTTTAAACTAATAACAAGTAACTAAGTGTCAAAGATTAAACTTAAAGCTTTAGATGATTAAAGTAAAAAGACGAGTTTTAAAAATAAATGTATGAAAACTTTAAGATTAAACTAGAAAAATAAATGGACACTCAATAAAAACTAACTCTTGGAAAACTTTGTAAAAATATGAACTTAGTCGGAAAATACTAAAAGAATGTAAGAACGGAATATAGCAAAACAACTCAAATCGGAATATCACTAAAAGATGCAAATCGGAATATATTCCGATCACTTTGATCGGAATGTTGAGGAGTATGGTGATCGGAATAACACAGGAGCACGTAATCGGAATAATGACAATTGGTTCCAATCGGAATGTTCAAAAGAAGTGCAATCGGAATATTAAAATGAGTACTAATCGGAATACAGGGAAACTTACCAATCGGAATATCTTAAAATGGACAAATCAGAATGTGAACAAAATGGTGAAATCGGAATAAGGAAAGGAGGGGCAAATCGGAATCTCAAAACCCTTTTCCGATCAACAGGATCGGAAAGGGTGGTGCTGTGGTCGGAATACCTGGTCGGAAAAGGGCTTTGCCCTTTCCGAAAACAATGTTGATCCGAAATTTAAGCCAAGGAAATAAGCCAATTGATTAAGCTAACTCCAAAAACTAGAACGAATCTAATATTAAGCTGATCAAATAAGCACCAACACAACTTATCCAAATACAAAATAAGCAAACTTTTAAATCAAATAGTAAAAAGATGAACTTTTTATAAAAACTTTAAAAAGTAAATAAACTAAACTAACAAATAAGCCAATAAGCACAAGGATCCTAAAGCTTATTCGTGTAGAACTTAAGGAAACATAAAAAGATTAACTTTTTAAGCACAAAATCCTTGATGAACAACACGGATCATACGAGATTTGTACCAAAATCAATAAAATCAAGGAAAGGAAGAATGAGATCAAAGATTAAAAGCTTGAAACTTGAACTTGATTAATGAAAAAAAATACAAAGGTTTGATCTTGAAAGAGAAAAAGATGAAATCTAGTGAGAGACAGTTTAGAACTTTCTCTCTCTAAAACTAGAGAGAATGAATAAAACTAAAAACTACCTAAAAGACTTAGTGTGCAAATTTGTGAAGTAAGGTCATATATATAGGCGTGTCTTGTGGTGGTGGGCTTGTGATTGGGCTTTGATTTGGGCTTCTTTTTCTTCTTTCTTCTTTAGTCTTCACGCTTCTTTAAATAAACGTTTCCGACTTGGACTTGAGAAGTGTCGGTGAATAATTCCAACTCGTCTTATAATCTCTTGTTTAATAAACTCGAGTTCTTCGACATATATGAATCTTCCATCTCTGGCTCTATTCTTCGATAAATCTTCAAATAGGCACAATGACTTCAAATCTTATGCATCTCTTGGACAGTAGACTTCGTCTTGAGTCTTTTTCCTCGATAAAACCCGTGCAATCCCATGTTTTCTTCAATATTCATCCGATTGACTCTGAAAACACAATAAACACAAAAACCACGCATAATTCCAAACAAATGATATTAAATACATGTTTTGGTCTCGTTTTAGCCAGAATTAAGTGGTAAAAGGATGGGTGTTTTCACACCTATCAAAATATCGGCCCACGCGGGGTCTTATAAGCAGTACGGAAAGGTGTACAACCGATCGGGGTCTTATAAGCAGTACGGAAAGCCCACAGAGCATCATCTAACTTATCGGCCCACGCGGCACGATGCTCTCCCACAGTACGCTCCAAAATTCGCTTCAATCCACGGTTGGATATCTCGGCTTGCCCATTGGTTTGTGGATGATAGGCGGTGGAAAGACGGTGATTGACACCATACTTAGCCATGACTCTTGCAAATTGATCGTTGTAAAAATGAGTCCCGCGGTCACTGATAATAGCACGAGGAATGCCGAATCTAGCGAACAATGACTTCAAAAAGTTACAAACCACCCTTGCATCATTAGTAGGTAAAGCTTTGGCTTCAACCCACTTTGAAACGTAGTCAACGGCCACAAGGATGTATTTGTTTCCTTTAGATGAAGGGAATGGCCCCATAAAGTCGATACCCCAAACATCAAAGATTTCACATTCTTGTATGAAATTTTGAGGCATCTCATCTTTATGAGTGATCTTGCCTTGTTTTTGGCAGGCATCACAACGTTTAACCATCTCGTGAGCATCACGATAGATGGTGGGCCAATAAAATCCCGAGTCAAACACTTTTTTGGCGGTGTAGTTGGGACCAAAGTGACCACCGGTGGGTCCTTTGTGGCAAGCATCAAGGATTTCTAAAGCTGCCGGTCCATCAACACATCAATGAATAATCAAGTCAGCACATTGTTTGAATAGATACGGGTCATCCCAAAAGTAAGTCTTAATGTCGTTAAAGAACATCTTCTTTTTCTGGGATGTTAACCCGTCAACGAGAATTCCACCCGCTAAGTAGTTTGCAATGTCCGCAAACCACGGGGTTTCATCAGCAGTCGAGTTGATAGACATTAAGGTCTCCAAGGGAAAAGAATCATTGGTTTCTTTGTTCGGATGATCCCCTTGGTAAGGATCCTCAAGTCTACTGAGATGATCCGCGGTTAGGTTTTCAGCTCCTTTTTTATCGCGAATTTCGATTTTAAATTCTTGGAGTAGCAAAACCCAGCGAAGAAGTCTTGGTTTGGAATCTTGTTTAGTCAACAAGTACTTCAACGCGGAGTGATCGGTGTAAACGATTGTGGTAGAGAGGACAAGATAGGGGCGGAATTTTTCAAAGGCATAGACAACGGCTAAAAGCTCTTTTTCGGTTGTCGTATAATGCAATTGTGCCCCCGTCATTGTCTTGCTAGCGTAATGGATTGGTTGGAAGTGTTTATTCACTCTTTGGCCCAAAACCGCTCCAATAGCATAGTCACTAGCATCGCACATCAACTCGAAAGGCAGCTCCCAATTAGGGGTAACCAAGACGGGTGCCTTAGTTAGCTTATCCTTAAGCAAGTTGAAGGCTTCAAGGCACTCTTTGGAAAAGATAAAAGGAGTATCTTTTTCTAAGAGGTGGGTCATCGGGCGAGCGATTTGAGAAAAATCTTTGATGAATCGACGGTAGAAGCCCGCATGACCCAGGAAACTTCTCACACCCTTCACGGTTGAAGGTGGAGGCAACTTAGCGATAACATCGACTTTAGCACGGTCTACTTCAAGACCGGCTTTGGAAATTTTGTGTCCTAGCACGATGCCCTCTTTTACCATGAAATGACATTTTTCCCAATTAAGAACAAGGCGAGTGTCTTCACACCGCTTCAGCATACGTTCTAAATTGGCAAGGCAAGCAAAGAAAGAATCGCTATAAACCGAGAAATCATCCATGAATACTTCCATAGTGTCTTCCACCATGTCATGGAATATAGCCATCATACACCTTTGGAACGTCCCAGGAGCATTACATAAACCAAAAGGCATGCGTTTGTAAGCAAATGTTCCATAGGGACAAGTGAATGTGGTCTTTTCTTTGTCCTTGGGATCGATGGGAATTTGAAAATACCCGGAGAAACCGTCTAAAAAGCAGTAATAGTCATTACCAGCTAGACGCTCGAGCATTTGATCCATGAAGGGAAGAGGAAAGTGATCTTTTCTCGTGGCATCATTGAGCTTGTGACAATCAATACAAACTCTCCACCCAGTAACGAGACGAGTGGGAATCAACTAGTTGTGTTCATTGGGAACAACGGTTATTCTGCCCTTCTTGGGCACACAATGGACGGGACTTACCCACGGTGAATCCGAAATAGGGTAGATCAAGCCGGCATCTAGAAGTTTGATAATCTCTTGTTTGATGACGTCATGAATTTTGGGATTAACCCTTCTTTGGCTCTGGATTGCGGGTTTAAAGTCATCTTCCATGAGAATCTTGTGAGTACAAAAGTTCGGATCAATTCCGCGGATATCGGAAATTTTCCAAGCAATTGCCTTCTTATGAGCTTTAAGCACGACGATGAGGCGAGTTTTCTCTTCATCTTTCAAGTCCTTCGCGATAATGACGGGCGACTTCTTCTCTTCTTCAAGGAACACGTACTCGAGATGGGGCGGCAACTCCTTAAGTTCTAAATCTGGAGGATTTTCGATGGGAGGCGTTTTCAAAGTCGGAGCATCGATAGCAATAACCATGGGAGATGGTTGAGAAAGATTGTCTTCGTTGAGAAGGTTTTCAAAGAAACGCATGTCGTCATCCCAATCGGTGGGAGAATCGTCTTTTGTTGAGTTCACATCTCCCATGGTGGCGTCAAGATCTTTCCAAAAGAAATCACTTTCTCCAAATAGAGACAGTGATGAATCAATAGAGGAAACGGTCTCAACATTGCGAAGAGAAGTAGGAATACTTTTGCAAGCATTTTGGAAGTGTTCTTCACAAGCCTCATCAAGAACGTCAATACAATTAACACTCTCGTATGAATAAGGTTGCTTAGACAACTTTCCCATGTTGAAGACAATTTTATCATCACCCACTCTCATGATAAGCTCACCAGCTTAAACCTCGATGAGAGTGCGACCGGTCCTCAGGAATGGACGACCAACAATTAATGGTACACGAGGGTCCATCTCGTAGTCGACGACGACGAAATCAGCAGGAAAAGTGAATTTGTCGACTCCTACAAAGACGTCTTCGGCTATCCCCACTGGATAAGCAACCGTACGGTTAGCTAATTCCAAAGTCATTTTGGTGGGGACTAGCTCAGGGAGAGATAATTGCTTCCAAACGCTTAGAGGCATTAAATTAATACTGGCACCTAGATCGGCTAGGGCCATGCAATTCTCTACTCCCGGGAAATTGCAAGGGATTAAGAAACGACCCGGATCACCAAGCTTGGTTGGCAATTTCCTTAAGGGTACTGCAGAGCAATTCTCATTAAGTTGGGTGTTAGCAATATCAAGAAGCTTCTCCTTGTCGCTAAGAAGATCTTTGAACATTTTCGCATACTTGGGCATGTGAGCGAGAGCCTCAGCAAAGGAGATGTTAAAATTCAATTGTTTAAACATTTTGAGAAAGTTCGAAACCTGAATATCATCCTTGCTTTTGAGCTTCTCTTTCCTCAACCTAGATGGATAAGGTATATCGGAAGAAGAGGAAGGCTTTGGGAGAATAGGATCACTCACATTCTTGGGTGGAGGAGGGGTAGCAGTAAGAGGTGGAGAAATTGGGGAAGTAGAAGGATGAGGAATATGAGCAGGTGACTCGTTCTCCTTAGTCACAACCACCGGTGGAGGTATAGGAAGGTCGGGTTCCTTGGTACCTTTGCCACTGCGAGTGGTGATTGCTTTCATCTCCCCTCTTGGATTCGCAACGGTGTTACTCGGAAGAGTACCCGAAGAAGAGGGTTGATTACCGTGGAAGAAACTAGCCATCATGTTTCTTAAGTCATTCGTTTGACTATCCATAGTGTTTCTCATATCAGCTCTCAGATCGTTCCCTTGTTTCACCAGGTCTACTTTCAAGTTGCGCACTTCCTGTTGGAGATTGTCCATGAGCACATCGTTAGTCTTCATGTAGGTTCCAATGTCTTGGTGTAATGCGGTGGGTTGGTTGGGAGGAGCAGTGTATTGGGGTGGTTGATAAGCAGGTTGCTGGTAAACTTGGTTGTTTCTTTGAGGTGGATGTTGTTGTTTGTGAGGTGGTATGTATGGTCCACGAGATTGTTGTTGTTGTTGAGGAGGGCGGTTGAGGTTTTGTTGTTGGTTTTGGTTGTTAGGAGGAAAACCAGGTGGTGAGAGATAGTTGTTGGAACGGTAGCTAAGCAGGTTGCGGTCACCTTGAGGACGAGCTTGATAAGCGGGTTGAGGATAGGTGTCGTATGCTGCATTCACGTTCTCAGAAGGGTAGTCTTGGGTGGCGGTACAAGTGGTGTAAGAGTGAGGACCCCCGCATATCTCACATGGTTGGCTAACAGCATTGACTTGAGCGTCTTTAGCGTTTCTAGCGTTGATGTTGTTGGTGTTGCTGGCGGTTTGGGTAGCAAGCGATTCAAGAAGCGCAGTGATTTTGTCAATTCGCTTGTCGCTGTCACTAGTACTAGCACTAGCGACATTGGTCCGCACACTCTTGGTTTGCACACGAGACTTATTCTCATTGATATCCCAAGCAGCATTGGAAGTCTTAGCCAAAAGATTACCCCCCGAGGCACTGTTTAGTGAATCTTGGTTATTCATGCTTAAACCATTATAAAAAGTATTAATTTGGTGCACTTTGGTAAAACCATGTTGTGGGCATTTTCTTAAAAGATCTTTGAAACGATCCCAAGATTCACTAAACGACTCATCGTACTTTTGTTCAAAATTGATAATTTCATTCCGCAAAGCGGTAGTACGAGAGGGTGGGAAAAAGTAGTTGATAAACTTGGTCTCCAAATCCGTCCACGAAAGAATACTCTGTGGCGGTTCCTTAGCAAGCCAATGTCGGGCTTGTCCCTCTAAAGAAAAGGGAAAAAGTTGTAAACGGATTACCTCTTGTGGAACACCATTGAATTTGACCGTATTGGTGAGTTGCAAGAATCTCTTGATGTGGTCATGTGGATCATCAATGGTACGCCCCAAGAATGGTTGAGCAGAGAACATCTGGATAAAGCCAGATTTGAGCTCAAAATTGTTGGCTGCAATCGCTGGTATAACAATTGGATCATCGTTGCCATCTACATGTGCTTGCAGAAGTTCAATCATCGGGCGATTATCCGGTAGAGGCTCATTGTTGTTGTTATTATTCATGTTGTTGAGAGGTGGATTGTTATTATTGTTATTGTTTTGAGGTGGGTTATTGTTGTTGTTTTGTACACCGACCATGTCTAGGTCTTCGAGAGGCTCGGGCTCTTGATAAGACGTTGATCGTGTACGCATGCACCTGCAAAAGAACTAACAAAGAAAAACAAGAAATATTTTTGATTTTTATGGTTTTTCTAATTTTTTTGTATTTTTGAAAATTTTATATTTTTTAGGATTTTTTTTTGAAAATTTTTATGAAAAAGTAACGTTCACGATGAACGGATCCCAAAATCCAAGTTCTCACAAAAAACTGTTGATCTTAACGAGAAGAGCCGGCAGCGGCGCCATTTGATATTATTGATTTGCTATGGTTTGGATTAAGTTCTCGGTATCTCCTCGAATTGATCTCGGCTCTAAGTGGAATGATTTGTTCTTGGTTAATAAAAAAGGTGATGGTTTGTTTATCTATTTTAAACTAATAACAAGTAATTAAGTGTCAAAGATTAAACTTAAAGCTTTAGATGATTAAAGTAAAAAGACGAGTTTTAAAAATAAATGTATGAAAACTTTAAGATTAAACTAGAAAAATAAATGGACACTCAATAAAAACTAACTCTTGGAAAACTTTGTAAAAATATGAACTTAGTCGGAAAATACTAAAAGAAAGTAAGAACGGAATATAGCAAAACAACTCAAATCGGAATATCACTAAAAGATGCAAATCGGAATATATTCCGATCACTTTGATCGGAATGTTGAGGAGTATGGTGATCGGAATAACACAGGAGCACGTAATCGGAATAATGACAATTGGTTCCAATCGGAATGTTCAAAAGAAGTGCAATCGGAATATTAAAATGAGTACTAATCGGAATACAGGGAAACTTACCAATCGGAATATCTTAAAATGGACAAATCGGAATGTGAAAAAAATGGTGAAATCGGAATAAGGAAAGGAGGGGCAAATCGGAATCTCAAAACCCTTTTCCGATCAACACGATCGGAAAGGGTGGTACTGTGGTCGGAATACCTGGTCGGAAAAGGGCTTTGCCCTTTCCGAAAACAATGTTGATCCGAAATTTAAGCCAAGGAAATAAGCCAATTGATTAAGCTAACTCCAAAAACTAGAACGAATCTAATATTAAGCGGATCAAATAAGCACCAACACAACTTATCCAAATACAAAATAAGCAAACTTTTAAATCAAATAGTAAAAAGATGAACTTTTTATAAAAACTTTAAAAAGTAGATAAACTAAACTAACAAATAAGCCAATAAGCACAAGGATCTTAAAGCTTATTCGTGTAGAACTTAAGGAAACATAAAAAGATTAACTTTAAGCACAAAATCCTTGATGAACAACACGGATCATACGAGATTTGTACCAAAATCAATAAAATCAAGGAAAGGAAGAATGAGATCAAAGATTAAAAGCTTGAAACTTGAACTTGATTAATGAAAAAAATACAAAGGTTTGATCTTGAAATAGAAAAAGATGAAATCTAGTGAGAGAAAGTTTAGAAATTTCTCTCTCTAAAACTAGAGAGAATGAATAAAACTAAAAACTACCTAAAAGACTCAGTGTGCAAATTTGTGAAGTAAGGTCATATATATAGGCGTGTCTTGTGGTGGTGGGCTTGTGATTGGGCTTTGATTTGGGCTTCTTTTTCTTCTTTCTTCTTTAGTCTTCACGCTTCTTTAAATAAACGTTTCCGACTTAGACTTGAGAAGTGTTGGTGAATAATTCCAACTCGTCTTATAATCTCTTGTTTAATAGACTCGAGTTCTTCGACATATATGAATCTTCCATCTCTGGCTCTATTCTTCGATAAATCTTCAAATAGGCACAATGACTTCAAATCTTATGCATCTCTTGGACAGTAGACTTCGTCTTGAGTCTTTTTCCTCGATAAAACCCGTGCAATCCCATGTTTTCTTCAATATTCATCCGATTGACTCTGAAAACACAATAAACACAAAAACCACGCATAATTCCAAACAAATGATATTAAATACGTGTTTTGGTCTCGTTTTAGCCAGAATTAAGTGGTAAAAGGATGGGTGTTTTCACACCTATCAGTGCTCATGAGAGAGTAGTACTGGCTTGGGTGACCTGCCGGAAGTCTTCACAAGAGGGCCACAAAGCAAAGCCGTGAGCTTACGGGCAAAGCGGACAATATTGTGGTCTGAGTAGGCGGGATGTTACTGTAACCGGGTTCTTAGAGTAATTCTTTCGCTGAGTGAAGTTCCTTCTAAAGGATTTTCGCAGTTCCTCGAAGCCGTCAATGTTTCTTCGTGGAATCTTATCAAACAATTCTCACGCGTTGCCGATTAGTGTAGATGTGAACACATGGCATCACATGGGTTCCAACCAATTTTCAATACCGGCTGCTGATTCAAAGACCTTCAGATGATCATCTGGGTCTCTCGACTCGTCATAGGTTTTCACGTTGGATGACATTCGCTGTTTTTTGTCCTGTTGGAAATACGTTTTGTGTATTAAGAAAGTCTCGGTCACTCCAACTATATAGTTATAGGCTCATAGTATTGTTTAAGTAATACTTATGTTTAGCCCGACCCATGAGCATGTTCATGGGCTGGAGGCCCAAGTCCACTTAAGGACTTGGGTATAGAAACCCCTTTCCACCATGGAAAGGGGTGTTGGTTGTTTAGTTTGTTTTACACATTAATAAAAGTTTCTTTGTTTCTCTCTCTACTCTCTCTCTAGATTAACAACAACCCTCTTGATTGTTATAAGATTATCATTGTTCTACAATTGGTATCAAGAGCATAGGATGATTTAAGGTATGTTGATTCGTGTTGTTTAGTGTTTGTTTGGGTTAGTGGGTGTTTTAGGATAATCCATCTCAAATCTTTAAAATTTTTGTGATTTTATGGTTTAAAGTGGTAAACAAAACATTCTGTTTGATTATCTTGGTAGAAATCACAAAAACATTTCGTGTTTTTGGGTAATTTTTGGCTATTATTCAGTTACTGTACATCCATACGTACCAGAAATTTCGGAAAAGGGTTTGTTATTCCGAAAATTTTCATTTCGGAAAAGGGTATATAAGTATGAAATTAGTTTTTTCGAAAAAGGGTTATTTATTCCGAAGATTTATCTGAAAAGATCACTGATTCCGAAGAAATCTCTGAAAAATTCACTTATTCCGAAGATTGGTTCTTTTGTGAAAACCCACTTATTCCGAAGAAATCTCTGAAAAGTTCACTTATTTCGAAGATTGGTTCTTTTCTGAAAACCCACTTATTCTGAAGGAATCCCTGAAAAGTTCAATTATTCCGAAAATTGGTTTTTTCTGAAAACTCAGTTATTCCGAAGATTTATCTGAAAAGATCCAATATTCCGAAGATTTCTCTAAAAAATCAAGTATTCCGAAAATCCATCAATTATCTGAAAATCAAGGATATTCCAAAGATTTCTCTGAAAAGATCAAGTATTCCGAAGATCCATCATTTATCTGAAAATCAAGGTTATTCCAAAGATAAGGATATTCCGAAGATAGGGGATTATTCCGAAGATTAGTGATTGGTTTTTTATTTAGAATATTTTTCTAGGATTCTTAGTGGATTTCAATACTGATACATCAACACACGATCTAAACCGACAACAACATTTTTCAAATCCTTACTTCATTGAACGATCAAAAGATAATCTTTTTCAATCAAGTATTCAAAAAATGAATCTGTTAATGCAAGTGATGCCTAAAAAATTATTAGTGTTAACTAATCTTTCTTAATTTTGATCACGACAGACTATACAACACATTTAGTGTAAAACACAAAACGAATTATTTAACTAACACTATCATCAAGGTAATAATCATATCACTAACGTTTCTTAATCATACTTAGTGATCATCAAAGTGATTATCCTTAAAACTCACTTTTGTTAATATGGCAAAAGATTTTTTAATAAACTTTCTTTTTAAGAAAATGTTTTATTAAAATGGAAAATGTAAATTTGAAAATGGCATATTCCATATGCCATAAGAATGTCCTTTGAAGGTTTAAAAAACCTAGATATTCCTACCCCACTAAAAGACAAAAAAAGGAGCGGACTCTACTGGGCGGTACCTTAAATAGCTAGGCGGTTCCTTATCGATAAGGTACCGCCGACTAGACAAGGATCCGCGCCTAGCTAGCCGTTAAACTTTGTCTTCTATAAATAGTGGATCAAATCTCATTTTCCAACAAGCCTCTTGGACATTTTTCTCAGCCCCCTTTCTCTTTTCTATAGCTTAATCATTAGTAAATGATCACTTAAAGTGTTAAGGATGTTTACATATGATTATCCTCTTGATCCCCTCCTTTACCTTGTCCAATGAGAAGATCACTCACTCACTAGTGTTGTGATAAAGATGAATCCATGAATTGGTCATGTTCATTATGTTAGCCTTTTTATTTTTGTTGATCCATTTGTATTTATGAAATACTTGGACTAGTTGTGTTCATCCATGGTATTTGTGAATACTTGGATTTATTGTGTACATCCATTGCATATGTGTTTGCTTGGATTTGTGTTGTGTAGATCCAACTTACATGTGTGTACATGGATATGACTAGTTGAGTTGTAATAGATTTGTGTAGTAGTTCTCACTAAACTATAAAGTGATGTGATTGTGTCTTGTGAGTTATCACTAAACTTGAAAGTGATTAGTAGTTGTGTTGTGTGAAGTTCTCACTTAGCTTCAAAGTGAAGAGTCATGAAGATTGGTTCTACCTTGAGATTAGAACTCGACATCTAGCCTTGTGTCATTAAATTATGAAGTAGGCAACGTTGTGTAGATTGGTCCTAGCTAATGATTAGGTCTCGACATTTAGCTTAGTGTCGGAAAATAATGTAAGCGACGATGTAAGGTTTTCTCCGCCAAGAAGGGAGCTTGTGGATATAGTGGAAATCTCGAGTAGGTGTACTCGAGGAGTGGAGTAGAAACGAGGATAGAGCCTCGTTGTCGAACCACTATAAATCTTGGTGTCTTGTCACTAGGTTGTCTCTTTCCTTACTCTTTACTTATTTCATTATCATTAGACTTACCTATTACCATTGCTAATGCATTTGAATTGAACCTAATCACCATGCAACTTAGCTTTAAGTAAAAGATAGTTTTGATACACACTTAACTCAAAGTAATTTAAATTAGGTGACTAATAGAGGAAAAACTATTCAACCCCTCCTTCTAGTTTCTACAGAATCCGCATTCATTCATGCCTACAATGACTTCACTTACCGATATCTCAATCATCTCGGGTACCGACACTCGCCCACCTTTGCTCATCAAAGATTTATTTGAAGCATGGCAAGGTCGCATGAAAACGTACATCATGGGCAAACCCAATGGTCGACTTATGCTTCAATCAATTGAAAAAGGTACATTAGATTGGGGAGAAGTTACCGTCAACAATGTAACGCGGGAAAGGTTGTATCATGAGTTAATCGATGCTAACAAAATCATTGCCGATGTAGATGAAAGGGCTGTTCAGACAATACTTCAAGCCCTTCCACCCGATATCTATAGAATGGTAAGTGAACACACAATGGCAAAGAATCTTTGGGATCGATTAGCTGTTTTGTTACAAGGGACCTCTCTAACTAAGCAAGAACGAGAGTGTCACTTGTATGACTTGTTTGGTAGGTTTACATACATTCCAGGGGAGACTATTCACGATTACTACTGGCGTTTCACTACTTTGATGAATGACATGAACGTGTATAATCTAAGGATTGAACAGTTTCAACTAAACACAAAGTTCTTGAACACGTTACCCTAAGAATGGAGTCAGTATGTCACCGATGTTAAGATGATTCGAGATTTGCACAAGTCAAATTTAGATCAACTCTATGCCTTCTTGCAACAAAACGAGAAGCACATGATCCAAAAACGCATCTCTCAGGGATCTTATCAAGAACCATTGGCGTTAATGGCAAACCATCCAACATTGTCATATCACAACTCTCCGTTAGCTTTGGGACACCAATCTTCCAATCAACCATGTGTATCAAACACCAAGTTTCCCACAGTATTCGATCTTGCCACAACCACCTACATCTTATCACCAATAATACAAGCAACCAGCAACATCATCACAAGGTGACTCACATCAGTTACCTTATGCTTCACAACAGTATTCACCTTATCAACCTCCAACAAACCCTGCTCTTACCTATCAACAACTTGAGGCTTCTCAACCTCATTACCCACAACATGGTAGTGTTCCCTCAAATCCGCTTGTAGCTCAATCAGAATCAGCGTTCTATTGTGATGATGAGATTCCTGTCCCTGAGTTTAGACAAGGGGATAGTCCTATTGATATACTTGCTTAAATGTCTGCTTATCTCACTCAAACATTGAACAAACGAGGTTACAGAAGACCAGCTCCAACAAACAATCAGTTAAGGAACTCTTCTAACTCTCGACAACAAGCTACAATTCAGGATGGCAGAGTAATGGTGCAACCACTTCAGGGGAGACCTAATTCATCTACTGCTGGTGCACGTTCATCTAACACTGCTGCTACAAGGGGTAATACTACTGGCAAAACGAAGATGATTATATGCTACAACTGCAAAGGGGAAGGGCACATGGCCCGAGAGTGTAAGCAGCCCAAGAGGAAAAGGGATAACACATGGTTTCAGGAGAAGATCTACTTAGTGAATGCTCAAGCCCAAGGACGTGAGCTCGATGAAGAAGAGTTGGCATTTCTCGCAGACCCGGGAGTCGCAGACACTGACGGTCTCACAGCAGCCATCACAAACAATGTGTTGTCCCATATTATTTAGATGATTAATGATAGAAAATAGATGAAAAGAGATGGATTCCTAGAGAGAGAAATTAGTGAGAGAAAGTAGAGAGAATGATGATTAACTTGGTGAATATTAGATTAGAAGAAGATTAGATACAAATGACCATCCACCCTCCTAACATGCTAGGAGGGTAGTATATATAGTCCACCCACATGCGGGCTTTAATGAGCTATATATTGGGTCGGGCTTGTCTTTTGGACTTTAATTAGTTTAAATCCAAGCCCGTAAACCACGACTAATTAACTACCTATTACAACGTTCTAACTAATGTTACAATAATAACCTATGACCGAGCATTCTTGTTTGACTCAATATTTTGAGGCTAACAATCTCCCCCAATGTGAGGTCATACCCTTTTGATATTTGGAGATCAATGGAGATTACGAATCTCGTCATAAATGAGTCTTGAACGTGTAACAGTAGTTTTGTTCCTTCATGCTGTGATCTTTGAGCCTTTGTTGTTGTCTTTCGACTTTGTCTTTTATCTTGAGATCTTCAAATAATTCTTGACTTGTCTTTGCCATCTTGCGATCTTGTGTCTTTATCCACATGCTCACACTATTAATTGTTGAATAAGTCTTTGGGCATGAATATGTGGTTTTGAATCTTTGACTTTGCTGAGTACACCGTGACGCCACCTTCTTGAGACAAAACATAGACACGGACTGAATGGCTTTGACATTCTTCCTAAATCGGTAGTGTTTTACCTCCGGCCAGTGAAGACCGTTATACGATATTAAATCCCGTACCTGTGATTAGGTAGATTCAATTAAGAATCTCCTTGACAGGGTTTCGTGGCTGTACTAGCCGTTCTCTTTACTCGACCGTCTCAAAGCAAGACTGCGAACATAAAGAGTGAATCAATTGGATAAATATCCACTTGATTAAAGTCGTCAATTCAAATTCCTGGAACAAGTTTGATTCATTAAGAATCTTACCATTGTTTCTTTCCAGTTGACACAAGTTTGATTCATAAGAATCTCACAAGTCACCTACCGTAGCGCTGTTTGATGTTGACGCTAGAAGGATTTCCATTCGTCACTGTGAGTATTAATAAATATCACTCTGAATGTTCTGGCAAGACCATAAAGATATTGCGTAGAAACCTGAAACGAGTTTGAATCAATTCAGAATCAAACCACTGTTGCTTTTTAGTTTTACATATGTTCAATTCATAAAGAATCTTGCATATGACCTACCGCAGTACTGTTTGATGTTAACACTGGAAGAATTTCCACTCATCATTGTGAATACTAAGTAGTATCACTCTGAGTGTTCTAGCAATATCGCAAGGATATAGCGTAGTACTCTCTTTATCTTCATCCGTGTGTCCTAATGAGATTTGATTGATCTCTTGGCTCTAGACTCGATTTGTGCACTTTTAGTGGTCGGAGGCTGGAGCAGATGCCACCTATTCAATATCAACTATCTCGGAGTGAGAAAGTCAATATAAGTCGTGTTGATCTTCGTGACAATAAAACAAACTTCTTTTGAGAGAAGCCTGAGTAGCTAGGAAAGGGTTGTGCTTCACATCATTAGGTCCATGATGAGTTGTCTTCATGATGTGTTGACCCGGTTTCTGCCTAAGTTGTATGGAGGGCTTCTTTCTTTACACCCTTTATCCTTACATTTCTTTTTCATTCTTCAACCCCTTCAATGCTTACCAAGACATCATTAATAGCACATTGTTGTGATTTTTCCAGTGCAATCATCAGTACTTAGTCGGCATTCAGCTTCGTTCACATTCTACTCCATCTTTCCTAAGGACTTCTAATAATCTATTGGATTGTCCCTGGGAATATCCCTCCGGTTCTGGTTGGATCATAGGACTTAAACCTGACCACCCTTTTGACACCAATAACGTCGTGAATTAAAGATGTTGTGGGTATTTGATCGTAACCATGAGTGCTTGAGTCTTTAGATCACATTTTAATCACATTTTCTCCCCTATCTCTAATATATAAAATCTTTTGATATTAGAGATACCAAATTTGATTAAAATATATTTTGAAAAATAGTCTTGAAAATCTTCGGGAGAAAAATGTGTCAAACTTAGCATGAATTTTGGAAAGCTCCCCCTCAAAAATTGATCCAATGGAATTGTCATTATGAGGATATGATCTGAATTAAACTTTTGAGGATAGGAATTGTTGAACACACAATTTTTGAAAGATTTTGAATATCATTGAGAAATTCTTGAAAAAAATTGTGTTCAACGCTTTTTGAAAAATCAATTCTTTTTGTCGAAAAGGTTTTTCTAAAGCATAAACTTGAGTTCATAGACTTTGAATGTCTTGACGAATCCACTCAAGTGTAAGAAGATTTAACTTCTTTTGCTAAGGGTAAGAGCACAAAAGCGTACACTCCTCCGTCAATTTAGTTCCGGTCTGAAAGTGATTGCAAGCCATTGTGTTGAGCTCAAAACGTTGAATGTTTTGTGACAAGCTCAACCCAAGATAGATTGCTCTACCCGTTGGTTAGGATAAGTTATCTTTAAAGATACACTTTCCTTTAGTTGAAGTTCAAGTTACAGTCTGACATTTAACTGTAAGTCGTTTACATGAGCTTAAAAACTTTGAATGTTTTTATCGATAGCTCATGACCGAGAAATTTAAGTTTCCCGTTGTTGAGGATAAGTAATCATCGTGATCAACTTTCCTTTCTTTGAAGTACGAGTCACAATCTGAGGAAATTGTAAATCATTGAAATGACATGTTTTGAAAAATATTTACAACTTTCATTCGAGCTTTATGTACACACCCGTGTCGTTATTGAACGACATTTCTAGGTACGTCCATATTATCGATACTGAAAGACACGTCGAAACGAATATTTTTGGTATTTTGAAAGTTTTTCCATTTTTTATTTTGTTTTTCTATGGATATTTACATTTTATTATATTTTTGTGTTTTCTCAAGTTTTTCGAAAATAATCCAAAATAGACTTCTGTACAACAGAAGAAGGTGATATAGAACGTACAAAATTGGAACCCTTTGAAGAAGGAGAAGTGGGTTCAGAATCCGTTGAGGTACCTGCAATCACAGAAGAAGAGTTTGCACAAATACTAGAATTAGGAGTAACAAATTCCTTTTCAGCGTGTAGAATAGTAGCATTAGTGTTGCTGCAGGTGTCATCACTCTTCTCTATTGGAATCCACTTAAGACCAACTTCCGTGAAGATCCGACTCGTTGGTTTCCACTGAAGACTAGATTTAGGAGTAGTTTTCTCTTGCACAGCGAAAGACTTCTTTGGAGAGAAGCTATGTCCTTTTTGAATCCAAGTTTCATATTTGGTGTGGTTGCTTTTCTTTGCGACGGGTTTGTATCTCCTTGTTGTCTTATGGGATTCTGTATTCGATCTCCGTTCAAAGGAACGAGATTTGACCTCATAAAGGTATTGCAGAATGCAATGGTCATGATTTCCATTGTGAATGCCCTTTTTGCAAGTGGGACATACAGGGAATTTGGCATTCACGAAAGTACTTATATTCCTTTGTTTTCCAAATCGTTCAGGCGTAGTGTTTGAAACACGACTATTCATGGATGGTTTCCAATTCCTAGATTGCTGAAGAGGGATCCTAGGTTTTGGTTGACTACCATTAGGAGTGTGTGGAACTCTAGCGGGATTTGGGGAACTAGGTTTTTCATACACTGGTTTGTCTTTCTGAATCTTCCCTTTTTGTTTCGCATCCTCTAGGTTGTGGGTATGAACGAGGTCATTTGAACCTACAGATTCCTTTGTGGACGTGAATGTCACACGTTTTGGAGGAGTCCTAGAAGTGCTAGGTGCATTCACATGGTTGGGTTTAGCAACAGTGTGCTTTCGAAATGGAGGAACATAGGGTGATATGGATGGTTTTGGAACACTTGGTTGCACATCAGTCTTAGAGGGTAACCTAGATTTCATATGAGAAGAATTGGAGAACAGAGTCGGTTTTCCTAAGATAGAAGGATTTGGATCCTTTTAGGCATTAGGTTGTCGAACAACAGGTTTCATAACTTTAGGTTCCACAACTTTCCCACCCATCTTAGCAACGAGTTTCTGCAACTCTGCTATCGCTCTTTCCCTGTCTTGTAACTGAGCTTTCAACCCTTTAATTTCCAATTTATGTTCATTCATTTCTCGAAACGTTTGGGAAAGTTTTTCTTGCAATTTATTATCATGTGGAAAACTACCAACGTCTTTTTGCAAAGCAAGTTCAAGAGAATGACAATGTTTTTGAAGGAAAGCAGTTTTGTGTTGAAGTAACTCACAAGCCTTTTTATCAACATTTTCTTTATGTTTCGAAAGCTCAATTTCAAGACGCTCACATTCTTTGATATTATCAAGATATTTGCATGCAACATCAGAATATTCATCAATATCAGCACAAGATGTAAAATAATCACACATAAAATCTTTAGAAATGCATTCTTGCAAGAGTAAATCATATTCATCTGAAAAATCAGACTTCTCCATTTGAAGATCATCAATGTGTTTCTCAAGAGATTCAACATATTTTAAATCATCATACATTTCAGTCCGAATGAACTCCTCAAGTTGAAGAACAGTTTCGTTAATCAACGTCGTGTTTGGAATTAAGAGTTCTTTCACAAGCAAAGTAATATCTTGAGGAATCGGCCGTTGCCACTCAGCATTTTCACGTTTTGCCTAATCTCTTTCAACGATAGATTTAACATTATCTATGTGGTGTTTAAGAATACCTAATGTTTTCCTACTCTTGCTTTTGGACTCATCTAGAGGAAGGTAGTTTATATATTTGTAAACATTAGATTTCTTAGTGGCAAAAGCTTTCTTCCATTGAATTCTCTTTTGTTTGCATTCTAAGAACACTTCCTCACGGGTTTTCTGAGTTTGTTTGTTGAAAAGACCATAAAGACTATTCTCATAAGCATAATTATATGGTTTCACAAACTCCTTATTGACAAGTGGTAGACTATCATCATCCCAAAGGGCAGTCTCTTCACTATTGGCACTTACAGGCATGCAATCAAGATCGGTCCTTTCAGTCTCATCAAGATAAAGACACGGGTTCGCAGCTTGAGCTTTGGCAAGGTACTCAAGACTTGCAAAGCTAGCTTGACCCTTAAACATCGACGGAGGTGCTATCATTCTTACGGATTGAATAGAATCATGCGTTTTATAAACAACTTTCTTCAAAAATTCGACTTGTTCTTCTAGTTTTGTTACTTTTTCAGTTTCTTTATCATATCTACTTTTGAAGTCTTGTTTTAACGCATCTACCTCTTGTTTCTTATCCTCAAGAATTTTAGCAGAATCTGTAGTGGTCATAGAGAGCTTTTGTTCAAGTTCATTAACTTTGGTATTGGCAAGGTACGTTTTTTGACGTTCATCCATTAAGAAAACATTATATTGCCGCTTCTCTTTGGCTAACAACTCAAGAGTTGTATTATATTTGTTTTCAAAATCGTCCTTTTGACTTTATAACGCACTACCCTTGTACCCCTCAAGCTCTTTGGTCTTTTGAAGAAGCTCAGTCCTATTACTTTCAAGGGTCTCATTAGATTTAATTAGAGCGGCTTTGCATTCTTCAAAGTTTTGAGTGAGCGCTGCGTTTGCCTTCTTTGATTGCTTTTGACTCTTTCTAGTTTCATTGACATCTTTTTGTAAACTAGCAATTAAATTAGCAAGCGCGACACGCTCCTCATCATCATACTCATTTGCATGTTGATCATCCTCAAACTCATTATTGCACATGTCTGATGAATTAGGTGTGGTATTACTATCAACCTTTTTCGTCATACATGTGTCAATAAGGTTTGTTGTTTGATCACTATGCTCATGCGTATTGGCATTGGCAAACACATTAAATTCAGCATTGTGTACCTCTTCCAATGGCTCAGAATCGTAAATAGGACCATTATCATAGGAAGGTGTATTGCTGATGACATTCTCAGAGTCGATGTGTTGTTTGTCAGAGCTGCTGTTGTCTTTCCCAGAGCTGTTGTCATCATTCCCTGAACTATGCGTTGGAGTCTCATATCTGCAGCTTGTATTCTCAATATCTGATGCGATACCACAACTGGTATGAAGTCTGTCATCAATCGTTTGTTGCATCTGTATTGTGTGATTCACATAGGTTACAATGAAGTCGATGTTGCGGATTATCCGATCTTTTTATGATAAAGCATCCATTCCATGATATCGCTTGAAGCACTCGTTGGTAAGCGAAGACTTGATGAAGTCAGAAGTAAACATCGTTTCAAGTGATGTCTTGAGATCACTGAAAGTGATCTTGCATTCACTAGCAATGATTCTTTCGTTGACAAGTTGTGTTTGAAGTTTATCCATGGCATGAGTGAATGTTTTGCTGAATGTCCCAGTGGATTCACGTAAGTCGAACAAGACTTTTGAAAGGTTCTGAAAAGAATCTTGAAGTACTCTAAAACCGTCCATGGCATTTTTTCTCAAGAAACATATCTGTTGTTGTAGTCGTTCCATTTCAAGGTCTTTCACGTCTGAACTTTCAGTAACCGCATTACTTGTTGGCATGATGACCGTCTCTCTCTGTTGATGAAGTGACTTTGGATCTTAAGTAGATATGGTGTGATTGGTTAGTGGTTGCAATTTCGAAAATTCCAATTTTTTTCTCAGTCCGACAATACGGTAAACTGAAAATTTTGTCTTACCAAAATTTGAAATCAAGTCCGAAATAGCCAAAAACTAATAGGGAAAAATTTTGAGAAGTGAAAATTTTTGACAAAAATAAAACCTAAAAATTTGAATTTTGGTCCGAAAATTTGAATTTTTGGTCGAAAATTTTTTCGCATTGCCAAAATTTGAAATCGAAGCATAAATGGCCTAAAAATGCTCTAGGAAAAAATAAAATTAAAAATAGTTTTCCCGCCAAAAAACTCTTTTTTTTTTTTGAAAACGATGTTCCGAACCTAGTCTAGATAGTGGCTAAGTCTAAAAATGCTTCAGTCAAAAATACCATCAGACATTTTTAGAATAACGGATATTTTCGGAATAATGGATGTTTTCAGAGATTTGAGGATCTTCGGAATAATCACTTCTTCGGAATAATCTTCGGAATAATCATTTCTTCGGAATAATCTTCGGAATAATCACTTTTTCGGAATAATCTTCGGAATAATCACTTTTTCAGAGAAAAAAAATCTTCGGAAAAATGATGTTTTCAGAAAAATGCACTTCTTCGGAGTATTATATGTTTTCAGAAAAAACAACTTCTTCGGAATATGGATGTTTTCAGAAAAACAAGTTCTTCGGAATAGGTACTTCTTCGGAATATTGATGTTTTCAGAGAAAATTTCGGAAAAATCACTTTTTCGGAGAAAGTGATGATTTCAGAAAAATGATGAATTTCAGAGAAATTGATTTTTCAGAAAATTGAGGATTTTCGGAATAATTGACTTTTTCAGAAAAATCACTTCTTCAGAAAAAACATTTCTTCGGAATACTAAACCCTTATCTGAAAATCCCTTTTTTCGGAATAATTAACCCTATTCTGAAAATCTTAATTCTGAATGATGTTGTGGCAGTAACGAACCGTAACACAACAATGAATCCAAACACCTCAAAATCTTGCGATTTTTACCACAAAAACCAAACCAAATCCCTACCAAATCAATATAAATGATTTATATCAAGATTTATGGCCCGAATTACTAAAAAATTCTTAATTCGGGGTGATTTAGATAGAAAAATCAACCGAATCAAACTCACACCAAACAACCAAACACAATCTACCCCGTGGCGATTGATACCAAATGTTGTCTGATATTATTTAGATGATTAATGATAGAAAATAGATGAAAAGAGATGGATTCCTAGAGAGAGAAATTAGTGAGAGAAAGTAGAGAGAAGGATGATTAACTTGGTGAATATTAGATTAGAAGAAGATTAGATACAAATGACCATCCACCCTCCTAACATGCTAGGAGGGTAGTATATATAGTCCACCCACATCCGGGCGTTAATGGGCTATATATTGGGCCGAGCTTGTCTCTTGGACTTTAATTAGTTTAAATCCAAGCCCGTAAACCACGACTAATTAACTACCTATTACAACGTTCTAACTAATGTTACAATAATAACCTATGATCGAGCATTCTTGTTTGACTCAATATTCTGAGGCTAACACAATGCCGCATATCAATGTGATGATTTGGATGCATACGACTCTGACTGTGATGATCTCAATATCGCCAAAGTAGCTCTCATGGCAAATCTTTCACTTTATGGAGCTGACACAATTTATGAGGTACCAAATACTGCTACGGATACTAGTATTGTACCTTATCAAGTTGAGCAAGTGTCTGAGTATCCGGAACAGCCTCCGGTGGTTAGTACCTCAATCGAGGAGACAAACAATGATAGCAATATCAATGCAAGTCCCTAGACTTTGAGTGAACCACAACCGGGAGCTATTACGACTACAAATTCGGTTGCTCAACCTGATTTGGTTATGGTCTCGGCATCTTTGCTTAGCCAAATGAATAATGCGGTCCTTGAAACCCTCAGTGTTAATCAGACTTTATCTACCGAGCTTGCTTTGCATTAGGAAAAGGTTAAAACCTTGGAATTAACTCCAGTGTCCACTACCTTAACCAATCCTGAATTTGATAGGTTTAGGCAAGTCCAAATGGATAATCTGCTAGAAATTGAGAGTTTAAGAGCAAATCTTTCGAAAGAACTTAAAGAAAAAGAGTCAGTCGTTAATAATTTTCAAAAGCTACAAACGGATTTCGAAATTCTCGAGTCTAAAAGAGTTGAAACGGAAATTAAGGCGTCTGAGAGAGTTAAAAATACTGAAATTTTGCTTTTAAAAAAATACTCTGCTTCACATTTAGTACACTTGTTTCATTCTTCTTTTCAAGAGTTCAATCTATCGCGTCTAATAGACCTACCACCTAACCCGGGGTATGCAAAGCAAGCATTTCACCACAACCCACGACTTTATGATGCAACCAAGTTAGGATTGGTATTAGATCCGATTGTGTTTTTAAATGAATTTGAGAGCATCGCCATATGAAGAGAATCGGTTAAAATTACTTCCTACATATCCTGAGTATGACTATGCACAAATGAATGCAACGAATGCAAAAATAGATCTTAGAACTCGATTTAATATGCAAAAGAAATCTATCCAGACATCCGCTTACATGCCTACTAAAGAAAGCCTTAGTATACTTCCTACACTCGTTAACTCGGACGAACCGAAGGAAATTCCTAAGAATTTTCCACCGGTAAGTACGGTAAAGCTAAGCTTGGAAGAGATTGAGCAATACCTTACCGCGTTTGACAAGGTCATCCTGGAATGTACGACTTCAACGGCTCAAACCGCTGGAGAATGGGCTTTCGAACACATAATACTAAAAATGGAGTCTATTAGGTGAAGTTCAAAAAGTTTTCTATGAAATGGATGATGCTTATGAACAACATTTAATTCAAAAGGAAAGATTTTATCCAAATATGACCGATTCTTAGAACATATAGTGTCTCTCGAAGTGATGCAAGTTGTTACTCTTAAATATGCTCATGAGATTTCATCTACTGTGAATAAATGTGATGATGTGCATGATATATCTATGAATATTGTTGAACCTGTGAATATTGTAGATAATCATTATTGTCACGAATCTAACGATGATTTTTTAAAACATAAAGATTCTTATAACACACTTACAAAACGTTTTAATGAGCTTCAACAACATTGTATATCTCTTGAAATTGAAAATCAATCTAAAAATGAAACTCTTTCAAAAACAAATAATTATGAAAACTCCGTTGAGACAAGTGACAAGATGATTCAGGTGGTTCAGGCATTAGAGGAAGAAATTATGAGACTTAAGAGAGAATCAGTAGCAGAGAAATTGGAACTAGAGGCTGCAGAGATTAAAAATCATGCCCTAGAAGATAGAAAAGTAAAGCAGGGTTTTTCACAAATTTATGGTTCATTAGAAGATCACTTCGCTTTTAATGCGGCAGAGCAAAAGTCACTCGTTGACCAATTGAACCAAAGTGCGAGGAAATCTTTGACTTAAATATTTAACTCATAGACAAAAACATGGTTTTGGCTGAATTAAAGGAGACACTTCAACTCAAAGGACAAGAAGTTGTTGATAATCCAGCCACCATCTCTGCCCCGACCTCTAGTGCTCTAAAAACCAACAAGGTGGTGATCATTAAGAACCCGTACAATAAGAACAACTCTCTATCATATAAGTGGTATATGGAAGATGCAGTTAAGCACGCGAAGCTTGCTAGGGATGTGGTAGATGATTACTATGAAATTGATCCTATGAATAGTCACTATTACTCTGCTCATGCTTACATTGAGAGGGTACACCATTGCTTAGAGCACTTAAAGTACATAGGACAACCGGGTTCTGCACCACTTAAACAACAAACCACCACCATTGCTATGACTCCATTCAATAAGAATCCAGGATCTAAGCCTATATTAAACATACCCATCAAGGCTAAATCAAAATCCGTAACTAATGTTCCCTTGGCTTCTACAGGAGTAATTGTATCTACTAAGGCTAAAGGATCTCAAGACAAGAAGAATAGGATCAAGCCTTCCACTAGTAGGACTGCGAAGAAGAAAGTAGAAGTTCACCCTAGGAATGTTATTTCAAATTTGAATAAAAAGAATCATGTAACTAAGACTAAAGGCCCTGTGCTTGTGCAGCAGCCTAAGCAAAATGTGAATTCTAATTTGAGATGTTGGAATTGTAATGAATGCATGTTTTCTAAGCATCATGATTTATGCCTTGTTGATCACATGAATGAAATGTATGCAATTAGGAACAATCTTGAATGGATTCCAACAGGGAAGAAATTTACCCAAGTTGGTTGGCAATGGAAACCCACTGGTAGGACCTTCACTGCTAATGGAACTACGTGCCCTTTAACTAGGATCACATCCACGGAAGTTAGGTCTCAGCGTCCTTTAAATAGGAACACTAGCACTAAGAAATGGAAAAAGCGCCCTTTAACTAGGTATGCCCCCACTATTGTGCCTACCAGTGAAGAAGTACCTCGAGATCTTAGACAACTAGAATCTAAGCCGGCATTTAGAAAGCAAATCTGGAAGCCTAAGAATTCTTCGGTTAGCAAATCTAAGATAATTATATATGTACCTGCTAACACAGAGGAACTACTAGATTCCGATACATCGTCTTTGTCTGGTGATATTTTCAGGTGGTCCAAATCATCCTCTGGTACTTAGACTCTGGATGCTCAAATCATATGACCGGAGATCGCTTGATGCTCAGAAATTTCGTCATCAAGTTTCTAGGAACGGTAAAATTCGGCAACGACCATATTGCGAAGATCATGGGTTACAGTGAATATCAAATTGGGAATGTTACGATTTCAAGGGTATATTATGTGGAGGGACTTGGTCATAATTTATTTTCAGTGGGACAATTTTGCGATTCAAACCTTGAAGTGGCTTTTCGACAACATACTTGCTTTATTCGCGATCTTTCAGGAAATGATTTGTTAAAGGGTTCTCGAGGGGATAATCTCTACACACTGTCCATTCAAAACATGATGGTCGCCTCTCCTGTATGCCTTCTTTCGAAAGCATCTAAGACCAAGTCATGGTTGTGGCATCGTCGGTTATCTCATCTTAACTTTGATGCTATAAACCATCTGGCTAAAAACGAACTTGTTCGTGGTCTTCCAAAACTTAAGTTCAACAAGGATCATTTATGTTCCGCGTGTTCTTTGGGAAAAAGCACCAAGAAATCATACAAACCTAAAGCTGAAGACACCAACCAAGAACCACTGTATCTTTTGCACAAGGATCTTTGCGGTCCAATGCGTACGGTTAGTGTGAGAGGTAGAAAATACATCCTCGTCATGGTGGATGATTTCTCAAGGTTTACATGGGTAAATTTTTTAGCATCCAAGGATCAAGCACCAAAGTATATTATTACTTTCTTAAATATGATCCAAGTACGTCTTAATGCCACTGTTCACCGCATTCGCACTGATAATGGAACTGAGTTCGTTAATCAAACTCTACGAGACTATTATGAAGAGGTCGGTATTTCACATGAAAATTCTGTTGCTCGCACTTCACAACAAAACGGTGTCGTGGAAAGACGTAACCGCACACTAATGGAAACTGCTAGAACTATGTTGATTTATGCGAATGCTCCTTTATTCTTATGGGCTGAAGCAGTGGCAACCGCATGTTATACCCAAAACTGCTCCATCATTCGTAAATGCCATGGTAAAACTCCATATGAGCTACTTCATGGACAAAAACCCGATATTTCATTTCTTCATGTATTTGGTGCACTGTGTTATCCAAATACTAATAGTGAGAATTTGGGCAAACTTCAACCGAAGGTTGATATTGGAATTTTCATTGGTTACTCACCTGTAAAGAAAGCTTACCGAATTTATAACCATCGTCTTGGCAAGATAACAGAAACTTTGGATGCCGATTTTGATGAGCTGACAGCGATAGCTGTTGGAAATACGTTTTTACGTATTTAGGAAGATTCGGTCACTCTGACAATATATTAAGTTATAGCTCGTAGTCTAGATATCTTTTAATTAACTAAACAAGGAAAAACCCGGTCCATGCTTGTATGGCCGGCCCAAATGTAAGCCCAATCCCATCTTATGGGCTTGGTATATAAACCCTCTCCATTGATGGAGAGGGTGGTGATTTGATTTGAATAACACATAGTTCTCTTAAACTTTCTCTCTCTAGAAGTGTGAAATCTACCATCTTTCTATCTCTTTCTCTCTCTAAAACATAAGCATAGATTTACAAATCCTACAAATGGTATTAAGAGCCATGGGATGATTGCTTAGTTTTTGTGTTTGTGTTCTTGGATTACACGGCGATTTTGATCCGATTTCAAAAGTACCAAATTTTTTTTTGTGTTTTTTATGGTTTGATCTTGATACAAATCATCTACATAGTTGTGGTAGTGATTTGGTATTGTTACTTTGGTTAAAAACACAAAATTTTTGGGTTTTTGGATCAATTTTTGGCTTAAAATCACGAATTTGGTGTGTTTTGTCCGAGAAAAGTGGAAAAAGTCGTGCACTGTTTGTACCATTGCGACAGCCTCTCCATCGCAATATCTAGGGTTTAGACATTGCGATTCACATTGCGATTGGGATTACGATTGAAGTGTTTTCTGATATTGCGATTGGATTGCGATTGGAGTCTTTGTTAGTGCGATCCATATTGCGACACATATTGCGACAGGATTGTTTTGTGACATTGCGACAGGGGGTATTGCGACAGGGGGTATTGCGACAGGGGGTATTGCGATTGGATTATTGCGATTGGACATTGCGATAGGATTTATTGCGATTGGATTATTGCGATAGGAATTATTGCGATTGGACATTGCGACTGCATTCCTCCAGGCATTGCGATAGGGCAACAAGTATTCCAAGATTTTTCAAAAACGTGTTTTTGAAAATTTTTAACAATCGTGTGCAATTTCATCTTGGAATTTTTTATTTTTTTTTGGTTTATCGAGAACATATTTTAGGGGATTTTTAACATTATTTCTCGGTTTCTACACACAACAACAAACACATTTACTTTCTTTCATTGATAGATCAACTTTGTAAATCTTAACTTATTGAAATGGAGTACACATCTCTTACGGATAAGTCCATCCTCTCGGGTACGGATAATCGTCCACCAATGTTGGTGAAGACTATGTATGAGGAATGGGCTTCCCGAATGGAACTTTATATGTTGAACAAGGAGAATGGACATCTAATTTGGGCATCGGTGCTCAATGGACCATTAGATTATGGTACAGTGACGGAAGGTACGACTACTCGTCCTCGCACAATGGGTGAATTGACTGGAGATATGAAGATTCAAGACAAATGTGATAAGTATGCTACAAATATCATTCTCCAAGCCCTTCCTCCAGATGTCTACAAACTCGTCAGCAAACATAAAGTTGCCAAAGAGTTATGGGATAGAATTCGTGTTCTCATGCAAGGCACCTCGTTAACTAAACAAGAACAAGAGTGTAAGCTTTATGATACTTTTGATAAGTTTGCATATGTGCCAGGGGAGACTCTCAATGACTACTATCTGAGATTTACCCTATTGTTGAATGAGCTCAATATCTATGGCATGGCAATTCCTACCTTTCAGTTGAACACCAAGTATTTGAACACTCTTCCTCCAGAATGGAAAAAATACGTGACGGATGTTAAATTAGCTAAGGACTTGCATAACACCAATGTGGATCAACTTCAAGCTTTTCTTCAACAACACGAATGCCATGTGATCGAGGCTCGGTTGTCTACACCTCAAGTTCATGATCCACTTGCAATGTATGCTTCTCAACAAAACATGGCTTATACTTATCAGCAACCATCATACTTGCAGCAGACACCACCACACAACTATCAGCAACCACAGCAACCATCTTATCCACCACTAGTGATGCCACAACAAGCAATTCAACAAAGTGTTCATCAACAATCTTTTCTACAGTAACCACCATATCAGACATCCCCATCACAAGCCAACACCTCTCCAATGGGCTATACTCCTTAGCAAGGATATTTTCCATTAGAAGCACAACCAGCACAAGCTTTATACTCTAATGAACTTCCACCAATCCAAGCACCGGTCTTTACTCCAAATGATACGCCAGCTGATGTACTAAACCATCTTACTGCCTACTTGTCAAAACTTGTTGCAACTAGAGGGTTTCCACCAACAAACAATCAGCTCCACACCTCTTCAAATCCTCGACAACAAGCTACTGTTCAAGATGGTCGAGTAACCGTGCAACCTATTCAGGGAAGGCAAAATTCATATGGACCTCCTACAAGGACTGTGAACAATCAAGCTGTGAATTCTCAAGCTAATGGAAATGGAAGCCCCATTGGTCCTAAAAAGGTTGTGACTTGCTACAATTGCCGAGGACAAGGTCATATGGCTAGGGAGTGCACTCAGCCGAAAAGGCGAAGGGATGATGCATGGTTTCGTGTGAAGATGTATTTGGTTGATGCTCAGTCTAAGGGGAAGATTTTAGATTCAGAGGAGTTAGCATTTCTTGTAGAACCAGGGGCAGCAGATACTGAAGGCATTGCAGTCGTTTCTACTTCTAATGCAGCTTATCAAGTAGATGATCTTGACGCATATGATTCTGATTGTGATGACATTCACTCTGCCCAAGCTGCTCTCGTTGCTAATCTCTCTCACTACGGTTCTGATGTCGTCAGTGAGGTACCAACCACATCTAATAATATTGATGATAACCAACATCAAGTTGGGCATGAAAATGACAACCTCGAACAGCATTCGGGAACTAGTAACTCAAATGATGTGGTACCCAATCCTACACATCTGAGTGAACCTCAACCAAATGCTACGACGGGTATGGAATCTTATGCTCAACATGATTTGGTCATGGTACCTAAACATATTATTGATCAAATGTATATGGCCCTCAGACAATCCATAGATACCAATTCCACCCTAACTGCTGAGCTTGCGTTGCATAAAGAAAAGGTCAAAACTTTTGAAATGGTCCCTCAAGAAGAGAAAATAACATGTTCTAAATTTGACCAATTTTGTTTTGAAAAGATTGAACACTTGAAAGAAATAGAATCATTAAAAGCTAATCTTTCCAATGAATTAAAAGAAAAGGAGTTGGTTGTCAATGATTTTCAGAAACCTAAAATGGATTTCGAAACTCTCGAGTCTAAAAAATTTGAATCAGAAATTAATGCTACCAAACTTCTTAAATTCAAAGAACAACAGCTTTTAAAACAATACGCTTCCACAGAAAAGGTTCATCTTTTAACTAAATCATTTAAAGAAATTGAACTTAAGCGTCTTCAAGATTTACCACCAAATCCCGGTTATGCAAAACAAGCTCAGGAATATATTCCCGGTCTTTATGATATGACCATAATTGGCAAATCGAAAGAAGCACCTTTTGTTCGTAGTACTGAGGAGACACAATCACTTGCGGATGAAACTCATTCTAAAATGCTTTCAAAATTCCATACAATTGATTATGATCAACATAACAAAGATCAATTTTCGAAAAAGACACGCATTCGCTTACAAAAGGAATTAGCAGAATTGACAGTTCTTGTGCCCCAAAAGTTTGTCAAATGAAAACCTTCCTAGTACGTCTCCTACACTTGTCAAAACGGATTTAACAAAGTTAATTCCACCGGTAAGCAAGGCGTCCGTTAACTTAAATGCGGTTCACCAACACTTAGCCGATTTTGACAAGGTCATTTTGGAACGTACGACGGCCTCGGCCATAACAGAAGGTGAATGGAACTTTGAGCACACTAGAGCTGCGTTTCGAGACGAAATTGTTCCGTTTGTAAAGAATGTTAAAGCTTGTCTTAGTAATCTTGATCAAGATTTGCTTTTGGAAATAGAAGAAGTTAGACGTGTTTTCAATGAAATGGAAGATGCTTATGAAAACAGTTTACTTGAAATAGAACGGGTTTCACGCCAAAATGATCAGCTTCTGAAGCAAGTGATGTCTCATGATATCGTTTCCGTCTGTGTGAATAAAAGTGTTGATAATGATTCTATTGTGCATAATGTTGAATCTGTGGATAATGTGGTAGATAGTACTTGTCACGAATCTGACGCTGAATTTTTAAAGCTTCAAGATTCATATTCTTCGCTTTCAAAATGTTTTGATGAGATTCAAACACATTGTATTTCGCTTGAATGCAAGCAAAAATTTATTCAAGAAATCTTTGAAACATCATTCGAAGGTGTTAATATCGATGATGCAAACTTTGAAAAGATTTTTCGATTGAATTTACAATCAAAACAGCGTCAGCCAAGTGACAACGTTGCTAAATCTTTGCCGATAGAAATAGAAAAATTAAGGAACTTCACTGTGTGAACGTACTTGAGGCCGCTGAGAATTTTAAACTTGATCTAGATAATCGAGTTTCCAAGATTTTGTCCAAAGTTGATAACTTAAAACAGAAAAATACACGACTCTTCGATTCAGTAACCGCATGTGCTAATACCACTGCACAGAATCAATCGTTGATTGAACAATTGAATCAAAAGTCAGTGGAAATATCTGATTTGAGGGAACAAATTTGTGATAAAAATTTGGTCTTGGCTGAGTTAAAGGAAACACTTCGTACTCTAAAAGGTAAGAATGTTGTGGATAACGCAGCCACTGTCTCAGCGTTGTCCTCTAGTGCAATCAAAAGGAACCTTATAGCCGTAACACCATTTAATAAGGGCCCTAGGACTAAACCATCTCAAACTTTGGTCACTAAAGATAAGGCGGAATCAAAACCAGCTTCTAATATTCCCGTGTTGCCTTCTACAGGAGTAAGCACCACTACTAAGACTCAAAGATCTAAGCTTAAAAGAAACAAGAAGAAAGATAGGATCTTGCCCCCATCTAGTAGTCAAGTGAAGAAGAAAGTAGAAGCCCATCCTAGGAATGTTGTTTCTGTTTTGAATAAAAAGAATCATGTAGCTAAAGCTAAAGGCTCTGCGGTTGTGCAGCGTTCTAAGCCTAGTGTGAATTCTAATTTGAAATGTTGGAATTGCAATGAATGTATGTTTTCTAGTCATCATGATTCTTGCCTTATTGACCATGTGAATGAGATGTATGCCCGGAAAAATGGATTAGAATGGAAACCGACTGGGAAAGTGTTAACCCAAGTTGGTTGGATGTGGCGCCCTACTGGTAGAACTTTCACTATAGTAGGAAATGCATGCCCTTTAACTAGGATCACTCCCACTACAGCGAAGAAAGCATGCCCTTTAACTAGGAGTACCAAGGCTACCAAAACACAAGCGTGTCCTTTAACTAGGAACACCGACACTACTGTAGGAGCCAAGTGCCCTTTAAATAGGTCTACTCCCACTGTAGTGCCCGCGAATAATCCAAAACCTAAGAAAGTTGGAACAGTAAAACATGTTAGTGCTAAAACTCACATTAGAAAACGCATGAAATCTAAGGGTCACACAAATGTTAGCAATTCTGATAATCTTATATCTGTATCTGCTAACACTCCAGAACCAATAGTTTCCAATGCATTGTCTACTGTTGTTATTGAAAACAGGTGGTCCAAATTGTTCTCTGGTATTTGGACTCTGGTTGCTCCAAGCATATGACCGGAGATCGATCTCAGCTCAAAAAATTCGTCAGCAAGTTTCTTGGTACGGTTCGATTTGGAAATGATCATATTGCAAAGATAATGGGTTACGGTGAATATCATATTGGGAATGTTATAATTTCAAGAGTGTATTACGTGGAAGGTCTTGGTCACAACTTTTTTTCTGTGGGACAATTTTGTGATGCAAACCTAGAAGTTGTTTTTTGAGAGCATACCTGCTTCATTCGTAATTTGGAAGGGGTTGATTTATTGAAAGGTACTCGAGGGAATAATTTGTATACTTTGTCTCTACTAGACATGATGGCCGCTTCTCCCGTATGTCTCCTCTCCAAAGCATCAAAGACTAAGTCATGGTTATGGCATCGAAGGTTATCTCATCTTAACTTTGACGCTATTAATCACTTGGCGTGTACAATGGGGAAAAGCACTAAGAAGTCTTACAAACCCAAGACTGAAGACACCAACCAAGAGAAACTTTATCTGTTGCATATGGATCTTTGTGGGCCAATGCGTGTTGAAAGTCTTAGTGGCAAAAAGTACATCCTCGTCATTGTCGATGATTACTCTCGGTTTACATGGGTGAAATTTCTTAAAGCAAAAAATGAGGCACCTAAATTCATCATCAGATTTCTCAAGATGATTCAAGTGCGTCTCAACACTATTGTCAGACGCCTTCGTACAGATAATGGAACCGAATTTGTGAATCAAATCTTGCGTGATTATTATGAAGAAGTTGGCATATCTCATGAAACATCCGTTGCACGTACTCTACAACAAAACGGTGTCGTTGAAAGGCGAAATCGCACACTTATGGAAGCTGCTCGAACGATGTTAATTTACGCAAAGGCTCCATTGTTTTTATGGGCAGAAGCAGTATCTAGAGCAGTGTACACCCAAAACCGGTCACTAATTCGTAAACGCCATGGTAAAACACCTTATGAGCTTCTCCATGGTAAAGTACCATATTTATCATATCTTCATCTATTTGGTTCTCTTTGCTATCCAAATAATGATGGTGACAATTTGGGAAAACTTCAACCAAAGTCTGATATTGGTATTTTCATTGGTTACGCCCCCGCAAAGAAGGCATACCAAATCTACAACCGTAACTCTCGCAAGATCCTTGAAACTATGAATGTTGATTTTGATGAGCTGGCAGTAATGGCTTTTGAGCAAAGCAACTCTGAACCCGCACTTCATGAAATGGGACCCAGTAACATTAGTTCTGGTCTTTTCCCAAACAACCCTACTTCATCATCATTTACACCACCTTCTATGACTGAATGGGATACGTTGTTTCAACCGTTCTTTGATGAATTCTTTACTCCTCCAAGTATTGTTGCTCCAGAACCTGAGGTAATAGCTCCGGTAACCGAAGTTGTTGCTCCAGCAACCGAAGCACAATCAGATACGTCTGCACCTATAAATGGTCAAGATATACCATCAACGAGTAATTCTCAACCAACACCCGAACCAACTACCCATGTCATGCCTATTGATGATGAAGAGGATGATGATGATCACGATTTGGAATTCGCTCAAATGCGTGAACTTCCATTCTTTGGTGTACCTATTCCCGACCCTAATCAAGGAGGGTCGTCCACCTCAAAGGAAGCTCCTTCTACAGTTTACTCCAATCTACGGATTCGTGAACATGACAGCAAGTGGACAAAGGATCATCCTATATATTCTATTATTGGTGACCCCAATCGTCCGGTATCCACACGAAGTCAGTTACAAGAAAATGCAATGTTTTGTCATTTTGATGCTTTTCTCACTGAAGTTGAACCTAAGACATGGCAACAAGCTTTTACTCAATCCTGTTGGATAGAAGCTATGAAAGAAGAACTTAATGAATTCATACGTCTTGAAGTATGGGAACTTGTCCCATGCCCGGATCAAGTGCAGTTACTCACTTTGAAATGGGTTTACAAGGTGAAACTCGATGAGTTAGGCGGAATATTGAAGAACAAAGCTCAACTAGTAGCTCGTGGATACAAGCAATTATTGGGCATCGACTTTATGGAATCCTTTGCGCCTGTTGCCCATTTGGAAGCTATTAGACTATTCCTCGCTTATGCAGCCCACATGAATATGATCGTCTATCAGATGGATGTGAAGACGACACTTCTGAATGGCGAAATTAAGGAAGAGGTCTATGTTCAACAGCCGGATGGTTTTGTGAATCCTAAATATCCTAATCATGTGTACAAGCTTAAGAAGGCTCTCTATGGGTTGAAGCAAGATCCTCGCGCATGGTATGATCTACTGTCACAATTCCTCATCACGCAAGGCTTCACAAAAGGCAAGGTGGATCCCACGCTGTTCATTCAGAAACGAGGTAAAGATATGATTGTGGTACAAATATATGTTGATGATATTATATTTGCAGCCTCGACCCAAGCCTTATCGGATGAGTTTGGGACACTCATGTCTTCCAAGTTTAAGATGTCAATGATGGGCAAGGTATCATTCTTCTTAGGTCTTCAGATATCTCAGAGTCTCAAAGGCATCTTTATCAATCAATCCAAGTATGCCCTTGAATCGCTTAAGAAATATAAGATGGAATCTTGCGACCCCGTGGACACTCCAATGGTGGAAAAAACTAAGCTTGATGCAGATCCACATGGAATTGTCGTTGATCTGACACTTTATCGTGGAATGATCGGTACTCTTCTGTATATCACAGCTAGTCGACCTGATCTTCAATTTGCTATATGTATGTGTGCTCGGTACCAAACTCGACCTACTGAGTTACATTTGGCTACTGTGAAACGGATCTTTCGATATCTTAAAGGAACCATTAATCGGGGACTTTGGTATTCGAAGGACTCTTCGATTGCCCTAATGACATATGCAGATGCGGATCACGTGGGTTGTCAAGATACAAGACGTAGCACGAGTGGAACTTTGCAACTACTAGGAGATCGACTAATTAGTTGGGCATCGAAAAGGCAAAAAAGCGCTGCAATTTCAAGTAAGGAAGAAGAATACATAGCTATGTCCGGTTGCTGTGCTCAAATTCTTTGGATGAGATCGCAATTAACCGACTATGGTCTAGGTTTCAATAAGATTCCGATGTACTGTGACAACAAGAGTGCAATTGCCTTATGCTGCAACAACGTTCAATTCTCCCGGTCGAAGCATATTGACATTCGCTACTACTTCATCAAGGAGCAAGTGGAAAATGGAGTAATCGAGCTTTACTTTGTCCGATCTGAGTATCAATTGGCGGATATTTTCACGAAGGCTTTAGATCGCGCTCGAATAGAATTTTTGGCCGACAAGCTAGAAATGAGAACTTTCTCGCCTGAGACTCTTAAGGAACTGGCAGATGAAGCGAAAGAATAGTGATGGTAAGCTATTCTCCGTATCCTTGGTGATCATTTGTATATATTGTTTATATTTTTATCCACAAAAGCAAAATAGAAAAATATAAAACCATATAAAAACCATAAAAATTGAAAAATCATAAAAATCCAAAAATATCTTTACTTTATTTTTTCAAAGGTATGTCTTTTGGTACGATAATATTTACGGCCTTAGAAATGTTGATTAATATTGACACGGCGCCATAAATAGAGTTCGTACAAAAGTTGTAAATATTTCATAAAACATGCCCTAATGGCTTGTAGTTTTTTGACTGCAACCCGCTTTTCATATTAAAGTCAAGTATTTCTTATGAAAGCTTTGGCTCACAACGGGAATTAATTTTCTCGGGCAAGGTTTACTTTAAAACCTTGTAAGGGATGAAGTTTACTTTATAACTTGGTCTAACACAAATCAATGTACGCCTCAGTGCATTTATTTGTTAAAACAAGAGAAGTCTTGTTTTTATGAAGCTATCATCTCTACAACCATAGCAATCTACAATTGGTATCTACATACTCGACGATGCGCCTACTCAACCGACGACTACAACTCTTTCAATAGAACACGGGTCAACAATTAAGGGGGAGCAATTGTCAAGCATTCAGAATCTTCGATGTCAAACATGCCAAGCTCACTAACTGGTGTCAAGACAACAATACCAATCGTACACGTGATGTCAAGAGATGACTTCAGACGTGACGAGGCGACCAACATATGCTGACAAGAACCATTTGATCTTATCATATGATGTTCTCATCTATCAGGTCCAACCTTGTCAATTCTTTTCTAATATGGTGAATATGTGATCATGTTACAAATCGGTATCATATCTCATACGTTTGATATCATGAAGATAAAATGGACTTGCATTTTTCTTCCCAAAACCTTTGTTAAAACTTCATTAAATCAATTGATATTAAAAACATCGATTGGGTTAATATTTTTAATATGGGGGAGAAAATGTGATTTAATATGGGATATTATCACAAATGGTTTGACTTAATGTGTTGGCTCATCCCGATATATGCGAAATGTTTTCGAATATCGTGGCATATGTTAAGGGGGAGCAAAACGGATTTGCATATCAAAACGGATTTTCATGGTGACATATACTTACCCAAACCTCATTTAATTCACGACGATGAAGATTGTGGTGACATAAGGATGGTAGGATAGGTTAAGTCCTATGATTCTTCCAGAACCGGAGGACTTTTCCCAAGGACATTCCATAGCTAGAAATAGTAGTCCTTAGGAAAGATGGAGAAAGATTGTGAACGTAGCTGAATGCAGACCAAGTACTTAAGTTAGCACTGGAACAATCACAACAAGGTGCTAGTTATGACGTAGTGGTAAGCATTGAAGGGGTTGAAGAATGAAAAAGAATTGGAAAGATAAAGGGTGTAAAGAAAGAAGCCCTCCTTACAACTTTAGGCAGAAACCGGGTCAACACATATGCTATTGAGATCATTTTAATGATTCTCGATATTAAAGACAGACATCATGGACCCAGTGATGCAATGCACAACCCATCCCAGCTAACTCAAATATCTCTCAAAAGGTATTTGTTTTAATCACACGGAGACAACACATTATCTATTGATTTATTCCGTCCGAAGAAATTGGTATTGAAAAGGTGGCACTCCTCTCCAGCCTCCGATCACTAAAATCCAAAATGCACGATCGAGTCTAGAGATATTTGAGATCATCAAATATCTCATTAGGACACACTTCTTATAAGACTGCTTTTATACATAGTCTCATTGTCCAAATCGGGCTTAAAATGTATTAAATATCATTAAAACTGCCAAATATATGCTCGTGTTTGTTGCTTGTGTATTTTAGGTACGGATATTGAGGAAATGACAAAAAGATCACAAGAATCATTCAAAAACGAACACGGGAAACGAAGCCGCACAATGAACCGGGCCCAAATATGGAATTTCCAAAAATAACCTTGAAGTTTTGAAGTTTGGCAACTTTAGTCCCTCATTTTTTGAAGATTTATCAAGATTGGTCCTTGAAGAAATCAAGTTATGCAAGAATGGTCCTTGAGGAATGAAGATTGTACAAGTTTAGCCCTTGGTAATTGAAGAATTTGCATTTGAAGTCCTTGTTTCAAGTTTGTAAAGTATTTGTGCCATTTTTGACAAGTGAGCCAAAGTTGTTACAAGTAATTTTGAAGTTGTTGGATGTTTTAAACTGAATGAAGAAAGTGTGAAAATAGGGGGACCATTACTGCCAGACATCATAACCACTCCCCACCAATCAGTTGGCCACATCACCCCACCCCACCAATACCAATCCACCACGTCACAATCCCCTTCCATGTCACCTTCCACCCACTAATATTAACTGATTAATAAATCAGTTAAGTATTTTCCCTCCTAACACTTTTTTTAAACTAATTATCCCCAAAAACGGATTAAATCATCCTTGTTCATAAGATAAACCCTAAATTTCCAGAAAATTAATTATCCTAAATTGGGTTAATTATCATTAGGGGTTTTGGTCGATGGTCATTGAAGAACAACCCCACATGCCTGAAAGCGACTTGGCATACCTTTGTCCCCTCAACAGCCTACCCACATCACATGTGAAGATGAAGACAAAGTGGTAATAGCAATCCAATGGCTCAAAATCCTTCCTTTCTCCCAAAGGAACTCTATGAACGACTCAAGATCACCTTTTGTAGCTGGCATGTCATTTTCCTTCACAAGACACAACTTTGACGAATTTGAAAGATTTTTGACCAAGGACTTAATGGGAATTTCATGTATTTAGGGTTTATGTCTACTGTTTTCCATTTACTAGTATAAAAAGGGTGCTAGCATGTTAGCACACCTTTGTTCCAGTTTCTAGTTTAAAAACTTTGTAATCCCTTTTTATTTAAATAAAGTTGGTATTTTTTTATGAAAAATTGTAATTCCTTTTGTTTTATAAAAGTTGGTGTGGTGTTAAACTAGATTCTGTGTTCCATATTTGTCATCAGTCCAAAGATTTTTCAAAAGTCATCTTTCTTCAAGTTTCTGAAAAAGTGAATTTTTGGCAAGATCTTGTTCTGAATCTTGGTTTTCCAAGTTGTTGGATTGTGTAAGTGTTTTTGAAGGAAAAAGTTCAAGGAAGTTATTTGAGAAAGTTTTTGAAAAAGGTTTGAAAAAGATTTGAAAGGTTTTAAAAAAATCAGAAAGTGAAAAATTTTATATTTTTCAAACTTTTTCATTTTTCTTCTTTTTATTAGAGTAAATTAGGATTTTTAAAATTGTCAAATTATTTTTAGCATTATTTTATTATTTTGTATAATTATTTTAGTTTTAAAATAGTTTTTAGTAATTTAAAAATAGAAAAATAGTTTTTAAAAATTAGGAAAAATACTTTTTAGTCTTTAGATAATATAAGTAATTTATTTGTTCAATAAAATTATATTTTGGATATTTTGATTAATTATATTTAATTTTAGGGCTTTAATTAGCATTTAAGATTGAATATTTAATTAATAAAAGGGTTTAAAATATTTTTATTGGATTTTTATGCTTATTTATATTATTTTAGACTTATTTTAGCTTTTAATTAATTTTTAGGTTTAAATTTTTAATTTTGTAGTTTTTACGGTTTTACGTGAACGATCTTTTCGTCTTAGCTCGATCCGTCTTCGTAACCGTCTTTCTCTTCTCACCCCATTTCTATTTTCTTATTTTCTCAATATAATCATAAACATTAATCAATTCATCACACAACACACTAGCCTCCTCGAGAACGAACTCACTTTTAGGGTCATTCACACACGGTTTTCCTAAATCATCGTGCTCACTTGCCCTATATTTTAGTTGCTTGTTTTTCCTAAAGCAAGTATCTAATTTTACAACTATCAATTTTGGCGCCGCTGCCGGGGAGGCGTGTTGTGTTTGATTGAACAATTGGTGTTTTTATACTAACCATAATTAGTATTTGTTTTAGTAGCACTCTACTAATACGTATTATCGATTTTCGGTTTTTGTGTGAATATTATTAATATTGTATACGTAGAACAATAAATTCACAAGTATTCCAAATACGTGAGAAATCACAACCTTGACTTGGGAGGTCATTACCCAATCATTGTATTCGAATCTCAAACCAAAGAAAAAAGGCAAAAATAGATAAATACTTTCGTGAAGCTCGATTTTGAAAAATACAAACTATAAGGTGGGTATAAGGCGGTTGTATTTCATGACCTAAAGGAAAAAGGCTCTTAAGTGCTTCGCGCCGCCTCGTTTCCTCCGCTTGCTTGTGCGTATTTGATTTTGAGAGCTAATCGAGGGTTTTGCCGCCCATAGTATTATTACATATCATATATATTTTCTTGGTTTCTATTGATTAAACCCTCTTGAACGATTTGGTGTTCCACCATCGTTCTAAAGTCATCGAAGGCGTTCACTCCACGTGATCGTTTTCATTCCTTGAGGCTTCTTTAATCAAGAGATTTGATTAAGGAGGAGATTTGTAGATTTGTGTCTACCTAATACATTTCACCAATTTCCCAAAAAAGGTTAATACAATAAAAAACCACAAAAAAAAATTTGAAAAAATACAAAACACCAAAAAGAATCTTCTTTGCTCGTCTCCACGTTGTACGTGACGTTTATGCTAACTCGTAATCAAGCAATACGTGCACGTAGACGAAAGAACAAAACTCCCACTCCAACTCATTCTAGTGAGGAGTCTCCTATTGACGAACCCATTGTACGAGAAGCACCAACCATGGCAAATTGAACTATGATGGAGTTACTTCAAGCACCCACCGAGGGTTATGGAGAAGCTATTGTGATTCCCGCTATCCTTGCGGAGATTTTTGAGGTGAAAACGGGTTTGTTGTCGATGATCCAAAACAACAAATTCCGTGGTGATGAGAAGGACAATCCTCACAACCATATCCGCCAATTTAATCTTCTTACCGCCACGTGCAAATTTAAGGATGTCTCGAATGACTCGATTAAGATGATGCTTTTTCCGTATTCCTTAGCGGGGCCCGCTAAAATTTGGTTAGAGAAAGAGCCACCCAATTCTATATTGACGTGGAAGGATCTCGTTTCAAAGTTCGTGAACCAATTTTTTCCGCCCTCTAAGACTACGCATTTGAAAAACGAGATTTCAAAATTTTCACAAGAGTATAATGAGAGTTTTTCGACGGCTTGGAATAGGTTTAAGGAGATGTTGCATGAATGTCCTCATCACGGATTTTCCGACTTGCATCAAATTGACACGTTTTACAATGGACTTAATGATCATGAAAGAGATTATTTAAATGCCGTCGTGGGTGGTAATTTTTTGTGTAAAACGGTTGAAGAAGCTTTGGTCATAATAGAGAATAGGTCTAAGGTTTATAGCCCTCGTAACACACCGAGTGTTGCCAAATTAGGCTCGTCATCGTCTCGTAGCATTAATGCTTTACATGATGAAGTAAATGAAGAAAATCGGTTTTTTGATAGATTTGCTAACCTTATGTCCCATTGGAAAGCTCAAGAAGCTTCGAATTCCGCTTCGGTTAAAGCGGTTTCTAAGAGTTGTTTGTCGTGTGGGGGAGCTCATGATCTTTCCGAGTGCATTACCGCGGATGGTAACACTTCGAGTGCTTATGTAGCCACGGGAACTTATAACCAAAACGGTCAAGGTTCCCGCCCAAATCAAGCTCTATCGAAACAACAACCAAGGTGGTAATTATCAAGGCAATCAACGTAATTACAACAAGGGTAATTATCAAAGTGGAAATGGGCAAATTTCAAACCAAAACCAAAACCGTGATTTTCAAACTACCACACAAGGTTTTCAAAATGATCACACCAAAAATCTTCAAGGAGAGTTTTTGAATTATGCTAAGGCAAACGATGCTAAGTTTGACAATATGCAACGAGAAATGGTTAGCTTAAGATCCGAGTTGAAAAACGAGCTTAAAAACGAACTTGCTAATGAACTTAAGACTCATGCTAATAAAATGGAAGGAAATGTCAACGACTCCAACAAAATCAACAAAAAATGGAGCAAGGTCAACATGAGATTAAACAAGAGTTGTTAAAAGCAGATGCTAGGCAATCTAAGTTTGAAGACCGAATGGGAAAAATGTTTGAAGCTATCATGTGTAAACCCTCTTCTTCGGGTGGTCTTCCTAGTGATACCATCGTGAACCCGAAAGGAGAATTGAAGGTTATTACTACTCGTAGTGGTAAAACTTTCAAAGAACCTATTTCTCGTCCAAGTACTTCTATGGAGAAGGAAAAAGTGAAAGAACCCGAGGTGGTGGTAGAAAAGGAGCAAATTCAAAGCCCACGAAGTACCACTCAAACCACACCTACGGTTGAACCAATACCAATCATGGAACCCGAGATTCCGAGGCCTATGCCTATGCCTATGCCCACACCACCCTTACCTTACCCTTCAAGACGAGACAAGGAAAAGGCACAAGAACGAAATAATTATCAATTTGAACTCTTTATGAAAATGTTTCGTGACTTGCATTTTAAAATAATTTTTGTCGACGCCTTGATCATGATGCCTCGATTTGCCGCGAACTTCAAAAGTATGTTGAATAACAAAGAGAAATTGCAAAAATCGTCTAGTTGTTCATCGGTTTTTCTTAGCCGCATACCTCAAAAAGTCGGTGATCCCGACAAGTTTTTAATCCCATGTGTTATACAAGACATGGAAGAATGCTACGCCTTGGCCGATCTTGGTGCTAGTATTAATTTGATGCCTCTTGAGATTTTTAAATCGCTCAATCTTCCCAATCTCACTCCTTCAAGAATGTCAATCGAAATGGCCGATCGTTCTACGATTCTAGCTTGTGGAGTAGCCGAGGACGTCTTTGTGAAAGTTGGAAAGTTCTACTATCCCGTAGACTTTATTGTTGTTGACATTCCTATCGATCCTAAAGTTCCGTTAATTTTAGGTCGATCATTTTTGGATACCTCGAGAGCACTTATCGATGTGCATGCAAGGAAAATCACTCTTCGTTTCAATGAGGAAGAACTCGTCATTAATGTAACTCAAAACTCCACGCTTTCTCATGTGTATTCTATCACGTCTTTGTACAATGTCAATCCCATCAAAAACATTTGCAAAAAGATTTCCAAAAGAGTTTTAGAAGTTGTTGAGAAAAATGAAGTTCCGTCCCCTCCGCCGGTGGAGGTTAAGAGTGTTAAGCCTACGATTCCAATCTCGAATGATTCTTCGGATGATGAATATGTTGACCCAAATGGGGGAGTTTTCTTTGTCGATAAACGTTTTGAAAACTTACCACCACCTTTACCAAAACGGTTTTCAAATGTGAGAAATTTTAGTGTGACTAACATTGCTTTAGAAACACCAAATATTTTTGACATAATTAAATCGGGTTTTCACAAGGAGAGTTTAAAAGATGAAAAAGGAAAAGATTTTAAATTGAATTTAAAAGATTTTTCTACAACTCTAACTCCGTCATCACCACGTGTATTGAGTGCTACAAGCTCGTCTTCTCCTTTTGACGATGCTTTGTGTGGACTTAGTGTGGGGGAAATCCCATATGTTCCCTCCCCTTTCTCCACCGAGGACGAGATATTTGATCCTGGAATTGCTTATAAAGGGAAATCTCGGTCTTCCACCGATGCAATAAATGGAAAATCTTTTCATTTGATTGGTGCGAGTCTACCTCGAGTAGCTCAATGTTTTCATGACTTACCCATTGTCCCACCCTTCTATTTCTTCTCTCCTATTTTCTTGAAACCCTTTGGGTTTATGTTGGCACATGATGAAGTGGCGTTGATTATTTTTTCCAATGAAAACGAGAACGCCATCTTCGATCCCGGTATTTTGCACCATCTAAGGACTTAGTCCTTTATACCGGTTGTTTTTGGGCCTTGTTTATCATGTAAGCCCCACCAAAAATTGACCACACCATGATTATCCCTAAATGATCACATTTATGGGGGATTCGTGTCGAGCTTTTGACTCGGTTATCAAAAACAAGGTGCCTCGTGGGGGAGACTCATGCTTATCCATGTACATATTATTGCTTTCTAATGTAGTTTAATGTGAGGGGATTTGTGCCCTTCCAACCTTTGTTCCGTGGTTGTTTGTGCATTGTGGTTTTTAGATCATGATCTTCACGATTGGAGTCTCTCGTGTTCGTTTTATGGGAGCACTCGATCGTTTGCTTTGGAGACTTTCTCAATATCCAAATGATATATCCTTTGATGTTCTAACCTTAGGTTATTAGCACACTTCATAAACGGCTATTAATTTATTGGTTACACCCTTTCCATGCTAGATTAGGCATTCGACTACGTCTCTAGTATGGGGGTGTTTGCACCCCTAGACTCGAAACATTGAGGACAATGTTTAACTTTAGTATGGGGGTGAATAGATACTTGCCTTGCCAAACCTTCACGCTTTCCAAAGTTTATCTTTTTGTTTATCGTTTTGTTGCAAAATAAGGCTAAAAATGGCCAAATTTTAAAAATTTTCTCATGTTTTATAAGTGTTTGAAGACACGTATGTAGGTTTTCCGATGGCGAGAATAAGAGTAATTTTTTACTCAACCGTGCGTGTTGAGCACTTAGCTTTGATTCCTTAACTTCACATTAGGCTAAGTCTCTTAAGTGACGACGAGAAATGATTGAGTTAATTATAAGTTACTATGCTAAACGTAGAGTACTCGTATTCTTTCAAAAACTCATGTGTTCTCGTTGTTTGCTTATTCTCCCTTCGCATGTAAATATTTTTTTCTTAATAAATATTGACTTAGCGGTTTAGTTAGGATTGTTGGGTTTCTAGTCTTTTCTAGTAGCTTCCGTGTAATTAAATTGGGAAGACATTAAGGTATCGCCAGCGTCACGGTTTTGAAGTATTGGCACCCGAATAATCGAAAGCTTCACCCAATAATAAGATTTCAAGTGCTCACCTAAATCTAGCAAACAATTTGAAGCCCCACAAGGCCAAAAAATCTATGCAAAATTGAAAGTGAATCAAGCCTTAATCTTCGAAGCTTTAAAGATCCAAAATTCGCTTTAGCGTGAGGATATACGTCTTTGGCTAATAAAACCACCGATGAGGCGGATAATAAAAGGCAAGGCAAGACCGAAGTCATAATAAAAGCTTCATGGCGAATTTGAATAAAAGATGGAGGTAAACCAAAGATAATAAGGCCCTTCCGTTAGGGGGCGTATAAAAGTCTTGGTAATAAGTCTCATGTTCAAAACCGTTATAAAACCGTGTTTATCGATTCTTCTTGTCAACTTAATTCTTTAACATCGTTGTCTATTAGGAGGGGTTATTGATTTGATGGTCTTAGTTACACCGTTAGGACTCTAATTTTAGACCTAAATCTCTATTATCGCATAAGTCAACAATGTATCCTCGTGAAACATTCAAGACATAATAAAATATAAGAGATACAACTTAGGAATAATGGGAGGATAAGTACGTGATTAGGGCATATGAGTAGTGTTAGCATTACTAACTTATAATGACAATGATCTTGTTGCACGCTTGGCATGGAATTAGGGTGAAAATCGAGGAGGACGAAATTATTTCTCATGAAGCATTCACGTGTTCTTATTCTATGAACCTAAACGTCCCATTTTGCGATGAAAATCATACATTATGTCTAAAACACATGTAGTAGTAATAGTATTAGTGTAGCTAGTTTATCTTTCAATAAAGTGAATAAAAATGAATTTTGGAGGTGCTATGATACTTTATTCTAGCATTGCGTGAGGGCACGACAATGGTTTAGTATGGGGGAGTGATGAGACTGCTTTTATACATAGTCTCATCGTCCAAATCGGGCTTAAAATGTATTAAATATCATTAAAACTGCCAAATATATGCTCGTGTTTGTTGCTTGTGTATTTTAGGTACGGATATTGAGGAAATGACAAAAAGATCACAAGAATCATTCAAAAACGAACACGGGTAACGAAGCCGCACAATGAACCGGGCCCAAATATGGAATTTCCAAATATGACCTTGAAGTTTTGAAGTTTGGCAACTTTAGTCCCTCAATTTTTGAAGATTTATCAAGATTGGTCCTTGAAGAAATCAAGTTATGCAAGAATGGTCCTTGAGGAATGAAGATTGTACAAGTTTAGCCCTTGGTAATTGAAGAATTTGCATTTGAAGTCCTTGTTTCAAGTTTGTAAAGTATTTGTGCCATTTTTGACAAGTGAGCCAAAGTTGTTACAAGTAATTTTGAAGTTGTTGGATGTTTTAAACTGAATGAAGAAAGTGTGAAAATAGGGGGACCGTTACTGCCAGACATCATAACCACTCCCCACCAATCAGTTGGCCACATCACCCCACCCCACCAATACCAATCCACCACGTCACAATCCCCTTCCATGTCACCTTCCACCCACTAATATTAACTGATTAATAAATCAGTTAATATTAAATCAGTTAAGTATTTTCCCTCCTAACACTTTTTTTAAACTAATTATCCCCAAAAACGGATTAAATCATCCTTGTTCATAAGATAAACCCTAAATTTCCAGAAAATTAATTATCCTAAATTGGGTTAATTATCATTAGGGGTTTTGGTCGATGGTCATTGAAGAACAACCCCACATGTCTGAAAGCGACTTGGCATACCTTTGTCCCCTCAACAGCCTACCCACATCAAATGTGAAGATGAAGACAAAGTGGGAACAGCAATCCAATGGCTCAAAATCCTTGCTTTCTCCCAAAGGAACTCTATGAACGACTCAAGATCACCTTTTGCAGCTGGCATGTCATTTTCCTTCACAAGACACAACTTTGACGAATTTGAAAGATTTTTGACCAAGGACTTAATGGGAATTTCATGTATTTAGGGTTTATGTCTACTATTTTCCATTTACTAGTATAAAAAGGGTGCTAGCATGTTAGCACACCTTTGTTCCAGTTCCTAGTTTAAAAACTTTGTAATCCCTTTTTATTTAAATAAAGTTGGTATTTTTTATGAAAAATTGTAATTCCTTTTGTTTTATAAAAGTTGGTGTGGTGTTAAACTAGATTCTGTGTTCCATATTTGTCATCAGTCCAAAGATTTTTCAAAAGTCATCTTTCTTCAAGTTTCTGAAAAAGTGAATTTTTGGCAAGATCTTGTTCTGAATCTTGGTTTTCCAAGTTGTTGGATTGTGTAAGTGTTTTTGAAGGAAAAAGTTCAAGGAAGTTATTTGAGAAAGTTTTTGAAAAAAGTTTGAAAAAGATTTGAAAGGTTTTAAAAAAATCAGAAAGTGTATTGTGTTTGTTTATTGTTCTTGGCAGGTTTCATTGAAGCTTGCTTGTTGTCCAAGGTCCTGCTCAGGCCCCAGCCTGATTGAAGGTGACATAGCAGTCACTGAGGGACCTGGATGTAGGTCCCTCTTGATAAAAATCTTGTCCCTTTTTCAGTTTTTTGTTACTTATGTGATTTGGCATGAATTTGATTGATAGTTGTTGAAATGTTATGCTTGATGTCTGTTGATATAAGTTTGATGTTTTGATGCATGATTTAAGTAGTTGTAATCAGTTTGGTAGAGTTTGAAAAGAAATTGGTGTGTTAAAAATCATATTTCAGATTTTAGGGGGTGTTTGGATTCAGGTTTAACCAGGCTTTGTGGCAAAATTTTGGCTTGAAACCTGTTTAGGATCACTCATTAGTAGTTGTTAGGTGATTTAAGTGCTTAGTTTTTAGATTGGTAGAATATAAAACACATTTGCATGCTAAAAATGGTCATGATAGGATAAAATCAGTAAGTGTCTTTTACTGCCTATTTTGTGTGATTTTTGCCTCAAATCTTGATCATTACTAGAATCTAGGTTGTTTGAGGATTGTGTAGGGCTTGTATGCTATTTGGTGTCATTATGTGCAAGTTCTTAGCATTTAAAAATCGTTTTTGTGCATGTAGAAAAGGGCTTACTGCTCATCAGAAACATTAGCCTTAATCAGAAACTTGTTAGGGCAATATGAGCTTGATTTTGTTAAGAGACATGGTTGTTTTTGTGTTTACTTAGACTCCCCACAACCCAATTGGTGTGGGGGTGCCCATTTGTCCAAACAAAAACCATCCAGGAGCTTTCCTAAGCTCACTTGGTCAACTGACCACTTTTTTACACTACCAGTGGGAACTCCTTTCCCACTGATAGCACATCTGTTAGCACTGCTAAGCAAAAAGACAAAATCAGCAAAGTGTCACTATCAGAAATATTGGTTTTTTGTCTTTAGTGCCCTAAATTGGGAATTAGGACTTCAAACTAGTTTTGTAATTTTTCTAATTTTATTTCTGATTTTTCTGTTTAATTAGATTTTTATTTACTGTTCATTTGGTATTTTTTAGGATTTATAGCTATTTTTAATACTTTTATTATTTCTGTTTTTGGCATTTAGTGCCAAAAATACCTATTTTTCAGTTTTAAGATTTTTCTTTTATTTAGAAAAACATTTTAAGATTTTTAGTTAAAAAAGTTTCTACTGTTCATCTTTTTATTATTTTTTAGAATTAATTTAAGTTAATTAGGGTTTTTATTAAACTGTTTTTGTCTTTTAGTGAAAAATTTTATATTTTTCAAAGTTTTTCATTTTTCTTCTGTTCATTAGAGTAAATTAGGATTTTTAAAATTGTCAAATTATTTTTAGCATTATTTATTATTTTTATAATTATTTTTGTTTTAAAATAGTTTTTAGTAATTTAAAAATAGAAAAATAGTTTTTAAAAATTAGGAAAAATACTTTTTAGTCTTTAGATAATATAAGTAATTTATTTGTTCAATAAAATTATATTTTGGATATTTTGATTAATTATATTTAATTTTAGGGCTTTAATTAGCATTTAAGATTGAATATTTAATTAATAAAAGGGTTTAAAATATTTTTATTGGATTTTTATGCTTATTTATATTATTTTAGACTTATTTTAGCTTTTAATTAATTTTTAGGTTTAAATTTTTAATTTTGTAGTTTTTACGGTTTTACGTGAACGATCTTTTCGTCTTAGCTCGATCCGTCTTCGTAACCGTCTTTCTCTTCTCACCCCATTTCTATTTTCTTCTTTTCTCAATATAATCACAAACATTAATCAATTCATCACACAACACACTAGCCTCCTCGAGAACGAACTCACTTTTAGGGTCATTCACACACGGTTTTCCTAAATCGTCGTGCTCACTTGCCCTATATTTTAGTTGCTTGTTTTTCCTAAAGCAAGTATCTAATTTTACAACTATCAACTTCCATATTTCCTTTCTTCTTCACACACTGTGAAAAGTAAGAAAGATTTTTAAGAGTCCTACGCAAAATCTTCATGATCTTGCCTGAACATCCGAGTAATACGAAAGTATTTACAATGAAGATGGAAATCCTTCTTGAGCGAATATCAAAAAGCTCATGGTAGGTGACTTGTGCGATTCTTTATGAATCAAACTTGTGATAACTGGAAAGCAACAGCTGTTTAATTCTTAACTGAATTTAAACACATTCCAGGCCTCTACGCAATATCTTAGTGATCTTGCCAGAACATTCAGAGTAATACTATTAAGTATTTACAGTGACGAATGGAAATCCTTCTAGTGTTAACATCAAACAGCACTTGGTAGGTAACTTGCAAGATTCTATATGAATCAAGTTCGTGACAACTGGAAAGCAACGATGGTGCGGTTCTTAATTGAACTTCACTTGTTCCAGGAACATGAATTGACGGCTTCAATCATGCGGATAATTTTATCCAAATGATTCACTCTTTACGTTCGCAGTCAGCTTTGGACAGTCGAGTAAAGAGAACGAGTTTACCCGCGAAATCTTGTCAAGGAGATTTTTAATTAAATCTACCTGATACAAGTACGATATTTTATATCGTCCAACGGTCTTCACCGACCGGAGGTAAAATGCTACCGAATTAGAATGAAATGTTCAAAGCCATTTCGTTCGTGTCTACTTATGTTGCGGCATTTGAAGACGGTGGCGTTGCGGGATCCAAGAAGAAGTCGTCCCCGCATGCTTATACTTTATGCACTTAATACCTCATCTAATTCAAGAAAGCCTAAAAGTTAAGTCTTTCGCTGTATTGAACTCTGAAGCTTTCAAGAATTACTAAGGTATAAGTATGTGGGACGTGAGGTCACGAGGAGGCAAAGATCACAAGTGATGGATGCACAAGATCAAGGCAAGAGATTAATGCTAAAGATTGATATCAAAGATCACATCAGCATGTTCACCAGAAAAGAAAAAGAAAAGAAAGACGAAGACTACGAGCTCAAGACAAGCATAGTCTGCTAGGTTTATTTTATCATTGTAACTTGGGTAACGCCCTTGTTTGGAGTGACCTCCCTTAGGGGGAGATTGTTGGAAATACGTTTTTACGTATTTAGGAAGATTCGGTCACTCCGACAATATATTAAGTTGTAGCTCGTAGTCTAGATATCTTTTAATTAACTAAAAAAGGAAAAACCCGGTCCATGCTTGTATGGCCGGCCCAAATGTAAGCCCAAGCCCATCTTATGGGCTTGGTATATAAACCCTCTCCATTGATGGAGAGGGTGGTGATTTGATTTGAATAACACATAGTTCTCTTAAACTTTCTCTCTCTAGAAGTGTGAAATCCACCATCTTTCTATCTCTTTCTCTCTCTAAAACATAAGCATAGATTTACAAATCCTACAATGGCTTCTGAGCAACACAGCTCTGAACCCGCATTACATGAGATGGGAACCGGTACGATTAGTTCCGGATTAACTCCCAACAATCCTACTTCTCCATAATTTATACCACCTACAAGGCCCGAGTAGGATGAGTTATTTCAACCTATGTTTGCTGAATTCTTTGATCCACCTAGTGATGATTCTCCAGCACCTGTAGCAGTAGCTCCAATTCTTGAAGTTATTGCTCAAGATAATGGAAATCAGTCAGAGGCATCTACTGTCACTATTGAAAAAGATGTCCCATCCCCCACCAATTCTCAAACCACACCTGAATCTTCACCCCCACTCGTTCCTAATGATGTTGAAGAGGATCACTATGATCACGATTTGGAATTTGCTCACATACAAGAGCTTCCGTTCTTTGGTTCACAAATACCTGAAAACCCTAACGGTGCGTCTACCTCAGAAGAAGCTCCTTCAATCGTTCACTCCCGACCACCACGGATTGAAACTCACAACACCAAATGAACAAAGGATCACCCAATCCGAAATATTATTGGTGACATCAATCGACCAGTCTTAACACGTCACCAACTCCAAGAACATGCATTATATTGCTACTTTGATGCATTTCTTTCCGATACTGAACCTAAAAACTGGCAACAAGCTATGACTAAATCATCTTGGATTGAAGCCATGCGAGAGGAACTTAATGAATTTCAACGTCTTGAAGTGTGGGAATTAGTTCCTTTACCCAGCAACGTTGAAATCTTTACATTTTTGTGGGTATATAAGGTTCAACTCGATGAGTTAGGTGGAGTGATAATGAACAAAGCTAGATTGGTTGCTATAGGTTACAAACAAGCTTTGGGTATTGACTTTGAAGAATCCTTTGCTCCTGTTGCACGATTGGAGGCAATTAGACTATTCCTTGCTTATGCTGCTCACATGAACATGATCGTCTACCAAATGGATGTTAAGACGGCATTTCTTAATGGTGAATTAAGGGAAGATGTCTACGTAAGCCAGCCGAATGGATTCGTCAACTCGGAGTATCCTAATCACGTGTACAAGCTCAAGAAGGCTCTTTATAGGTTGAAACAAGCTCCACGCGCGTGGTACGATCTCCTATCGTCTTATCTCATTTCGAAAGGCTTCTCCAAAGGCAAAGTGGACCCAACATTATTTATTCTCAAGGAGGACAACGACATGATTCTGGTACAAATTTATGTTGATGATATAATATTTGCTGCTACTAATCAAAGACTGTCTGACCATTTTGAGAAAATTATGTCCACACGTTTTAAGATGTCAATGATGGGAAAATTTTCATTTTTCTTAGGGTTACAAATTTCTTAGAATCCCAGAGGCATCTTCATTAATCAATCCAAATTTGCTCTTGAATCATTAAAGAAATATCATTTTGAAAATTATGACCCCGTGGATACTCCAATGGTGGAGAGATCCAAGTTAGATGAAGATAAGGAAGAGATAGTTGTCGATCCTAAACTTTACCGTGGAATGATCGGCACCCTTCTCTATCTGACTGCTAGCAGGCCTGATTTGCAATTTGCTATATGCATGTGTGCCCGGTATCAGGCTCGGCCTACCGAAAAGCACTTACATTTTGTGATAAGGATCTTTTGGTATCTTAAAGGAACACTTCATCGTGGTCTGTGGTATCCGAAGGATTCCTCTATTGTACTCATATCATATGTAGATGCGGATTATGCTGGGTGTCAAGATACTAGACGTAGCACTTCTGGCAGTGTGCAACTTCTTGGAGATAGACTGGTTAGTTGGGCATCTAAAAGGCAAAAAAGCGTTGTGATATCAAGTAATGAGGCTGAATACATTGCTATGTCCGGTTGTTGTGCTCAAGTTCTTTGGATGAGATCACAATTAACTGACTACGGTCTTGGCTTCAACAAATCCCGATGTATTGTGATAACAAAAGTGCAATTGCTCTGTGCTGCAACTTCGTTCAACATTCTCGGGCGAAGCACATTGACATACGCTACCACTTCATCAAAGAGCAAGTGGAAAATGGAGTGATCGAATTGTACTTCGTCAACACTGAGTATCAGCTGGCAGACATATTCACAAAGGCCTTAGATCGAGGACGTATCGAGTTTTTGATCGAAAAGCTAGGCATGAAATCATTCTCACCAGCGACACTTAAGGAGTTGGCAGAAGAATCTAAAGAATAGTGGTGGTAAACTATTCTAGAGTATCCTTTGATCGTGATCTTGTATATTATCGTATATATTTAAACCACCAAAAGAAAATTACAAAAATATAAAACATAGAAAAACCATAAAAATATAAAACATAGAAAAACCATAAAAAAATATAAAATCAAGAAAATCCAAAAATATTTTTCATTTTAAAACGGGCATGTCTTTTAATACGGTAATATTTACGGCCTTAGAAATGTCGATTAAAATTGACACGGTGCCATAAATAGAGTCCGTATAAAAGTTGTACATATTTTAAAACATGCCCAAATGGCTTGTAGTTATTTCAGACTGCAACCCGCTTTTCGCATTAAAGTCACGTATTTCTTACGAAAGCGTTGGCTCACAACGGGAATTAATTTTCTCGGGTATGGTTTACTTTAAAACCATACTAGGGATCGAGTTTACTTCATAACTTGGTCTAACACAAATTTATGTACGTTTCAGTGCACTTATTTTGTTAAAATAAGAGAAATCTTATTGCCACCACGAATTGTTTTATTATCATCTTAAACGAACAAGTCTTTCCTCAGTTCTCTTAAATACAAAGACTACAACTCTTTAAATAGAAAACGGGTATGTATTTAAGGGGGAGAAAATGTCAAATTGTTTTTCATCATCAAATCGGTCTTCAAAAGTCTTTCAGAAAAATTAATTGGTTGTTGGCTTTATGGTGTATCATTCTTCGTGTGTACTCGTTGTGCTTCGTGACTTTTCATGATTTATGTGACTCGGTCTTAGGATTTTTTCGTGACAATATAATTAATAACTGTTAAGACATAGGAGGTCAATTGTGCGGTTTGGATTGAGTGTGACTAAATAGGATAATCACTAAACGCAAATATACGGAAATAGGAGGACTAATTGCGTAAAAAGGGAAAAAGCTTATCTTTGACCTAAGTCAAATACATAAATACGCGCCCCCCATTCACTGTGTATCGTTTCTCTGTTTAATCACACACTCAAAACACAACCTTTACCGCCATTGATATATTTCATTAAGCTTGTTCTTGATTTCATCTCCTAAAACATCAAAGGTAACCATGGTCTTATATAATTTCGTTTATAATTCTCTTGTGTATTACTCTAATTAGTCAAATCCCCAAAAGATATCAATTAGGGTTTATAAATCTAATTAGGTTGCATAGTTGATTTAATAGGTGGGTTTTGAAAGGGATCGGTTTCGATTATGGATGTTTTTGTTTAGGATGCCTTAGACTCACTATTTGCCCCAAGAATCATAACGAGATTGTAGTTGAGGATGTCATAGACTTTATCTGAAAGATGATTTTATTTGAAGATTTATATGAAAAACATGTTCTTTTCTGAAAACCATGCCTTTATCCGAAGATTTTTCTGAAAAACATGTTCTTTCTGAAAACATTGCATTTATCCAAAGAGTTATCTGAAAAACACTCTTTTATCTGAAAAAATCGTTTATCCGAAAAACATGATTCCTCTGAAAATGTCATTTATTCCGAAGAAGAAGATTTCTCTGAAAATGTCATTTATTGCGAAAAAGTAGATTTATCTGAAAAGATCTGTTATTCCGAAAAAGTTGTTTCTTCTGAAAATGTCATTTTTTCCGAAGATGATGATTTATATGAAAAGGATGTTTTTCCAAAAAAGTTGTTTTATCCGAAAATATCTGTTATTCCGAAAAAGTGGCTTTCTCTGAAAATGTCATTTATTCCGAAAAAATTGTTTTTTTTTCTGAAAATGTAATTTATTCCGAAGAAGGTGATTTTCTCTGAAAAGGATGTTTTTTCCGAAAAAGTTGTTTTATCTGAAAACATCTGTCATTCCGAAAAAGTGGCTTTCTCTGAAAATGTCATTTATTCCGAAAAAATTGTTTTTTCTGAAAATGTAATTTATTCCGAAGAAGATGATTTCTCTGAAAAGGATGTTTTTCCGAAAAAGTTGTTTTATCTGAAAATATCCGTTTATTCCGAAAAAGTTGTTTTTCTTTAAAAATGTCACTTCTTCCAAAAATGTCAAGTGCATTTATCCAAAGATTGTAGCTTTATTCCAAGATGGTGTATTGTTTGTTGTCTATGCTATATGTTTGATTTGCTTAGGCATAAGATTCATCATGATATATATTTTTGGGTATATCAATCTTGTATGTTTGTTCGTCTTAAGCAGAAAACATGTCTCTACTTACCGAGAAGCAAATCAAAGCTAATCAGGCACTTGAAGCCGCCAAGGCTCTACAGTTCATACCAAACAACTTTTGACTAAAAGAAGACAAAGAAGATTATGCCTCAATTCACTATGCTTTCAAAGTGGCCACAGACATTCTTGATCGAACTCCAATTAAGAAGGTGTTCTGGGGTACGGCTTCGGTTCCAACCGATTATATGTATGAATTTTGGGCTTCAAAGAAACGACTAACAGACAGAAAGTTCTCATTCACCATCAACAAAAAGGAATGTACTCTTGTAATTTCTATCTTTTGTCAAATATTCGGATTACCAATACCACATGCAGGTCAAAAGTTTACAGCCGACCCGGACAAGAATGCAATTGTGAAGATGTATCACTCTCTTGGATACGGTGATCCTGATTTACGACTGGTGTCTCAGTTTACTACAGCTAACTTGGGTCAACCTTAGAAAACATTTTTTGGAATACTCGTTCGGTGTTTTACTGCTAAATCAACTAGATATGACTCTTTGCGTTTTTTAACTGCTTGTATCTTTTGGGGCATCTATGAGAGGAAGAATGTGAACTATGCAGAGTTACTATGGGAGGATTTTACTTATCAACTCTTCCACAATACCAAGAAGAAGACAGGTTACTTTCCTTTCCCACGTTTCATTAAGCTTATTATTCGTCACTTCATGCAATTAGATGCCTCAATCAATAAGCTTGAAGGAATTCCTCAGCATACTCCTGATGACGATGATATTCTTGCGGATTTAAAACACGATGGACACACCGGTGTTTACTCAGGTATTCCAACCGCTATTCCTAATCATATGTTGACTGATGATCTCAAAGCAAGTGCGGCATACAAGCAATTGTTGGATGAAATGGAACTTCAAAAGGAAAGAGTTGCATTGGGAGATTTCCCTTCATCAAAACCCAAAGGCAAAGGCAAACGCAAACAAGGTGAACCATCAGATGAAACAGCTTCACCTAAGCCCAAAAAGAAGAAGACTGTTGCCAAGTCTAGTGGGAAGTAGCTAATGCTTGAGGATGAAGAAGAAAATATTAATGAAGAAGAAATGCTTCTCAAAACTGAAAGACGAAATATCAAGACAGCTATCATGCAAAGTAAGAAAGACACTAGGGGTAGTGGTTCTGGTATGAAAGCAAAGGAAAACATACTACCTTCTGATATTGCTGAATTTGGGAAACCTGATGAGCACACACCTCGTCGTGACAAATCTGCCCAAACTGCTGATGATGTTGATGATGAACAACAACCTCATGACGGACTGAAGGATATGGATGTTACCGGGTCTACTGATACGACAACATTTGTTGAGACTACCAAAGTCATAAGTTCTACAGTGTCTATACTCGTTACTACAATGCCTCTACCCGTTACTACAATGCCTCCACCAATATCTACAATGCCTCCACCAGTTTCTACAGTGGCCTTACCACTTTCAACAGTGCCTCTACAAGTTTCTACAGTGACTCCACCAGTTACTACAGTGCCTCCACCAGTCTTAACTCTACCTCCACCGGTTATTACTATAACACCCCAAATCATATGCGCAGCGGAACTACAACATTTGGGTGCTAGGCAGTTATCATCACACATAAGCTATTTCAAAGGACTCAAAGAGACATAGAAATTTAAACATAAGTTAAAGATTGTTTAAAACATCAAAGTCTACTATTTTCCAAATCCCAAAATAATACAAAACAGAGTTGCGTTTAAGTCCCCACTGAATCTCAACCCAAAAGTACATTACTTGTTTCACATGACATAATATAAAAATTTTAAGTGATAAAAAGGGAGGAAAAACAAAGTAGACCGCCAAGCCACAACAACTTCCATCCTCGCATGCTCCGCTGCTATCAATCTTGGTTACCTGAAACACATGCTTAAAATCGTCAACACAAAGGTTGAGCGAATCTATAGGTTTATCAAATCATAAGTTGAACATAAGTATTAAAACCAATCATGACCATTCAATAGCATTATCGTATACACAATCTATTATTCAAGGATATTATAATTAGCAATAGCTAATAATTGTGTTTAAGCTCGTGACACTAATCCGTTAACTCAATCACCCGCGTACATTTACCGGCATGATTTAAGTGAAACCAGTGCCCCTTCTAAAGGCATTAGTTGTAATCATACCTTATTTCTTATCACAAGTTATCCGTCCGCAGAGGGTACTCAACGTACTAGCTCTCGTCTCAGATAGGGTCGTCAACCCCATAGTACTATCAATTGTATAAGCGGCTATCTCCAACCCACACAAGGGCAAGACAATAGTTAATAGTTCACGAATTTAGGGGCTTTTACAACTAGGGACTCAACACAATTCAAGGCAACATTCGGGTCCAACAATCATTCATGACTTATGTTCTTTTCATTTAAATAGCATGCATCCCCCTCGCGGGTAAAAACGTTTGAAATAGGTAAAGAGCGAGGCTATAGACTCATCTGGCGTAGTAGTAGTGGTTCTAGCGAAGACGTAACGAGAAATGTCACCGACGACGTGGATGCCCGGGAAAATCTAACACTTGACCTAAAAATGAAGGTAAGTAAACCAAATCAATACTCTGTGTACATTATTGTACTAAAACACACTCATATGAAAGAACTTAATGCTTATGAAAACTCACGCCAAAACCAAACAAGTAGTTGTTACTAGACTTATACCATTTATCTACGTAATTAAAGTTGATTTCCATTTTATAAATTTCCCGGTACTTACCAAAAGTACGGGCTGTTTGCTATGACTTAAGCACTTCTATAGATTACAAGAAAATTCACACAAATACCTCATGACCTGTATAAAACCCATATTTCATCCCATAAAAAGTTTTCACTTCTATGACTCGTTACATAACACATTACTAGACGCACACATTTTGGACTGATTTTGCACATTGACCATGTTGAACTTGTTTGGCCCATTTAAAATACACCATTGACCAATCCAACACCTAAGTCTAAAAATAGACTCACAAATACAGGTCTGAAACCAAAAATTAACTTTCAATCATTTTCCAAACTCTATCTATGGTGCCCGGGATTTGACCCAAAACCAAACACAAATTCGGATTGTGTTGGTTCTCATCTCCCGGTACACGTATTTTCAAAATTACATAACTTTTGACTCGTTTGGAGTCGTAAGCTCTACTTTATACCGAAACGAAGCTAAGACAAATCTCTACAACTACATCCTATGCTTATGACCTGTTTACAAAGTTAAACCCACGAAAAACAAGCTTGAACAATCTGCCTAAATTTTCCTCTTTCAAAATCAATCTAACACTTGTTTCCAATCCAATCTAACATCACCTAAACCTATATTAACCACTTATGATCATTCCCAAACACTCCAAACAGCCCACTCTACCTAGAACATCAAACCCTAATCAAAACCCAATCCCAAATCATACATGCAATTAGTTCTAACCATTTAAAAACACCAAAAACAACATCCTACATACAAACCCACAACACATTTCCTCAAACACCATGAACACCCAAACACCCCCAATATTTCGTGGGTTTTAGGGCTGTAGAACACCTAACACATAAATCCCCATCTTGTTTTATGGATTAATTAACATTACCCAAACACTAATTAAACATCCCACTAGTTTAATTAGATTAAAACATGTTTTTGAAAGATCTTTAATTTTAAAAAAAAATGTTTGAATGCATGTTGGATTTGATTGTTTAAAAGTACTTACAAATGGAAATAAAGATATGGTCTAATATTGGTTTAGATCAAAACAAGAAAAAAAATGAATTATGGTGGTGGTGGTGATGATGGCCGGCGGCCAAAGGAGAGAGAGAGAGAGGAGAGTGTTTGATTTTTTTTTTTTGAATTATGTTGTGTGTTTTTCCCTTCCTCCCTTTTTGTAAAAATTGAGGGGCCTTTGGTGCAATTTGGCTAATCTTTTGGCCTTAGTGGCAAATCCACTTTTAAAGAGCGGGATTATGACTAGTAGTCGGTTTTGAAAATTTACGGGAGTCGGGTTTAGTCCTGGCTACCTCAAAATGGTTCAAACGCACACAAGACGAATATACATATGGTTCCGACTCGACTTAACACGTAATAAAAATAAAATCTCGAAAGACTCAAATATCGATCAATTAATAATAAAAGATAATTTTGGGCATCCGTCGGTATCGTAGTCGTCTTCGGTTCTTCTTAAATCGTCAAATGTTAAAATTACGACCTTAAAAGTTGGTTTCAACTTAAACCGTCAAATATATAGCAAACGAAATTTCTTAAAAATTTCAAAAATATTCGTAAAATAGGATTGAATAAACGACGTTGGGCTCGGGATATCACATCCGCAAGTGAGTCGCAACTTAAGAGAGATGCTCATACTAAACAACTCTTGAGACATCTCGCCTACTCAGACTACAATTTTTTCCGCTTTGCCCGCAGGCTCACGGCTTTGCTTTGTGTCCCTCTTGTAAGTACTTCTCGGCTGGTCACCCGACCTAGTACTACTCTGACATGAGCACGCTTAACTACCAGTTCCTAAGAACCCCACGCGCAGTAGACCACAAAACGCGTTGTGTCATGAGAAGGAGACTGTTATCTTATGAACCATGGATCTCTCCTGGACACAGCCGATGTGGGATTTGCCTAGGGTGTCACAATTACCCCCCCTTCGGGACTCATCGTCCTCGATGAGGTTTGCCCCACCATCCCGAACGGCTCAGGAGTGTCTCTGATACCACTTGTAACATCTCGCCTACTCAGACGACAATATTGTCCGCTTTGCCCGCAGGCTCACGGCTTTGCTTTGTGTCCCTCTTGTAAGTACTTCTCGGCTGGTCACCCAACCTAGTACTACTCTGACATGAGCACGCTTAACTGCCAGTTCCTAAGAACCCCACGTGCAGTAGACCACAAAACGCGTTGTGTCATGACAAGGAGACTGTTATCTTATGAACCATGGATCTCTCCTGGCCACAGCCGATGTGGGATTTGCCTAGGGTGTCACAATCACCTCAATCATATGCGCAGCGGAACTACAACATTTGGGTGCTAGGCAGTTATCATCACACATAAGCTATTTCAAACGACTCAAAGAGATAGAAATTTAAACATAAGTTAAAGATTGTTTAAAACATCAAAGTCTACTGTTTTCCAAATCCCAAAATAATACAAAACAGAGTTGCGTTTAGGTCCCCACTGAATCTCACCCCAAAAGTACATTACTTGTTTCACATGACATAATATAAAAATTTTAAGTGATAAAAAGGGAGGAAAAACAAAGTAGACCGCCAAGCCACAACAAATTCCATCCTCGCATGCTCCGCTGCTATCAATCTTGGTTACCTGAAACACATGCTTAAAATCGTCAACACAAAGGTTGAGCGAATCTATAGGTTTATCAAATCATAAGTTGAACATAAGTATTAAAACCAATCATGACCATTCAATAGCATTGTCGTATACACAATCTATTATTCAAGGATATTATAATTAGCAATAGCTAATAATTGTGTTTAAGCTCGTGACACTAATCCGTTAACTCAATCACCCGCGTACATTTACCGTCATGATTTAAGTGAAACCAGTGCCCCTTCTAAAGGCATTAGTTGTAATCATACCTTATTTCTTATCACAAGTTATCCGTCCGTAGAGGGTACTCAACGTACTAGCTCTCGTCTCAGATAGGGTCATCAACCCCATAGTACTATCAATTGTATAAGCAGCTATCTCTAACCCACACAAGGGCAAGATAATAGTTAATATTTCACGAATTTAGGGACTTTTACAACTAGGGACTTAACACAATTCAAGGCAACATTCGGGTCCAACAATCATTCATGGCTTATGTTCTTTTCATTTAAATAGCATGCATCCCCCTCGCGGGTAAAAACGTTTGAAATAGGTAAAGAGCGAGGCTATAGACTCACCTGGCGTAGTAGTAGTGGTTCTAGCGAAGACGTAACGAGAAATGTCACCGACGACGTGAATGCCCGGGAAAATCTAACACTTGACCTAAAAATCAAGGTAAGTAAACCAAATCAATACTCCGTGTACATTATTGTACTAAAACACACTCATATGAAAGCACTTAATGCTTATGAAAACTCACGCCAAAACCAAACAAGTAGTTGTTACTAGACTTATACCATTTATCTACGTAATTAAAGTTGATTTCCATTTTATAAATTTCCCGGTACTTACCAAAAGTACGGGTTGTTTGCTATGACTTAAGCACATCTATAAATTACAAGAAAATTCACACAAATACCTCATGACCTGTATAAAACCCATATTTCATCCCATAAAAAGTTTTCACTTCTGTGACTCATTACATAACACATTACTAGACGTACACATTTTGGACTCATTTTGCACCTTGACCATGTTGGACTTGTTTGACCCATTTACAATACACCATTGACCAATCCAACACTTAAGTCTAAAAATAGACTCACAAATGCAGGTTTGAAACCAAAAATTAACTTTCAATCATTTTCCAAACTCTATCTATGGTCCCCGGGATTTGACCCAAAACCAAACACAAATTCGGATTGTGTTGGTTCTCATCTCCCGGTACACGTATTTTCAAAATTACATAACTTTTGACTCGTTTGGAGTCGTAAGCTCTACTTTATACCGAAACGAAGCTAAGACAAATCTCTACAACTACATCCCATGCTTATGACCTGTTTACAAAGTTAAACCCACGAAAAACAAGCTTGAACAATCTGCCTAAATTTTCCTCTTTCAAAATCAATCTAACACTTGTTTCCAATCCAATCTAACATCACCTAAACCTATATTAACCACTTATAATCATTCCCAAACACTCCAAACAGCCCAATCTACCTAGAACATCAAACCCTAATCAAAACCCAATCCTAAATCATACATGCAATTAGTTCTAACCATTTAAAAATACCAAAAACAACATCCTACATACAAACCCACAACACATTTCATCAAACACCATGAACACCCAAACACCCCCAATATTTCGTGGGTTTTGGGGCTGTAGAACACCTAAAACATAAATCCCCATCTTGTTTTATGGATTAATTAACATTACCTAAACACTAATTAAACATCCCACTAGTTAAATTAGATTAAAACATGTTTTTGAAAGATCTTTAATTTTAAAAAAAATGTTTGAATGCATGTTGGATTTGATTCTTTAAAAGTACTTACAAATAGAAATAAAGATGTGTTCTAATGTTGGTTTAGATCAAAACAAGAAAAAAAAATGAATTATGGTGGTGGTGCTGATGATGGCCGGCGGCCAAAGGAGAGAGAGAGGAGAGTGTTTGATTTTTTTTTTGAATTATGTTGTGTGTTTTTTTCTTCCTCCCTTTTTGTAAAAATTGAGGGGCCTTTGGTGCAATTTGGCTAATCTTGTGGCCTTAGTGGCAAATCCACTTTTAAAGAGCGGGATTATGACTAGTAGTCGGTTTTGAAAATTTACGGGAGTCGGATTTAGTCCCGGCTACCTCAAAATGGTTCAAACGCACACAAAACGAATATACATACGGTTCCGACTCGACTTAACACGTAAGAAAAATAAAATCTCGAAAGACTCAAATATCGATCAATTGATAATAAAAGATAATTTTGGGCATCCGTCGGTATCGTAGTCGTCTTCGGTTCTTCTTAAATCGTCAAATGTTAAAATTACGACCTTAAACGTCGGTTTCAACTTAAACCGTCAAATATATAGCAAACGAAATTTCTTAAAAATTTCAAAAATATTCGTAAAATAGGATTAAATAAACGACGTTGGGCTCGGGATATCACATCCACAAGTGAGTCGCAACTTAAGAGAGATGCTCATACTGAACAACTCTTGAGACAATAACTTAGCATCATACGGAACATTTACGGGTATTACATCCTCCCCTCTTTAAGGGAGCGACGTCCCGACGCTCTCCGGTTCTTATACTCGCATTCCGTACTACAAGAAAGATGAGGGTACTACTTCCTAAAGAGGTCCTCACATTCCGTTGTGGACTTTGGTTTACGTCTCGGGTTCCATCGCACCTTCACGATGAGTATTATACCTTGCTTCAATCTCTTAACATCTCGATCCATGGTCTCTACTTCAGTTTCACAAATTCTTCCTACGAATATCAACACATCTCTTCTCACAGCTTCTCGCGGATTCTTAATCTACACCATCTCTTCCATAGCCTCTCGAATCATTTCAAGCCCATTCAACTGACTTTTTCTTACTTCATTCCACTCAACTGGTGATCTATATTTTCATCAACATAATTCTTCATATGATACAACTTCAATGCTAACACGGTAAATGTCGTTGTACAAAGATACTACCAACGGCAAATGTCGATCTCAACAGCTATCAAAATCAATCACACACGCTCGGAGCACGTCTTCCAACATTCGAATCGTCCTTTCACTTAGTCCATCATCTCATAAAAATAATTACTCACAAAATAAAAATCGCACGGGTCACACATAACCCCATCGAAAACTTTCATAATATACAAAACAAAGTAATCAATACTAGTCGTACAAAATCACCTTATCGCAATATTAGGTGCATAAAAACCTATTTCATCAAAAACGAATTCATCGAAACAAAAATCATTCGACGTATACATAACTCTCTCGAAAACATCACAATCCAATCAAACACAAAAACCATAATAAAACACATACAACCACATTACGACACGTTTGCAACATAGCCAAACCATGCCAAGTCAATCAGTTCAATCAAGTTAGCTCATGCTTGCTTATCAGCCAAGCCATGACAAAATAAGAATATTGACATAATTCTCTGTTGAGTCCAGTCAAAAGAAAATTGCAAGTTAAAGAAGGTTAACGAGCTTGCTAGCTATGGATGCATATCCAAAAAGAAAGAAAAATACATACATATGTCATCGCAGGGTGCTCACGCACGGATCCATACCCAAATATATATATATATATATATATATATATATAATACAAGAACACCATCTCACCTTCCATCCCAAACGTGGTTAAAATCTCAATAAGCATTGTCGTTCACAGTTAAAACAGTACTACATGGCACGTGTTCTCCATGATCGGGCGTCATTGGACAATGTCGTCTCAAGTTCTCACAACTTTTGATCACTCGACTAAATTACATACAACATAAATACATAAAAGGCAAGGGTTTAGCACATAAACATCAACTATGGCTATCTATCGTTTAACCATCGATGATCAAAGAAAGTCGAGTCAAGCAAAGAGGATTCCTTACTTTGAATAAACGAAGGCGGCAAATGGAATTGTCTTCCAACTACCGATGCACAGTTGGTAAACTTCAACAGTTTATCGTGTGTCGTCTTCATATCAAAAGAACAAGAAAAAGAAGTAAATAAAGTATGATACGTTTGATGTAGGAGAAGTCGTCGTCATTCCCCTCATAGTCACTCGAACACTGATTTCCTCTACTTTGGCAGTATTCTATTTTTGTTTAAAATTTCTTCTCAGTGTCGGTATGAGCTCCATTGGTATTTCATCAACACCCTCGTGATTCCGCTGGAATTCGCACGTTACTTACACTACATAAAAATATTTTCCATAATTACTCAGTCACGGTGACTTACTAAGTCAACGCCAAACGAAAAGAAAAGATTTCAAGGAACACAAGAAAATTCAAAATTTCTTTAGGAATCAAGGAGAATGCGATTACTTGCATAAGGATCCACCATTTTTTAAAAGCGTTCTCATCCAAACATTTATCAAAACACTACAACTTTCAAGATGACCAATTTATTTGACACAATAGTGCTCTTCCTAAACTATGCAGAATTAGCTAGATCATGCATACTTGAGGACCAAGCAACGACAACCAACAAAACAGGACTCTTCCCGAATTATACATAGTCTAGGCTGTGCATAATCGAGGATCGAGTGACGACACAACATTATTATTACATACCAAATATGACTATGAAAGTTTTCGACCAAATATTCAAAAGAATTAAATCATTTGAAATGGAATTTGAAATGGGAAAAATATTGCTACCATCGTTTTAAGGAACACATCAAACATTTTTCATCTACTTTGGAAACATACTATTACTTTGCCTATTTATGATAAAAACGAATAAATAATTAAGTAAATAAATCGACACCATTTACATTTGGTTAAACGAAACATTTCACACAGTCATACATATTTTCAAAATAGACTACTCGCCAATCAATGGTAAGGTGGTTCTGGATTAAAGATCATTGCAAACACAACAAGTAATAAAATCAAAAATCAATGAGATCGAACGAGGTAAACGAGCAGTATAATTTCCAACTAAAATTTAACTACATTAGAAATGAAAATACTTCAAATATATGACAAAAGTCTCGGGATAACAACAGCGATCTACGAATACATGGAGTAAAAGTTGAATATCAACACAAGCGTAAAAAATAAAACAACAATCATAATTCCCATCGTCTCGAGTTACACACACATTCCACCAAGGGTATACGGGGAGAGGAAAAGGATCACTTGGTCGAATAGAAAAAAAATTTCACCAGGAAGATCGAGTTCTTTCACCTCTACTATTCAGTAAAGCGGTTTCGCCTCCTCGCTTTTGTTCAATATAAATAAATAACCACTTTAATGAAGATTTATAGCATCATTCAAGTAAATACATAATTTTAGGTTCCATAACCGAAAGAAGAAAAGTCACAACGTCCATGAAGAGGACAAAAATACACCGGGTGACATACTCTCATTATCAAGTACTAGTGAAGTAGCAATCCAAAAATAGATATAATGATAATGGTTTCATACCATAGACAATATTAAAATAAACAATCACACGACTACTCAAGTTTAGATATAGACTTGCAAAATCAAAGAAGTGATGATGTACGATCGAACCATCGTGACTCAAAATATTACGTCTTAAGAAAATAATACAAATATGCGTTTGTTGGGTAATCCATTTTTATTTTCTAGTTACTGTTACCTTGTATATTGTAGAGCGATCCTTTGCATATTTTTAATTTATGTTACACCGTTAAATAATTTATACCTTTCATGTTTCAATCTTTACAAAGTTTTTATTTCAAAAAAAAAATTACAATCTCTAGGAAATTATTAACATTAGTAGGTGCGGTGACTCGATTATTGTAATTGATAAAATCATTAGGTTTGAAAATCTCAATACTTGTGTCAAAATCCTATTAATATCCATATCTTAAGTACCACAAACGTACATAGTAAGAATTTTCAAAGTTTTACATTGTTATTATTATGATTTACCTTACCACATATATACACGTATCCAACACGACTCAAACTAGTCCAATTGACTCTTAAAATTAACCTTGACTTTTTATTATACACATGTTTTCCTTACAACTGATTTGTTAAATCATATTCGCGCAATTCGACTCAAATGCTAAAGAGGTTTTTTTTACGTAGTATTATCTCGGATAACTTACTGATTTTAGTCGACACTTAAATCTCGATGATAATAATAATAATAATAAATAATTAAGATGCTTATTTCAATTAATTCTAAAATATATAAAATTCAACTTTTAATCTTTAGTCCGTTATCAAACGATTTTAAAATTAACACATCTCACAGCGGAATAAAATAACGTTCCATCAATATTTAATAATTTATTTCAAGCATTATAATTTCTTACTTAAAGTGTATCTCTCGATTTTATCCCTGTTTAATCATTACAACAAGTGACGAGTTCTAGTTTATACCAATGCATATAACATGACCTTAAGTTTAAGATTAAAATCAGTTTTACAAAGTCTCTAGCTCCAAAATACATGATCAATTTTCTACTCATGTTCTATATTACAAAATATGCCAAAAGTTTGCTATATTGACCCAAAATTAATTCATATTAAATCCAAAGTTGCATATACTCAATAGTCATATCATTAATTTTATTATAACTCCTTTCTCAAATTAAATTAAACAAGTTCTTGACAAATCCATCACAAGCTTCTAGTATCAAATTATTAATATATGAAAATAAGGATTTTACGAGTAATATAAATTACTTGTTACGACTTACCAACCAAGGTTGAAGGAAAAATAATTTCACTTTATCCATTTATTCTCTATTAAAATTCTACTTTGTTACAAGACACACCATACGTCATTTTTATCCAAAAGTTTCATTCAACATTTATTTAATATGTATAATACTTTATGTTTAAATCATTCGATCAACAGAGTTTAATGCTTTATTTAACTCGCACAAATGCAGGACCTCGTCATGTATAATATCGAATCCAAAATAATGAAACAACAAAAAAAATGAAATAAACGAAGCGAGAATACGTATGTCAACTAAATGTTGTTGTCGGCCTCGGATGAGTCTCGACATCGTACACCACAAAATTAACACAAACCAACCAATTTTCAAGCTATCACGCTTGATCACAACACTAGTCTATTTTTAAAACGCATATTTAAGTTCAAGCAGGATGATAAAAACGATTAAATAGCGATACGCCTCAACCATGTTTCATAATATACACACATGATTCGCCGCTACGATGCATGCATCGTTGATTATACTTCGTCTATTGTTATAGTTACGCGAACTAATATATCAAACCCATTAGGGATAAAGGAAATAAAATAATATATATAGGTAAATTACGTTCCAAAAAGAAGAAGTCCCAAAAATGACATATCATGGTGTGATAACGACAATCGAGATCAATCTAGTCAATATACAATATGTTACCAGGCGTTATTTACGTATCTAGAGTATCAAAATAGGTTCAAACTCGGTTATTCGATCAATAAATTAATTATCAAGATTGATAATTAGCGGTAAGGCCGAATTCTCAACAAAACCGCATTGTAAAATGTACGACAATCACGCAAGGACCATTGCTTCACGTGCAATGCCTAAAAATACCATAGTATATACATAATTATACATACAATTATTCCTACATACACGTAGGATTATAACGCAGTGTTGCCATGTAATGCAATGTAGCCCGTATGCCAATTACATGCAACATATAAGATAATCTTGCAAGAATTTCCAAATTACGATGATAAGTACTCACGTACACAACAATATATCTCAACATATATAATAGTATTTACTTACTAAATACTAGGGAATTCATATTAGTTTAAGGGATACATCTAAAATATAAAGCAATGCTAAAGAAATCTTACCGGAGCCATGCAGGATAGTTGTGTGCTTGGACAATTTCTTACGACACCAAAAGTTATAGTTTAGGGTTTTTCAAAATGACCTAGTTCTCTATAACTCATGGCTCTGATTACCAATCTATAACACCCCCAAATCATATGCGCAGCGGAACTACAACATTTGGGTGCTAGGCAGTTATCATCACACATAAGCTATTTCAAACGACTCAAAGAGACATAGAAATTTAAACATAAGTTAAAGATTGTTTAAAACATCAAAGTCTACTATTTTCCAAATCCCAAAAAATACAAAACAGAGTTGCGTTTAGGTCCCCACTGAATCTCAACCCAAAAGTACATTACTTGTTTCACATGACATAATATAAAAATTTTAAGTGATAAAAAGGGAGGAAAAACAAAGTAGACCGCCAAGCCACAATAACTTCCATCCTCGCATGCTCCGCTGCTATCAATCTTGGTTACCTGAAACACATGCTTAAAATCATCAACACAAAGGTTGAGCGAATCTATAGGTTTATCAAATCATAAGTTGAACATAAGTATTAAAACCAATCATGACCATTCAATAGCATTGTCGTATACACAATCTATTATTCAAGGATATTATAATTAGCAATAGCTAATAATTGTGTTTAAGCTCGTGATACTAATCCGTTAACTCAATCACCCGCGTACATTTACCGGCATGATTTAAGTGAAACCAGTGCCCCTTCTAAAGGCATTAGTTGTAATCATACCTTATTTCTTATCACAAGTTATCCATCCGTAGAGGGTACTCAACGTACTAGCTCTCGTCTCATATAGGGTCGTCAACCCCATAGTACTATCAATTGTATAAGCGGCTATCTCCAACCCACACAAGGGCAAGACAATAGTTAATAGTTCACGAATTTAGGGACTTTTACAACTAGGGACTCAACACAATTCAAGGCAACATTCGGGTTCAACAATCATTCATGACTTATGTTCTTTTCATTTAAATAGCATGCATCCCCTCGTGGGTAAAAACGTTTGAAATAGGTAAAGAGCGAGGCTATAGACTCACCTGGCGTAGTAGTAGTTGTTGGAAATACGTTTTTACGTATTTATGAAGGATCGGTCGCTCCAACGATATTTATGTAATGGGCTCGTGATCTACTTAGTAAACGTATAGTCCATATAGCTCACATGTAGGGTGGGCTATATATATCCCCTCCTAGCATGTTAGGAGGGGTTGGTGATTTCATTTTTCTAATAATCAATCTTTACTTTCTCTCTCTACTCTTCTCTTTTCTCTCCTTTCTCTCTCTACACCCTCATCTCCTTCTCATCTTCCTTATATTTATCAATTAATCAACCCACTTTATCAATCCAATCCATCATGTAGAATAGGCCAAGTATTTCGTAGACCTTCAATTGGTATCAAGAGCCAAGGTTAGATTGGTTTATTCTTGCTTTTATTTTAATTGATTTTGGTGGGTTTTTGATTTTTTTTCTAGCTTAAAGTTTAAAAAGTTTGTATTTTTATGCTTTAAATCATAGTCAAATCTTTAGATTTACTTACTTTTTAGATAAAAATCATAAATTTTTATACAAAAATCAAAAACTTTTATTATCAAATCTTAAAAAGTTTGTGTTTTTATAAAAAGTTTGTGTTTTCTCTTTTTAATTTTGTATTTTTATTGATAAAACCCTTTCTATTTTGTCTTTTGATTGATTTTTTTTTATTTTTTATTATTTCTTATCTTTCTTAAAAAGATTGTAAAAAGATGTGACCTCTCTTAGGGGGAGATTGTTGGAAATATTTTTTTCCCAATAAAGTCTCGGTCACATCTTAGTTAGCATAGATCACGAGATATAGAATATTTAGAACTTTGTAACTTGGAGCGACCTCCCTTAGGGGGAGCTTGTGTAATTCATGAAGATAATTGGACTTGCAGTTTTCTTCCCAAATTTTCTTAAAATACTATTAAATCAATTGATATTAAAAACATTGATTGGGTTAATATTTTTAATATGGGGGAGAAAATGTGATTTAATATGGGAAATGATTAATCAAAAATGATATGACTTAACGTGCTAGCTCATCCCGACATGTGCGAAATATTTTCGGATATCGTGGCATATGTTAAGGGGGAGCAAAATGGATTTGCACTTCAAAATGGATTTCATGGTGACATACACTTACCCAAAACATCTCTATTCACGATGGTGAGATTGTGGTGACATAAGGATGGTAGGATAGGTTAAAGTCCAATGATTCCTCTAGAACCGGAGAAATCTTCCCAAGGACATTCCATAGCTAGAAATAGTAGTCCTTAGGAAAGATGGAGAAAGATTGTGAACGTAGCTGAATGCCGACCAAGTACTTAAGTTAGCACTGGAACAATCACAACAAGGTGCTAGTGATGACGTATTGGTAAGCATTGAAGTGGTTGAAGAATGAAAAAGAATTGTAAAGATAAAGGGTGTAAAGAAAGAAGCCCTCCTTACAACTTAGGCAGAAACCGGGTCAATACATATGCTATTGAGATCATTTTTAATGATTCTTGATATTGAAGATAGACATCATGGACCCAGTGATGCAATGCACAACCCATCCCAGCTAACTCAGATATCTCTCAAAAGATATTTGTTTTAATCACACGGAGACAACGCATTATCTATTGATTTATTCACTCCGAATAAATTGGTATTGAAAAGGTGGCACTCCTCTCCAGCCTCCGATGACTAAAATCCAAAATGCACACTCTGAAAAGTAAGAAAGATCTTAAGAGTCCTACGCAAAATCTTCATGATCTTGCCTGAACATCCGAGTAATACGAAAGTATTTACAATGAAGATGGAAATCCTTCTTGAGAAAATATCAAAAAGCTCATGGTAGGTGACTTGTGCGATTCTTTATGAATCAAACTTGTGATAACTGGAAAGCAACAGAGGTTTAATTTTTAAATAAATTTAAACACGTTCCAGGCCTCTACGCAATATCTTAGTGATCTTGCCAGAACACTCAGAGTGATACCTTAGTGTTCACAGTGATGAGTGGAAATCCTTCTAGTGTTAACCTCAAACAGCACTTGGTAGGTAACTTGCAAGATTCTATACGAATCAAGCTCGCGACAACTGGAAAGCAACGATGGTGCGGTTCTTAATTGAATTTCACTTGTTCCAGGAACATGAATTGACGGCTTCAAATCATGCGGATATTATTATCCAAATGATTCACTCTTTACGTTCGCAGTCAGCTTTGGACGGTCGAGTAAAGAGAACGGGTTTACCCGCGAAATCTTGTCAAGGAGGTTCTTTATTGAAACTATCTGCCACAAGTACGATATTTAATTTCGTCCAACGGTCTTCACCGGCCGGAGGTAAAATGCTACCGAATTAGAATGAAATGTTCAAGGCCATTTCATCCGTGTATATGGTTTGTTGCTAACTGTCTTATGCAGCGTAACAAGAAGGTGGCATTGCGGTGTACAATCCAGAAGAAGTCGTCACCACATGCTTATACTGCATACACTCAGTACTTCAACGAATTCAAGAAAGTCTGAAGGTCAAGTCTTCCGTTGTATCAAACTTTGAAGCTTTCAAGAATTTAAAGGTATAAGTATGTGGAACATGAAGTCACGAAGAGGCGAATGTCACAAGTGATGAATGCACAAGGTCAAGGCAAGAAAACATGCTCAAGACTTAATTCAAAGATCACATCAAGCATATTCACAAGAACAAGGTCGAAGACTCAAGCATAGATGCTAGGTTTAAGATTTTGTAAAAAGATGTGACCTCTCTCAGGGGGAGATTGTTGGAAATATGTTTTTCCCAATAAAGTCTCTGTCACATCTTAGTTAGCATAGATCACGAGATATAGAATATTTAGAACTTTGTAACTTGGAGCGACCTCCCTTAGGGGGAGATTGTTGGAAATACGTTTTTACGTATTTATGAAGGATCGGTCGCTCCAACGATATTTATGTAATGGGCTCGTGATCTACTTAGTAAACATATAGTCCATATAGCCCACATGTAGGGTGGGCAATATATATCCCCTCCTTGCATGTTAGGAGGGGTTGGTGATTTCATTTTTCTAATAATCAATCTTTACTTTCTCTCTCTACTCTTCTCTTTTCTCTCCTTTCTCTCTCTACACCCTCATCTCCTTCTCAACTTCCTTATATTTATCAATTAATCAACCAACTTTATCAATCCAATCCATCATGTAGAATAGGCCAAGTATTTCGTAGACCTTCAATTGGTATCAGAGCCAAGGTTAGATTGGTTTATTCTTGCTTTTATTTTAATTGATTTTGGTGGGTTTTTGATTTTTTTTTCTAGCTTAAATTTTAAAAAGTTTGTATTTTTATGCTTTAAATCATAGTCAAATCTTTAGATTTACTTACTTTTTAGATAAAAATCACAAATTTTTATACAAAAATCAAAAACTTTTATTATCAAATCTTAAAAAGTTTGTGTTTTTATAAAAAGTTTGTGTTTTCTCTTTTTAATTTTGTATTTTTATTGATAAAACCCTTTCTATTTTGTCTTTTGATTGAATTTTTTTATTTTTTATTATTTCTTATCTTTCTTGAAGTGAAAAATAAAGTCTGTTTAATTTTTATTTTTTATTTTCATTATTATTAAAGTTTTTATTTTTAAATTTTTTAAAGTATTTTATTTTTTATCTTTTTATCCAATTAGTTTTCTGTTGGAATCAGTCATTCATCAGTTTCAGTCCAACTGTCAACTGTCAAAACTGTCATTCATCATCTTCAGTCCATCAGTCCTTTATCAACACACAGACTCATCAGATTGTTCCGATCGAAAGTTTTTCCGAGTGAAACGTTTCTTCCGAACGAACAAGTTCCGAACGAACAAGTTCCGAACGAACAAGTTCCGAACGAACAAGTTCCGAACGAACAAGTTCCGAACGAACAAGTTCCGAACGAACAAGTTCCGAACGAACAAGTTCCGAACGAACAAGTTCCGAACGAACAAGTTCCGAACGAAACTGTTCCGAACGAACAAGTTCCGAACGAAACTGTTCCGAACGAACCTGTTTCGAACGAAACTGTTCCGAACGAACCTGTTCTGAACGAACCTGTTCCGAACGAACCTGTTCCGAACGAAGCATTTTTTATTCAAACATAACGGGACTCTAACCACAAACCAAATCAAAAGTTTCCCACCCTCGAACACACATATCTCTCGACAGAAACGAACTTAGACTCAAACACCAACGGTTACCAAAGACACGACTCGATCCCAATAACACATCACTCACTCAGACTTCACAGACACCCATCCAACCCAAAACCACAAGAACCACCCTCACCCTCGACTTCTACACACCCAACCTCGACACACTCACGACACCCTCAAACTCACTCTCGATATCCAAAAAAAACAAAAAGACTCAGAAACCATTTTAACCTCTCAAACTCGACCTCACTCAACTGGACTCAGTCTTACAGACTCAGAAACTACAACCAAAAAGACCCTCGACACCATAAAATCCTCTCACCAAAGACTCAAACCAAAACTCGTACACACAGGAAATTTTCATCTCAGATTCGTTTTTGTGATTCCATACAAACGAACACACTAATCATCACTGATTTGTGTTTGGTCTTAAACCATTTTTTTATTATTATTTACGAAATCAAATAAAGTTTCATAACAAACTTGTTATAATATTTATTCTTTTCGATTGACTCGATCCAAACACACATGCAACAAAGTAATTATCACCTACCCGAGATCGTTTGATGATCTTGAAGACTGCTATTCGCGATCTTTTCACTTGATTCTTTGATGTGAGTTTGGGATATAGTGATGGCGTCACAATTTAAGAGAAGCATGAGATGAAAGCAGATGTGTAAACAGATTTTGGAGATGAAAGCAGATTTGTGAGAGAGAGTAAACAGAAAAGAGAGGCACAGTTTTCTTTATGGTTTGGAGTGGCTGCGATTAGGATTAGTTTTTGAGGAGAGAGAGAGAGATAAAAGAGACGGAGTTTTATTTAGTGTGAGAGAGAGACGAAGGACTTACATTTGAGTGAGGAGAGAGAGAGTGTGTATCGGTTATTGGGTTTTTATCTTGTGCGGACGGAGAAAACAAGAAACAATTTGGAAGCCACGTGTAGGAGGGTAACGTGGTGTGTTATTTTGACTGGGCCAACTTATATTCAATGTTAACTTTCGTGAAGTAACTCTTTTTTTACAAATAACTAACGTTTTATATTTTTTATCTTTTATCTAAAGTTATTTTTATTTTCTATGTTTTATTTTCTATTTTTAATATCAGCTCTTTTATTTTCTATTTTTAGTTTAACTTTTTATATTTTAAGTTAAACTTTTTATATTTTATATTTTATAGTTAATTTTTTTTTTGTTTAGTTAAGTTAATTTTGGATTTGGTACATCGGTTGAGGCCGATATTTCGAAAGAATCTAGTGATAAAATACTTAACGGGTTAAAAGTTTTTGTGGCCGGATTTGAAGACAAATTTTGAGACAAAGTGACAAAACTCTTTTGACGAGATCGAGAAAATTGGCAACATTTGAATTTTTTAGTGGCTACGAACTTAATCGGGTTTAATTTATCATCGTTTGAGCCGACAACAATTGTTGAGCCGAGTAAAGTTTCATACCATCAAACGAGGATTGTGACGAAGTTTTTTTTTTTGTTTTTTTGGTTTATTAATTGGTTGGGGTGTAAAATCTCGTAAAATCCGCTTCACGATTTCTTCACGAATTGTAAAATCCCGAAAACAACAACATCCACATCCTTTTTCCTCGATTTTCAATGGATTCGTTCGATTCGACATGTCAAAAGGGAGAAGCGCATAAAATGCAAGACAAAGTTAGTGATAATGGCATTACTTCATTTCGAATGCTTCAGTCTCATCTTATCACTCTTTCGAGGATTCAAGGAGGGAGCGAATTTGTGACAATCTTTGGTCAAGATCGTCATATATTCATCGACTCAATATTCACCACTTTGACCCTACTCGCCGAGCAACTCAACCATGACAACTTTAATCACTCTGCATCGGCACTTGCATATAAGAATCTTGTGACACAACTCACGCCTTTCCTCCAATTCAATATCATCAAGTCTAAAAGTTCAGTGATTTGCCAATCATTTCTTCGAGATACACATACCGAGCTTCGAGTTTTCCGTGATACAATATTGAAACTCATGACATCGGTCTCGTCTTCGATTCATGAAAGATCTCGACTTCAGCAAGGGTATGATAATGGAGTGCAAGACTCTTCGATGCAAGAGGAAACTGGTCTTACGGTTGAAAACTTGGAGCCTAACGATGCCAAGAGCACGGAATCAGGAGGACAACATGATACCAGTGGCACGTCAGGGAATGTTCACGAGATCTCTTTTGATGACACCTTACCCGTTTATAACGAAGAGCCTGCAAACATGGTACAATGTGATGTTGGTTATGATGTATATGCTGATGCCATACCGCGTATTGAGCATTCTGAACCTAATTATGACAAACATGGGATGGAAAAGAGTGATAGAAATACCACTTCTGATTCATCCGATGTGAGTCATAATGGGGGAGAAAGTGTTCAAAATGCTAAACATCATGATAATTGTCTTTTGACTGCTTCATTGACTGCTTCTGATTCTAAGATTAGAGAGCTCGAAACGATTGTAGCTCAACAATCAAAAAATCTTGAGGATGCCAAACTTGAAGTTTCTAAGAAAACGGACAAATTTGAAACATACTTTGAAAAACTTGAAAAGTCAAACGTTGTTCTTGAAAGAAAATTGGATCAAAAAGTTTTAGATTCTAAAGCTGAAAAGGAAAATCTTTTGAAACAAATTCAGTTACTAGAGTCTAAATTGGCATTTGCTCAAAGAAAATGAAACGTTAAAAGCTCAAGTACAAGAAAAGGTCTTTGTTATAGCTGCGTTGAAAAACGAATTGAGGAAAACTAAAGGAACTAGTGTGGATACTAAGCTTGAAAAACCATCAATCTTGGGGAAACCGCCTCAAATTCAGTCGGTTAGACAACCTACTGCATTTAGATCTGAGCAACCACAATCCTCGAGACCGCGGTTTGCCTCCCAAGTTGATTTGGTTCAGTTTCCTAGACCAGTCACTCCAGCAACTAGGCCCAATGTGATCAAAACAGCGTTAGCAAGATCTAATCAGATGATTGCCCCTAGTTTCCTTAAAAATACCAAGACCACGTCTAGAACTAGTTCAAATGACGTTTGCCATAAATCTGATCTTAGTGAAGCTAAGCAAAAGACACATGTAAGAGATAGCAATGTCAAACCTAGTCAGATGCCTTCTAGATTACCCAACACTGCTCACCGTAGCATGTCATCTCCTAGGAGCATCGATCAATCATCTAGGAATTACTCGGACATTAAATATGCTACTTGTAAAACATGTAGGAATTGTGTCTTTAGAGCCAATCATGATTCCGGTATCAAAAAATTGCTTAATGAGGTGAACTCTCGTGCTAGACTTAAATCCCAGTGGGTTGCTAAAATCAAACCCATTGGGAAAATGTGGCGCCCCACTGGTAGAACTTTCACTCTTGTAGGAAACGAGTGCCCTTTAACTAGGATAATCTCCGACTCTACTAAGACTGCTAGGGAGGAAATTGAAAAAGATGATACTTCACTTAAGCCTAAACTTAAGGTTTTCTATAAAAGGAAACGTTTGCCAGCTAAGATAAGTGAATCATCTACTCAGGTCACCTCTGACATAAGTAAAGCCAACTGTGAACCCCCACGTGCTTCTATAATTGATATCGCTAACCCATGTCAAAGCATGCAAATTCCTAATGAGAATGCAGGTACCAAAGTTGATGTTCCAAAAGAACGAAGCGGTCAAATCGTTGTATACCGTTCAACTAAGGATACTCTTAGAGTTTGGTTGCTGAAGAAGTAGATATCGGAGAAATAAGTGTCTCAGGGGATTCATGGTTAAGCTTACCTCCGGAGACTTACAGTCGGATCACAGATTGTAACCTGTTCTTCAAAGAAAGGAAAGTTTATCGCCGATGATAAACTTATCCTAACAACGAGAAATTAATTTTTCTCGGGCATGAGCTTATATAAAAAACATTCCAAGTTTTTAAGCTCATGCACAATGGCTCATAGGCAAATCACAGTCTGTGACCCGTTCTTCAGAGAAAGGGAAGTTTATCTACGCAACGATAACTTACCCTCAAAACGAGAAATTAAGTTTTCTCGGACACGAGCTTACATTAAAACCATTCAAAGGTTTCTAGCTTGTGTAAATGGCTCCTCGTTAAATGACAAACGATGACCGGACTTCAGAGACAGGGAAGTTTATCTACGCAACGATAACTTACCCTTTTAACGAGAAATTAAGTTTTCTTGGACACGAGCTTATCCTAAAACCATTCAAAGGTTTTAAGCTCGTGTATAAGGCTCTTCATTAAATATCAGATGATGACCCAATTTTCAAATAAAGGAAAGTTTATCGCCGATGATAAACTTATCCTCAAAAACGAGAAATTAAATTGTCTCGGTCATGAGCTTGTATTAAAACATTCCAGGTTTTAAGCTCAGAAAGGAAAGTGAATCTTTTAAATAAGAAAACTTTTCTTCATAACGAGAAATTCACCTTTCTCGGTCATGAGCTTTACGTTAAAACATTCAAAGTTTTTCAAGCTCATGAAAACGACTTCTAAGTAAATGTCAGCTTAGGACTCGTCCTTCAGATAAAAGGAAAGTTTATCGCTGATGGTAACTTATCCTTAACAACGGGAAGTTTACAACTTCTCGGACTTGAGCTCGTTTTGTAAGATATTCAACATCTTAAGCTCAAGTAATTGTTTTTCAAAACTTGGAACACAATTTTTCAAGAATTTTTTTTCAAAAGATTTTTCTAAATCTTTCAAAATTGTGTGTTCAAAATGTTTTGATAAAACGAGCATGTATTCTGTAATCGATAATATTTACGAACCTAGAAATGTCATTCAGTAATGACACTGGTTTGTAAATAAAGTTCGAGCAGAAGTTTAAATGTTTTTAAAACATGCTCCATATGGTTTGCTATTATTTCCGATAGTAACCCGCTTTTCACATTGAAGTCAAGCATTTCACCGGAAAGCTTTGACTTCTGAATCCGAAGTTATCAACTCCACAATCCGAAGTTCGTTGCAATTGATATCTACATACTAGACGATGCGACTGCTCAAACGACGACTACAGCTCTTTAAGTAGAACACGGGTCAACAATTGAGGGGGAGCAATTGTCCAGCATTCAGAATCTTCGATGCTGAAAGTGCCATAGTTCACAAGTTGGTGTCAAGAAAACGATATCAATTGTCCATGTGGTGTAAAGGGGAAGATAATTTCAGAAGTTACGAGGAAGACCAACATTCGTGAACAAGAACCATGTGCTTCTTTCATATGATGTTCTCCATCATTCAGGTCCAACCTCGTAAATTGCTAATCTTGTGAATTAATTATCATATATGATCTTTGCACGTGATAAATACCTTACACTTGTGTTTAAAAGGTATTTTATTTACGTTTCAAGTACACCCTCATTAATTTGAGGGGGAGCTTGTGTAATTCATGAAGATAATTGGACTTGCATTTTTCTTCCCAAATTTTCTTAAAATACTATTAAATCAATTGATATTAAAAACATTGATTGGGTTAATATTTTTAATATGGGGGAGAAAATGTGATTTAATATGGGAAATGATTAATCAAAAATGGTTTGACTTAACGTGCTAGCTCATCCCGACATGTGCGAAATATTTTCGGATATCGTGGCATATGTTAAGGGGGAGCAAAATGGATTTGCACTTCAAAATGGATTTCATGGTGACATACACTTACCCAAAACATCTCTATTCACGACGGTGAAGATTGTGGTGACATAAGGATGGTAGGATAGGTTAGAGTCCAATGATTCCTCTAGAACCGGAGAAATCTTCCCAAGGACATTCCATAGCTAGAAATAGTAGTCCTTAGGAAAGATGGAGAAAGATTGTGAACGTAAATGAATGCCGACCAAGTACTTAAGTTAGCACTGGAACAATCACAACAAGGTGCTAGTGATGACGTATTGGTAAGGATTGAAGGGGTTGAAGAATGAAAAAGAATTGTAAAGATAAAGGGTGTAAAGAAAGAAGCCCTCCTTACAACTTAGGCAGAAACCGGGTCAATACATATGCTATTGAGATCATTTTTAATGATTCTTGATATTGAAGATAGACATCATGGACCCAGTGATGCAATGCACAACCCATCCCAGCTAACTCAGATATCTCTCAAAAGATATTTGTTTTAATCACACGGAGACAACGCATTATCTATTGATTTATTCACTCCGAATAAATTGGTATTGAAAAGGTGGCACTCCTCTCCAGCCTCTGATCACTAAAATCCAAAATGCACGATCGAGTCTAGAGCCATTTGAGATCATCAAATATCTCATTAGGACACACTTTCATATTTCCTTGCTTCTTCATACACTGTGAAAAGTAAGAAAGATCTTAAGAGTCCTACGCAAAATCTTCATGATCTTGCCTGAACATCCGAGTAATACGAAAGTATTTACAATGAAGATGGAAATCCTTCTTGAGCGAATATCAAAAATCTCATGGTAGGTGACTTGTGTGATTCTTTATGAATCAAACTTGTGATAACTGGAAAGCAACAGAGGTTTAATTTTTAAATAAATTTAAACACGTTCCAGGCCTCTACGCAATATTTTAGTGATCTTGCCAGAACACTCAGAGTGATACCTTAGTGTTCACAGTGATGAGTGGAAATCCTTCTAGTGTTAACCTCAAACAGCACTTTGTAGGTAACTTGTAAGATTCTATACGAATCAAGCTCGTGACAACTGGAAAGCAACGATGGTGCGGTTCTTAATTGAATTTCACTTGTTCCAGGAACATGAATTGACGGCTTCAAATCATGCGGATATTATTATCCAAATGATTCACTCTTTACGTTCGCAGTCAGCTTTGGACGGTCGAGTAAAGAGAACGGGTTTACCCGCAAAATCTTGTCAAGGAGGTTCTTTATTGAAACTACCTGCCACAAGTACGATATTTAATATCGTCCAACGGTCTTCACCTGCCGGAGGTAAAATGCTACCGAATTAGAATGAAATGTTCAAGGCCATTTCATCTGTGTATATGGTTTGTTGCTAACTGTCTTATGTAGCGTAACAAGAAGGTGGCATTGCGGTGTACAATCCAGAAGAAGTCGTCACCACATGCTTATACTGCATACACTCAGTACTTCAACGAATTCAAGAAAGTCTGAAGGTCAAGTCTTCCGTTGTATCAAACTCTGAAGCTTTCAAGAATTTAAAGGTATAAGTATGTGGAATATGAAGTCACGAAGAGGCGAATGTCACAAGTGATGAATGCACAAGGTCAAGGCAAGAAAACATGCTCAAGACTTAAGTCAAAGATCACATCAAGCATATTCACAAGAACAAGGTCAAAGACTCAAGCATAGATGCTAGGTTTAAGATTTTGTAAAAAGATGTGACCTCTCTTAGGGGGAGATTGTTGGAAATATGTTTTTCCCAATAAAGTCTCGGTCACATCTTAGTTAGCATAGATCACGAGATATAGAATATTTAGAACTTTGTAACTTAAAGCGACCTCCCTTAGGGGGAGATTGTTGGAAATACGTTTTTACGTATTTATGAAGGATCGGTCGCTCCAACGATATTTATGTAATGGGCTCGTGATCTACTTAGTAAACGTATAGTCCATATAGCCCACATGTAGGGTGGGCTATATATATCCCCTCCTAGCATGTTAGGAGGGGTTGGTGATTTCATTTTTCTAATAATCAATCTTTACTTTCTCTCTCTACTCTTCTCTTTTCTCTCCTTTCTCTCTCTACACCCTCATCTCCTTCTCATCTTCCTTATATTTATCAATTAATCAACCCACTTTATCAATCCAAACCATCATGTAGAATAGGCCAAGTATTTCGTAGACCTTCAGTAGTGGTTCTAGTGAAGACGTAACGAGAAATGTCACCGACGACGTGGATGCCCGGGAAAATCTAACACTTGACCTAAAAATCAAGGTAAGTAAACCAAATCAATACTCTGTGTACATTATTGTACTAAAACACACTCATATGAAAGCACTTAATGCTTATGAAAACTCACGCCAAAACCAAACAAGTAGTTGTTACTAGACTTATACTATTTATCTACGTAATTAAAATTGATTTCCATTTTATAAATTTCCCGGTACTTACCAAAAGTACGGGCTGTTTGCTATGACTTAAGCACTTCTATAAATTACAAGAAAATTCACACAAATACCTCATGACCTGTATAAAACCCATATTTCATCCCATAAAAAGTTTTCACTTCTATGACTCGTTACATAACACATTACTAGACGTACACATTTTGGACTGATTTTGCACCTTGACCATGTTGGACTTGTTTGACCCATTTAAAATACACCATTGACAAATCCAACACCTAAGTCTAAAAATAGACTCACAAATGCAGGTTTGAAACCAAAAATTAATTTTCAATCATTTTCAAAACTCTATCTATGGTCACCGGGATTTGACCCAAAACCAAACACAAATTCGGATTGTGTTGGTTCTCATCTCCCGGTACACGTATTTTCAAAATTACATAACTTTTGACTCGTTTGGAGTCGTAAGCTCTACTTTATACCGAAACGAAGCTAAGACAAATCTATACAACTAAATCTAATGCTTATGACCTGTTTACAAAGTTAAACCCACGAAAAACAAGCTTGAACAATCTGCCTAAATTTTCCTCTTTCAAAATCAATGAAACACTTGTCTCCAATCCAATCTAACATCACCTAAACCTATATTAACCAGTTATAATCATTACCAAACACTCCAAACAGCCCACTCTACCTAGAACATCAAACCCTAATCAAAACCCAATCCCAAATCATACATGCAATTAGTTCTAACCATTTAAAAACACCAAAAACAACATCCTACATACAAACCTACAACACATTTCATCAAACACCATGAACACCCAAACACCCCCTATATTTCATGGGTTTTGGGGCTGTAGAACACCTAAAACATAAATCGCAATCTTGTTTTATGGATTAATTAACATTACCCAAACACTAATTAAACATCCCACTAGTTTAATTAGATTAAAACATGTTTTTGAAAGATCTTTAATTTAAAAAAAAATGTTTGAATGCATGTTGGTTTTGATTGTTTAAAAGTACTTACAAATGGAAATAAAGATGTGGTCTAATCTTGGTTTAGATCAAAACAAGAAAAAAAATGAATTATGGTGGTGGTGGTGATGATGGCCGGCGGCCAAAGGAGAGAGAGGGGAGAGTGTTTGATTTTTTTTTTTTGAATTATGTTATGTGTTTTTCCCTTCCTCCCTTTTTGTAAAAATTGAGGGGCCTTTGGTGCAATTTGGCTAATCTTTTGGCCTTAGTGGCAAATCCACTTTTAAAGAGCGGGATTATGACTAGTAGTCGGTTTTGAAAATTTACAGGAGTCGGGTTTAGTCCCGGCTACCTAAAAATGGTTCAAACGCACACAAAACGAATATACATATGGTTCCGACTCGACTTAACACGTGATAAAAATAAAATCTCGAAAGACTCAAATATCGATCAATTGATAATAAAAGATAATTTTGGCATCCGTCGGTATCGTAGTCGTCTTCGGTTCTTCTTAAATCGTCAAATGTTAAAATTACGACCTTAAACGTTGGTTTCAACTTAAACCGTCAAATATAAGCAAACGAAATTTCTTAAAAATTTCAAAAATATTCGTAAAATAGGATTAAATAAACGACGTTGGGCTCGGGATATCACATCTACAAGTGAGTCGCAACTTAAGAGAGATGCTCATACTGAACAACTCTTGAGACAATAACTTAGCATCGTACGGAACATTCATGGGTATTACAATTACAGTGACTCCACAGGCGTCAATTCAACTCTCGTTAACTCTACCAAGTCAACCTCTCTCCACTTTATTGTTTAGCACTGCCATGACCATTGCTCCTACACAACAAACCACAGCTGCACCGATATCGTTGATTCCATCATTATCAACAATGTTCATGATTCAGATAGAACAACATTTGACAGCTCAACAAGAAGAGATGGTTCAGATTAAAGAAGAGTTAGCTCGTAGACAACAAAGTGAAGAATCCTTAAGAAAAGCTCAAGAAGACGCCATTGCTAAATTCCAAGAAGAGTTAGAATTATCTCGCAAACTTCATGTAGAAGAACTAGCTCACGTCAAAGCAAAGGAAGCTGTCAAACATGACGCAACGTTCATTCGTCTTCGAGACCTCAAAAAGAGGTACCGAGCTGAGAAAGAGGTTCTTGCCGAAGCTAATTAAGCAATTGTTCAATCACTTGATGAAAAGGTCAAGGAATCTGTTGACAATCTGCGCGACGAGTTGAAACAAATTGCTGCAAGCAACGTCATGATCAAGTCTTCTGAAGCTAAAAAGTCAGATTTTCTCATGGCTCAAAAGTTCATGGATTATGAGTTAAAGAAAATCTTACATGCTCGAATGATTCAAGTCGGGTCCTACAACAAAACCAAAGCTCAAAAGATCCTTCACAAAGCTCTTAAGACGGCTATAGATCAAGATACTAAGATATTCGAGAAACATGGTTCTGTAGTTCCCTACGACATCTTAAGTGAAGAAGAAGATGAATCCGACAATGATGACGACGATGATGATGATAACAATGATGATGACAAGGGTGATGATGACAAAGGTAGTGATGACCAAGGAGGGAGTGATGAAGACAAAGGTAGTGATGACAAAGGAGGGAGTGATGAAGACAAATGTACTGATGACGAAGAAGGTACCAATGACGAAGAAGGAAGTGCTAAACACAGCGATGGTGATGATAATGGGGTTGGTGATGGTAATGGAAAAAATGGTGATGATCAAGAAGAAGGGAACGATGATACAGGGAAAAAGGATGGAGACAAGCAAGACAAGTCCAAAGGTGACAAATCTTCCAAAGATGAGGTTACCAAGGGTAAATCAACTCCAAAACCTACACCTCGTCAAGGCAAACGCACCAAGAAGTTTCACGATGTAGATGCTAATACAGCCTCATCACATACTCCAGCCACAACCACTCCTGCAACCACATCTGCCCTAGTTGCTTCAGTCACTACACCTTTAGTGCAACAACAACTGACGGAACCCGATCAACCTGTACCAGACATTCCAGTCTCTGATCCAGTCCAAGACATACCAGACACTGAAGCAGTAGCAGAGCATGTTGATGATGTTCATGTCTCTACTGCAGTTCCTGATGTTCCAGATTCAAGTGAACCAGCATGGGTGAATACACTCGAGGAAGATGAAAATGCACCCGTACAACCTTGGGTGTCCAATGCTGCTGCACTTCGTCCATTGGCAAAGCCTGATGAAGCTGATTTCTCTCAATTCCTAAGCAATCCAATAGACTTTTCAAGATACTTGGAGTACAACTATGGGTCTAATGTAACTCAAGCAATGGTTGTGAGAGGACTCAAAAATCCCAACCTTCGTGTTAAATCAAGGCTCAGCAACACGGAATACGATTACAATGCAAATGAACTTCTGAAAGCGTTGAGAACTACTCAAAGGGACGGTCCTCATGCACCTGAAAAACCTCCTCCTACTACATCTGCAGATGATGATCAAATTGCACTTGACTTCTTTGTCAGTGAGAATCTCGAATACCTGGTCAAGGGAGCAAACAAGTATGTAACTTCCTTAACATTGGTAAAGGCTGCAACTTGGGATTTGATACCATGGTTAGAAGAAAAAGTTAATCGCCTCTGGGTTCCACAAAAATATTCTGAATATGATCGATATGCAGAATTGGGTGCTTCACATTGGGATGAGCGTGTGCGACGCGCCTACAACTATGCATGTGTGCACAACTCAAGCTCTCAAGTCTTCTCCCTAATTCGAATCAAAAGCATCCAAGGCGTTAGGATTGAACCCAAAACAGGCTATCAACATTTGACAGAGATCAGACTCATTAGAGAAGATGAAAAAGTCTACACTATCCAGGAAGGAGACTTTCCACTTCTTCGTCTCGAGGACATTGAGGACATGCTGCTTTTGCTAACTCACAACGCCCTCAGACACTTGACGTCAGAAGAACTAATTGCCCTGAATTCAGCTCTTCGAATGTACACACGTCGAGTTGTCATCAAGAAAGGAGTTGAAGATCTGCAACTTGGAGTAGAAAGTTATCAAAGGAAGCTCAGCCTTTCAAAACCACGTACTAAAGTCTTCTAGAGGCATGCGGACAAATCTCCTTACACCAGCACCTCTAACCCGATGCCTGGCATTTTCTACCTGAATGGTCGTGGTCTTATGAAGTTCATGAGAATTCCAGAGATCAACAAATTCAGTGACGGGACTCTCACCCATATTCGGGACAAGTTTGTGCATCTCAACAAGCACAAGACTCTTCCAGAGGTCACTGTAGATTGGGACAAGGTATATCAACAGAGTTCTACATACACGATTAAGAAGATTGATGAGAAGCTGAGAGAAAGACGTCTCATAAGAAGTTTAGAACGATTCGTTGGTGGAAGACCGTATGGAGCGCACCACAAGTTCATGGAACGGTCCATCTAATGGGTCGTACTACCTCAGGTCATCTCCATATTGTTAAATTTATGAATATGTAAATATTGTAAATATTTTGCTTTTATGGCTTGTTGTAGTGTGAAAGTATGATAATGTTTCAAGAATTTCTCACGAGATTCTAAATCTTTCAAAATGTATCATACTCAAGCACTACAACTAACCCTCATTAATTTGAGGGGGAGCATTAATATGTTCTTTGGCCAACATCTAATTTCATTTTATTACCCAAAGACCGGTTAATCCATTATTATCCAAAATATTGATGGTTAACATTTTGGAAAGGGGAGAAAATGGGATTAAGGAGACTTAATGATACTTGGCTAAACAATAAAAAAGGCTTAAAAGATAAACCAACTTAATATGTGTAATGCACATGCTAAGGGGGAGAGTTTTTGATGAACAAAACACTTAAGGCACAAAAACTCTGATTATAATATCGCAAGTGCTTTAAGTGATTTTTAAGGATTTTTCATGGTGACAATACTTACCCAAAACACACTTAGATCACGACGAACATGGTGACAAAAGGGTGGTAGGATTAGGTATTAGTCCAATGATTCATCAGAACCGATGGAATCATCCCAAGGACAATTCCCTAGATAGAATTAGAAGTCCTGGGAAAGATGGAGAAAGATTGTGAATGTAGCTGAATGCCGACCAAGTACTTAAGCGAGCATTGGAACAATCACAACAAGGTGCTAGTGATGACGTATTGGTAAGCATTGAAGGGGTTGAAGAATGAAAAAGAATTGTAAAGATAAAGGGTGTAAAGAAAGAAGCCCTCCTTACAACTTTAGGCAGAAACCGGGTCAATACATATACTATTGAGATCATTTTTTAATGATTCTTGATATTGAAGATAGACATCATGGACCCAGTGATGCAATGCACAACCCATCCCAGCTAACTCAAATATCTCTCAAAAGGTATTTATTTTAATCACACGGAGTTCAACACGTTATCTATTGGTTTATTCACTCCGAATAGACTGATATTGAATAGGTGGCAATCCTCTCCAGCCATCGCTCACTAAATCAAAACGCACTATCGAGTCTAGAGCCACGAGATCATCAAAAGTCTCATTAGGACACTTTTCATTTATTCCTTGCTTCTTCACACACTGTGAAAAGTAAGAGATTTTTATGAGTCCTACGCAGTATTCTTGTAATATTACCAGATCATCCGAGTGATATGCAAGCATTACAATGAAGATGGAAATCCTGCTTGAGCCAACATCAAACAAGCTCATGGTAGGTGACACGTGCGGTTCTTTAAGAACCAATCTTGTGAAAAACTGGAAAGAAACAGTAGTTTAATTCTTAATTGAACTTAAACTCATTCCAGACCTCTACGCATTATCGTATGATCTTCCCAGAACACTCAGAGGGACACTCTTTAGTGTTCACAGTGACGAGTGGAAATCCTTCTAGTGTTAACATCAAACAGCACTTGGTAGGTGACAAGCAAGATCCTATTTGAATCAAGCTCCTGACAACTGGAAAGCAACGATGGTGAAAATCTTAATTGAAATTCACTTGTTCCAGGTTTCATGAATTGACGGCTTCAATCACAAGGATAATTTATCCAAGTGATTCACTCTTTATGTTCGCAGTCAAGCTTAGTGATCGTCGAATAAAGAGAACGGGTTTACCCGCGAAATCATGTCAGGAAGTTACTTAATTGAAACTATCTGTCACAGGTACGATATATAATATCGTCCAACGGTCTTCACCGACCGGAGGTAAAATGCTACCGATATAGAATGAAATGTTCTAAGCCATTTCATTCGTGTCTTATTATGTTGTTGCATTCGAAGACGGTGGCGTTGCGGTGTACCTGTTGAAGACGGTGGCGTTGCGGTGTACCTGTTGAAGTCGTCCTCACATATTTATTCCTTCTGCTTCAAATATTTAAGCAAATTCAAGAAAGTCTGACCTAAAAGTCTTTCGTTGTATCGACTCTGAAACTTTCAAAGAATTCAACAAAGGATAAGTGTGTGGGACATGAAGTCACGAGGAGGCAAGAATCACAAGAAGTTAAAGATCGCACGTTAAGGGTCAAAAGAACAATGCTCTAAAGCCAAAGCCTAAAAGATCAACATCAACATATTCACAACAAAAAGAAAAGAGAAAAGAGAAAAATGGACTACGAGCTCAAGAACAAGATCTAACATGCTAGATTAGGACTTTGTAAATTTGGAGTGACCTCCCTTTGGGGGAGATTGTTGGAAATACGTTTTGTGTATTAAGAAAGTCTCGGTCACTCCAACTATATAGTTATCGGCTCGTAGTATTGTTTAAGTAATACTTATGTTTAGCCCGACCCATGAGCATGTTCATGGGCCGGAGGCCCAAGTCCACTTAAGGACTTGGGTATATAAACCCCTTTCCACCATGAAAAGGGGTGTTGGTTGTTTAGTTTGTTTTACACATTAATAAAAGTTTTTTTGTTTCTCTCTCTACTCTCTCTCTCTAGATTAACAACAACCCTCTTGATTAGTTATAAGATTATCATTGTTCTACATGTCCTTTGTGTAGCTTTGAATGCAGCTTGTGAATGCATCGATTTTCTCGCGGCTCCATGGGAAATATAAGTCCTCATCATTACGCTTGCGTCGTTTGTGACTAGATTTATAGTGACATGTCTCACGGTCTGAGGTATCCGGTGAGGAGGAGTCGTTCCTCGTGCGACGCCTACGGCGGTGATCATCTGGTATGGGGTAGAGGAATCGTACCTCGGGGATCGTCTTCCCCTTCTAGATCAGTCCTGACGACCCCTTTTGGGTCTCTGATCTCGAGAATATGAGGTTTGGCTTCTTCCCCTCCGGTGGCTTCCATGTCTATCGTGGACGATTGTGCGACGCCCATCCTCTTCGGGGGTTTCTAGGGCTCTGCGTCCGTGATCCACCCGAATAGTTAGAACCTTGTTGCTCCTCTTCTTGGTCACCCGTGACCTTGTCTTCGATTTCGTTCGAAGACATTGCGTCTCTCGGGTTTTTCCTCCATACGACGTCTTTTTTACCGCCTAGGGGGGGCTGCGACGAACCTTAGCGCCCAGTCTCGAAGTTGAGCCGAGATTGCAGGTCTCTTCTGTTAAGAATGTCACAAAACAGTAAAATATCATGTGCAAATATAAAATATAAAATATCTATATTAAGAAATTAAATGTAAAACATCTATATTAATATAAAATATAAAATATCTATATTTGATATTTTATATTAAATATAAAATATAGATATTTTATATAGATATTTTATATTAATTTTCCAGTCTCGAAGTTGGCACCTACACAAAACAGTGTCCGTCCCGTGCAAGAATGTCACGAAAATGAGTTGGCTGATTTATATGATCCAATGTTTGATGAATATTACTATGGAAACAATCAAGTTATGTCAAAGCCTTCCGCTGTCAATACTGCTGATGCACCCGAAAAAATTCAACAAGACACAACTGCATCTACTTCAGCAACCATTGCTCAAGAGACAATTCCATTGTATACTCAACAAACTCAAAAAACCGTCATACAACCATCATCACCAACCGTCAATGCTGCAGGAGAAAATAATGATCAAGCAGTCGATGCACAGTCTGGCGAAGACGAATTTATCAACCCATTCGGTACACCGGTACGCGAAGTCGGAGAGTCTTCTACTTAACATGTTGATCCTTCCAACATGCATACATTCTACCAAAGATATCCATCCACTCACTATTGGAAACGGGATCATCCATTGGAGCAAGTCATTGGAAATCCTTCACAACCGGTTCGAACACGCAGACAACTCGAAACCGATGGCGATGTATGTATGTATGCACTCACCATGAGTTCAACTGTACCTACAAACATCAAGAAAGCCATGACTGATCATGCGTGGATTGAATCAATGCAAGACAAAATTCATCAGTTTGAACGCCTCAATGTTTGGGAACTTGTTGACAGACCCTATGGAAAATCGATGTTAGATTTCAAATGGATCTGAAAAAACAAACTGGATGAAGAACAAACTGTTAACATATAAGATTCAAAGCTAAAAGAGGTGATCCGGAGGTCGGGGAGGATTGAATAGATGTTTAGACATTTTTAGAGAGAGAAAATAGCAAGGAAGAAGGAGTGTGTTTATTTCAAGAGAGAGAAAGTGAAACAAACAAATGGGAATCCTCACCCCTCCATGGAAGTATGGAGGGGTATATATAGACTCAACAAGGAGTGACTTTGAAAACTTAGCAATAGTAGTCCATCCGTGTTTTGCCTATATGAATCTAATGTAATTCCGTAAATGGCGCTCACATTTTAGGGCTAACAATCTTCCCCCAATGTGGAGACATACGGAATTACTTACAATGTTCCTATCAAGTACAAATACAACAAAATAAAGTCTTCCACGGCGTTTCAAATGTTGAGGATGTCTTCTAAGTCTTTTGGTCTTCATAACTTGTACCTTAGCTTGAATCCTCTTTGTCTTTGCTTGTTGTGGAACAATTGTAATATGCATGATTTGGATTAACTTCCCCCCAATTTATGCAGCGTGTCTTAAAAAAACTTTCTTCATAGACTTCTTTTTGACGAAGTTTCCGAATAAGCTTCCCCCCAAACCAATATCTGTATCTTCAGCAGATTATGTCACTTTGATGTAGTCTGAACAATCTTTTAGCTCATCGGTTTAAGTGCACAACGGAAATTTGTAGAAGAACCCCACCAAATAATACTGCTTCTATAGTGTTTCATGTTGATTGTAGTGGTTTTGTACCCTTTAGGAAAAGGATGACAAATAGTGGTAGTATTAAGTGTCGGTTTAGGAAAACCGAGCACTAATGACCCAAATGAAGTCCAAGTTCGTTTCCCAAGGAGGCAAGTGCGTTGTGTTAAGAGTTGATTAATGTTTGTGATTATATGATTGAGAAAGAAATGGGATTAGAAGAGAAAGACGGTTACAAAGACTAATTAAACTACGTCGAAAAAGGCGAACACGTAAAACCGTAAATAGTGCCAAAATTAAAATTTTAACCTAAAAATTCCTAAAAATCCCCAATAATATTCTAAGAGTTTACAAAAAATCCAAACTTGCTAAAACCTTTTAATTAATTAGATAATGACTTTTTAGTGCTAATTAAAGCCCTAAAAATCACTTTTAATTATTAAAAAGCCTTAAACAAGATCTAATAGTTTGTAAACCTCAAAAATATCCTAATTAAGCTAAAAACTGTTTTTAAAAATTTTAAAACCAAATTAAACTATTTTTAAACACTTAAAAACTATTAAAATCTATTAAATCTTAAATTAATTCTAAAAATTAAATGAAAAGTCCTAAAAATATTTGGAAAGTGACAAAACTCCTAATTAAGTGTCCTTAACCTAGGAAAAATGAAAAAACAATAAAAAATAAAACTTCAATTTTTAATAATAAAATAATATTAAAATATTCAAAAAAATAAAAAGTTTATAAATAAATTCTAAAAAATTACCAAAAATCCTAAATAATGTAACTAAAACAAAAATGCAATCCAAATTTTCTGAAACCTATTTAATAATTTTATATTAAATTTTAAAGTTGCTTAAAAACCCTAAAATCCTATAAAATTAAAAATAAGCTAATTTGAAAACCTAATTAGCTGTAAACCTCAAAAATATGATTAAAAACCTAAAAACTATTTTTTCAGATTTTTAATATACCTTTTTTCTATTTTTTAATGACATTTTAAAATAAAAACTTAAAATAATCCTAATAAATTAATGAATAAAGGGAAAAATTTACTTTTTGCTCAGAAAAGTCAACAACCCTAATATAAACTTAAGAAAAATGTTAAACTGGAAAAAGCTTAAGGAAATAAGCTAAAAACAGCTTATTTAAAAGTTGTTAACCAAATAAGCTATAAAACAAACACTACTTAAGTATGTAATGAAATGAAGTCTAAACGTAAAAAACCATCCGGATCACTGGTTAACACGTTAGTCCTTGGAAAGCAAGGTCGCGTGTTCGAGCCCAGGCCAGGTGAGTTTTTGCCAAACTTTTTCTTATTTTTTTCTTTTTAAAATCACAATCCAGTAACTATGTTAAGCTAAAAACACAACTACAATCCAAATTAACCAGGATTCAAACACTACAAATCCAAAAACGTGCCGAGGTTTGCACTTTTCTGATGAACACAAGGAAGGACTTTCTTCACTTGTGAAAATATGAATCAAGAGGGCTTGATTATGCTTTTGTGGATGTTTTTGGTGGACAACAAGGCACCCTTATACTCTTTGGAGTATAAGGAGTCAATAATAACACAAATCAATCAAGTTCTAACACACAAATTACACAAATAGGCCAAAACAAAGTTACTGATATGCTTGTGTTTCTGATGAGTATTATGCTGATGCAATGTGCACACAAGTGAGATTCAAAGCCTTAAATCTTGCATTCAAGATTACCAATTAGCATGTAACTGATTTCAAACCCTTAAATGATCTATCTTCTAACAACTTATCAACCTAAGAAGGCAAAATTCACACCAAATCATTCACTCAAAGCAGTTACTGGATTTTATGTATTTTACCCAATTTTTAGCATGCAAATGTATACAATAACCTTCCAAACTGAAAACCAAAGACACTCACTTCCTAAAAACACCCTAATAAACACATAAGACAGGTTTAAACACAAGATTGCAGTCAATAAGCCCTACTTATCCCTTAATCCAAACACTCCTTTAAACTTTGAAAACCAAATTTTTTCAAATAGAATCTAATCAAATGACTACCAAACTGACTCAAATGACTCTAAACATGCATAACATAGCAAGTAAACTCAAATAGAACCACATAAACAACACTTAAACATTTTTCATGCACAATCACACAAATCACATAAAATTTGGAAAACTGAAAATGGAAAAGAGAATCAATGAGCTACCTTAAGGGTCCTACATCCAGGACCCTTAGTGGTTGAAAAACCACCTCCCTATAGGCTGGGGCCTATGCAGAACTTTGTTGAGAGGCTTATGAGGGACTGCTTAACAAAATGGGTAAAAATTGTTTCTCTTTGAACCTGCTAAGAGAGAAAAGGGAAAAGCTGTGTAAAAAGCTTAAGGCTTGCTCCTAGCTTATAGATTAAGCTAGAAGAGAGCTTTAGCTTATGGGTAAGGATATGATAAGCTAAAAATGACCAAACAGATGGACTTTTTAAGCTTGGGTACCCACTACACCAGAACAAGCCATGGTGTCTTGGACATACCCAAACTCAAACACCATCAAAGTAACACCTTTCATCGCCATTCTATCAGAATTGTATGAAAATTTTTTATATAAGAAAACTTTGAAAAAGAAATAGAAACTTTGAAAACTTGAAAACTTTTGCTGAAAATTAAACCAAACTCAAACAATGAACTTAAATCAACATGAAATGTAAAGGGAACTTAATATTTCTCATCAACAAACTCAATACCATTTATATTACTTCATAAACTGGATTTACAAGGTTTTTGAAAAAGGAGAAAAAATCAAGAACAAAATGAGCTAAGTCCTATCATGCCTTTATATAGAGGCTTACAAGAGATTCTAGAACTGATAAGAAGCTAAAAACCCTAATGAGTAAACTTCCCAAGCTACCCTTGGACGATTTTTGAATTTTCAGTCAAAAATAAGCCATGTGAAGATCTTTGGCAGTTTGTGGGATGCCAGCAGTGAAAAAGAGGATCTTGGTCGTCCATTTTGCCTTTGGGAGCACGAAAATGCTGTGAGTTGTTGATCTTGCTGTCCTCTTTTGTTTGGGAGTGAATAGTGGGGCAGGGGAGGGTTGCACAAGCATGATAGGTGATGGTGATGGGAGTTTAAGGGTGGTTTTAAGTTTAAGTGGTGTTTAATCAAGGATCTGGAAAGAATTAACAAAAAACCCTTTGATTTGATAAGTGTTCATCCTGGAAATATTTAGGGTTTAAGGATGGATTAGAGTGTGTTTAATCTGAAAAGGGGGTTAAGTATTTAAAACTTGTGTTTGCCACCAAAATTCAAAACGGGATTAAGTAAATTAAATAAAGGTGAGTGGATTTATGACGTGGAGGAAGGGGGATTCTGATTGGGTGATGGGTGTGAGTGGGTGAGGTGTCAGCTTGTGAGTGGTGGGGATAGCTTAGGTTGTTTGTTCATGTTGTTTTAAATGCCCTCAACGCCTAAATAACACATGACAACTTTAGGGCAGTTGTCAATTTTGGCACACAAAGTTTTGAAACTTGTTTTAAGGACTACAAGTGTAATTTTGGCAATCTTCAAGGGCTGATTTTGACATGTATTCGTACTTTAAGGCCTTGACTTGTTTGTTGACTTCTTGGAGGACCATTATTGACAATTTAGTTTTAATGAGGGACTAAATTTGCCAATTCTTCAAAGTTAAGGGTCCTTTTTGTAATTTTGACAAACTTTAGGGACCAAACTTGTAATTATGAAGATACAAGGGTATAAAGTGTCAATTCTTCAAACTTGGAGGACCAATCTTCATAATTCTTCAAATCTTCAAGGGTTGACTTTGGAAAATTCTTCATTAGGGCTTGGTTCATCGTGCGGCTTCGTTTCCCATGTTCGTTTTTGCATGATTCTTGTGATCTTTTGTCATTTTCTCAATATCCGTACCTAAAATACACAAGCAACAAACACAAGCATATATTTGGGTATTTTGATGATATTTAATGCATTTTAAGCCCAATTTGGACGATGACACTATGTATAAAAGAAGTCTCATCACATGTCGTTTAGTTTTTGGTGATAATGCGTTTGGGTTAACATGCTAGAATCAACAACAATTCTTCTCATGCCTACAAAATACTTCATTAAATCATACAAAGTAAAGTAGATACCATTCCATGTACACTACTTCCCCCTGGAAGTTGATCCGATTACTTCAAAGTACACGATCTTCCCCCATGATGATTTCGAACTCTTGGAAGCATCATTATCGTGGACGTCCATATACTCGAGAAGTTCTTAGTCTTAAGCAAATGTCTTGAAAAGTTTTGAAAGTCGTTGAGAAACTTTGAAATATTTTGCTTAGACTATGAAGTACCATTGTCGTTATGTAGCTCAAAAATACCTCGTGAGAATTGATTGTTGATTCCATCTCTCTCTGTCTAACTTACTAACCTAGAATTCATTCGGCTATTTGTCGTGACCACATGTGAAGTAAACCCGATATCCAAAACTTGAGACTGAAGTACAATCCCCCAAATTTGTTACTTAAGCTTTCACTTTTGATGATTGACGAACGGTGCAGAAAAAAGTCTCTAAACACCTCTTGAAGTTATCCACACGAGCAACTGCGTGTGACACTGAGAACTGCAACAAAGCTCCCAAAAATGATAGTTATCCATGTCGTCGACCATCCATCCCTTGGCTGTGGAAACTAGATAATTCAAGTCTCAATCATAAATTTTAACGCTCAAGCAAGTTATCAATCGATAGACTGGGTTTAAAGAAAAGGGGTAGAAAAATAGAAGGAAGGCTCGATGATGAAATAACTAGACGCCTTCGTGAAATCCCACTTCAAATTCAAATAAAGAATTCCAAATCCACTCCGTGATCACTTGTCTTTGAAGAATCAAAACTAGCCGTTGTCATTTAAGTGAATCTTATATCGGATCGTTTTAGTGTTTAAGTGTTTTGTTTGCTTTGGTGTTGTGTTTGTGAATGTTGTTATCTAGAACAAATTATGAAATGAATTGTCATTAATGGAAAAAATTTGTCTAGATAACTTGTCATTTAAGCACTTTCGATCGAAACATAACGGATACCCAACTTCAGAATAATATCATCATATCCCAAATAATACACTAGCTGGATATTGGTATCCATTATCTGTAATATCTCTCGGCCCAACATCAATGATAACCACAATCCAAAAAAGGTTTCTTCCCATATAACATTTGCCATTTGATTTAGCACTCATAACACACATCTAGCCCAATCAAAAAATGGAACAACAATGACTGATGAGAATTCTTAGTCCATCATTTTTACTTGACTGATAATGGCCCATCACAAATATCTATCTATGGTCCATCATTAAATTCGAAGTAACGTGATATATAAATAGAGCAATGATACACCCACATAAAGTTTACAAAATAATTTACACATAATGATGTGTAACCAAATGATTTGTTATAAAAGAAAGTGATAGTGGAAGAGAAAACAAAACATTGGTCCAAGTATTATGCCAAGTCATTGTGTGGAAATTATTTTGTAAATTTTATGTGGTTTTAGTATTTCTCATATAAATATCACTCACTTAATCCTAATATCACATATAACCCTAATAGCTAAGATCCGCCGCCTCCATCCACACCAAACTCATCTCTGTCTCATCTCTTAAAAGAAAACTCCATCTCATTCTAACAGATCCGTCTACCTTTATCTCATAAACAAGAATGACATATGACCAATCAAATGATAGCAATCTCATAGCTCACGAATATTACAATAAATCAATTAATTCGAACACCTTTGACTTTCATCTTAAACCATTCGAATACCATTGAACCACATGGAGTCAAGTGAATCTTCAAGGTCAAGTAATGGTCTCGGGTAGGTTTAGTTAATTGTATGTTTTGATTTTCGTGAATCGAAACAAAGGTTGTTTGTAACATAATTGTTATAACATAACTCTTTATATTCGAATATAAATGATGGGTTGGACCATTCAAGCTAAGATCTATGATGATTTAGATTTGTGTGAGATCTATAAAGATCATGACATGCATGTCTACACACGAGTATAATCTGAGATCATTCTTTCTGTTTAGATTTTGAGACTAGTTGTGATAGGTTTTAGGTGTCGATGGGATAGGTTATGATAGAGTTGGTTGTTGTTGAGTTTTGGTCTCGGTTATCTCGGAATTTTTTTTTAAAGATGATTTCGGAATGTTTGCTCACATTTTTCGCTTTTCATACTCACATTTTGGCAATGTTTTTAGAGTCACATCTTCGCAATGTTTTCAAAATCACATCTTCGCAATGTTTTAAGATCACCATTTTGCAATGTTGAACACAACAACCAATCTTTGGAATGCACTTTGCAAAACAGAAAACCTAGACAGGACTTCACAATATCATAAATTTTTTTCTTTATCCCGAAAATGGTGGATCTGTTTTTTTTTCTTTTCAGATCTGATCATTTTCATCCCACAAAACCAAAAACCAGATCTGATCATTTCGAAAAAGAGAATACTAATAAAAATAGATGAAGCATGAGTTTTATTATATCTTCTAATCTGATAAAATACTGAAAATCAACAAATTGATATAAAAGCTGTTTAAAAACAGTTTTATATGGAAAAGTGAAATGAAAAAGATAGAACAGTAAAAGAAACTGATGAAAAACTTTGACTAGGATTAAATTGGACATTGACAGATTCGAGATTGGACTTTGACAGAATCGAGGACACATAGACTGAATCATGAACATCAAACACCATCTGACTTTTAACAGCTTAAAACATAAGCATGAAATAAGCCGAATAAGCCAAAAATAAGCAAACGAAAACACAAAACACCCCCGGTTAGCTCTGATACCAATTGTTAACATATAAGATTCAAAACTAAAAGAGGTGATCCGGAGGTCGGGGAGGATTGAATAGATGTTTAGACATTTTTAGAGAGAGAAAATAGCAAGGAAGAAGGAGTGTGTTTATTTCAAGAGAGATAAAATGAAACAAATAAATGGGAATCCTCACCCTTCCATGGAAGTATGAAGGGGTATATATAGGCTCGACAAGGAGTGACTTTGACAACTTAGCAATAGTAGTCCCTCCGTGTTTTGCCTATCTGAATCTAATGTAATTCCGTAAATGGCGCTCGCATTTTAGGGCTAACACAAACCATCATCAAAACCAAATCTCGTCTTGTGGTTAAGGGATATTGTCAACAAGAAGGGATAGATTTCGATGAATCCTTTGCTCTAGTTGATCGTTTGGAAGTTGTCAGGATATTCCTTGCTTATGTTGCACTTAAAGGCTTCATGGTTTATCAGATGGATGTTGAAACTGCCTTTCTCAACGATCATTTGAAGGAAGAAGTATATGTGAATCAGTCGGAAGGGTTCGTTGATCCTCATCATCCTGACAAAGTCTACCGTCTCAAGAAGGCAGTATATAGACTCAAACAAGCTCCAATGGCGTGGTACGATGAACTATCAAACTTCTTGGTATCCAAAGGATTCTCCAAAGGTTCCATTGATCCTACTCTCTTTATTAATAAATGTGGGGATGACATATTGCTTATGCAAGTTTATGTTGATGACATCATTTTTGGTTCTACGAACCCAAAACTTTCAAAACGTTTTGAAAAATTAATGCACAACAAATTTGAAATTTCAATTATGGGGGAGCTAAAATTCTTTTTAGGCCTCCAGATTCATCAACCCCCACGTGGTATCTTTATTAACCAAACTAAGTATGCTCAAGAGATACTTAAAAATCATGGTATGACATCATGTGCTCGCGTTGGTACACCATTGTCGACCACATTCCTAGACGCTGACTTGTACTCATTTTCCGTAGATCAAACGTGATATCATAGTATGATCGGGTCACTTATGTACCTTACAGCCAGCAGGCCTGATATTCATCATGTCGCATGCTACTGTGCATGATATCAAGCCAGACCTACTCAAAAGCACCTCAAGGAGTTTAAACGGATCTTTCGGTACCTTAAGAATGCCATTCACATGGGACTCTGGTATCCGAGGGAAACCGGTTTTCATCTAACAGCTTTTTCAGATTCTGATCACGCAGGTTGCCTTGATAGTCGAAAAAGCACTTCTGGTGGCATACAATTTCTCGGGGAAGACAATCTTGTGAGCTGGTCATCAGAGAAACAGGATTGTAGCCATCTTAACATTAAGGTGGCTCATCCCAATGGGACTGAAGCCATCATTTCTAAAATTGGGAATCTTAAGCTTTCAAATGGTCTTGTTTTGTTTGATGTTCTTGTTATACCTGATTATTGTGTTAGCTTGGTTTCTGTTCATAAGTTGGCTAAGGATAACAAAATTTTGGTTGTTTTTTATGAGAATAAATGTTTCTTTTTGAATCAGGATTTCAATCTCAAAAAATCTTGGGGACTGGTAGACAATGTGGTGGTTTATACTATTTAGATGTAGAAGGTACTAAATGTGTTAATGAACCTTACGTGATTGCTTTCTCTTTGTCTAAACATGATTGGAGTTTTAGATTAGGTCACCCTGCTGACCTAGCTCTAAATGTGCTTAAAAATTCTTTGAAAATTGGTTCTACTGACCAAAATGAGTTTTGTGAAATATGTCAAAGAGCTAAACAGACTAGAGAACCTTTTCCATTAAGTGACCACAAAACTAAATATCTTGGTGAACTGGTACATTTAGATATGTGGGGACCTTATAGGGTGACCAGTACATTGGTCATATGTATTTTTTGACCATTGTGGATGATTACACAAGAGCTGCTTGGGTTTATTTGATAAAAACAAAAGATGAAGTTGGTAACTCAATTGAGATTTTTTATAATCTTCTAAAAAACCAATTCAAAAGAGAGGTTAAAGTTTTTAGAAGTGACAATGGTACTGAATTTGTTAACCAAAATTTTCAAAACTTTTGTCACACCAAGGGAATTATACACCAAACCTCTTGTGCTTATACTCCACAGCAAAATGGGATGGTTGAAAGGAAACACATGCACCTTCTTAATGTTACCAGATGCCTTATGTTTCAGGGGGGAATACCCTTAAGATTTTGGACTGAATGTATTCTAACTGCTACTTATCTTATCAACAGATTACCCTCTTCTGTGCTAAATGGTAGATCTCCATATGAGATGATGTATAACACATCTCCTAATCTCTCTCATATTAGGACTTTTGGATGTCTTTGTTTTGCCACTATCTTGAATAGTCATGATAAAATCACCAGTAGGTCTAAAAAATGTGTTATGATGGGTTTTTCTAATTCTTAAAAGGGTTATAAACTTTATAGTCTTGATAGACATCAGTTCTTTGTTTCTAGAGATGTTAAGTTTTTTGAATCTATTTTCCCTTTTAAATATATTGTCTTGAATAAGAAGAATAAGAATGAAGATGTTGTTGTTTTCAAAATAATAAAGTTTTAACCTTTTTGATTTGGAAAATCCTGAGCTTCCTGATGATGATGAGAGGGTTACAAATGATCATAATGGTGACAGTCAGTCACCAAGTGCTAGTAGCCTACACTTGGATCTAGGTGACAGTGGACACATTGCATCCAGCAATGATACCACAAATGCCAGTCCAAGTGATATTGAGGCTGCCACACTTGATGATAATCAAGTATCTGAAGGAACTTTAGAGATTCACCCAGGTCTTCCTTTACATGGACGGAACTTGGGTGGCATATCTAATACCAATGCTCAGTATAACCAAGTCTTGAGAGGGTCTTCTAGACCTTCTGTATTTCCTCTAAACTACAATGACTTTGTTGTTAATTTAAAAGTTAAATATGGGATTGAAAAGCTTGTTGGTTATTCTAGAATTAAAGGAGATGTGTTATGCTTTGTTACCCAGTTAAACAAGAGTAGTGAGCCTAGGAGTTTTTTTGAAGCTTGTCAAAGCCCTTAGTGGATTGATGCTATGAATGTTGAATTTGCTGCTTTGCTTGAAAATGATACTTGGGACTTAGTTGAACTGCCTGTTGGTAGAACTGCTTTTAATTCTAAGTGGGTTTGGAAACTTAAGTTCTGGTGAAATAGAAAGGTATAAAGCTAGACTTGTTGCCATGGGATGTGGTCAAAAGGAAGGTATGGATTATGAGGAAACTTTCTCCCCTGTTGTGAAAACGGTGACTGTTAGATGTCTCATAAACTTAGTTGTTAATCAATCTTGGCCTTTATACCAACTTGACATTAACAATGTTTTTTTGTATGGTGAGTTAGATGAAACTGTCCACATGAAACCTCCTCAAGGTTTCTACTCTGACAACCCTAAGCTTGTTTGTAGGCTAAAAAAGTCTATTTATGATCTTAAGCAATCTCCTAGACAGTGGAATGCTAAACTCACTTCTGTTTTAATTGAAAATGGTTTTGTGCAAAGCAAATTTGACTATTCTCTTTATACTAAGTGTTGTGATAAGTGCTTTATTGTTGTGCTTGTTTATGTGGATGACATTATTGTCACTGGGTTTAATAAAAAAGAAATTGATAGCTTCAAAAGTTTTTTGAAAGGAAATTTTAAAATTAAAGACACTTTGGGAAAATTGCAATATTTTTTTGGGAATTGAAGTTGTTAACACCAATGCTGGTGTGTGTTTAAATCAAAGGAAATATGTCCTTGATCTTTTGTCTGAATATGGAATGCTTGCCTGCAAACCATCTAAGACGCCCTTAATATCAAAGCTGTCAATATCTAATGAGCCTTCTGAGAATGACACTTTTTTGGAAAATATTGTTGATTATCAGAAGCTCATGGGTAAACTTATCTACTTGACCAATACCAGACCTGATATCTCTTATGCAGTTCACTGCCTTAGTCAATTTATGCATTCTCTGTTGAGGTCTCATTTGAGGATTGCTTTTAAGATTCTCAGATACTTAAAGGGTTCTCCAGGTCTGGGTGTTCATGTTCATAAAACTCTGGTATGTCTCTTAGAGCTTTTTCTGATACTGATTGGGCTAAGTGCATTCTGACTAGGAAATCTGTTACTAGTTATTGTGTGTTTTTAAATGATAATCTTGTTTCTTGGAAAAGTAAGAAACAAATTACTCTCTCAAAGTCATCAGCAGAAGTGGAGTATAGGGCTCTAGCTTCTGTGACTAGTGAAGTTATTTGGATCCTAAAATTTTTGAAAGATTTGAGTTGTGATAATCTTTTGCCTGTGGATCTTCATTGTGACAACAATTCAGCAATTAAGATTGCTGCCAATCTTGTGTTCCATGAGAGAACAAAACACCTAGAGATTGACCTTCACTTTATGAGGGGAAAAATCTTGAATGGGGTTGTTAGAACTCAAAAGGTGGAGTCTGCAAATCAAATTGCAGATATCCTTACCAAAGGATTGGATACACCACAACACCAATACCTGGTCGAAAACTGGAGATGATTGACTTGTATAGAATATCAGATTAAGGGGGATGCTAAAATTCACTTGATAATCTGATATTCAAGTGTTTAGGGACTAATGTTGCCTTTGTTGTTATTTCAGGGACTTAGGTTGGAGATGTGCTAAAGATGTGCTGGACTTTGATTGTGAGCTTGAGGAGCTGGGCTTATACTTGTTGAAGGCCCAAGTTTGTTGGTGTTGGGATTTAGAACTAGTTAAACCATTAACTACGAGTGCGCAGCGGAATGGATCTAGTATAATATTCATGATTAACACATAATAAAAACAATAATAAAACCAACCTTTAAATTTCATTGAATAAATCAATTAATTGATCTTGATCTTGAATCTACAACGGTAAAGTAACCGTCCTCTAGCGATTGCTCACACGACACGTCAAACGAACACACCACGATGCTAGTGGTAACTTCACTTCGATAATCTTTGCAACTAGAAACCCTAATATCCAAAACCCTAATTGGGATTGCGTAAGGATACGGTTTGTAAATAGCAACAAGATTCTTGAAAAATCACCAATAAACCCTAATTAGAGTTTATATAAATCGGACCACAAGGGAATACTAAAACCTAGATTATGAGATCTAGGGTTTAGTTATAAAGCTTAAATCTTTATAAGAAAACCACCAAGAAGGATTGATCTTATAAAGGTTAAACCTTTAGGTGTGATTTTAGGTTAAGGAAAAAGTTCGTAAGGGTTTGGTGTTGTGTTTGTGTCGATCGGCCAAGACAAACAAAGAGGGAGAGGTTAAAAAATTATGAGGGGTATGGGATTGTATTTATACACATCCTTGAACCTCCTCAAAATTAATTAGGCCCAACCCAACACCTAAATTAAGTAACTAATTACTTAATTAACAAAACAAGAAACCTTCTAGACCCCTTAGGGTATTCGACCGCCTATAGGGCACCGGATGTTTCTAGAAGTCGATTTCCTTCCTTAAATTTAAATAACGCACTCGCCTTTAATTAATTAAATCCCGTAATTAATTAAAACCGTTAATTAAATAAAACGTAAAGTTTTTATTATACGTTTAATTATAAATAATAAAACGTAAATAAACGTGTGTTCTCCGTATTGAGTGTGTGCCCCCGATAGGCTCACGCATTTACCGATGGCTAAACGATCGCATATCTCAACAGCTCCCACTTGTGAGAGTTTAGACATACAGCGTCCATAATGAAGCATCTAGCAACACTTCATTATAACCGGAAAATGTTGAGTTAAATAGTTTCAAGAATAAGATCTTAAAGACTAGTAATGGTGTACGATTATTTGAGCTTGCTGATAATCATCCCTTCGTTACAATGTACCGGTTAAACCATGGATATGGATCCTAACTCATTCCATATAGTTTAACTTTAATTCCTCGTTTACAAATTAATTTAGATAGTCCAAATTGTAACAAGCATCATCTTGATTACATTTTGGGTACGGCCATACAATTACCTAATTAATTCTGGAGGGGATCCAGGGTACTTCACTGCACTATATCAGAGTGGAGGAACGAATTCTATATTGACTGCAAGTGTCTGTGGATGCTGCTTCACAACACTTCCAATTAGAGTCGTTATAGCTAGATCTTCCGAACTAGCGTTGGACATAAAATCAAGAAGCGATATCCACACATGCACAACTTGTTTGCATCTCAAGTATAAGGATGACCTAATCCTCACCATTTATGTATTCGAATTTACTCATGACAACGGATCCAAAAGTAACCATTCGAAAGTTCGGGGTGTCCAATATTCATATCAATGAATAACATATGAGTTTGGTTGGAAACCGTCCACCATATATACCAGTATATTACCAACACTCATATTTGTCTTAATGTATACAATATTTTTATATTGTTTAACCGACAATGGACATGTTTAGAATAATTAAATTATTCAAGGATTTAAACATACAAACATAGGGCAACAATAATTATATGAAGATAACAAACATCAAAAATCTTTATTCATCAAAAAATAATTAAATTGTCTTACAATCCCAAATTATCCAAATACTTACGATAACACAGATTACATGAGACTATTAGCTGGAAGCAAACCAATTCCATGAGTTAACATGGAATGCTTTTTGAGGTCTAACGCCTTTGTAAAGGGGTCAGCTAAATTGTCGTCTGTGTGAACTTCCTCCAGACTAACATCACCAAGTTCAATCACTTCTCTGAGGCAGTGAACTTTGGAACGATAATGTTTCGCACCTTTAGTGATTCCTGGTTCATTAGCTATAGTAATGGATCCGGTATTTTCACAATACATTATCATAGGTTCATTATTTGTGGGAACAACACCAAGCCCAGAAATAAACTTCCTAATCTAAACTACCTCTTTAGCAGCCTCCGAAGCGGCTATATACTCAGCCTCTGTAGATGAGTTTGCATGGATGGTCTGCTTTGCGCTTTTCCAGCTTACAGCACCTCCATTCAGCATGAAAACATATCCCGTCTGAGACTTCGTGTCATCAGCATCCGTAAGATATCCAGCATCAGTGTAGCAAGCAACCCTGAGCTCTCTTTTCATACCTCCTCCATAAACAAGAAACATGTCTTTGGTATGCCTAAGATACCTCAGAATGTTCTTAACAACAGTCCAGTGAGAATCACCAGGATTCTGCTGAAACCGGCTAGTCATGTTCTGAGAGAACGCAACATCAGGTCTCGTACATCTAACAGCATACATGATTGATCCTATTGCCGAAGCATAAGGAATTCTCTGCATGCGTCTCACCTCATCAGGTGTTGATGCTCCTTGAGTCTTAGATAATTTTTGATTTAGTTTACATGGGAACAAAGCCACGTTTGGAATTGTCCATGTTATACTTCTTCAAAATCTTATCTATGTAAGCACTTTGACATAAACCAATTAACCGTCTAGGTCTATCACGTATGATCTTAAGTCCAAGAATATACGCAGCATCTCCCAAATCCTTCATGGAAAAACACCTTCCAAGGTAAGCTTTTACACTTTGCAACATTGGAATGTCTTTTCCCATCAACAATATGTCATCAACATACAGGACAAGAAACACTACGCTACTCCCACTAGCTTTGATATATACACATGGCTCATCAGGATTTTGATTGAAACCAAATTTCTTGATTTCATCATCAAACCTCTTGTTCCATTGCCTTGATGCTTGCTTGAGTCCATAAATGGATCTTTGAAGCTTGCATACACGGTTTGGATACTTTGGATCAACAAAACCCTCAGGTTGCTTCATATAGACTTCTTCGTAAAGCAGTTCATTGAGGAAGGCGGTTTTAACATCCATTTGCCAAATCTCATAGTCATAGAACGCGGCTATGGCTAAAAGAATCCTTATAGCTTTGATATCCGCAACAGGAGAGAAGGTTTCTTCATAATCAACCCCGAAGGTTTGAGTGAAGCCCCTCGCTACATATCGAGCTTTAAAGGTGTGTACATTACCATCCATGTCGGTCTTCTTCTTGTACAACCACTTGCCACTAACAGTTCTAGCGTTAGGGGAAAGGTCTACTAAGATCCAGACATCATTGTCTTTTATGGATTGCATCTCCACATTCATAGCATCCAGCCATTTGTCAGATTCTGGATCTGCCAATGTAGCTTTGAAGTTAGTGGGTTCATTATGATCCCCTAACTCATGTTCCTCAGCGTCAATGTATAAACACATACGGTCAGGAGCACGCCTAGTCCTTGTAGACTTTCGAATGAGAGCTATATCACTTGTAGGTTCATCAATTTCTTGATCATCCTCTTCATGATTGCTAGTGTTTTCAGAAGGATGTATATCTTCATCTTGAATTACATCAAGATCCTCTATACTCCCACTTGCTTCTTGATTCATAAGATTGCTCTCTAGGAATTCAGCATTACGAGCAACAAATACTTTGTTCTCGGGTGGGTAGTAGAAGGAGTAACCCATCGTTTCCTTTGGGTAACCTACAAATATACACTTAATAGATCGGGGCTCTAGTTTGTCAGGTTTGATAAGCATGTCACGCTTAACAAGAGCCTCACATCCCCAGACCTTTAAGTAAGACAACTTAGGGGCTTGCCCATACCATACTTCGTATGGAGTCTTTTCAACCTTCTTAGTTGGAACCATATTGAGTATGCGAGCAGCAGACTCAAGAGCATAATCCCAAAAGGATTTAGGAAGAGTTGTTTGGGCCATCATGAAACGAACCATATCAAGTAGGGTTCTATTTATCCTCTCAGACACACCATTGTGTTGTGGTGTATATGGAGGAGTTCTTTGGGAAACTATTCCATGTTCCTTAAGATGCTCCAGAAATTCATAACTCATAAATTCACCTCCACGATCCGAATGTAGCGCCTTTATGGTTTTACCGAGTTGATTTTCTACTTCCTTTTGAAACACCTTAAATGTTTCAAACACTTCATGTTTATGCTTTAGCAAGTAAACATAACCATAACGACTATAGTCGTCAGTGAAAGTGACGAAGTAACTTGCACCTTGTCTTGACACGGTTCTAAATGGACCACATACATCGGTGTGGATTAGTCCAAGTAGATCTTTAGCCCTCTCCACTTGATGTGAATAAGGTTTACGTGCCATCTTTCCAGATAAGCATGAAACACATTTGTCAAAGGAATCATCATCGTTTGACTTAAGCAATCCATCAGATTGTAATTGCTTAATGCGCTTTTTGCTTATGTGGCCAAGGTGACAATGCCATAGCAATGTAGAGTCCAAATTATATTTGGCCCTTTTGTTGCTTATAGCATACATAGAACTATTTTTTGCATTAGAATCACACATATCAATTTCATAAATACCATTACTAGGAATAACATTAAAATAAAACATATTATTTTTCGAAACCGAAATACTTGCATTATTCTCAAAACGATTAACAAAACCATCGTCATACAAACATGAAACTGAAACAATCCCTCTAGAAATAGAAGGTGCGTAATGACAATTATTCAACATAACAACCAGTCCACTAGGGAGAAATAATTGAAAAACACCAATGGCTTCAACAGCTGCACGATGACCATTGCCCACGTACAGATTTAAAGCTCCTGGCTTCAGCTTCTTACTTATCCTTAGACCCTGAGTAGTATTACAGATGTGAGTACCACAACCAGTGTCATAAACCCAAGATTTATTAGGAAAAGTAAAGAGTTCTATCGTGAAGATACCTGAAGTGCTAGCTCCTTGAGAGGACTTCTTTCTCTTCCACAACTCAGTGAGATACTCTGGACAGTTTCTCTTCCAATGACCAATTTCACCACATTGGTGACAAATGGCATCCTTAGCAGGATTCTCTCTTCTTGGTGGAGGGGGAATCTTGGCTTTGAGAGTAAAGTTAGCTACTTTCTTCCCTTTACCACGATTCTTACCCTTTGCAGCATTAGACGGTTTAGCCTTGTTAGACTTTTGAACCCTTCCTGCCCTAATAGCATTAATGGTATTAGGAGTAGCAGGTGCAACCTTCTTTGGCAACGTTTTCTCATGCAGATTAAGCATGGCATGCAATTCAGGTATTGTCTTCCCCAGGCCATGCATGTTATAGTCTTGCACAAACCTATCATAGTCCTTATTCAGTGAGGCTAAAATTAGGCTGACCGAAAGTTTCAAGGACATGGGGTGACCCAAACGTTCCAAATTCTCTATGAACCCCTTCATCTTCAAGACATAGGAGCTCACAGATTGTCCATCCTCATGTTTACACGCGTGAAAGGCACGTGCAACATCAAGGAGTTCTTGATCAGCTTGTTCAGTGAACATGGTCTTCAATTCTTCCATCATAGACCATGCGCCGTGACCCTCCAAAGGTTTCTGGAGTTCAGGGGACATAGTCATGAGCATAAGACCAGCGATTTCTCGTGACCTTTTGACCCAAGTTGAATGTAAATCCGGGTCTTGCTCTGGTCCTTCATGACCATGAGGCAGAATTGCAGGTTGATCAGGAATTGGTTGCTCAAGGTATTTAACCAAGTCATCAGTTTCGAGCGCTATCCGGAGAGCACGATACCAATCAACAAAGTTATTCTCAGTCAATTTCATCTTTTCAAGGAATGACTTAACAACCGTGCTGTTTAAGCAAGAGTTTTGATTATTCATCTACAAAATAAAAGTTCAACGATTAGTATTTTCGATAATTACATTCTCAAAGAATTAACTACCCAATTAATCATGTTGAGACTAAGATCCTTGCTTGCACTCCCACTTAATATTAGAGGTCCGACCGTCTAGTATTCAAGTGGGGCAAGAGGTAAGCGACGGGCGTTAATTGCATTACAAGTGCAACTCTTAGATTGTATGAGACGATTCATGAAGTTTATTTTTCGTAGAGTGTTTGGATGAGATGTTCTCTCATCTCTTTCGAGCACCTTTGAACATCTCAAACAAACTTGTTCTACACATAATAAAGTCATGAGTATGTTTCATCTCATCTTTATGCCTCGGGTTCCGAATCTGACCGGGAACTCGACTTTAAGTCGTACAAATTTGAAGCATGCAATTATTGGCAAAGGTCTGATCAGTGACAAAGATCGCCTCGGGTATGTAATTCGCCCTAGGTGTGACCAGATGACGAAAAACAACTACAAGCGCTTCTAAATTGGATGGCATAGACTTAAAAATTTCAAATAGGTATCAGATAAGTTTTAGAAAAAACAAATGTCAAAGTGTGTAAAAGAATGCATGCAATTCATTCTCTTAGCACAAGTTAAGAAAACAATTTATTAACTTTTTGGTTTAGGCGTGTTTTACCGCAGGAGAAGATTAAAGAGAGATCAAACCCTATATCCTACTCTTCATGCACCCGAGGGTGCAAGTGCTTGGGATAATTATTCCATAAGTGTCGAAACACCTATGGAACACGGGAGAAGATTAAAGATTTCTCAAACCCTAGATAGCTCGACTAGAGCACGAGGTGCAATAGTAAGTCCATCATTAGTAAAGACACAAAACGGTGTTGTAATTTTAAGTATTGTAAACTAATTAATTTTGCAAATCACGTCGTTGAGAAGATAGTTTATAAGCCATCATTACGGTATCTAAGCCCAACTCGAGTGACAATATGATTTCGCAAAACAATTAGAATACAATAAAACCAAGTTTCATAGTTCTTATGTCAATATTAATATTTGTTCAAAAAATCAAGATTTTAACAAATAACACATAGCCGATTCGCAAGGAAAATATGGTGTATTAATATGACATAGTTTTAAAGCTAGTTTCGATATTAGTACCATCCGTTTTTATGATTCCTAGAATCTTGAATTATTACGTTTTGCAATTCATAATGGAAAACAAATAAGCACATAAAAACAGACAGAAGGGGGTAGAAGCAGAAGACAGACTCTATATGAAAGCAATAAATCATATAAGATCAAAGTCTCGAATGAGTCTTCCCCAAATTGAGGACCAAAGACCCTCATCAAGTTTTCGAGCAAGGTACTTGATGACGTGCAAAGTATCACAAAAGTGAGATGCAAAGGTCTTTGACGGATAATAAAAAAACAAAAGTAATTATTAACCGGTTCAATTTCAACCTACCCAATTTTAATATATCTAGATCAAGATTAAAATTTTATGACAAGTATGCATGTAATTGTCATAAAACATAAATAAAAGAGATTTTAAAGCGAAGCAAGCGTGTTTTATTCTATGTGTAACCCATGAATGCCATACGATTTGACTCGTGATGCCACTGTTGGGATTTAGAACTAGTTAAACCATTAACTACGAGTGCGCAGCGGAATGGATCTAGTATAATATTCATGATTAACACATAATAAAAACAATAATAAAACCAACCTTTTAATTAATTGAATAAATCAATTAATTGATCTTGATCTTGAATCTACAACGGTAAAGTAACCGTCCTCTAGCGATTGCTCACACGACACGTCAAACGAACAGACCACGATGCTAGTGGTAACTTCACTTCGATAATCTTTGCAACTAGAAACCCTAATATCCAAAACCCTAATTAGGATTGCGTAAGGATACGGTTTGTAGATAGCAACAAGATTCTTGAAAAATCACCAATAAACCCTAATTAGAGTTTATATAAATCGGACCACAAGGGAATACTAAAACCTAGATTATGAGATCTAAGGTTTAGTTATAAAGCTTAAATCTTTATAAGAAAACCACCAAGAAGGATTGATCTTATAAAGGTTAAACCTTTAGGTATGATTTTAGGTTAAGGAAAAAGTTCGTAAGGGTTTGGTGTTGTGTTTGTGTCGATCGGCCAAGACAAACAAAGAGGGAGAGGTTAAAAAATTATGAGGGGTATGGGATTGTATTTATACACATCCTTGAACCTCCTCAAAATTAATTAGGCCCAACCCAACACCTAAATTAAGTAACTAATTACTTAATTAACAAAACAAGAAACCTTCTAGACCCCTTAGGGTATTCGGCCGCCTATAGGGCACCGGATGTTTCTAGAAGTCGATTTCCTTCCTTAAATTTAAATAACGCACTCGCCTTTAGTTAATTAAATCCCGTAATTAATTAAACCACCGTTAATTAAATAAAACGTAAAGTTTTTATTATACGTTTAATTATAAATAATAAAACGTAAATAAACGTGTGTTCTCCGTATTGAGTGTGTGCCCCCGATAGGCTCACGCATTTACCGATGGCTAAACGATCGCATATCTCAACAGTTGGGTGTTATGACTGTTGGTCAATAAACATGTATATACCCTAACTCTTTCAGAGTTAGGGTTGTGAGAGTCTTTTGTGTGTGTGTGTGTGTGTGAGCCGTCATGGTGTATCACATCTGCTCTCTCTACCATTGTTGAATCATCTGTTTCTTATTTAATCTTGTAAGACTATTATTATATTAGATAATATATCCACACCAGTTTTAACTGTGGTGTTCTTGTTTTATAAACTCTTTCTTTGTTTTAATTAGTTTGAAGTTAATAAAAGTGTTTTGAATCTTCATATCAAGTTTTTGTACGAGTAAATAAAACTTTTAATAAGTATATCATTTGTTTTGTAATGGTAACTCAACAAATAGGATAAAAAGACTTGTACAAATACACAACGATATTGAATGATATCTTAACGTTTCTTTTTCCACACTCCACCAGCATCTTATTCGTAATACCACAACTGATTTCCATCAAAACTACTCAAATATTCGTACGACCATACTTGCTAAGAATTTGACGACCCCGTATACAGGAGCTAAACAAAAGAATAAAAATAAAAGCTCCGTATGAAACGCCATCCAACTGATTAGAATTACCAAACAGCCCTCATATCCACCAAATATTAGAAACTTTCTTCTAAGATTCTCTCAACAGAAAGAAGCTACTTCCCCATAAAGAATGGGCAACACTTCTCACCAAATATCCTCTCATTTTTCAGGCTGTATCTCGCCGTCATGTGTTCCGGTTCACGACAAGTACACACGCATCAGCAGCACTAAGTGCGATCGATGGAGCCGCATGTGGAGGAAGCTAATTAAGAAGGTCATCCATGAAAGCAAGAAAAGCTTATATGGGTCGTCCCAAAAGACTTTGACATTTCGATATGATGCCGTTAGCTACTCACAAAACTTCGATGAAGGTAACAATCATCGCGACTCTTATGATCCGAAGGTAACCATGGTACCAAAATGTTCTTAAGAGTACCGTGTGTTAATGATAATGGATTTTGTACATAAGAATCAGTACGTGTGTTTTGTTGTGGTGATTTAAGTAAGTTTTAGTTGCAATTTTCATGTAAGGTTTTGTCTCAAAGAAATTAGGAAGTTAAGTTTAACTTTCATTTCGAAATATGATGTTAAATTCTTATTTGGTGCAATATATGAATCAATGAAGGTGTACGTTTTCTTACGTGTGTATATTGCATATATCTATACTGCATGCTATTGGTATTACTGTATATAATTATGTATTCGTAGATTTACCAAGACACCAAGTTAGGTATATCTTATAAAAGTTTTATCTGTCAACAAACATTGACCTAGTTTATCTTTCTTATCTATATTGATTTGGTATGTTCTTTAGTATTTACGGTCGGTATATATTTGAGTATGTAATACTGACTTATTAGTAGCTATTGCCTGCGTGTCATGTCGAACAAAAATACAAGGTTTCCGATTTATCATCATTTAGTACCTCGAGATAAGGTGATACTATATAAGATTATTTGGGGACAGGAATGACAGTAACTTGGAAGACTTTAACGAATTGCTTTTAAATCTGCCTCACAAAGTCCCAAGAATATTATGGTTCTCGACTAGAGACAAGCATTTTTATAGCAGAAACAACATGTGAGTATGGGGCCTGTAGTAATCGTGTCTTGCTCCAATTTAGCAAATTAACGGTGAATGATGATTCACATAATAAAAGTTAGACTAAAAAAGTTTACGATTACAATTATTTATTTACTTCACCAAGAATGGTTTGGCAACCGTACCATATCAATGGCTGGTGCATGTAGAGTAAAAAAAAACCGTACATATCGTTTTTGTTTGAGTAATTCTATCTTTTTTTCTCACTTAATTAGATGTCTTAAATTGTGGATATTTTACGTGATGTTCATCATAGCTCGTCTTTTGTATTTATTAAGTAATGACATAACAAATATCCAATGGAATTATATTCTCAAGATATATATAATAACTATATAAATATTAAGTGTATATAATATATTCTCGTGCATGTTGCATCCTTAAAAAGTAACGGGAAGTGCACAAAAACGCACACACACCCTTTGCACAAATTGCTCCTTGTACCAATCACCAAGTAAGCTGTAGGCTCATCTTTTCATCTTTTATGGGAGAAATAAACTCCTTTAATGGACTCTACTCGGGCCCAACAATATGTACTTTCGCTCGACGTTTTAAAATTCGACTTCATTCGATCGGTCCAATTGATTGAATTAAAAACATGTTAGCGAACTGAATTGAACCGTTTTCTATTCATTATGGTTAACCCGATTTAATAAACCCGGTTTGATCATACTTTTCTTTTATATAAAAATCTAACAGAATTTCCTTTTTTCATAAATTTTAAGATCAATTGAATAATTTTCAAACTAGTCGTTTGTTTTATACTGTGAATAATTTACAAACACAGTTGATATATGTCTAATTGGATTGCTTAATCTAGTTTAATTTTGTTTTGTTACTTAATTGTTGGCTATAGTTTTGAGCATATATGACAAAAAATAAACACGACGTTTGCCAAATTGTCTAACTAATATACTCTATAATATAAGTTAAAATTTTGTAAAACAGAAAACTAAAGTTAAAACTAATTTGAGAATATTAACTGACTAACATATTTAATAATTTTATTGATATAAGATTCAGAAATGAAATTTTATCGATAAAAACTTAATCTTTTTATCGATTTAATTTAATGTAAGAATAATGTAAGATAAATGATAGGATCATAAAACATTATACATTTGATATATGAAAGAAGTGTGCGTATACATAAAACCGATTTGACGCGATGGTTCACCGATTGAAACATTGACTCAGTGAACCGGCTACTAAAGCGAATTAATAAAAAAACCAAGGTTTAAAACATCGTTTTTGCTTACTTTTACGTGGAGTCAAATTTATTATAACCGAACAAAAGTCAGGACAAAGAAAAATAACCAATAAAAGGGTAAATTCAAAACTTATAACCGTAGCTACGAAAAAAAGTTAGTGTGCTCACATTCTTTCTTATGGGTAGTATGTATCAGATCACTAGATATCTTGTAATCACAAACTAGATTTCTGATTTTACTTGAGAGACTATTTAACTATCGATCATGCAGTTAATATAAGTCATCACCATATGTATATATACTTTACAGAATTGTCTCGTGAACTTTGATGACTCAGTGGCCGATCGATATAAGAGACCCCTCAAAAATTGATTTTTTATATAAAAGATACTATATCAAGGTTTTAAGATAAATTTGATAAATGCTACGTAGTATTATTTAACAAACATGTATTTTTTTTCTTTTGTAAGACATTAAGCAAGTTTTCATAATAAAAATAGTAAACCCTCAGATATACAAGATGAGACCATTGAGATCTAATAGAAAAACGATAAATGATATTGTAATTATGAATACGAAGTTATTTTTAGAATCATTTCGTCACTCTAGTTAAATGAAAAATGTAGATCAAACTTTATATAAATTAACAATTTTTTTTACAGCTATACACTTATACATGAGACATATAAGATATACTAGATTATGCACGCAAGAATAGATGCCTTTTAGTTTGGTGAGCCCTGTGTTATTGCCCCACTACATATGTCTTGGCCGACCTTAGAGCATGCACAATGCTATCAAGTCTTCAAAGACTTAAGCACTCAATGCATATAAATGTTTTGCTTCACCATCAATGTTTAGTTCTTTATATGCCAATACTTTTTTACTATTTGTGTCAAACAATTGGTAGATTCAAAGTCTTTCTCAAAAAGCTATTTATCAAGCCATTGCTTCAATGGTTAAAACAACGCTAATAGCTTTTGTAAATAGGAAAAAGTCTTTGAAAAACATACCATTGTAGATGCTCTTACTACTTTTAAGAGTCATCGAATAATTTACACTGGAGAAAAAAATCACATATGCACTCATAGAAGAAATTTACATGTTCATAACAGAAGTTTATGTCACATTATCAAATGTACACAACACCAAAATAATCATGAATATATATGCATTGATTAACTCATATATTACACTCATGTATGTATTTTATATATCATCTTTTGCATACAACCTCATTTCACTCAGTAAGCTACAATAAGGGACACTAACTTCACTCATACTTACTAATTCATTATGTGTATTTCAAAACTAGAAATAATAGAATTGCTCATGGAAACCATTTTAATGGTTTTACTTACTACCTTCACCTAATGTTACCAAGATTGTTAGAATCGGGATCTTCCCTAGAATCGTTTTCTACTTTGCATGACCGTATTCATAGAAATAGATCGAGATGGTACACACACACACACACACACACACACACACACATATATATATATATATATATATATATATATATATATATATATATATATATATATATATATATATATATATATATATATATATATATATATATATATATATATATATATATATATATATATATATATATATATATATATATATATATATATATATATATATATATATATATATATATATATATATATATATATATATATATATATATATAATATAATATAATATAAAACCCTTATATAGGAAGGATGGTGAAACAATACCTTATATACAAAATTCTATAAAAATGACACATGTAATTCATTAAAGGGTTTACATAAAAAAACTTTAAAAAGAAAATAGGGATTACAAATGATGCCTTAAATATAAAATTCTATAAAAAGGATGGTAAAATAATGCCTTAAATACAAAATTCTAAAAATGCTTGAAAAAGAAAATAGGAATTACAAATGATGCTTTAAATATAAAATTGTATAAAAAGGATGGTGAAACAATGCCTTAAATACAAAATTCTATAAAAAGAATAGTGAAACAATGCCTTAAATACAAAACTCAATAAAAATGACACATGTAAAGAATTAAAGGGTTTCCATAAAATATTTCAAAAAGAAAATAGGAATTACAGATGATGCCTTAAATACAAATATTCTATAAAAAATGGTAAAACAATGTCTTAAATACAAGATTCTAAAAATGCTTCAAAAAGAAAATAGGAATTACAAATGATGCTTTAAATATAAAGTTCTATAAAAAGAATGGTGAAACAATGCCTTAAATACAAATTTTATAAAAAGAATGGTGACAATACCTTAAATACAAAATTCTATAAAATTACACATGTAAGAAATTACAAATGATGCCTTAAATACAAAATTCTAAAAAGGATGGTGAAACAATGCCTTAAATACAAAATTCTATAAAAAGAATGGTGAAAAAATGTCTTAAATACAAAATTTTAAAAAAATGACACATGTAATTCATTAAAGGGTTTCCATAAAATGCTTCAAAAAGAAAATAGGAATTAAAAATAATGCCTTAAATAAAAAAACTCTATAAAAATGACATATGTAATTTATTAAAAAGAAAATAAGAATTACAAATGATTCACAATAGTTTGACTTACTAAAATGAAAATATTTTAAGATATTCGGACTGCCATGTTTTGTGTAGGGCTATATAGTGTTGCTATATTATACAGGTGACAAAAAATAATAACAATAATATTAATTTTTAAAAAAAATAATGTAAAAAAGTTATTCATAACATTAACATATGCAAAACTTATTACCTCATAAAATTCAAAAATACTTAAAATATTTATACAATATTATTAAATTTTAAAAAAAATTATATAAAAAATTTATTCATAACGTTAACGTATGCGAATTCAATTAACTCATAATATTCTTAAAAAAATAAATTATTTTAGACTACGTTATTTTTGTCTATTTTATGTTACATTATTAAAATATTAATGTCATAACTAACACTACATATACTAAACTTCTAATACAAACACACATAACTTTAATTTTTATTTAAAAATATATACTTAAAAGTTAGCCCGTCCACCGGACGGGTCTAAAGGCTAGTGTATATATATATATATATATATATATATATATATATATATATATATATATATATATATATATATATATATATATATATATATATATATATATATATATATATATATATATATATATATATATATATATATATATATATATATATATATATATATATATATATATATATATATATATATATATATATATATATATATATATATATATATATATATATATATATATATATATATATATATATATATATATATATATATATATATATATATATATATATATATATATATATATATATATATATATATATATATATATATATATATATATATATATATATATATATATATATATATATATATATATATATATATATATATATATATATATATATATATATATATATATATATATATATATATATATATATATATATATATATATATGTATATATATATATATATATACTAGTGGCAAAACCCGTCCGATGGACGGGTATGACTTCTAATTGTCGTTTAACTTATTTTTAAATTGGTAAGTATTTGTTTGTAATTTTTTAGTATAGTTGCCTTCTAATGCATTATTTATTGGGATGACTTCTATTTGTTGTTTAAGTTTTTTATGTTGTAATTAATTGTTTGCAAGTTTTTTATTTGTGTAAATATTTGTTTGTATTTTTTTAAGTATACCGTTGGTTACACAATGTTTTATTTTTTTTTATTTGCTAAATATTTGTTTTTACTTTTTTTATATAGTTATCTTTTAATTCATTATTAGACAGGATGACTTCTATTTGTTGTTTAAGTGTTTATTTACAAAATTAGTTATTTGTAAGCTTATTGTTTTGTGAACATCTGTTTGTATTTTTGAAACATAATGTTGGTTATTCAATGATTTCGTTAGTATATTTTTTAATGCATTATTAGTCGGAGGTTATAAGGCATGCATATGCATGAGTTCTTATAGACAAAGACGCCTCACCATAAGAGGATCATCTTATGTGTGTCGGCACAAGGCGTAAAATATCTACTTCAATACCGCATCAGGCGCTTTACTACTGCATTTAAATGTTTTAGTAAAAATCATAGGCACCCATTTTTAGCATAGACCCAATTAATCAATCATAGTCACCTATTTTTTCATCTAACAAAAATATGTATTTTTTAAGAGTAAAGTGCAAAAATCATCCCTGTGGTTTGTCAAAAGTTTGAATTACATCCCTCGTTAATACTTCGCGCAACATACATCATTGTGGTTGTAAATAGTACACCATACATCCCTGAGGACGGATGGTGCAAATATTTTTCCGTTAAGGGTTAAAAGTGTTTGTTATCTTAGGGGTATTTTAGTCCTTTTACAACCTAGGGATATCCAAATTAGCCCACTTCTCTGCGCCAAAATCAACGCGGAGCCAAAACACCACACGTGTCACGCTCACATTTAAGCAACAAAAAAAAAATATTAAAAAGTTCTCCGCGCCATATTCAACGCGGAGCAATTAAATGCAGGCAAAAGTCAAATCGACAGCTTTTGCTGTCAAACTTACCTTCCCCATAAAAAATTTTCCGCGTCCCACCTTTGCAAATTCAATGTCTCCGCGCCATATTCAACGCGGAGCAAGGAAAAAACAAAAAAACTCGTTTCCCAAGTTAAATTTTGAGTTGACAGTAAATACCAAAAGAATTTTTCACTCGTATAAATTGGGACATTTTCACTGCATTGTTTGTATCTCCAAAATTACACAAATGATAAACATTCAGTGAAGAAGAAAGATGCTCATTTTATTGGTTTTGTAGTTGATCAAGATGCTCATTGTATTGGTTTTGTAGAAAGATGCTCAGTGAAGATGAAAGGCATGCATGGTTTTGTAGTTGATCAAGATTAGTTAGTAGTTCACATGATAAAGAAGGTGGCAAGGCTTTATAGTTGATGTTTTTTATTTTGAAGATTGAGTAGTAGTTCAAGAGTAGTAGTATTCATCAGTATTAACTTAGTATTCTCAAACATGGCAAGAATTGTTCCCTTACAGGTATGTTTTATTTTTATTTTAACTTAATGTATGTTTGTATTAGTATTAATATTGTGTATTAATTTTTTTATTATTTTAGGATTATCCTGCGAAACTTACATGTAGAAGTAAGATATCCATGATTGGCGACATTAGGAGTAAATTAGAAGACACCCCTAAAGAAGCTTTATTTAGGGCTTCTTGTTTAGGTTGGCTTTGGGATTTAGACTTTACCAGTGATGAAAATTGTGTATTGATACATTATTTAGGATGTTGTCAAGGATATAGTGAAGAAGAACATGACATAAATACCCGTTTCACTTACTATGTAAATGGGCATGAATTATATTTTGGGAGGGAGGAATTCTGTTTGGTCACCTCGATGAAATTTGGTGTTGAATTTAAGGAGGAATTTACATCAGGCCCTATGCCGTTTAGGAGACGAGTATTTGGATCAAGGTATGATGGACGCGTGATACGCGTCGGGCAGCTGTTAGAAAAGATTTTAAGCGATTCTTTTTATGACTTGAATGACAACGATGCGGTTGGCTTGTGCTTGTTAGCGTGTATGGACTTGATACTTTTAGGACATGAGATATCACATTGTGTCCCAGAATGGTACTTTAGGATAGTGGATAATAGGGAAGCGTTTAACATGTACCCATGGGGTTCGCATGTATGGCCCACTCTCCATTGGCAACTTAGGGATGCGGTAGGATGGCGTGTTCATCACTTTATAAATGACCTTCCAGAAGGGAGAGTGCATAGCTATACGCTAATTGGATTCACATGGGCATTCAAGGTATTTTTTTCTTTAGTAATATTAGTAAATTTAATGTAGAATAATTGTAACATTTATTATTTTTTGCAGACTTGGATATTAGAGTGCTTTAGATCAAAAAGTGTGCGTTATTATAAATATGTACATAACCATCCTAGAGTGAATCGTTGGAGGCGTTTGAAAAGGTTTTATCGAAAACAGCTTCTCGCTTTAATAAACGTAAGTAGTTATTAATTTTTTAATTATTTTCTATTTTTGAAATGTTTTATTACAACACTAATTACATAAATAATTTTTAGGGACTTGAGCCTGTAAATATAACACCAGATGCCGAGGAGTCTCGGGCACGTTGGTGGATTGAAAGCAGGGCATATTTTGACGGTGAGATACATGTTCATCCGCCTATACCTCCTCGTGCTAATCCATACGTCCGTGATGATCTTCCACAAGACGTATATCAGGTTTTGAGTGAACATACCAAACAGATAAAAGATGTGTTGGATTTTATGAAGGTGAATTTCGTGACCTAGTTTGTGTTATACTAGTTATTATAATAATACGTGTTTAGTAGTTTGTATAATTATTTTAAGCAGGATTTGAGGCGACCAGAAACTTGTGCAGCCCCGGTCAATCATGGTGTTAGTTTGTTGCTGAGTGGTGTGCCTCGTACGCATGTATAATTGATCCATTTATTTAAAGTGAAATTATATTATATTATTTAGTGTAAATTAAAATAAAATGAAAATGTTGAATTGCAGGACTTCATGGGTCCGTCTAGAAATTTTGATGACCCTCCGAGTAGTCATTTTTTCGACGGTGCTAGGTGGCCTTCACCTAATACGCCGGTTTATCCACAATCTTTCCGTAATAGTGCCCAAATGCCTACACACGGTCAACCAAGTAATATGAGGAACATGTCACCCCTCCCCACTCCACAAACTAACATGGGCCCACCACTAGGATTTGCTGTGAACAATCGTGAGTCGGTTTCTCGCATGGGCGAATGTGGTCCATCGAACACTCGTGCTGAACACGGTGTTGTATTTGTAAGTCTACCATTAATGTTTATGGTTTTTATAGTTGTATTCGCTATCTTTGTATATATTTAACCAATTGTGTATACTATTTTTAGGATGGCATGAATCGAGAAAAGAGAGAATGTCGACCTGGAAGACAAAAGCAAAGTCCATATGTTTTGTTGCCTCCAACGACGATATTAGTCCCGAAACGAGTTAGGAAGACCAAAACCAACCAACATTCCCAGAACATATCTTCTTTGGATTTGGAAATGCCACTAGTCATCGTACTCGATAACGTGGATTTATCTAAGGTGATTATTATGATATTTGAATATTTAACTTATTTAAGTATATGTTAGATAATTACTCTTAAAATATGAATTTTCTTGTATAGGTTCGTCGAGGATTGTATGAGGACTTAATGACATTCTTACAAAGTCCTTATCGTATTTATTTGGACTGTCACATGAGGGGTTATGTTGTTGAACCAGAGTTTTGGTTGTCACTAGTTCCTGATCAGACTGGCACTCTCAGTGTTACTTCATATATCCCATGGGAGAAACAGGGTTGGTTGACTGACGATGTAAGTTTATCAACTAAATTAATTTTGCCTATTTAGTTTAAATTGTATGAACATAGCTAAGTTATATTATTTAAATGCATAAACAGCAAATGAACGCATGGATAGAGTTGATAATTAGAACTAGGCCCCCCAATAGTATTTGGACAGTTGCAAAGGGAAAGACTACAACACTAGACCCACTGGAAAACAAGCACACTTTGGATTTCGATTACTTCATTAGAGGAACTATTGACGGCACGAGCCAGCCGTATCCTTCGTGGGATGATGTAGAATGGGTACGTATTAATTTTTACATGTTTATTGTGTTTAAAATATGTTATAATGCTTATTTATATAATTAAAATGTTATCTGTAGGTTTTTTTGCCAATCATGCATGGCAATCATTGGGTCTCAGGTGTTATAAACCTAAATTTTTCAACTTTCACTATATATGACTCGAACAATTATCCGGAAAGAGGGCGGATGATTTTTAACAACTTAGACCATTGGACAACTACTTTGAATGAGTTTTTGAATGCATCTGGTCACTTTCTAAGAACAGGACGTGCTCCTTATCAATTCTTGTATAGTTACAACCCAGAAGGTGTCAATGTCCCACAACAGGAGAACGGTTACGACTGCGGCGTTATTACATGTTGGCTATTAGAGCAACTTATTCAAGGAAGATCGCCCGAGTACATAAGTCAACCTACAGCCTTCTTCGGACAGTTTAGACTTGAAATGGCAAGAAGGTTTTATGAAACACGTTGTGAGGAGACTGACGATTGTGGTTATGATTTGGTTTGATGTTGTTTGTTTGTATTTTATAAATGTATTTTAAATAAAAGGTTTGCATTTTTAATGTGACATTCGTTATCTAAGTGTTCTTTAATGTAGCATTTATTGTTTATTTGAAATAGACAATCAATACAAAAAAACGATTAAATCACATAAAACCAATACATATGTAAAACAGAAAGGCAATAAAAACAGAAACTTAAAAACGATTACATCGCACCAATAAAGCTACACTATAAATTCATTTTGGCGATGGTTGTGAAGAATAAGTGATTCTTTGTATTGTCCAAGAAAAAAAGAACCACCGTTTCCTTCAATCCCTGGTACCGTTTCCAAGCCTTCCGAATTACGATTCCATACTTGTAGTTGGTGAAACCATAGTTGCGGGTTCTCATTAACCTGAACTATTGGTTCAGCCGAATTGTTAAATCCTAATAATTTTGGGATTTGCTCTATAGGCATCTCAATGTTGAATAATTCTTGAACTGAATTAACAAACACACCAGTAATTTGTAACTGCCAAGCACGAAATACACGTGCGTATTCAGTGTTGTAAGATCCTGAAATCACCAAAGTATCTCCTAACTTGACAACATAGTAAGGTGGTGGAATTGTGGAAGTTATCACATTAGGAATGTCTATAATTTGAAAGTAACAGTCAATCAAATCAAACGATATAATCATGTAGGATTTGGACCAGTTACCGTTAGGGAAAAAATTCTTTTCAGACCCAACCCAATATATTTTACTGTCAACCACAGCTTGACCTGACCGTTTTAATCTAATTGTGTTGCGTGGTAAACGGTCATTTCCGAGATTGATCCAAGTGTTAGAACTCATTTTTCGCACCGACACATACCATGGACCCTCACCATAGTATGGGTAGTTTATTTTTAAAAGGATCGGGTCTAGAGTGATCGGGTTGATACCAAAACCAAAAATCATTTTTGGAGAATCAGGTTGGTTTAAATAATTTGGTGTTAAAATTGTTACTATTTTTGGAATAGACGGGTTGAACAACACAAATGCGAAAGCATTAGCATATGAAAAGCACCATATACCTTTTGAAGTACCAACATGTTGAATCTCATCTAGATTCTGAAGATAATGTAAAGGGGTGAATGTGAAGTTATCATCGACCATATACATTCTACCGTTTGTGACATGCTTACATTCCAAAATGAAAGAACATGTGGATGAATAACGCGAACCGTATTCTCGCCGAAAGCTTCGACGGTCTATGGTTGCTCGCCATCGTCGTGATACCCTACGAAACCGAAGTAAAGAAACGACTGGAAATCGTAGCATGATTTGTCTTTGGATTTCAAATGGTATGTATGTAGACATATTAGTTTGTGCTGTTTTACAAAAGCTGAGTTTGATAATTGAGCCTAATATGTTACGTTATTTATAGAAAAAAAGAAACACATTCCTTATACACTGTGGGACATGACTTTTCACTGAAAAAATGTTCTCCGCTTCAATATTGACGCGGAGAATGACGTAATCATACACTTTATACACTGTGTGACACGACGTTTCACTGTGGGACATGACTTTTCACTGAAAAGATGTTCTCCGCTACAATAATGACGCGGAGAATGACGTCATCATACACTTTATACACTGTGGGACATGACTTTTCACTGAAAAAATGTTCTCCGCTTGAATATTGACGCGGAGAATGACGTCAGCATACACTTTATACACTGTGTGACACGACGTTTCACTGTGGGACATGACTTTTCACTGAAAAGATGTTCTCCGCTACAATAATGACGCGGAGAATGACATCATCATACACTTTATACACTGTGTGACATGACTTTTCACTGAAAAAATGTTCTCCGCTTGAATATTGACGCGGAGAATGACGTCAGCATACACTTTATATACTGAAAAAATGTTCTCCACAAATAAAAAACACGTGTATAAATACTATAAAAATCGTATCGTCACTACATTGTACACTAAACCTTCCAAGTAACATAATGTCTACCCAACCCAATAACTTTCGTAAGAAAATAGAACATAATTTAGCTAGTTCTTCATCACAACCAAATATGCCACACCCTTCTTCTCCCATTAATCCAAATTCTGTTGAGAAACCAGTTAGGATCATTCCAGGTCCTGCTGTTCTCATTCAACAAGCTAAGATCCGTAAGAGTTCACTTGGTGTCGACTGTGGAATACCAACACAAGAGATTGCTATTCTCTTAAGTGAGGATGTTGGTGAAGATGAGCATTTTAGCAGTGATCCATGGATTTGCGCAGTTCAATATGAAGCTGATCAAGGGAGCATTATAAGTGGTTGTTTAGGTAGTATTGCTGCCCACCTTACCCCTAAAGGAAAACTTGAAAAAATTGTAGCAGTAATCAAGACATGCACACCAAATGCACTGGGTGATCTCACCGTAACACTCAAAGATCCAACTGGAACTATTAACGGCACAATTCATCATAAAGTGGTAGCGCATAAGATATATGATCAATTGTTCAAGGTTGGGGCTGTTTTGATACTACAGAACGTTTCAGTGTTTATTCCTAAACCATCAATTTACTATCTAAACATCACATTGAAGAATGTAGTGAAGGTATTTCCCAAAGATGCAGTGTTTGAGTTTTGAATGTCTTAAGTTGGTATTTCTAATTTTATTTGGTAGTTGGATTCGGTAGTTGTATTCGGTAGTTGTAATCATTTGAATTATCTTTTATATCATCGTTATCTGTATTGGGTATTTGTTCGCCAATCCTTTGAATTCACAATTTTAGTTTATTTAAAATAAACAATGTTAAATTGCATATGAAACAGGAAAAGTACCAACATTAAACCATAGGCCGTTACAAATAAAAACATAAACAGATAATAGAAACAACAAAAAATCAAATACAAATAATTAAAAAAACAACAACAACAACAACTTAATTGAGTACTTCACCTCGTGGGTGGCTTATTAGAGTTAATGATTCTTTGTAGGGCCCAATAATAAAAGACCCAGCATTTCCTTCTAGTCCGTTTATGTTGTGAAAGACCTGCATTTGTTGACTGCATACTTGTAGGAGCGTAACTGGTCTAACTTGATCCATGGCCGTCACTTCAAATATAGGCTCTGTGTTTATATTAAATCCTAGTAACTTTGGATAATGGTGAGTTGGCATATCAAGGACAAATATATCTCTAACTGATGATACCGAACCATTATCTAATGCCCAACCACGGAGAACTCTTATTCCTTCATATATGTAACTTCCCCATATTACGACAGAGTTTTGTAATTGAGATATATAAAACGGAGGCTGTAACCAAGCTCTTACCACTTCAGGAATACCCTCAATTTGAAAGTTGCGATGAACCATCTCGAATGAGACAAGCAAGTACCTTTTATATAAAGTGCCATGATCACATGCATACAACTCAGAACCAATCCAGAAAATTTTCCCACCAACAACAGCTTGACCGGACCTTTTGATCCTAACCTATTCATGCGGCAGTCGATCGTCTTCGATTCTAGTCCATCCGTTCATGTTTGTAAACACATACACCACCCACGGTCCAGGACCTTCTGTCGGTAAATGAATTTTTAGAAACATTGGTTCGAGTGTGTCTGGCTGAACACCAAAACCAAAAAGCATCTTCGAAGATGCTGGTTCATCATTGATGTATGTGATAAGTGTAACACTTCTTTGGATGGACGGGTTCCAAACCACCAATGCAATATTATCACCGCATACAAAGCACCAAATTCCTTCAGATGTAGCGAGTGGTCTTAGAACAGGGACATTTACACTGTCAACTAGAGGGGCAAATGTTAAAGTAGTATTAACCCTAAACATGTATCCGGTAGTTCCATTCTTATAGGCCAAAATAAAGAAACAGGTGTCTGAATGACGAGCACCATATCGACGACGAAAGCTTGGTCGGTCTATGGTTGCCCGCCATCTTCTTGAAACCCTACGAAAATTCGCCAAAGAATCCGCCGGAAGACGTAACATGATTTCTCGTTGTATTTCAAAAGATATGTATCTTGACATGTTTGGAATGTTTGAGATTTGGTTAACGTATTTTGTATTCAATAGGCTGTATATATAACAATTAACTGACAATGACGTCATCATACACTTTATACACTGTGTGACATGAGTTTTCACTGAAAAAATGTTCTCCGCTTGAATATTGACGCGGAGAATGACGTCAGCATACACTTTATACACTGTGTGACATGACGTTTCACTGAAAAAATGTTCTCCGCTTCGATACTGACGCGGAGAATGACGTCATCATACTGTGGGACATGACTTTTCACTGAAAAGATGTTCTCCGCTACAATAATGACGCGGAGAATGACGTCATCATACTGTGGGACATGACTTTTCACTGAAAAGATGTTCTCCGCTACAATAATGACGCGGAGAATGACGTCATCATACACTTTAAATATACACAAATGAAATAACGTAACTCAGAAAAATCATCAACATACAAATGAACTCAAATCAACAAAAATTTGTCAACGAGTATTCTGATGATGACGAAAACGAGGATACTGGTTATGCTTATGATCCAAATTTTACAAAACCGGGATCCTCATTTGCATTCTTATCAGATGATGAAAATGGTGATTCTGATGATGGTGAAGGTCCAAATTTTACCAAACCTGGTTCCTCATGTACCTTTTCACCAGACGACAATGTTGAGGAACAAGAACAAGTAAGTTTTAATGATTGGGAAACACAACCACAAAAACCTTTATACCATAAATGGAAAAATTTCATGCCATTTATGCCTGATGTTCTAGAAACACCTATATACACTTCCAAACCTAGTCAATCTATTCATACAAATAAAGATATGGAAGTGCATGTCGGTAAAACCTTTTTAAATAGGGATGAATTAGACCTAGCTATTAGGTTGAAAGTTATCAAAGAAGGTTACCAATTTAGAAAAGATAGATCGAACCCAGATAGAGTCGACTATAAGTGTTACCATTTCAAAGATTGTAGTTGGAAGATTTGGTCTAGGCGATGGGTTAATACAGATGTTTTCGAAATTACCCGAATGAATGATATTTACACTTGTTCCAAAACACAAACATATCCAAACCATCACAATGCAAACAAAAAGGTCATAGGTTACATTATGAGGGAGAAGCTAAAAGATAATAAGAGTGATTTAAAAAGTAAACAAATACAACAAGATATCATGGCACAGTATAAAATTAGTGTATCTTATCAACAAGCGTGGAGAGGTAAGGACTATGGGTTGGATATGATGTGAGGGTCTCTATACGAATCTTTCGAAATGCTACCATATTACTGTTACAACTTAGAAAAAAAAACCCAGGTACAGTAACACGTATCAAGACAAACGAAGAAGGAGTGTTCAAAATGCTATTCATCGCGTTGGGGGTTTCAGTAAGTCAACATTATCTTAATACAAATCACTTTAATTAAAAAAGTTGTCAACATAATCTTAATTCAAGTCACACTAATGTGTTCAATGTCATTTCACAGGTGCGAACTTTTCTTAATCATCTACGACCTATGCTCATAATAGACGCTGCACATTTAAAGGGTCTATACAAGGGTGCTAATTTGTTGGCTGTAGGCATGGACGGAAACAATAAAATTGTTCCTGTCGCATATGGTATATGTAGAGGTGAAACCGGTCCAAACTGGTCATGGTGGATGTCTGTACTCAAAGAGTGTATAGGTGTCAACCCCAATATGATTTTCATTTCTGACAGACATGCTGCTATCGCATTGGCTGTACGCAACGAGTTTCCATTAGCGTTTCACGGTATATGTTGTCGCCATTTAATGATGAACCTTTCTTTAAAAAAAGGTAAAACAAAGCGTACGTTCTGGAAAATATGCAAAGCGTATACCGTAGATGATTTTGCAAGAAATATGGAAACGCTACATGCTGTACAACCTGATGCATACAACAAGCTAATGGAAGCGAACCCTCAAAGATGGTCTCGGGCGTATTCTCCACGACCTCGGTACAATTACTGTACATCTAATAGTGTTGAATCAGTAAATAATTGTACTAGGAAAACACGAAAGCTACCTATAACAATGATGACCGAGTCGTTTCGAGGAATGGTGCAAGAATGGTATTATAATCGAAGGCAAGTTGCAGGTACAAATCTTAAAGTATTATTAGCCACTTTACTTTAATGAAAACATCATTTATTAATCTAAGAACAATTTGTTCATTCTGCTGCAGCGAATATGAAGTATGAGATCACTGACTGGGCAGCGGATAAAGTGATGAAAAGAAAAATGAAAAGCGCTAATTGGCAAGTTTACGGTGTGAATCAAAATCAGTTTCAAGTATCGGATGGCCAATATAATCGTGAAGTCAATCTGATGAACGGTACTTGTGAATGTCGCAAATGGCAAGTTTCAGGGATACCTTGTGGTCACGTTATTGCGGTGACCAAGTTTTTGGGTTTAACCGACTGCGTAAATTTTGTAGCAGACTGGTTTAAAAAAGAAAAGTATCAAGCTACATACGCAGAGTCAATATATTTTGTTGGAGAGCAACATGAATGGGAGTATCCAAGCCATGTTCGTCCAGTTATTCCTCCTGTAATGTACAGCCGACAGCCTGGCCGACCTAAAAACACAAATAGAATTTTGTCTCAAGGAGAAGAACCAAGGACGATACACTGTAGCAGATGCAATGAAGTGGGACACAAGCGAGATCAATGCAAAAAATCATACATCCCTGAGCCAGCAAAAATGTTCCCAAAAAAAACAAGCAGAAAAACAACCAATCAACTCAACAACATGAGCCAATACACTCCTTCCATGAACCAACAGGAAAATCATTTAACACTTATGGGGAAAATACTTCACAACCCTGGCAAGCACACGAACTTAACCAACATATGCAATACCAGGCACATCCATATCATAATGATCAATATCCATCACAAGCTTACAACCCAAATGTATCACATCCATATAATCATGATCAGTCACAAGCTTACACTCAAAATATATTCAGTTCCGAAAACTACAATGAAAACACAGGACCATCAAACCAATATGATCGAACAACATACGCATCTCAACCATTTGATCATTATGTGTCACAAAATAATGCTTCTCAGCATCTTGACAATATCAACCCCAACTGGCCAAACAGTTTGTTCAACTTATTTTCTTAATAAATTAGTTTATGAATTTTATGCATCTTGTAATAAATTCTCTTATTATTGTAATATATTTTCTTGTAATATATTTTCTTTTAATATATTTTCTTGTAATATATTTTCTTGTAATATATTTTCTTACATTGAAACTATCTCATAAAGTTGTTGTGCAAACGTATATTGTGAATAAATAATTTAAGATTGACAACCATCTCGATACAGTGGGACACATTTATAGAAAATAAAACACATACTTTATACCCTTTATACACACTGTGTGACATGACGTTTCACTGAAAAAATGTTCTCCGCTTGAATATTGACGCGGAGAATGACGTCAGCATACACTTTATACACTGTGTGACATGACGTTTCACTGAAAAAATGTTCTCCGCTTGAATATTGACGCGGAGAATGACGTCAGAATACACTTTATACAGTGTGTGACATGACGTTTCACTGTTGGATATGACACTTCACTGAATCACTTCCACTACCCCTAATGCATTATAAAAAATTTTGACTGATTCTATACTATTCAACTTTATTCGTTTTTTTCTACATATGCATATAAATACATATGCCTCTTTTTTGTTCTATCCCACTTGAATCAATAACAACATGTCAACATCCACAAACAATATGTTTGAGTTTGGTGTTCATCACAACGGAATTTTCAAACTTACCCCACTAACATATGAACACGGTTCGTTACTCAATATTAACGTTCCAGAAATGGATTACCAACAGATGCTTACATATATTTCAACCAAATTAACATGTTTATATTACGCAACAATAGAAGTGTACGGTCTTTATTACAAGTTGCCACCAAACAACATGGTAAATGGTATGAAATCACTTCACACAAATCATGATGTTAACATTATGTATGACATCGCAAAGGCTGCTGGGAAGTTAGAAATTTACGTCTCTCATCATCCTATTGATCTAACCACGGCCTTAGTTCCGGAAGATGGTTCATTTGAAGACTCATTTGCAAGTATCATTTCTGAAGAAACAAAACTCAAACAACAAGAAGCACTAAGTTATCTACACCAAATGAAGACAAGAAAAAACAAAAACCCCGATTACTATGACTATGTTTATAGCAAGTTCAACTTCCTTGGAAAACAAAAACCAATAACACCATATACACAAACCCGTTTCGATTTTCTTTTTCACAATCATGGCCAACTAGTGATCGATGAAACAAATAACACAAACTACGTCAATGGTGGACAAATGACAATCAACATTCCTAGAATGAAACTACAAGCTATAAAACAATATTTTAATAATATTGTTGATAAAGAAATTCATGCTCTTTATTACAAAGTACCGCACAGAGGCTTTTCAAGCACCGTGAAACTAAGAAACAACTATGACATGCATGTGATGTTCGATATTTCGGCGGCAAAAGGAAAGTTAGAAATCTACATTGACCATGAGCGTGTTAATTTTATTATACACAAACATATAATATCAAATGACAGGCTAGCAAGAATGATGTGTGATGTCATAACAGACTACAAGGATGACAGTGAAGAAGAAAAAAGAGAATCAACACAAAATGATTTCACTATCGATCAAATGGTTGAGTGGGCTGAACAAGAGCACTTTCAGAACGAGGAAACTAAATCAGGGAAATGTCCAATGGCTATTTCAAATAAACGATGTAATAAATAAATGGTTTTTATGTAGGCTTATGATTTAGCACCTGTTTCTTTTTACTGATTATGTAACGCATCTATCTATTTTATTTTTAATCAAAATGTAACGCATCAATCAATAAGATCATGTAGACTACTCCATTATCTGATCTATCACTATCACTGTCTCCCATTAATGGAATCATTCAATTAATTCAGCCAACACTAAAATCCAATCAACATATGACATAAGCAAGCAATTTCATTTGCTTTATAAACCCACTAGTGACTAAAAAATAAACACACAATTCTCTCTCAATTCTTGATTCATATCTTTAGACTACATTAAATTATGTCAGAGTCTCCAAATGAAGTACGTGACATCATTATTGCAAGATTGAAAAAAGAGGCAGAAGAAGAGATGAGGCTTGCCCAAAAACTATTGATCGAGTTGAATACTTATGCTCAGCGAAAGCGCAATCGTGAACTACAAACGGCATATGTTCATTCTATGCCACTTACAAGTCTGAACACTTATGGGTTACATACTCTACTACTGTCGCATGAAGCCGACGAACGTATTATACAAAACTTGACCGCTGCAAGGCAAGAGTTGATGTTAAGCTTAACAATTAAGCAAAAACTCATTAACAACTACATGTCAATGTAGATCTTTCATGTTTATCTTCCATGTTCTCGTTATGTAATGTTCTGTTTTTAAAATCGTCAAAATAAAGGTTGGTCGTGTACTGATCTACATGTGATTTGTTATTTGTTGTGACATTTTTATGGTTAACAATCAAGTGTTATTTCTTTTATTGTTCTTAATTTTACAAAGTATACATTACCAACGACTACACATCAACACAAATCAACAATTGCCGTTTTAAAATAATAGACAGAAAAACATACTTTAACGTGTACAGTATAGTCATTTAATGGTTATTCTAACTTTGAAAAGAAATGAATGTTTGAAAAACTCTCAGACACACTTTAACAAAACATAGCTTGCTTATACTAGCTCCAATCATGTGCATTTTTTGTGCGTTTAAAAGCCCTTGTCGTGGAGTTCACAAGGATTCGAAAATTTAATTCGGTAAAAAAATTATACACATATATAAACAGTCCAGAAGTTGGTGCTCCACAAATATTTAAACGTTTCAAAAACTCTCGGACACACTTTAACGCATCATATCTTGCTTATAATTGGCTCTAATGATGCCAAAATTTTATGCGTTTGATAGCACGCCCCGTAAAGAAAAGAAACCATAATACAAAAAAATCTTTAAAAAAGTTTGATATATATATAATCACTCTCGAAATTGGCTTTTAATTAGAAAAAACCTAAGAAATCTAAATAAAAGTTTAGAAAAAAAATAGTTTAGGGGAAAAAAGAAAATAAATGGAAAGAAAGTGGTGGACCAGATTAAATAAATGTAAGTTAAAGTTCTCCGCTTTAATTTTGGCGCGGCAAACTTTTTTTAATGGCGCATTTATTGCTCCGCGTTGAATATGGCGCGGAGAACTTTTTAATATATTTTTTTTTGTTGGTTAAATGTGAGGGTGACACGTGTGTGGTTTTGGCTCCGCGTTGATTTTGGTGCGGAGAAGTGGGCTAATTTGGATATTCTATTTAAAAAGGGTTACTGCAAGAGAACCCTCTCTCTAGAGGGTCTCTGCAATAAATAACCCGTAAGCTCTAGGCTCATCTTTTCATCTTTTATGGGAGAAATAAACTCCTTTAATGGACTTTACTCGGGCCCAGCAATATGTACTTTTGCTCGATGTTTTAAAATTCGACTTCATTCGATCGGTCCAATTGATTGAATTAAAAACATGTTAGCGAACTGAATTGAACCGTTTTCTATTCATTGTGGTTAACCCGATTTAATAAACCCGGTTTGATCATACTTTTTTTTTATATAAAAATCTAACAGAATTTCCTTTTTTCTTAAATTTTAAGATCAATTGAATAATTTCCAAACTAGTCGTTTGTTTTATACTGTGAATAATTTACAAACACAGTTGATATATGTCTAATTGGATTGCTTAATCTAGTTTAATTTTGTTTTGTTACTTAATTGTTGGCTATAGTTTTGAGCATATATGACATAAAATAAACACGACGTTTGCCAAATTGTCTAACTAATATACTCTATAATATAAGTTAAAATTTTGTAAAACAGAAAACTAAACTTAAAAATAATTTGAGAATATTAACTGACTAACATATTTAATAATTTTATTGATATAAGATTTAGAAATGAAATTTCATCGATAAAAACTTAATCTTTTTATCGATTTAATTGAATGTAAGAATAATGTAAGATAAATGATAGGATCATAAAACATTATACATTTGATATATGAAAGAAGTGTGCGTATACATAAAACCGATTTGACGCGATGGTTCACCGATTGAAACATTGACTCAGTGAACCGGCTCCTAAAGCGAATTAATAAAAAACCAAGGTTTAAAACATCGTTTTTGCTTACTTTTACGTGGAGTCAAATTTATTATAACCGAGCAAAAGTCAGGGCAAATAAAAATAACCAATAAAAGGGTAAATTCAAAACTTATAACCGTAGCTACGAAAAAAAGTTAGTGTGCTCACATTCTTTCTTATGGGTAGTATGTATCAGATCACTAGATATCTTGTAATCACAAACTAGATTTCTGATTTTACTTGAGAGACTATTTAACTATCGATCATGCAGTTAATATAAGTCATCACCATATGTATATATACTTTACAGAATTGTCTCGTGAACTTTGATGACTCAGTGGCCGATCGATATAAGAGACCCCTCAAAAATTGATTTTTTATATAAAAGATACTATATCAAGGTTTTAAGATAAATTTGATAAATGCTACGTAGTATTATTTAACAAACATGTATTTTTTTTCTTTTGTAAGACATTAAGCAAGTTTTCATAATAAAAATAGTAAACCCTCAGATATACAAGATGAGACCATTGAGATCTAATAGAAAAACGATAAATGATATTGTAATTATGAATACGAAGTTATTTTTAGAATCATTCCGTCACTCTAGTTAAATGAAAAATGTAGATCAAACTTTATATAAATTAACAATTTTTTTACGGCTATACACTTATACATGAGACATATAAGATATACTAGATTATGCACGCAAGAATAGATGCCTTTTAGTTTGGTGAGCCCTGTGTTATTGCCCCACTACACATGTCTTGGCCGACCTTAGAGCATGCACAATGCTATCAAGTCTTCAAAGACTTAAGCACTCAATGCATATAAATGTTTTGCTTCACCATCAATGTTTAGTTCTTTATATGCCAATACTTTTTTACTATTTATGTCAAACAATTGGTAGATTCAAAGTCTTTCTCAAAAAGCTATTTATCAAGCCATTGCTTCAATGGTTAAAACAACACTAATAGCTTTTGTAAATAGGAAAAAGTCTTTGAAAAACATACCATTGTAGATGCTCTTACTACTTTTAAGAGTCATAGAATAATTTACACTGGAGAAAAAAATCACATATGCACTCATAGAAGAAATTTACATGTTCATAACAGAAGTTTATATCACATTATCAAATGTAAACAACACCAAAATAATCATGAATATATATGCATTGATTAACTCATATATTACACTCATGTATGTATTTTATATATCATCTTTTGCATACAACCTCATTTCACTCAGTAAGCTACAATAAGGGACACTAACTTCACTCATACTTACTAATTCATTATGTGTATTTCAAAACTAGAAATAATAGAATTGCTTATGGAAACCATTTTAATGGTTTTACTTACTACCTTCACCTAATGTTACCAAGATTGTTAGAATCGGGATCTTCCCTAGAATTGTTTTCTACTTCGCATGACCGTATTCATAGAAATAGATCGAGATGGTACACACACACACACACATATATATATATATATATATATATATATATATATATATATATATATATATATATATATATAATATAATATAATATAATATAATATAAAACCCTTATATAGGAAGGATGGTGAAACAATACCTTATATACAAAATTCTATAAAAATGACACATGTAATTCATTAAAGGGTTTACATAAAAAACTTTAAAAAGAAAATAGGGATTACAAATGATGCCTTAAATACAAAATTCTATAAAAGGGATGGTAAAATAATGCCTTAAATAAAAAATTCTAAAAATGCTTGAAAAAGAAAATAGGAATTACAAATGATGCTTTAAATATAAAATTCTATAAAAAGGATGGTGAAACAATGCCTTAAATACAAAATTCTATAAAAAGAATAGTGAAACAATGCCTTAAATACAAAATTCAATAAAAATGACACATGTATAGAATTAAAGGGTTTCCATAAAATATTTCAAAAAGAAAATAGGAATTACAGATGATGCCTTAAATACAAATATTTTATAAAAAATGGTAAAACAATGCCTTAAATACAAGATTCTAAAAATGCTTCAAAAAGAAAATAGGAATTACAAATGATGCTTTAAATATAAAGTTCTATAAAAAGAATGGTGAAACAATGCCTTAAATACAAATTTTATAAAAAGAATGGTGACAATACCTTAAATACAAAATTCTATAAAAATTACACATGTAAGAAATTACAAATAATGCCTTAAATACAAAATTCTAAAAAGGATGGTGAAACAATGCCTTAAATACAAAATTCTATAAAAAGAATGGTGAAAAAATGTCTTAAATACAAAATTTTAAAAAAATGACACATGTAATTCATTAAAGGGTTTCCATAAAATGCTTCAAAAAGAAAATAGGAATTAAAAATAATGCCTTAAATAAAAAAACTCTATAAAAATGACATATGTAATTTATTAAAAAGAAAATAAGAATTACAAATGATTCACAATAGTTTGACTTACTAAAATGAAAATATTTTAAGATATTCGGACTGCCATGTTTTGTGTAGGGCTATATAGTGTTGCTATATTATACAGGTGACAAAAAATAATAACAATAATATTAATTTTAAAAAAAATAATGTAAAAAAGTTATTCATAACCTTAACATATGCAAAACTTATTACCTCATAAAATTCAAAAATACTTAAAATATTTATACAATATTATTAAATTTTAAAAAAATTTATATAAAAAATTTATTCATAACGTTAACGTATGCGAATTCAATTAACTCATAATATTCTTAAAAAAATAAATTATTTTAGACTACGTTATTTTTGTCTATTTTATGTTACATTATTAAAATATTAATGTCATAACTAACACTACATATACTAAACTTCTAATACAAACACACATAACTTTAATTTTTATTTAAAAATATATACTTAAAAGTTAGCCCGTCCACCGGACGGGTCTAAAGGCTAGTGTGTGTATACATATATATATATATATATATATATATATATATATATATATATATATATATATATATATATATATATATATATATATATATATATATATATATATATATATATATATATATATATATATATATATATATATATATATATATATATATATATATATATATATATATATATATATATATATATATATATATATATATATATATATATATATATATATATATATATATATATATATATATATATATATATATATATATATATATATATATATATATATATATATATATATATATATATATATATATATATATATATATATATATACACTAGTGGCAAAACCCGTCCGATGGACGGGTATGACTTCTAATTGTCGTTTAACTTATTTTTAAATTGGTAAGTATTTGTTTGTAATTTTTTAGTATAGTTGCCTTCTAATGCATTATTTATTGGGATGACTTCTATTTGTTGTTTAAGTTTTTTATGTTGTAATTAATTGTTTGCAAGTTTTTTATTTGTGTAAATATTTGTTTGTATTTTTTTAAGTATACCGTTGGTTACACAATGTTTTATTTTTTTTTATTTGCTAAATATTTGTTTTTACTTTTTTTATATAGTTATCTTTTAATTCATTATTAGACAGGATGACTTCTATTTGTTGTTTAAGTGTTTATTTACAAAATTAGTTATTTGTAAGCTTATTGTTTTGTGAACATCTGTTTGTATTTTTGAAACATAATGTTGGTTATTCAATGATTTCGTTAGTATATTTTTTAATGCATTATTAGTCGGAGGTTATAAGGCATGCATATGCATGAGTTCTTATAGACAAAGACGCCTCACCATAAGAGGATCATCTTATGTGTGTCGGCACAAGGCGTAAAATATCTACTTCAATACCGCATCAGGCGCTTTACTACTGCATTTAAATGTTTTAGTAAAAATCATAGGCACCCATTTTTAGCATAGACCCAATTAATCAATCATAGTCACCTATTTTTTCATCTAACAAAAATATGTATTTTTTAAGAGTAAAGTGCAAAAATCATCCCTGTGGTTTGTCAAAAGTTTGAATTACATCCCTCGTTAATACTTCGCGCAACATACATCATTGTGGTTGTAAAATAGTACACCATACATCCCTGAGGACGGATGGTGCAAATATTTTTCCGTTAAGGGTTAAAAGTGTTTGTTATCTTAGGGGTATTTTAGTCCTTTTACAACCTAGGGATGATTTTTGCACCAAACTTTTCAAAAAAAAAAATTCCAAAAAAAATTTCAAATTTTTTTTAAGAAAGTTTCGAAAAATGTTTTCTTTTTTCGAAAAATGTTTTTTTTTTAATGTTTTTTTTAAGTTTCGAAAATATATTTGAAAAAAGTTTTTTTCAAAAAAAATTCAATTTTTTTTTTAAAAAGTTTTGAAAAATGTTTTTTTTAATGTTTCGAAAAATGTTTTATTTTTTAAATGTTATCTTTTTTAAAATAAGTTTCAAAAAGAATTTGAAATTTTTTTTTTTGAAAAGATTCAAATTTTTTTTTAAAATTTTCGAAAAAAGTTTTTTTTTTCAAAAGTTTTTTTTAAAAAAAGTTTTTTAAAAAAAGCTTTTTATAAAAAATGTTTTTTTTTCGAAAAACATTTTAAAAAATAACTTTTATAAAAAAAACTTTTGAAAATTTTTTTTTTCAAAGATTAAAAAAAAATTTGAATTTTTTTGAAAAAAAAGTTTTTTAGAAAAGCTTTTTTTTTAATAAGTTTTTTTTTTTGAAAAACATTTAAAAAAAAACTTTTGAAAAAAAAACTTTTTTCGAAAATTTAAAAAAAAAAATTTGAATTTTTTCGAAAAAAAAAATTTCAAATTTTTTTTGAAACTTATTTTAAAACATTTTTCGAAAAAAGAAAACATTTTTCGAAACTTTTTTAAAAAAAATTTGAATTTTTTTTGAAATTTTTTTTGGAAATTTTTTTTTTTGAAATGTTAGGTGCAAAAATCATCCCTAGGTTGTAAAAGGACTAAAATACCCCTAAGATAACAAACACTTTTAACCCTTAACGGAAAAATATTTGCACCATCCGTCCTCAGGGATGTATGGTGTACTATTTTACAATCACAATGATGTATGTTGCGCGAAGTATTAACGAGGGATGTAATTCAAACTTTTGACAAACCACAGGGATGATTTTTGCACTTTACTCATTTTTTAAAAATTAAATTTCTCACAAATCGTTAATCGTTACGCAAAACAAAACATACCACCATGACGAGAATTAGATCATCTTTCTATCAACGGACACATGTATTAGATCATGTATTTTTGAATAAATGTAAATTGGTTGTTATGATTTATTCTAAAAATAAAGTGTGAATCTACATTGATCTCAACTACTATGTTATGTTAAAAAATTACATTGATTTCAATTCAAATAAACCCATATATCAATATAAGATAACTAATCATAATATTACTTATATTTTCATCTAGAATGGATTAGTCAGGTACTCGATCGTGACCTAAATCATTTGGCTCAAATAATACATACTCGTTGCCTAAAAGGAATTTGGAACAAAAAGTAAGAAACCATTCGCCTTTAAGAATGATCCACATATACTATAATTATACAGAAGTATACTCTTACATTGAATATTATGAGTGCATGGTTCACTTGTCGCCTTTTTAACAAAGTATGAAATGATTACAAAAGTGTGTAGATAAAACTTTCATCATTTGCGTTCCTTATGGAGCTTCGTCTCGGATTTTTCTCATTGTGCAAAGCCGTTTGTTTTAGAAAATTTTTTCGTGAGTCTCTCCTAATGGTTCAGGTCTTGGGGTTTGCACATTTGAATGGTTTAACCCGAGGTCGGATTTCAAATATGATATCCTTTAAAAAAAATCCATACTACTCAAACTTCTATCAGTCAATGATAGAATATGTTCCAAAAAAAATGATAGAATAAATATGTATACGATAGATGCGGAAATATGCACAAATCATATAGTATTGTTTTATTTTCCTGACCACTATATAAAGATAAGTCAATTACATTTCTAAGACACAAAAAAGGGTTTGGTATGGAAATTTTAACCGAATTACTTTTAAATCCCAACCCATGCCATGAAATTGGTCAAGCTAATTTAATCATCATAGGTCCTCAAAGTCTTTTTTTACCCATATAGTCTCCTAAATAATAATCCATATATTTAAATTATTATTATCACATTATAGTGAATAGAATAGAAAATTATGACAAAAAAAATATGGTCAGACAACCGACCCAGCCTATCTAAAACGACATTTTTTGACCCGCCCATCTTGCCAACCGAATTGAACATATACTACTAATTATCTTACCACCATTTGTGTGAAAAATCTTTAAGCAAATATATTGATGTGTTAATAACTTATTATAATCATATGATTAAGGCGTCACAAGAAAAATTATCGTCACAAGAGAAGATATAGATTTTTCCATCTGTCAAACGTTTTGTCACAGAGCGAGAGACGTAAGAATACATTCGAGCCGGAAGCAATGATTGTTCTTTTAGCGAGTGGGTTACTTTCTTGAGTTTACTTGATTCATGATAGTTTATAGATAAACAAAGTCAATATGCTAACTTTTGAGCATGTAACAGAACCATTCAATAATAAGTTGGGGATCCGAGCATTATTGAAATTGAAATTAATTTGGTGATCCATGAAAATCTTTTGGTTAGTCCATATTTTCAGGCAATAATTCCTTCGATGCGGCCTGAAGAGCGTTGGCAGAATCTACCTTTCATTGCTCAAATTCCACACACATTAACATGAATGAGTTAGCATTTTCATGCTCGCCACCTCCATATTTCTGTAATTATCCAGAAAATTATGTAACAAATAAATAAAAAGAATAATCATATGAATTTTATTGTATCCCCCATATACTTCAATATGCAGTTCTTTAATATGTACTGGATGTGTGCATTAGACCAACACTCGAACATAGGAACTATCCCTCAAAATCAAGTCATGAGATGACATATCATGTACATAATGCGACAACATAATTTATGCATGCTCCTCTCGAACACTGCAAAAGAATTCAATACTGCTTTTATTGTAAGCGCTGCTTATGATATAATAATCAATAGCATCAATTTTCGTAACAGGTGTAGCATTAAATTCTCGAAGAAGTTTTGACACGTTGACAAAAGAAGGGTCCTTCCAGCAAGGGCATTAACGACATCAAAAATAGCCAAACGGGCCACTAAGAGAGCATGAATGAGAAGAGGAGAATTAGTATTCAAAATTTTTGAACTGCCTATCATCTTCTGAGTGACATATAAAGTGGATGCCCATGAAGCTGGGTGAGAAATGACCAGTAAAAAGAAGTAATCATAGGGTCAAATAAAAGTTAAAATAGAACATTGTTAGTAAGATAATATATACTTACCCCAGTCAAATATCAACAAATTTCATCCCAATTGAAGGCTCCTGGATATACTTAGGTAATAATTTGAAAATGATAAGCTCTCTTCCCCAAACAATTTGAGTGATTTCCTACAAATTCAAGCTTATAAAACTTTAAAATAAATAAATGGTTATCAATCTAAAAGTTCAATGCCCAACATGGCAACATTTACGTTTGAAGTATAAAATCAGCAAATAACATTTTTAAAAATCTTATAACTATGACCCAACCTGATTCAGCACATATCAGAGGCGACTTTCTACCCATCTTACTTTAAAATTAAAAAACCTCTATATATATATAACCAAAATGAAACAAACCAAACTTCTAATACCTGTTGGTGCTTTTACATGTGAAAAAGTGATGCAAGCTGTAGACAAGTGTATCAATATTAGGAAGTAGAATCCCCTTCGCATCAATTGCCCAACTTTCCATGTCAAAGTCTATATTAAGAAGGTTCACAGTAAATTTAAGAACACAATACATAATGGTTTTGGAAGCTTTTTCAACAGTTAAAAATGAAAATATACCGAGACAAGATTCTTTGCCCGGTGAAATAGTGACACGAGTTTGTGTCTCCTACTCATAGCAAGAAAGGAAACAAATAGCGAACTTGGCTTCTCACTTCTGGCCCCTTTTTGCTTAAAACCAGCAATTAATGGGTTTAAAGCTGAAAAACACATATCAGAACCATTCAATAATTAGTTAGGGTTCTGAGCAGGAAGCAATGATGGCTCTTTTAGTGGGCGTGTTAGTTTCTTGAGTTTACTCGATATGAAGAAAATGATTGAGCATAATTTTGATAGCCATTAAATACACAAAATCTAAAATACTTGAGCATAGTTATAATTCTAATAGAAGACGCTATGAAGCTTTTGAATTACATAAAATCTTGTACCAATCTTGTTGTTGGCTAATAAGATAGCATATCAAAGGTACCATTGTGGCAAGCTTCAAGGAACATAAAGAGTATATCATGATTAGCATAAAGAGTATAAAAATGAGTGGATAGTAACCCAACTGGTTCAAAGTCTGTCCAAAGAAATATAGCAATAACTCAATAGAACTTCAAGGAAATCATGTCAATCAGTGCATAAATAATGAACACTTGTGACTATAAGGTTGATTTCAAATTAAAAGATACATATACGATATATGTATCTTTTCATTCGAAATCAACCTTATATCATATGAAGGTATATGATATACCTTCATATACGCTCGTGTATCTAACTAGAAACACGGATCAGACATACCCACTGCCATTTGAAAGTCACAGAAAACATCTTAAACCAATGCCTGAATGGTGTAATAAAAATTCCAACCAAAATACATCAGAAGAGATAATTTGTTGTAGATAAATGAAGTGTTCTCACATGCGTTACAGAGAGAGCATGATATTTTTTGTCAATGTTTGAAAATCTAATCACCTGCTGAATATACACATAATGAAGTCAGGATATACCTTAAGTTTTCCCCCTGCTAAATAAGTCTAAGCAACGCAATAAGTTTACGAATAAGTCTAAGCAACGCAAACACTCTTCACAAGTAGGTGATTATATTGTGAAAGGGGTTTGTGCCATTATTTTACATAATCTTTTCTTCAAAAAAGAGCATCCACTACATGACTACAATATACATGTAGGAATTATTATAAAAATAGCCTACCATCTTTTTCTTTCAATTGCGTGGATATACATATGTGGTCACCATGGTGTGATTTTTTGCAAATAAATACATTTGTGAAGATACAGTAAATCTGGCGCATATATTTATATTTATTTCTGCAATTTTCCACCAGATATACAATGAATGCGGTGTCTGTAATCTTGGCGGAGACTTGCTCTATCCATGTTTTTTATTATTTGATCTGACCTATGAAGAGAAATATAATTACTTTTATGTACTTTTGTCTTGCAATTATTCGTGGGTTAAGCGTATACCAGCCCATTCATAAGTAAATGGCTAAACGATTGCAATCTTTATGTGAGATCTAGTTATGTGAGATTTATGTGAGATTTAGTGTGAATCTCTTTGCACTTGGAACCAAACAATAACCTTGTTGCAAGCCTTCATAAGTGACCTGCAAGATAGTGTTTGGTTTCTTAGGAGATGTCTATTTGATATATAAAAAGTGAGTATACACCTTAAGTGCGTAGTTTAAAACAACTTGGCGAAGCAAATACCCTATTGACTAATCTAAGCACATGTTACTGAGGCACTTGTCCGATCCTAACTCACTTAATTTCTGCATATGCTTGTTCCAAACATCCCTTTCATTTCTACATATGCCAACAATCAATATTTGCAACACAAAGATGATTAAATCTGTAGGTAGTTAGTTACCCTAAAAAACTGATGTCGGGAGGAGTTAAATAACTTGTTGTTCCTTTTCTGCATCTAATCTTCAACCCTTGATCTAAAGATACCTGATAACCCATTTATATGTGAACCAATACTGAAATGTTTGCTGCTAATGCAGTGTGCACGCTTGCCAAAATCTTATTCCAGCTGCCCTATGATTGCACATGAAACAACCACTAACTCATATTGTATCTTTTAAAACTTTTTCACAGATTGGTTTTACTTTTTGGTTGAATAATCAAGATGCAAGTTAATATTACCTTTCATAAAAATCTTGATAAGTGATGGGAACTCCTAAAGAAGATATGGAGTAACTTCTCTGTGCGACCATCGATCCATTTTCCTTACTTTAATTGAAAGGTGTGAAGGCAAATGGTAAATTTTTTAAGAAAAATGCGTCAATCTATAACACTTTTTTTCGCTTATTGGTCAATGGAATTTTTTTATAGAAAAATAAACATAGGCTTGAATCTGAAAGGTCGTTCGTTGAATGCTGGTTGATACTGTGTGCAATAACTGAATTAGAGGAAAGGGTGATTAACACAACTAAGCCAAAACAGAATGACATACTTTAGCGAGCTGTCTTCTGCAACATACTTTAGTGAGCTGTCAATTATGAATCAGGTTGTTATATCACACCAAATATTTTCTTGTTCCAAAAATTGCAGTTGGTTTTCACGTAGATAATCTCGAGACACCTGAAAGAACAGTATAGAAAAGAGAATTACCAATGGGAGTTCCAAATAGCAAGCATACAACGGCTGTCAGAAATAATAATCATGCCTCATACGGCATCACTGCTGAAAGAACATTCCCATTCTTCTTGTAAGCAGCTAGACCAAACCGTGAGAGTTGTAGGGCAGTTGTATGGCAGTTACAAAGGGGACACTTTTTAACTCCACCAAGTTTACCGTGTTCTGTTTCCATAATTTTCTTCTTCATACCAATCTGCGATGGAGAATATTTATTTATCCAAATGAGAGGCTAACAATTTAACGGGAAAAGGGTTCTCGAACAATGCAAAAATAACATTCTGTGAATAAATTGCAAAAGAAAATGAGAGTACCTTGTACTTCTTTTTTTATCATGTCAATTCATTCGGTAGCTTTCTCTATAGTTCATTTGAGTTCTTTCTCTCAAGTATCAGTTTTAGTTCATTACGTGATATGATTCTAGCTTAAATCCTGCAAAATTCAAACTTGGAATTTAATTTGCATTGAATTAGAACATAAGTTAATAATAAACCAAGTATAGAGAGTGAAAAGTGAATTGTTAACAAAAAGTAATGTGTGAAGGGCATCATTCTGCTACTTATTTTGGAAGCTTTGGTAGCTTTCCCTGCCATAGATTATTCCAGGCAAAAACAATAGTTTTATAGAAAGATTGTAGAGTCGCAAAAGGCAAAGGATTAAGATTTCACCTCAAGAAGAGGATAAGACACAATTATATTCCTAACGGCTCTCATCAGCCTGGTATCAAAGTTAGATGGCTAGATTTTATGTATCTACACTGTAGAGGCTGAGAAAAAATCAAACATCACTCTCAGTCAGTGGCGCACGTAAAAGAAACAATATGTTGAAATAATTGACTAACATAAGAAAATTAATCACAATAACGTCATAAAACCTCAAGATGATTACCAATTGCTTGGATGTAATTGATTTACTGGAATAAATGAATACCTATTAGCATTTTGAACTCGTAAAGTGACCAAAGTGAGATTCAAAAATACGTTTGTATGTGATTAAAGTTGTAGCTTGATGAAAAAGGTGCAACTTAGCAGCCATCAGACGATATAAAATGCTGCACACAAATGTTCAATTTTCCCATGTTCAGTTTCCATATTATGAGTCAGCAAAGTATCGTAAAACATCGTTGTTGCACAGTTCCTGAATTGCAGAGATGATTCTTAGGCACTGATTCTTTTGGTATGTGGCAGTAGCAAACCAAATTTAAACAAAAACTGAGCTTAAAAAATCGTACCTGACAACATCCACAATGAAGCAAACACACATCCACTTGTTGAAAAACATTTATTTATATAACCACGCCGGTCTGTGTTGCAACAACACAATAGAACACTTAACAAAGTCTGAATGGAATGTTGCCTGAGTTAAGACGTCAAGCAATGGACTGAAGCATTTCATTAACAATCACAATTCTAACAAAGAAGAATCACGAAAATTCTACCATAACATCAATCAAAAAGATCTTGAAGCTCATCGCCATCAATCTGCGTAGCAACTTCACTCACCGTCACTTTCACCTTCTACACTTTCTTTACCTTTTTCACCTACTTCACAACCTGCCGAAGAAGGAGAGAGCAGGCAGCAGTAGTGAAGCCGAATGCTCAAAGCAATTTTCTTTTTTTACGACAAGACAGCTCAGGAGGAGTTGAAAGTTGCCACTCCTTGTATAACCATCTCAGACTTTGATCATGACAACAAACTATGGTCCAATTTACTTATCGTGTCTCTTCCAGAACCTTGCTCAATGCTTTTGTGTCTCTAAAAATACAATACATATAACAACCATTAGAACATGTATGAAAACAATTAAAACCAGATGTTAAGAAAGCAAAGTTACCGCTAGAAAATCAATATCCACTATCCACAATCGAGAATATTACTATTGTTATTTAAAAAAGGTACTCACCCTCCCTAATGCTGCTTTGAAGAATAAGAAGAACCATAAACGTCCTCACTCGCCTATAATAAAAAACAATATCCATATTAGCATCCGTGACAAAATCCACAAACACATACATTTATAAATATTGTTGATACAACCATTAGGGCATACCGGTTGTGAAGCGTATCCAAGGCTTGAAGAGGCAAACCCAAGCCACTCTTAGTTTAGGTCTGTGATTAGAACCCCAAGGAGGAACTGTTGACACACTTAATAAACATCAAGTATAGATCTTTGAATCAAAAGTCAATAACAAACCTCTTAAATAGTCTCGACAAGTTCAATCATGATGAATTCGCCTGACCAATAAAAGTATAATGTTGATGATCAGTATGTAATCATTAATGTATCAAGTATGCCATGTAACCCAAGAAAAAACAAAGAACAACTTAATCCACATATTAATGACATGACTACAGTTTTTACCTTTTCCTAACTGTTTATAAATTGCGTATTATATGCACAAGAAAAAAAATATTAGACCGTATGAGTAATATGGGGTATTGCAAAATGGAACGGTAAATGAACCGAGAAAAAGATAGAGCAAGAAAGCACATAAAACCTTCAAGTTGGCATGCTTGTTAAAAATTTAATGGAGTGATACTGATCATAATCATCACCCCTGAGATAAATAGGATCTTAGGTTATTCATATCTAAACCATCCAAATATCATTATTTAATATCAGGCAATTGGACTTATAAGTTTAGTGTTGTATATTCAATAAGAGGTCGGCTATCAAACGGCCTGAGCCAGGACAACCAACAAATTTGTATGGATAACTGGACCAATAAAATGGTGCAATCCTCTTCTTTAAACTTTGACGCATTGCTCAAAATAGCAGCATCATACAAAGACAAAGCATAAACAAATGGGCAAATTCATAATCTTCGTTACCCATGATCTTCAACCACTCAAGATACATTCTTCTAGAATCAGCTCTACAATATACGTACAAAGATTAAACATCACAATGAGGACAAAAACAACATTGTGAACCATGAATTAAGTCACAACATCACCTTGTGAGAATTGGAATCTAACTGTGACAATTGTTGTGCCGTTACCCTAGTTGGAACCTGAGGTTATTTAAAGCTACAATACTGAACCTAACAGGACTTGCTATTAGATTATCTCAAGGGTGAATATATGCATTATATAGAGTATAAAAAACACAATTTAAACCTGCTAGCTAGATCATGTACAGATTATAGTTGATGATTTGTGATCTTAAGGAGAAGAGAGATATAGGAACCTCACCTTGAGTATTGATCGATTTATGATGGTGAGATGTGTGGTTTCTACGATCTGGAATTGATATTTTTAATAACAAACAACATATATAACAACATAATTAATAAAACTACTCAATGAGAAACAAAACAAGACATACAAAAACCTTTGCATGGATATTCGATCGACGGCTTTATCAACCTAAGCATCCTTAGCAGCATCAACACATACAAAAATCTTAAATATACGCAGTTTCATAATTATGATTTGGGTTTTGATTAGGGTTCAAGAAATCAGATGCGCACCTTCTTTTTTAGCGGGTGTGTTTTTGTTCTATTAATCTCTATATGTGATCTATATATGTAATTCTGTGAACCTGTGTTTAAAATATTAGCAAGTGTGTTTATATATCTTGGTTTGTAGGATATAAAGTAAAAGCTTAAATTGGCCTAGTGGTAGTCTGGGGTTTATAATGGGAGCAAAACCTCAAGTTCGAGCCTGATAGGCAACTTTTTGAAATAAATTCGGATATTTTGAAAAACAGAAAAAATATTACTAAAAATAATAATGGTGACATGGCATTATGAGGTGCTTATGTGGCATATCCCTCCTCTTATATATATATATATATATATATATATATATATATATATATATATATATATATATATATATATATATATATATATATATATATATATATATAGATATATATACTAGCATGGTACTCGTGCAATGCAGCGTCGGATAATAAATGACAAACTTTTAGCAATTCAATTAATGTTAAAATGTAAAAAAGTTTAATTAAAATAAATAAAATCACTAAAAATGAAAAAAAGTGAAAAAAATAAAAATTTGTAAATATATCAAAATGGATGTTGAATTAAAGAGAATAAATTTTTTAAAAAAATGGTGAAATTAGATTATGAAAAAAATAAATGAGTTAAAAGATATTTCAATTTAAAAATAAAAATGACTTTTTAATAAGTTGTTAAGAAGTTGTTACAAAAGTTTGTTACAAAGGAATGGATGGTCAAGATTTGAAGTTAGGTTTGGATTAAAAATGATCTAATGGTTTAGTTTTTAATATGTTTATCTTGATTTTTGGTTTAGAGTTAGGATGTGTATATGCACCCTTTATAAATAGTATATATATATATATATATATATATATATATATATATATATATATATATATATATATATATATATATATATATATATATATATATATATATATATATATATATATATATATATATATATATATATATATATATATTTATCTTGATTTTTGGTTTGGAGTTAGGTTCAGAGTTAGGATGTGTATATGCACCCTTTATAAATAGTATATATATATATATATATATATATATATATATATATATATATATATATATATATATATATATATATATTGTGGATTTGCTAAATATGATCCGGTGGTCTAACATGATGGTAGATGGTGGTGGAAGCCATTGTTGATAGAGAGAGAGAAGAGAGGTTGTGTGAAAGAAATAGAAAATGAATTAAAGTGAAAAATGACACAAGCAACACCCCTCCTTGGAAGCAAAGGAGGGGTATATATAGTCACACACACTACATAAACTATACAACGAACCTAGTCTAGTATAAACGTGTGTGACTATGATAACTAATGGGAATTCTTAAATGTCGTCACATAAAGTGAGTTTCCAACAATCTTCCCCCATGGGATGACGTGTAGAATTCCTTACAATATTTTTCCTAACAAGTACATAATGATAAAGAACAAGAGCTTTCCATGAAGCGTCCAATGCTGATGATGTCTTCTGAGGCCTTTGACTTCAAAACGACTCATCTTTAACTTGTAGAAGAAATACTGTAACGGCACGAGTTAAGTAACCCATACACTTCTGGTTAAGGAGAAGCTTCTGAATTAGCTTCCCCCTAATTCATGCCACATAAACTTGATGTAGAAGCTTTTAAATAGCTTCCCCCTAAATCGACAATCCTCGTAAGCAACTTCAAAGCTTTCAATAAAGCTTAGAATGATTAAGCTCACCGCGGAATCTAACAAGCAAATCCCATCATATAACATGATAACGTTGCTAAGAGGGATTAAAAGTAAGGGGTACACCAAGTAGATCAACAACTTCTCTTCTCACGCTTGAAATAATTCTTCAGAATTTTTCTTCCCCCTGAGAGTTTAAGTTATGCATACCAAAAAGAATCAAGACATTTCTTCCCCCACATAGTTGAAGAAAGTAAATCAATCCCAATTATGAAGCTCAAATACTGAAGTGGACACTTTATCCCATTCATGAAGTTGACATCATAACACCAGAGTCAATTAAGTCCCGGAAATGCACATATCTTCTTCCGGAGATGCACCAGAGTCAATTAAGTCCCGGGAATGCATATAGGATAATGATGATGCTTAATTGCAACAATCAAACAATTAAACCTCGAATCAGTAGTGTACCGTTTAGAGATTGATGACGCCACGAGTTAAAACACTGATTTTTTCTCTACGGCTATGACAAATGTCATCCCGGAATGTCTTCAAATCAAAATAAGGTATGAAGTTCATCACGTGTACTCGTTGTGAGTTCAATGTTTCTTCTTCTTCCCCCTTGATGGTTTCGAAACTCGGAACCATCAATAAATTGTACGCACTTGAACCTGAAATCTCGTGAGAATAATAAATAAGCTGAATTATATATTTTGTGAGAATCAGCTGTTGATCGAAAATCTCTTCTCATAAACTCTCCATGGCCACCTTTACCAACCCACGTGAAAGCAATTTGAAGTGACCACTGATAGAATGAACCAGATACATCAAACGTGAAACTGAATAAGAATCCTTCGATCTTGTGACTTAAGCTTGCATTATTGTTGAATGAAGAACCGTGGATAAATCGCTAAGTACTCAATGCATCACTGAAGAAGTCTATAAGCACAACACCTCTTGAAATTATCCACGTCGACTAAGCGCGTGACACTGAGTACAACAATGTAACCCCTTTAAGTGATAGTTATCTGAGTCATCAACCAACCACCCCGAACCCGGAAACCAGATAACCAAGTCTTCATTCTAATATGAAGCACGAGCAAGTTATCTTTGAAAGATAAAATAAGTTCACGCTTTCGAAAAATCCGTCTTCAACTTCCCATAATTAATACCCGGTCAAACGAAATCTGTAGCCACTAAAAAATCGCCCAATTTTTTCTTGGTCTCGTCTCAAATAAATTCTCATCACATTTGTCACGTTACTTTGTCACGTCACTTTTTAAAACCATTAATCAAAATAACATCATTTTAAAAAATGATAAGTAATATTTTGAAATAACAATTTTATTTAAACATTGTCACAATGTAAATTCTTTGTAGCATATTTGTGACCAATGTTTTCATTGCCCAAGTCACACAGTCCATCATGAAGGCCCATTACAAACCAAACACAGTCGGCCCATCCAACACCAGCCATGAGTTTGTGTATTTGATAGTAGAAACCCGGTCCACCCAAGTCACTAGGGATATAAAGTGGTCCTAACCTAATATCAATCTCACACAACTCATAGATAACTCCGTCCCATATCTCACACCTACCATCACTCATCTAACTTATCTCCTACCAAACTCAAACAGTTAACCCTAATCCTTCTCAAACACATACAAAGATCCGTCCCATCTCATTCCTTCATCTCAGTCAACCAGAAATCAATCTCACAAATTCAATCATCAAATCCATCTCTTCACACCCGTAGGTATTCAAACCCACGAAGCAGTCAACCGAATGAAGCTACAATATCCATGGTAGGTTCTCGGGTAGGTGTGTTTGGATTCGTGTGTCTTTTAGACGAATTAAAGAAAGATTATAACAAGATTGTTATAAATCTTCTTTGCTTTCGTAAATAAGAACAGATCTGATTTTGCATGTTGGTTTTACTCTCGAAAAAATGAGAGATCATAACGATAAATGTTATGAATCTTCAATACTTTTCGTATATAAAAAATAGGGGTAATCCCCAAGATAGATCAATGATGATACCCGTTTTCGTGTTTGATCTTTAATGATCTCAACATGCATGTATATCACGAAAAAGTAATCGGAGATCCTTAAGTTTCTGTTTTTATTTTGAGTTTTGAGAGTATGTAGATGGGATAGGTGACGAAGGGAATTAAGGTAGATGATTGAAGGTGTTGTGGAGGTAAAAGGTGGTGAGTTGAGTATGGTCCAGTGTTGAGTCACCTGAGTCAACTCGGTAATGACCGAGTTGACTCGGCTGTGTTGATGAAATGTTTTTGTGGAGGTCAAACAAAGTCTGATAGAGTCAAAAGCAATGTTTTCAGAAGAAAAAATGATGCACCATCAGAATGTGTAAGTCTCCATCGGAATGTTTTTGTAGTCTCCATTGGAATGTCTTGTAGTCTCCATCGGAATGTTTTTTTTAAGTCTTCATCGGAATCAAACAAACACCCCCATCGGAATGGCTATCCGAATAATCATCGGAATGACCATCCGAATAATCATCGGAATAAGCGTAATCTGAATCCCCATCTGAATCCCCATCGGAAACCCCATCTGAATCCCCATCGGAAAAGGATTTTGACCCTTTTTCATGGTTTTTCCAAAAAAATGGATCTGAAAACTTTTGTCCTTTTCCCAATGAAAGTAGATTTGTTAGATGTAAGGAACAAAAAACGTGTAAAAGATGGACCAAGATTTGATGAAACCGAGAATGAATATGATTAATAAATGGATACCACAAACACAAAACATTGTGACAAAGATTCAACACAGATTGAAACTGTTTGGACTGTTTGGACAAAAATAAGAAGACGTGACAAAAAATTATGACAGATTGGACAAAAATATTATAGAACGAGACACACAAAAAAATTATAGACCACCAAATCGAATACACGAACACGATCCAAGGATGGAACCGAGGCTCTGATGCCAATTGTGGATTTGCTAAATATGATCCGGTGGTCTAACATGGTGTTAGATGGTGGTGGAAGCCATTGTTGATAAAGAGAGAGAAGAGAGGTTGTGTGAAAGAAATAGAAAATGAATTAAAGTGAAAAATGACACAAGCAACACCCCTCCTTGGAAGCAAAGGAGGGGTATATATAGTCACACACACTACATAAACTATACAACGAACCTAGTCTAGTATAAACGTGTGTGACTATGATAACTAATGGGAATTCTTAAATGTCGTCACATAAAGTGAGTTTCCAACATTAATATATATATATATATATATATATATATATATATATATATATATATATATATATATATATATATATATATATATATATATATATATATATATCAAATCAAATCAAATCAAATCAAAAACCCTTATATAGGAAGGATGGTGAATCAATGCCTTAAATACAAAAATCTATAAAAATGACACATATAATTCATTTAAAAGTTTCCATAAAATGCTTCAAAAGAAAATAGGAATTACAAATGATTCCTTAAATACAAAATTCTATAAAAATATATAAGGAAGGATGGTGAAACAATGCCTTAAATACAAAATTCTATAAAAAAAATGACACATGTATTCATTAGAGGGTTTCCATAAAATGCTTCAAAAATAAAATAGGAATTACAAATGATGCCTTAAATACAAAATTCTAAATTTGACACATGTAATTCATTAAAGGGTTTCCATAAAATGCTTAAAAAGTAAATAGGAATTACAAAGGATGCCTTAAATACAAAAATCTATAAAAATATATAAGGAAGGATGGTGAAACAATGCCTTAAATACAAAATTCTATTAAAATGACACATGTAATTCATTAAAGGGTTTCATAAAATGCTTCAAAAAGAAAATATGAATTACAAATGATGCCTAAAATAAAAAATTCTATAAAAATGACACATGTAATTCATTAAAGGATTCTATAAAATTCTTCAAAAAGAAAACAGGAATTACAAATAATGCCTTAAATACAAAATTCTATGAAAATATATAAGGAAATATCGTGAAACAATGCCTTAAATACAAAATCTTAGAAAAATAACACATGTAATTCATTAGAGGGTTTCCATAAAATGCTTCAAAAAGAAAATAGAAATTACAAATAATGCCTTAAATACAAAATTTTAAATAGGACATATGTAATTCATTAAAGGGTTTGCATAAAATATTTCAAAAAGTAAATAGGAATTATGATGCCTTAAATATAAAAATATATAAAAATATACAAGTAAGGATGGTAAAACAATACCTTAAATAAAAAATTCTATAAAAATAACACATGTGATTCATTAAAAGGTTTCCATAAAATGATTCAAAAAAATAGGAATTACAAATGATGCCTTAAATACAAATTTCTATAAAAATGACACATGTAATTCATTAAAGGGTTCCTATAAAATGCTTCAAAATGAAAATAGGAATTACAAATGATTCACAATAGTTTGACTTACTAAAATGAAAATATTTTTAGATATTCAGACTATCAAGTTTGGACTTGGCTATATATTGTTGCTATATTCTACACGTGACAAAAAATAATACCAGGAATAAGCTTTTTGGACTTACTTTTGCTAGAATACATTTTACCACAAAACTTACAAAACAAAATTATTTCTAGAAAATATTTAACTATAATGTTTTTGCAAATAAAAAAACTTACCAATAATATTAGTTTAAAAAAATTAATGTAAAAAAGTTATTCATAACATTAACATATACAAAATTTATTACCTCATAAATTCAAAAATTCATTAAATATATATACAATATTATTAAAATTCTAAAAAATTATAATGTAACAAACTTATTCATAACGTTAACGCATGAAAATTCGATTAACTAATAACGTTCTTAAATAAATTAAATATCATAAACTGCGTTATTTTTGTCCATTCTATGCTACGGTAATAAATATTAATGTCATAACTAACACTGCATATTCTAAACTTCTAACACAAACACACATAACTTCAACTTTCATAAAAAATATATACTTAAAGCTAGCCCGTCCACCGGACGGGTCTAAAGGCTAGTATATATATATATATATATATATATATATATATATATATATATATATATATAGGGGAGCGTTATCGTGGTATACACTCTTAAAGTGAGATATAATAAGCACACTTATAGACCGTTAGATCATGCTAGATTTATAAAGATCATATTTAATTAAATGAGTGGCACAGTTGTAATAAAATGGAAAATTAGGGGCATTTTGTACCAACATTATGCCTTTTTCAAACATAAATAATTTATACAGTAACATTTTTACTATTAGTTGATACGCATGTAACTTTTTTCCAAGTTCTTTGTTACATTAGTCCAACTTTTTTTGCTTTGTTCTTTGCTAAATTATTTTGTACGATTAATACATAAGGATTACAACAATTAATGAATTAGACTTGCCACAATTACATATAGATTCACAAACTATCCATTTCTTTAATATTAATAATCAGTTTGTACATCTATAATAACTACAGTACTAATTTGTACACCAGTTGTGACCTGATTTAAACAAAAACAATTGTTAGAACACTAATACTACCTACTGATACAAAGAGCCTAACACCTGATACATACACTAATACCAACTGATACAAAACCTAACATTTCCACCATTTGTTGAACCACCAATCCATTTTTGAATCAAATCTTTCTAAGTTAAGTGCACAAGTTGTCCTTCGTGTGATGACTGTTGCTCGCAAGAGTCGTTTTTCGAGTTGATGTTTATATGTGTCACCAGTTACGTGCCAAATAGAGGACTTTACATATGCATTTTGCAGCTCCATGAGCAGTTTTCCTCCAAGCAGCCATAGTCCGTAGTCCTTGTCTCATTTCCTATATCGATGCAGCAAAATAGACAAAAACTAGTCATTAGTATATAAAGATTACACTTAAAACGCGTCTAATAACCATCTCGTTTAGGGTTTATGATGCATAGTAAGCAAAAATATTATTTTATAAGTATCCAAATCCCATTTAAAATGAAAAGTTTATTATACATCAATCTATATGAAGTGTAACATAAATGCACCCAATGAACCTTAACCTCTTGAGCATTGTACCATAAAGATGCTCCCTATTCTGTTAATATAACAACAGTAGTCCAAAGGATTAAATCAAACAAACCAACTAAACAATAAATAAAGGTGAAATGCAAGAAACTGATGAACATGGGTACAGAAAAACGATAAAGTACAAGAACCGTACTAGTACCAGAACTCTACCAGTACCCACCGGTACCGACCCGTACCGGTACCGGCACCGACCGTACTACTTAACTATAATTGGTACGACACCGGTACTATGAAATAAGATTAGAAAAAAACGGTACCATTCAAAATCGGTACGGGAAAAAACGGGATTTCACGTTTTCTGTACAAGAATTAAAAGTCTTGTTTTTAAATACTGAAAGTACGCTTGTGAATTAATTAATAAAATTTGTTTGTGTAAAACCTTTATGCCTCTAAAAGAACCCTATTCGGTCTATATTTCACCTTTTTAAGCATATTTGTAGAACCTGTATAGCAAATATTTCAGTGTATGTGACTGAATCATGTAAATCCACTTAGTGACTCAAGTAACACATTCATATACTATTTAACAAGGTATGAGCATTTTGACTTGAATTTTGGTATCGAACCAGAACGATACCGTCACCGTACCGAAATGGTACATATTCCTAATACATGGTACATGTCCGGTACCATGAATCGAGCATATAAAACTCGAGGTCATTAATTCGGTACCAATACTAAATAGAGATAGTACCAAAAAATTCTCGAAATCTAAGTAGTAATGTTTTTTTAATTCAATTTATTGTAAAACACCTCAACCGGCATATTCCAAGCAAAACAACAAACGTCCAACTTTTTGATGAGGATGCTTTAGAAAATAACAGGTATTGCTTATAATCAGTACTAAAGTAAAAATATGCTCAATGTAAAATTATGCTCAACCGTATGCCTATAATCAATAACACAAACTTTGAACTTTAAAGTAGTACATATGTTTGATCCTTGCATCTTAAATAAATATGATCAACAATTAACAACATGAGCAGATCAGAAAAAAAATAAAGTTGTGACATATTTCTAATAGCTCCAAAAACTACATCATCATGAATAAATGAAAAACAGCCTACGTATTAACCATATTTACATTATAATCAAACACAAGCCATCATTATGTTCTTATAATGTTTTCTATAATTTAATAACTTTTCTTACAAAAAAAACGAGAAAACTTGTGGAAAAACCCCCGCATAAGTACCGATTTCCCACTACTCGTCATCGGAACCGTTACCGGTACCGAAATCCATTCGGTATGGTTTCCGTACACCCTTTTATGATCGAGAAAACAACCGATACGACCAATTCGGTACGGGTTCGGTACCCTGCTCATCCTACATTCAACCGTTCTTATCATAACAACACTAATATCCAATTTTTAAGTATTTAGTTTTTATCACAAGCCAATCCTCAAGATAAAGATTTATCATATGGTTTAATTTTAAATCACCTTAAAATTTTATTTTTAAAAAAAATTTAATATAAAGGTTCAACTTTTAACCATTTTATATAAAATAAGTATCAGTTTTTAGGAACATGTATCACTAGAAGTATTTATATAAAAGTATGAGTTTTTTTAATCAAATTTTATATAAAACATCCACATTTAAACCAAATTTCATATAAAACATACACATTTTAAGCAAATTTTATATTAAAGGTATTTGGTGTTGTAACCCAAACACATATATACTAAAAAGAAGAGAATCGGTAGATAATAGTGTGACTAGGAGGACGAGACCTGATGTTGCACCAATTTCTGAGCAAGATAAGGTTGCTTTGGCTATAAGGCTGCAACAAGAGGATTTCATGGAAGCATTTGGAGGGTCTGAACAACTACGCCACTAAAAATGCCAATAGTCATCTGATGCATCGAGTAATTGATACACCAAAGATATGTATGATATGTTAGTAAAAGTATGGTACGTACATATAACAAATTACGAATCAAATTTTTTTACACATCGATTACAACCACCGATGAACATCAATACTTAAATGAGACAAAAGTTAAATCTCGCAATTACATGGTATACTTAACAAAATACTTCAAAGTCGTCATTAAATTTTTAAAACAGTACCAATGTGCATTGAGATGGATAGACCTTTGAATAGCTAAACTATTGTAAAAACAATCACAAGAGAAAAGAATATATGATCCAAATATAAAAGGATTTTGATGTAGCATCCCTTATCTTTCATACACATCTATCTTAGATTCACAAATATAGAACTGCTGATACATATTATTTATCAACAAAACGGATCAAAATCGATTTTGGTTCATAAACATGGGTGATACGACTAGAGATAAAAAACGATTTCGATTCATAAACAAAACTGATCGGCCTTGACTCGTATATCACTTAGGAACCGAGAACTTAAAACCAATTACACTTTTAAATGTGTTGATCGAAATTAAATTACATATTATCTTATTGAAAATCTATTTTTATTCTACAAAACAAAACATATGAAAACAAATATTTTTGGTGAAATAAATAACCAACATAAAATAAAAAGATACTTAGATGCAAGTCAGTATGTGATAGTTCTCTTGTGCGGTGCATTTTCATTTGTCACGGACTAAAGAGATCACCGCTCACCACTGACCGCCGATTGATAGGCCGATGGTGTCTGTCTACGGCGAGTATCGCTAGATGATATCAAGACGTGGGGCCATCGGTTTTTGTTTCGAGCTTGGTGGCAACAAATATTCCTCTTAAAAATGTGCTTATGGACGTGAGGAAAAAGATCAGAGAAAAGTGATTCGGATATGGTGTGTAAAAATTGACGGCAGTTTTTAGGTTAGAAGGATGTGGAGAAAAGTAAGGGAATGTAAATTATCCAAAATGCCCTTTTGTTTATTTTGTGATTAAAAAACCATATTATATTGAAAAATGACACTTGTCAACTTGTTATTGGTGCCTATTGTATCTCATTTTAAAATATAACTCACATGAACATAAATCTATATATATATATATATATATATATATATATATATATATATATATATATATATATATATATATATATATATATATATATATATATATATATATATATATATATATATATATATATATATATATATATATATATATATATATATATATATATATATATATATATATATATAATATACTAGCCTTTTGACCCGTCCGATGGACGGGCTAGCTTTAAGTATATATTTTTTAATGAAAATTGAAGTTATGTGTGTTTGTATTACAATTTTAGTATATATAATGTTAGTTATGATATTAATATTTTAATAATGTAGCATAGAATGGACAAAAGTAACGTAGTTTTAGATATTTTACTTTATTTAAGAATTTTATGAGTTAATTGAATTTGTATACGTTAACGTTATGAATAAGTTTGTTACACTAAAATATTTTAGAATTTAATAATACTGTATAAAATATTTTATATATTTTTGAATTTTTTGAGGTAATAAATTTTGTATATGTTAACGTTATGAATAACGTTTTTACATTTTTTTTGGAAATTAATATTATTGTTAAGTTTATGGAATTTTGTATTTAAGACATGGTTTTACCATCATTTTATGGAAACCATTGTATTTAAGGCATTGTTTCACCATCATTTTAATCTTTTAATAAATTTCAAATGAAAACCCTTTGTATTTAAAGCATTCTTTTACCATCATTTTAAGAAAACCCTTTAATAAATTCAAATGAAAACCCTTTATATTTAAGGCATTGTTTCACCATCATTTTATGGAACCCTTTAATGAGTTTCAAATAGAAACCCTTTATGGA